>OY728134.1:462669209-464123778 GCA_963277665.1 Viscum album | reverse complement strand
ATTTTATATTTTTATTAATGTTTTATCATTTGAAAACTAATATATTTTTCAATTTATTTTTACAGGAATACTTCAAAGGTAAAGAAATACTGTATAGACAACAACAAAGACAGATAGCTATGACATCAGATGCAGATACTAGCAGTCTTGACAAATTGTCAAGATATTCAAATTTGTTGGCGGATCATTATGACTTTACAATGGAAGCTCATGTCTATGGACGTGAACTATGTGTGGGGATTATGAAAACTGATATCATGGAGTTTGTCACTGGAGATAAGTTGGGCATCAACGTGGTGCAAATTTTTATCATGTAAGTCTTAACACCTTTTCCTTGCGTTATATTTATTAAAAATGTATACTTATGTCTGCTTTGTATTAGGTATATGTATAAAATTTGTGAGAGGAATGAGCTGACAGATGTATGTGGATTCGTGGACCAACAATTGATTTCCCCTGAAGCATGTGCATTGGATGAGGAACAAAGAATGCTTTATATTGCTGATAGATTTGAAAAGAATGTAATCACGCAGTGTTGGATGATGCCTTTTTGTGAGAGGTATGAAACACATCCCTCTCAAAGAGTTAATTATCTTTTAACATAAAAAACCACTAACGTTAAATTTCCTTTTCTCAGGGATCATTGGATGTTAGGGGTTTTTTGCCCTAGGGAGAAAACACTTTATTGGATATGATCTCTCCATGATGATGTGCGAGAAAGTTTTAAGAATATATTTGAAACGTAAGTTTCAATTTCACAATAGTTTATATATTATAATGAATTTTAAATTTACCCCATTCGTATTATTTTCTAACAGGGCATGGGTCCACTTTCGAAAAAGCGCAAAGAAAAGGAATTACAAGATCAAATATGTACATGCGAAGGTAAATATCCATTTATAATTTGTACATTTTGATTTATTACATAAAAATAATATATTGAATTTACACTCATTCAAACAGAAATGTCATGAGCAACAAGGCATCATCGAATGCGGATATTACATGTTAAGATTTATGTATGAAATAATAACAACTGGGACAGTTCTGAGTTTTGACCTGGTAAGATTTCCTCTTTCTAATAATATTTCAATTTGATTTATTCATTATACACGTTGACTACTATCCTTTTCCTTTGTAGCTTTTTGATGACCCTCAACCCTTTACCGCTGAAGATATCAAACACTTACAAGTGGAGTGGTCAAATTATTTTACAGGTTTGATTGACTTTTAGTTGTTTGTAATGTAAAATGTAATTTTGAATATTGTCAATGTAATTGTGTATTTCGTAGTCGTTTAGGTTGGATTTAGTTTTTTTTTGAAGTTGACATTGTAAGTTTTGAATGTTATATAAGTGAATGTTTAATTTTTCTTTACTTCTTGTTTTGGTCTACTGTTGATGGTTTTTCTGGTCTGGATTTTGGTATGGGGGGAGAGGTTCCAAGGGGGTGGGTGGGTGTTTGGGGGGTGTCCAAGGGATATGGGAGGGGTGTCCAAGGTGTGTTTGGGGCTGTCCTAGGGGTCGGGGGGTGTAAATGAGGGTGGGGGGGTGTCCAAGGGGTGGGGGTGTCAAAGGGATATGGGAGGGGTGTCCAAGGTGTGTTTGGGGCTGTCCAAGGAGTCGGTTGGGTGTAAATGAGGGTGGGGGGGGGGGCTGTCCAAGGGGTGGGGGGGTGTCCAAGTGGTGGGGGGGTGTCCAAGGGATATAGGAGGGGTGTCCAAGGGGTGTTTGGGGCTGTCCAAGGGGATGGGGGGGTTTCCAAGGGGTAGGGGGGTTTCCAAGGGGTCGGGGGCTGTCCAGGGGGTGGGGGCTGTCCAAGGGGTGGGGGGGTGTCCAAGGGGTGGGGGGTGTCCAAGGGATATGGGAGGGGTGTCCAAGGGGTGTTTGGGGCTGTCCTAGTGTTCGGCGGGTGTAAATGAGGGTGGGGGCTGTCGAAGGGGTGGGGGGGGGTGTCCAAGGTGTCTGGGAGTTCTGTCCAAGGGGCCGGTTGGGTGTAAATGAGGGGGGGGGGGGTGTCCAAGGGGTCTGGGAGGGCTGTCAAGGTGTGGGGGGGTGTCCAATGGGTGTTTGAGGCTGTACTAGGGTCTTGGGGGTGTAAATGACGGTGGGGGGGTTGTCCAAGGGGTGGGGGGTGTCCAAGGGGTGAAGGGTGTCCAAGGGATATGGGAGGGGTGTCCAAGGGTTGTGGTGGGGCTCCAATGTGGTGGGGGAGGGCTGGCCAGGTTGTTAGGTGGGTGTAGATGAGGGTGGGGTTCAGTTGGGGCTTGGGGGAGGGCTGGCATGGTTATTTTTGTTTGGTTTCTGGTTGCTTTTTGGTGAGAGCAGTGCAATTATTTAAAAAAAAAATTTCTTTCACGTCGGTTATTTTATAACCGACGTGGTAAATAAATCGGTAGGGGTTTATCACGTCGGGTTTTTCTAGAACCGACGTGATAAACCGTTCCCGGGGATTTTATCACGTCGGTTCTTAATATAACCGACGTGCTAAAAGGCCTGGGAATCGATTTACCACGTCGGTTATTGGATAACCGACGTGCTAAAATGTTTCCCAGGCCTTTTTATCACGTCGGTTTCCTAAATAACCGACGTGATAATAGGCCAGGGGAAGGTTTTATCACGTCGGTTATGACATAACCGACGTGATAAACGATATCCCAGGCGTTTTATCACGTCGGTTTAGGGAATAACCGACGTGATAACCACCGTGATGTTAGGGATATTACGTCGGTTTTAAATAACCGACGTAAAAAACGTTATTTATAACGTCGTCCGTATTAACGTCGCCTAAAAACCGACGTAAATAATAAAAAATAACCGACGTAAAAAACGTTTTCTGCACTAGTGGACCCACATAGGATCTGACCCACAAAGGATTGTTAGTTAACTAACCCCCGCAAAGACCCACACAGGATCGGACCCACATAGGATCTGTAGGCGCTGGCTCACACAGAACCGCTGAGCACTGACCCACACAGAATTGGACCCACACAATATCGGTAGCACTGATCCACATAAGATCGCTGAGTGATGTAGTCATCGCTATCGAATCAACTGAGGATTTCTGTACAGTTGTCGTCGTAGAAGTAGTCGCAGCCAGCTCTAGGGTTCCCGCACACAGTAAGCTCATTCGGGAGGGTCCGCTCCACGAGCTGAGAGGCTGATAAATTAACTGACACATAGTCCAGAGTTGATGTATCCAAAAGTTCCGTATCGTCAACAGGAACTCAACGTCGCAGACGGCGCGTCAATCGGACGCCCGGTCTGTGAGTTATTGGCTTTTTCGTCCGAGGGGGCCGGTTGGTTTCTAAGGCAAAACCAACCCGACCGTACTCCACCTGCATCCAAACATCATGCGGAGTAATCCAAAAGACCCGTCTCACTTATAGGAATCCAACAAAGCCGACGACACATCAATCGGACGTCCGAAGCTCAAGATATGAGCGTTTCCGCTCTGAGGTCCCGGTTGGTTCCGTGTACGAACCAACCCGGCCGAACTCAAATTATTCTGAAACCTTGAGTGCGATATACCGAAACGACCGTCTCGATTCAAGGATCGCATCTCAACTGAAGGTGTGTCGATCAGAGGTCTATAGCCCATGTTATGGGCAAAAGACCGAAGACAGTCTGAAAATGAGGCTTTCGGGCCCGGACCGACCCGGCCCGCGACCCCCTGGTCGGCCCGAACCGGGTCGACCGCCCCAGGTCCGGGTCGGCCCGGCCTGGCGCGGCTTGGCCCGGCGCAGCCCGGCCTGGCTCGGCGCGGCCCGACGCGGTCCGGCCCGCCTCGGCGCAATCGGCGCAACCCGGCGCACTGGCGCCAGCTGGCTCGGCCAAGCGGCTGAGCCGTTCCAGCTTGCGGGGGGGGGGGGGGGGGGGGGGGGGGGGGCGCTGCCCCCCCCCCCCCCCCCGATTTTCCTATAACTGCGGCCCCATTAATGGGGCCGCTTGCTTGGCCGGCCGGGGGGATTAATTCCCCCAGTTTTCCCTTTGTCTGCACGGCCCGCACTGGCCGGCCGGTTTTGCCAACAAGGACCGGCGACGGCCCAGTCCTTCCACCTTCGCTGACACCGGCGGCCCGGAACCGACCACCAGTTACCCTACTTTTCCGCGGCCCGGAACCGCCGCGGCCCGGAACCGCCGTGGCCCGGAACCGCTGCAACCCGGTTCATCCGGCGCGGTGTGATGGCACCACGCCCCTCCGCCGCGGCCCTGCTCCGGCCGCGGTGTCTTCAGTTTTCTTCGATGCGGGACGACGGCGTCGCGTCCTTGTTCAACTTCACGGTGCGGTGCGACGGCGCCGTGCATTACTTGTTGTACGATCCCGCGTGGTGCGACGTCACCACGCCATTCCGTACCAACCAAGTTAGAAATAACATTCAAATTGGAGGAGGGTCGTCCGTGTTTGTGCGGTCCGACCCCCTCTCGTTAATTAATAGCAACTGGTCGTAAATTCACGAAGGACGACAAAGTAGAATTCACGAATGAAATAATTAAATAACCCCTACCTTGAGCGTAGCTAGAATGGGGGTTCGCTGCGGAAAATGACGTCGCGAGGTGAAGCTTCGTAAGTTGACGGAGAATGCCCGAGGAGGAAGTGGTGTCTCCTTTTCATTGACACGGGAAGAATATCGAAAGAGGGTGCGTCCTCGATCTTCGGAAACACACCGGCTACAAGGAGGAGAAGAGACGACATGCCGCTCTCTTCTTACGGTGACGGCGTTCTTCGTTGAAGTCTTGGTGTTCTTCATCGAAGTCTTGGTGTTCTTCCTGATGAAGATGAAGAGCTCTCTCCTCAATTGTCCACACACAACATCCAACCAAAATAAAATAAGGCTCACCCTTAATTTATTAACTCAGGCCACAATTCAAAAATTCAAAATGTAAATTAATTAATTGAATTGGGTGTTGGCATACTTAATGAGAGGAGAGGTAAAGTCAAAAGGGTTACACAACTTAAGTGGGCGGTTAAGAGGAGTTTGGGAGTTAAGGGAATTGAAAAGGTGGGGGCTCGTGTGGGCCCGACCTCACCTTTAATCCACTCAAGAGAACCTAACAAACAGTGGGTCCCACCCTAACTCCTACACTTAGGTTCTAACTCCTGGGGAAGTGAAATAAAATTCTTAACGAAAATTTTATTTCACTAACACTTAATCCACAAATTTAAACAACTCATAACGAGCAAACACAACTCCAAAAAAGGAGTTCCTAAGCAAATTACCGGCGCTGCAGTTCCATCGGTGCCCTCGGAATTCGATTCCGAGCACGGGTTCAAAATATAGGAATTCCCGCTCGTTCGTTCACTGAACGTACCCGAGCTAAACTTCGGATAGAAATTCCGGGCACACCAGGCCTCGAAATCAAGTGCCGTCTGAAAATGCGTTCTTGTAAAATCCCAAATAAAATTAAAAAAAATTTCCCTTGAATTTGACGTGTCTTTACATTACTCCCACCTCAGGGCTTTACGTCCCCATAAAGATACATCGAAAACTAGGGAAACAAATGTGGGTACTGAGCACGCATCTGAACCTCTCACTCCCAAGTGATCTCCTGGAGGTTCCTGTGTTTCCATCTAATGCGCACTAGAGGAATCGACCGTCCACATAGGACCCACTCCTTTCGATCCTAGATCTCCACTGGGACCTCCGCAAAAGTCTCCCCATCATTAATGTCAAGCTCCCCATGGTCAATGATATGCGTCGGGTCGTGCACGTATCTCCTCAGCTGAGATACGTGGAAGACATCGTGCACCCGGTGCAACTGAGGTGGTAGAGCCAAGGGATAATCCACCTCGCCAATCCTGCTGAGGACTTGGAAGGGTCCGATGAAGCGTGGAGACAACTTGCCGCCTCGGCCAAATCTTTGTATTTGACGTCGTGGTGAAACACGCAAGAATATGTGGTCGCCATCCTCGAACTCTAGTGGCCTCTGCCTCCTATTAGCATATGACTTCTGCCGGCTCTAAGCTGCCCTCATCCACTCCTGGATGACCTGGACCTTCTCTGTCGTGGCTTGGACCATCTCTGGTCCCACAAGTGCTGACTCCCCAGCGTCTGTCCAACACAAAGGAGATATACAAGGTCGGATGTACAACGCCTCATATGGTGCCATCCCAATGGTGGAGTGGTAGCTGTTGTTGTACCCGAACTCCACCAAGGGTAGGTGGTCCTCCCAGCTGCGACCAAAGTCAAGGACACATGCGCAGAGCATGTCCTCGAGAGTCTGAATGGTCCTCTCCGTCTAACCATCCGTCTGAGGGTGAAAGGTTGTGCTCAGACGTATCTGTGTCCCGAACGCCTCCTGCAACCCCTTCCAATGCCGGGAAGTAAAGCGAGCATCTTGATCAGAGACGATAGATGATGGAACACCATGAAGTCGCACAATAATCTAAATGTAAATTCATCACAAGCTCTCCATTGAGCCCTTCTCTCTGATGGGTAAGAAGTGAGCCGAATTGGTGAGTCGGTCGACAATCATCCAAATGGAGTCGTGACCTCTGGAAGTGCGTGGAAGTCCAGTCACGAAGTCCATAGATATCCCATCCCACTTCCACTCCGGGACCTCTAAGGGCTGTACCAAGCTTGCTGGTACCTGGTGCTCAGCCTTCACCTGCTAGCAGGTGAGGCATTGAGAAACGAACTCTGCCACAGCCTTCTTCATGCCCGGCCACCAGTGCTGTCGTCTGAGATCCTTGTACATCTTCACCACTTTGGGATGTACCGCCAAGGGAGAGGGGTGAAACTCTCTCAGCACCTCCTCCCATAAAGCGACTGGTACCAAGGTACTTCCTCTGAAAAGGATGTCGTGCTCTACTCCAAAGGAGAAACCATCAGGTGCCTGTCCTAAGGATATCTGTGCACGCCGCGTCTCACAGTCAGCGTCCCCACGCTGTGCCTCTCTGAACCACTATAGTAGTGGAGTGGTGACTATGAGAGACTGAAGGAGGGCTGCTCCATCTCTATCCATGAAGGATATCTGCAAAGAGGCTAGCTGCTCTGACGCCTCCTCAAGTAGCTGAATGTGTGTCCTCCTGCTGAGAGTATCAGCTGCCACGTTCCCCTTCCCAGAAGTATAGACTATCTCAAAGTCATAGTCCTAGAGTAACTCAAGCCATCGCTGTTGTCTCAGATTCAGGTCCTTCTGAGAGAATATGTATCTGAGACTCTGATGGTCAGAAAATATTGTAAAGCGCTCGCCCATCAGGTAGTGTCTCCATGTCTTCAGAGCGAAGACTACTGCTGCTAACTCCAGGTCGTGGGTAGCGTAGTTCTGCTCATGCGACCTCAACTGACGTGATCCATTAGAGATCACGGCCTGCTCCTACATCAGGACACATCCGAGTCTGGTCCCTGATGCATCTCATTAGACTACGTACCCTAATCCCTCCTCAGGCAACCTCAAGATAGGTGCACTGGTCAATCTCTGTCTCAGCTCCTGGAAGCTCTGCTGACATCTGTCTGACCACACAAAGGGTTTCCCCTTATTCTTCAAAGATGATAGTGGTGCCGAAACTCTGGAGAAGTCTGGAACAAATCTTCGATAGTATCCAGCTAGTCCCAAGAAACTTCGCACCTCCGTCACGCTCTTGGGTGGCTTCCAAGCTAACACTGCCTCGATCTTCACAGGATCCACTGCAACTCCCGCCTCAGAGATGACGTGTCCCAAGAAGTGGACCTCACGTATCCAGAACTAACACTTCGATAGCTTACCATAAAGCTGGTGCTCATGGAGTGTGTCAAGTACAACCCGCAAGTGGTAGGCATGCTCCTCCTCAGTCGTCGAGTAAATCAAAATGTCGTCGATGAAGACCATGACAAATCGATCGGGGTATGGCTGAAAGATCCTGTTCATGAGGGCCATGAACACTGCTGGAGCATTGGTTACGCCGAATGGCATAACCAAGAACTCATAGTGGCCATACCGACCTATGAAGGTCGTCTTCTGCATGTCCTCGTCTCGAACTCTGAGCTGATGATAGCCTGACCTAAGGTCTATCATTGGGAACCACCGTGCTCCCTTGAGCTGATCAAAGAGGTCATCAATCCTCGGTAGCGGATACGTGTTCCTCACCGTCACCTGGTTCAGGTGACGACAGTCGACACAAATTCGCAAGCTCCCGTCCGCCTTCTTGGAGAACACAACCGGGGAATCCCAGGGTGAAAAACTGGGTCGGATGAATCCCTTGCCCTGCAAGCCCTCCAACTGTACCCATAGCTCTCAAAGCTCGGCGGGGGCCATCTGATATGATGGAGTTGATATCAGGGCTGTCCCGGGGTACAGATCGATATAAAAGTCTACCTCTCTGCGAGAAGGTAGCCCTGGAATGACGTCGGGGAAAATGTCCGCATACTGATCCACCACTGCAGGAAAACCAGGACTCCGCACGTCAACTGCTCCTAGGAAGAGACTAGACAACTGGTGAGTGATGGGCTGTCCTCTCCTCTGCGGAAGTCCATCCTGTGCTGCAAAGGCTCCCTTCTCACCGGTGAAGATGAACCTGCTCCCGTCGGTGCGTACACATCGCACCTTACGCCTAATACAGTCAATCTGTGCATGGACTATAGATAACAAATCCATGCCGAAGATGATGTCTCAAGGCCTCGACGCCGCTACAAGAAGATCCTAGCCGAAGCTCTCGCCTCCTTGAGTAAGCTCACACTGCCGGAACCAGTGCGTAATCGTCGAGTCTGCTCTCGTAGAAGTCTCTGGCCATAAGGATCGAGCCAACGGCTCTGTCGGAATCTCCGAGCTCCGAAAAAGGGCAGCGGCTATGAAAGAGTGACTCACTCCTATGTCTATAAGTACTACAGCAAGGGTGGAATAGACATAGATAGTACCTCGAATCATCTCGGGCGTGCCATGGTCGTAGGCCTCTGTTTCCTGGAGCTGTGCCTTTCTCTGTCCGCCATATCCCTGTGGTCGGGGTGGACCTCTTGGTGGTGGTGGTGGTAGAGCCTCAAAGCGTCTCCCACCACCTGATGCTCGGTAGCTCCTCTACCTCGTCCGCCTCCTCCCAGCGGACCGCCACGGTCGACCCTCTGTCTCTGCCTCGGTGGTCCCTGAACCGTCTGCTGCTCCTCGGCACGACGGGTCGGGCAGTCACGAGCCATGTGGCCATGCCCGCCGCATGAGTAGCACTGCCTGCCTCTCGAAAGACTAGCTCTGCGCTGTGTGCCCCGCACTGCTGAGCCAGTGTCTTGAGGTCGTCTGCCTGATGGTCTAGTCTGCTTGGACCCATGAGTCATCCGTCGACTGCCTGCTGCAGAAGACTCTACTACGTGCCTCACTACGGTGGGTCTCAGCGCTGGTGTAGACTCAGCAAGAAAGCTCTCGATCAAAAGGGCTCGCTCGAGTACTCCTTTTAGAGTCGGAATGCTGAGAGAGATCAACGATGCCCTGATCTCATGTCTCAAACCCTGGTCAAAGGTCTGGGCCCAGAAGAATGGGTTTCGTACCATGTCTGTAGAGTAGCGTGATAGATCAGTAAATCTTGCCGAATACTAGGCGACCGTCAATCTGCCCTGCCGCAGCTGAAGAAGCTCCCAGATGAGCACCGCACGGAGGGTGGCTGGGACGAACTCTGAGCAGAAGAGGCTCTCAAAATCCATCCAGAGAAGAGATGCCTCATCGTGCACCTGGAGCATCAAGATGCACCGTCGGCCCATGACCGCATGCAGTAGGCTCGCTGCGAGGATCACCATGAGGTCTGCTGGTGTCCTCACTAACCTGAAAACTATCACCACTGCCTCCAGCCAGTCCTCAGCAGCCTGGGGGTCCGTCTCCCAGCGGAACCTGGGTGGTTGCTGGCGCTGGAACTCATGCAGTGCACTGAGGTGACGTGCATCGCCAGCGGCTGCTGCTGGAAGCATCGGTGGCTCGACGGGTAGAGGTACCGCCGGTGCCACTCCTGACAAAGGGCCCTGCACCGAGGCCTCATCGCTCGGTGGGCTGTCGTCATGCTCAACTCTCAGAACCCTAGCTGGCTGCCGTCGTGGGGCCATCCTGAAAAGGAAACAGGTGCGCCATGGTCAGAACAGTATACCTGGTGAGCTGACACAAAGTAATCACAAAGAAAACTTGAAACACACATGTAATCAATGTTTTCTTGCATTAAGTCGAAAATCAGAAGTCGGGGTCCTGGTGTACGGATATGTCGGCCGCCGCACCAACACTGGACTCCCTGGACTAATAACCACACCTAATACGCTAAACACTATTGCTTACATAGAAAAAGATCAGAGTCCCAAGTTCTGCGGTAGAACCGAACTCCTCTGATACCAATTTGTCACGACCCGTCCTCGGGGCCCATTCCGTGACTACCCCAAGCCCGCCTTCCATAGGCCAAGGTCTGGCGACTAGAACGAAGGTGTAAATCCCGGTAAAAAGGGAAGGCATTGCCTTTGTAAAGAAAACAAACACCACAGAGTAAAAAAGGAGTAGAAGTAAACACAAAGTAAATGCTGGTACAAGATTAAGTGTGGAAATGTATGTGGGCCAGTATACAACCCAAACTGAAAGTAAAGTACAACTGGAAGGGAAAAAAACAACTGAAAAGTAAAGCCGCAATGCCGAGCTGTCCACTGGAAAATCCCACCTGAAGGGTGGGTACAGATAGCCTCCGCTGCTCCTTGGGTCTAGCCGACCGCTCCGAGTACGTCCCGTCTAGTGGTCCACCTCCAGACACTGTCCTACTTCGCAAGCCTCAACCATGATCAGCGATGTCCATCATCTGCAACCAACACAACATAGTGCGGGCATAGCCCATGTAGGGGTGTGTATAAGTTACTCAGTAGGGACCTCTAGACCCCCGAAGGTCTCCCAGAATCCACAAAGGATAAAACACAAAGGAAAGATACAATCACGATGTAACATTTGTCTCTGCTTAGGTATATTCCCATGCAAATACCTAAGTCATCATTTCTCGTTCGGCTCTAACATCTGGGCCCAAGTACAACCCAGTCCACACAGGAAAGAAAAACATAAATCCACACAGGATAGCACAACACAATCCACATAGGAAAATAAAGAGGATTTAGCTCACACAGGTATACATCTTCGTATGACGATAGAGATGATCAGATATTGCCACGGAATCATCTAAGTCATCGGACCCACAAAGGATTGATAGGTACTAACCCCCGCAATGACCGACATAGGATCTGACCCACAAAGGATCGTTAGGTAACTAACCCCCGTAAAGACCCACACAGTATTGGACCCACATAGGATCTGTAGGCGCTGGCTCACACAGAACCGCTGAGCGCTGACCCACACAGGATCGGACCCACACAGGATCGGTAGCACTAATCCACATAGGTTCGCTGAGTGTTGTAGTCGTCGTCGTCAAATCCACTGAGGATTTCTGTACAGTAGTTGTCGTAGAAGTAGTCACAAATAGCTCTAGGGTTCCCGCACACAACAAGCTCGTTCGGGAGGGTCCGCTCCATTAGACGAGAGGCTGATACATCCACTGACACATAGTCCAGATTTGATGTATCCAAAAGTTCCGTATCATCAACAGGAACTCAACGTCGCAGACGGCGCGTCAATCGGACGCCCGGTCTGTGAGTTATTGGCTTTTTCGTCCCAGGGGCCCGTTTGGGTTTTAAGGCAAAACCAACCCGAGCATACTCTGCCTGCGTCCAAATCTCGGGAAGAGTAAGACAAAAGATCCATCTCACTTATAGGAATTAAACAAAGCCGACGGCACGTCAATCGGACGTCCGAAGCTCAAGATATGAGCGTTTCCGCTCTGAGGGACCGGTTGGTTTCATGTACGAACCAACCCGGCCGAACTCAAAGTATTCCAAAACCTTGAGTGCGATATACATAAACGACCATATCGATTCAAGGATCGCATTTCAACTGACAGTGTGTCGATCGGAGGTCTGTATCCCAAGTTATGGGCAAAAGATCGAAGACGGTCTGAAAACGGGGGTTTCGGGCCCGGACGGACCCGGCCCGCGACCCCCCGTTCGGCCCAAACCGGATCGACCAGCCCCGGGTCCGGGTCAGCCATGCCCGACGTGTCCTGACCCGACTGGGCATGGCCCGGCATGGTGGCCCGGCCGGCGACCCGACACGCTGGTGCCCGCTCGCTCGGCCAAGGGGCCGAGCCATTCTGGCTCGCGGGGGGGGGGGGGGGGGGGGAAGGGGGCCGCTGCCCCCTGGTTTCCCTGTAACTGCGACCCCATCAAAGTGGTCGCTTGCTTGGCCGGCCGGGGGAATTAATTCCCTCGATTTTCCCTTTATCCGGCTAGCCCGAACCGGCTGGCCGGTTCTGCCAACAAGGACCGGTGACGGCCGGTCCTTCCTCCTTCGCCGACATCGGCGGCCCGGAACTAGCCGCCGGTTACCCTGCTCCACCGCGGCCCAGAACCGCCACGACCCAGTTCATTCGGCGCGGTGCGATGGCACCACGCCCCTCCACCGCGGCCCCGCTCCGGTCGCGGTGTCTTCGGTTTTCTTCGACGCGGCGCGACGACGTCGTGTCCTTGTTCAACTTCATAGCGCGGCGCGACGGCGCCACGCATTACTTGTCGTACGATCCCGCGTGGTGCGACGACACCACACAATTCCATCCCAACCAAATTAGAAATAACATTCAAATTGGAGGAGGGTCGGTCGTGTTTGTGCGGTCCGGCCCCCTCTCGTTAATTGATAGCAACTGGTCATAAATTTGTGAAGGATGACAAATTAGAATTCACGAACGAAATAATTAAATAACCCCTACCTTGAGCGTAGCTGGAATGGGGGTTCGCAGCGGAAAATGACGTCGTGAGGTGAAGCTTCGTAAGTTGACGGAGAACGCCCGAGGAGGAAGTAGTGTCTCCTTTTCGTTGACACGGGAGGAAGATCAAAAGAGGGTGCATCCTCGATCTTCGGAAACACACCGGCTGCAAAGTGGAGAAGAGACGACATGCCACTCTCTTCTTACGGTGACAGCGTTCTTCGTTGAATTCTTGGTGTTCTTCATCAAAGTCTTGGTGTTCTTCGTGATGAAGATGAAGAGCTCTCTCCTCAATTTCCCACACACAACATCCAACCAAAATAAAATAAGGCTCACCCTTATTTTATTAACTCAGGCCACAATTCAAAAATTCAAAGCTTAAATTAATTAATTGAATTGGGTGTTGGCATACTTAATGAGAGGAGAGGTAAAGTCAAAAGGGTTACACAACTTAAGTGGGGGGTTAAGAGGAGTTAGGGAGTTAAGGGAATTGAAAAGTTGGGGGCTCGTGTGGGCCCCACCTCACCTTTAATCCACTCAAGAGAACCTAACAAACAGTGGGTCCCACCCTAACTCCTACACTTAGGTTCTAACTCATGGAGAAGTGAAATAGAATTCTTAACGAAAATTTTATTTCACTAACACTTAATCCACAAATTTAAACAACTCATAACGAGCAAAAGCAACTCCAGAAAAGGCGTTCCTAAGAAATTACCGGCACTGCGGTTCCATCGGTGCCCTCAGAATTCGATTCCAAGCACTGGTTCAAAAGATAGGAATTCCCGCTCATTTGTTTACTGAACGTACCCGAGATAAACATCGGATATAAATTCTGGGCACACCAGGCCTTTGAATCAAGTGCCGTCTGAAACTGCGTTCTTGTAAAATCCCAAAGAAAATTAAGAAAAAATTTCCCTTGAATTTTACGGGTCTTTACAAAGACAGTTCCATGATATTCAGCCTACATTAACAAATAGTGATATTGATTATCAGTTGTGAGAGGTAATATTTTTGTAGATTCAAAACTATCTAGTTCTTTATTTGATACCATACCCTATTATTCCTTTATTTCTACACAACTTGTGAATGGTTTGAGCTTGGCAGTGGAGTTCATGAGTGGAGTTGTGATGATAGATATATCACTGAGAGTATAGTCAAGATACATATGCTTGTGGAAGGGGTGTTATCTCGATGTTGGGGAATATCATTTTATTTCGGATCTGTACATTACATGTATATGTCAGGCTTCATCCTAATTTTTTATATGGAATAGTTATTTTCATATAAAGTCTACATCAATTGTTCCCATTGGATAGTGACTTTTACATATCTTACAGATTACAATTATGGTCACTATGGAGACTGGGATATCCAAGATAGCCATGCAGTGTTAGTTCTTCTAGAACTGGAGGTTCATACCACCAATGATTTTTATTTATTGATGTATGATAGATGAGTGAATCATGGTTTCTTTCCATCAATATTAGATCAGATTAATGACATTTTTTCAAATGAAATATCAGGGATTCCACATGAGAGGGAAGTGGAATTCACTATTGATCCCATGCCTAGGGATGAGCAAGTTCCAAATCAACCAAATAAAATCGATCATGCAGTGCTTCAAGAGTTTATGACTCATCTAAAAGAGTTGGATGATAAGAGATTTATCCATATGAGTACATCACCTTGGGGTTCTCTAAATTTTTTAGCCAATAAGTATGATGGGACTCTACACTTGTGTTTCTATTACCATAAGTTGAACCAGAAGACCATGAAGATCCAGTATCCTCTTATATTTATCAATGATCTATTTGACCAGTCATTGGGAGCTAATATCATTTCCATTATTTTATTTAGATTAGGGTATCATTAGTTGAGATTTCAAACTTCTAATATATTGTGGACTTCATCAAGAAGCTTTTATGGAATTTATGATTCCATTTTAACACCGTTTTAGTTGAATAACACACTAATAGTGTTTATAGACTTGATAAACAAAATATTCCATACATACCTGAATTATTTTTTAGTAGTTGTTGTGGATGACATCTTCGTGTACTCCAAGACTCATGGGGATCATTCCCAACATCGTGAAATCATCCTGGTTACACTAATAGAGCATCATTTACATGCCAAAATATCGAATTTACACTTTTTGGTTGATTAGGTACAGATATTGGGTCACATCATCTCAGAGGAAGGGGAGTCAATATTCCTAGTAAATATTCAGGTTGTTTTTTTCTTGGGAGTATGCCATGAATTTATTGGATATCCATAGCTTTCTAGGGTTATCTGGATATTATCGAAGGATTATGTGGAACTTTTCATATTTTGAACAACCAATTTTGGGCTTTCAAAAGAATCTAATAATGTTCGAATGGTCTAGAAAATGGGATAATACATTACAGATGTTGAATAAGCATTTGAAATCAGTAGCACTCTTGATCCCACCTGATCCATGTAAAGAATAAATGGTGTATTGTGATGCTTATTGGATTGAATTTGAGCATTGGTGATGCAGGGAGATAGATTTTTCGTGTATTAGTCATCACACATTAGGCCATATGAATGGAATTACGTACACATGATCTTGATTGAGCAGAAACATTTTATTCTCTAAAGTGGTGGTGGAATTATTTTTTTGGAGAAACACTTACTATGTTTACAGATCACAAGAGCTTGAATTATATCTTTACCCAATGAAGTTTAAATCTCTAGAAGCATTGAGGGGTTGATTATATTCTAAAATTTTATTTTCATCTAGAATATGCGCCCCATAAGTGGAACAATGTTTCTGATTATTTAAGTAGGAATACACAAACTTGGGTGATTCAGGTGTCTAGTGATGAGTGGAAGATGGTGACGTTACTGGATAAGATGCATGTAATTGTTCAAGAGTGTCAGGAGAAGATTAATATTGTATCTGTTTCAGTGGAGTGTATGATGTTACGATGGATCATGGAATGCAGTATGAGGATCAAGAATGTTTCTCTTTGATGGAAATCATTCAAGGAGGGGAGGCACCTTCATATTAATCCCTAGATGAGGATGTGATCAACAATGTAAATAATCGAGTAGTTGTTCCTTCGAGCATGTAGGAGGATTAAATACTTGAATTTCATTCCTCAAAGTGTGTAGTGTATTTGGGAATAACCAAATGTATTGTGACCTATATTAACAATTTTGATGGTCTGGAAAGAAAAACGTTATTGTAGGGTTCGTGACACAATGCAACACCTTCTAGCTGGTGAAGTCCAAGTATCAATTACCTAGAGTTTCCATATAGCCATTTACCATTCCGAAATAGAAGTGGGATGATGTGAGTATATATTTTTTGGTGAGTCTTCCAAGGAAGACTCATAAGAATGACCATATTTAGGTTATCAAGGACCATCTGAAAAAGGTAATTGATTTATTACCTATAAAAGAGATCTTATCAGTAGAGTAGTTTGTAGAATTGTATGTTTGAGAGATAGTCTATCTGCATGTGGTGTCATGGACTATTTTTTCTGACCATTATGCCCATTTTAATTCTCACTTCATGCACGGATTACAGAAGGTTCTAGGTAGACAGGTTATATTGAGTACCTCTTTCCACACATAGATAGATTGTAATTCAGAGCGTACTATATAGATTTATGAGGATATGCTATGAGAATATGTTTTATGCTTCATAGGGACTTAGGAGAAGCACCTGTAACTTGTGGTATTATCTTATAGCAATAATTATCAGAAAATTATTCATATGGAACTATAAAAGGAACTTTATGGTAGTCTATGCAGATCACCTCTATATTGGATGGAGGTGGGTGGGTCCAAACTATAAGGTTGTGTCTCCTATATGAGACTTTAGGGAAAGTACATTTGATTCATAAGTGAATGGATACATATCATATTTTAAAAAATTCATATGTTGATAGACGATGATGACTCTTAGTTTTTACAAAGGGTGATCATGTATTCCTTATGGTGTGTCCACGATTGGTTCACCATAGAATATGCGGGTAAGACAATCTAGCACCCTTGTTCATTGGACCGTTTGAGGTTTTAGAGAAAATCAGGTATGTGGAATACTGATTAGCTCTCCCAAGGAGATACAGTGTTATGCATGATGTTTTCTAGGTGCCACAACTTCGACAGTATCACCCCAACACATCCCATGTGAATGATGCGGATGAGGTTGAGATTGAGATTGATGTGTCCTTTGAGGAGCATCTGATATGTGTGTTTGATCACAGTGAGAAGGTGTTGTTATGAATGACCATGCCGATAGATCGAGTATTGTGGTAATATTGGATTGTATATGAGGAAATAGGGGAAATATAATTAGATATGAGGGATCATTGGCCTGATAATATTGACTTCAAATCATATATATACATGGGAGTATACCTTAACGATGAGAATTTATAAGGTCAACAGATTGTAGATGTAACATCCCATGTAAATAAAGAGTAATACATTTTCATATCTATTAATATTTGATAATTGAAATAATAATTTTACCTTAAAGCATTTGCTATGTTCGATAGCGTACCCAATACACAACAAAGATTTTCTTTGAAATCTTATGTTGCACACTACTAATAAAATAATATTATTTTAAATGGTGGTTAACACATAGACATTGTATTGGAAGGAATCGATAGAAATAACTACAATATGATTATATATGTTTTTTTAAATGTTTTTTACATTTATCTAATAAAAGATAAAGGCTTAAAATATGGAAAGAATTCAATTTTAGGCATTTATACCCTATTTTTTCACTAAAGGATCACTTATCACCTTTTAATGGAGAAACGTCATTAAATATAGTTTTGGACACTCTTATACATTCTATTGGACCAAATAAAACTCTTCTTTAGAATCGGGACCTCAAAATTTACTTTGTGTAATTTTTTTGTATTTTTCCGATAAAGTTCATTTTTTAATGAATAGTGTAAAATGTTGTATTTTAATTCAAAACCACTTTTTAATCTAAAATGATTAGATTATCTTTTTAATTGGTTTGAAAGTGAAATTTGAATATATTTTTACCATTAAATCCAATAGTGGTCATTGGAATTAATTTCACTTTGAAATCGGACCTAAACTAGTGTCAATCTTTCGATACTTATTGTTTCATAAAAACACGCTATTTGCTCTGACAGCGGGAATTAATTATTAAATTAATTAATTCAACTTATATGTTTTGAATTTTGTAAAATGGACTTTATTTTTGAATTCGGAATATCAAATATAGCTTAGGGTGAAGTTTTGATATTTTTCTGAAAAACATCAATTTTTGATGAATAGTGAAACCACTAAGTGGTACTTAAAAAAACTGATTTTTCGTTTAAATGAAATTTTACCACCTCTGTGTTTTGAATTTAAAAAATTTGACATACATGGTTGTCATTAATAAATAAAATTTGGTTCAATGGGATTAAAATAATTTTTTGGTGAATAGTAACTTTTATGTTTTTAATCGCGATTAGATGTAATTAGTGTAATTTAAGGTAAAAATAATGTTGTAATAATATGAAATGAACTTGACGCATGTCCTAACCTCAATGGATGTGTCATGGCCGACCAAGAAAATCCATTGGTCAACTTGGGGACCCCATGAAGCCATTTTGGTAGGAAAATGACATTAATAACTTTTTATTTAAAGTTAAAATAAAAATGTCACAAACATGAGTTGTTTTACTAAAACAATTTTTACATGGGATTATACAAATCTGATTCTTGACTATAAATATTCATTTTAAATTTAAAACGATTTACTATATAATAGTATTTTTTTTTTATAATTTATAGACATTAAATACATAAAAAAAATTTATGACATGATAATGATGCAGCGATTACCTCATTAATAACGGATTTAAATAAAATGGAAAGATAATGTAAAATCTAAGACCTAGAAATGTCATAAACCTATTGGATGGGTGGATTTCGAACCCTTATCACCTTATCCTCGAAACACATCAATGTGGGACCTTTTAAATCCGATACTCAATTTAAAATAATGTAACATTTCTTTACTTTCCAATAGTGCCCCTCCTCTCCTCTTATAAAAGGCACTCACCTCTACCACCTTACCCAAACTTACAAAGCCTTTGGCTCGGCCAACCTCTACCCATTTTGTCTCTCCACATCTCTATATTACTCCTTGAAGCCTCACTTTGGGCATAAGTCTTCCCAAGAAAGCCTTTGAGCTCAAATCTAAGAGAGTTACCCGATTTTAAGGTGATGTCTTCACTTGTGTTCTTTTGTTTTATTTTGCTTCTCCAACCCCCTAAACTCTTTTTATTCATTTATTTTGTAGCAAATAAAGTATATTAAATATACTAGGATTTTGTTATAAGAAGATTTCAAGCTACACTTACACACACCTACATGTAATGGTTAAAGAACATATTGTTTCTGTGGTTGGCGAATTTCTGCCTCACGAAACGATGATTGTTCAATCTTCTTTTAAATCCATTAATGGTGGCCATTAAGATGTCACTATATTTATATATGATATATATTATGTTTATGTTTTCCTTATGCTTCTTTATTTTTCATTTGTGGTATACCTTTATGGTTTCCAATGTGGGTAAACACGATAATTTCATTTTATGAAGTGCGGACTACCGCCCCCTCAAAGTGACGTGATTTGTTAATGCCATATGTGGGATGTATAAAGAATGGATTTAAATATATTATATATGATGTTATACTGGAATTATAATATATCTTTTTATAATTATTATTTCATTCCATTAAAGTATGAGATATAAATGAAAGTAGCGTTCATGCGTACGTACGTCTTACCGTCTCCATGAACGGTGCATTTAATTTCTTATCCCCAAATGTAATGTACTATTATAAGTAAATATACATAATGGATATATATGATGTATGTTACATTTAAATGATTAATATAATTTTGTAATTAAAATATACATATCTCTCATTTATTTTTAATTCCATTAATATGACATAGAAATGAAAGTAGCGTTCATGCGTACGTACGGCTTACCGTCTCCATGAACGGTACATTTCATTTTTTACCTCTAAATGATTATGTAATATTATAAATACATGTATATGCTAAATATATATGATATATATGATATCCAAATTAGTAATTTAATTCTAGATATAAAGAACCTTTAACCACATGAACAATATGTAATTATAAGAAGTCCACTTTCGACTTAAGAACCAAATATCGACAAAATAAACATTATTAACTTAGATGATTAAATAATGTTTATAACATGGAAATAATTGATATAAAAGGAATAATGAACTTGAAAAAGGTTCTTAAGAAAATATAAATTAACTCAAGTTTATTATTCATGAATTTAAAGAACGATCGAGTCAAGTCGGACCCGAGGTAAATAACTTCGTCTCAATCTCCTTTCATTGAGGCATATTTAGTTGTATACACAACTTTCTTTTATACGGTGTATAAACCCCTTTGAATTTTACTTTTATACAAAAGGAATATTTTTCTACAAATCGTTTTACTAAACAAAAAAAAGGAATGTTTCTTTTAACGTACACGGTGACAATGACCTTTTCCGCTGCCGTGAGTATTATTTGGTCTTTGGCTTCCTCAACAAGACGTAATGTTTTTTTAAAAAATTAAATAAATACCATATACTTATTTATGTTTTTTGGTATTTAAAAGGGTTTTTTTATAATGGATTTTTTATGTCAATATATTTAAGTGATATATTGCAATCAAAGTGTGGAAAAGTTTTCTTTCCATTATATTTGTTTTATGTCTTATTATTTTTATAATGGTACTTGGACATTTGATGTGTGGTTACATGATAAACCATATGACGGGTGGTGCCGTGAATACCAGGACGGGTGGTTACGTTATAACCTCCAATGCATTGGGTATGGAAGTCGGTCGTATGGCTATTCCAATAAGTTTGTAAGGAAGTTGGTCGAATGGCTAATCCATTAAATGATATGTGTGGAAGACGACTGTATGGTTATTTCACTTAAGAATGTTTATGTCCCAAGTTACCTTTATATGTTATGTGTTCCTTATTTGGGTTTTATGGTAATATTTTGGTTACAAAAAGGTAAGTAATGATCTTTTATTCAGTGAAGAGTTTTTACTACTTCATAATGGTGAAATGTATTACTTTGATAAAGTATACATGGTTTACTTGTTGTTTTGATAAACTAACAGTTTTCATTATTTATGTATCCCTTACTGAGATTTTTATGGTCACCCCAAGTTTTTTGAAATGTTTTTCACAGGACATAATGTGGAATAGGGTATAGGATGGGATCAAGGGAAATTCATGCTATATAAAACATGGAACTAGACATGTTTTTTTTAAGAGTTTTTTTATTCTATGGAAACTTAGTAGAAGTGTCTACTTTGAAATCTTTTGAGATGTAATAGTTATGTTATAATTCTCTAAAACTCTAAACCTGAAAAGATCCTTAATGTGAATTATTCGTTTAATTCAATATTAAGTAAGGTTTAAGGATGAGGCCTTATAGTTGGTATCAAAGGTCGGTTTAGACAACTTTAGGAGTTATAAAATTGTTAAATTATAAATTAATTTATGGTATGATTGAAATGATATAGCATTTAAATATTTCCATGTTTCTTCGCCTAAGATATTTCTTTGTTAAGAATGGTTTTTCATAGAGGAAAGAGAACAGCTTTTCTGGGAAGTCATACAGAGGGAAATGACCTTTCAAATCAGTATCCTGAGATGGTCAGAATCGGAACTAAATAGTTTGTTGTAGTGATGGCTCAGTTGACTCAGGTTACTACCGAAGGGGTTGTAAAGAATATTGGTGAATGCTCTAGTTTTGGCACTTCCTTCTAGGAATGGTGAGTTTGTTATATATAGTGATTCTTTATTGAAGGGACTTGGCTGTTTCCTTATGTAGAATGATCGGGTAATTGCATATGCTTCACGTCATTTAAAAACTCATGAGGTAAATTACCCTACACATGACATGGAATTATCTGATGTTGTTTTGCTCTAAAAATATGGAGGCATCATTTGTATGGAGTAAAGTGTGAAATATATACAGATCAAAAAAGTTTAAAGTATATATTCACTCAGAAAGAATTTAACATGAGACAGAGGAGATGTTTGGAATTAATCAAGGATTATGAATGTACAATTCATTACCATCCGGGAAAAGCAAACAAAGTGGTTGATTCTTTGAGTCGAAAAAGTAATTCTTCATTAATAATGTTTAGTTTGGAACGAGATCCTTTGGTTTCTGATTTGATGAACTTTGGCATGGAAGTTGTTTGTGTAGGATGTCCTTCTGTTTTGTTTCAGGTATCAGTGAAATCTTCACTATCAGACAGAATCAAGCAAGCACAAAAGCAAGACAGTGTGTTGCAGAAAAAGGTAGAGATGATTCAGAAGGTTAAGTTTCCTGAATTCAACGTTGATAATGATTGTGTTTTGAGAATTGAGAAGAGATTGTGTGTCCCTTGTGATTCAGAGTTGAAGAGAGAGTTGTTATGTGAAGCTCATAGTTCTCTATTTTCAGTTCATCCTGGCAGTACTGAGATGTAAAGAGATCTGCGAGAGTATTACTGGTGGGATGGAATGAAAAGGGATATTTCTGATTCTACTATGATGTGTTTGACTTGTCAACAGGTTAAAGCAGAGCAACAGTTACCGAAAGAGATACTATAGACTTTACCAGTACCAGAGTGGAAACGGGAGAATATATCCATGGACTTCGTTGTGGGATTGCTGAAGTCACCTCGAGGTAATAATGCAATCTGGGTTATTGTTGATCGCTTGACTTAATCTGCTCATTTCCTTGCTATACGAGATAATTTTTCCCTAGATCAAAATTTCCATTTGTATCTTAATGAGATAGTCAGGTTACATGGAGTTCCCCTCTCCATTGTGTCCGATCGTGATCCCAGGTTTACTTCTAACTTTTGGAAGGCCCTTCAGAAGTCGTTGGGTAATGAATTAAATTTTAGTACAGCTTTTCATCCTCAATAAGATGGGAAATCAGAATGAAAAATTCAGACTTTAGAGGATATGCTACGTTCTTGTTCGATGGATTATCAGGTAAGTTAGGACCAACATCTTTCTTTGGTTGAGTTTTCATATAATAACAGTTTTCATTCCATTATACAGATGGAACCATTTGAGGCATTATATGGGAATCAGTGTCGAACTCCAACATTTTGGGATGAAGTGGTTGAAAGGAAGCTGATGGGACCAAAATTGGTAGAACAGATGGCAGAAAAAGTTTAGTTGATTCAGAAACACATGAGAACATATCAGAGCAGACAAAAAAGTTATGCGGATAACCGGAGGAAGGATCTATCTTTCGAGGTAGGTGACCATGTTTTTCTCAAGGTTTCTCCATGGAAAAGTGTGATGTGATTTGGTAAGAAAGGAAAGCTGAGTCCAAGGTTCATTGGACCAAATGAAATTCTAGAGAAAGTTGGATCATTTGCATTCTGAGTGGCTTTACCTCTGAGTTTATCTCAGGTACACAATGTTTTTCATGTTTCGATGTTGACGATGTATATGCCAGATCCATCTCATGTTTTGAGTCCAGAGGTAGTTCAGCTGGAAGAGAACCTATCTTATGAAGAACAACCAGTCCAGATTCGTGACCGAAGAGAGCAAGTGTTGCGAAATAAGGTAATTCACCAGGTAAAGGTTTTGTGGAAAAACTATATGGTTGAAGAGGCAACATGGGAATCTGAAAATGCTACGAGGGATAAATACCCCCACTTATTTTGATAAGTGAATAAAATTGCGAGGACGCAATTCCCAAAAGGGGGAAGGATGTAACATCCTAGGTAAATAAAGAGTAATACATTTTCATATCTATTAATATTTGAGAATTGAAATATTAATTTTACCTTAAAGGGGTTTCTATGTTCGATATCGTACCCGATACGCAACAAACAGTTTCTTTGAAATCTTAAGTTGCACACTAGTAATAAAATAATATTATTTTAAATGGTGGTTAACACAAAGCCTTTGTATTGGCGGGAATGGATAAAAATAACTAAAATATGATTATATATGTTTTTTTAAATGTTTCTACATTTATCTAATAAAAGATAAAGGCTTAAAATACAGAAAGAATTCAATTTTAGGCATTTATACCCAATTTTTTAACTAAAGGATCACTTATCACCTTTTGATGGAGAACCATCATTAAATATAGTTTTGGTCACTCTTATACATTTTATTGAACCAAATAAAACTCTTCTTTAGAATCGGGACATCAAAATTTACTTTGTGTAAATTTTTGGTATTTTTTCGATAAAGTTCATTTTTTAATGAATAGTGTAAATTGTTGTATTTTAATTCAAAACGTCTTTTTAATCTAATATGATTAGATTATATTTTTAATTGGTTTTAAAGTTAAATTAGAATATATTTTTACCATTAAATCCAATAGTGGTCGTTGGAATTAATTTCACTTTGAAATCAGACTTAAACTAGTGTCAATCTTTTGATACTTATTGTTTCATAAAAACACGCTATTTGCTCTGACAACGGGAATTAATTATTAAATTAATTAATCCAACTTATATATTTTGAATTTTGTAAAATGGACTTCATTTTTGAATTTTTAATATCAAATATAGCTTAGGGTGAGGTTTTGGTATTTTTCTAAAAAACTTCAATTTTTGATGAATAGTGAAACCACTATGTGGTACTTATAAAAACTGATTTTTCCTTTAAATGAAATTTTACCACCTCTGTGTTTTGAATTTCAAAAATCCGACATACATGTTTGTCATTAAGAAGTAAAATGTGGATCAATGGGATAAAAATAATTTTTTTGGTGAATAGTAGCTTTTATTATTTTAATCGCGATTAGAGGTAATTAGTGTAATTTAAGGTAAAAATAATGTTGTAATAATATGAAATGAACTTGAAACATGTCCTAACCATAGTGGATGTTTCATGGACGACCAAGACAATCCATGGGTCAACTTGGGGACCCCATGAAGCCACTTTGGTTGGAAAATGACATTAATAACTTTTTATTTAAAGTTAAAATAAAAATGTGACAAACATTAGTTGTTTTACTAAAACAATTTTTACATGGGTTTATGCAAATCATATTCTTGAATATGAATATTCATTGGAAATTTAAAATTATTTTCTAAATCATAGTATTTTTTTTATAATTTTTAGACATTAAATAAATAAATTTATTTATGACATCATAATGATGCAGCGATTACCTCATTAATAAATGATTTAAATAAAATGGAAAGATAATGTAAAATATAAGACCTACACATGTCAAAAACCTATTATATTGGTGGATTTATAACCCTTATCACCTTATCCTCAAAACACATCAATGTGGGACCTTTTAAATCAGAAACTCATTTTAAAATAATGTAACATTTCTTTACTTTCCAAGAGTGCCCCTCCTCTCCTCTTATAAAAGGCCCCCACCTCTACCACCTTACCCACACTTCCATAGACTTTGGCTCGGCCAAACTCGGCCCATTTTGTCTCTCAACATTCCTCTCTTACTCCTTGAAGCCTCATTTTGGGAATAAGTCTTTCCACGGAAGCCTATGAGCTCAAATCTAAGAGAGTTACACGATTTTAAGGTGATGTATTCACTTGTGTTCTTTTGTTTTATTGTGCTTCTCCAACCCCCTAAAATATTTTTATTCATTTCTTTTGTTACAACTCCAGTATCTTCAATATACTAGGATGTTTTTATAAGAATATTTTGAGCTACACTTACACACACCTACATCTAATGGTTAAAGAACATATTGTTTCTGTGGTTGGCGAATTTCTACCTCACGAAACGATGATTGTTCAATATTCTTTTAAAACCATTAATGGTGGCCATTAATATGTCACTCTATTTAAATATGATATATATTATGTTTATTTATTCCTTATTATTTTTTATTTTTCATTTTTGGTATACCTTTATGGTTTCCACTGTGGGTAAACACGATAATTTCATTTTAGGAAGTGCAGACTACCACCCTCTCATAGTGATGTGATTCGTTAATGCCATATGTGGGACGTATAAAGGATGGATTTAAAATTATTATATATGATGTTATACTGGAATTATAATATACATTTTTATCATTATTATTTCATTCCATTAAAGTATGAGATAGAAATGAAAGTAGCGTTCATGCGTACATACGGCTTACCGTCTCCATGAACGGTGCATTTCATTTCTTATCCCCAAATGTAATGTACTTTTATAAGTACATATACATAATGGATATATATTATTTATTTTACATCTAAATGATTAAGATAATTCTAGAATTAAAATATACATATCTCTCATTTAGGTTTAATTCCACTAATATGACATAGAAATGAAAGCAGCGTTCATGCGTACGTACGGCTTACCGTCTCCATGAACGGTGCATTTCATTTCTTACCTCTAAATGATTATTTAATATTATAAATACATGTATATGATAGATATATATTATATATATGATATCCAAATCATGAATGTCATTCTGGATATAAATAACATTTGACCACACGAACAACATGTAATGGTAAGAAGTCCACTTTCGACTTAAGAACCAAATATCGACAAAACAGACATTATTACCTTAAATGATTACATAATGTTTATAACATGGAAATAAGTGATATAAAAGGAATAATTAACTTGAAAAAGTTTCTTATGAAAATAGAAATTAACTCAAGTTTATTATTCAGAATGTTAAAGAACGATCGAGTCAAGTCGGACCCGAGGTAAGGGACTTCATCTCAATCTCCTTTCATTGAGGCATATTTCATTTTATACACAACTTTCTTTTATACGGTGTATAAACCCCATTGAATTTTACTTTTATACAAAATGAATCTTTTTCTACGAAGTGTTTTACTAAACAACAAAAATGAATGTTTATTTTAACGTACGCGGTGACAATGACCTTTTCCTCCGTCACGACTATTATTTGGTCTTTGGCTTCCTCAACAAGTCGTAATGTTTTTTAAAAAATTAAATAAATACCATATACTGCTTTATGTATTTTGGTATTGAAAAGGGTTTTTTTATAATGGATTTGTTATTTCAATATATTTAAGTGATATATTGTGATCAATGTGTGGAATTGTTTTCTTTCCATTATATTTGTTTTATGTCTTATGATTTTTATAATGGTACTTGGACATTTGACGGGTGGTTACGTGATAAACCATATGACGGGGGGTTACGTGATAACCTCTAATGCATTGGGTATGGAAGTCGGTCGTATGGCTATTCCATTAATTATGTATGGAAGTTGTCCAAATGACTATTCCATTAAATGATATGTGTGGAATTTGACCGTATGGTTATTCCACTTAAGTATGTTTATGTCCCAAGTTACCTTTATATGTTATGTGTTCCTTATTTGGGTTTTATGGTAATATTTTTGTTACAAAAGGGTAAGTAATGATCTTTTATTCAGTGAAGAGTTTTTACTACTTCATAAAGGTGAAAAGTATTACTTTGATAAAGTATACATGGTTTACTTGTTGTTTTGATAAACTAACAGTTTTCATTTTTGTGTATCCCTTACTGATCTTTTTATGCTCACCCCAAGTTTTTTGAAATGTTTTTCACAGGACTTAATGTGGAATAGGGTCAAGGATGGGATCAAGGGAAATTCATGCTATATAAAACATGGAACTAGACATGTTTCTTTTTAAGAGTTTTTTTTATTCTATGGAAACTTAGTAGAAGTGTCTACTTTGTAATATTTTGAGATGTAATAGTTATGTTCTAATTCTCTAAAACACTAAACCTGAAAAGATCCTCAATGTGAATTATTCATTTAATTTAATATTAAGTAAGGTTTAAAGCCAGGGCCTTATAGTAAAACCCTGGCCATTTATCAAGAAGTCTCAAACTAATTTTTAGTTAATCATTTGTATATTATTTAGTACTTTTATGGAATCTTACCTTGGGTTGTATTTTTGGTGAAAATGTGAAATTTAGAATGAAGAGGGAAACTACATGGTTGGTGCACAGTTTTTCCTAACCGTGCACCCTAAACCAGTAAATGTTGCAAACCCAAACAAATGGGGTTTTCATGGTTAGTGTACAATTTTTCAAATCATGCTTCCTAATAAAAAAAGTTGTGCACTAAATAGAAGAGGTGCATGGTTGCGGCATAGGGTTCGGGAAAACTGTGTGTCCAATGAAACAAACAATTCATGTAGAATTTTAAAAAACCAAATGTTATTAAACATATTACCAAACATCATAATTATACATTCAAATTCAGGAGCTTGACTGATATTTAATTTTGTTGATTAAAAATGCCATTTGGAAGGATTCCAAAAACCTACAACCTCTGTTTTTGGTTATTTGAGGTCTGATTGGTAGATCTACACCTCTTTGTGTATGTGGTTTCATCATAGTGTATTTTTTATCTCTATCATGTTCTTATAAAAACAATTATTGGATTGTTATATTTTTTTCTATATATAGATTTGTTGAATATTATTCTAGTTTTTTTGGAACTAGATCTAGATTTATGATATCTTGTTTCATTTGAACATGAAATTGTGTTTCTAATCTAGTCTATGGTCCTTTTCAAATTCTTGATTGACCAACATCAAATTGGAGTTCAAAATTCGGCAATTGTTTTTCAATGAATTGAGTAAGGTGGTATATAATTTAAATTTGAATGTCTTTATTTTGTTTTTGTGTATGTAGTTATAAAATTTCTATATGGTGATTTGTAAATGAGTTTTCCTATATATGATTAATTAATTTGGTAAAATAAATCATTATAGGATTCTGAAATTGGGGATATTGAATTGATTGAGTTAGAAAAATTAATTAATGATTAAATTATTGGGATATTGGGATTGATGGATTTGAATAATCAATTTATCAATTAATTTTGGTATATTGGAATTGAGGAGTCTTGATTAATCGATTATATAATCAATTACCAGAGATTATTTTGTCTTTGAAATTGATTTAATGTTGTTGATTAGTTATTGAATTAAAAAATAAAAGAGATATGATTAATTAAATGGTGATTTAATTAGTGGTATTAAAGTGAGTAATTAGTTTCTTAATTAATTAATTTTATTGACGTGATTAATTAATTATTGAATTATGTAATGGAATAAACAAGGATAAATTAATTTTTTATTAAATTAGTGGATTGAATGTGATTAATTAATTGTTGAATTAATTATGGGATACACATGATTAATTAATTTATTTATTAAAATAATTGAATGATTTAAATATAAAAATGATGCATTTAATTAATTAATTGGTCAATCAAATAATGGATTGATTTGATAAGTGTAACATTTTCTTTTATGTGATGTTTTGATATTGATATATTTGTGACTTTTAAAAGGTGAATGGTAACATGGATATTTAATCAGGTGTTATGATTGGTAACATTGACATTCAATTATGATATTATGAATGGTATCATGTAAATTCAGTCTAGTATTATGAAATTATGAATGGAAATATCGGCATTCAATTATCAACTTATGAATGGTAACATGGTCATTTAATTAGGAAATTATGAATGGTTATAATGGATTTCAATTATGTATTATAAAATATGACCAGTAACATGGTCATTAAATTATGAATTAATAATTGTAACAATTACATCTTGGTATATGAGTTGAGTTCGGGTGTCCACAGTAACCAAGGTGATATGTGGTTAACAAAATATTAAATGGATAAATTTAAATTGTTTACTTTATTTCATATAGTTTATTATTTATAAAACATCATACTTTGATACCGACTAAATATTGTTTTAGAAATCATTGGTGGTGGCCTACGGTGTTTTACTCATGCCCTAATTGTGCTACCGGATTAGTACAAAAATAGATTACATGATTTTAGGACATGTTAATGGAAAAGGCCCTACATTAGATGGTTGACTTTGAATTGAGCATGAATGAGTGAACCCGACATGGTTCGGACCCACCCCGATTTGGAAGTGTCTTTAATTTTATGTTTTTAATTGGACACTTGTAACATAATTTATCTTTGAATATCTACGACTAAGTTTTGATATTTTATTTCCATCTTTGATCATCTTGTGATTATGTATTTGAATGAATAATTGGTTATATCATTTGAATATTATCTATTTATTTCCACTAGTGTATTACTTTGATAATGAGGATATAGTCTACCCATTATTGACATTAGACCCTCACTACTAGTCGAAATCCTCTGGCATATGGGGAGGATTTCCGAAGGTCACGTATTAGATCAGCTCGAGGAACCGATAAGTGGAACCTATGTCAAGAATTTACAATTTCTTGTTCCTTGATAGGAAACATTAATTTTATGTTGTGTTACTTAATTTTTATATGTGGTAATATATAATAAAGAATCATAATTCCCTCTTAGTTCTCACATAATGTATCTTTTTAGACTTTAATGGCTCAATATATCTCTTTTTCCCAAGTCTATAAGTTTTAATTTCAAAAGAATCTATATGAAATTTTATCTTTGACATTTTACCATCATAATACATGTATATTTTGAAAATATACAAGTGATTCCATTAATAAAAGGATATATAGATTTTTATTCAGAATCCCCTTTCCCACCACCTCTCAAAGATAGATGACCTCATTATGGTAAAATTTGTATTCATTAATGATTATCATAGAAATAATAAAAAAAAGTTAAAAATATATATAGATTTTATTTTCATATAGATATCCATATTTAGAATTCCATGATGAGACACCAAAACCAAATTCAGGAAAGTTGAATTTTCTTCATTAGATTTACCAAATTTTTTATTCTAATTTTAGAGATATAAAACCTTGAATAAATAATAAAAATAATTAAAATCATCCTCTAGGGTAGGCTAGACATAATATTTTTGGATGATCAAATCTAATATTCAATATAGTTAAAAAAACACCCTTTATAAAAGGAATTAGATCCATCATAATCATGATATAAACAGTTATTTTACGGTCACATTAAAATGATTTAATCATATGGTTACTAAAACCCCCTAACTTTTTTATTTATTGTAATTTGACTATCTAATTATGATAATTCTCTTTAATAAGGTGCTTATAGTAAAAAATTATCCAGATTAAAAAATTAGTCTTTTTAATTATAATTAATATATATTTAAAGATCCTTAAGTAGTACTACAATTTAGAGAAAATAAAAATATTTAACATGAAAACCCTTCCATCCATGGAAGGAGACATTCCCTTCTAGGATAATAGTTGTTTGTTATCATTAACTATAACCTTTGAGATGAAGTTTGAGATAGGATTTCAATAAAATATGGGAACTCTTTGTGTAAAAAGGAACATTTCCTTATTTTGGAAGAGTTATATAATAACGATTCTTTATTTATACAGATAATCCACAAACAATATAAATATGGGATTCATACCAGTTTTTTTTTCAGACAGCAAACAATATTTTTCAATGCAGTTCATGATATTTAAAATATTAGTTATACTTTACTTATAAAAATATAGTTTATAATAAATATAGTTTTTTTCATGGGGAAACCAATAACATCCCATGTTTTCAAATGGAAACAAAAACTTTGATAACATACATAATACATCACAAGAGCGTAAATAAACAACTAAATATTATTATTTAAATATAGAAGTTATCACATAACTATTATAATAGAGGGAATAAAAACAGTTGACTAAATTATAAAAATATGGTCTATTAATTTATATAAATTAAATTCCTGGTGACTAATTAGTTATAAATGAATGTAATCTCATTTTTAAATTATAGGGAAACATTTCTCTAAAAAACTATTTAAATGTGCACAAGTTTGTTTTATACCAATAAATAAAAAATTACCCATGTTGGATTATATATATATATGTAATATTCAATATACTCTTTTAAATTCATATTTCGTTTCTGGAAATGATTTAAGAACAAATATAATATTATACATAAAAGAAATATTTTTTGAAAACGGTTGTTTTGATTTATTTTGATGGTGAACTTTCTTAAAATATATTTCTGATAGTTTTATAAAATATATTTTAAAAAAAATCTTCTTATATGAAAGGTATGTATAAAAATTTAATTTGGTTTAATTTTTGGTATTTTTCTGATAAGATTTCGATTTCGATGAATAGTGAAAAAATATAACATGTTAATTGAAAACTACCTCTCCATAAAATTCATTTATTGTGTAAAATTATATTTATGAATGGTTTAAACTATAATAAAACAATTATTTTATCATTTAATCCAATTTACATCATTGGGATCAATTTCACATTAAAAATGTATATAAAAAATTCTGTGATGTTTTGAACGTTTTTTACTTCAAAAACAAATTTCTTGTTCTGTGAAAGAGATTCATTTTTAATTATTTTATTATATTTTAGTTTTTTTAATTTTCAAAAATGGATTCCATATCTGGAATCAAAATTTTGAAATTTTGAAAATTTGTCCGTTTTAATTTGGATATTATGAATAGTAACTTCTATAATGTTTTTTTGAAAGAGTTAAATGTAAATCTGGTAAGTAAGGGTATAAATAATATTATAAATATTATAAAATTACCCTAATACTTGTACTAATTTTATTGGATGATTTATTACCAATAAAAGCTTCCATTTTCGAATTTTATGTCCACTTTTATCCACATGGGGGACTTTAAACCTTCTGTAGTATTTTATTCAAAGAAAAATAAATTTTTTCATACTTTTTCTTTTAACAAGTAAAATATTGTTAATATGTGGTAATATAGATGATAAATTATAATGTAAAAAGTCATTTCAAATCTATAATATTTATCTTCATCATGATATTTTATTGTAGTTGTTTAGGGAATACATAATTAAACTAATGGCCTACATTATGAGGATAGGGTAACTTTTGATTAATGAAAATATCAAATAAATCATATTAATAATATTTAAATAAATACAATACGATATAATTAGTATCATCCTAGAATATTATTGATGATTCAGACATGATATTGACATGTTAAAATATATTTTTTTGATATATCATGTTGTTACGATATTTCTTAAAAATCATGAAATTAATAGTGTTAGAATTGACTCTAATGGTATCTTCAAATATAAAATATTTTATTAAACGATATAAAATTTATAAATAAATATCATTTGGAAAAATAAATGGTAGTCCTAAAATTTAATCAATTAATCATTTATTGGTCGTTTTCATGTTATAGTAATTATATTAACACTCAACGTGTAAATTACAAGATAATACGGTAAGTGTTTAATGGTTAAAATGGTTAAAGAAAAGAGATAAATATTAAAAAATAATCAAAAACAATCTAATATTTAAAGGATGAATAAATTTAGACCCCTACTCATCATTTTTTAAATATCTCATTTTGGATCCACTTGTAATAGAAAAGTAATTCAAATTTAATTCTTTGAATAATTCCTAGAGTGTCCCTCCACAATCTTATGAAAGGGTACTACTTATTATCATTTTTTCACACATAAAAGTATTTTTGGATCAAACACTATCTCTATAAGTCCCTTACTATAATCCCTACACACTTTATAGATGCCTTATTTTAGGCCAAACACCCTCCTTTGAGATGATATGGTGTTAATCAAAGGAGATCTTCCAAGGAAGATGTATCATTTTTAATTAAGTATATATGTTTTATTTCTTCTTCTACTTCCATAAAATCATCTACAACCAAGATGAAAAAATGTTTCTAGTGTCCTAAATGTATGTATATGATATTATTTTAATATTATCACCTTAATACATCTCCATTTCCACCAAATGGGAAAAAATTAATCGTTCGTGGGTACGAGGGAACTACCACCTCTATGAACCAATAAAATTCATTTTCCATCACAATATATCATGAATGGTTATAATGATGAAATAAATGTTTATATATGATATTTAGGAACTATTTATCATTATTTAATTATAATATATCTTTTACATTCTTACCTTTCCATCCACATGAAAATTATAATGTTGTTCTTACGTATGTGTGAACTATCACCTTCATAAGGCGATGTGATTCATTTTTCATCACCACATCAAATGGATCATATATAAAAGTATATTTAAAATTTTAATATTATATTATTTATATTTGTATAATTATTTAATGTTAAAATAATAATTACCCTCTTTACAAAATGATTACAATAAAATAGAAACATTACTCATGCATATGTACGTCCAACCATCTCTATGATTGTAACATAGTTCATTTTTCATATCCATGAAAAATAGTATTACATTAAAGTATAATTGATGTATTAATATTATTAAATTTTCATGGAAATTATTTTGAAGATGATGGAATTATGAACAATTTCACTACATACATCTTACGAAATTCATTTTGGACCCAAGAACAAAATATTTTCAAAATGAACGATATGAACATAAATAATTATGCAATTGTTATGACATGATAATAAGTGATATAAACGGAATAATAAACCTGAAAAGTCCTAATGAAATAAAATAAATATTCTTAGTTTATTATTTATAAACATAACGATCGTACGTTAGGAGTCAAAATAAAGGTTAGGGAAATCATATCAATCTCCATTCATTAAGGTCATGTTTTATGTTATACACCAACATTATATTATTAGGTTTATATTAATACCCTTTAACCAATAATTTCATTAATTTATTTAGTATCATGTCATTTAATGTTATTTGACATATTATTCTTTTATTGGGTTAATATTTCAATGTTCAATGTTGTATAGGACACCTTGAATGTTTAAGTATTCAATTATCAAATAATTTTCACCATGTAAATATTCTTGATATCATTTTACATATTTATTTATATGGATATAAAAGTATTATAATGGAAATTTTATTTTTATATTTATTTTAATTCAATGTTTTTCAAAAGTAATATTTTTACATGTTTTGAACGGAACATTCTGACAACTGACAAAAAGGAATGTTATTTCATGATGTACATGGTGATAATGACTTTCCCATAGCCATGAGTATCTTTCATTACAAAATTAAATGTTTTATTAAATGAAAATTATTTTTTTCTTACATGGGAATTTTGGAATTGAAATTTTTTATTCAAATAAAATGGTATTTTTATACGAATGTGTTTTTCATGTGGGATTAAAATAGTTTTTAAAAGGGTTTTCTATTGAAAGTGTTTTATTCATAAAATGGTACTTTGGAATTATATGAAATGGGTGAGCCTGATATAACCAATATGATGGATAGATCCCCATTATAGATCATGGGTGTTCCCAATATAGATTATACATAGGTATTAACCCCATTATATCTCATCAGTGTGCCCGATATAGCTAATACAATGGTTGATCCACATTATAAATCTCCAATTTATTGGGTAATAATAATATTGGAAGTAAGATGTATGGATATTAAAATATAAAAGCATTTGAAATTGTTATATATACATGACTCTCTAAGTCAACTAAAAGATTTTTAATTGCATTATATTTTTTTAATGACTTTTGTGAAAAATACTTGTGTGTGTTATTCATGTGAAGATGTTTTGTTTCATTTTCTCAAAAAACATTAAATATTTTTTCATGTATTTCACTAGACTAATGGATTTCATTTCTTTTATCTCCCTTATTGAGTTTTCTTCTAATTGAATGTTTTAAAAAAATTCACTAGGTTAAAGTACAAATAGGGACAAGGATGAGGAAAATATGAGAATTGTAATTATATATAAAGAAACAATGTTAAAATTTAGAATGTACTTTTGGTAAAAAAAATAGATACTGAATATCAGTTTCCACTTGTATTTTATATGTTTACTTCATAATTTTTTGTTCTAATTATCTAAAATCTAAACTAAAACAGTCATCAGATATGAGTTATAGTTCAAACAATATTTAAAAAAAATATAGTCTGAAATTACAGTTGTTATCAAAGGATGGATTTCAAATATTTATAGGTGAGAATAATGTTAATAGCATGCCCCTTGAATATTTTTCCTTATAGTTAAGTTGAAATGATGTATCATATTAATATTACCTTATTGCTTCATCTAAACCATGTCTTTTTAGAATGGTTTTCCACAGAGAAAATAGTGAAACTGTATATGGGAAGTCATCGAGAGGAAAACAACCTTCCAAATCAGCATCGTTAGATGAGAAGAATCAGGACTGAGTATTTTTTTATATAATGACTCTGTAAACATAGGCTACAAATTTTGGTGGCATCCATGCTTGAGATCAGCCAGATCAATCACAGAGGAATATGTCACTTGTTGAACATTTTATAAGGCAACATCTATAACATCCCAGTTAATTATAAAATAAATAATTTTAATATATATATTAATATTTTTTAATTAGATATTAATTTTACATTAAATGGGATTTTATCTCATTTAGTATACCCAACAGAACATATTTTTTTCTCTGAAATCTTACGTTCCACACAAGAATGGGTTATAATGACAGAAAATATATTATGAATAATATTATTTTATGTTGTATTTATCAACAAATTATCATTTAAGAGGGAATTAAGATAACTATCTATATTATGTTTACTCATTTTAATTAATAATTTTTACATTCTTCTAATAAAATTTTTTGTCTTAAAATAAGAATAAATCCAATTTTAAGCACAAAAATCTCTACTATTTTTAAAAGGTAGTTTTATCATCTAAGGATGGTGAACTTTTTTTAAATCCGTTTTTCAATTTCATATGTTATTGTTGAAAAAATAAACTTCTTCATTAAAATTAGGGTGTCAAATTATATTTTTTTAAATCCGTGGTATATTTCTAAAAAGTAATATTTTTTGATGAATAGTTAAAAATACTACATTATAGTTAAGAACTGATTTTTCATTTAAAAGGTTATTATACACTGAGTTAATTTTTCAAGTAACAATATATAAATAGTACATTAATTAATCCAATGTAGGTCATGGGAGTAATTTTTATATTTAAATTAGATATAAAAACATACTGAAATTTTGAACGCCACTTTTATCGGCCATCTCGACACGTCAGTGGGATTAGTGTTAAACCTAATTTAGCCACTTCTGTGAGTTGAATTTGGAATAATAGACATGCATTATGGTAATCAAAATTAATTTTTTGGTCCAATATTATCAACCTAATTTTTGTTGAATAGTTTTTTATTACTTTATTTACCATGTTTATGGGTATATTAGGTAATTAATGGATAAAGAATAATATTATATTATAAAATTACTCTAAAAATTGTCCTATTTTTATTGGATGAGTTTTTTTTATAAAAATAATATTTGGTCCAATATTATAACAAATTTTATCCTCTTTTGATAGAATATGAAATTTATTATATTTTATTTAAAGATAAGTAAAAAGTTTCATTCTCATATTTTTAATAAGTAAATCATTTTAATTTAGAGTTATATATGTTATAAATTTGAGTAAAAATATTAATCTTAAATATAAAATGTTTATCTACATCATGATGTTTTATTTATAATTTTTTGATGGTAAATAATAAAATTTAATCGTGACACAATAATGAAGCAGTAATTGATTTATTAAACGGGAGAATCAAAAATTGATATTAATGATATTAAAATAAATATAATTTGAATTTTTTAGGACATAAATTTTTTTACTGATTACTTTGGCATGTTATGTATGTGTAAAAGTTCTGTTTTTAAGTAATCAATTTGATTTGATATTTTAAAAATTAAATTAGGGAATAGTGTCAAAATTGACATTTATGAGATTTGAAAATTAAAAATATTTAATTAAATTATTTAATATTCATTAAAATATATCCTTTAGCCAACTAATTTGGGTAATTATCAATATTTCATTAATGACTCATATTTGGTAGTTTAAAATTTTATTATAATTATATTTACTCTCAAATTGTAAATTACATAATATAATTGTTGAAATTAATAGGGATTAAAATAAGATAAGGTTTAAAAAACAATAAAACATGTAATATTACAATTACAAGAATAGATTTCAGCCTAAAATAATCTTATATTTGAAATAATTTATTTTTTATCTACTCTTAAAAAAAATTATATGCATTTATTAATTTGAAAAATTCAAGAGTGCCCATCCCCTCTCATATAAAAGGGAACCCATTTATATCAATTCCTTACACGTCAACACCCATTTGGTTCAGCCACGAACTTCCCAAAATACTTCTTATAATACATAAAAACATTATATAGACCTTAGTTTTTGCATAACACCCACCATAGAGGTGTTAATGTGTTAAGAAATAGTGAACATCCAAACGAAAGGTAACGTTTTTAATTAAGTGTTTCTATTTTATTTATTCTTCCACTTACATCAAATATTCAAAAACCATGTTGAGATAATAACTCTTGAATCCTTAATATAATTATGTGTTTTTCTATTAATATTATCACCTAAATCCATATTAGATTCATTTAAATGGAAAAATAATTAATCATCCATACATACACATGAATTATCACCTCCACAAACCAATATAATTCGTTTTTCATTACCTTTTGTCATGAATTTTTATAATGAAAAATTAAATGTTAATTTATTATGTTAATTACATATATATCATTTTAGAAGAATAATATATCATTTATGTTTTTACCTTCCTGGCACATAAAAATGATAACATTGTTCGTGCGTACACGTGAACTATCACCTCCAAAAGCGATGTGATTCATTTTTATTCACCACATCACATGTATTATATATATAAGTATATATAAATTATTAATATTAATTTACTAATATTATAATAATTATTAAAATTTAAAATCAAAATTACCTTCTTTCAATAATGATCATTGAAAATGGAAAGTTCACTCATACGTACTTATGAATTACAGTCTTCATGATTATAATATTGTTCATTTTTTTATATCCACATATAAATGGTTTAATTTAAATGTATAAATGATTTATAAAAGTTATTATTATGTCATTAATATTATTCAGGTTGTTATGTAATCATGAAAACTTATACTATTGATATCATACCAAAGTCATCTTGAACTGAATTATTGTGTTTTAAGAAAATGCCTTGCATTAGTTTAAATAATTATGTAACTGTTATAATATTATAACAAGTGATATAAATGGTATAATAAACTTGAAAAGGGTTTTCCAGAAATTATAAATTATTTTAATATTATTATTCACAAAGATAAAGAACCCTCGAGATGAGTCAAACTCGATGCAAGGGACTTGGTCTCAATCCCCTTTTATTGAGGCATATTTTGATTTCATACACCACCTTCTTTTAAGAGGTGTATATTAAAACCGTTGGACTTTTAATTTTCTTAAATGGATTCCAAAATTAATCTTCTATACAAATTATTTTACTAAATGGAAAAAGGATTTTTTTTAATGTACACGGCAACAACGACTTTTCCTCTGCAATGACCATTATTTGATATTTAAATTAATATACAAGATGTAATGTTTTTAAAATAAAAAAATACCATATTCCCAATTAATATATTATGGTATTGAAAATAGTTTTAAAAGTGGATTGATAATATCAAAATATTGAATTCATATATTGTGACTGCGAAGTGGAGATGTTATTTTTCATTTATGCTTATTTTATATATTAGGATTGTGTTGTGGTTCTTGGGAAATGTTTATGAGTATGGGTAGTTATATGATAATCCAAGGGCAGGTCATTCAATTATAGATCTAAAATTCATTTAATAATTATATGGAGTTAAAAAGTTGGGTTTATCCAAAGAGAATCAGGGAATATACAATTATAAGTATTCTAAATGTAACCAGGAAGGTTACTTCCTATGTATCCATGAAAGCTACAATGTAAGAATTATATCAATTCCACAAGTTAACATTATGATTTATGATTTATATAGAGTTTTAAAAGAATATTATTATTTCATTTGGCAACCTAAATGGTTTTTGTTTAATGGGTGAAATGTATTATTTTTGTGAGAATGTTTTCATGACATTAAAATATTCCTGGACTAATGGTTTATTTTCCGCTTTTATACAACATACAAATACTTTTGTGCTCATCCCATGTTTTTAAAATGTTTTAAATAGAGTATAAATATTGTTAAAATAAAGGAATAATTCAATATGAATTTTATTAATATTTTTTATTATGATAAATAATTCATGTTTTATTTTTAAATGCTCTAGATTATGAAAAAAATAGATAGTGAGTAGACTTTTCTACATTGTAATATTTTAGTCGTTATGTTATATTTATGGAATAATTATCTAGAACTATAAACCTGAAAATATCATCATTGTGAATGAATGTAAACTTCTGACTTAACTCATGATTATGGAATGATTAAGGCATGGGAATTATATTTTGTATTAGTGTTCGGTTTAGATAAATTTAGGGATTAAGATATTGTTAATAGAAAATGCATAAATTATTTTTAATTTATGGTAAAATTAAAAGGATATAGAATTTTCATACTAAAATGTTCCTCTTATAAGATATTTCTTGTAACATCCCAAGTAATTAATGAATAATAGATATTTTTATCTCTGTCTATTAATGAATTAGATAGTGTTTTAGAGGCTTAAAATGAAAATAAATCCAATCTTAAGCATGGAATACACTAATATTTTTTAAAGGATTGTTTTACTGCCTTTTGATGGAAAACCATTTTTAAATCTATCTTTTGACAATTTTATAAGCTATTTTTGTCAAAATAAACTTATTCTTTATGATTGGGACATAAAAATTTACTTTCTGTGAAGTTTTGGTATTTTTCTGACAATGTTTATTTTTTTATGAATTGTGAAAAATACTGTATTTTACATCAAAACTGCTTTTTAATGTACTTTATTTATATGATTAGATTATATTTTTAATTGGTTTTAAATTTAAATTAGAATATATTTTTCCATTTAATCCAATGGTGGTCATTAGGATTAATTTCACTTTGGAATTGGGCATAAACTAATGCCAATCTTTTCATAGATATTGTTTCAAAAAAAAACCCGCTATTTGTTTTGACAACGAGAATTATTTTTAAATCAATTATTGCAATTTCTGTGTTTGGAATTTGGTAAAATGGATTACATATTTTTAATCATAAGGTCCAAATTATGTATTCAAGACTCTTTTTTTTGGACATTATGAATAGTAACGACGGTAATTATCTTTAATTATCTTGATTAATGAGTAATAAGGTAGTTAAGGATAATAAAATGATATCATAATAATACAAAAATACAACAACATGTGTCCTAAGGCTACTGGTTGTCTCATGTCTGACCATGGGATGCCTTGTGCCAAACATGGGGGCCCCATGGAATCACTTTTGTGAGAAAGTGACTTTTTATCTTTTTATTTTTTAAAGAATGTTAAATGTGACAAAGAATGTATCACCTAAGTAAAATATTTTTAATTTTATCTACATAAATGATCTTATGGGATATAAATATTCTTTATAAAGATAAAGAGATTTCCTACATCATGATAGTTTTTTTATAATTTTTGACATTAAATTTATTAAATTATTTATGACATCATGATGATGCAGCGATTACCTCATTAATAAAGGATTTAAATAAAATGAAATGATAACGTGAAATCTATGACCTAAACATGTCCAAAACCTATTGTATGGGTGGATTTAGAAACCTTATCACCTTACCTTCTAATTATATTAATGTGGGACCTTTTGAATCTGAAAATCATTTTCAAATAAAGTAACATTTCTTAACTTTCCAAGAGTGCCCCTCCTCTACTCTTATAAAAGGCCCCCACCTTTACCTCCTTACCCACACTCCCAAAGCCTTTGACTTGGGAAAACCCTGCCCATTTTGTCTCTCCACATCCCTCTATTACTCCTTGAAGCCTCACTTTGGGCAGAAGTCTTCCCAAGGCAGCCTTTGAGCTCAAACCAAAGGGAGTTACCCGATTTTAAGGTAATGTCTTCACTTGAGTCCTTTTGTTTTATTTTGCTTCTCCAACCCCCTAAACTCTTTTTATTAATTTCTTTTGTAACAAATACAGTATCTTCAATATACTAGGATGTTTTTATAAGATGTATTTGAGATACACTTACACACACCTACATATAATGGTTAAAGTACATACTGTTTCCGTGGATGGGGAATTTATGCCTCCCAAAATGATGATTGTTCAACATTCTTTTAACACCTTCAAAGGTGGCCATTAAGATGTCACTATATTTATATATGATATATAATATGTTTATGTTTTCCTTAAGATTATTTATTTTACATTTTGGTCATACCTTTATGGATTCCATTATGGTTAAACGTGATATCTTCATTTAAGGATGTGCGGACTACTGCCCCCTAAAAGTGATTTGATTCGTTAAATACCATATGTGGGACGTATAAAGGATGGAACTATGATATTATATATGATATTATACTGTAATTACAATATAACTTTATATCATTATGATTCCATTCTATAAAATATGAAATAGAAATGAAAGTAGCGTTCATGCGTACGTACGACTTACCGTTTCCATGAACGGTGCATTTCATTTCTTACCTCTAAATGATTATGTAATATTATAAATGCATGTATATACTGGATATATATGATATATACATCATGATTATAATTTTGGATATAATTGATACCTGAACAACTTGTAATTATAAAGGGTTTATTTTTGACTCAAGTACCAATGATCGTTAAAACGACCATTATTAACTTAAATAATTACATAGTGTTCATGACATGGAAATAAGTGATATAAAAGGAATAATGAACTTGAAAAAGGTTCTCAAGCAAGTAGAAATTAACTCAAGTTTATTATTCAGGACATTAAAGAACGATCAAGTCAAGTCGGACTCGAGGTATGGGACTTCGTCTCAATATCTTTTCATTGAGGCATATTTTGTTTTATACACAACCTTCTTTTATACGGTGTATAAACCACTTTGAATTTTAAGTTTATTCTAAAGGAATCATTTTTATACGAAGCGTTTACTAAAATCCAAAAGGGAATGTTTTTTTTGTCGTACGTATGCGGCGACAACGACTTTTCAGCCGTCGTGACCATTATTTGAGTTTCGGCTTCCTCTACAAGACATACTTTTTTTAAAGAAAAATAAATACCATGTTTTACTTTTTTTTATTTTGGTATTGAAAATGGTTTTCATAATTTTTTTATATCAATGTATTGTATTGATATCTTGTTATTGAAAGGTGGAAATGTTATGTTTCCTTTAAGAATGTTTTATGTGATACGATTATGTTGTGGTTCTTGGGAATTATTGTGAAGATGGGTGGTTCCATGATAATCTAAGGGTGGGTGAGCCCGATATAGCTCTCCAATGCATTGGGTAACGCGAAGGAATGAAACTTTAAGGTTTATCCAAAGAGATTTAGGAAATATACTATGATGGGTATTCCAAATGTAACCAAGAGAGTTACTCCCTACGTAAGAATGTTATGAATGACTCAAGTTACCTTTATGTATTATGATTTCTATGATTTATTCATGATTTGATGAGGTATGTTAAAGTGATTATGTTTTATGGGTAAAGTATGATTTCATTCTTATGGATATATGTACCCATGTTTCCTTTCCATATTATTATATCCCTTACTGAGCTTTTTATGCTCATCCCAAGTTTTTTGAAATGTTTTTCACAGGTCAAGGGAAAGGTACATGATATGATGATAGTGTCAAGGAAATGTCAAGAAAGAATCCATGTTTTATTTTAAAAATGTTTCCATTGATGGGAAAGAAGAATACTATCTTTATGTAACCACTTTGTTTATATGTGGAATGTAATGAAAGTTTTATGATCTAATTCTCTAAAACTCTAAACCCGAAAAGATCTGCAATGTGTAATCTTGTAATAACTCAAGATTAAGTACGGCTTAAGGCTGGGGACTTATAGTTGGTATCAGAGTGCAGTTTAGATAACTTTAGGAGTTATAATTCTATTAAATGATTATCCAAAAATATTTTTTATGGTCAAATTGAAGTGATATAGTATTTGAAGATTACCATGTTGCTTCATCTAAGACATTTTTGTTCAGAATGGTTTTCCGCAGAGGAAACATGGAAGCAGTGCTAGGAAGGCATGCAGAAGGAAATAACCTTCCAAATCAGCATCCTGAGATGGTTAGAATTGGAACTGAATAGTTTGTTGCAGTAATGGTGCAGTTGACTCAAGCGATAAATGGTGGTGGTATCCATGCAAGAGATCAGCCAGATCAACCACAGAGGAACATTTCTGTGGTGGAACATTTCATGAGGCAACATCCCCCATCATTTAGAGTATCATCTGACCCTGTTCTAGCTGAAGGGTGGATTAAAGAACTGGAGAAGATTTTCAATGTCATGGGGTGTTCAGACAATCAAAAGGTTAGTCTTGCTATTTACTGTTTGGAGGGTGAAGCAGATCAGTGGTGGTCGATGGTTAAAAATATCAGGGACACTGATGAGATTGATGCTCTCGACTAGGATGAATTTAAAGGTATGATTCTTGAAAAGTATTTTCCTAAGGTTGTTCGACTTAGGATGGAAAAACAATTCTTGGAATTGAGGCAAGAGGAAGACTCAGTGGCTACCTATGAAGAAAGGTTCACTCGATTGGCAAGGTATGCTCCAAATTTTATCTGAGACCTTGATAGTAAAATCAATTGTTTTTAATCATGATTAAAGCCAAAATATCGAAGGGCATTAGCTTCTCGTGAGTTTAAAAGTTATGAAAAGCTTGTTCGATGTGCTGAGAAGGTGGAAATGGAGTTTTTCGATGATCAAGTGTTCTATAACAACCAGCAGAAGAAGAGACCAAGGTGGCAGGAGAAAGGGAAGAATTCTTCAAAAAAGTCTGATTGTTAGAAATCTAAGTTTCCAGTTTGTGATAAATGTGGAAAAATGCATGCTCGGGAATGTCTTCTGAATTTTGGAAAGTGCTACCTATGTGGTAAGATGGGACATAAGGCTCGTGATTTCACTGAAAAAGATCAAGGTGAAGGTAAGACCAAATTTGATTTATAGTTAGTGAAATGTTTTAAGTGCAATGAGATAGGTCACTATGCAAACGAGTGTCCGACAAAGAGCTTGAGTGATGGGAAGCAGTTAGACTACAAGCAGAAAGGGGTGGTGAAATCCTTTGAAACTACTTAAGTAGATGTCGGGCCATCAAATAAAGTTGTATCAGGTACTTTGTTTGTTTTTTCAGATTATTCCGGTGTGTTGTTTGATTCGGGGTCTACACATTCTTTCATCTCTGAAAAATTTTCTAGTAAAATGGGAATACCATCTCAAGAAATGACTCCTGAACTTTTGGTAAAAACACCTGGGGGAAATGTTGAGGCAAAAATAATTTATAAGAATCTTCCTATCCTTATCTGTGGAAAGAACCTACTTTCAAACCTTATTGTTCTACCTCTAGTAGAGTTTGATGTTATCCTGGGTATGGATTGGCTCTCTATTTACCATGCTAAGATTGACTGTAGAGCTATAGAATTTTATTTTTAGAAAGACTTTCAGTTTGTGTACAAGAATGAACCCTTACTGTGGATAACTTATCAAGAGGCCAAGAAACTTGTAAAAGATGGAAATGAATGTTACCTTGCACAAATTGTTGAAAACAAGGGAACTGTTCAGATTAATGATGTGCCAGTGGTAAATGAGTATCCTGATGTTTTTCTTGATGAGTTGCCTAGAATAATACCAGATCGGGAAGTTGAGTTTACTTTTGACTTAGTTCCTGATGCTAAGCCAATTTCAAAACCCCCTTATCGAATTTTTCAAATTGAACTTTTAGAGTTGAAGGAGAAATTGCAAGATTTATTAGAGAAAGTTTTCATTTGACCTAGCACATCACCATGGGGTGCTCCTGTTTTATTTGTTAAAAAGAAATATGGTTCAATGAGACTTTGCATTGATTATAGAGCCTTGAATAATATCACTGTTAAGAAAAAATATCCTTTGCCTCATATCGATGATTTGTTTGATCAGCTCCAGGGAGCTAAGTATTTTTTAAAGATTGAATTGAGATCGGGGTACCATCATCTAAAGGTAAAGGAAGAAGATGTTCCGAAGACCGTGTTACGTACAAGATATGGCCATTATGAATTTTTAGTAATGCCTTTTGGGCTAACCAATGCACCTGTTGTATTCATGGAATTAATGAATATAATTTTCCATGAGTTCTTGGATAAGTTTGTGGTGGTTTTCATTGATGATATTTTGGTGTTTTCTAAAAGTAAAGAGGAGAAATAAAGATATTTAAGGGTTATCTTGCAAACCTTAAAAGAAAATAAATTGTATGGGAAATTCAGCAAGTGTGAGTTTTGGTTGCATCAAATTTCTTTCCTTGGTCACATTGTTTCTAAACATGGGATAACTGTTGATCTGGAAAAAACAAAAGTTGTGGAATACTGGCCAAGACCCACAAATGTAACTGAGATTCGTAGCTTCCTTGGTTTGGTAGGCTATTACCGAAGGTTTTTTAGAAATGTTTCATGGTTATCTAGTCCAATGACTAAGCTAACTCGGAAGGGTGTTAAGTTTATCTGGACAAAATAATGTGATGACTGTTTTCAGGAATTGAAAAAAAGATTGGTGAATGCTCCAGTTTTGGCACTACCTTCCAAGAATGGTGAGTTTGTTATCTACAGTGATGCTTCATTGAAAGGATTTGGTTGCGCCCTAATGCAGAATGATCAGGTAATTGCTTATGCTTCACAAAAGTTGAAAACACATGAGGTAAATTACCCTACACATGATTTGGAATTAGCTGCTATTGTTTTCGCTTTAAAAATTTGGAGGCATCATTTGTATGGATTAAAGTGTGAAATATATACTAATAAAAAAAGTTTAAAGTATATATTCACTCAGAAAGAGTTAAACATGAGATATAGGAGATGGCTAGAATTAATCAAGGATTATGATTATACAATTCATTACCATCCGGGAAAAGCAAATAAAGTGGCTAATTCTTTGAGTCGAAAAAGTAATGCTTCATTAGCAATGTTGTGTTTGGAACGTTATCCTTTGGCTAAGGATTTGATGAACTTTGGCATAGAAGTTGATGGTGCAGGATGTTCTTCTATTTTGTTTCAGGTATCAGTGAGATCATCTCTATCAGACAGAATCAAGCAAGCACAGAAGCAAGAAAGTGAGTTGCAGAAAAAGGCAGAGTTAGTTCAGAAGGATAAGTTGCCTGAATTCAACATTGATAATGATTGCGTTTTGAGATCTCGGAGGAGATTGTGTGTGCCTTGTGATTCACAGTTGAAGAGAGAGTTGTTATGTGAAGCTCATAGTTCTCCGTTTTCAGTTCATCCTAGCAGTACTAAGATGTACAAAGATTTGCGGGAGTATTACTGCTGGGGTGGAATGAAAAGAGATATTTCTAATTTTACTATGAATTGTTTGACATGTCAACAGGTTAAAGCAGAGCGGCAGTTACTGAAAGAGATGCTTTAGCCTTTACCAGTGCCAGAGTGGAAATGGGAGAATATATCCATGGACTTTGTTGTGGGATTACCGAAGACATCTCGAGGTAATAATCCAATCTGGGATATTGTTGATCGCTTGACTAAATCTTCTCATTTCCTTGCTATACAAGATACATTTTCCCTAGATCAACTTTCCCGTTTGTATCTTAAAGAGATAGTCAGGTTACATAGATTTCCCCTCTCTATTGTACCTGATCGTGATCCCAGGTTCACTTCTAGCTTTTTTAAAGGCCTTCAGAAGTCGTTGGGTACTGAATTAAATTTTAGTACAGCATTTCATCCTCAATAAGATGGGCAGTCAGAATGAACAATTCAGACCTTGGAGGATATGCTACGAGCTTGTTCGATGTATTATCAGGGAATTTGGGACCAACATCTTTCTGTGGTTGAATTTTCATATAATAACAGTTTTCATTCCAGTATACAGATGGCACCATTTCAGGCATTATATGGGAAGCGGTGTCGAACTCTAGCTTTCTGGGATGAAGTGGGTGAAAGGATGTTGATGGGACTAGAATTGGTAGAAGAGATGGCAGAAAAAGTTCAGTAGATTCAGCAACACATGAGAACAGCTCAGAGTAGGCAGAAGAGTTATACAGACAACAGGAGGAAGGATATAACTTTTGAGGTAGGTGATCATGTTTTTCTCAAAGTCTCACCATGGAAAAGTGTGATGAGATTTGGTAAGAAAGGAAAGCTGAGACCAAGGTTCATTGGACCATATTAAATTCTAGAGAGAGTTGGATCAGTTTCATACCAGGTGGCTTTACCTCTGAGTTTATCTCAGGTACACAATGTTTTTCACGTTTTGATGTTGAGAAAGTATATGCCAGATCCATCTCATGTTTTCAGTCCAGAGGTAGTTCAGCAGGAAGAGAACCTATCTTATGAGGAACAACCAGTCCAGATTCTTGACTATAGGGAGCAAGTGTTACGAAATAAGGTGATTAATCAGGTAAAGGTTTTGTGGGAAAACCACACGATGGAAGAGGCAACATGGGAATATGAAAATGCAATGAGGGATAAGTACCCCCATTTATTCGATAAGTAAATAAATTGCGGGGATGCAATTTTATAAAGGGGGGGGAGGATGTAACATCTCAAGTAATTAATGAATAATAGATATTTTTATCTATGTCTATTAATCAATTAGATAGTGTTTTAGAGGCTTAAAATGAAAATAAATCCAATATTAAGCATGGAATACACTAATATTTTTTAAAGGATTGTTTTACTGCCTTTTGATGGCAAAAAATTTTTAAATCTATCTTTTGACAATTTTATAAGCTATGTTTGTCAAAATAAACTTATTCTTTATGATTGGGACATCAAAATTTACTTTGTGTGAATTTTTTGTATTTTTCTGACAATGTTCATTTTTTTATGAATAATGAAAAATACTGTGTTTTACATCAAAACTGCTTTTTAATATACTTTATTTATATGATTATATTATATTTTGAATTGGTTTTAAAGTTAAATTAGAATATATTTTTACCATTTAATCTAATGGTGGTCATTAGGATTAATTTCACTTCGGAATTGGGCATAAACTAATGCCAAACATTTCATAGATATTGTTTCAAAAAAAACCTGCTATTTGTTTTGACAACGGGAATTATTTTTAAATCAATTATTGCAATTTATGTGTTTGTAATTTAGTAAAATTGATTACATATTTGGAATTATAAGGTCCAAATTATGTAATCAAGGCTCTTTTGTTTTTGGACATTATGAATAGTAACGACGATAATTATCTTTAATTATCTTGATTAATGAGTAATCAGGTAGTTAAGGATAATAAAATGATATCATAATAATACAGAAAGACCAAAAAATGTGTCCTAAGGCTATTGGTTGTCTCATGGACGACCATGTAATTCCTTGTGCCAAACTTGGGGCCCCATGGAATCACTTTTTTGATAATGTGACTTTTTATCTTTTTATTTTTTAAAGAATGTTAAATGTGACAAAGAATGTATCTCCTATGTAAAATATTTTTAATTTTGTCTACATAAATGATCTTTTGGACTATAAATATTCATTAGAAATCTAAAAATATTTCCTACATCATGATTTTTTTTAATTTTTAGAAATTAAATTTATTAAATTATGTATGAAATCATGATGATGCAGCGATTACCTCATTAATAAAAAATTTAAATAAAATGAAATGATAATTTGAAATATATGACCTAAACATGTCCAAAACCTATTGGATGGGTGGATTTCGAACACTTATCACCTTACCCTTGAATTATATCAATGTGGGACCTTTTGAATCCGAAAATCATTTTCAAATAAAGTAACATTTCATTACTTTCCAAGAGTGCCCCTCCTCTCCTCTTATAAAAGGCCCCCACCTCTACCTCCTTACCCACACTCCCAAAGCCTTTGGTTCGGCCAACCCCTGCCCATTTTGTCTCTCCAAATCCATATCTTACTCCTTGAAGCCTCACTTTGGGCAGAAGTCTTCCCATGGAAGCCTTTGAGCTCAAACCAAAGGGAGTTACCTGATTTTAAGGTAATGTCTTCACTTGAGTCCTTTTGTTTTATTTTGCTTCTCCAACCCCCTAAACTATTTTTATTCATTTATTTTGTAACAAATACAGTATCTTCAATATATTAGGATGTTTTTATAAGAATTATTAGAGCTACACTTACACACACCTACATCTAATGGTTAAAGGACATACAGTTTCCGTGGATGGTGAATTTATGCCTCCCGAAATGATGATTGTTCAACATTCTTTTAACACCTTCAAAGATGGCCATTAAGATGTCACTATTTTTATATATGATATATAATATGTTTATGTTTTCCTTAAGCTTCTGTATTTTTCATTTTGGGCATACCTTTATAGTTTCCATTATGGGTAAACGCGATATCTTCATTTAAGGAAGTGCGGACTACCGCCCCCTCAAAGTGATTTGATTTGTTAAATACCATATGTGGGACGTATAAAGGATGGAACTATGATATTATATATGATATTATACTGGAATTATAATATACCTTTATATCCTTATGATTCCATTCTATAAAATACGAAATAGAAATGAAAGTAGTGTTCATGCGTACGTACGGCTTACCGTCTCCATGAACGGTGAATTTCATTTCTTACCTCTAAATGATTATGTAATATTATAAATTCATGTATATTCTAGATATATATGATATATACATCATGATCATAATTCTGAATATAATGTATACATGAACAACTTGTAATTATAAAGGGTTTATTTTTGACTCAAGTACCAATGATCGTTAAAACGACTGTTATTATCTTAAATAATTACATAGTGTTCATGACATTGAAATAACTGATATAAAAGGAATAATGAACTTGAAAAAGGTTCTTAAGAAAGTATAAATTACCTCAAGTTTATTATTTAGGACATTAAAGAACGATCGAGTCAAGTCGGACCCGAGGTATGGGACTTCGTCTCAATCTCCTTTCATTGAGGCATATTTTGTTTTATACACAACCTTCTTTTATACGGTGTATAAACCCCTTTGACTTTTATGTTTATTCAAAAGGAATCTTTTTTATACTAAGCATTTACTAAACACCAAAATGGAATGCTTTTTTGTCGTACGTATGCGGCGACAACAACTTCTCTGCCGCCGTGACCATTATTTGAGTTTCGGCTTCCTCTACAAGCCATACATTTTTTTAAAGAAAAATAAATACCATGTTTTACTTTTTATTGGTATTGAAAATGGTTTTCATAATTTTTTATATCAATGTGTTGTTTTGATATCTTGTGATTGAATGGTGGAAATGTTATGTTTCCTTTATGCATGTTTTATGTTATACAATTATGTTGTGGTTCTTGGGCATTATTGTGAAGACAGGTTGTTCTGTGATAAACTAAGGGCAGGTGAGCCCGATATAGCTCTCCAATGCATTGGGTAACGCAAATGAGTGACACGATAAGGTTTATCCGAAGAGATTTAGGGAATATACTGTAATGGGTATTCCAAATGTAACCAAGAGGGTTAATCCCTACGTAAGAATGTTATGAATGCCTCAAGTTACCTTTATGTCTTATGATTTCTATGATTTATTCATGATTTGATGAGGTATGTTAAAGTGATTATGTTTTATGGGTAAAGTATGATTTTATTCTTATGTATATATGTACCCATGTTTCCTTTCCATATTTTTATATCCCTTACTGAGCTTTTTCTACTCATCCAAAGTTTTTTGAAATGTTTTTCATAGGTCAAGGGAAAGGTACATGATATGATGATAGTGTCAAGGAAGTGTCAAGAATGAATCCATGTTTTATTTAAAATTTGTTTCCATTGATGGGAAAGAAGAATAGTATCTTTATGTAACCACTTTGTTTATATGTGGAATGTAATGAATGTTTTATGATCTAATTCTCTAAAACTGTAAACCCGAAAAGATCCTCATTGTGTAATCTTGTAATAACTCAAGATTATGTAAGGTTTAAGGCTGGGGCCTTATATGTCTATTCAGAATGGATTTTCATAGAGGATACATGGAAACAGTACGAGGAAGAAATCCAAAGGAAAACAACCATCCAAATCAGTAACCTGATATGGTCAATATAAGATGTAAATAGTTTGTTGTTGTGATGGATCAGTTGAACAATGCTATAAATGGATGTGGAATCAATTCATGAGATCAACTAGATCAACCACAGTAAAATATTTCGATAGTGGTGCATTTCATGAGGAAACATCCCCATCATTTAGAGGATCGTATGAACCCATTCTAGATAAAGGTAAGATTAAATCCCTCGAAAATATTTTTGATTTAATGGGGTGGTCATACAAGGAAAAGAATAGTCTTGTCATTTTCCATTTTGAAGGTGAATCCAATCAGTGGTGGTCAATGGTTAATAAGATCATCGATAATTATGAAATTAATTCCAATGGTTGGGTTGAATGTGAAAATATGTTTCTTGATAAATATTTTCCTAAGGTATTTTCACATAAGTTTTAAAAACAATTCTTGGAATTGAGGCTGGAGGATGACTTCATGGATACATAAAAAGAAACATTTACTCAACAGACAAGGTATACTCAAAATTTAATCTGATATATTTCTAGTAAAATCAATCATATTTTCTCAGGATCATAGAAAAAATAAATAAGGGAATTTGCTTCTCATGAATTCAAATGTGATGAAAAACTGGTTTGATGTGCGGTGAAGGTGGAAATTTAGTTATTTTATAATGATGCGTTCTTTGAAAACTAGGGGGAAAAGAGCTCGATATGGTAGGAAAAGGGGAAGAATTCATTAAAAAATTATGATGGTAGGAATATTAATTTATTCTTTTTGAGAATTATGGTAAAAACACACTGGGTCCTACCTTTTAATTTTTGGTATGTTTTTCTGATGTGGTAAAATTGGACACAAGGATTTTGAATACAATGAAACATCCATGGTTGTGTTAATAAAAATATTATTTAAATTAATAAATTTTTTTAAATTAAATTACATGATTCATTATGAAAACGAGTGTTTGAAGAGGAACATGAATGATGGTAAGCAACTATAATATATGCAGAAAGGGGTGTTGAAATCATTAATAACTACCTAAAAAGAAAATGGTCCATAATATGAAGTGGTATTAGGTACATATTTTTATTCAGATTATGATAATTCATTGTTTTATTCAGGGTCTACACATTCTTCTATTTATAAAAAAATTTCAACTAAATTGAAAATTCGACCTCTTGAAATATATATAGATATTATGGTAAAAACACTTGGAAGATGTGGTAATGAAAAAAGAAATAATAAGAATATTCATATCATTAAATATAGAAAGGAACTTCTGGAATATCTTATTGTCTTTCCCCTTTTAAAGTTTGACATTATTTTGGTTAAGGATTAGATTTCTATTTACTATGATAATATTAACTATATATCAAAATAAATTTCACTTTAGAATGTGTTTTTGGATTATGTAGAAGAATGGACCCTTACCAATAAAAAAAATATAAAAAATATGAGAAAAATTAAAATATGGAAATGAATGTTATCTAGAACGTACTGTTGAAAACAGATAAACTATTCAGATTAATGATATTCCTGTGGAAAATTTGTATCATTATGTGTTTTATGGATGAGTTTCCTTCTATTATACCTGATCGAGAAGTTGAATTTACTATTGAATTTGTTCTGGGTGTTAATTCAATTTCAAAACCCCATTTTCTAGTGGATTAAAATGAGCTTTTATATTTGATGAAAAAATTAAAGGATTTATTAGATTAAGGATTCATTCAACTGTGTACATCACCATAGACGACTCCAATCATCACTGTTAAGAACAAGTATCATTTGCCTCATATCAATGATTTTTTGATCATATCCAGAGAGAAGAATATTTTTCAAAGGTTGAATTGATTTCGGGGTACCATCCATTGTATGTAAAAGAAGCATTCAACACAGAGACTACATTTCGTACTAGATATGGACATTATGAATTTATTGTTATGACACTTGGGTTTACTAATGAAAATTATCTATTCTTGGATATTAAGATTAGAATATTACATGAGTTCTTGAATATGTTTTATTTTTGTGATTATTTATGAAAATTTTGTATATTCTAAAAGTGAAGAGGAGAATGAATGGAACTTAAGGGTTGTTTTTTAATCCTTAAAATAAAATAAACTATATGTGAAATTCATAATGTCTGAATTTCGGTTCCAATAAATATATTTATGTGTTTACATTGTTTCTAAATATTACAGAACTATGGATTCTGATAAAATTAATGTTTTTGAAGAATGGAAAAGACACAAAAATATAACTGATATTCTTAGCTTTCTAGGATTAACAGACTATTACTGGATGATTTTTCGAAAATTTTTCATGGTTATCTAGACCACTGAATAAGTTAACTAGAAAATTTGTTTATTTTATCTTGAAAAAAATGTGATGATTATTTTCAAGGATTAAAATAATTATTAGTGAATTATCCAATTCTATCATAGCCTTATAGAAATGGTGAATTATTCATTTACAATGATGCTTAGTTTTATAGAATTGGTTGTTTCCCAATGGAAAATAATTAGCTAATTTATTATTCATCATGACAATTGAAATCTAAAGAGTGAAATTACCATAAACATGATGTCAAATAGGAACCTTTTTTTTTTGCTTCAAAAATGTGGGGGCATCATTTGTATGGAGTAAAATGTTAAATATATATTGACCCTTAATGTTTAAAGTATATATTATCTCCGAAAGAATTGAACATGAGATTGGGAATATGGTTTGAAATAGTCGAGGAACATGATTGCTTGATTCATTACCATCCTAGAAAATTTAATAATGTGGATGATGATTTGAGCTAAAAAAGTAATGAAACATAAACCATGATAGGTTTTGAACAGAACCCTATGGTTAATGATATTATGAAAATTGTCTTGGATGTTTTTGTTGAAAAAAATTACTCTGTTTTTTTATATTGTTAGTGCAATATTCTCTATCAAAAAAAATTAAGAAAACCTAAAAGTAAGATATTTAAATTCATAAAATGTAGAATTGGTTCGAAAGGGTATGTTTCTAGAATTTAACATTGTTAAATATTGTGTTTTTATATTTAGGAAGACATTATGTATTCCTTGGGATATATACATGATGAAACAATTGTTATATGAATCTCATAGTTCTCTATTTTTAGTTCATCCTAGATGTACTATTATTTAAAGAGAATTTCTAGAGTATTACTTGTAGGAAGAAATGAAAAGAGATGTTGCAGAATTTATTGTGAAGTGTTTGACATGTAAGATGTTTAAATAGAATAATAGTTTCCAAAGGGGGCTATTAACCTTTTACAATTCTAGAGTGGAAATGAGAAAATATATCAATTGATTTCATAGTGTTATTACCGAATACTTATAGAAGTAACAATGTGATTTGGGTTATTATTGATCGACTTACTAAATCTTCTCATTTTCATCCTATTCAAGATACACTATCTCAATATCAACTATCTCAATTATCTCCTAAATAGATAGTCAATTTACATGGGGTTCCTCTCTCCATGGTATCTGATCGTTATAACGAACCATACTTTACATACATTGTTATTACTTCATAATTTAAGCACACTTATTACAACATATAACAAAACCAGGAAATGACTGTATAGGTATAGTGTCTTTAGAAATAGGGAAACATAAACAACTGGTTCATAAAGCGTCTACATTGTCTCCAATTTATTTCATCATATCTACAGTCCCTTTTGGCATATCGTACTTAATAACCTTCTTCCTGACCTGGGGAAAGAAAAAATACAAAAGGGTGAGCTCAAATACTAAGTACGGGTAAAAAAATGAAATATCAATCACATCATATTCATAAGAACATAACATTTTGGATATCTTAACATGAAAAAGAGAGAATAATTTCATAACATGGGATAAATCATAGTAGTGAAATGAAATCCCAATAATCATAACTTAAAACATGAAACTTTTTGGAATACACACATAATCATAGAGAATCATTTTTTATTAGTCAATACTCATTTCCAAGACTATGTTAGTGGACAAAGTCCATTTTTAAACCGAGTTCACTCCTCGATTCAGTCCTGTTTTGCTGAACTGGTTTAACCTGCCGTTCCAGCCATTTCTATCTCCTGAGATATAAAATCTTTACCCAATGCATTGGAGGTAGATATAGGTCCCACCCATCTCCTAATGATACCATTGTTATGTGTTCCACAAAATCATAAATCATACATCATTGCATAACCCATATAATCAAAATGGGATTCTTAAACAACATGACATCATAAAACAATTCATATTAGATAAAATAATTCTTAAAAATAATTCCATCAAAACATAGTCAAATCAATGTAACAATAGGGATAGAAACAGAACCATATATTATCTTATATGGAAAATAATTTTGATAAAACACTTGAACTCCATTCTTGAGGAAAATATCCTTTCTACTTGAAAAACATTTTCCTTTCTTAACATGTCATACAATTTTAAACTAAAAGACGTTGATTAAAAATAAACATGAAAAATTTTAAAGGAAGATTCTTAGAAATAATGTTTTAAAAATCCATTCATGCCGTATAAGTTAAAAAACATTCTTCTCGTACTTTTGTCAGAAAAGTCAAAAAGTACCTCGTACGAAAAATGACAAAAGATTCCTTTCATAACTTTTACTAAAAACTCACCGAAGGGTAAAATTGGATTTAAAAAATTTTAGGTGGATGGAAACAATATTACATATTGAGGAAACATGGATGTGGATGATAAAATACACCCCAGTAAATACCAACATATAAACAATCTTAGATAAAATGAGATTGTGATATTTTCCATTACCTTAGTTCCGATTTGCTTCGTAAGTGTCCGAACCTCCTATATAATAATTTAAATAATGTTATTGACTTATTCCAAAATCATACTTATTTTTATGATATCATATATGGTCATATTCTTAGCTTCTTATTAGAAATATTTTATTACTACTTGTTATTCAGGTGTTTATTACTTTTTGTTCTTATGCGCGTTTTGTCAAATAAAATCTTATTTTTCTTTTTAGGTTATAGATACCTCATTTCCAGAATGGTATTAGTGTAATATATATCATATTCATTCACTCAATTCATTTATATAATCATTATTCAATGATGATCATGTATAACGAGTCGCATAACATCGTGGCGATGGTATTCCGTACGTTCGCACGAGTGATGATATCGTTTCCATGATCGTGGAATTGTATTGGAGTTTATGTATACTATTTCAGAATCAATACCACTTTACAATAATCATATATAGTTATTATTTACACCATTATACCCATCCGATTAAGGTGGTGGTGGAAAATAGATTACACCACAGCGTAGAGACGGTATTCCGTACGTACGCACGCGTGGTGATTTCATTTTCCGTAGGATGGATAGATGGTGAAATAGGGTTGTTTCATATTTATAATAACATATCATTATATGAGTGATATTGATGTTATTAATTCATAATGAAACAACTAAAGAATAAGAAGTGGAAGAAGAAATAAAGTTGAAAGAATAGGTAACGGACATTACCTCTTCTTTGAAGCGCCTCTTTGAGATCTCCTCTTAGGGCACTAAAATTGGCCTTTGAAGAAGACCAGGACCTCTAGTATGTTTCTAGGGAAGTGGATAGGAGATATTGGCTGGGTTTGTCTGAGCTTTAAGGCTCAAAGTGGTGTGAGGAAGAGAGGGAGGAGGTACCTTTTTATAAGGGAGGAGAGGGGCACCTTTGGAATAACTAAAAATATTATTTTATTAAAAAGTCAAATTCGTTTTTTAATAGCTCAAAATTGATATATTTCGAAGCTAAGGTTGGGATGGGTCGAAATCTTCTCATCCAATAGAATTTAGACAAGTTTAGGTATCAATTGTAACCTTATCATTTAGATTTAACTTTAAGTTAGATAATTTAACTTTTACCGTGTCTTCTTGTTTTCTTACACTATAAGGTTAATAAACATACTATATCAAAACAAACGAACCCCAAGTTGTTTATTATTAATATATATAACCTTATCTAAGTAATTTGGCCGAACCTTAGATTTTTAGGAATAAAATAACAATTAATAATATAGTATTTGTTTTAAAAACAATTTTATGTTAATTTTGACACTATTTGGTAATTGATTTTTGTCAAAATCATAACAGAATGATTAGTTCAAAATAATTTAATTAAATCAATACTAACATGTCATATTAATATATAAAATTATTTTAATTCATAAAAAGTCTCAAATTACATTTATTTGGGTATTTATAACCTCAATTATGTCAATATTTCATTAATAATATAATTACTGCATCATCATTTTATCCAAAATAAATTAAATTATTTTAAGTATAAAAATTACAAATAAAATACCATTATGTAGTAAATCTTTTTAGATTTATAATGAATATTTATAGTCAAATTCAACTTATGTATAACCCTATATTAAAAATTATTTAGTTTTTAAACATTGATTTTAACTATTTTAACCCTTCTTTAAATAAATTGATAATAAATGTCCTAATCTAATCCAAGTGGGCCTAAATGGTCATATTTTATTCCTAAGGTTGTTTTTGGTCGAATTACACTTATCCAATATAATTAGTACATGTGTTATGGTAATAATAATAAAACTTTTACCCTTAATTACCCTATTTACTTTTAACCGTGGTAAAAAAAAGTAAAAAGTTACTATTCACCAAAAATTATTTTCATCTCATTGAACCAAATTTTAGTCCTTGATATTAACTGTGTCTCTCCGATTTTAGAAATTCTACTCACAGAAGCGGTAAAATTAAGTTTTATGAAAAATTCAGTTTTTTTAACTACCACTTAGTGGTTTCAATATTCATTAAAAAAATGAAAGTTTCCTGAAAAATACTAAAAATTAGGCCGAAGCTATATTTGATATGATGAATTCAAAAATGATGTTTATTTTACCAAATTCAAAACATATCAGTTATATTAACTAATTTAAAAATTAATTCCCGTCGTCAAGACAAATAGCGTGTTTTTAAGAGATAATAACTATCAAAAGATTGACACTTGCTTATGTCTGGTTTAAATGTGAAATTACATCCAATGAACAACATTGTATTAAATTGTAAAAATATATTCTAAATATACTTTAAAACCACTAAAATTAATAATTTATCACTATTAATTATTTCGATTAAAAAAGTTGTTTTCAATTAAAATTTAATAATTTTCACTATTCATCAGAATATGAAAGTTATCTGAAAAGTACCAAAATTTCACCCTAAGCTAATTTCGATATTCTGAATCCAAAAATGAAGTCCTTTTTGAAAAATGAAATTTAAAAAATTTCAAAAAGTGGTTATTACTATTCATAACGGCTAGTTTTAATAATATTTTAATAGCATATCGTTGTTTAGTGAAACTCGGTATTGCATACGATGCAAGCTATTGAGGAAGGCCGTGGTTGTGTGTAAAGAAAGCCAAGCTAGTGTTGTGTGTAGTGAAAGATTACTTTGATGATTTATATAACATAAAAACAAAATATTTCTCATAAAAGTCTCGGGTGTTACATTCTACCCCCCTTAAAATGAATTTCGCCCTCGAAATTCATCACTTTGTAACAAAAAGATGAGGATACCTCTCCCTCATCATATCCTCAAGCTCCCATGTAGCTTCTTCTAATTTGTGGTTCTTCCATAAAACTTTCACTAATCGATTGGTCTTGTTTCGTAGGACTTTTTCGCAACGATCTAGAATCTCTATCGGATGTTCTTCATAAGAAAGATCTTGCTCTAGCGGTAAAACTTCTGAGCTGAGTACATGTGAAGGATCATGTATGTAATTTCTAAGGAGAGATACATGGAACACATCATGAACTTGAGAGAGATCCGGTGGAAGCACCAATCGTTAATCTACCTTTCCAACATGATCCAGTATTTCGAAAGGACCGATATATCTTGGGCTCAACATCCCCTTCTTTCCAAATCTCATGACCCTCTTCGAGGGAGATATTTGTAAGAACACTTTATCACCCACTTCAAACTCTAGGGCTTTTCTTCAGTTGTCGGCATAACTTTTCCGTCGACTCTAAGCTGATCTTATGTGTTGTTGAATAGATCGGACCTTTTCTGCCATCTCATCAACAAGATCAGGTCCTAATAGCTTTCTTTCCCCAACTTCATCCCAGCAAGTTGGAGTCCTGCATTTCTTTCCATAGAGAGCTTCATAAGGAGCCATCTGAATACTGGAGCGAAGGATATTATTATAAGAAAATTCCACCAAAGGTACGTGTTGATCCCAACCACCTTTGAAATCCATAGAGAAAGCTCTCAATATATCTTCTAGAGTTTGAATTGTTCTCTCAGACTGACCGTCTGTCTGAGGATGATAAGCAGTGATGAAACTCAACTCTGTATCCATAGTATACTGAAGACTTCGCCAGAACATTGAGGTAAATCTCGGATCCTGATCAGATATAATAGAATGCGGTACTCCATGGAATCTTACCACTTTCTTTACATATATCCTGGCAAGCTGATCCAGAGAGAAATCCTCTCTAATAGCAATGAAGTGTGCAGACTTTGAAAGATGATCAACTATGAACCAGATAGCATTATTGCCCTTTGAATGTTTTAGGAAGTCCTGTGACAAAGTCCATAGTAATTTTTTCCCATTTCCATTTGGGCATGGGTAATGGTTGTAACATCCCCTTAGACTTTTGTCTCTCAGCTTTAACTTGCTGACAAACCAAGCATCGAGAGACATATTCAGCAACATCTCTTTTCATGCCATCCCACCAGAAGTACTCTTTCAGGTCCCTATACATCTTCGTGCTCCCAGGATGAATAGAGAATGAAGAACTATGAGCCTCATCCAGCAGCTCCTTCTTTAATTCTGGTATGGGAGGAACACAAACCTAATTCATGAACATTATTATCCCATCACAATCAAGGTTGAATTCAAGAATATTTCCCACCTTCTTTTGTAACTCTACATCTTCTTTCTATGCCTCTTTAATCTTCACATGTATAGATGGTTGAACATTCAATTGAGAAATATATGATTTTCCCCCTTCCATTAAAATTCCAAGATCCATCCTTTGTAAATCCATAAATATTGGATCTTTTGTGATCCTCGTCATGGATAAACTGGCATGGTCTTGTCGACTTAATGCATCTACCACCTTGTTTTCTTTCCCATGGTGGTAATGAATTGAGCAGTCGTAATCCATAATCAGCTCTAACCATCTTCTTTGCTACATATTCATCTCCTTTTGTGTGAAAATATACTTTAAACTTTTATGATGAGTATAAATGTCACACCTTTCTCCATAAAGATAATGCCTCCAAATTTTTAATGAAAATATTACCGCAGCTAACTCCAAATCATGAGTTGGGTAATTTTGCTCAGGGATTTTCAACTGTCATGAGACATAAGCTATCACCATATCATTTTGCATAAGACCACACCCCAGGCCCTTCTTGGATGCATCACTATAGATCACAAACCTTTCTCCACTACAAGGCAGTGTGATTATAGGGGCACTTGATAACCTTCTTTTCAACTCCTTGAAATTCTCTTCACATTCCTCCGTCCAAACAAACTTAACTCCTTTCTGAGTCAACCTGGTGAGTGGATTAGATAATCGTGAAAAATAATTCACAAAACGTAAATAATTTCCATCCAAACCAAGAAAACCTCGGATCTCGGTTATTGTTGTTGGTCTTGACCATTTTTCGATAACCTCTGTTTTTTCTGGATCCATAGATATCCCCTCTTTTGAGATTATGTGACCCAAAAATGAAACTTTTTGAAGCCAAAATTCACACTTGGTAAATTTTGCATAAAGCTTCTCATTTCTCAGGGTCTTCAATATAATTCTCAAGTGATCATCTTGTTCTTCCTTTCTCATTTAATAGACAAGAATATCATCTATAAAGACTACCACAAATTGATCAAGATATTCTCTAAAGACTCTATTCATCAGATCTATGAAGATAGTAGAGGCATTAGTAAGACCAAATGGAATCACTATAAATTCATAGTGTCCATACCTTGTACGGAAAGCCGTCTTTGGTATAACCTCCCTTTTGACCCTTAATTGATGATACCCTGAATGAAGATAAATCTTGGAAAAGTATTGAGCTCCTCGTATTGGTCAAATAAGTCATCAATGCGCGGGAGATGATATTTGTTCTTGATAGTGATCTTTTTAAGTTCTCGATAATCAATGCAGAGTCTCATTGATCCATCTTTCTTATTAACTAATAGAACAAGTGCTCCCTAAGGTGACGCACTAGGGCGTATGAATCCCTTATCAAGATTCTCTTGGATTTGCTTCTTCAATTCCTACAACTCAATTGGGGACATTCTGTAAGGTGTCTTTGAAATAGGCAAAGCACCCGGTATGAGTTCTATTGAAAACTCAACTTCACGATTTGGTAGAAGACCTGGCAATTCCCCCAGAAAGACATCATCAAACTCCCGTAGAATGGGCATATACTTAATTGTGAGTTTCTCACCAACCATTTGAGATAAATAACCTTGATTCAGTGGAATCAAGACCCATAAGATGGAAGAAATTTCCACTGGAAGGTTATGTTCACTCTTTCATCGATAAACGATCATAGATTGATCTGGAATATAAAATGTGACTTCCCTTCTTTGGAAGTTGATATGAGGTCCATATAAAGAAATCCAATCCATGCCAAGAATCACATCAAATTCCACTATAGGAAGGATCACAAGATTTAAAGGAAGCACTTTCCCACAAACTTCAATCGGGGAAGAATTATAAACTTTTGATGCGACTGATGTGCCATTAGGGGTTGTCATAGCTAACTCAACATCTAACTGTTGAGGTAATACAGTGATACCCTTAGAAAATTCTTCAGAAATAAAAGAGTGGGTGGATCCAGAATCAAATAAAACATTTTCTACTTTAGAGTGGATGGTAAGTGTACCTTTCACCACATCGTTATCGTACTCCACATCGGTGATAGAAATTGCATGTGACTTTCCTTTGTCTTTAGCCTTAAGATTTTGTTGATGTCGATCATCATCAACAACCCTTGGATTAGGGAATTTATTGGCATAATGCCCCATCTCCTTGAACTTGAAACATTGATGTGTAGTAGGTTCATTCTATGTATCCATTCCTTTATTTGCATCATTTGACATCTTCTTCCCATCATTGCAGCATTCAAATGCCTGATGACCTTCCTTTCCACATTTGAAACATTTACCTACCCTTTAAAGACAACTCCCTCCATGTTTCTTTCCACACTTTGAGCATAAGGGAAATCTCATCTTCTTTTCAGTGTGCTCTTTAGATTTTCCTTTGAATTCCATTTTCATCTTCTTATCAAACCCATATGACTGATGGGTTACTCCAATGTCCATCTTAACTTTGAGAGCACATCGAACAATTTCCTAGTAGCTATTGAAGTCCCTTATGGCTAAGGCCCTTCGAAGACTTGGTTTTAAGCCACTAAATAATCAATCGATCTTACTCTCAGGTCGGATAATAATACCAGAAGTGTACCTTGCAAGTCTTGTAAAATTTGATTCATATGTACCAATAGATACATCATCCTTTTGCTTTAGTTCAAGAAACTCCTTCTCCATCTTTGTTCGGAGAATACGAGGGAAGTACTTATTGAAAAATAAGTTCTTGAACTCATCCCATTCCATGGACTCAATTTCATCTCTTGGCCTCGTATTCTTGATAAGATTCCACCATTGATTAGAAACAAATTCCAAACGATACACTGCTAAGATGACTTTATCATGTTCAGAACATTGAAGAACTGAAAATATCTTTTCGGTAGTACTAATCCATTGTTCAGAAACTAATGGATTAGTAGACCCGCTGAAAGATGGTGGACACTGCCTCATGAAAGAGTCAACAGAATGTTGCTCCTTTCTTTGATCGTTTGGAAGTCCTGCATGATTCATAGCTTGAGAAATTTGTGTGAGCATGGCTACAAGATTTTGCATTCTAGCTCCCATAACGTTTGGTTGCTCAGGGGGACAATCATTGCATTGCCCATCGCATTCCGCATTAACACGGTTCCTTAGGGTTCTAGCCATTGACTAAAACCAAGAAGAATAGTGTGAGAAACAATAATTATAATTGGAAAACCACATAATCAAGAATAAAATTTCACACTTAAGGTCTTACCCTAGGTTATTCACGGCCATTACTAAGATTGTGTTCTATGCTTAGACTTATCCTTAGGGTTTTTACTAAGGCTTTCGCATCCTAGTTTCCAAAGGTTGAATATACCTTTCCTCTGATACCAACTATAACGACCCATACTTTATATACATTGTTATTACTTCAGAATTGAAGCACACTTATTACAGTATATAAAAAAACCAGGAAAGGACCGTATAGGTATAGTGTCTTTAGAAACTGGGAAACATAAACAACTGGTTCATAAAGCATCTACACTGTCTCCCATTTATTTCATCATATCTATAGTCCTGTTTGGAATATCTTACTTAATAACATTCTTCCTGACATGGGGAAATAAAACATACAAAAGGGTGAGCTCAAATTCTCCGTAAGGGTAAATAAAAGAAATATCAATCACATCATATTCATAAGAACATAATATTTTGGAAATCTTAACCTGCAAAAGAGAGCATAATTTCATAACATGGGATAAATCATAGTAGTGAAAGGAAATCCAAATAATCATAACTTAAAACATGAAACTTTTGTCATACACACATAATCATATAGAATCATTTCTTATTAGTCAAGACTCATTGACAAGACTATCTTAGTGGAAAAGTCCATTTCTGAACCGAGTTCACTCCTCGTTTCAGTCCTATTTCACTGAACCAGTTTAACCTTCCATTCCAGCCATGTCTATCTCATGAGATATAAAATTATTACCCAATGCATTGGAGAGAGATATAGGTCCCACCCATCTCATAATGATACCATTCTTATGTGTTCCACAAAATTATAAATCATACATCATTGCATAACCCATGTAATAAAAATGGGATTCTTAAACAACATGACAACCTAAAACAATTCATATAAGATAAAAGAATTCATAAAAATAATTCCATCACAACATAATCAAATCAATGTACTAATAGGGATATAAATAGAACCCTATATTATCTTATATGGAAAATAATTTTGATAAAACACTTGAACTCCATTCTTGAGGAAAATATCCTTTCTAATTGAAAAACATTTTCCTTTCTTAAGATGTCATACAATTTTAAACTAAATGAATTTGATTAAAAATAAACATGAAAACTTGTAAAGGAAGCTTCTTGGAAATAATGTTTTAAAAATCCATTCATGCCGTATAAGTTAAAAAAAATTCTTCTCGTACTTTTGTCGGAAAAGTCAAAAAGTACCTCATACGAAAAATGACAAAAGATTCCTTTCATATCTTTTAATAAAAACTCACCGAAGGGTAAAATTGGATTTAAAAAATTTTATGTGGATGGAAACAATATTACATATTGAGGAAACATGGATGTGGATGATAAAATACACCCCAGTAAATTCCAACGTATAAACAATCTCGGATAAAATGAGATTGTGATATTTTCCCTTACCTTAGGTCTGATTTGCTTCGTAAGTGTCCGGACATCCTGTATAATGATTTAAAAAATGTTATTGACTTATTCCAGAATCATACTTATTTTTATGATATCATATATGGTCATATTCTTAGCTTCTTCTTAGTAATATTTTATTACTACTTGTTATTCAGGTGTTTATTTCTTTTTGTTCTTATGTGCGTTTTGTCGAATAAATTCTTATTTTTATTTTTAGGTTATAGATACCTCATTTCCAGAATTTTATTAGTGTAATGTATATCATATTCATTCACTCAATTCATTTATATAATCATTATGCAATTAATATCATGTATAACGAGTCGCGTCACATCGTGGAGACGGTATTTCGTACGTATGCACGTGCGATGATATCGTTTCCATGATCTTGGAATTGTATTGGAGTGTATGTATACTATTTTAGAATCAATATCACTTTAAAATAATCATATATAGTTATTATTTACACTATTATACCCATCCGAGTAAGGTGGTGGTGGAAAATAGATTACACCACGGCGTGGAGACGGTATTTCGTACGTACGCACGCGTGGTGATTTCGTTTTCCGTACGATGGATAGATGGTGAAATAGAGTTATTTCCTACATATAATAACGTATAAGTATATTATTGATACTGATGTTATTAATTCATAATGAAACAACTAAATAAGAAGAATTGGAAGAAGAAATAAAGTTGAAATAATCGTTAACGGACATTACCTCTTCTTTGAAGCGCCTCTTTGAGATCTACTCTTAGGGCACTAAAATTTGTCTTTGAAGAAGACCAGGACCTCTATGATGTTTCTAGGGAAGTGTAGAGGAGATATTGGCAGGGTTTGGCCGAGATTGAAGGCTCAATGTGGTGTGAGGAAGAGAGGGAGGAGGTGCCCTTTTATAAGGGAGAAGAGGGGCACCTTTGGAATAACTAAAAATATTATTTTATTATAAAGTCAAATTCGGTTTTTAATAGCTCAAAATTGATATATTTAGAAGCTAAGGTGGGGATGGGTCGAAATACTCTCATCCAATAGAATTCAGACAATTTTAGATATCAATTTTAACCATGTCATTTAGATTTAAATTTAAGTTAGATAATTTTACTTTTACCATGTCTTCTTGTTTTCTTACACTATATGGTTAATAAACGTACTATATTAAGGAAAAAGAAACCCAAGTTGTTTATTATTAGTATATATAACCTTATATAAGTCATTTGGACGAACCTTAGATTTTTAAGAATAAAATAGCAATTAATAATATAGTATTTGTTTTAAAAAAATTTATGTCAATTTTGACACTATTTGGTAATTGATTTTTCTAAAATCATAACAGAATTATTAGATTGAAAAATTTTATTTAAATCAATACTAACATGTCATATTAACATATAAAATTACTGGAATTCATAAAATGCCTCAAATTACATTTATTTGGGTATTTATAACATCAATTATGTCAATATTTCATTAATAAGATAATTACTGCATCATCATTGTATCATAAATAAATTAAATTACTTTATGTCTAAAAATTATAAATAAAGTACCATTATGTAGTAAATATTTTTATCTTTCTAATTAATATTTATAGTCAAATATATCTTATGTATAACCCTATATTAAAAATGATTTAGTTATTAAACATTGATTTTAACTATTTTAACCCTTCTTTAAATAAATTGATAATAAATGTCCTAATCTAATCCAATTGGGCCTAAATGGTCATATTTTATTACTAAGGTTGTTTTTGGTCGAATTACACTTATACAATAGAATTAGGACATGTGTTAGGGTAATAATAATAACACTTTTACGCTTAATTACCCTATTTACTTTTAACCGTGGTAAAAAAAAGCAAAAGTTACTATTCACCAAAATTTATTTTCATCTCATTGAACCACAATTTATTCCTTGATATTAACCGTGTCTCTCGGATTTTCGAAATTCTACTCACAGAAGTGGTAAAATTATGTTTTATGAAAAATTCAGTTTTTTTAACTACCACTTAGTGGTTTCACTATTCATCAAAAAATGAAAGTTTCCAGAAAAATGCAAAAAATTAGGCCTAATATATATTTGATAATATGAATTCAAAAATGATTTTTATTTTACCAAATTCAAAACATATCAGTTACTTTAACAAATTTAAAAATTAATTCCCAACGTCGAGACAAATAGCGTGTTTTTAAGAGATAATAACTATCAAAAGATTGACACTTGTTTATATCTGGTTTAAATGCAAAATTGCATCCAATGAACAACATTGTATTAAAATGTAAAAATATATTATAAATATAATTCAAAACCAATAAAATTAATAATTTATCACTATTAATTATTTCGATTAAAAAAGTTGTTTTTAATTAAAATTTAATAATTTTCACTATTCATCAGAATATAAAAGTTATCAGAAAAGTACCAAAATTTCACCCTAAGCTAATTTTGATATTCCGAATCCAAAAATGAAGTCCATTTTATAAAATAAAATATAAAAAATTTCAAATAGTGGTTATTAATATTCATAACGGCTAGTTTTAATAATATTTTAACAGCATATCATTGTTTAGTGAAACTCGGTATTGCGTACAACGCAAGCTATTGAGGAATGCCGTGGCTGCATGTAAAGCAAGCCAAGATAGTGTTGTGTGTAGTGAAATATTCATTTGATGATTTATATAACATAAAAGAAAAATATTTCTCATAAAAGTCTCGGGTGTTACAGTCGTGATCTTTGGTTCTTAGTTTTTTGGAAAGGCCATTATAAGTCATTGGTAATATATTTAAATTTTATAATATCTTTTCATCATCAATTTGATTAGAAGTCAGAAAGAAAAATTTTGACCTTGGAGGATATGCTACGTGATTGTTCAATATATTACTAGGCAATATGGGATCAAAATATTTATTTGGATGATTTTTCAAATACTAAAAATTATCATCAATTATACAGTTGGATCCATTTGAGTCATTATATGGAAAGTGGTTTCAAACACCATCCATTTGGGATTATTTTAGGGAAAGTATGTTTATGGGACCCGAGTTTTTAGATGAGAAAAAAAAGTTCACAAGATTCTGAGATACATGAGGACATATCAGACTAGGTAGAAATTTATTATGGTCAATCGGAGGATAAATCATTCTTTTTAGATGGGTGGTCATATTTTTTCTCAATGTTTCTCCCTGGAAAAGTGTGTTTTGTTTTGTTGAGAAGTTGAAGTTGAGTCCACGGTTCATTAGACCCTATGAACTCCTAAATAAAGTCTGATTAGTTTCCTATTGAGTGGATTTAATTCTAATTTTATACCAGGTTCAATTTTTTTTCATGTTTCAATGTTAAGAAGGTATATTCTGGATCTATCCCATGTTTATATTCCAAAGGTAGTTCAGTTAGGAGAGAATTTTTGTTTGGAGGAACAACCAGTTCATAATCATTACCATAGATATTCGGTATTGAATAATAAAAGGATTAATTAATTAATGGTTTTATAGATAAAAAATATTTTTTAAGAGGACACATGAGAATCAGAAGATTTTATGATGGAGAAATACCCCACATATTTGAAAAGTGAATAAAATGGTGAGGACACAATTTCTAAAAATTGAGAAGGATGTAACATCCCAGGTAATTTTAGAATACAAAATTTCACATCTCTTACTATTTATTATTTAGATAGTAATTTTACTTTAAAGGTGACACTATTTTTGATATCGTTCCCAAAAAAATAACAGGTTCTCCGAAATCTTATAGTGCACACAATACTGAGGTTTTTTTTATAGATAATATATTATGAATATTTTTATTTTAAGTGTTAGTTTTGGCATAGATATTGTATTGGAAGGAATGAATATAACAAACTATATTAGGTTTAGACATGTTTATTAAAAAAATTACTTTCTTTAAATAAATTTTATAGGCTTAAAATAAGAAAAAATAAAATTTTATGCATAAAAAGGTCAAATATTTTTAAAAGGTATTTTTAACCCCCATGGATGGAGAAACCTTTTTAAATATATTTTTTCTACTTTTATAAATAATATTTTAAAAAATTAAATTCTTCTTTAGAATCAGAGTATCAAATTGTACTTTTTTTAATTTTTTTCATTTTTTTAAAAAGTTTCATTTTTTGATGATCATTGAAAAATACAACATTGTAGTTAAAACTGATCTTCGATTTAAATAAATATTATACTTTGAACAAATTTTTAAAGTAATAATAGATCAATAATACATGTATTAATCCAATTTAGGTCATATGAATATTTTTTATATTGAAATTTCATATATAAACTTATTGAAATTTTAATGTCTCTTTTACCCTCCTTCTTGCAACATCTATTGTATTACTATTAAACCTAATTTAGCCACTTCTATGAATTTAATTTGGAAAACCACAAACTAATGGTTGCAATAATAATTAAAATTACGGTCTAATATGATCAACTTAATTTTTTGTGAATAATAACATTAGTATTTTATTTACCAGGGCTAATGGAAAAAGTGGTAATTAAAGGTAAAAATAATATTATAATATTATATAATTACCCTAATAGTTTCCCTAATTCCATTTTATGAGTAGTTTTAGACCAAAATAAAACTTATGATGAAATTATAACATTTTTATGTCACTTGTTAAAAAATATAACAATAATTATATATTATTTAAGGATATATAAAAATTTCCATAATCATGTTTTTAATAAGTAAATAATTTTTAAAATAGGGTTATATAAAGGTTAACTTAGTATATAAGGAGTAATTATAAATATAAAATGTTTATCTATAGCATTATTTTTTTTTATAATTTCAAGACATTAAATAATTGAATTAAATTGGGACTCGATAATGATACAATTACTTGTTTATTAAATGAACAATAAAAAAATTGATATTAATAATATAGAAATAAATATAATTTTATATTTATTATACCATAAAAAACATTTATGTATTCCTTTGACATGTTTTGGATGATTTATTGTTTGTTTTATGGAATCATGTATTTATGATATTTTTAAAAAGTCAATTATTGAATATTGTCCAAAATGACATTTATGATATTTTAATATATATAATATTTTATTAAATTATATAAAAATATATAAATCATAATAATAATTGGGGTAAGTATAAATATGTCATTAAAGAAGAATTTAGGATCATGTAATATTTTATTGTAATTATATTTACTCTCAAAGGGTAAATTACAAAATGTCAGAGTAAGAATTAATAATGACATAAACATGAAGACAATGGTTAAAAAATAAAAAAATAAAGTAAAATTTTAATAGAATTATTGTGCTTAGATATAATACAATCCTATTTTATAAATAATTTTGTTTGGATTCATTTGGAAATGAAAAGTAATTTATAATAATTTATTATATTGAATAATTCCTAGAGTGCCCTCCCATCTCCGATAAATGGGCACTCATTAATCTCTATTCATTACACTTCAAACCCCATTCTTTTCGCCCAAACACTAACCAAAACCCTTAATAAAATACCTTCCCATATTCTAGAGGCCTTGGTTTAGTCATAAAACACATATTAGAGGTGTTATGGTGTTATGAAAAGGTGATCATCCGAAGGAAAGATAATGTTTTTATTAAAGTGTTTCTATTTTATTTCTTCTTCCACTTCATTAAAATCCTTTAAAATAACAATTAGATAATTATTCGAGTTTACTAAATATAGTGAGATTTTATTAGGTTAATATAATCCCCTAAATTCATCTTTAGTTAAATTAAATCTGAATATAATTAATCATTTGTGCGTACATGTTAACTGTTACCTCCGTGAACCGATATAATTCGTTTTTCATTACCATCTCTCAAGGCTGAATATAATGATGAAATTAATTTTTATATAGTGTATTAATTACATATATATAATTTTTAAAGAATAATATTACACTTTTGTTCTTAATTTCGATGAACATAAACATGTTAATTTCTTCATGTGTACATGCAAACTATCACCTACATGAGGCTATGTGATTTTATTTTCTTCACCACATCACATGTACAATATATATAAGTATATAAATTGTATTAATATGATTTTAAAGATTGTATAATAATTATTAAATTATCATATTAACATTATTCTATTTCGATAATGATCATAAAAAATAGGAAATGTTAATCATGTGTACATACGGCTTACCGTCTCCATGATTATAATGTTGTTAATTTTCACATCCATAAATAAATGGTTGGATTGAGAATTAAAAATGATTTATAAAAATTACTGTTAATTCATGAATATTATTCTGGAAATGATGGAATCATGACTTATTTGACTATTAACATCGTACCAAAGTCATCTTGAACTCAAGTACTGAATATTAACAAAGCATCTTCCATGAGTTCTAATAATTATTTAATCATTATAACATTATAATAATTGATATAAATGGAATAATAAACTCGAAAAAGGTTCTCATGAAAGTTGGAATTTTCCTAAGTTTATTATTTAAGAAGATAAAGAACCTACAGGTTGAGTCGGAGTCAAGGTAGGAGACTTTTTCTCAATATCATTTCATAGAGGCATATTTTCCTCATAAAGTGTATAGTAAACCCATTTAACTTATAATATAATTAAAATTAATTCAAAATAAATATTTTTATTTGAATCATTTTACTAAATAAGAAAAAGAAAGTTTTTTAAAATACTAAATGACAATGACTTTTCCATCGCCATGACAATTATTGTGTTTTTGGCACCCACAACAGTCCATAATGATTCTAAAAGAAAAATAAATATCATATTACCTTTTAAGGTATTTTTTTATTAAAAATGTTATTTATATTGGACAAATTATATAAATATATTGAAATTAAATCTTGTTATTTCAAAGTGAAAATCTTATTTTTTTTCTTTATTCTTTTTTTATGGGTCATGATTATGTTGCGGTTCTTGGGAATTGTTTATGAGTATGGGTGGTTACATGTTAAACTAGTGGTGGGTGATCCTGTTATAGATCTCTAATTCATTGGGTAATGAGACAGAGTTAATTGGTTGGGTTTCTCCAACGATATTAATGGAATATACCATAATGGGTATTTCAAATGTTACCATGAAGGTTACTCTCTATATAGCCATTAAATATACTATTTATGAATGAGATGGATTCTAGAAGTTACCCTATATTTTTTTATTTCTATAATGTTTTATAGGAATTTTATGATTTCAAAAGATAATTTAATGGTCTTATATTTTATGGGTGAAGAGTATGATTATGTGAAAATGTTTTCATGAGTTTAAAATATTAATGGACTAACTATTTCATTCCTTATTTTGTACCCCTTACTAAGATTTGTGTGATCATAACAAATATTTGAAACTTTCTCCATAGGTTATAAGGATGGGAAAGGTAAAGGAATAATTCAAAATGAATGTTATAGAATTTTTTATGATTAAAAAAATTCAAGATTTATTTTAAAATGTTTTACATTATGAAAAAAATTCATATTAAGTATACTTGAATACTTTGAAATATTTGAGGTATTATTTAATAGTAATGGCCTTATTATCTAAAACTATAAAACTAAAAATATCCTTAATATTAATGAATGTAAATTATTGACATAACTCAAGATTATTTAATGATTAATGTTGGGGCATTATAACACCCCCATCATTCAATAGATCATTTCACAAACTGTTAGAATAAGGATGGATCAATTCCTTAAAGAAAACATTTAAATTCATGGTATGTTCCGAACATTAAAATGAAACTTCTTACATCTATATTTTTGAAGGTGGAGTAGATTGATGGTGGTCATTGGTTAATAATATTAGAGAGAGAAATGATCTTGAATCGGTGGAATGGGGAAAATTTTAGTATATTTTCCATGAAAATAATTTCCAAAAGTTTTTTTTGGATTTGGATAGAGATATAATTCTTGTAATTAAAGATAAAATAATTATGATTCAGTTTCCTCATATGAAGAAAATATTACAATACTGTCTACATAGGTTTCAGATATTATTCAAGACATAACCAGTAACATTAATAGATTTTATTCAGGATTGACACCTACTCTACAAAGAGGTTTATCCTCTCAAAGATTTAAAATTTATAAAAAATTGGTTCATTGTTATAAAATAGTTGATCTAGAGTTTGAAGATACATACATTCCACGAGATGATAATAGTAATAAATGGTCAAGCTGGCAGAAAATCAAGAAGAAACCAATTGAAAATTTTAGTGTTAAGCCTATAACCTATCCCATGTGTGGTAAAATTAAATTTTTTGGAATGTATTTTAGGGCCTATAAAGTGTTACCTATTTGATAATTTTTTCCACATGATTTTTGAATATGAGAAAAAGAGTCATTATGAGGCCAACAATGAGATAAAAGATAGGTAGCCTATTGTAAAATTCTTTAGCTGCAATGTGTTGGGACAATATATGAATTTGAGTCTGTAGAAAGTTACTCTGAGTTGAAATCATCATGATAAAAAAAAGGTTTTGGAAAATTGTTTTCAAATATTTCAGTTGATGTTGATCCATCTAGTGAAGTGATATAATCTTAATAGAGCCCAATATTTTTCAATGGTTGACCAAAATTTCAAGGTTATAGACACACCTTCTGTTGTTTTAGGTGACGTGACCATAAGTGATTATAGACTACTTGGAATATTTTTTGTTGGTTTTATGTTGATGTAATGAATATTTAATAAGAATTATTCCTTTACTTTTGTAAATTATTTTTAAGGTATTGATTACCATTTGGGTTTTTATGGTCTTTTATGATTAAGGTTATTTTAGCGATGTATATCAAAATAATGGTAATGTTATGAGGATGAAATTGTGATTATAAAATATAAATATATCCATATATTTTCTTATTTTCTTAAATAGTAATGTAATTATTCAACTATATGAAATAAATAATAAAATAAAAATTTTATCTATTTGTTTTTCTTAATAATAAATTAATGACTTTTTAACCCATCATCAATTTATCGTTTTATCATTGATACCTTTATAGAGAACATGTTTTCAATCACTCTCAATAAGAACATAATGGTTATTTTTCAATTCAATGACCATGTTCTCCTACACGTAACCCTATTATGTGTTATCTCAGGTGACCATTGTAATTTCCATTCATTCATTTTAAGTCATAGTGTTATTAATCATTTTTTTGATGTGGGATTTCAATAAAATTATTTTGAAAATTAAAACCTCTAGTTTTCAATTATGAGTTTAAATTATAAAGATGAAATTTATTAACGATTTGATGTAACTTCCTAATTTTTAAAAGGAAAAACAATCTTCGATATCATACATGTTATGCCACATCAAGATTAAGCAATGTGAATATTACCATTTTAATATGGTAGTTACCACAGAGCCATTAGAATAGAAGTAATGAATAGGGATAACTAAATTATGAAAATATGGTTTAAAATGTATGTATAATTAATTCATTTCAACTAATTTATTATAAATTTATGTAAACACTTTTTTAAAATGAAATTAAATATATTTCTGAAAAACAATTTAAAAGATCAAAAGTGTGTTTTATACCAAAAAATAATAAAATAACTATTTTTTTATTCCATTAATTATATATATTTATATTAAATCAAAATTTTAATATTCACCTTATTTATTTTCTACAGATGATATAAGAAACAAATTTCCATTTCACACTTAAAAGATGTATTTTTCCAAAAATGCATTATTGCCGCATTTTTATAGAACACTTATTTTAAACATATTTTTTCACACTTTTGAAAAAATTTATTTTACTAAATAAACTTCTTATTTAAATTATTAGTATCAAAATTTACTTTGGTTTAATTGTTTTTATAAGATTTATTTTTTGATGAATAATAAAAAAAATACTACATTATAATTGAAAACTACATTTTCATGGTATTTATTTATAGTGTTAAATTATATTTTTAATGGCTTTAATGTATAATTAAAATTAGTTATTATCGTTTAATCCTATTTCTTTCATTGTAATCAATTTCACAATGAAGTTGTATGTAAAACATAGTGAACATTTGGACGTTTTTACATTAAAAACATGGTTTCTCATTCCGCTAATGGGATTATTTTTTAACTAATTTATTCAATTTACATATTCTGAATTATGATAAATGGATACCATATGTCTAATCACAAGCAATTTTTTTTTTAAATATGTACCTTTTTATTTTTGACATTATTAATAGTAACTTAAGTAATTATCATATTATCATGGTTAAATGTAAATCATGTAATTAAGGGTAAAAATAATATTATAAATATTATAAAATTACCCTAAAACTTGTAGTAATTTCATTGGATGAGTTATTTTCAATAAAAATCTTCTTTGAGATGATTTAATATCCACCTAGATCCACTAGGAGGACTTTAACACTTTTGTCGTATTTTATTCAATGAAAAGTCAATTTTGTCATACATTTTAATTTAACAAGTGAAATAAATTTAATATGAGTATATATAGAAGATAAATTAATATATAAATTGTCATTTTAAATATAAAACATTCATCTTACTCATTATATTTTATTTTAAATGTTTTGGGAAGAAATAGTTAAATTAAAGAATTTCACAATGATGATGGAGTAATTGTTTAATTAAAATAAATACCCAATAAATGATATTAAAAATATTATAATAAAAATAATTTGACATAATTAATGTCATACAAGAATTTAATGGATTAATTTTACATGTTATTTACATGTTAAAATATTTTCTTCAAATATATCATGTTGTTATAATATTTTTATAAAGTCGAGAAATGAATAGTGTCAAAATTGACATTAATGGTATTTTAAAATATTATATATTTTATTAAATGATATAAAATTTATCAAAAATATAATATTCCAGAAAATAAATGGAATAAGTTATAAAATTTCATAAATGACCCATTTATTATTCATTTTTCATGTTATAGTAATTATATTAACCCTCAAACTATAAATTATAAGATAACACAGTGAGAGTCTAAATGATAAAATATGGGTTAAACCAAATAGATAATGATTAAAAAACGTAAAAACCTAAATAATATTAATTTTATTTATTTATTTATACCCCTACTCATACTATATTTTAAATATGTCAATTTTGAAAAACTTGTAATTCAGAATTATTTTATAATCAATAGTTTGAAGAAATCCAAGAGTTCTCCTCCACTAGCTTATAAAATTGAACTATTTATTTTCATTTCATCACACTTAAAATAAAATTTCATTCATCCATGTTCTGAATGAATATATTCCCATATTATAGAGTCCATGGATTAGGAATAACACCCTCATATGAGGTGTAATTTTTTTAGTCAATGGAGATTTTCCAAAGAAGAGGTACTGTTTTTTATTAAGTCTTTATCTTTTATTTTTTCTTCCTATTCATTAAAATATTATTCAACTATAATGAAATAATAAATTCAGTATACACAATATAATTAGATGTTATTATGTAAATATAATCACCTTATACTATCTACACTTCCATAAAATGGTAAAAGTATTAATCATTCATGCGTACAGATTAACTATCACACCTACAAACTGATATAATTCATTTTTCATCACTGCCTTTTAGGACTAGTTGTAATTTTGAATTTATTTTTATATATTATATTAATTACATATTTATAATTATTTAATAATAATATATCATGAACAATCATTCCTTTCCATGTACATGAAAATGAAAATGGTGTTCGTGCGTAGGTGTGGACTATCACCTCCATGAAGCTATGAGACTCATTTTTCATCACTACATCACATATATGATATATAAAAGTATATTTCAATGACTAATATGATATTAATTATAGTATTATCATTATGTGATGTTAAAATAATACTTACCCTATTTTGATAATGATCATTGAAAAATGGAAACGTTACTCATGCATGTGTATGGCCAATCGTCTCCATGATTACAACATAGTTCATTTTTCATATATACAAATAGTGGGTTTATATAAAAGTATATTTTTTGTATTAATATGATGAAATTATCATGATTATTATTTTTTAGACGATGGATTTATGATCACTATTACTATAGATATCACACCAAAGTCATTTTGGACCTAATTACACAATATCATCAAAATATCAAACGTGAACATAAATAATTAAGTAATAGTTATATGCTGAAAATAAGTGTTATAAAAGGGAAAAAAATATAAAATGTACTATATAAATTAAAAATATAACCTACTTTTATTATGTAGTAAGATAAATATTTTATGTGATGAGCCAGACTCCATGTAAGAGACTTTGTCTCAATATCCATTTATTGAGGCATTATTTTATATTATACACCAATATTTTTTATTAGGTGTATATATAGACAAATTTACCAATAATGTCATTAATTTTATTATCATGTCAATTAATGTGTTTTAAAATGTTTTTATTTTATTAGAATTAAGATTTATATATTCAATGTTGTATGGGTGGTTCTGATATAAACCATGGATGTGTTGTTATGATATATAACAGTGATCGATAATAATGTTATAATCCACTGATGGTGGTTATGTTATAATCCAAGGACTAGTGTTTCCATAAATTCCCTAAAATTCATTGGGTACTCCAGTGATCGAATTAGAAAATATTGGATATTCTATTTGTATGAGTGACATGATGATTGTAACAACACAACACAAGAATCCTGGATCCAATGCATTACTTCATTACATTATCATAGATACAGGTATCAAATCCCAAAGGACCAAAATGTTTAGTGTTTTTAGGAGAACTTATTGAAAACATGGTACCCATGATATGTTGGAGAATATAAAATAAAACATAATGTAGATAAAATATCAGCATCCTTGAAAATCCTTCAAAGGATTCCTCTTCATAACCTATATAAAGGAAATAAAAATATGGGTGAGAACAAATTCTCAGTAAGGATGAGTTCTGTGGAAACAATAATAAATCAATAATAATAAATATTATAAAAAGGTAAATATCTAAACAAAAATTCCATTTAAACAAACTAGATAGTGAAAAATCAATATTGAAAGGTAACTAATTGAGAATGTAATGAATCTATAGATAATGTCAAGAAAAAATATAATGGATGATAAAAAAATAAAAAGAATTATCAATAAAGTAAATTCTTAATTATTTTATTCCTTGTTTCCTAGGTACATTGTACCCTTACCATCAAGACCTTTCACAAGATAGTTTAGCATATCGGGTACAAAGCAATCTAATTTGGCCAACTGATTCATCTAATGAGACTAATGATGCATCAAGGAGGTTAATATTAACAATCTCCAACACATGGCATACCAGTAAAAATAATTCTTTATATATCGAATAATAACTTTAAAATTATAAACAAAATTCCTTATCAAATATCCAAATTGAGTAAAAGATATGGATTTACCAACAGTTCCCCACTTAATCAAATAACTGTCAACCACACACTATATGTGAAAATGGTATACGGTTTATGTAATAATTACAACCATCAAACAAGAATATTTAAACGTAAAATAAATTTGATTTATTATGGAAATTGTTCATAATAAAGTGATTGTTTCAATAGAAATATAACAATCATAAAAGAAAGTGATATTACGAAGGAAACTTTTACCACTTGGTAATTTTCATGTCAAGATCCTTTGGATGATATAATTCAACGTAAAGAAATTAAAACCATTAAGATTTTAATGTCTCAGATTTTCTGTATATTATTTATTAATATAATATGTAATTATTACGAGACCAGGCACCGTGAAGGAATGTCATTCTGGGGCCCAGTGATCCCGAAATAGTGGTTCAAACTTTTTTTATGTTAAGTGAATCAGCTTTTGTGTGCGGTTGTGGCAGTTTCCAAACGGAGGACTGAATTAAAATTTTGAGGGCACTATTGCATCCGAGACAACGACTTTACATAAGAATGGGTCTAACCTCGACTGGTGTGGGTTGAGGGAAAAAGTTAATTTTTGGAATTTTTCAGTAAAATTATAAAATAAAATAAATGGAAAAGTTTATTTTATTTTTTATATGGAAGCATTCGATGCAGCACAATGATAGGGTAACATTTTAATAATTAATGTCATGTCATAATGACACAGAAACAACAACGCTAACTCATTAATGCCGCAGCATGATGGAATTCCAAAAAAGTGTTCCCTCTTTTTAATGGGTTAATAAAATTCCGCTTATTGGAAAAAGCTGTAGAGAAACTCTAGAGAATCCTTGGCACTTTAGAGAGAACTCTCAATGACGAATGACGACGAATCAAAGCTGTGGATCGTCATGCCATCGAAGTTGAAGTATCTTAACGTGGATGACAGTACGCATGCCCCATCTCTTATCGAACCCATCGTGAGGTTGGGGTTGTTATTTCAAATCTCATTTCCCTGTTTTTTATTTTAAATGATGAACACGGATCAACCATGAACATGTTGATCTGCAGATTTGTATGTTTTTTCGGGAGGGCTTTTGATGGGATAATTTCATGGAATTAATCCATGATTAATTTTTGTTTTATTCTGCTGTACTTTAGCCTACTAACGGGAGACGATCAATGCCATGACAAATGACGACGGAGGTTCATTCCTCAATTTTTTTGGATTGGATCCCCCCCTTTCTTTTCCTCGTGCGTTCTTCACATTCTTTGTGGGGCAACGAACAATGGATCGTTGCGCACCCATCGTGCAACAAAAAGATCACAAACTAGACATCCGACATTGCAACGACCCTAGGTATGTGCGACGGTCCTAGAATACTACTAATCAGCTTAGATTAGAAAAGACCGTTATTTGAGCGTTCTTCATGAGGGAGGGTAGAAACGGGCTTTCGAAGCCAATAGGAGGCCCGAAAACAATGAAGATGACCTCATGACGTCAGGGTGACATGGATACTAGAGTTTCATGGCAATCAGACGGCCGAATCAAAAATCAGGGGAGCATAGAGGCGTGGGGGTGGAAGTCTGCGATGCAGGAAATTTCAAGAATACACGACATGTACTTCCGAAGAACACGCCGTGTATAACCGGAGGTGGAGGCTAGGAATTTGGAGGTCAGAGAGGAATCACACGGTGAGTGAACCTAGTCACATGATGTGTTGGAGTTTCCTTGAAGATCGGCATGTATTTAAGAAGGGATACAGACACGGGATGGACTACAGGGCTTCAGACATCACGGCGTGTACTCTTTACGTAGCGTGGCAGAGGCAGCTACGTGGGACTCGGCGTGTATCCAGGGGATACACAGACAAGGTACATAGTACATAGCATGTACTCTATCACACGGCCAATCGAGGCTAGTAACGCGGGTCACCCCATGTACCGATTATACGGGTTGGAGTACATGGGTTGAGGGCAATGTATGGGCACACGACCAGTGTACACGGAGCCGACCCCAGTCACTTGAACACGGTGTGTAAACTGTAATACATGCTATGTACTCATTTTTCTACATGTTTAGGCTTACAACATATTCCATTAAACAATGGAAGTACGCAGGGTCAGATAACACAGCGTGTAACTTTTCTACACGCCGTGTACTTTTTGGGAAATGGCATGGTCCTCTTTTTCAGCGTATCTTGGAAATGTTTCGTTTGGGATAGTTACCCTTATTCTCATTCCCCTGAAGGCCAAGGTTATTTTTCTTATACAAGAATATGATCTCTTTAGTAGGACTTTCTGTGATAGAGTCGGCATCACCCCGAGAGGCCTGGAATGAGATCCTCTATCCATTCTTGACTCTAGGTAGATTCAGTCATCGACGTGACCAACTCTACCGGGCATTCATCCTATACCTAGCTGGTTAATCCACCTAGCTGGTGAATTAAGATGAGTCATAGTATCCTCCATTTCCCTTGCAGTGATCCTCATCTATGTATTTTGATCTTTTCCACTCAAGAGTGTGTCTCTCTTAATGAGGGTATCTATCTATCATGATCTTACCACTTAGGAGTGTGTCTCCCATAATGAGTGTAACTACCTCTCGTTACATTTCACAATGAACAGTACTTCTCAGATGGATGTCATCAGAGCTACCAGACTCGTGGAGTGTGTTCTCCCAGAATGAGTACTTCGTGGAAATCTTCGAACTGAATCCCTAGAGGTGGTATGTGGTTGTGTGAATTGTATCTAGACTACGGGTCTGGGTTTTTAGTATTATTGGATTTTGATATCCTATTATATGTTCAGTATACATATATTGTGTATAGATGACTGTGCCTTTCCTTTGTGCACTTTCTTTGTGTTTTTTGAGGTCCTCAACTGAGTATTGTTATACTCACCCCTACAGGGGCTTTTCCCACTCGTGTTGTGACTTGTGAAATCAAGAATCCTTTTGACAGAGTCTAGGGCGGACCAGGACAACGACCGAGCATTCTGATTTCCCTACAGGCCGAGGTGTTCCTTTGGATACGAGCAGCTGTCCAAGTACCTCTTTGTGTTTACAGGTTGGACTTTGTAGTTTTTAGACACTTTTTTTAGGGCTTGTATTCTGGCCTAGTTTACCTTCATTACTTTACTTTCCTTCATACTCTATTTTTTTGGTTTAGTGGCACGCATGCATTTTATTCCTTAGTGGTTTCTACATTTCAGTAGTTGTGGGCTTGGAGATGTGTGTGTGTGTACAGGTTCTTATAAAATGCCTCCCATGAAGTAATATGCCTACTTAGTGCTCTTCACCAGCATCTGGCCAATTGGAGGCGGGCTTGGGGAGTCATGGTGTCGGCCCCACTAAGACGGGTCGTGACAGAGTGGTATCAGGAGTATTCAGTACAACCATATGACCAAGAGTCTGTGATATTTTTTTGAGGAAATAGTGTTCAGTGTTTCGAGCTCTGATTTCAGGCTAGAGAATCCAGTGTTGGTCCAGCAGTCGACGTATCCATACACCAGGACTCTGATAACCAACATTTCGACTCGGTACATGAAAACAATAGTTCTGGGAAAATAAAATAATTGTACATGCATCATATAGGAAGGGGTTTTGTTTTCCATATCCTTTGTGTCAGCTATCCAGATATACTCATCGACCATGGTATATCTTGTTTCCTTACAGGATGCCTACACGACATGTACTCGCTAGGATATAGCAACATGATCACGAGGATTACCCCCTCAGTGATGAGGATTCAATACAGAGACAAGTTCCCCCAGGTGTTGCCACCTGGTGGTGCACCTGTTATACCACCACCAGTGCAGTAGCCCGTGGTACCTGCAGTACCAACCTACGAAAAGCGTAGACTTAGTGCGCACCATGATTTCTAGATACAGAGAGCCCTGAGGTTCCGAGGTGAGCCCAACCCTCAGGCAGCTAAGGACTGGCTTGAGGTAGTGACCAGATTTTTCCATCTAGTGAGGACACCAGCTTACCATATGGTTATCCTAGGGGAGAGACTTCTTCAAGGTTCATTGAAATGATGGTGGAGTCTGACCACACAGACTCCCAATGAGGAGAATCTTTCATGGATAGAGTTCTAGCGAATCTTCATGTAGGAGTTCTCTTCTGTTACGCTGAGTGTCGTATGCATCCTGGAGCTTCTTTAGCTCCAGCAGGGCAGTTTGATGGTAGTTGACTACTCATCGAGGTTCACCAACCTCACCAGGTACTCAATGGATATGGTTATGGATCAGTACTTCAGATCCTGGACCTTTGAGTGAGGTCTACGATGAGACATCCGAGCTAGTGTTGTGCCACAATGCATTATGACTTATGCTGGACTGCTCAAGCAGGATTTCGTGACCGAGAGATTCTTGGTGGAGCAAACATACCCGCCAGGCGGCAGATGTGGAAAATGATCAGGGATAACTACAGGTGGTGGAAAACGCTTCTATCTACTTCCACCACCACCCCAGGAGGTCCGCACCAAGCTCAGGGAGCGGGGGGACAGGGGCGGGGGTAGCTGAATGCGGTCGAGGCATACGACCTAGGGGATCCAGGGATGTTATGAGGTAAAATCTATGTCTTCTCTACCTGATTTGTCATACTTATAGACACAGGTTCCTATAATTCCTTTATCACTACATGTCTTTTGAAAAACCTTGAGATTCCTATAGAACTATGTACTCGATCTTTATGCTTAGTGACAACTGCGGGAGGAGACTCAACGATCCCACACCTTTTCAGACAATGTGATCTTACCTCTGGATGCGAGAGTTTAAATTGGAACCCCTTAGTGGTAGCGTCGAGGCCTTATGACATCATTCTCAGTAAGGATTGGTTATCATCAGTCCATGCCTAGATTGACTGTTTTAGGTGAATATTGTGGTGTTTCTACCGTGATAGAATGAGGTTTTCCTTTTTTGGAGAAAAAGAGACCCAGGGAGCTCATAATAGGATCATGCATAAGTGGGTGCATCCGATCACTCATGAGATGGCTAGCCTTACCATCGGAGTAGTAGATGTCGTGAGCCCTTAGTTCCCAACAGTAGTGGTGGAGTATAAGGAAGTCTTTCTCGAAGATGTTCTAGGATTACCTCCACGATGGGAAATCAACTTCTACATCGACTTACACCCCGGGATGAAACCAATTTCCTCACCAGCATATCGGATGACCCCCGAAGTGCTTTGTGAGCTGAGGGTGCAGTTGGAGGATTTAAAGAGCAAGGGTTTCATAAGACCTAGTGTTTCACCCTGGCCGGCCCCATTTTTGTTTTCAATTAAGGCTGAAGGGAGTTTGAGGTTTTGCATGTATTAATGGTGCCTGAACTAGGTGATATTGAATAATAAGTATCCACTTCCAAGAATCGATGAACTCTTCGTTCAACTGAGATGGGAACAGTGGTTCTCAAACGTTGACCTTCGGTAAGGTTATCCCCAGTTACGAGTACGAGACAAGGATTTACTGAAGACGTCTTTTAGATGCCTCTAAGGTCAATATGACTACTTGGTGATGCCTTTCGTCATGAAAAATGTCCCCGTGGTGTTCATGGGACTGATGAACCAGATCTTCCTGCCATACCTGGACCGGTTCATGGTAGTATCCATCAACGACTTCCTTGTCTACTCGGTGTCAGAGGAAGAGCATGCGAGACACCTACGGATTGTTCTAGATAGACTCCGAGAGCACCATCTTTTCAGGAATCCCTCGAAGTGCCATTTCTGGATTCAAGAGGTCCACATTCTGGGACATGTCATCTCAGTAGATGGAGTAGTTATGGACCCAGCGTTGGTAGAGGTAGTGTTAGCATGGGAGCCACCTCAGAGCATGACGGAGGTGCAATTCTTCCTTGGGATGGCAGTGTATTACCGGAGATTCATCCCTAATTTCACCAGAATAGAAACACTAATGAAGGCCTTGAACAGGAAGGGGAAAGCCTTCATGTGGACGGAGAGGTGCCAGCAGGCTTTCGAGAATTTGAGAGAGTTTGACAAGTTCCCAAATAGTGAGATTGCTGGAGGAGGGTGTAGAGTACGTAGTTTTCTGCAATGCATCAGAGACCGGGCATGGCTACATCCTAATGCAGATACAGGTAGTGATTTCTTATGGTTCACACCATCTTAGGCCACATGAGAATTACTATGTGACCCATGATCTCGAGTTGGTAGTGGTAGTCTTCGCATTGAAGATGTGGCGACACTACCTTATGGGTGAGAAATTTATCGTCTACTCTGACCACATGAACCACATGTACATCTTTTTGCAAATAGATCTGAATCTGATGTTGAAATTTTTTCTAGAGTTCCAATAGGACAATGTTTTCGAGATTATCTATACCCTTGGGAAGAGGAAAAATGTGGTTGATGATCTTAGCATATGGTCAATCTCACAGTGGTTTCGTGAGGTGAGAAAGCAGATAGCCACATTACAGTTATCCTTCATAGACAAAGAGGATACATCTTATCTATAGTTGATGGTTGTCTCTACTCCCCTCTTATATTGGGTTAGGGAGGCGTAGCTAGGAGATGTTGACTATGTGTGTTTACATGTTCATTTATCCAAAGGACTTGCTCCTGAGGGATATTCACAAGGAGGGGAGCACATAATTCTTTTCAGAGGATGCACTATTGTACCCGTAGCATTGAAGGAGGAGGTCCTAATGGAGTTTCAAACATCCCCATTAGCGGTACATCCTGGAGTGGAAAAGATGTACTAGGATCTTCGATGATAGTTCTAGTGGTCAGGAATGAAGAAGGCATTAGTAGAGTTCGTTTCCCAATGCCTCACATGCCAGCAGGTGAAGGCTGAGCACTAGGTTCCAGTGGGATTAGCTCACACCCTACATGTTCCAAAGTAGAAGTTGGATAAAATATCTATGGAATTCATGACAGGCAAACCACAGACTCCCATGGGTAATGATTCCATCTGGGTGATTTATGACAAAATCACCACGTCATCCCACTTCCTAGCTATTTGGGAGCCGAGTTATGTAGAGAGCTTGGGGTGCCTCAACGTGTAAGAGATAGTTCGGCATCATTGCATCCCTTTAACGATAGTCTCAGACTGAGACTCCCACTTTACATCCTGGTTATGGAAGGGATTATAGGAGGCCTTTGGGACTTATCTACATTCAAGCATGATGTTTCAACCCCATACCGATGGTCAGACGAAGAGGAAAATCCATGTTATGGAGGATATGTTGTGGGCTTATATCCTGGACTTTGGTCGCAGATGGGAGGACCAACTACAACTGGTAGAGTTGGCATATAATAACAGCTACCACTCCACCATTGGTATGTAACAGTTCTAGGCTTTGTATTGTAGACCATGTCGGTCACCACTAAGCTGGAACGACCTCTAAGAGTCAGCACTCATGGGTCCAGATTTGGTGTGCACGACCAATGAGAATGTGCATATCATCCAAGAACGGATGAAGACTGCAGAGAACAGGCCGAAGTCCTATGCTGAGAGGTGATGGAGACCCTTGGAGTTTGAGCAGGGAGACCAAGTATTTATTTGGGTCTCACCACATTGAGGGTTATAGAGATTTTGATGAGGTGAAAAGTTATCTCTGAGGTTCATCAGACCTTTTCAGATACTGCACAGAGTTGGCGAGGAGGAATACCGCTAGGCTCTACTGCTTTAGTTGTATCAGGTACATGATGTCTTGCATGAGTTGAAGTTGAAGAGGTACTCGCATGACACCTTGTACGTCATCTACTAGGGTGAGCTGGACATCGAGGATGTAGTGACCTTTGCTGAGTACCCGACGGAGATCGAGGATCAGCTGTAGAGGATCCTTTGTGGGTGATCGATTCTCTTGGTGTGCATTCTGTGGTATTACGGGAATATTTAGTAGAGAACGTGGGAGCGGGAGGCTGAAATCTATGCCCAATACCCACATTGTTTTGAGTAGTCTTGTTTTGGGTTTTTGGGGATGCAGAGCCCCTAGATCGGGAGAATTTAATGTCTTGGATTTTCCGTGTATTATTTTTAAATATAATATGTAATTATTACAAGACTAGGCATCGTGACAGCACATCATTCCGAGGCCCGGTGATCCTAAAATGGTGGTTCAGTCTTTTTTTAATGTTAAGTGAGTCGTCTTTTGTGCACGGTTGTAGAAGTTTCTAAATGGAGTCCCAGATTAAAAATATGATGGCACTGTTGCGTCTGGGACGAAGAATTTACCTATGAACAGGTCTAACCTTGACCAGTGTGGGTCGATGGAAAATATCAATTTTCGGACATTTTTAGTAATAAATAAAATAATATAAATGGAAACGTTTACTTTATTTTTTATATGGAAACATTCGTTGTAGCGTAATGACAGCGCAACTTTTAATAATTAATGTCATGACATAATGACACAGAAACAACAACACTAACTCATTAATGTCCCTGTGTGATGGAATACCAAAATGATATCCCTCTTTTTAATGGGTTAATTGAACGTTTTTCATTGGCAGAAGCATGAGAGAAACTCTGGAGAATCCTTGGCGCTTTGGAGAGAACTCTCAACGATGAACGATGATGAATCAAAGCTGTGGATAATTGCGCCATCGAAGTTGAAGGATCTCGTCGACGACGGCAACATGAACCCACCACCCCCCCCTCCCACCCCTCATCAGAAATAGAACCCTTCGTGAGGTAGGGGTTGTTATTTAAAATATCCTTTCCCCATTTTTGATTCAAAACAAAGAACGCATATCAACCACCAATATGTTGATCCACAGATTCAATCGTTTTTTAGGGAGTTTTTTTAGGGGATAATTTTGGGGAATTAATCCCTGATTAATTTTTGTTTGATTATTCTTAGTTTAACTTTATTAACAGGAGCAGATCAACACTGTGATGAATGACGACAGAGGTTTGTTCCTCGATTTTTATGATGGGATTTCTCCCCCCTTTCTTTTACTTGTTCGTTTTTCGCCTCCTTTGTATTGCAATGAACAACAGATCGTTGTGCACCCATCTTGCCATGAAATGATCCAAAACTAGAGAGCCGACATCGCAATGACCCTATGTAGGTGCAACGGTCATAGTGGATGAAGAATCAGATTGGATCAAAATAGACCATTCTTTAAGAGTTCTTTTCATGGGAGAATTGAAATGCATTTTCGGAGCCGATCAGTGGCCCGAGAACAAGAAATATGACCTCGAGTCGTCAGGGAGACCTAGATTCTAGAGTTTCATGGAAATTGGACGTCTAGATCGACGATCGAGGGAGAATAGAGGCGCGGAGGTGGAAGTCCGCGATTCTAGAAATTTCCAGAATACACTGCGTGTACTTGCGAAGAACACGCCGTGTAGTACCTGTAACACCCCAGGTAAATAAAGAAAATGAAATTTTCATATTTATCCATATTTTTGAATAAAATATTAATATTACTTTAAATGTAATGCTATGCTCGATGGCTTACCGAATACGCAACAATGAGTTTCGTTGAAATCTTATGTTGCACTCTAATAATAAAATAATATTATTTTAAATGGTAGTTAATGCCTAGCCATTGTAATGGAGGGAATGAACAGAACTAACTACAAAATGATTATATATGTTTGTCAAATATTTTTACTTTTATCTAATAAATTTTAGAGCCTTAAAATGCAAATGAATCCAATTTTAAGCATAAATCTTCTAATATTCTTTAAAAGGTCGATTAACCGCCTTTTGGTGGAGAACCCTTTTAAAATATACTTTTAACAATTATATATGCTGTATTTGACAAAATATAATCCTTATTTAGAATCTGGAGATCAAAATTCACTTTGTGTAATTTTTTTTTATTTTTTCAATATAGATCATTTTTAGTGAAAATGTTGCATTTTAATTCAAAACCTCCTTTTAATCTGATTTATTTATATGTATAGATTATATTTTTAATTTATATTAAAGTGTATTTAGAATATATTTTTACCATTTAATCCAATGGTGTTCATTGTAATTAATTTCACTTTGAAATTGGACTTAAACTATTGTCAATCTTTTAATAGATATTGTTTCTTAAAAACACACTATTTGTTTTGACCGCGGGAATTAATTATTCGATTAATTAATGCAACATATATGTTTTGAATTTTTTAAAATAGACATCATTTTTGAACTTGGAATATCAAATATATCTTAGGGTGAATTTTTTGTATTTTTCTGAAAACTTCAATTTTTGATGAATAGTGAAACCACTAAGTGGTAATTAAAGAAAGTGATTTTTCATTTAAATGAAACTTTACCACTTCTTTGATTTGATTTTCAAAAATCCGACATACATGGTTGTCATTAGGAAGTAATATGTGGTTCAATGAGAGTAAAATAATTTTTTGGTGAATAGTAACTTTTAAGTTTTATTAATCGTGCTTAAAGGTAATTAGTGTAATTTAAGGTAAAGATAATGTTATAATAATATGAAATGACCTTGAAACATGTCCTACCCTAATTGGATGAGTCATGGCCGACCATGAAAATCCATGGGTCAACTTGGACACCCCATGGAGCCACTTTGGTTGGAAAATGATATTAATAACTTTTAATTTAAAGTTAAAATTAAAATGTCACAAACATGTATTGTTTTACTAAAATAATTTTTACATGGGGTTATAAAAGTCATATTTATGACTATAAATATTCATTAGAAATATAAAAATATTTAATACATCATGATATTTGTTTTATAATTTTTAGACATTCAATAAATTAATTTATTTAGGACACCGTGATGATGCAGTGATTACCTCATAAATGAACGATTTAAATAAAATGAGAAGATAGGGTAAAATATAAGTCTTACACTTGTCACAAACCTATTGGATGGGTGGATTTAGAAACCTTATCACCATAGCCTCGACATATGTCCTTTTGGGACCTTTAAAATCTGAAAATCATTTTATAATAAGGTAATATTTTATAACTTTCCAAGAGTGCCCCTCCTCTCCTCTTATAAAAGGCCCCCACCTATACCACCTTACCCACACCTCTCAAGCCTTTGGCTCGGCCAACCCCTATCCATTTCATCTCTCCACATCCCTCTCTTCGTCATTGAAGCCTCAACTTTGGAATAATGCTCTTCAAGAAACCCTTTTGGTTCAAACCAAGAGGAGTTACCCGATTTAAAGGTAATGTCTTCACTTGTGTTCTTTTTTTTATTTTGTTTCTCCAAACCCCTAAATCTTTTTATTACTTTCTTTTGTAACAAAACCAGTATCTTCAATATACAAGGATGTTGTTATGCGTAGTATTCAAGCTACACATACACACACCTTTGTCTAATGGTTATTGAATAAACTATTTATGTGGATGGCGAATTACTGCCTCAGGAAACGATGATTGCTCAATCTTCTCCTAAAACCTTTCATGGTGTCCATTATGATTTCACTATATTTTATATTTGATATATATTGTATTTAGGTTTTCCATATGCTTCTGTAATTTATATTTAAAACATACCTTTATGTTTTGCATGTTGTGGAAATGCGATAATTTCATACGAAGAAGTGTGGACTACCGCCCCCTCATGTGATGTGACTCATTCATGCAATACATAGAATGCATAAAGAATGAAATTAATGAACTTATGTGACCTATATAATATATATATTATACTGGAATTATAATATATATATATCTCTAAATTATTTTTAATTACATTAATATGAAAAAAATGAAAGTAGCGTTCCTGCGTACGTACGGCCTACCGTCTCCATGAACGGTGCATTTCATTTATTTTTTTCTCCAAATGTTATGGAATAGTATAAAATGAATATTTTCTGGGAATATATGATATTTAAATCATTAATAATATTCTGGAGATGATGTACTTATAACAACATGGACAATTCTTTTCAAACAAGTTCATTTTGGACTCATGTACCAATCATCGACAAAAACATCTGATATGAACTCACATAATTAACTAATTATTATAACATTATAATATGTGATATGAATTGAATAATAAACTTTAAAGGAGTTCCTTAAGAAATTATAAATTGTACAAAGTTTATTATTCAGGAATATAATGAAATGAACAAGACAAGTCGGGCTTGAGGTAAGGGATCTGACCTCTCTCTTTTTTTTCAAGTACCCTTTTTTTGTCATTTCATTTATGCTCCATGTTCTTATGTTATAGGATGTTATTTTATATTAACCATAATGTAATTTGTATTTTCAAATTTTGAGATACCCCCTCTTACTCTCATCAATTCATTTTTAGGATTTTTTAGTGACGTCGTTAGGCTGCCGAATTTTCGTAAGGGATCCTACCTCTCTCTTTCTTTTCAAGTACACTCTTTTATGTCATTTATTTTATCCTCCATGTTCTTATGTTGGAGGATGTTATTTTATAATCCTATTTCTGTACTTTTTTATGTTCATGTGATGAGAGGTCCTATTTGATCTCATCAATCCATTTTGGGATGTTTTATGTGGCGTCGTTAGGCTGTCAAATTTTCATAAGGGGATTTTCATCTCACTTTTTATTCCCATGAGATTCATGCTACATTTTCCACTATTTACATTTTTTGATGTATGTACTGCCCATTATTATACTATTTTTATAATATACTCTCATTTATGGGTATTTACATCTTCATTGTATGACCCTTCTTTCATGTTGTGTACGTTTCGAAAGTTGCCCAAATCGGTAAGGGAACCTTTCACACTCCTCTTTTTAAAAGACTTATTTTGTTATGTCATTTAATTTACATCTTTTTATGTTAGGATATGTTCTCCTATATCCTTATTGATGTAAATATTATTTCCAAGTTATGAGATACCATTTTATCTCTCATCAACTAATTTTATGAATTTTAAAGTGATGTCGTTAGGCTGTCGAATTTTACCAAGGGAACTTCTTAACCCAATTTCGATTTCATTGGGTTCAAATGTAGTTATCGAATATGTCATCCTTTGAATATATGTGAATTAGCTTTTATTTTTTTACACTCAATATAAACTTATATTGGGTGTATTTATATTTGGCACACATAATTATTAGATTGATTTGTTTCTAATTAAAGGTTACCTTCTTTATAGGGGATTTCATCTCATTTTACATTTCTATTGAGACTTCATTGTTGTTATGCACCAATTCACTCATATATGGTTTATATACTGTCCTTTGGAATATTATATCATGAATCCCTTTATTCTCATGATATTATATAGTTTCTTATTAAATGTTATTCCTCGTTTATTTTATTTAAGTGTCTCTCATTTTGTTAAAAACCCTATAACTAAAATATCATTTTAAATGTTTTAATGATTTATTCTTATAAATATTTCTCATTAACATCCATGTTTTCAAAATGGATTTAAGGATTTACTTATGTGGATATTAATGAATTGAAATGTTAAAAGCTTCAATGTGGTATGGGAGACATTGATTCAAAAATCTCTTTATTAAATGTTTTAAATGGTTTTGAAAATGGTTTTTAGAATGGATTCATTATTTCAATATCTAAAATATTATATTGTTATTGCAATGTGGTAATGTTATCTTTCCTTTATGCTTAAGTTATGTGCTATAATTATGTTATGGTTCTTTCGCATTGTTTATGAAGACGGGTGGTTCCGTGATAAAATAAGGGCGGGTGAGCCCGATTTAGCTCTCCAATGCATTGGTTAACGCGAAGGGGTTAAGCACTAAGGTTTCTCCGAAGAGATTTAGGGAATATACAGTGATGGGTATTCCAAACGTAACCATGAGGGTTACTACCTATGTAAGAATATTATGAATGCATCAAGTTACCTTTATGTATTATTATTTCTATGAGTTATTTGTAAATCTTATGATTTCATGAGGTATGTTAAATTGCTTATGTTTTATGATTAAAGTATGATTTCATTGATTCTTATGTATACATGGACTAATGATTTTTTCTTGTATTGTTATAACCCTTAACGAGCTTTTTATACTCATCCCAAGTTTCTCTGAAATGTATTTATATGACATAAAGTTGAATAGGGTCAAGGATAGGATCATGGAAATGTCAGGCTGTCAAAAACAAGGAACTAGATGTGACTCTTTTGTTCAAGGGTTTTTATTTTGCGAAAAAAATGGAAGTTGAGTCGATGTGACTACTTTGTAATCTTTGAGATGTAATAGTTATGTCTTAATTCTCTAAAACTCTAAACCTAAAAAGATCTGCAATGTTTATTCTTGAAATAACTAAAGATTAAGTAAGGTTTAAGGCCAGGTCCTTATAGTTGGTATTAGAGGTCGGTTTAGATAACTTTAGAGGATAGGGTATTCTCTAAGCATAAGTGACATTACCATAATGGTTAGGATTTCAGAAAGAGTCATAGTTTTTAGATAAATTGAATGAGTAAGTATATCTTAGTGTTTATCTTCCTCATTAGTACATGATGATTTTGTTGATATACTCACACTGACATTTTTGGTTTTAGTAAATGGATGGATCTAGCAGGCACCAAAGTAACAATGGGTTTGAAGGAAATTGTGGTGGTTCTCTGATTAAGAGACTAGATGAAATGGGGGATTCAATGAGAAATCTCATGGTTATTCCAAACCAACTATTAGGAGTCATGATCAACCACTTGAAACTTGGTGAGTTATTTAATTCATCATGTACGAGATGACCAAATAAATGTGGATGTTTAGGTAATAATTATAAAAGTAACCATTAGGATTAATATGGTCCTTGCTTTTGAGGAAATTATGGGTTATTATATGTTTTGATGGAAAATGGAAGGAATGAGATAAACTTGTGATTAAATTATGTTATGGTTATTTTTTGAATATTTTTTTTCTTTTTGGGGAATGTTATAAGAATCATGTAGTTTTGGAAAAAGGATAACACGTAGACCGTGTGACAACCTTTCGCGTCAGATGAAGCTACGGGAATCGAACCCACAAGCAAAGTGTGACTGGTATTTATCACCTACCACTGGACTACATGAATTCACAGGTTAGTTTGACTAATTGTTTTGAGTTATATGATCTTATGAATCTAGAATAAGTTGATTTTGGGTTATCTATGGAAATTATTAACCTATCATGGAGGATATGTGATTAGGTTAATTACTTTTCAGTATGAGACTTTAAGAGTAACTGATGTTATTTGAAGATAAATGTTAAGGTTTATCTTGGAAGACTATGTGATTAAATCCTTTATAGATTTGGTTTTCAGTATTAGTTTTGATTTCTTTGAATAATTTTATGGATATATGTTTATTTAATGGTCTTTGTCAAACTTTGGGTATTGTTTGAAAAATATTGGAGATTAAGAATAGATTTTTTTATAAGGTATTATCCTTTTTGGGTATTATATGATCTCATACTAACCTTTTTTGTTTTAGTTTTGGTTAAGTTCTAAAGGCATGGAAAGTATATAGTTATCTTTTGTGGATTAGGTGATTCTCTAGAAGTTGATTATAGCTCTCTTAATGTGAACATGTCATCCTAAATACTCATCTTTTGGAGAAAATATGAGTTCGTGTAAGAAATATAGTAAAAGTTGAAAGTCAACATTTCAAGTAAGTATGTCTCTTTATGTTTTATTTAAGCTCATAAATAAATTCCTCAACGAAAAGTAAATTAAAACAAAAATGTTGTCTGTTAATTTTTCCTACTGGGGAATCAAATACCGTTTAACCCATCACAAGTTTGTCATTTTCATGAGGTTAACTTTCTCCTAAACATGTTTTCTATCACTCTCCATTAGAACATGACCCTTTGTTTTCTCCTCCATGTCCATGTTTTCATACATGGAATCCTAGTATTGGTTAACTCGGGTAACCTTTGTACTTCTCTTTCTTTATTTTAAAGTGATAGTTTTACTGACTCTTGTTCCGATTTAGGATTTTCCATGAAGTTTCCAAGCCCAATTTTTAAAATTGCGAGGACGCAATTCCCAAAAGGGGGGAAGGATGTAACACCCCAGGTAAATAAATAATATGAAATTTTCATATTTATCCATATTTGTGAATAAAATATTTATATTACTTTAAAGGGAACACTATGCTCGATGGCGTACCCAATACGCAACAAATAGTTTCTTTGAAATCTTACGTTGCACTCTAATAATAAAATAATATTATTTTAAATGGTAGTTAACGCCTAGCCATTGTAATGGCGGGAATGAATGGAACTAACTAAAAAATGATTATATATTTTTTTCAAATATTTTTACTTTTATCCAATAAATGTTAGAGGCTTAAAATGCAAATGAAACCAATTTTAAGCATAAATCATCTAATATTCTTTAAAAGGTCAATTAACCGCCTTTTGATGGAGAACCCTTTTTAAATATAATTTTGACAATTTTATTTGTTGTATTTGACAAAAAAATCCTTCTTTAGAATCTGGACATCAAAATTTACTTTGTGTAAATTTTTTTTATTTTTCCGATAAAGATAATTTTTAGTGAAAATTTTGCATTTTAATTCAAAACGTACTTTTAATATGATTTTTTTATATCGATAGATTATATTTTTAGTTTATATTAACGTTTATTTATAATTTATTTTTACCATTTAATCCAATGGTGGTCATTGTAATTAATATCACTTTGAAATTGGACTTAAACTAGTGCCAATATTTTAATAGATATTGTTTCTTAAAACATTCTATTTGTTTTGACAGCGGGAATTAATTATTCAATTAATTAATGAAACTTATATGTTTTGAATTTTTTAAAATAGACATCATTTTTGAATTCGGAATATCAAATATATCTTAGGGTGAATTTTTGGTATTTTTCTGAAAAACATCAATTTTGGATGAATAGTGAAACCACTAAGTGGTAGTTAAAGAAACTGATTTTTCATTTAAATTAAACTTTACCACTTCTGTGATTTGATTTTAAAAAATCCGACATACATGGTTGTCATTATGAAGTAAAATGTTTTTCAATGAGAGTAAAATAATTTTTTGGTGAATAGTAACTTTTATGTTTTATTAATCACGATTAAAGATAATTAGTGTAATTTAAGGTAAAGGTAATGGTATAATAATATTAAATGACCTTGACACATGTCCTACCCTTATTGGATGAGTCATGGCCGACCAAGAAAATCCATGGGTCAACTTGGGGACCCCATGGAGCCACTTTGGTAGGAAAATGACATTAATAACATTTAATTTAAAGTTAAAATTAAAATGTCACAAACATGTATTGTTTTAAAAACAAAATTTTACATAGGGTTATACAAGTCATATTTTTGACTATAAATATCAATTAGAAATCTAAGAAGATTTACTACATCATGATATATTTTTTTATAATTTTTAGACATTAAATAAATTAATTTATTTACGACACCATGATGATGCAGTGATTACCTCATAAATGAAATATTTAAATAAAATGAGTAGATATGGTAAAATCTAAGTCTTACACTTGTCAAAAACCTATTGGATGGGTGTATTTAGAAACCTTATCACCTTTTCCTCGAAATATATCCTTTTGGGACTTTTAAAATCCAAAAACCATTTTATAATAATGTAAAATATTATAACTTTCCAAAAGTGCCCCTCCTATCCTCTTATAAAAGGACCCCACCTCTACCACCTTACCCACACCTCTCAAGCCATTGGCTCAGCCAACCCCTGTCCATTTCATCTCTCCACATCCCTCTCTTCATCATTCAAGACTCGCCTTTGGAAGAATGCTCTTCAAGAAACCCTTTGGGTTCAAACCAAGAGGAGTTACCCGATTTAAAGGTAATGTATTCACTTGTGTTCTTTTGTTTTATTTTGCTTCTCCAAACCCCTAAACTCTTTTTGTTCCTTTCTTTTGTAACAAAAAAAGTATATTCAATATACTAGGATGTTTCTATGTGAATTATTCAAGCTACACTTACACACACCTCTGTATAATGGTTAAAGAACATACTATTTCTGTGGATGGAGAATTAATGCCTCACGAAACGATGACTGTTCAATCTTCTCTTAACACCTTTCATGGTGGCCATTATGATGTCACTGTATTTTATATTTGATATATATTTTATTTATTTTTTCCATATGCTTCTGTAATTTATATTTAAAACATACATTTATTTTTTTCATGTTTTGCAAATGCGATAATTTCATATGATGAAGTGTGGACTACCGCCCCCTCAAGTGATGTGACTCGTTCATGCAATACATGGAATGTATAAAGAATGAAATTAATGAACATATGTGACCTATATAACATATATATTATACTAGAATTATAATATATATATATCTCAATTATTATAAATTCCATTAATATGACAAAGAAATGAAAGTAGCATTCATGCGTACGTACGGTCTACCGTCTCCATGAACGGTGCATTTAATTTATTTTTATCTTCAATTGTTATGTAATAATATAAAATTAATATTTACTGGAAATATATGATATTTAAATCATTAATAATATTCTGGGGATGATTTACTTATAACTACATGGACAATTCTTTTCAAACAAGTTCATTTTTGATTCATGTACCAAACATCGAAAAAAACATCTGATATAAACTCACATAATTAACAAATTATTATAAAATTATAATATGTGATATGAATTGAATAATAAAAATTAAATAAGGTCCTCAAGAAATTATAAATTGAACAAAGATTATTATTCAGTAATATAAAGAGATGAACAAGATAAGTCGAACATGTGGTAAGGGATCTGACCTCTCTATTTCTTTTAAAGTACCCTCTTTTATGTCATTTCATTTATGATACATGTTATTATGTTGTAGGATGTTATTTTATATAAACCATACTGTAATTTGTATTTTCAAATGATGAGATACCCCCTCTTACTCTCATCAATTCATTTTTATAATTTTTAAGTGGCGCCGTTAGGCTGCCAAATTTTCGTAAGGGATCACACCTCTCTCTTTCTTTTCAATTACTCTCTTTTATGTCCTTTTTTTTCTCCATGTTATTTTGTTGGAGGATGTTATTTTATAATAATATTAATTTAATTTTTATGTTAATTTGATGAGAGACCTTATTTTATCACATCAATCCATTTTTGGATGTTTTATGTGGCGCCGTTAGGCTGCAGAATTTTTATAAGGGGATTTTCATCTCAATTTTTATTCCCCTGAAATTCATGCTACATTTGCCACTATTTCCATTTGTGTGGTGTATGTACTGCCAATTGTTATTCTATTTGTATAATATAATCTCATTTATGGGTATTTACATCTTCATTGTATGACCCTTCTTTCATGGGGTGTACGTTTCGAAAGTTTCCCAAATCGGTAAGGGAACTTTTCACACTCCTCTTTTTAAAAGACTTATTTTGTTATGTCTTTTAATTTACATATTTTTATTTTGGTATATGTTCTCCTATATCCTTATTGATGTAAATTTTAGGTCCAAGTGATTATATACCATTTTCTATCTCATCAACTAATTTTATAAATTTTAAAGTGACGCTGTTAGGCTGTCGAATTTTACCAAGGGAACTTCTTAACCCAATTTCGATTTCTTAGGGTTAAACATGTAGTTATTGAATATGTCATCCTTTGAATATTTGTGAATGACCTTTTATTTATTTACACTTAATATCCACTTATATTCGGTGTATTTATATTTGTCACACATAATTATGAGATTGATTTTTCCCTAATTAAATGATACCTTCTTTATAGGGGATTTCATCTCATTTTACATTTCTATTGAGACATCATTTTTGTTATGCACCAATTCACTCTTATATGGTGTATATACTATCCTTTGGAATATTATATCATGAATACCTTTATTCTCATGATATTATAAAGTTTCTTATTAAATGTTATTCCTCAATTATTTTATTCAAGTGTCTCTCATTTTGTTGAAAACCCTTTAACTAAAATATCATTTTAAATGTTTTAATGATTTATTCTTATAAATATTTCTCATTAACACCCATGTTTTCAAAATGGTTTTAAGGATTTACATATGTGGACATTAATGGTTTGAAATGTTTAAATCCTCAAAGTGGTATGGGACACTTTGATTCAAAAATCTCTTTGTTAAATGTTTTAAACGGTTTTGAAAATGGTTTTTAGAATGGATTAATTATTTCAATATCTAAAATGTTATATTGTTATTTTAATGTGGTAATGTTATCTTTCCTTTATTCTTAAGTTATGTGCTATGATTATGTTATGGTTCTTGGGCATTGTTTATAAAGACGGGTGGTTCCGTGATAAACTAAGGGCGGGTGAGCCCGATATAGCTCTCCAATGCATTGGGTGACGCAAATAGGTTAAATGCTATGGTTTCTCCGAAGCGATTTAGGGAATATACTATGATGGTTATTCCAAACGTAACCATGAGGGTTACTCCCTATGTAATAATGTTATGAATGCCTCAAGTTACCTTTATGTATTATTATTTCTATGAGTTATTCATAAATCTTATGATTTCATGAGGTATGTTAAATTGCTTATGTTTTATGAGTAAAGTATGATTTCATTGATTCTTATGTATACATGGAATAATGTTTTCTTTCCATATTTTTATAACCCTTACTGAGCTTTTTATGCTGATCCCATGTTTTTCTAAAATGTTTTTCACAGGACATAAAGTTGAATAGGGTCAAGGATGGGATCATGGAAATGTCAGGCTGTCTAAAACAAGGAACTAGACATGAATCTTTTATTCAAGGGTTTTTATTTTGTGAAAAAAAATTGAATCTAAGAAGATGTGACTGCTTTTTCATCTTTTTGATTTAATAGTTTTGTCCTAATTCTCTATAACTCTAAACCGGAAAAGATCTTCCATGTGTATTCTTGAAATAACTCAAGATTAAGTAAGGTTTAAGGCCAGGTCCTTATAGTACCAGTGGAGTTGACTAGGGTTTCAGGGGTCTGAGAGGAATCAGACGGCATGTGGCCCTTGTCACATGGCGTGTTGGACTTTCCCCGAAGCTCGTTACGTATTTTGGAAGGTACACAGACAAGGGATGGACTACACGACTTCAGACAACACGGCATGTACCCTCTACACAGCATGGTAGAGGCGGCTACGTAGGACTCGACGTGTATCCAGGGGATACATGGTCATGGAATTAAGTACATGACATGTACTCCATCACACAGCTAGGAGAGGCCAGTAATGCGGGTCACCCATTGTACCAATTATACGGGTTGGAGTACATGGGTTGAGGACTGTGTATAGGCACATGACCAGTGTACATAGAGCTGACCCTAGTCACTCAGACATGGAAAGTACACCGTACTACACATCAGGTACTCACTTTTCTACATGACCAGCCTTACGACATGGTCCATTGTATACGAGTAGTACCCAGGGTCAGATAACATGACATGTAACTTTTCTATATGTTGTGTACTTTTTTGGAAAATAGCATGGTCCTCTGGTTCACTGTATCCTAGACATGTTTCATTTTGGTTAGTACCCATTCTTCTGGTTCCACTTAAGGTTATGCATCGTTTCCTTCTACTAGAGTATGATCCCTTCATAAGGACTTTCTCTGATAGATTCGGCATCCCTCCGAGAGGCACAGATCGAGATCCTCTATCAATTCAAAACCCTAGGTAGAGTCAGGCATCGACGTGACCAACTCTACCGGGAATTGATCCTCTACCTAGCTATTTAATCCACCTAGATGGTGAATCCAGATGACTCGTGGTATCCTCCATGGCCCTTGTAGTGATCCTCGTCTGTGTATCATGATCTTTCCCACTCAATAGTGTGTCTCCCGTAATGAGTGTATCTATCTATCTTGATCTTCCCACTCAAGAGTGAGTCTCCCTTAATGAGTGTAACTACCTCTCGTGTTGTTTCCTGATGAACAATATTTCTCTGACTGACATCATCATAGCTACCAGACTCGTGGAGTGTGTTCTCCTAGAACGAGTACTTCGTGGAAATCATCGAACTGAATCCTTAGTGGGGGTATGTGGTTGTGTGACTTGACTCTAGACTATGGTTATGGGTTTTGAGTATATCTGGATTGATATATCCTACTATATGATAATTAGACATATACCATGTAGAGCTGACTGTGCCTTTCCTTTGTGTACTTTCTTTGTGTTTTTTGAGGTCCTCTACTGAGTATTGTTATACTCACCCCTGCATGGGCTTTCCCCACACATGTCGTGTCTTGTGCAGATGAGCATCCTTTTGACAGATTCCAGGGCGGACCAGGACAGGACCGAGTTTTCTAGGTTCCCTATAGTCTGAGGAATTCCTTTGACTATGAGAAACTGTCTCAGTACCTCTTAGTGTTTATAGGTTGTACTTTGGAGTTTTTAGACTCTTTTTTTTGGGTGCTTGTATTCTGGCCCAATTTACCTTTAGTAATTTACTTACCGTCGAACTCTGTTTGTTGGGTTTAGTGGTATGATTTAATTTTTTTCCTTAGTGGTTTTTAGATTTTATAATTTTTCTGCTTTCAGATGTGTGTGTGTACAGGTTCATAAGTATGCCTCTCATGTAGTAATATGCCTACTCGGTACTCGTCACCAGCCCCTGGCTTATTGGAGGTGGGATTTCGGAGTCACAGCGCGGGCATCACTGGGATGGGTCATGGAAAAGATAAAAGGGTTAATGATATAATATATCAAAAGGGTTATTTGATAAAAGACAAAAATGAAGTAAGTTTTGAATCTGACATTTATCTCACATATGTAAAAAAATGAGATGAAAATACCTTACCTTATGCTCCTTTTTCGTTGAACTCTATTTATACACATGTATAATGGTTTTAATAATTTTATTAACATATTATATAACTATATTATTATTTATTATATCATATATATACCTTTTATAACATATTATAATTTGTTCATGAATAATATTTTGTTGTTTTCATAGATTGGGTGTAAATTGCCTCGTTATTATAGTATGTTTTGACTTGTTATTTTTGTTAATATTACATATATCATGATTTTATCATCTCAATAATGTAAAACATGAATTGAATATTATATATATTCATTATATATTTAATTATATTAATCCATATTACATGCTGATATGAAATGAAATTCACCGTTCATGGAGACGGTAGGCAGTACGTACCAATGAACGATACTTGCACTTATTTTCCATATTTAATACAATGCGCCATAAATGACGTGTATATATACTAATAATTATAGTATAATATTTATTTCATATATGACAATCTGTTTTTTTTAATTAGGATTAATTCATTCTGTGTATACCATGGACGAATAACATCGCTTGGAAAAGGTGGTAATCCACATGCCCACAAATAAAGTTATCGTATTACCACAAATTTTAAAGCATAAATTTATGTGTTATATAAAAATTATGGAATTATAAGTATAAAATAAATATTATAAATATATTATATAAATTAAAAATCCATCATTACTCCAACCTCTAAATGTGGTAATGTAAGAACAAATGCAATTAGTTTCTGAGGCGGTAGTCCACTGTAGACATGTACAATGATTGTGTATCACATTTTATAGATGTGTGTCAAATTTTTGGAGAAAATATTAGAATAAAAAACATTAATTATATTTAATATAACAGTTTTATTACATAATCATGATTTAAAATGTATATAATGGGTGGAGAATTAAATGAATTAAATGATTATCATTGAAGAATGTAAACACTTTTTTTGGGTAACACAAATGGGTTTATAACAAAATACATTCTTGGATGGATTCATGAAAAAAAACATGAGGCTTATAAGATAAGGGTTGAAATTTTGTGAACTTATTTGGGAACATTTGGGGTGAGTGAAAGGGATTTATAGGTGTGAATATGTGGGATGGGGGAGTTTCTTTTTACAGTGGAGTGACATTCATGTAAACTTTGGAATAAGGAAACACCCCCATGTTTTTCCTTGGTCATGTGGCTCCAATAATGGAAACAATAAATTAAAATGGAGTATATAGTTGAAATATTACTATATAATGTATTTTTGACAATTTTAAAGGTCATTTTGGTCCTTAATTTTATGGTTCAGTGCTTATTTAAGCCAACATTGCTCATAAATAATGTAATTAATTTTAATCACTTTCACTAATATTTTTTTTTCAAAAAAAGTTTAACATATTATAAATTATGAATTTTTATGATTCCAACTATATAATCCATTTTACCAAATTCAAATCACATAAGTTTTAGAAATGAATTTAATATTAATCCCTCAGCCGGGATAACAAATTCTGGTTTTCAAGGTAAAAGCTTTCAAAAGCTTTCAATGTTTTTATATCCAATTTCAATATGAGATTTATTAAAATAAAATAAATTAGATCAATATATTTAAAATTTATCAAATTAGTATTTCAAACTAATAATAAATGTAATTTTACCTTATAAATAAATTTTATGAAAAATAATTTTTGCATTAAAATTCAGCTTTTTCACAATTCATCAAAAAATGGAACTTCTCAAAAAAAATACCAAATAATTACCCTATCCTAATTTGGATATTTATATATCAAAAATTATGTTTTTTAATTATATATAATTTATAATAGATTCATAATTAGTGTTAAAAATAGGTGCATAATTGAAATGTGGTAAAAATGCTTTTATAATAATATAGGTTTTTATGTGTAAAATTGGGCTTATTCTTATCATATGTAGATCCAATATATTGGATGACTGTAACTAATATTTGATTTGATATATAACATAAAAACCAACTATATAAATTCTCAAAAAAGGTTTGAATCTTGTATCCTGTGCAAAACGTGACTAAATTGTGCTTTGTTTAAGTTTGATGTTGCGTGCATTGCAAGTTATGAATAAAGATAAATTTATTCTAAAAGAAAATGATTGTAAAGTATTAGCGTCTAACATAATTACATCATAAAAATTTATTTTATAGTTATTATAGGGGTATTACCTTCTAAAAATATCTTGTCTGTTCCCTTTCATAGAATCCTTTTATTCCCATGTGGATTCTTCCGTTTTTTGTGATTTCTTGAGAGTACCTTTACTAGACGAGTCATCCTATTCCTTAATATTTCTCTCTAGTATCAGGAATATGGATGGGTTCGTAATAGTATAAGGTTTTGGGATCCAAATCTATTTCATTAGAGATGATAACATTCATTATGATAGGTATGCAGTTCCATAGAAATGATATATTGAATACATAGGGTAAATTTTATAGATTTGGTGGAATTACAAAATTATTAGATACATCTATAACTCATTCAAGAATCGAGATGTTTCCAATGTACATGGGGATCATTTTCTCTTTCTTAAAAAACCTAATAATAGCCTTAAATGTATATAATTTCAAGAAAACATGAGCCTAAATAGCCTTTACCTTTGTTGTCATCTCTTTAAATCAATTTGGGCTTATGATTTTGCATCCACAAACATCATCCCAACAAGTTAGTATATGAAACCTATTTCCAATAATGCTTCATATGTCACCATTTTAATACTTGAATGGAAACTATTATTATAGGAAAAATCTACCAATGGTATGTACTAATCCCATATACCTTGTAAGTCAAGAAAAAATGACCTCAAAATGTCTTCAATTTTTTGAATTGTTATTTCTGACTTTCCATCAATATAAGGATGGTAGGTAGTGCCCAAATAAATCACAGTATCCAGTTCCTTCTAAAGACTCCTCTATAATATTGATGTAAATTATTGATATCAATTAGAAAAAATTGATAGCGGAGCACCATGAAGTCTTAAAACTTCATTAATATAGATCTTTGTGAGGATCTCAAGCGGAAAGTCTTCCCTTATAGAAATGAAATGTGCAGATTTGGTTAGGTGATCAATGATAACCAATACTGCATCATTAATTATGGGGCTCTTTGGAAGTCCCATGACATATTCTATTGTAATTTCATCCCATTTATACATAATAGTAGGATTAGGTTGTAGGAATATTATAGGATGATGATTCAAATTTTTCATTTGATGACAAACCAAACATCCGTACACATAATCATCAATTCCCCGCTTCATGTTATACCACCCAACATTTTCTTTAAATTATCTATATATCATTGTTCTAGTAGGGTGTGTAGATAAATATTAGATATGAACATCATCTATAAATTCACATTTTATCTCAAGTACATAAGGAAATCATAGTCTCTTTCCAAATTTTAGAACACCATCTTCACAAAAAAATAGACTTCTTATTTTCATTCATTCACACATTAAATTTTATTCTGAATGTTATCATAATTAGATTGAGAATTCATTATCATGTCTTATAAATATGGTTTTGAAATAATTTGAAATTTTTTTGATGTATTTCCTTATTATAAATCCTCATATCTATATTTACTAGATCTATGAACATACGATCCTTCTCTATCCTTATTTTTGTTAGAACTCCATGATCCTTCATACTCAATGCCTCTACTACATTATTTTATTTCCAAATATGTAGTGTATTGATCAATAATAACACTTGAGTAGGTCGAGCCATTGCCTTTGTTTCAAGTTGATCTTTTTCTATGAGAAGATGTATTTTTGGATTGTATGATCCGTTTATATCTCATAACTTTCACCATAGAGATAATAAATCCATATTTCAAAAGAAAATATTACATTATCTAACATAATATAATGGGTTGGATAGTTTAGTTAATGAGACCTCAGATACCTTAATTCTTATTAAATAAATTTATCAATTTTCAATAATAAACAACCAAGTCCCTTCTTTGATGCACCACAATATATGAAAAACCCATCACTTTCATATAGTAGAGTCAAAATATGATAATTGAGAAGTCTCCTATTTATTCATCAAATCATTATCCATATTAATTTGTACAAACAAACATAACCCATTTATGAGTAGGATTTGTTAATGAGGTATACAATTTGGAAAAATTATGATCAAATCACCGATAATAACCTTCCAAACCGATGAAACTATGTACCTTGGTTATGTTTTTTGATATATCCAATTCTCTGACTGAATTTTTCTGTACTGGATAAACATATATTGCATTATTAGAGATTATATGGCCAATAAAAGACACTTCATAAATCCAAAAACCTAAATTATTAATTTTCCCAAATAACTCTTCCCTTCTAAGAGTCTTAAGAATGGTCTGCATGTGATTCTCTATGTCTTTATTGATTTTTGAATACATCGGAATTTCATCAATGAATACAAAAAAAAAATAATCATGGTATTATTTGAAAACTCTATTCATTAGGTCCATAAAACCTTTTCAAGCATTAGCCAATCCAAATGGAATTATATTAAACTATTAATTTCTATTCCTCATCCGAATAGATTTCTTCGAAATATCTTCCTTCATCAATCACAATTGGTGATACCCAGAACAAAGATCAATATTTGAAAAATATTTATATCCATGAAGATTTCCACTCAATATATCAATTCAAGGAAGATAATATATGTTATTTATTGAAATAGAATTTATTTCCCAATAATCAATGCACAGCCACATGGATCCATCTTTAACATTAATAAAAAGAATATGGATCCCCCGTGGGGAGACATTAAGGAGAACAAATCCCTTATTACCAAAATCCTCTATTTTTTCTACTCTAATAATTCCATAGTGTCCATTCTATAGGTATTATTTGATATTGTCTTTTCATGAGAGATTAAATCAATGGAAAATTCAATTTCATGCTTTGGGGGACGTCTAGGTAATTCATTAAGAAACACATCAATGTATTCCTATATAATAGTTACATTCTCAATTTGAATTTTACCTTTATTCATCACTAAAAGATATTTTATCTTCTTCTCCAAGAATTTCATTCAGTAGAGATATTGGGGTGGATATAGATAATAATGAGGTGAGGGTGCTTCTTCGGTAAGGATAAAGAGTTCTAAATCTTCACCATAGATCATAATTTCTTTCCTCTTCTAATAATTATTTCTGCAAAATATTTTGATATCTCAAACATAATAAGGATTATAACAATGAAATCCATAAGTATGATAATAATTTCATCATAAAATACAAGTTTATGTGTCATAAAGGGTACCTCCCAGCACATATTTGTTGCAATTATACTTCCCTTTGGAGTTTTTATTGAAAAGCCTCTTTTTAAATATAAAAATAAATTTACAATTTGCATGTAAATAGGGTAGATAAGAAAGAGTGCGATCATTAAGAATCAAATAATTCATTTTAAAAATTTGAATATATGATTAATATACCTAGATCCATGTCATTGGGATCACCCACCTCAATTGTTGTGATCTCAATATCTTATAAATATCCCCTTGTCCTCTTCCGTGGTAGATTCCCTTGATGCAAAGGGAATTTATTAGCATATTTCCCAAAATCCTTATATTTTTAACATAGAAAAATAATTTATTCCTTCTTAAAAATTCATTCTTTAGCTTGAAGACCACATTCTCCACACTTATAAAAAACTCCCAATCCCATTAGACATTTTCATGGGTGATTCTTTCGAACGTTTTCATAAAATGGAAATTTCTAAAAGTTATTCTTCTTCATTAATGCATTCCCCTTTTCATGTTATTCTAATGACCTCTTCTTATCTTGGTTTCCTTTATATATGTACGATTTTGATAATTCCTTCTATACAATGATGGAACCTAAAACTATCTCATTGTATGATGAAACATTTCGATAAACTATCTCCCTTTAGAGATTTGGTTTAAGACCTACAAAGAAGTGGTCAATCTTTTACTTCAGGTTTCATATGTATTTGTAGCAACGTATGATAATCTTATAAGGGTTTTTTTAATCTAAAACATTTTGTTATTCCTTTTTCTTTAAGATATTTAACTTTCTCTTTATCTCATGTTTTTTGTCCACAAGGGAAGTATTTATTGAATAATTTTTCCTTAAAATTTATACATTCCATGAGTTCTATTTCTTCATCCTCACAATTATTATAGATTAGAGACTAGCATTAACCAACATCCCCCTTGAGAAAATATATACTAATCTTAACCTTTTCCATTTTATTTTATCACAAGGTCGTAAATATATTCTTGAGAGACATAATACATTTCTAAGTAACAATTGGATTAGTGGTCCCACTAAATGATGGGGGATTCTATCGTATAAAGCTTTAAATAATTTCAGATTCTCTCTATAGACATGTATTCTCCCTTCATGCCAGGTTGATTGTCATAACTAGATTATGTTTCCTTAATAGTTCTAAAATTTTCTCTATTTTAAAACTAGATATATTTCTTTATTTAATAGGTAAATCCTTATATGTTATATATTAATTAAAACCATTCATCCTTCTAGGTTCCACTTCTAAAAAATAGAATATACATGATTATGTGAAAAAATAAAAATGTAGAATTCCAAATAAATAACATGAATTTAGGAATTTTAAATCATAGAATTGCTATATTTGGTTTTTTTGGGGACATATTTACACTAAAATCCCTCATAATGGTTGGTAAAGAGAATGTGAGTTTTCCTAAGTGTATACCTTGGTAGTGTAAGACCAGGTTCACATTATGTGCCATTTTCATGTAACAGGTTAATCTTGAGTCAAGACTGACACGCTTTTTTAGATTTGTTACCCCTAGTTACATATGTGCCAGAACCACATCAACATATAGTATATAAATAGGGATGTATTTTTATGAATACCCACATAATATATTCCTTACTAAAATTATAGGATGTTATTCAGTAAATTCATCAAATTTTTTTATTAGTATTATGTTCCATGATCTATGGATTCTAAATCTTGTTTCCACGGTTGATACTAAATATTCTCTGATACCAATCGTAACGCACCGACCCTAGAATCCCAATGCTGGTGCATTATTTTATTACATTAGAATAGATAAATACTTGAAATTACAAAGGTAAAACCAATTAAATAGTTTGGGAAAACATGATTACATGCCTGAAACCCATAATACATTATAATGTATAAAATAAAACATAACAAAAATAAAATCTTTTCATCCATGAAACTCATTCAATGGATTCTTCTTCATAACCTTGGGAAAGGAAATAAAAATAAGGGTGAGCTCAAATTCTCAATAAGGTTGAGTACATAACAAGAAATAACAAATCAACAATAATTAAAAATATGTAAAGGTAAATTATTGAACACGCTTTAATTTTTAAGAAACTCAATAATGCATAATCAATATGAACATGTAAACAAATCAGGCCACATGTCATGTATTCAAATAACTGAGAATGAAATGAATCCATAGATAATGACAAGAAAAAATCTCATGGATAATAATAATAATTAGTAAATCATGAATAAAATAAATGATTAATTATTGGATTTCATGTTACCTTGGTACATGGTACTTTCACCGTCATGACCTTTCGCATGACGGTTTAACAGATCAGGTTGAATCTCATATAATCTGGCTAACTCATTCATCTCATGAGACTACCGATGCATAGAGGGGATTGCATTAAATGGTCCCCAACTCATACCAGTCAAAACCAATCCTTATATATCAAATAATTTATTTAAATTCATGGATAAAGTGGCTTATCAAATATCCATAATGGGTAAAAGATATGTATTTACCAATACATCCATAGTTAATCAAATAACTTTCAACTACACACCATATGTAAAAATTGTATAAGTTTTAGTAAATAATTATACACAACACATAATATTATGGGTATAAAAAAAATATTTTATTTCTAATGGAAAATGGTCATAAGGAAGAGATTGATTAAATAATAAGTTAACAATCACAAAAGAATGTGAGATTAAAAAGATGACTTTTACCACCTTGAAATTTTCAAGTAAATACCCTATAGATGAGATAATTCAAATAAAACAATTTAATTAAATTAATATTAAATTGTTAATCATATAATATATCAAAATGGACAGTATATACAGCACAAAAATGATGTTTGTGGTGAAAATTTTTTTTTCTCACATATGTAAAAAACATAGATGAAAATCCCTTACTTAACGCTTATTTTTATTTAAATGATCACAAAAATAGTGTACACTAGTTTTAGGAATGTTATTAACTTATTAAAAGTAAAAATTAATATTTATTATAACATATATATTACTTTTAAAACATATTATAATCCGTTCAATACTAATCTTTTATTATTTTTACCAGTTCGGTTATCAATTTCCTTGATCTTCATGTATGTTTTGACTTGTTATTTTTTTTCAATTTCATAGATCCTTATTTAATCATATCCAGAATGTAAAAAATGATGTAAATATTTTAAATATTCATTTTACATGTATTTATAGTATTCCATAATATTTGGATATAGGAAATCAAATGCACTGATCGTGGAGACGGTATATTGTACATACGTTGGAACGCTACATATGTTTATTTTATATATTTAAAATAATGAAACATAAATAATATATATTTATATTACAATTCAAGTATCATATTTTTTTCATATATGTAACATGTTTTTATTAAAATAATCATTAATTTATTCCACTTACAACATGAAAGAATCACATCACCCTGATGAGGTGATAGTCCACACATCCACAAATAAAGTTATCGTATTTCATAAAAATGGAACATATAAAGGTTTGTGTGATATAAAAATAATAGAATCATAAAAAAATCATAAATATAATATTTATCATATATCAACTACACATCCATCATTATTCTAAGTCGGAGGGATGAATTCATTTTTATAGTGTATGTGGAGTAGTATTCTAGTTAATTTTTTAAAGGTAATTCCGACAACATTTTTGCAATGTACATCTGATAAAATAATGTTAAAAATACTATATATGGGAGTATATGGTATAAATATTTCCATAAAATGGATTTTTGGAAACATTTCAGATCATTTTGGCCTTATGTTTAGGATTTAATCCGTATATAAGATAATTGTTCTCATATACAATGTAATTAATTTTAATCCCATTCAATAATATTTTTGGAAAAAAACTAAGTCAAACATATTAGGAATTAAAATTTTTTCTTATTAAATATATGATATCCATTTTTCGAAAATTCAATCACATAAATGGCAGAAATTAATTTTAAATCAATCCCACTAACGGGATGTCAATTAAGGGTTTTTAATGTAAAAACATTCAACAAATTTCTATGTTTCTATATTGAATTTCAAAGTGAAATTGACTAAAATGAAATTAATTGGATTAATAAATGTAAAATTAATCTAATTATGATTTATAACATATAGAAATCAAATTTGAAAATATATATAAATTTGATAAAAAATAGTTTTGAATTAAAATCTGGTATTTTTCCCTATTTATCAAAAATTGAATCTTCACATAAAAATAAAAAAATCTCCTAAAGTAATTTTTCTGTTTTTTTCATAAATTTATTTTTTTATATTAAATATATAAAATTTTTAAAATTCATAATAAAAAATAGGTGTTCTATTTAAATATTGTAAAACTGCCTTTTATAAAAATATACTTGAATATGTATAAAACTGGGGTTGTTATTATCTTATACCTATCAAATATGTTGGATTAATGTAAAAGTATTTGATTGGATATATAGCATATAATTTTAATTTATAAATTATATAAAATTATTAGAATTTATTTGACTGTAAATAATATAAAAAATAGTAATTTCGTTGAACCAGGGGTTGTGTGTAATGAAAGGTATCAAAAATTTTAAATTTTTTATTAAAGGGAAACATTGTAAATTCTTAGGGTGACACAATGATAATATACCCAATATACCAATATGTTTCAACTATGTATTTTATGGGTTTATAATGTTTCCTTTTATCACGATTGATATCACATGTCTAATGATTATTGACTCTATTGACTGTTTCATTTTTTAATGTCTTATCCCATGTTTTAATATTTGATGATATAGGTTTTGATAGTATAAATATTCTTATGTTGTACTCATTCAATTTTATTTTTTCATCAAACGATTATATAATTTTTATACTCACTAATGACATTAAATTGTTAATTATTATGTTTACACTTACTGTGCATTCGATCTCACCCTTCATATATTTTTTTCATAGGTTATCAAGAATGATATTGAATAATTTATGTCATTATGGTTTTCATATGGATGATGATTCTAACTTAATGTGAAATAGTAAAATCTCAGTTATGTGGGAGAAATGATCATTTAACTACACGAGTATTTTTTGTAGGATATTTTATTAATTCTATAAAACTTTAATCCTAAAAGGTTCTTCAGTATTTAAATGTTATATTTTTTCTTATTGATTTTTGAATTTTTTGATTAAAAATATTGGGTCCCATTCATCAGTATCAAATCCAAAAATGTGATGTTCAGTTTTTGAATATTGGATATAGGATTGCGGGTTTAGGATGGTTATAATTGGTGTCATACAAAGATCTAAAGTAAGGCTATTGATTATTGGTATAACATATCAACTATAAGAAAACAGTGGCGACCAATACCAAGGGGGATAAATACAGATTTTAGGATAAGTCCTAATATGTTCAACCAACCTATAAAGAAGAATGTTAATCTATTAAATATATATATACATATATATATATATATATATTGATCTTGAGAACATCATTCAATATTGTAATGATACAGGTCATTAGAATTATGTGTACTTGTTTATATCAACCTATCTGGTTTCAAGTTCTTATAAATAAATATGGCATCAAACACTGAAGAAAAATAAATAAATAAATTTATATAAGTGTGTGTGATAATTATACATTGGAGTGTAATGAAACATAGGGTAATAAGAATAATTTAACCTAGAAAAAATTAAAATAATATTTCACATAGAAGAATATATTCCTCATTTATGAATGTACAGATAAAAAAGAAAGATGAAAGCTTCTCATAAATTTTAATGTAAATGGAAGAAAGATGAAACATCAATTTGAATAAATATGATAAAGAAACAAGAGGATTAGTTTGGTGAAATATTTTAATGGGGAATAAGTTGAATTTAACTTTATGTTACTATAGAATGGTTACTTGATGTAAGTAAAGAATATATATATTAGGCGTAACCAGGCTAGTCACAGACTTGAATTTTTCATGATATTACAACTGGTGTATGCTAATTTTTTGAGAAAATGGGAGAGATTACTAAAATATATATATACTATAAAGGTTTCTATAAGGATGAAATATTAAAATTATAAAGAATTTAAACATGTTATGATGTATTTAATGATTATTTGTACATGACACTTGGAAGTAGTGAAGATATAAAATGAAATTCAGAATAAATCATGTATCTTTCTAGAGTAAGTTAAAATGAAACTCCCAGATAAAGGAAAATATTAAAAGGATGAATATTTCCATGCTTACCATGGATATTAAATCTTTAAAATTATATGGTTAAGGAATTAATAAAAAAATATATGTATGAATTGATATTGTTGTTTGAGAAATAACTTTAAGACTTGTTACTATAACTAAACACCAATAGCAGATTTGCCTTATTCCCATATTGGTTTTGTTTATTTTCATTTTTCAGGGAATTTATGGTGGTGAATACATTCATGGGTGAATTGAATTTATTAATTAAATAAAAATCACATAGTAATTCAAAATTTTCCCATCATGTAATATTTTACTATAATTGGGAAGTTGATTTTATTCATTAAATTCCTAGTGGTACAAATGATGATAAAAAAATGGATGGCTATTAACAATTTTTGGACAGGGTTGCTAAAACTAATTATTTAAAATATTTATCAACATATAATTTGAAAGATAAAATTATATATAATAAAAGGGTTGAATGTATGGATACCACGACCCTCAATTATATGAATTTGGAAGAAGATTTTATGGATGATGTTGACTTTCCAAATATTGGATCTATAGAATTTATAAAAACCATATTTCTTTCGATAAATTGATATTATCTAATATCCTTAAGTAAAATTAAATTCTAAATACTATGGGGGGAATATTTTATTAATTTATGAAAAATAATATTTTTATTGGGGAGAATCCTACTTATGGTTGAGTAGATTCAATATGTTTGTTGAGATGGTTGTAAGAATATATTTGAAAAAAATCTCTTAAAAACAATTAAAATATGATTTTGAATGTGTATCACTTTGTGTATTTTTGATAGGATACCTTGATATCTATGGAATTCAGCCTTGTTTTCTACACTGATCAGGGGTTACATAGTAATAATGTTGATAATATTTTTTCTCATTATTTAAGAAAATTGATTCCATCCTTCTCTTGGGAAATTAGGGGAATACAATGAATATAATGGAAAATAAGGTGATAATATGTTGTGTGTTTGGGTATGAGATGATTTTTGTATTCTTTGACATGTGAATATTTTAATTTATTATCATTATGGGAGATAATAATATTGAAATTTGAATTGAAAATGTTATTAACCACAAATCTAATGATTCTTTTTAAGATACAAAATGTATTGAGATTAGTAGGGTTGGTTTATTGAATGATAATCCAATAATATGGGAAGTCAATATGAGATAAAAAAGAAGAAAAATAGAGTAGAAGTGTATGGTGATTCATAAGGATGATCTTGTTGTTTACACTCTAGGTGATACTATATCAGAAGTTATATAATACATAGAAATTCTTGACATAACACCAGATGATTCACAGTTAAGGTGGAAAGATAATTTTTATCAGTAAAAAAGAAATTTTTTGGGTGTAATTAAGTGGATAATGTCAGATGACATTGATCAAATATTTAGTGTGAATCCATGAATAGTTATAATAGATAATAGAAGCACTATTAACATCTATTTTCATTGATGTTTTCAGAAACCATCATTTTTTATGTGGATGAAAAATATCGTTTAATTCATAATACAGTTGCATGATTTATTAATTTCAGTTAACTAAAATTATATATTTTCAGTTTATTTATCATTAAAAAATTGATAATTTATTTGTTGAATATAATAATAATTTTCTATCCATATGACTGCTACAAGGACTAGGATCTAGTATGACGAGGTAGTGATTATTCATGACATCAGCCTTCATGGATGGAAGAGGAAGATTAGCGAGATATAAAAAGTTGGTTCTTGCATGAAAATAGTGGGATCCAGTGAGGAGTTGTGTCATGAGGATACATTTCTAGAGTCTATGATATTGGTTGATACCATGAGACATAAACAACGCATTATTTTGTATAAATTCTTATTGAGACATTCCCTCTAGAGTTTATGTTTTTTGTGGGACTCACAAACATGAGAATTTTTCTTCATTTAAATGAATATTGTCCATTTAAAATGAAATTATTACATTTAAATTTTCACCTTCCCCAAAAATTTAGTGTTTGAATTTGGAAGATCATGATGCATTTTTGAGTATCACACTAAAACTGACATGTGATCAATGATTGTAGTAACCATGATATGAGATCATTCCACATTCAAGAAATTTCTTAAAAAATATGTCATATCCAAAATAAAATATCTAAAAAATTTCATATTGCTTAGAAGAAGTTTTGAATAGTTAATATTAAGACGATTTTGTGTTTGTTTCTGAAAAAAATCATAGTATTGTAATATTAATCATCATTCTTGATGAATATATCATAAGGATGTAGATAAAGATTTTGAATTTATATTATCATTATTAAAAGATTTCTCGAAGGTATAATATATGAAAAAAAACATAGAGGTTTCTAAATGGTATAGTGAGATGTATGTGAAATGAATGATATATAGGCTAGTGAAGGGAATCTAAATACTAATCATTTATTTTTAAAACAGTTATAGTTAATTGTATTATCTAATAAAATTTTAACTCTTGTATATTAAATTCATAGAGAATATCCCTATAGTGGAACCAATAAGGTTCTTGAACATGGAAATTAAGCTATATAATAATTGGTAGATGACAAGAAGTGATGGAATATATAAGTTTATATTTTTAGATTTTTAATTATTCATCATTTCGTTGATCATATCGGAATATAAGAGTGGCCACACATGATTTGATCTAGAAAATATAACACTCTAAAGATGTGTACAAAAGCTTGTGGAATCAATTTTACATAGAATTTTATGAGAGATGAGATTCAATGAATGGAAGTTACACACAAGAACCTGAAGATGGGAGATTAAGGTTACGAATCATAAAGCTTTCATATCTATCAAAATGATTGATTAAGTTCAAGAATAATGAAAAAATGATTTCCTAGAAAATCATTTATCATAGAGGATAGGTGTTGTGGAAAATATTTTATAGTGAACGAAGTTACATTTTCAATATAGAGGCACCATTTTTTCGAAGAGTATGTGTGATTTAATGTCTAAGGTAGAACAATTTTACTCAAATTTATAAATAAAAAGAATAGATAGTGTTGAGAGATTTCACATATCATTTATATGATGTCGGACTCATTGAGAGGATGTTAGGATAGATGTTCAATAATACAAAATAATGATGATTGAAGATATGAATGTTGCTGATATTTTTGGAAGAAACAATGAATTTTAACAATGAGTTTTATAGATCGTAGATGGATAAAGATCATGATATATTCCTGTCTAATTGAAAGCATTTGACTGAATATCCAATTTAGTGGGGATTTGGAAATTCAGACCTATATTCCAGTAGATTTATTGGAGATATTTCATTTATATATAAGGGGACTTAAACATGGGGTGTGTAATATGAATTAGTGTGATTAATGAAATGTGAAAAGAGCTATTCCATGCATATTCAATATATCATTCATATGGTAAATGTTGTAATGAAATATTAATAAAAATATCCAATTCATTGGTAGAAGGTTTCAAAATAATAGGAAAATATAGGATGTGAAAAAATATATATGTCAAGTGCAAACCTATATATGATCCAAATATTAATTTATTTTGAGAATTGAGATAACTATAATTTATTTTTAGTATAGTACAGGATTTGACCCACTTCATTAAAAATTAATTATAATAATCAACTAAAGTTGAAGATTAGTGTTGAAGAATAATATCTTACAGTTGGTGCAGGGATATCCTAGAGTTGAAGGAAAATATTATTTATGGAGTACAAGGGGAACCTTTGACAATTGGTGGTTATATTATAAAAAACCCACAATTCTATTCATTAGATTAAATATAATGTGATTTAGTATGAAGATATCTTCACTTATTTAATATAGTAATTATTTGGGTTGTACTAAAAACTACCCAAGGGTTTATGATGATTCCTAACCATTTTTTCTTCACATTCATTATAATGTGGAAATCCACATCTCAAGATAAGAACCAAAATTAGAAACAATTAGGTACCCACATTGGAATTGTTCATTTTAAAACCAATGTGATACACTATTATATATATTATCTATTTCACAAGGCTTGAATGTGTTTTAGAAATTATAATACATATCCATACATCCTAACAAGTGAAAAATGTTTCATTTAATAGTGGTGGTAAATTTTAATGTTGGAATAAATTTATAAATTTGGATGAAACTAATTATCATACCTCTCTCAGGGTGGAAACATGACCTACAATAAACATCTATTTTAATGATAAGAATGGTTTGGTTCCATTGAATATTAGTCATCTTCATCACTACAAGTTCTCTAATTGAAATTTACATCACTCTTTTCTTGATGAAATACTTCCACCCATTTTTGAGATATTAAATAAAAGTAAATATGTTATCTTTTCGACCCTTCACATGGTGTACTATATGGATAGTTTGAACTATAACATCATGAATTTTTATTGTGATAGTATTGACTCCAACAATCATCAAGGTGTGATCATTATTGATGTTCAAAAGTACCTTTGGTATTTTTTCATAATGATCAAAATCTTCCATTTGAGACTCCATGTTTTACATTACACCCACATCATTTATAATATAATTGTTAAGGTTTTGTTTACATCTAGTAGTCACCGTCACTTCATTGACTTGTGTATATACATTTTCATGAGAATTATTTCCTCCACCCTTATTTTTTAAATAATTATTATTGATGTTTCCATTCATTCCATAATTATAATATGTGAAACTATTCTTCTTGTGACTTTATTTGGAATTTATATGATAATTTATCCCACTAAGAACATGCTCCATAATAATTTCCCTTTCTATTTGCAGATTCTAAATTAGAATGAATTTTTCTTTCAATCATCCATTTTCACATTACAAGTTTATTCTCCAAGAACTACGTATTAAATATCAGTAGATAACATTATATTTATTTCTATATTATTTGTGATGTTCATTATGATCATATTATATAAATTTATCAAACATTGGGGTATAATCATAATAGAATCATTATCCCCTATTAAGTATCCCAATTTTTTTATTTGATTGAATATGGTATTATGGGTGATGATGTGGTCATGAATTTTCAAATACTATACTATTAAGAGATTATATGATTTTATATTAATGAAAAAAAAATTATTGACTTCTCTATATATAGATTTACCATATTATTCCAAATTTCATTCACTATATTTTTCTATGCAATTATTTATAGGACTTTGTATTCTAAATCTAAATGGATATTATTAGTAACATTTTTTCCATGAAATTTCATTTTTCCTCATTCACACAAATAAATCATTCATTAATGGCATATATGAAATTTTCTTTCCATTACACCACTTGGATAATCATTTCCCAAAAAAAATTATTATTCTTGAATTTTTTTAGCTTGAATTTTCTAACATCTAGAAACACCATCATTCAATAACCACTTCCATTTCACTAAATAATATTAAATAATTTCAAGAAATTTTTTCTGATGTTAAATATTAGTTGGATTAACTACAAAAAACAGAACACATTAATTTATGAAAATTATTAATACCTAGAAAAGTGAACCACCAAGGTTAAGAACCTCTCTTTCAAACCACATTCAAAGAAAAAAATAACTAACCCAATTGTTTGGTGATGATACCAAGTGAAAATAAATATAAGAAGTTGGGAAATGAAAAAAACATTAATTTGAAAATCCACACAAATTAAAGGTGATAAAAAATGGTAAATTGAAGGATCACTAGAGACAAAATTTGTAAATACTCCCTCTCAGATTAATATAAGAAGAATAACCTAATTATTTATCTTTTCTGAATAATAGATAAACAACCATTAAATATTAATTAAATTATGAACAATAATCTGGTGATATATAATGTTGATGTTGACAAAAAAACTAATAATGGAGATAACCATTTCTAGAAATCCACTTCCCCATTCCTGGTCATCTATAGAGGTTGGTTTTTTACCGTCCAACACACTAACACTTGACTACCCCATTTGTAAAAACCGTGGGCAGGTATTTTGATAGAATAATGAATCAATACCATGTTACTATTTAGGTTTAGTTACTAGTGTTAAACTTATATTGGTAGATGATTGTTAAATATAGGGATGTTAATGATAGTAACTATCAATTTACCAACCATTGAACATTAAAGTTATAAATTTGGATTTTTATAGATAAAATATGACCATGAAACAACAATGATGATTCTTATCTTAAACCAATGGATTAAAGATGTTGATTTCTTGGAATATATCAATCAATGGAAGTCCTAGGATAAGTTGAATTGAATAGAACTAGGTGAACATTCTATACTTGATTAAACTAAAATTTATTTGAATATGTTTGTGACCACTAATTTATTTTAATTATATATATGATTTTATTAAATAATATTGTTGTTTTTTATCTTCATTTTTTTTACCCAACTAATAAAGTTGTGTGGAATATTTTAATTTTATTGTAAGCTTATTAGATTTACAGGAGGAATTTGAGTTTGATACAGAAGGTGGGCCATCGATAGTGTAAAAGTTTTTTTTCATTGGAATATTAATATGGTATAAATGAGGTGTGATGTTTTAATTTTATTATGAAATAACACACTTGACCATAGTAATGAGTCATTGTCGAGTGATAAAAAATCCATCCACTGTGATTTGTATGGAAGTTTTAGTACATTGTAGATATTGTTGTCAAAAGTGGAATATAGAGACAATTAAATGGATAGACTTATGTTCTGGGATGAGATCATCGGTATGAATTGATATATGTTCCGGGTATAATGAGTTTATAGTTGGAGATAATAATAATGGATCCCAAAAAAACTCAATCCATATTGACACAACGTACTACAAGTACATGTATTAATATATGGGATGTTTGATGCATTATCAATGAAATATTTATATGGTTTCACTGGAAATTTTTCTATAGAATGAGTTTATTAAAAATGAGTAGGCTGATAAATATAATAATAAAAGGAAATAATTAATCCAGAGGAAATATTTGGGTCTATAGTTAATAATTTTAAAATACAAGAAAACAATAATTAATAGAAATTATTTAATTACAATCAATAACCGGATAATTTGGTGTGAGAAGTGAATTGATTTTTTAATAGATTTTTTTGAAAAAAAAATATAATATTGATGTCAAAATTAGTACTGGAAAATAAAAAAATTAATTAATGGAATGTTCTTCAACAAAAAAACAAGATATTTATATCATTAGAAATACGAGGTGAATCAAGACTCAATTGAATTGTTTTGAGATATATCAATATTAACCAAGTCAAAAAACACATCTGGGTAATACTGAATTGGAGATGATTCTGAATAACATTTAGTTGATATAATTTAGTTATGAGAATAAGATAAAATCACATAATTGGATAAAATGATGTTTTACCATTTCCAGGCCATTTGTTTGGTTATAAGTCAAGAAGTCGTGAGATTGATGTAATTTTTAATGGTGTATATATTAATATAATTTTTATTGATTCTACTATATATTTCCTACAATATCAGGTTTCAATATATTTTATTTTTTATCATTTAAAAGTCTACTAGACATATGTTAAGAATATTGAATCATGTGTACAGTTGTAATAAGTTGGTGAGAAAAATAGAGAAGAAGACCTTCATCATTCCCTTCACAATGAAATGGATATTATTGGTATTCATTTATGGACTAGGGTATGGTTAGAGTAAGTATGATATTATAATTTTTAATATAATTATATAATTTAATAATTTGAGTATGAAATGGCCGTGGTAGCCACACCATAGTCAATGAAATTTCAATTGAGAACATTACATGCGGTAAATAGTGAATCCTATACTCATCATAGTCAAATCCCTGGTGAATCACATGTATGATAGAAATTTTACATTTTCCTAGAATATATAACATATTTGAGGAAAATAATATGATATTTGGAGGAGGTATAAGAAATTTCAAATAGAGGATATGTATGTTTGTTTTTCTTGAAATAAAAAATCATATTCCCACATCGTGGTGAAGGTAGACAATTCATAGTGATTATAAAAACATGTAAAATGTTTTTTCCACAACATTTCACTTAGATTTATGATTTATTTATTTACATATGAAAAATATTGAGGTCCATAATGAGGCAACCCAAACATTACAAATATATATTTTACATCAATTTACATGAATATTTAGTGCATCTCATAACAATACATGCCCCATAACAGTAAATATTTTGTGTCATTGAATACTATAAGCATAGTCACCTTATTTATTAAATTATTCTCAAAATATCCCACAATGTTCTTCTCATAAATTACTCGTATTTTTTATACCACACTTAAAACCTTTCTTCATAACATGGGGAACTGAAACATAAAAAAGGGAGAGATTAGAAGCTATATAATGGTAAAAATGAGAGATATTATCAAATTTCGTATATTATCCTAACAATAGTATAAGGGTATGAAAATATGATCCTAATATTTAAAAATAATACATAGAAATTCAAATATCATAATAAAGGTATAAGGCTTCAGTAGTTCATAATATCGGAATCATAGAATAGTAAAAGTTTATGAGATCAAATCATAAGCATAATTACATGTCATAGAGGGATGCATAAATGTGGTATAATCATAATCATATAAATCTTTTATTAATCCCATATATTAAGAAATTATTCACATGTTGGGATTGTTCTAACCAATCATGTACCCTTAGAGGTCATAAATATTAAATATTACCCCAATTCTATAGAGGGCTATAACAGACCCACCTATTGTATAATCATAATTCATTACTATTTCTTCCACAAAATATTGAAATCATTTTTAATTTCATCATTTATAAAACCATAAACCATATAGAGATATTATAAGGATGGTATCATTAGATAATATCCCCACTGAAGAATAAATAACATCAAACAATGTTATCACAGGTGAGAAATCCCACTAAAAGTTCAGCAGAATATTTATTGGATAATTTTTTTATTTAGAACATGGTTATTTAAAATGAAAAACATTAAAAAATAAAAGGTAAATAATTAAATATTAAATTAACTATATATAGTTTTAAAAGAATATTAAATAAAATAATAGGTTATGCTAGTATAAATGTTGATTCATTCCATAGATTTAAAACAACTATTCCATTCACTACATTTGTAAAAAGAACCTTGTTCTAAAAGGAACAAGAAGATTCATTTTAATTTTTTATATAGAAAGTACTAAATCTATAAAAATGACTCTAATACAGAATTTTATAATATAAAAATATTATTTTATATATTGTTAATAAAATATGTATATGTAAGGAAAATTATCCTGACTAAAGTAAAAAATAAAGTTAAATTTTCTTAAAAAAAACATATACCAATCATTTTATATATCAAGAGAGGTGAATGAAATAAAAACATAAAAAACCTAAAATTAACATTAAAATATTAAATAAAATGGTTTTTAAAGGATATGGATAATTTAATTTCTCATAAAGTAAATTTAAAATGGGATATGTTAAAAAGAAAAGGGATTGTAACACAAATCCCATTCTGCTTTGGTAAATTTTGAATCATAACCCCTTGGCAGAAAAAACATGAATTATAATTTTATATAACATTAATTAATATGTTTTAATGAAATAATAATACAAATGGGCACTATATATTCTACATAAATTTAAATAGTTTAATAAAATCAAACCTGTCTAAATGAAACACTATTGAGACAAAGAAATCTTACCTCAAGTGTGACATGCTTAGTAAGAGCTCTAAAATATTGTATAATAAATTTAATTTATTATTATTATATTCCAGAACAATATTAATATTTACGATAGTATACATGGTTTACTTATAATATCTTATCACCCATCAATTAAAAATTTCTTATTGTCATCATCATTTTAGGTGTTAACTGCTCCATTATTTATTTATGATACAATTCAGTAGTTATTGTCCTTGAATATAGTTCATAGTAACTTTATACCTAGAATGTTAATATTTATATAAATATCCTATATTTTCACTATAAATTTTTTATATAACCATCCATAATATATATAGATAGAAAAATGAATTACACCACTTATAGAGACGGTAGTCCATATGTATGCTTGAATGATGTTTTCATTTTCTAATGAAAACAAGGAAACATAAATCATAATATTTTTCAATTAATGAATAACAATAATATAATAAATTATATATATATATATATTCATCAAATATATCCTTCTATATTTCAATGTAATGTGGTGATGGAAAATTAATCACATCACTTTTAGAGATGGTAGTCCACACATAATCACAAGCGAAACTTTCATTTCCCATTTGATGAAAATGAGGTGTAAAATTGTTGAAATTTAATAATAATAAAATATTTTTATATTTTTTATAATCGATATATTAATTTAAGATGGATAAAATTGATATAGAGGAACTAAAATAATAAATAAACATTTAAATAATCAGATAACATGATTACCACTTCATTGAGAGACCCCCGTTGGATTACACCATCAGCCTTATTACGATGGCATTAGGGTTAGAAAAAAAAAGAATAAGAATGTATGATAGGAACATATTATAGTATTATGTTACTTTTTGGGTGATATATAGGCTTAAAAGTTTTTAATAATAGAGGAGATGATATTCAATTTTACAAGTAAGGAGAGGACACAATTAGAATCACTTAAACTGTTTAAATATAATTTATATATTTCTCTTGTAAAATGAATCAAAATGGAAATTTATTTGATAAAAATTTTTAAAAGATAGAAATTTAATCATCCAATAATATCTATATATAATTTGTTTACATGTTATACATTATAGTTTGGTCTAACCCATTCATTAACCTCTTTTAACCTTTACTGTGGTAAAATATTTTCTAACAATTAGGGTTTAAAAATTTATTTCTAAGGTGATAATTGGCTCAAAATGGTACATGGATAAAATTATGAAACATATAAAAGTACACCTATCCTATTTCAATATATATTTTTTGAATTTTAAATTTTTCATTAAATATTAGTTAACATAAAATTTCATTTAAACCATTTATAAGACTATTAATTAAATTTTAATTTAATGACAAAAATATAACAATTTATTTGAAATTTAAAATATTTTTATATAAATTACCCATTATAATTAACCAAAAAACTCATGTAATACTATAATTAATAAAATAATTAATTCTTTTAATATTTTTAAAATCATCACAATACTTGTGTGACAATTTGCACAAGCAAAGAGGCATCATCTCATAAGAATTTATGTTAATTATACAATCACAAAAAATATAAAATAATTAATCATAATTAAAAAATTTATTTATGTTAAAATATGCTTTTATAACCCTATATAACATAATTTTATCACTATGAAAACCTTTAATAGAAATTAAAAATAAGATAGTGACATTAATTATTTATTCTTTTCTGAGAATAATATAAATGTTATAATCATAATAAATCGTTAAATAATTTAACTTCTTCAATATATTGGATTGATTATTTTGAAAATAACTCATAAAATAGTAAAATTTATTTTTTTATAAACATTTTAAATCCTTATACTAGATTTTTAATATAATTTTACCCATTTTACCCGGAACTAGGTGAAAAATATTTACAATGGATATTATTTATAATGAACACAATTAAAATGGAACTATTTAAAAACTTTTAACATGATGATATCAAATAATTAAAAAAATTATTAAAATTGAATTTCTATATTTTTTTAAATTAATTTTAATATAATCATGAAAAATTTTAAAAAAACTATTTTATGGAAAAACTAATTTCAAGAAAAAAATTAAATTTACTATCATTCATTACATAAAAACATACTAGTAGATAAATGTAAAAATATTTTATGGAATATATAATCTATAAATTCTTTACCATAATTAATAAATAGTTATTTATTTCATTTATTGAGATAAAAACACATTATGCACATGAAAACATTTTTTCTGAAAAAACAACTAATTTTACCTTAAAATTATTCAATATGAATTCATAATAATTAGATAAGAAATGTAATAAATATTATTCTTAAATTTACAATATATTCAATTAAAATCCATTTTGAATTGTGATTATTAATTTTTATATAAATAAAACCATTACACCTAAAAAATACATTTATTAAAAAAATAAATTTAATAAAGAAATGATTTTATTAAAATTAAATGAGTAATTATTAGTAGTTAATAAATAAATTAATAGTAAGGACAATATATATATATATAATTCATAATGTTTTTAATTAGAATCATTCCATACAATCCAAAAACTATGTTATAAAGGACACATTGAAATAATAATATATTTATAGTATATATCAATTCACATAAAGCTAAATCTTCTGCGTTAAAAAAGCTAAAAATATTATTATTCTTTTAAAATAATTTTTTTTCCTATTACATTCATCCCCCATAAATAAACTTTTTCAATATTTTGTAATAACTTTGTTGAAAACCCAAATCATTTAGAGGATATGAAAAGTTCCTTTTAAAAAGGGAAAGAAGTGACAAAAAATTACCGGAAATAACACATAATCTGGTTCCCAGATAAAGAGAACTTTAGTGGGATTTGAAAATATAGGCGTGGAGGAGAAATATGATGTCTAAATAATAATAAATGGTGATAGAGAACATGTTCATGATAAATTTAATGACAAAAATTTAATAAATCAACAAGGGGTAACAATACCATTAATTAATTTGAAATGATTGTAAAAGAAAAAGAATTTCATTTTCAGGATCAAATTCCTAGTGTTGACGAAGAATTTTACCAATGAATATTAGAAAATATATTTACATGCTTTATTTTAAACCATAAATTTAATTTCATTATTTGGATTTGTGTTTCAATTAGTTTCCACTTATTTTCATCAAATATTTCTAAAATGAGTGAAAAATATTAATTATTTTATCCTGAACCACTAAAATAATCTATTAAAAGGTCCTAAACCCTTAAAATGATGATAAGATATTCCTCATCTATAATTTAATATATTTAAAACAAAATTGGTAAGTACATCATAAGATAACGAATATAAATAAAATATCATTCAGAAGATTAATCTCAAATATTTTAATAACAATACACAATGAAATACTTAATTCATTCCTCAAATAGGTAAATTCTAAAACACCATCAAGTATTATTCTATAATAGTCAAAAAATAACTATTGAATAAAAAACCAGGTAGAAAAATTGATAAATTTGTTTTAACTTTAATAATAAAACAACATAATGTATCATATAATTTCACATATAACACATTTTAATACCTTGATCATTTATTCTCCTATAACATTCTAATATTCTAAATTACCATAAAACCTCAAAAAACATATATGATTATGAAATTTTATTATATCCTTATTCCTAAAATAAATTCAATTACTATCCAATATATTCCATAAATAAAAAAATTTAAAAAAAATCATAAAATATAACATATATCACTTTTCCATCCAATCACTAATTAATTTGAAGTTATCAAATAAAACACAATTTAATTAATCAATATTAATTGACTTTTTATCCTAACAAACCATCATTAACACTTCATCAATCCAAAATTAACCCAAGAGTTATTAATCCCATAATAAAATGTTTTCATTCCTATAAAGTATATCAATATCACGAAATCATTTTCAATGTTATTGACACCATTAACTATATGACTACAAATTTATTAAGAAAACCTACTACAAAATAATCCTTAAGCTATTCATAATCCATATAACCTTTATTAAATAACATAATATCATTAATAAATATTATAACTCAATAAAAATATATATAATAACTTCTATCGTTCAACATCAATGAATAGAATACCATATTCCCTTCTTTGTTCTTGGACTTGGCCCTTGGAATATGGAATTTATCGGGATAATTACGAAGTACCCTACACATTAGACATTGAAATATAAATGGTACCTTAGATGTATTTTATGTACCACCATTTAACCCTTCATTTTTATTTTAGAATAGTTATTTATGCCCTTGTTTCTACACATAAAAAATATTCAAATTCCCATTAGACATTTCCTTGGTGCTTCTTCTCATATTATCAACATGTAGAATGATGAATCTTATTTCCTCTATGGAATTCAGGAAACTATATTTTTTTATTTGGTTCATTCAAAAACTCATATATGACTACTTTGTTAATCATATATCGACATAGATGGTTATTCATAATCACAATATTTCACCTTCCATAACCCATTTCATTTGGTTTCTTTGGAGTACAATCATTTCATTGACTTTCACATTCAACACTAACATGATTCCTCCTGATTCCACCTATCGACTAAAACCAAAAAAACATTGTGTGAGAAACAATTTTCATAGTGATAAATCATAGAATCCTAAAACAAAATTAATATGATGTCTAAATCATGACACCTTTTTTTCTGTCTATGACACTTTTGTTTTATCTTTGGTCACACATGTACATTATATATTCAAATCCTTTATAATGGTTGATAATGATAATTTTAATTAACCCAATAATATCCCTTGTGAGTCTCTAGAAATACATGTCATCTTAAGCCTACTCTTTATGATCCAGTGTTGATTGAGTTAATACATCATCCACCCTTTCAGAGTTAGCACCTCTAGGTACAACTATGAAACAATCACATCCACATTCCAATATATAAATTGGGATGTGTATTTTTTATAAAATCACACTATTTTTACATTACCATAACTAATGATGTTCCCCTATACATATTCATACCATAATGGTTCTCAATATTTTTTCCAATCCAAATATTTCAAAATAACTAAACCATGATCTAATACAAACGAAGGTGGTATAATCATTATATAAGTAAATATTACACTGTTTAATATGAATATTCATTATATCTTACAATATTATACACCTTTTAATTGTAATTCTTTAGTTTATTTAATGATAAGATGCCTAATCATCATATTTAGAGGATTATCTATAAAATATTACATAATTATCATTAAAATCATGAACTTAGGAGTCATAACATATTAAAAACCATCCTTTATAACCTATGGAAATAAACCGAAAAAGGGTAAGATCTTATGCTTAGTAAGGGTAAACAATGGAGATATTAAAAAATGATAATATGTGGGTATAACATGAGTACAATGGTATGATAATATAATCTTAACATTTGAATATAAAACCTCAAAATACATAGATCATAATCATGGAATAAAGATTTAGAATATTATAATACATCAATCATAGAAGAATCAAATATCATGTAATCTTATCATAATCATAAGATTATTACATAGGGTGTTTTATAAAAAAAGTGACAAAATAATAATCATAAAAACCACTGGATAAAGAAATCTAACATAAAATTCAGCTCATATTTGGCTAGGGATAACCACATGTGTACCCAATTTGGTTATTGGATAACCTCCCATATACCCTTTGATATCATAAAAAATTAAACATCACACAATGTATTTGAAGGATATAATAGACCCAACCACCATATAACCATAATCCATTCATATATATATATATCATAAGATAATAAAAACATTTATCATTTCTTCATAGCTTATCCTATAAAGAATAAAATTGGTTTCACAAATATTTTATCATCAAACAATAATCCATTTAGGGAAATAAATAGGATGGAATCATAAGATCAAATCACAAGTCAAGGATAATTAATATTAAAGTAATCTATAAAATATAAAAAATTCCATTAAAATATCATCGAAATGTTTCTTAATGAAAGTACACTTTTAATTTTAAAATAAATTATTTTAAATGTAAAATTTTCCAAAATATTAGGGAATATATTTTGTTTAGAAAATAAAATATAAAATTGTAAAGGAATCCTAATTTCATTGAGAGGTAATGATAGTGGCCAATTATGTTCTTTCCATTAATGTTAAAATAATTATTCCATTCAAAAAATTTGTAAAATTTTCCTTATTCAAAAATTCAAAGAAGATTGTTTATATACCTTTATATTTAATTTAAATCATTGATAAACATGACTATAATCAATTATTTTAGACTTTTAAAACATTCTAGAAAAAATTATAAATAAAATATATATAACAACCCATATATTTCATATATATATATTATATATTTTTAGATAAAATATTCTTTTCATAAAATAAAAAATATATGTAAAAATAGTATAGGTCTATTTTCTTTGGAAATGTGTAATCATAAAAAAATTGTTCATAAAATATACACACCATCTCCCACTTATTACACCATACATAGAACCCTTTTTCACATATCATACATAAATACCTTTCTTCATATCGTAGGCAAAATAAACATAATAACAGGTGAGCGGATATGATCATTTAGGATAAAAAAGAGATATAACAGTTATTTTATAAGAATAATATGTGTATAAGGGTATAAGAACAAGACCACAGCATTTTTAAATTATAACATCCATATTAATGATCATGATATTGAATTATGGAATAAATCTTGGATGTTATTTAGACATAAATAATAAATAAATTAAAGAGAATGTTCTAAGAGAGTATAATAATTGAATAAGACATTGAATGTGTTTAATAAACATATTAATATAAAATTATTTCCATATATGTAAAGGATCAATTCCAAGACCATATTAGCAAAAAATAATCATTTACTGAACTGAGTTCACTCTTCATTCTATAATGTATTACTGAACTTGGTTTAATTCTTATTTGTTTCCTTCATTATGAAACTGAGTTCACTCCTCATTCTATTTCTGTATATTTCAGGAGTTATAGATCATTACATAATGAATTAGAGACATATATATGTCCCACCCCTCATATAAGAAAAACTATACATATGTTTCCCACAAAAAAATAAATCATTCATCATATCCTAAACCATGAAATGAAATGTGATTCATAAATATTTCCTCATTTTATAAATCATGGAACTGTAAAGGAATTCATAAATAGATTTCCATCATAAACACAACCCATCTAATGAAAGTGTATGGTTCGTATCATTGGAATATATCTCTAATAGTGAAATAATAACATCAAATATTTTTATATCACATGTAAACTAATTTTGAATGATTACCTGAAATAATTACAGATGAAAATATTCTTCCCATTTTGAATAAAATTTTAATAGCTGCACAATTAGAAATGGAAAATAATCATTATAGATAAACTTGTATGTTTGTAAAGGTATCATCAAGATACTAAGTCATCCTAAAATCCATAAAATATGATGATGTTTTTTATGCTAAAACACATTTCTTTTGACATTTGTAAAAGGGAAAATTAAAGGATGATTCTTAAAAGAAAGTCCCATAAAAATAAAATGAAAGTGAATGAAAATAATTGATCACATATATCATATGTAATTAAATATAAAAAAATTGTAAATAAAACTTAATATAATAAAAATTCATTTCACATATAATCTTAGTATTCTATAATCAATGAAGTAAATGTCTAGCTCAATGAAATGAAATCGAGTTAAGAATTACCTTACCTCAAGTATTTACATTTTTTGTTCATTATCAATTCCTAATGTATAATATATATAGAATTATTATACATTTTTTCCATAACCTTTATCATATCTTGTATTATTTATTTATACCATCTTATCACCTGTTTTTAATATATTGTTTTTAAAATCACTGTATAGGGTGATAACTTTTTTGTTTTCTTAAAATGTATCAGTTTGAATTCTTCATAATTATATAGTGATCTTGGTATCATTATTTTTATATTTTTAGTCACCACATATAAAATTAATATACCAATTTTTAATTACCCATTGAAATTTGAAAATGTAATATGAATTACTCCATTCATGTAGACAGTAGGCCTTAAGTATGCATGAATTCTATTTTCACTTTTTGATTGATCGAATGAAATAAAGGTATATAATAATTTATAACTCCAGTATCATCATTATATCATATTTAACATATATTTTCCTTAAACCCTACATAATAACAATTAATAATATATGGTGAAAAAAATGAATTGTATTGATACTTGCAGACGGTAACCTGTACATATGCACAACCCATACATTAACTTATTGTATTGGTGGGAAAGAAAGATTATAATGGTGTTTTAATAATAATAATAAAATGAAATAATATTTAGGTTATATAAGTTATAATTTCATGATAAGAATCATAGACTTAGAGTAGGTAATAATGGGTAGAAAAATAAATTAATCTGTTAAAATGGTTACCTATTTTTTAAAATGTCTTTGGATTTATTCTAACAGGATATAGGGTTGGTGTTTTGAGAAAGAAAGATCCACTATAAAAATATATAGGGAAGTTAATAAGATAAATTGAAAGGGTTAGTCAATATAGAAGGCTCAATGTGGTGTGAAGATGTTATGTCGAAGGGTTTTTTTATAATTGATGTGAGGGGTACTTTTAAAATTTCTTTGAAGATAAATTAATAACAAATTCATTTTCGATCCAGATACCACCAAATGGACTTGTATTTGAAGATAATGTATGATAAGTTTTAAATATCATCAACCAATATAATTTTGGATTACCATGGTGTTATTATAAACCTTATCATTTTTATTAACCCTTAATAAACCTATTTTAATATTTACTATGGTAACAAATTTTTCAATATTAAATGGCTGCAATTTTTTCTTATGAAGTTTCAGTTGGAAAATGAATGGAAAATTAATGATTCTTTAGACCATAAATTTTCAAATTTGTACTTATTTAATATTATAATCTATTTTTTATAATTTAATAAAATATTCTTTTCATAAAATATCATTAGTGTCAATTTTTACACTATTCATTACATTATATTTAATAAAATCATGACAACAAGGTGTATTTTCAAAAAATAATTTAATACACCCATAAAATTTCATAATGATATATCAAATTTTTATAACACATTAATTAATAAAATCTATTTTTTTACTATTATTAATATCACCTGTTTTATTTTTCATTAAATAGAATAATACCGAATCATCACTGTGTAATCATTTCAGATAATTTTATCAACACTAAAAATTAAATAAAATCCATTAAATAAATATATATTTTATATTTCATTATAATATTTATATTTGAACATATCCTATGGATAAACCCATATTAATATTGATAATGTTTTTAAAACATGAATGTGACATATTTGATTTTCCCTTAAATAAAATATTATAAAGGTTATAATCTTATAGAATTGTCCCCAAAAGTCAAAAACAAATTTTTTTAATTAAAATAATTTAATTAAGTGAAATATGGACAGTTATATTCGTTCATAACCTATTTTTCCTCAATGTGGAATCATAAGAGATATTTATGACAATGAAAGGGATATTTTTTATTTTATTTCATTTCAATAATATATAGGCCATTTTCATAGAAATTTTTCCATTAATCAATTTAATTTAGAACCTCGAGTATTAAGGTTCAAATTAAATTCATCCGATAAGAAATAGGATGAACATGTATGGCCTTTTATCTTATTTTTAATCAATATTATCAATTTTTACCCTTTACCGAGGTAATAAATTCAATGTTATTTACTATTCATATTGATCCAAAATAAAAGTGAAAAATTTACTAAATTTGGATCCACGGATTATAAATATGGGATCCATTATTAAAAATTCAAAACAAGTTAATGTTTTAATTTCATTCTAAATAAAATCGGAAAAACACATTGAAAAATAGTTTTTCAAAAATATCCAGTTTTAAATATAAAATGTTTTTATATGAAACTCAGGTATAAAATCCAATTAAGAATAAATTATTTGGTTATTTAAAATAAATATAACGTAATGAAAAAATAAAACTTACCAAAAACATAATTTTACTTAGTAAATTATTCAAAAAAATAAATTTTCAATAAAAATTTGTATTCTTCATTGTTACATGGAAAATAAATGTTTTCAGGTAATTATCAAAAAATAATTTTCTGATAATTTTGACATTATGAATTCAAAAATGAGATTAGTTTTGTCTAATAAATTTTATATTAAATCAATAAATTATTATTTACACCAAAAAATGAAAAAACATTTTTGAAGAAAAAGTATTTTTGATGAAGGAGGTGAATTTCATAAAAATTGTGTGATCAATTTTTCTTTAAACATACAAATAAATTAACATTCAGGTGAACCTTATAATTATTTCCCAAATTAATTATACATATTTATTCCCACCTATTTAATACCTAGGTTATAATAGACATATAATAATTTTATAATATTTTTTTGTATGTCTAAACCCATTATTGCATAAAACAGAGGGTTTTAATGAAATCAAAAAAAATCTATTTCATAAAAATATTAAGGTGTTATGTTCTACCCCCATGAAAATCAATTTATCATTTGAAATTATTCTTTTTCATCAATGGGTTAATATTTTGTAATTCATTCATATAAATCCATATTGTAAACATGAATAAAAAATATCTGATAAAAAGGGAAAGATGTGAAAATAAAGGTTACTTGAAAGAGCTCCTAACTAAGATTTCCCATAGGGAAAAATTAAAAAAATTGATTTGGAAGGAGAAAAATCCCCAAGAACTAATAGAGATTGATATAATACATGGTCAGATAATGTTAATAACCTCAAAACCATAGACCAAATAGGTATGAAAAGGGCCATTGGTATCATCAAAATAATTATAATTGGATAAAAGTTTATTTCTGCATCCTTTGAGAATATATACTTACATTATTTGATTTTATAATTAAAATCTCACAATTTGGTTGTTCTTTTATCAACTTCTTATTATTATATTACTTAATGAAAAGAATCTAAAATTATAATTACTGAATAACTAGTGGATCAAAAGATCAATAATTGGATGAGACAACATTCATTCTATCACTAGATATCATTATAGAAAAATAGATATCATCGGTTATCCAATATGCCTTAATCATAATATAGGGAATTAATATATTAATTTCTAAAACCTCGCCCAAAATTCAACATAACAAATTTGAAAAATTGATACCCTTATGAACCCTAAAAAACATAAAATAAAAGACATTTGAAAAATTTTCTCTAAACATCCAAAATCAACTTATCATTAATCCTATAATGATCTGGACATGGATCTTAATTGTCACACCAAAAACATATGATGACCAATATCTTGTATTCTCTTGAAACATGGTAATAACCTTAGTTACCATAAATCCGTAGTGGAAATATAAATTATGTCAAATCATAACTATTTTATCTTACCAAAAATCAAAAAAAAAATCTATAAACGCGATCCATGATATCAAAAATGGTCTTGTCTTCTTCTTACTGATTAGTTCCAAGTTTATCAATTCTATCCCATTTATTATTTCATAATCAACAATCTCATATTCTCATTTTTATACCTACATCAAGCACATATTAATAGTTATCCTTCCATTCCAATATCACCTTACCACCTCAATCACTTCTCATGGTTATCGATTCTATTAAAAATATAATTTGATATCCTAGAGAGAAATCAATATGGGACCATTCCATAAATGCTTCACTATTCTAGAATAAAATTAATTAACATATACAATATTATTATTGAATTGAAATACATATACACTTAATCATTCCCTTAACTTCTGTTACCATTAAAAATTCTGTAACATTTTATTCCTTAAAATTTCTTTCATCTTATATTTCTTATAATGTCTCGTCATCATTATCAATATATCCATTACTCGTACAACCTTTTTGGTACTATCCAAAAGTTCCCCCCTAGGGAATAAATTTTCATAATGTCTATACATTCCACATTTAAAATATTTAAATTTTTATGATGCATTAGGAATACCATTATTCTTTTCCATTGCATTAACTAAACCAAATCATTTTTCATTTCAATTTCATGATTTATGTCTATATTTTATAGATCCCAATAATTTTTAAGTTCCTTTAAATCATTCACCTTTATACATATTCACACATTCTATACGTGAGGAAAATTGAACTTTATTTCCTCTTTTTTTAACCATTAAACTCTATATTTATCTTATTACATGGGTTAAGAAACTCACTAAAGTAGATATTATTGATAATATTATGAGATTGATGATTAGTCACAATAACAAGATTTATCATTCCAAATATTGTTTCATTTAGTTACTAATAAAGAAGATCATTCCATTGTCCATCATATTCACCATTAACATAAATCTTCTTGGTTCAATACATTTTATAAAACATAAAAAGAATCGTGTGAGAAACAATAATCATATTGAAAAAACGCATAATCATGAGAGATGATGTCTAAATTATGACACATTATTTTTAGAAAAGTAAACATTAGGGTTAACATAGGTCATTCATATTCATTACCAGAAATTAATGGATAATATCATTTATATAGAATCATAATTAGGGATCTTACTAACATTTTCTCACCCTAGTTTCCAAATGTTTACTAAACCCTAATCTGATACAGACTCTAATGACTAGTATGTTTCCTATATATATATTATATATTTTTAGATTAATATTCATTACATAACATACAAAATATATGCCATAACCATATAGGTCTAGTGTCTTTATAAACATAAAATCAAAAATAATTGGTTCCTAAAATATCCACATCATCACAATCTTATTACATAATAACGAGAACCCTTTTGGCATATCATACCAAATAAGTTTCTTCATATCTTGGGGATAATAAATAGAAGAAAGGGTAGGATCATAATCTCATTACTGGTAAATAATAGAGATAATAATTATTTCATAAGTAGAATATGAGAATAAGGATATAAGAACATGAACACAATATTTGGAAATTATACCATACATATTAAGGATCCTAATCATGATTGATGGAATAAATCATGGTAATTCACAATAAATTTATCGTAAGGAAATAAAAGAACAAGATCCATGGGGGGAAATATTGGAATAAGACAAGGAATTTTTTTCCTAAAAATTACCATAGAAAATAATTTCTATATTAGTGAAGGATCATTTCAAATACCATTACAATAGAAATATTCATTTTCTGAACTAGGTTCAGTCCCCATTCGATACTTTTATTACAAAACAAGGTTCACTTACTGTTTCATCCCTATATTATTCAACTCAGTTCACTCCACATTCCAGTATTATCAATCTCATGAGATATAAATATTTAACCAATTCATTTGAGGTAGATAATTGTATCTCATTTTAGATAATGAAAACCATACATATATCTTATGCATCAATATAAATCACTCATCATATGGTAACCCATGAAAAGGAATGAGTTTCATAAACATTTCATCATTTCATAACCTTTATAAATATTATAAAATTATTAAAAATCATGCAATCATAAACATAAACCATCAAAATAATGAGTAAGGATGATATCCTTGTATCATATCTGTAGTAACAGAAAATTAAAATCATATAATTTTATCTTATATGGAAAATTATTTCTGAAAGATCACATGAAATAATTATTAAGGAAAATATCCATTACATTTTTAAAACTTTTTTTTAACAGCTACAAAATTACATATGAAAACATTTTCTTTGAAAATAACTTTTTAATATTGTAAAGGCAGAAACAATAAATTATGTAATAATGAATGTGGTATGATCGACTCATGTTGTTTATGTTAATAAAACATTCCTTTTAAATTTTCTAAAAAGAAACATTAAATGAGGATTGTTATAAGAATAACTTATTAGTAACATTGATGTGAAAATTTAAATTTTATTACATATATCATATATAAATCCACCTAAAAAATTATAAAATACAATATGTAATATTCAAAACTCATTTCATATATAATCTTAGTATGACATAATAAACAATGTAGAATTATAACTCAATGAAATGAAATTGAGTTTGGAATTCCCTTAACTTAAGTATTTTATTTCATTATTCATGTTAAAACAACATGTATAGTAAATATTGATTTATTTAAATTTAATCCATAACATTAATAATATAATATATTATTTATTTATAACATCTTATCACATGATTATTAATAATTTGTTATTAAAATTCTTATTCTAGGTGGTAACTACTTTATTTTCCAAACATGTTTCAGTTTAGTAGTCTTTGTCCTTATACTTTGACCTTAGTCTCATAATTTCCAAAACATTTATCATAATATATAACAATTATATAAATATTTTTAATATTTTATATAAATAAGATTTATAAAAATGAATTACAATGTTCCTGAAGATGATATGTCGTATGTATGCACGATTTCTATTTTCATTTTTTATTTGATGTAATAAATGAAATGAAAATAATAATTCAAATTTCCTGAATCATTATCATATCATATTTACCATATAAATTCATTAAACAAATAATAATACATGTCCATAATATATGGTGAAAAAATGAATGGTATCACTAAGTGGAGACGATAATTCGTACACACATAGAAGTGATAATTTCAATTATTGTTTGATAGAAAAGAGGGTTCATGATGGTGATTTCATATTCAAAATTAAATTTCTGAATGTTTAGGATAGTAATGTTATTATTTCATGATAAAATTAATATATTTATAGAGGTAAAATGTGTATAAAAATAAAGTGATCAGTTAAAGTGATTAACACTTCTACGAAAATTTTCCATTGGATATCTTCTAAACTGTTATAGTGTTGTTGTTTCGAGAATATCATCACCAATAAAAGGTTTATAGGGTTTTTTATAAGAGAACACACTATGGTTCAGTTGATCTAGAAGGCTAAAAGTGATGTAAATAAGTGAGGGAGGAGGTTCCCTTTTATAATTGAGGTGAGGGACACTTTTAGAATTTCTTAAAAGAGGAAATTATAATAAATTCATTTTTTATGAGAATATCATCAAATAGACATGTATTCAAAGATAAGATATGGTAACTTTTTAATATCATAAATAAATTTATTTTTTTTTTATTTTTTTTATTTTAATTGTTATCTTTTTGATAATCTATTAGTTATCCTATTTTAATTCTATCAATCGTAACGAATTTTCAATATTAAAAGATTGTAATTTTTTCTTATTATGAATAAATTGGACCATGAATAGTCAATTTATGATATTTCAGACAATACCTTATCCTAATTGTCCTTATTAAATACTTTTATGTTTTTTAAATAATTTAATTCAATATTATTTTCAAAAAATATCATTAGTGTGAATTTTGAAACTATTCAATACCTTGACTTTATGAAAATTATGAAAAAAATATATAATAAAAAAAATAATTTAATACTCCAATTAAATATTATAATCATCCATAAAATCTATGCAATGCCTTATTTAATTAAAAATATTTTTCTTCTAATATTTTTGACATCATCAATTTGATTTTACATTTCATTTAATAATTACTACAACATCATTTTGTAAATTTTTTTGGTAATTATTTAATAACTAAAAAATTAAAACTAAAATACCATGATGTAGATAAATCATTTTTATTTCATAAAAATATTTAAATTCGAAAATATCCTATAGATAACCCCATATTAAAAATGTTGTAGTTATTGAAACATTAACGTGACATATTTGAGTTTTCATTAAATAAAATATTACAAAGGTCATAATATAATCTAGATGGACCAAAATGTTATAAATAAAATTATATAAAGAAAATAATTTTATAATTTTATAAATGGAAACATTGATTCATTCATAGCCTATTTTTTCCCTTGTGGAAACATAAGAGACATTTAGGACAAAGAAAGTGACATTTTGTGATTATCATTGATTTAAATAAAATATAAGCCATTTTCATAAACAAGTGTCTATTAAAAAAATTTAATTTCTAACCACATGTTTTTTGTGTTTAATTAAATTCATCCAATAAAAAATTGATGAAAATTTTTGGTCTTATAACTTATTTTTAATCTATATTAACCTATTTTACCGTTTACTAAGATAATAATTATCACCATAGTTACTATTCATATTAATAAATAATAAAAGTGGAATATTTACTAAATTTGAAGCCAGTAATTCCATACACATATTTCATTTTTCCAAATTTAAAACATAGAAGATGTATAATTTAATTTACAAAAATTCTAAAAAATCCAATGAGAAATATATTTTTCATAAAATTCCCTTTTTAAATATAATTTTTTTTATAATAATTTCTAGTATATAATCCAGTTGAAGAAAATACAATTTGGTTATTTTAAATCCAAGTAAACTAATGAAAATATAAAACTAATCAAAAACATATTTTTACCTTTTAGAACCATTAAATCGAATATCATTTTAAAAAAATCATCTTTCATTACTATTCCTTGAAAGCATAAATGTTTTTTTAAAATTTATAATTAAATCATTTTGAGATTATTTTGAAATTTTGATTTTAAAAATGAGATTAATTTCTTCAAATAAATTTTCTATAAATCCTAGAAACTAAAGGTCACATATAAAAACAAGAAAAAATCATTATCGAAGAAAACATATTTTTGAAAAATATAATGACTTTACTAAAAATATTCTGTTCATTTTTGATAATAACATAAAAATAAATTCATATTGAAATAGATATTTATATTTATTTCATAAACTATTTATTCATATTTATTCCCACCAATTTATCGACTGTGTAATAATATACATATTATATTTCAATAATTTTTAATGGTTCATCTAAACATTATATTGTGTAAAACACATGTTATCAATGAAGTAAAAAATATATATTTCATAAAAATGTTGGGGTTGTTGCAAATATGAACATAGAGGAAAAATATTCTGGACTGAAAATAATCCAAAATCTAATCATCTAGAAAAAATCACAATTATTTTATGAAGGAAAAAAGAAGAGAATGAAATGGAAACATGATAAAACCATAAATAAAAAAATATTAGAAGAAACAAGTTTTAAAATATAAGGCTCATGTAATTTAACTAATTGGAAATGTGACACATCTAATTCCAAAAAGAAATGTGATTGTAAAAAAATCTCTTAATTATTTGGTAACTTTTGAATAATAACCCCTTAGATGAAATAACATGAATTGTAATTTTAAATACCAGGATTTATGAAATAATCATGATATAAAATGTAAACTAAGAGGAATATGCACCTCATAACCATAAATAGGTACTTAACATCAAACATGTCCCAACAAAACACTTTTGAGATTAATTAGCCATTAATCATGTCCGAATTAATTTATAATCACACTAAACTATGGTATAATAATTTTAAATTTATTATAATTACATAAAAACGATATTAATACTTATAAATGAATAAATGGGTTATTTAGAATATTATTTCACAACTTCATTGCCATTATTTCATTATCAAAATCATTATAATTATTAAATACTTCATTTTTCATTTATGTTTCAATTATGTAATTATTTTCCTTGAATCTTAATTGCGGTTAAATTATATATATAATTTTAATAATGATAGAAATATCATATATATTCATTATGTACAAATTTTTAACCATAAAAAAGAGATCGAGATTGGAAAATTAATTGCACCATTAATTGATATGTTGGTTCGTAGGTACACATGGACACTGTATTAATTTTAGAAAGAAAATAAGAAATGAAAGATAAATAATATTTTATCATTAAATAATCACAATAATATAATAAATATATTATATATAAGTGTATATATATATATATATATTAATTTCATCATTATAAAAAACCATGTGACTCAGTGATGGAAAAGAAATCACATCACTTCGTAGAGGAGGCAGTCCACTTGTATGTACGAGCTATACATTCATTTACCATTTAAGGGAAATGCAGTTCATAAATGTTATACCTTAATCATAAAATAATATAATTATATCCATGATAGAGCATTAAATATTTTAGGATAGATAAAATAGATTTTTAGGAAGTATTAGAATAAATAAAACATTAAAGAGTATAGTAATATGATTACCTCTTCATTGAGAGACCATCATTTTCATACACTGTAATATTTTTTATTATGGTCTTAGGGTAAGACTAGGAGATCAATAATTAACTTTATAAATACTATAAGGTATTAGGGTAGGTATCGGATGACATAGAAGGATAAAAATGTTTGAATAATGGAGGATATGAGGTTCCCTTTTAGGAGTTGTTAGAGTGCACATTTTGAATTTAATAAAACTATTAAATATAATTTATTTATTTATCAAGTAAAATGATTTAAAATGGACATTTATTCAAATAAAAAGAATATTATTCCAAAATATATTCATACAATAAAATTTAGATATGATTTAATTATAGTTTAAACATTATTTATTGGATTAACCCCTTAATTAACCTTTTCTATCCTTAATATTGACAAGAATCTTATTAGTATTTAAGGGTCATAGATTTACTTCTATTGTGACCAATGGATCAAAATGGTTATTATAATTAATTTTATTAGTTATTTAAAATTAAAAAATATCATTCTGAAATATATTCTTTATTTTAAAATAAATTCATAAAACATTACTTAACAAAAAACAACATCATAGTCATATTTAGATATATTAATTTAATTTGACTTTAAGGACATCATTATACTAATGGATTCTGAATATAAACTATTTTAAAATAAACTATAAATTATTATCATCCCTAAAATTATTTGAACATCATAATTCATCAAAGCAATATTTCATTTAATGTTTTTGAAATCATTACCTAGATTTGTCCTACTGTTTGTACAAGAACCGAGTCTTCATTTCCTTAAAATTTATAAAAATTATATAGTCAAAATAAAATTAAAATAAATATCCATATTAAAAAATAGTTTTTGTTAAAAAATTTCATTTATAACTATTTATAATTTTTTTAATCCCTATGAAATAAAATATGATAATTTAAAATCAATAAAGTGATATTTTTAATTTATCTAGTTTTTAAATAACACATATATTTTAATCCAATAAATATGATTAGATAATTCCATATTTTCATTTATTGGACATATTTTGTAAAATAAAACGCATAAAAAATGAAAAATTCATTTTATAGTGATTTTAAAGACTTACCATAATGTTTTATTTCTGTTTTAAATGTTCTAACCTTATCAATGTGACAAATAGTTATAACAACTATTTTTCATAATGACCAAAAAAAGGGATGCACTTACCAAATTTGATTATTATGATTCCAAATATGGATGATATTTTTACAAAATTTATTTAATATAAGTTGAATAAATTAGCTTTAAAATAAATGATGAAAACATAATGAAACCCATTTTTTAGAGAAAGAAATTTTTAACCATAAAACTGAATTTACTCTTATTTATATCCTAAAAATTACATTTATATTAATAAAAAATATTGTTTTTTAAAATGTAAAATTAAAATTTCATTAAAAAAATTAATAAAGAATAATTATTATATTTAATACGTTAAAAATAGTTCCCACATAAAAATATTTTTATAATAAATAACTCGTTTTTCTTTCAAATGATTATATATTCATTCCTAACAATTAGATAATGAATGAATAAATAGTTAATAATAAATTTATTATATGTTTATATAATATAAATTCTTAATATTGATTGATATTTTTTATGTAGAAAACTTATAACACATAGAAAAATAAATTTCATTAGAAAAATATGTATTTTAATAATTAAATAATTTTTGAAAATTTAATATATATTAATTAGTAAATAATAAATAATTTTGAATTAAGGAAAATTTTTCATTCTATTACTAATAATGTAGTTAAACATATTCTTAACTTCCGATACAAAAACTATGATATAAATTTCACATCTATATAATAATATTTTTATGGTATATCAAAATTTTCATAAACACTAATGTTTTGTGTTAAAAAAGCAATTGAAAAAAATTTTCTAGTAAATTAGATTTATAGGTACTAACACATAAGGAACATTGTGGAACTGATTTAGTATTTTTTATTCATGTAATTTGACTCTTATAAATGTGATCCAAATGGGAAAACTAATAGAACCATTTCATGGAATAAGGTTCATTGCACATTGGGTTTTTAGAGTCGAAGAAAAAAATTGGTAGATTATGCACACCATACTAAATAGTTTTTCCACATATTTATGATTTATGTCATTAAATAAGGATATAAACTCTATGATGGGATTGATGCGGTACCTAAATTTTTTTTAATTTCAGACAAATCTATAATGTTTGTCAAACTAAAGATTAGGAATAGTTGTGATATTTTTGTGCTTCTTCAAATTCTTGAATGTTGTGTCTTGAACTTAACTGATTTTTTTTAATTTATGGTAATGATTTTATTTATGTAAATCCAATTCTAATATTTTTATAGGAGGAAGTTCTAAGTTAATTTTAATCAAAATTTGGATTTTGAAATTAAAACATTCCCCTTATAAAATTGATCATTTAAAAAAAGAGTATTGCGAACATACAAGAAATAATATAGGGGATTTAGAATGTTAATAAAATATGTGTTTTTATATAAAAGAGGCAGTGCCATGGAAAAAATACCAGAGCACAAATTTTATAAAAGAAAGTGATTAGATTATCCTAAAGGACGAAATCATTTTACAATCTTTATTATGAAGAGGGATAAAATTTACATAGATATCATTGAGACATGTAATATATTGATTAACCCCCTTGTTAGCAATACCATCTGAAACTGTAATATCTTCATTGTAAATGTGAGTTATAATATAGTTGATGTGAAGAAGCGGGGCAGTTGAAATCCATCCATTGGGTAGTAATCGGCCATGAAAGGCGTATCACACTATTCCAAATAGCTTGTACTATAGTAATCGAATCACTTTAAATCATGATATTTATCTAACCATGTCGTTCTGAAAAGGTAACAGAATGTATCATACTCATCATTTCAGCTTCTAAAAAAGAGGCTATACTGCAGTTACCAAGAAATCATTCAGGGATCTAACCAAGGTGGTTCCTAAAGATAGTGCCACACCCCGTAAGACATGGATTTACTTTGGAGGCTTCAACCACATTAACTTTAATCTAACCTTGAAGGGTAGAAAGCCAAAACACATCAAAAATGTTATGAGGTTGACAAAAATTTCAATTAATACGAAGGCATTGCATAAATTAAAAGTCGGAAAATTTGTTGTTTCAATGACCATTTGTAATTGATACAGCTGCATATATGGAAATAAGAATCCTCATTCGACTAAAATTATAATTGAATTAGTAGTTTTTATAAATAGAAAAAATTCTATTATATTAGAACACATGATGTTTTATAGTAATAATATCAAGAAATATATTCTTAATTTACTGAGAAACATTCATTTTCGCACATCTCTTTAGTTGAGTGTTGATTGAGTTAAGATTCAACCATCGGATGATAAAAATGTCAGTACTTTAGTTCCAAAGAGTAGAAGTAGTATAACAAGAAAGGAATGGATGATTAGTGTAATCCTTGTGTTGATTTCAATTTTTGCATTTAAAAGGAAGTTAGATTCCATATTATTGAAGGCACTGATATGTGGGGACTCAGTTGTGATAAAGGTGCAAAATAAGAGTGAATATTGGAGGTTTTACCCAAGGTTTGTCAAAACATTATATACAATCAAATTTACTTTCAAAATTAGAGATGTAATGATTATAAAAATTTTTAGATTCAGGCAAACCATTGTGACACTACTGGAAATCCTAGCTATACCAATTCATCTTAACCAACAGTTTGTAAAAACTATTAATATAGGTCCCCTTTCCCTATGGTTTTTTCAAACCGTTGAGAAAATCCCACCTTTAGAACATATTTCCCAATGGTTTTGGAAAACCATTGGGAAAGGGAATGTGTTTCCCAACTATTTTTCCAAACCATTTGGAAAATTCCACTTTAAGACCACATTTCCAAACCATTGGGAAAAGCCCACTTTTAGAACACTTTTCCAAACTGTTGGGAAAATCCCACTTTTAGACCACTTATCCTAATGGAATTTCCAAACCATTGAGAAAGGGTATGGTTTTCCCAACATTTTTTCCAACACATTGGGAAAATCCAACATTTATTCAACATTTCCTAATGGTTCAGAAAAACTGTTGGGAAAGCCATACCCTTTCCCCATGATTGGGAAAAAATATTGGTAAAATCCCACATAGAGACCACCTTTACCAACGGTTTTTCCAAACCATTTGGAAAAGCCCACATTGATTCCACTTTTCCAAACTGTTTGAAAAAAACTATTGGGAAAGGGTATGGGTTTCCTAATAGTTTCTCCAAACCATTTGGAAAAGCCCACTTAGATACCACTTTTCCCAATGATTTGGAAAACCATTAGGAAAGGCTACGTACCTCTCCAAATTGTTCTCAAAACTGTTGGGATAGTTACCCTTATTTTTTATGAATTATTTTGTCGAATATCATCAAATAAATCAATATATAAATTACATACAAAGAAATACACACACACACACATAGAGATATATATATATCCAAATATATTCACAAAGGTAATTTTTGGATAGTGGTAACATGTTTGATATATAACTATGAGGTTATGGGTTCAATCCTCCACTGTAACATTTTTTTAATTTACCTATACCAATGGTTTGGGCATATATTCAGTGATTTGGCGTGGTGATAGACCTATCCCTGTGGTTTGGGGAAAATAATTGGGAAAGACCTATCCCAAAGTTTTGAAAAATGTTGGTATATGTCTATACCAATGGTTTTTAAAGAGTTGGGATATGTCTTTCCCAATAGTTTTCCCCAAACCATTGGGATAGGTCTATCCCCAGGCCAAATCACCCAACAACTTCCCAAACCATTGTTATAGGCTATACCAATGGTTTGGGGACCAATACCAATAGTTCTAAACCATTTTTATAGGTAATTTTCCAATTAGTGTGAGAAGCCTCTGAAATTAAAAAATTGTTCATGTTTGAGAAAGGGTAGTTTCTAATGACATGCATAATGGTTACAGGTAGGTGATCATTATGATATTTTAGCATATCTCTAATTGAATAGTTGGTACTACGTATCATAGATATAAGGGAGGTTCCAATCCAATTATCCAACCATATATTCACGGAGTAGTTCCTATAAACCATCCATATAGAAATATTCATAATGTTGAGAAAACATTTCCATATCTAAGGCCAGATAAAGGAGCTGAGGAAATTCATTTTTCATTACTTATGTTTTCCATGAAATATATAATTGAGAAAAGAAACAGAATTTTATTTATTGTATAATAGGTTCAAGGTGAGTCATGCTTGAAGAGCCTCATTAATGTAAAATAAGTTTTTTATGCCCATCCAAACCATATCAATAGGTTTGAACCAAGTAGACCAGGGGATAATCAAAAGTTTTCTTTACAAAGTGCTAATAGTCCAGATGTTGTTTTTGATTGACTTATTCATTTTCTTAATAATCCTAGAAGGATATTCATAAACCATCATGTTTGAAACCCATTTTAGAAAAATATGAGATTTGACGAGGCATATTCTTCCAACCAAAGAGAGGAATTTACCTTTCCAATAAGGTAGTTGGTTAAGAACTAGGTCAACTATTGCAGAAAAGTGACAGGACATGGGACATCCCCAAAAAAGGGAGACACTAAGGAAAATAAAATTGGAATATCCTTCTCTAATGACTATTTCACTAATAATTTAACATTTCTAAATTGGAGGGACGTTTTTCTAAAATAAGATAGGAGATTTTCACCCACTAATGGATTGTCCAGAAACTTATTCATAGTGTCAGAGATCTTTTTTTAGGTTTCAAATATTACATTAATCACATTGAAAAAATGGATGATATCATTATCATATAAAATATGAGTGAGAAGATTCATATTCCTTGAGACATAAATGGTCTTGAGTTTTGTCTATTCTACAAAGTGATTGAGGAGGCGACTAATATAGTCTTTCACAATAGAGAAGAGAATGGTAGATAGGTGGTTACGTTTCCATACACCTTTGTTACATTTGATGTAGCCCTTGGGAGAGATATTTACTATGATGGAAATAGAAGCCAAATTGAAAATCGTTATAACATTATTAATAAAAAAGTCATTAAAACCAAAACCTTGAATAACCTCAAAGACAAAACTCCAGTCTATGGTGTTAATTGCTATTTTAATATCACATTTTATGGAAATATTACCCCCTTTGTTAGCTTTGTTTAAAGTTTTGACACACTCAAAGACAAGAAAAAATACAATCTTGTGTAGATCTACAATTAATGAACCCATATTATTTCCAGGAAACAATTTTTTCATGATATTTGATAGTTTATTAGAAATTATTTTTGTTATTATTTTATAAAGGGTGTTAGTGAGAGAAATGGGTCTAAACAAATGATCTTAGAATTATTTTCCACTTTAGGGACCAAAGAAAGTAATTGATAATTTACCCCAAGATTGAGGAAAACATTGGAGAATAAATATTTCAAAACATTACAAACCTCAAGTTTTATAATGTCCCTAATGTTGTGAAAGAACATATTATTAAAACCATCCAGATTTGGAACACTATCAGGGTTCAAACTGAAGACATAGTCATTAATTTCATGATCAAGGGGTATTCATAGAATGAAATTTTTATCCTAATCATTGAACACTAACAGAAAGACCTTAGGTAATAGGTCTTTATTATTATGAGTAACATTAAAGATGGATTCAAAGTAACAAACAATATGACTGGCAATGTCATCTTCATTGAAAAAGAGGTTGTCCCTATCCTTTAATAAAGATAGTGATATATAAGATTTCCAGACTCTATGATGAGAATTATAGAACTTAGTGTTTCTATCACCATCTGATAACCATTTAAGATTAAATTATTGCATCCTCATGTCCTCATAAATTGTGAGTAAAGAGATTATATTTACCAAAAGGATTATTTCCTGAGTTGTGTAAGTGTTGAAATCAGAGCTAGTTTTGTTTTTTATATTGATTCAGCTCATCTTTAAGAAGAAGGATGTCATTGTTAATTTTCTTGGCTATAGAGCTGCACCATCTTTTATGAGTCTTTTTGACATTTGAAAGCTTAAAAGAACAAGAAAATGCATCATTATAGTGAGACATATAAGACCATAAAATTTTTATGATATTAGTTCATTCAACATTAGTAAACCACACATTGTAAAACATAAAAAAAGTAAGGGTTTGTTATTTTGGATGGAGACATTAACCAGAATGGGATAATTGTCAGAGTGAAACTAGAGGATTGTGATGCTCAAGATAGTATCCCATTTTCCTAAAGTGGGGACATTCGTGAAGGCTCTATTCAGATTGGAGGCGACCACTCTATTGTAATGCCTTTTATACTAAGTATATTTGTTACTAGTGATATTAATTTAAATAATCTTGTTGTCTTCAATATTAGTTTTATATTATCTTAGTGAAATAGTAGTGAGAGATGGAACAATTATATCACATGATTTAAGAATGGAATTAAAGTATCTTATCACAAACCAAGGAGTATTGATATTAGAAACTAAATAGGTCAGTTCAATAGAAGGGGGCCTTCTATCTTGTTATAAATTCAGATCATAATCAAAAGAGAAAAAATAGTTAGTTCCATTTATTATAAAGTCAGGTGTACCAACTTTACAAATAAAATTATAAATGTTAGCATTTTGAAGATAATAGTGCCAAAAGACATAGAGAGATTCAATATTGGAGGAGCGTTTAGAATATCATGCGAATGAGAAAGTATACTAGAAAAAATTGGAATATTTAGTAGAAAAATTTGTTTTATGATCAACAATTGAAAAAAAATGGGGTATGTGTTCTAATTATTCATTTTAAAACTATTAATGTGTCATAATTGGAAATACTCTAATAATTCTAAAAAAGAAACTCCATCTAATTCTACGTTTGGAACTAGAGTGTCCTTTTTTGGTGCCTGAGACCTTTTTCCATGAACATATTCTATGTTTTTGATCCTTTCATGGACTGTTATGCTGATTCTACATACTTTTAGAAATATCAGAAGGGTTGTTTGATAGGTCTGCCTTAGTATTATCATCATGTAAAGAGGTATTCAATGGTGAATCTATAGAATTACTCTTAGGAGTATCAGTATGATCCAAATATTGAGTTTTTATCATATTTTCACAGATTAAAGAAGTATCATTGCCATTAATAGTTTAAGAATCAGTTACAGAATGATTGATAAAATTATAAGTAAGGGTACCTGAGTTTTTTGAAGTAGTTTTATCATGTTCTGATATACTGCTAAAATGGGAATAATATTTACCAGTTTTTTTCTTAGAAATAGTTGCGCTATGCCTTGGGACATATAATCCCAATTGATTTTGCTTATTCATAGAAGGTTTCCCATGTTGTAGATTTTTTTAATGTTGTAGGTACAAATTTTAGTATGAATGTTAGAAGATGACGAAAATAACTTTTGATCTACATTATTCCTCATTTTAACATCCTGTAAAAGACCACAATATGTGCTGGTAGAGGGACAAGAAGGCTAACCCAAAGTTCCAACCTTCTTTCGATCATAGTAAAATGAAACTAGGGGTGAGACATTTCTCGAACTGAGAGTGGCATGCCTTACGTCATAATCCACCTGCATAGAATCAGTGTATTTAGGTGAAACAAGAACTGAATCAACCCAGAAGTTATAACCATTCTTATCTGAGGAAGCAATGTTAGAGGAATCAAGATAACATGTATGAACAGATCTATAATAGGTCTCCATAAAAAAAGTTTTTTCTTGATAGTGTATAACATACATTATAAATAGATTTAATTCACCATGGAGGAGAATATCCTTTTTGGACTCATCCTCCTCTTCTACCAGAACAACCAATGATTTACCCATGGTATTCTTTGAAGATTTATTCAACCATTTTTTCATAGAGGCCTCTAGGATGTCAATGGGAGCCTTTTCATTTCCATTATTTTTTAGCTCTTTACATTAATTGTACCATCTATATTCCCCTTGTATTCTAACCACCCTATAGTTTGATATGGATTGACTAATGAATTTGAAACCCCTCACAAAAGGGGATATTTATTTTATAATTATTTTTTATTTTAGTTTTATATTCATTTTCGTTATAATTGGTTGAATTGGGAAGCTTTGAATTAAGGTTTAATTCCACCATAACCCTCTCAAAATTCCTTAATTATGAATTTAATGTTCAATGGTCAATCATAATCAATGTTATATTGCAAGAGAACATGTCATTTAATATTAAGTGATTTCAAAAAATCCAATTGAGATCGTGAGATTTAATATATTTCTATGATTAAAGGAATTAAAGGAATAGTCCTAATCAGAAGGTATGGGCAATCCATGTTTGAGTTGTAAGTTACCCATTTCCCATATCTCGTCAAGATACTCCTATGATCTAAATAGAATATGAAAGTAGTCCCTACCCACAAGAACTAATTTCCTATCTGATACATCCCAACAATGCACAATTCTTCATTTTAATTCTGTTAATGGACACGAACTATCACCTTTCATGTACGAGAAGTGACCTATAATGGAAAATTCTCACATTTTTTATTACTATTGTAGCGAATCCATGTCTGATTCCACTGAGAACCCTCCATCATCAAGATTTATTAAGAGATGTTGTTTTGTCACATTATCCTTACTCCGATATGATACTTTAAGAGCATCTAGTTAGGAGATCCCCATTGATCTACCCACAAATTTGTCAATGGGAATTATATCATCGAGGGCTTTCTCTCCAAAGAGATCAACATCAGTACATCATGCATAACAATTATTCTTCTTCTGGTTAGTCTAGTGGTGAGATTCGAATCTCCCTGACATGAGAAAATCAGATGAAATTAGGGAAATGGAAAATTATCAAAGTACAGGGGAAACCCTAATTAATTGAATTTTTAGATAGAGATAGAGTTTCATCTCTCTTCCATCCTCCTGTTACAAACAATTTCTATCACTAGGATAATATCTGTATTAGAGGAGTAATGTATTCAGTATATATATTTATGATTTGAAGTGTGTTATGATTGAATTTCATTAATGATTAGAATTTAAAGAAATGATTGACTCTGAATATTATTGAAGATACATAAGTGAATGAAAAATCATCATGTAGAATGCCTATAGTTATTTTGTGTTATACATATGATTGGTTTCTTTTTGAGATCAAACATTGTATTTATATTATCTTTTATAACCCTCTTTAGATGATGCGAGTGGTAGATAGAATGATGCCATGGTCTTTATGTGGGAAGTGATATTACCCTAATGATTTTCGTCACACACCAGTGGAATAGTTATTAGTTTGAATAATTACTCACTACTGATATATGATCCTTGGATGTACCCGAATTTGGGTTAACGATGTAGAAATCTATGTTCTAATGCTATATTAATATTATGTAATTAGCAGTGTCTGTCAAATAGATTCAATGTTCCTTTTCCAATGTGATGGCAAGATCCAAATTATATTTTGATAAAAATAAATTTATAGTCACCATAATTCACCCTTCTTAGGGGGTTTAGTTGGACCATTGTTTATAATATGTGGTTTCTAATTCCTTTGAAGTTTCATAGATAATATGTTATAGAAAACATCTTATAGAGAACAATGTTATAGAAAATGGAGTATCGTTATTTAATTAGGTAAATTATATGATATAGAAGAACAAAATGAAATAAAATCTATGATATATTAGTTTTTATGTTTACTCCACAATGAATTATGGAATAAAAATAAGTAACTCCACATGATGGTCAATGGTTGAAGTAGATTAGAAGATCAATAATGAAGAAGAATGGATCTGAATGCTTTGTCCAAATACTTTTTTACTGAAATATTATTTTCTTATTATTTAATAATATTAACATGAACATGATGGATTGAAGAACAACCAAAGTAATTGAAAAAAAATTATAATATATATGAAGATAATAGTAATTTGAAATGTGTGAAACTTCAGGTATTAAAATAATAGATTTAATGACCTAAATATGAGATCATGTGAAAATGTTGATTATTAATTAACCAACATATTGATGTGGTTTTAGATATTTGAGGATATTTTTAGGAGATAAAATATTTTTTTATTTTGAATAATATTATATGGAAATTAAATCCAATTTACTATTCAAAACCATACACACATGAAGAAGTAAAGCATTGGTATTTATATCTGAACAACTTACATAGAAAATAGGTCTTATTTCGGATGAAAATGATGCCTAAAAGTTTGTTTAAAAACATTCTAATTAATTTTTATTTAATGTAGTAGATAATCAAGAGGTTCATGAGGATTAAATAGAAGAATATGTAAGTAATGATTTCATGTCACCTATGGAAAGGAAGTTCAAAATATTCAAATATATATTTAAAGTAAAATTAACATAAACATGTTTTCATTGTGGAAATACAGGGATAATCATCAATTGGTGTAAAAAATATTTTCATGAGAGGAGAGTGAGATTTAATTCTAAAAAAACATAGAAAAACTTTTTACCCTAGGAGGATCTATTCTTATAGATGATATAATGGAATGAAAAATTAGGGAAATGTATTACTTTTGAAAGAGGAAGATGATGTCTTGTATGATCCATTACAAGGATTTGAATATGTGTTTTTATCAAACATATAAGATTCCATGATGGTTGATATAGAGAAATGTAAAATTAAAGAAGAACTAGATGGTCAACCAGAGGGATTTCTTGATCTGTAAATGGAATTGGATATCAACCTTAGGGATATTTTTCTATATATAAAGAAGAATATATATTATAGGATAAATAAATGACTACATAATTTATTATGATCAAATAGAAGTATAAACTGATTTCCAAGACAATTTATTGGATGATCATGGAAATGTTTAAGTGAATCCCAAAATGCTTGTAAATTAATGGTTAATGACTGAGGATTAAGAATATATCATTGGTGATCTCTATACTTCTCCCAAAAATAAAAGTGATAATATTGAAACTATAATGACCAAGACATTTAATAAAATGTTATTACATATTAATAGATGAATATTCATTACATAACATAATAATCCATTCCATAATTGTTTAGGACTAGTGACTTTGGATACATAGAAAAATAAAAAATTGTTTCATGGGTGAACTACATCTTCTCAAAAAAATTTCTAAATATATAAAACCCTTCTTATACTTATCATACATAAAATATTTTTTCATAACATGGCAAAGAAAAAAAAATAATTTTCTAGTTGAGATACTTAGTATGGGTAATAAATGGAGATATCGATAATAAAATAAGAACAACCTGAGCATAATGGTATGATATTAACATTTAAAAAACTACAGAATGCATATCATTATTTATAAACATGAGTCATGTTATACATTTTAGTAGTTAATAAGATATAAATCATAAGGACATTAATAAACACGATCGAGGAGATTATAAAATTTTCATAAGACATAGATATTTTTATACACTTAATAATAGAAAATCTAATGTCAAATATTTCCATGAAGGCATTCGTAAAATGTTAGGCTTGGGATCATGACCTATATACATAATTTAGGCTTGTCATTACCTCCCATATACCCTATTTAGGGGTTCAGATAACCTCTTATGAACCCTTTGAGATCATAAAACATTAATCATTACACAATTCATTAGAGGTTGATATTAGTTCCAAACATCACCTAATAAAATCCAATCGTATGTGTTCCACAATATCATAAAAGATTAATCATATTTGAAAAAATGAATGTAAAGGGGTTTCATAAAAATTTATTATAGAATAACTCAAGGAAATGATATGGGTTTCATAAACATTGTTTTATCATATTCATAAACCATCCATAGAAATAATAAATATAGTATCATGGGATCATATCCTTAGTAAATATTAATTAATATAAAAGGATGTTATTTATTGTGTAAAATGATTTTGAAATTATAGTTGGACCATTTCTTGTGGAAAATACCCTCTCCATTTTGAAATCACTTATTTAAATAACAATTGTTCATCTATGATGGTTTTTTTAAAATTAACTTTTAAAACCTATAAAAGAACCATTAAATAAAAGGTCAGTCATGATGGTGGAAAAATCCAATCAATCTATATAATATGAAAAAACTATCCTTTTACACCTTTGTAAAAGGATAAAAAGTAACTTGTTAATAAATCTATAGGAAGAATCCTTGAAACCCATTTTGAATAAATTAAAAAATACAAAAGAATGAAATTAATAAAATCATATTATAATAGTAAAATTATTTTGAAAAACATTTTTAGAAAACATGTATTCAGAAGAGAAATATTCTCCAGTGGATACTTAGATATAACCAATCTAAAATATTGGTGAGATAGTGAAATAAAACTCTTAACTTTAGTTCTCCTTTCCTTAAAATATCATTAAACTCATTTATAATAAATTTGAATTTAATATGGTCCTATAAAAAAGTAATTTTAACACTTATAATATCATATATAATATCTTTATATCATTTTAACACATACATTGTGAGTAATTCCATATTAAAATTATCATTTCTCAGCTTTAACAGATTCTTTTATCATAAATATTTATGTCCAATAGTTCTAGTCCATTTATATATATCTTGGTTCTAGTACCTCAATAATATTAATCATGATTTAAATAAAATATACATTCATTACATACATATATATATATCCATCCATAAAAAAATGAATTACATTGTTCATGGAGATGGTTCACCGCTCGAACGCATGCATGTTTTTTTCATTTTTCAAATGATGGAATTAAGGAAAAAAAATATTAATTAAAAATTACAGAAAAATTATTATGTTTTATATAAAATATTTATTCATAAAATTCTCCCTTATTACAAACCAATTATAATATAAATGATAATCACATTGCTTTATGGAGTTGGTAGTCCAGAAGTGTGCACAGATAATGAAATTATTTCCCAAATGATTGCTCTATAAGTAAGAAAATGTTATATTCTAATTAAATAAGTATAATTATTTATTAAATATCATATATAAAAATTAAACCCATCATAATATACATCCATTAAATAAAGTGACGAAAAATGAATCCTATCTCTACATGGAGACGATAAGTTGTACGTACGCATTAGCGACACATGAAATTCATTTTTGATAGTAACGAATGTTAATAATGGAGTTTTAATAATAATAATAAATTTTCAGAATATTTATTGTAGATAATATATTATTTTATGATAAATACCAACTATTAGAGGAGGTAAATGTGATAAGAAAAGAAAGTAATTGAGTAAGACTACTACCAATTCTTTGAAATCCATTATAAAGGGATCGAGGGTTGGTCTTTTGAAATAATTAAAAATATATAATATGGATATTTTAGTTTAGAAGTAAAAGTATCAGAATTTGGTCGATCTAGAAGAATAAATGTGGAGTACAGAAATGATGGAGTAGATTTCATTTTATAATTGAGGTGATAAGTACTTTTGGAATCTCTCAAAATATTAAATTATTATAAATTCATTATATATCTATATTCTTAAAAAATGAAATGGATTCTAAGATAAAATTATATAGTCTTGTAATCCCATGAACAAACCGAATTTAGAAAAGTTTTTTGTAATTTGAAACAACAAAATATTGATTTCCCCTCAGTTGAACAATTTTATTTATTATTATGGTAGTAAACATTTCAATATTAAATGGTTGTAAATGTAACTTATAATGTGAACATTATACCATAAATAGACATTTTATTACATTTTATACAATATGGTATCCACCTAGTATTATAGCATGATTTTTTGTGTTTTTTAAATAATTTAATAAAATTTTAGTTTTATTAAATATCATTATTGTCAATTTGGACACTATTCATTTAATTTAACAATAAATACAATAAGAAAAAGCTCTAATTATAATTTAAGGATTTAATAACTCTATAATATATCATAAAAATCTATAAAATTCATGGGATAGATTAATTAATTTAATAAAAATAATTTTAATATTTTTAGAATCATTTTCTTTATTAAATAGAGAAATAATAAATAAGTGTTGCATATGTCTTGATAATTATACCGGATAAGGAAGTACAAGCCTATTGAACAAATCCAGTCCAAGTAAGGTCATAAGTGTTTCAAATGATGTTACGTTCATTATATGAATATTAAAATATTAAAATAAATTTATATCATAAAAATTATTTATTTATGTTCAAAATAAACACTTATATTCACTTCTATTATACTTTTCACTATATACGGACACAAATGATATATTAAATAGAGATTCACATCTTGGATCATTATTGGATTTTAATAATATATAACTCATTTTCATAGAAAATTTTACATTTTATAATTGAATTTATAACAATACATGATTTTTGTTATATTAACATTATCAAATAATAATTAGGATGAAATATTACAGCCTTATCACATATTTTAATTCATATTTACCCGGGTTACCTTTATTTGAGGTGATATATTATTTGAAAGGTACTATTCATATTTGATAAAAATCAATGGGACCTATTTAAAAAATCTGAACAACCTAATTCTAAAAATGTAATTAATTTTATGCAATTAAACACATTAATATTGTAGACATTATTTTCAATGTAAGTGAAAAAAATGCGACAAAATCAGCTTTATCGTAAAAATACATTTCTACGCATAAAACTATAGTTTTTTTGTATCCTATTTAGGGAAAAAAACTTGATTGTTTAAAAATTTGGATGAATTAATTAATATAAATATTTCACTAAAATTAGTCACCAATAGTTATAAATTTAATTTGTTAAAAATAATAAATTGTGCGCATAAATATAATTTTTTATTAAAAAATTCACTTTTATTTTTATATTATTTTTTTATAATAATTTGATTACTAATAAATTAAATTAATAAGAGTGTAGATTGTATTTTTTCATAATTTTACTATTAATATTCATATTTTCTCATTAAATGGCTTGGATAAGATGGAAACACAAGATTTTTATAATGTTATGTGGTTCTTTTCCAATCATTATTGCATGTAATGCAAGGAATAGAAGAAATAAAATTTTTTAAAGTGAAATATTTCATTAAATTATTGTGAATTTACATTCTACTGTACTTAAAATTAGTTTAACCATCAAATTTCATCACTCTGATACAAAAAAATGAGGATATAATAGTTTAATTACATATTTGGGTTGCCATATACCTTCATAAATGTTGGGATTTGATTTGGAAAAATTTCACCAAGTGAGTAATCATATTCCATAGTACTTTATCCCTATGATCCAAGATTTTTACCATTTTTTCATAATAATGATAATTTTATAATTATAAGACATCTTATTATAGTACATTTTAAGGATCTATTATGTTCTTCCTTGGGATATATAAATTGAACACATCAGGAACTTGAGATACATTCTACAAAAGTGCCAACTGATAAGGTATCGTCCCGAAATGGTCAGAAACATCAAGGAGACCAATAAATCTAGGGATTAATATTAATTTCCTTTCAAAATTCATAACCTTCTTACAAAGAGATATTCAAATAAAAACCATCTCACTTACTTCAAATTCCTAATAACATTAATGATTGTCCACATAACCATTCTATTGACTCTGAGCTTCCTTAATGTGTTGTTGAATAGCTCTATCTTTCACTTCTATTTACTTAGTTATCTAAAGTACTAATAAAATCCCTTCTCTAACTCCATCCTATCACTTTGGAGTTCTAAATTTCCTTCCATAGAGTTTTTCATAAAGAGATATCAAAATTTTGGAGTAAAAGTTGTTGTTGTAAAAAAATTCTAATACAGAAAGGTGTTGATCCAAACCAACTTTGAAATTCGTAGATAGAACTCCTAATATGTCTTCTATAAAAAAATTATGTGGTACTCTAGAAAACCTAACCACTTATTTAATATATTTTCTTGAAATATGATCTAGATATAAATCTTCTCTAATATTTATGAATTGTGCTAACTCCATAAGGATACTAACTATAACACATATAGAATTATGTTGTTTATATGTTTTGGGGAGACTGATGAAAAAACACATGGAAATGTCTTCCCATTTCCATTATTATATAGTTAATAGTTATAAAAACCATTTATACCTTTTTATTCATTATTAATTTTATTACAAACTAATCATCAAGAAACATAATCTACAAGACCTCTCTTTATTCCATCCCACTAGGAATACTATATGAAATTTTTATACATCTTTGTACTTCTATGTGGATTAAAGAATGAAGAAATACGAGCTTTATCCATAAAATAATTATTCAAATATGGAAATTAAAGTAAATGTACATTGTTTCATAATCATATTAATACATCATAATTAATTTTGAAATTATTAATATTTCTCACCTTCTTTTTTAGTTATACAGCTTCCTTCTGTACCTCTTCAATCTTCCCTTGAATGGATTGTTAACCACTCAATTTTGATAGAGATAAGACTTCTCCCCCTCCTTTAATATTTCTAAATCCATCCTTTTGAAATCCATAAATTTTAGTTATATTTTTTATCATCATCATAAATAATATAGCATGATCATTTTGACTTATAGAATATTATGCCTTGTTCTCTATCCCTTGGTGGAAATGTATAGAGTAGTCATGATCTCTAATTAGTTATATCCATATTATTTGGCACATGTTTAGAACTTTTTGAGTGAAAATATTCTTTACAATTTTGAGATAATTATATATGTCACACCCTTGTCCATAAAGATAATGGCTCTATATTGTTAATATAAAAATTACTATAACTAACTCTAGATTCTGAGTAGGGTTATTTTACTCATAGAACATCAATTTATGGGAAGAAGATGATATAACAATATTTTTTTTAGGGGAACATCCTAGTCCCTTTTTTGATGAATCAATAAAGACTATAAACCCTTCTCCCATTCATGGTAGAGTAAGTATAGGTGTGAGGACTAGCCTTTTGTCTATTTCCTTAAAACATTCATCGCATCTATCCATCCAAAGAAACTTCGATCCCTTCCTAGTTAACTTGGTGATTGGATTTTATACCTCCAAAACATTCTCCAACAAAAATTGATAATATCTCACAAAACCAAGAAACATAAGGATATAATCCACAATGTTTGGCCTTGTCCAAGGATAAATAACATTATTTCACTAAGGGTTGATTGATATAACCTCTATTTAGATTATATAATCCAATAATGAACCATTATGAATCCAAAATTAATCCAATGGTAAATGTTTTTTAAATATTCTCGTTAGGGTCATCAGAACAATTCTAAAAAAATCTTCATACTCTTCAATTCTCTTTTATTATAAAATAATATATTATATAATGTCTTATATAAGTAGAAAAAGGTAATTTATAAAGACTCTATTTATTAAACCCATGAATATAAAAGGGTAACTAGTAAGAATGAAAGTCATAAATATTAATTCATAGTGTCCATACATAGTATTGAATTCTATATTGGGTATATCCTCCTTCATGACCCTCTATTGATGATATACAAAATAATGAACAATATTGGAAAATTATTGAGATCCACAAAGTTTATGAAACAAGTAATAAATACGGGGTATATGATACTTTTTCTTGATAGTGATCTTTCTATATACATTAAAATAAATATACAGACACATGTATCAATATTTATTCATAATAAGATGAAGAAGTTCACCCTAAGGTGACACACTTAGATAAAGGAGCCCCTTACCCAGATTCTCCAAGAGTTTCTTCTTGAATTTATTCAACTCAATTAGGGCCATTCAATATGGAGACTTCGAAATAAGTGTAGCACCATGTTTGAGTGGTATCAAAAACTCATCTTAAATACATAAGGGGAGATAATAAAATTATTTAGTAATGATATTAGAAAAATCGCACAATATAGGCCTATTTTTGATGTTATGTTTCTCCATAAAAAATTGAGATTGATGTCCATTTTGAACAGGAGTGATGACCCATACAATGGATGATATTTCCATTAGATGTTCATATTTATCATCACACAAATAGATGATCAGAGGTTGTTATTAATATTAAAAGTGACTTACCATACATGGAAATTGATGTGGGATTTATGTAGATAATGTCAATACATTCCCAAAAAACAACATCAAAATCAACTAAAGTGAGGATAATAAAATTTTCATGATGCACATTCCTAAAAAATGAAACCATATAATAAACATATACTTGGGATAAAATCATTGTACCATTATGGATTTTTACAGATAATTAAACATCTAATCATTATGATAATACTATGATACCCATCATTAATCCCTTAGAGATGAAATAGTTGGTAGATCAATAATCAAATAAAAAAATTTAATTTATAGAGTAGATGATATGTTTATCTTTCATGAGTCATTATCACAAATATATTTAGAAATAATGATTTCATGATAATTACCATTATCTATAAGTTTTAAAGGATATTGATGATGATAATGATCATTAAACTTAAAATTTGGGAAATAGTTAGTATAATGACCATACTCCAAGAATTTGAAACACTGGATTGTGGTTTGTAAATTTTATGGATATTTATCTTTATTTGCATCATTAAATAACTACTTCCCATCACATTGAAATTCATTAACTTCATAGCCTACCATTACACACTTAAAAAAATCTTTTAGTCCCTTACGAAAATTTCCACCATGTTTCCTTCCACACTTTGAGCATAATGTAATTTGTATATTTTTCTCTATATGGTTTTTATAATTTCTTCTGAATTACATTTTCATTTTCTTATAAAATCCATGAGACTTATGGATAATTCCAATATTCTTTTCCACCTTGATAGAACATAGCACAATTTGTTCATATATATTGACGAACCTTAGGAATAACACCCTTACCAGACATTATTTTATAACATTAATGAATATATCTATATTTCATTCCGGATAGTTGAAATTAATATAAGCATACCTCACAAGTCTTGTAAAATTATCCTCTTACGTACGAAAAGAAACTTCATTCTACTATTTTAGATTAATTAATTCTATATCCATTTCCATATAAAGAATATGATGAAATTTAGTTTCAAAATTAATATTAGAAATTTATCCCACTACATAGATTTAATTTATCATGTTCTATAAAGTTCTTGATAAGATTTCACAACTAAGATGCTTTTCATTCAAAACTATAATTAAATAGAATATCATTTTCTTGATCTAAATACTAAAGAATGGAAAATATGTTTTCAATGATACTGATCCATTTCTCAGAAACTAGTAGATCGCTAGACTCACTACAATAAGTTGGTTGTTCCCTCATAGATGACTCAACATAATATTTTTCCCTTTATTGTTTATTTATTTTCCAAATATTACTCAAATACTGGTATTTTTTCATGATCATATCAATAATATTTTTTATTATAGCTCCCAAAAAATTCTATTTCACATGATTATAATAATTTTATTTTCCATCACATTAATTATTAAGACGATTCCCCTTGTTTCCATCCATTGACTAAAACTAGAGATCATAGTGTGAGAAACTATAATCATAGTTTGTAGTCATGGAAAATCATTATATAATTTCGAGATCATGAAACCTTATATGACACCTTATTTCTAACCAAGTTCATTCATATAATTTTCGAAAAATATGGGATTTTATAATATAATTATACTTATAAATATAGGCATACTAAATTTTTCTCATCCAAGTTTGCAATCATTAACTAAAACTTTTATTTGATATAAAATATAACAATCGAGACATTTCACACATAGATATCTCATCTTAATAGATAAATATTCATTATATAACTTAATGATCCAAACTAGAATACTTTAGGTCTACTACCTTTGGAAACATAGACACATAAACAAATGTTTCATTTTTAAACTACATATAATCCAACTACGTTATTCATATCTAGTACATTTCTTAGGCATATCATACACAAAACCATTACTCATAACATGTGGTGGAAAATATAATAAATAGTTATCTCAGATACTCAAAAAGTGTAAATAAGGGTAATATCAAGATTCACATATGAATAATATGAGCATTAGGGTATGAGAATAATATTTGAAAATTATAACCTTTATATCATAGATCTTAAACATGATTTGGGGCATTAATCTTGGTATTTTTTAAGACACGAATCATAATGAAATAATTAATCCTCTGACAGGTGTTCATAACATTGTAATAGGATATAGATTGTGGAATAAACATATGCATTTAAAACATTATGTCAAGGATTACCACCAAGAAAATCATCACATGTTAGGCATGGGATAACAACCCATCTACCTACATAGGGATTGGGATAAGCTCTCGTATAGTGTCTTTCAGGATTGGAATATCCTCCCATATATCATTGGATCTCATATAACATTAATCATTACCCAATGAATTGGAGGTACATATAGGTCCCACCCATCACATAGTGAAATTCAAACACATGTGTTCCAAAAGATCATAAAACATTCATCTTATCAGATCCCATAATAATAAATGGGTTTCATAAATATTCCACTACAACATAACTCATGGAAAAAATTGGGTTTCATCAAAATTGTGTCATCATTCTCATAAACCATCTAGTGAAAGAATACACTTGGTTTAATTGTATCATATAATCAATAAAGCTTATGTAACATAATTTTATGTCATCTTATAAGGAAAAAGATTTTGAATTATCTCATGAAATATTTATTTTGAAAAATATAGTTTCCATTTTGAAATCACATGTCTTTAAAAAATGCAATTATGAAGGAAAAAATATTCATTGAAAATATCCTTGTAAATATGTAAAGGATCATTTAAAGAAAATATTATTCATCATAGAGGGTAATTTTGTTCAGGTTATATAATTTTGAAAATCTTTCCTTTCACATTATAATAAAAATTTTAATATTTTCGTCATTCAGAAAAGGAAAAGAAGGTTCTTTTCAAATAATTTTGTTTAAAGTCAACAACATATAAAAATGACATTAAAGATTCTTATTAGAATGGTATAAACATTTTAAAAAAAATAGATAACTTTTTTAAAAAACATGTAAATGGAAGAGAAATGGTCCCTAGAATATACTAATACATAAACAATCTCAAATATTGATGACATGGTGAAATAAAACCCTTCCCTCGGGTTTTCCTTACATTGAAGTCACATTAACATCCTATATAATAAATTTAAATTTACCATAACTCTATTAAATAGTCATGTTCAAAATTGTAATATCATATAGAATTCCTTTAAAACATTTTTTCCAGCCATTTTATTAATAATTCTATATTAAAAGAACCATTTTTGGGTGTTAACTAGTTATTTTACCAAGAGTATTTTAGTTCAATAGTTAAAACCCTTATATATGTATATTGGTTATATCACTTAGAAAATATTAATCATGAAATAAATAAAATATATATTCATTATATTTATATTTATTACCATCAATTATCGATATAGGTAGAAAAATTAAATACAACTTTTATAGAGATGGTAGGTCGTACGTACAAACGAACACTATTTCCTTTTTTTGACGGAATTAAAGAAACAAAGGTAAATATTAATTCAGCTTTATTTTATAATTATTATATCATATATACCATAAATTTATATATATTTATGAAATTATCACTCATTAACACCTAAGTAAAATATAAATGTATAACTAATCACATCATTTCATGGTGGTGGTATTATATATATACACGCATGAACGATGTTACAATTTACAAAAGGATTGGATGCTATGTTTATAGATTTTATTTTATAATTATAGAATTATAATAATTTCATAAATATCATATATAAACATTAAAAAATAATTACACCAATTACTAAAATATATACATGAAAAATGAATTATATCACTACATGGAGATAGTAAGTCACACGTTCACACGAGGGACACTTTCACTTGTAATTTAATGGAAATTATGGTGTATTATGGTGTTTTAATACTATTAAAAACATTAACTAATTTTAGGATACTAATGTTTTTATTTTATGATTAACAACATAGATTTTGATGTGGTAATGATTGTTTAAAAAGAAATTTATTGGCTAAGGTGATTACCTTTTCTTTGGAATGACTCTTTCTGATCTATACTAAAGTGATATAGGGTTAGTATTTTTGGAAGAAAAGAACCCCAAGAATGTGGAACTGGTATTTTAGAATTAAAATTGGTATATTTTGGTTAATATATAAGGAAAAAAGTTGTGTGAATAACTGAGGGATGAGGACCCATTTTATAATTATTGTTAGTGGCAGTTTTGGTGTTTCCAAAAAGAATAAATTATAATAAATTCATTCTCAAGATAAATTACTAGAAGTGGCCATGAATAAAAAATTAAATATTCTAGTGTTGTAACATCCCTAAAAAATCAAATATAGACATGTTTTAGTCTAATTTTAGACCTTATCATTTTGATTAACCCTTGGTCAACAAATTTTTATTTTATTTATGTTAACAAAATATTCAAAATAAAATGGTTGTATTTCTTATTTATAATTTGACAATTAATCCATAATTAAAAATTTATAACTTTTTAGACCATTTAATAAACAAATTTTCATTTTTAAATGTTTTTTTGATTTTTAAATAATTTAATATTATATTAAATTGATTAAATATCATTTTTTTCAATTTTTTCACCATTCATTTAATTTAACATTAAATACATCAATACAAAGGGGAAGTCATAATATAATGCTTTAAAACCATCATAATATTTAATACAGATCTTTTAAATATATTTGTAACATTAATAAATTCAAACTAAATCACTTTTAATATTTTTAAAATCATTTATTATATAGTTTATTAAATGGGAAAATACTGTATCAATGATGGATAATCAATTTAAGTAATTATATAATTACAATAAATTAAAAATAAATGTATACGATGAAAATAATTTTATTAAGATGAAAATAAAAACATATAATAATTCATATCATACATTTTTTCAAATGTGGACACATAATATATATTAAAAATAAATAGTGGGATATTTCGTAATATGCATTGATTTACATATTATATATTTCATTTTCAAGAAAAAAATTCAATTAAATGAATCATTTAAAACATAATGTGGTAAAAGTTGAAATATATTCATTTTATAAGAGCTATGATGAAAATTTATGTCCTCATAACTTATTTTTAACCTAGATTGATCTAATTTTCCCTTTACCGGGGTGATATATTTTACCACGATTAATATTTATATTGACCAAATATAACAGGGGAATTTTTACCAAAATTTGAAAAAAAAACTAATTCTAAATATTTAATAAATATTATATAATTCAATAAAAATAAACACTAGAAAATAATTTTAATTTAATTTTGAAAAATGAGACCAAAACTACCTTTTTAAAAAATATATTTTTCAGCATAAAACTAGAGTTATTATTATCTTATTACTAAAATTACTTTTTTATCATTTAAAATATTTTCTCACATAAATAATATTTATATTTCATTAAAATAATTGAAAAATATTGATTAATTTAATTTATAAATATAAATTCATTGCAGGTGTAATTGTTTAGAAAAACATGCCATTAATTTTTATATATATTTTTAAATTCTAATAATTTTACAACTAATAAATAAATAATATATGTGTGTAGACCATATATATTTTATAATTCAATTTTTTAATATTCATACCCAACCATCCAATAACTAGAAGACAATTGAAAAATAATAAATTAATAGTGATTTGGTGTTCGTTTAAACTCGTTATTGTGTATAACACAAGCTATTAGAAAAATGTAATTATTTAAATATAAAAAATTCAAAAATATATAATGGTGTTATAGAAACATTTAAAGAATAATTCTTATAATTAATAATTACAGTTTAATAAAAATATATATTCAATAAGAATCTATAGTTTGGGAAATGTTCAGATGATGTTATGAAGGAAAGGGATGAATGAGGCATAAAAACAATCAATAATGTGTTGAGTACTCTAAAAAATGATTTTTTGAATAAATGTGTTCTTGGATATGATGCTGAATCATTAAAATAAAAGTAATAAAATGGGAATAATATAGTAAAATAGATGAAATGCGAATATTCTCAACCATAGATAACATATAAAAATTAATAAGCTACTCCAAATCATAGGATGTGTGGAGATATAGACACAACACCATTTTCTTCTTATAATGTGTAAATTATATAGTTATTTGGGCCATGCAATTTCTTATTATGGAGTCGGTGGACGTTTCTTTAAAGAAAAGGGTAATTTTAATCCCACAAAAAATAACAAAAACATTTCTTTTATGCCAAAATATAAAACATTTTTATCAGTATTGTTTTAATAGATCTAATTTATGGTATAAAGATATAAATTATAGGAGAAGGATTTGATAAATTTCCTATGGAAGGAAAAAATAATGGATAAAATATGATCCAATTACATTCCTTTGAGGTGTATTTCTTATTCATTTGTAGAAGAAGATTTTGATTAGTTTCCTTATGATGAATAAAATGACTTGAAATTGGCATACATCTCAACTCTTTCAAGAATTACATATAAAAAGATAAATATAAATATGAAATAGAAATATATTCTTATTAAGATATTATTAAATCATATTAATAATATTATTAAGTGGATTCATTATAGTATGTTATCATCCCACATGATAGGTAATATGAATTTTCTAATGAATTTTAATGGAAGAGTTAGCATAAGTATTTGTTTAGAAAATGATATATCCCTAAAAATAAAAGGTATAGGTAAGACTCTTCTATCCATGGATGAATTGAAAAAAAAAATTATAGTATCTATATTTATGTCTTATGACACAACAATTTGAGTAAAATTCTATTATGTTACTCATGTTTTGAAGTCAAAAATAGCCGGAAGGGATGTAATATCAAAGTAAATGATGAAAATTATCTTATAAATATATATAGTATGAATGTGAATTTATATCACAAAAAATGTATAAAGATTAATTTTATCCATACTATAGTATTGGATAATGTCTTAGGGGATTGGTTACATCAATTAGTAGAGTACAAGAACTCATTCAATGATAGATGTTGTTCTTGATAGTCCAACATTGTATAGAAATATAAATGTCATTTATTCTTGATTAATGGGAAAGATGAGGTGAAACCATTATCCTTAAAAGAAGAAGGGAGATACATTTTTTCTAAATATGGTACACACTGATGTATATGGTCAAGGATGGAACTTATGGTGATTTGTATTTCATTTTATTTGTTGATGACTATAGTTGGATGAGTTTTACTATATTTATTTGATCTATGAGAGAATTATTGTAATGTGTTGATGGATTATGAAGAAGGGAATAAGTTGAAACTAGAAGAACAATAATTCTTTGAAAATCACAGAATATAATCAAATATACTACAATTGATGTTGAAAATTATCTATAGAAACATGTTATAAATCTGGATGATTTAATCATTAGGACTCCTAAATATAATAGAGTTGTGGAAATAATTAACCATATGGTTAATAATATATCCAATATACTATGTTTTTAAAGTTTCACCTCTCAGTTCAACTGGAAATATGTAGAGAAATTGGACGTATACACTCATAATAAGCAACTTCTAGTCCCACGGAAGAGGCCACACCATATGAAATGTGACGTTGAAGGAACCCCTCACTACGATATATTATAATATTCATAACGAAATGTTTCTTCCAGAACAGAACAAAAAATTAAGTAAAATATAATGATTCAGTAGTTGAGAACATATATTTATGTCACACAAATAATAATAATGCCAATATAGGTTTCAAAAAATGACTCAAAAAATAGTTTAGATCATAATTAGGAATGTTTTTTAAAATTAATATAAAGATAATCTAAAAAAATCCATGAATAATTGAATGAAGAATAAGAAGATATAGATGTGGATTCATGATAATCTCAGAATTTTCCATCTAATGATGACTCTAAATTTGAATAAGAGGAAGAACATAATGATGAAATGAGTCAGCTAGTGAATTAATCATGAATAAGTAGAAGTTTGTGAGATCCAAACATTATTATTCGAGGAAAATAAACTATAACATAAATATATAGGATGAGAAAAATAATAAACATTATGATATTATTTGAAGTGGAACCTACATTATCTGAAGAATCATCAGATCAAGAATCATAGGTAAAGGTTATAATTGATGAATTAGATCAAATTGAAAATAACCAAACTTGGGAGATTTTGAAAATAACTAGACATCAAAATTTTATTGGTAAAAATGGGTCTTTAAAAAAATTATTGATGAACATGTAAGTGTATTCTAGAAATAAGGAAATGATAGTGTCTAAAGAATATACATTGTTTGAACGAGTTGAGGGGGATGAAACATTATCTCGCGTAAAATAATAGAAAATATCATAATTTCTCTAGAAGGTGTTTCTCAAATATAGTTCGTAGATAATAAAATCATATGAATCCATACATATTTCTTATTTTTATGAATTACCTTGTCTATATCGGAAAACAAGAGGTGTTTATTATTAGAAATGACAACTCATTGGTCTACTGATTGAAAAGGGAATTGCATGCAATATTTCAAGAACTACAAGCTTGATATGCCTGACCATACAAACACAAGAGAAATTTAGAGTTCAATAGAATAGGGGTTGTATAAAAGCCTGATATTTTATTATCAATTATTCCTTAAATAAATAACATGTTTAATATATTTCATCATATTCAATACTAAACTAAAAAATATAAATTATATATCTTATTAAGATAAAATTAGATATTGAAAATATAAATTTTATAATTTATATTTCAAGATAGAGTATATAAATAAAGGTAACTTCAATATAAAATATATATATTGAAAAATGATGTTAAATTTTAATTCTAATAATTATGGAAAATTAAATTAATGTAGTTAAATAACTAATGAAATAATTTTATGCAAAAAAATATTAAATGAAAAATAACTTTTAATACAATATTAATTTTATAATATTTTTGTTAAATAATGATTTTAATAAAAAAATTATGGTAATATATACAATATAATATGTTAAAACCCAACCAAAAATTCCTTCTAGAAAATTAATAAATTTATTTTATTCTTAGAAGATAAATTGTTTTCAATGGATAGTTTTCATTCATTATGCATGCTCATATTATAATTTATTTTCATCACTTTTAGAAAATGAATCTGAAAATACTATTTTAATCTTTTTAAATATCTTATTAAAATGACGTATTAAGATAAGATTAATTTTAAGGCATAAAAATATGTTACCGATATTGATATTATTAACAATGATAATGGAAAAAGGGTTATTTTCAATGAACTATTTTGAAAAATAATGTTCAATTTATATCTAATTTAATTAAATTTACTTCTTTTAAATAATTTCTATAATGTGATTTCTAAACATATAGAAAATATATTAAAATCTTATTAAAATTTTATGAATTAATAATTAGAAAAATTCATATTTGAAAAAATTCATTTTCCAATAAAAATAGTTATTCATTATATTTAATGTTTCCATTTAAAATTTGAAATACACAATTTAAGATTTTTAAATCTAGAAAATGAAATTAATCTTTGGATTAATTGGGAATAAATTATATCAGGGTGATTTTTTAGTTCTTTTCTAGAATATATTGATTTTTTGGTGAATATAGAAAAATTCCATTTTTATAAATACCCTGACTTTTTTGTATTCATTAGGATATAAAATAACATGAAATATATGATAAATTTTTATTTACTATTTATGTATTATATAAGTAATGTTATAAATTTTTAATTTTTAATTTTAATTTGAAATCCTATATATGAAATTTATAAGCATAAACTATATTTTTTAGAAAATTATTATTATTATGGTATACATTTATTATTTAATATTTTTTTCCAATTTTATAATTTTATATAAATAATGGATTTCATAGTTGAAATATTATAGTCTAAATTATGTAATGAGGTTAATTTTAATTTTAAACAAAAAAAATTACATAGGTAAAAATTAGTTACAACTGTAAAAAATAAAATGGTAAAAGGGGTAAATCAAAGGGTAAAAGACATTAGACATATTGGAAACATATCTTTATGTGTGTGTTTTAGGAATTTATCAACCTAAACCAATCCCCACACCATTACTTTCCACTTTTGGAGCCACTTTTCCTGAATAGTTCCCATATTGTTACCAGAAATTCCAGTCCTCTCAATTATAAAAGGATCCCTTCTCGACCCCACTTATGCACACATCATAGAAACCATAGTTCAAAAACACATACCAAATACCTCCCCAAAACTCTAATATATTTACTAAAAGTTTCTTATCCCAAAACGACCACTGCTCAATGTCTTAATAAAATTTTCAAAGGAGTTCTTCCAAGGATTTGGTTAAAAATTCCCAAATCACTAATTTTCCAATATACATCCTTAATACTTATTCTTATTATACCTCAAAGACTCTTATACCATACAAAAATAATAAAATAACTGTCATTATTTAAAAAAATAATTATTAAATTTATGGAACACTCATTATTTACCTTTCTCCCTTATCCTTAGAAAAAAAATGTCATCTATGTATAAATGCAGACTATCGCCTTCATGAATAATGTGTTTTATTTTTCTTCATCAACCAATATAAATTTTTATAAAAATTTATTTATTAAATAAATATTTTACTTATAAAAGGAGTAATATTCTAAAAATATAAACCATTTTATAACTTCTTCCCATTCTATGGAAACAGAAAATATCATTTGTGTGTATGTGCAGACTACCACCTCCTTAGAGAGAGGAATTTCATTTTTCATCGTCGTCTTATATTGATGGTTTTTAAAATATATTTAATGATAAAATGTGATATTTATGTTATTATTAAGGTAATGTATAGTTTATATTAATATATTAATTCTTATTAACTTACTAGTTTTACATAAAAAATTATCAAAACATGTTTTTCAATAATTATATCCTTGCAAAGAATATCTATGTCTTCCACTAAATGAAAAAGATATTTCATAAATAAGATAAACATAATGATTCAACTATATTTGATAACATTTTATGTATTATATTTAAATCCATAATTTATAATTGACATCAATAATATGAAACTCTTAAAACAAAAATTTGAAAATACAAACAGATCATAATGAAAATAAAATTAAAACCCACTAATATACTAATAATAAATGATTATAAATTATGTATATATAGGTTAATAAATATTAATAATGTTCTTTTATAATTGATTAATATTGTTATATTTATTATACTAGAGGTTATATTTAATTCAACTAAGAAGGAATACAAGGAAAGTCCATTTCATAACTCAATTACATTTTATTTTTTTATTATGTTTCTTCTTGAAAATAATTTTTATTAGATCGGTAAAAAATTACATATTTTTTTATTATGTTTCATTTCATATTTTTTTTGGGAATTTAAATTTCTATCAAAAAACATTTTAACATATTTGATACTTCATTAATCATGATGTCTATAAGGGTTTTTGTCTCAATTTCTCTTCACTGGGGAATGTTTTCGTATTATGCACCTATTTTCTATTTATATGCTGTACCTACTGGCCCATTATATTATATTAAATTTTTTAATTATCTATTTATTATATATAAAATTCTATTCATGAATCCCTCCTTTATATTAATTTTATTCATTTGCTACTAAATTAATTAAATTTTCATCGTCTCGTTTTTATTTTATTGAGATATATTCTATAAGAACCACATACTTTATTTTGTGTGGGCTATATAATTAATTATAGATTAAATTTACAAGACCTTACTAATATTCATTTTATTTACATATCCAACTTAATTTTTCTTTTAAAAACCATTAATTGAAGTGTTTCAAAATTTATGAGGGGTTTTGTTGACTCAACATCCATTATTGAGTCATAATTATTTTTCTTTTACTATTGTTCTAAAATATTGTTTTCTCCTATCCTATGATGATATTATTTTTACAATCCATATTTAATCAAGGTAATTACATTTTCACAACAAATATATCTTTTTTGATAGATTTTTTTTGTTCAAAAACTATAATGATGTGAAAAATAATTCATATATTATCCAAATGAGATCATTCACTTTAATTTGTATATTCTCTATTCTAACTAATATTTTATTCAATTATTTTAAAATATTAATATGAATTATTTTTAGTGATCATTAAACACATCTATCTATTTTAAAATGTAATATTAATCACTCATTACATGATGTGGGTTTCAATAATGTTATTTTATAATATTTAAAATGTTATTTCCTTCAATGAGTATATGTTTTATCATATATTCCTAATTTCCCTGATATTAATATTATTTTATTTTCAATGATCCAATATTGAGATTTATTTAAAATGAAAGTGTTTTAAAAAAAATCACTTTATATATTCTAAAATGACTTTTGAAAATGACCTATAATTTTTTATTTTACAAAAACGTTCACAACAATATCTAAAAACTATTATATGATTTTGATTATATTTTCCCATTTATATTAATATAATTTAAATTAATGTAAATTATTTTTCCTTAATTACCATCCAAATCCCTTTGTAATATTTTTTTTAAGTATTAAACTTACAGTATCAAATGATCTAAATCACATAACCTTCTTATGTGGTACTATTGGAAGTGTTATTCTAATAAAGGCGACAATCATCTATGTTAAGATTATTTATTTTTTTAGGATTAAATTCATATGTTTAATTAAAATTTCATAAATTGTATTTTTTTTAGATCCCTTACTAAATGTATTAGGGAATTTTTATTGAAAGCCTTATTTTTTCCATTTATTAATTAATTTATGTTTACATTATAAATGTTTTCATGTTATCATGATATAAATATGAATAGATGATTATTATTATATTGGGTGGGGTTATATATAACCCTCCAATGCATTGGTTAATGTTTGATATCTTTGGATATAATTAATTTTTGTGTGGGTGTAATTGATGTTTAGTTATGATCACAAGACTATGAATGAGTATAATTATGAATAATCTTTGATCATAAGACTATGCATGAGTATAATTGTGAATAAGCTATGCTCACAAGATTGTGAATGGGTAGAATTGAAACTATGGTATTATTACAATATTATGTATAGAAACAATTGCAGATAATATATACTCACAATGACATGATATTCTTCTGTTTATGTAAGATCCATGTTAATATGTTTTTCATTGTACTCATGTAATGATGACTCATGTCCTGTATTGTTCTTTTAGACTTATGCCTTGAATAATTATTGATGATCTATGATTACATGTGTATGATTCCAAATTTTTGTTCATGTATCTTGACTAGGTTCTCAAAACCACATGTTTTTATTATGCTCACTTATGATCATTAATTGTTATATCTTAAGATTACATTTATTGAAAATCCGATCTCACACATTATAATCCAATTACTATGTTATAACGTTGTGAATAATGTATCATAAGTTTAGATGTTCTTCTATAGGGGTATTATTATGGAGGAATATTCGTAGATGTTGTAAAATAAGTTGTTTACGTAGATAATTAATAAATATTATAATCTTTCAGTTTATGGGACTTTGAGATTATAGTGAGATATACTGTAAAATTTATTCTTTTTATGTCGGGTTACCTCAACTATTATAAATGACTATTAATAAAGAATTCTTTCTAACAACAGTCCATGGGGTGGAGGTATATAGAGACTCAATTGGTATCAGAGAAGGGATTAATTATTTTTTGGGATTAATTTATTTATTTTTTGGGATTAATATTTGATAACTTATGTTAAATCCACTGGGATAAGTCTAAATAAAGGATAACATCTTGAAATTTTGGTAATGTAGTGATTGTGTGTATTAATAGAAATAACATAATAATCTATATGTAAATAAGTAGATGTATGTTTTGGGATAAATTAACGTACGTATAATAACCATAAAAAATAATGGTTGGTTATTGACACAGTCTTTACTCGACACATAACAAAGAGTACTACCATTACAAATGATTCGACACTCTAATAGTATATACTTAGGATAATTTATAGTAAATGTATAAACCATTATTTGGGATTGAAATATATATTTTTAGAGGATGTAATAGAAAATGATCATGGAAAAAATAGATTAATATGTAGAGATTTATAAATTAAGTTATATATTTATTGAAATAATATTTTGTGGATAAACGTTATGTTGAATTTTAAGGTCCAAGATTTCAATAATTTTTGGGATTATAATATTTTAATAAAATACATGATAATTTTTGGCAAAGACATTTCTTGAATTAGGATAATTATTATTGGAGAACATAATATAAAGAAAACTAGATTTAACCAAATGTTACATATGCTAAGAAAAAAGTTTCAAAGTAGAAAAAATATTTTTATAAATTTATCTAATTTCTATGATTGTTTGTTTTGATATGATTTTATCATGATTACCACTTTTTTTGTTTTTTTTAAACACAGTCATGAGATTGAAGTTTTGAAAGGAATGTATCAATACACTCTTAATACTTATTGATAACTAAGGGGGAATATTTGAAAAGAAAGGATAAAATGTAAATATATTCCTATTATAAAGGAGAATATTATTTTTCTTATATTTCTTAATATATTGATATTTATATCTCACTATAAAATATATCTTGACAATTATCTATCATATATATAACATTATTTATTTTATTTTTGAAGGATAACTCAATTTTTTAGGACACAATTTATTTAGGGTGGGGGGGAGGGGTTGAATGTAACTCATTGAGAATTAGTATCATTTTTCATTTTTTTAAATAAAATTCTTAATATCTTTCTTCATATGTGACACAAAACTAAAATAGACCACACTATATTTTATTAATAATAAATTATAAGTACCAAATTTAATCATTATAATGTAGATGTTATGTAGGAAGGTATAAATAGAAGTAACCTTATTGTAAAACATATTCATAATGAAAAATAAATTTTCCTATTAATATTAATTTTATTGATAAAATTCAATTAATGTAGCAAAATACAGATATAATTTTAGACATTAAAATAAATAAAAATAAAAAAATTATGTTGTGTATTAAGAATTTAATTATATTTTTGTAAAATAATAATTTTAATGAAATTTATTGATAATTTATAAATAAAATTTAGTTAACATGAATCCAATAGCTATTAAAATGAAATTAATAAATCCATTTTATTCGTAAAATTAACATTTTACTGATAATTTTTTATGTGTTATCTTTGATGACATTAAAAAAAATTTCTCTCTTAAAAAATAAATTCGATAAAATAATTTTAGTATTTTCAATAATAATTTAAAAATAGGCATTAGGGGAAATTTGTTTTTAGGAAAACAAATTTTTTTTTGATAGAAAATTTGCATACCATGATAATTGTAAAGGAGTTATTTTAATGAATTATTTTCAAAAAGGTGGTAAAATTTTAATTCAAATAAATTAAATTAAAATTTTATAAATAAATTCAATTGATATATATTAAATAATGACCAAAATTTTATTATTAAAAATTTTAAATATTATATTAATATTATATAGTAATTACTGATAAATACTAATTAAAAAAGTTAACATTTGAAAAATATCATTCTCTGATAAAAAAAAATTTAATTTTATTTTACGTTTTCATTTAACCTTTAAATTACTATATTTTTATATCAGAATTGGAAAAAGTGAACATTATTTAGGGATTCATCGTGTCCATATTAACATTTCATTAATTTTTAGGTTTCTCTAAAATAATTGATTTCTATGTGTATTGTAGAGACCTAGAAAACCTGTGGAAATATTTTTTTAATACATTGGATTTTTAAGAGTCCGCGAAAAATTACGGTGCTTGATTTCAAGGCCCGGTGTGCTTGGAATAAATTTCTGAAGTTTTGTTCGGGTTCTTTTAGGAAACGTATGAGGAGGATTTTATAACTTTAGAACCGGTGATTGGAATTGAAATCGGAGGGCACCGTTGAACTCACAGTGCCGATATTCCCTTTAGGAGAGTTTTTCTTCGACGATAGAGTGTCGAGTTTAAAAGTTAGTTTTTGGGTTTTCGTGGAAGGTAATAAATTAAAGTGATTTTACACTTTATTTTATTTGAGCCACCATTTGGTGTGTGGTAGTTGAAACCTCCACATGGAGGTTGGAGGTGGGACCACCACACCTTAACCTTCCATGAGAGGTTATGGGGGTGGGTCCCACATGAACTCAACCTCCGATTAGAAGATTAAAGTGGTGGGGACCACCTAGGATTTTAACCCTTGAAACTCCTCATTAAAGTGGAGAAAACTCTCAAACTTCACATTAATTTAGGGGAACCTCTTCAACTCCCCTAGTAGTTAATTTTTCCAATACTCTACAATTAAGGGGGAGCCTACCGAATTAATTACTCCTTTTTGAATTGGTGCCAAGTCCCCAATTAATACATGCCAACACACGTGAATTATATGAGGAGGATACTGTTAATTTTAATTCACCCTTTTGAATTTTTTCCAATGAAATAATAGATTAAGTAATCTATTATTCGGCACAACGAATTCACATTTGTGATTGAAGGGAAATCTCTCAATGAGAAACCCCATCCTCCAATGAAGAACGTGTTATTCCAATGCAGAACGTCGGTGACGATCCTTCTCCGACTTATTCCCCGGACACCTACCGACGTGGACTGTCTTCCATGAGCCAACACAACCTGGGATTGGAAGTGTGTGTGGCAGACGCGACGAACGATGATTCTTCTTCGTCTTCTTCCTGCGCCTTCACCGAAAATGACCAACGATTAAGGGTAGGGGTTTAACATTTTGTTTTATTCCTTTTCTTTTCTCATCATCGTTTGAAAAGAAATCATTGCGTGGTTTTAAATAATTTTTATTCAACTTTCATATATTGATTAACCAATTTGATACAACCCTAAACACGGAGGGTGCCGGCTAAACCAATGTGTCCAAACCTCTCCGCCGATCTTTTTTATGATGAACTTTCAGCGACGAAGCTACAACGAGGCGACGAAGGTTGCCACGAAAAAGACCATGCTACCCACAGCCTCTGCAAATCGTGCCGCCCCCACGGTGCTCTAGTGCTCTCGACCGAACACCACCGTCCCACGCCAGCCTGATCCGCGCTGAACCGAATTGCCCAGCCGTCGGCCCACCTGCCCACGACCTCCCATGCACCATACCCATCATCCAACCGGCCTGGCCACCCCTCGCGCGGCCTGCATTCGGCCTCCCCGCACCCCATGCACGTCTGCTTGCCCGTGCCCCATACGTCCTACCTGTACCCCGCGCGCCCTACCTGGCACCCTGCCCGGTGCCTTGCCCGTGCCCCGTCGCACTGCCCCACCAGCCACCCGGCCTGCCTGGCCGCGCCCCGGTTCCCGGCCGAACTCGCTGAGCTGCGCCGACCTTCATTGCAGGCCCACGACGTCGCTGGCCAAACCGGCTCGGCCTTCCGGGCCGACCCGCCAGAGCTGCGCCCCATGTGCTGCTGGCCGAACCGGCCTCGGTCTCTAGACTGAGCTGCTTATGCAGAAACCTTCGGGCTGAACCGCCCTCGCAGTCTACTGGGTCGGGCCCATCGAATCGGGCCAAACCCGAACAGGTTGGCCCAGCCAATTAGATGAGCCAGACCCAACAGGTATAACCGGGTTGACCCAAACCAAGTCATCCTAGATTGGGTTGGGCCCTGTCGGTCCGACCGGGTCGGACCGGACCTGGGCCCACTACAAACCGTTACTACCTTTGGCCATATATTTGGCACTAAACAAAAGTTTGACGAACCATCAGTGGTGTTGGATTTCATGAAGCATGACGGTCCCTTTGAGTATACCCCACTAGAGTTTCGGTTAATGTTGAGATACAGCCTCGTTAGATCGTACACAAATCCAACTGGGCCCCCGGGACTAAAAGGCTTATAACTCTTATACCGGGTGTATGATTGACGCATCATCTGTTGCGTTGAGACCCCTAGGACAAGGCGGACTTTTGAGATACTTCTACGCCTGTATTTGTGATAGTTGGAGTATTGACCTATAGCTCATGGAACGGACCCTCCCGGAGATGAGGGAGTGGAGTACGGATACCTAGTAGCTGGTTGAGACCTGACGACTGCTTGACCGATTCATCTTGGAGTGATTTCACTCGCCCATTGGGTAGCACCTGGTAGTTGGCGGCATACCCTCGGGGGAGGAGCACCTGGTAGTTGGTGGCAGACCCACGATACTTGACAGGAGGTGTACCTTTGCAGGCTATTATGGGGAGCACCTGGTAGTTGGTGGCAAAAAAAATGGGCAGTACCTCTTTGTGAGCGTTCCAGACCCACGGTACTCCACAGGAAGAGTACCTCAGCAGTCCAAGGTTAGTGGGAAGCATCTGGTTATGGTGGAAGGCCCACTGTACTCAATAGATGAGGAGTTTTCTAGTAGCCGTGGTTTCGATAATAAAAACCCTGGTTGATCTGAGTTTATAACTTTTGTGTTTACCTCATGATTGAGATGGATTACTTGGTAACTTAGGTATATGTATGCACATATACCTATGTAAAGTTATCTATTGATTTCATTCTTTGTGGTTTATACTTGTTGGATTTTGTGAGACCTTGAGGGTCTCAGGGTCCCTACTGAGTATCGTTATACTCCCCCCTACACGGGCTATGCCCGCGCCACGTTGTGTTGGTTGCAGACGATGGACATCACTGACTAAGGATCAGTGTATCAGGACTGGGCGGTACCCAGAGGTGGACCATACGATGAGTCAGTACACAGAGGAGACTGATAGAAGTGAAGTGCTGAGGAGGCTATATGTATCTACCCTTCAGGTAGGAACCCCCAGAGGGCTACCCAGTAGCTGCTTCACCTTTTCTTCTGTTGTACTTGTACTTTCCTGTTTGGTTTGTATTTCCAGCCTCTTTTACTTTTCAGCACTCCTTCGTATATAGTTTTGCTTAGTGTTTTACTTATATCTTTTACTCTATTGTGTGTGTTTAAAATTTATAAAGGAAATTCATTCCCAGTTTTTGGGATTTACGCCTATGGTTCTAATCTCCAGCCCCTGGCCTCTGGAAGGCAGGCTTGTAGTAGTCACAGCACGGGTCCCGAGGATAGGTCATGAAAAATTGTTATCAGAGGATTCGTTTCTACCGCAGAACATAGGACTATATTTTTTCTTTTATCTGATGCAATAGTGTTAGGGGTATTGACTGTGGTTCTCAGTTTAGGGAGACCAGTGCTGGTGCGGTGGCCGACGTATCCATACACCAGGACCCTGACTACTAATCTCCGACTCAGTTCATAAAAACACTGATTGAGTGTGTGTTTTCAAAAGTTTTCTTTAAGTCAGGTCAACCAAGTCTGCTCACCAATTATAAATTTTGATCGTGTAGCATCTGTTCAGGATGCCTCCACCCATATAGCCAGTTAGAGTTCTGAGAGAGTACACGATGACGGCCTATCGAGCGATGAGGCTTTGGTAGAGGGCCCTCTTACTATGTTTGCACTGTCGGGTGGTGTACCAGTAGCACCACAACCCATTTGGCAGCAGATTCCACCAGCCACATTGGTGGACGGTGCACGCCGACTGAGTAGGTTTCACGAGTTCCAGCCGCAGAGGGCTCCGAGGTTACGAGGCGAGACAGATTCCTAGGAAGTAGAGGACTGGATGGAGGCGATTGCTAGAGTTCTCCGCCTAGTTGAGACACCCGTTGAGTAGATAGTGATCATTGCTACTATTGTTTTCCAGTGAGTGACCATGAGGTTGGTTAGCATAGTTATGATGCTTCGTTATGTGGACTATTTCCCTAGATTGTACCTTTAGGTAGTGTGTCAGCTATATCACTTCTTGTTGGTCATTAGTTACAGCCGGCGGTAGTATTAGATGACACATGTAGGTTTAGTTCTTTACACATGTTTCAGCATCAGATACCCCTCAGATACTGAGGAGAGCCCGACTCACATGCAGCTATGGACTAGCCTGAGGAGGCGGCTGAGAGTTTTCTAGAGCTTGTACATCTTCGTCAGGATGACATGTCAGTAGCTAATTATTCATCGAGCCATATTGATAATTCTCGATACTCAATGAGTACGATAAGATCAGTTATTTGGGTCTCGGACTACCGAGCGAGGTGTGTTTTAGGACATCTGAGCTTGCACCTTTTCTCTAGATTCTAGAGATAACCTTTGAGGTTAAATGATCTTTGGATGAGCGGAAACAGTCAATCAATGTTAGCAGGGGGGAAAACATAAAACTGGTACTAGTCTCCGAGACTTGAGCGTGTAAAATGTTTCAAGAAGATGAACTATTATGGATAGATGAATCTACAGGATAGCAGACATGGAAGAAGATCTAGGAGAGTATCATGAGGTTGTGTACATTTCTATATGTTACAACCACCCACCTTTGTAGTCCCCTTCAGGCTCAGGGAGCTGTAGGGAAGGGGAAGAGAGTAGATGTATGCGGTCAAGGAGTGTGACCCAAGGGATCTAGGAATGATTCGAGGTATGGTTGGTGTCTACTACTAGTTGTCATATTAATAGACATTGGTACCAATCATTCATTCCTTCCACAAATCTTGTCCCAGACCTAGAGTATCCAGTTAAACCATTGACTTGACCCTCACGCCTAGAGATAACTTTAGGAAGAGACTCGATAATCACACTTATGCCGATAGTATGATCTGGCCATTGAGGCGAGAGTTTTGGTTGGAACCTATTTGTGGTGGCGTCGAGGCCTTACGACGTTAGTTTGGGTATAGACTAGGGAACAACAGTTCATACACAGATTGACTATAATAGGCAAAAAGGTTGTGGTTTATCTACAACGTTGGGATGAGGGTTTCCTTAGTCGGTGAAAAAGGTAACCTAGGTAGCACAGGTTAAAATCATGAATAGGAGAGTGCAGCAGATCACTCTAGAGTCGGCCAGCCTTACCCTCATAGCAGTAAGAGTTTCCAATTTTCAGTTCCAAATAGGAGTGATAGAACATGGGGACATCTTTTCAAAATATTTATCTAGTATTAACCCACCAATGGGGGAGGGATGTCTACATTAGTAGGATTCTACAAGAGGTTCGTTCCTGACTTCTCCAAAGTTGCAGCACCACTATTAGTCGTAACGAAGAAGGGGGAACCCTTCGTGTGGTCGGAGAGATGCCATCAGATCTTTCAGAAGCTGAGGTAAAGGCTGACTAGTGCCCCCATTTTGAGGATTCTATAGGAAAGTGTAGGGTACGTAGTCTACTACGATGCATCAGGGACCGGACTCATGTGTGTCCTGATGCAGGAGCGAGTAGTGATCGAATATGTTTCTCAAAAGCTGAGACAGCACGAGAAGAACAACGCTACCCATGACCTGGAGTTAGCAGCAGTGGACTCTGCCTTGAAGATGTGGTGGCACTATATTATGGTTGAACGTTTTATCGTGTAATCTGATCACAAGATTCTCAGGTATATATTCTCTCAGAAGGACCTGAACCTAAGATAACGATGATGTCTTGAGATCCTCCAAAACAATGACTTCGAGATAGTCTAAACTACTGGGAAGGGGAACATTATTGTAGATGCACTAATCAGGAGGTCTGGTTTATAGATTCTAGGCGAGGCGACAGAGCAGCTGTCTGCTTTAGAGATCTCCTTTGTGGATAGATATGGAGAAATATTCCTTCAGTATCGTATAGTCACTCCCCCGCTTCTTCAACGATTCAGGGAGGCACAGTATGGGGACACTGATTGCGAAACACGATGTGCTCAGATATCTATAGGGCAGGCACCTGATGGATTTTCTGAAGGTGGGGAGCATTTCATCCTCTTCAGAGGACATACTCTGGAGCTAGTGTTACTTCAGGAGTAAGTGTTTAGGGAGTTCCACAAATCCCCTCTAGTGGTACATCCAGGAGTGGAAAAGATGTACTAGAACCTTCAACGATAGCACTGGTTTCCAGGTATAAAGAAGTAAGGAGAAAATTTTTTCTCTCGATTCCTCACTTCTCAGCAAGTGAAGGTGGAGCACCAGGTACCAGCAGGCTTAGTTCAGCCCTTAGAGGACCCAGAGTGGAAGTGGGATGGGATATTCATGGACTTCATGATAGTACTTCCATGTACATCCAGGGGTCATGACTCGATTTGGGTGATCGTCGACCAACTCACCAAGTTGACCCACTTCTTACTGATCAGAGAGTAGGTTTCAGTTGAGATCTTGGGATGCCTCTATGTGCATGAGATTTTACGGATATATGGAGTACCTTCATCTATTGTCTCTGATCACAAGGCGTTATTTACATCTCGGCTATGGAAGGGGTTTCTGGAGGCTTTTGGGATGCAGCTTCATCTTTGCACCACATTCCATCCTTAGACGGATGGCTAGACTAAGAGGACCATTCAAACTCTTGAGGAAATGCTCCGTTCTTATGTCCTCAACTTCGGTCGCAGCTGGGAGGATCACTTACCTTTGGTGTAGCTTCCATATAATAACAATTATCACTCCACCATAGGGATGTCAGCTTTTGAGGCGTTATATGGGCGATCTTGCAGATCCCCCTTGTGCTAGACTGGACTTGGGGAGTCAGCACTAGTAGGACCACAGAGGGTATGGGATACCACATAGAAGGTTCAGATCATCATGGAGATGATGAAGACTGCACAGAGAAGGTATAAGTTGTATGCTGACTGGAGACGGTGGCCTCTGGAGTTCGAGGATGGCGACCACGTCTTTCATCGGGTCTCACCTCGACGAGGTCTACAGAGATTTTTCCGAGGTGGAAATTTATCTTCAAGATTCAACTGACCTTTTCATGTCCTCAGTAGAGTTGGAAAGGTGGTTTACCTCTTAGATCTTCCACCTCAGTTGCACCGGGTGCATGATGTCTTCCACGTATCTCAGCTGAGGAGATACCTGCACAACCCTACTCACATCATCGACCATAGAGATATGGACATTGATGATTGGTAAACTTTCACAAAGGTTCCATTAGAGATTGAGGATGGACAAGATAGGGTCCTACATGGATGGTCGATACCTCTGGTGCGCGTTTGTTGGAAACACAGAAACCTCTAGGAGAGAACATGGGAGCAGGAGGCTGAGATGCATGCTCACTACCCCCATTTGTTCCCTTTAGTTCAAGTTGTATCTTGAAGGTACATAAAGCCCTTAGGTGTGAATAATGTAAAGACCTAGAAATCCCGTCGAATATTTTTTAAAACATGGGATTTTTTCAAGTCCGTAAAAATTTACGGCGCTTGATTCCGAGGCCTGGTGTGCTCAGAATCAATTCCTAAAGTTTTGTTCGGGTATGTTTAGAAAATATATGATGGGGATTTTATAACTTTTGAATCGGTGCTCATATTTGAAATCTGAGGGCATAGTTGAACTCGCAGCACCAGTATTCGCTTAAGGAGAGTTTCGCTTCGATGGTAGTGGGTCGAGTTTAAAAGTTAGTTTTTGGGTTTTCGTTGAAGGTAATAAAGTAATGTTATTTTAAGCATTATTTTATATGAGCTTCCATTTGGTGTGTGGTGGTTGAAACCTCCTCATGGAGGTTGGAGGTTGGAGCACAGCACCTTAACCTCCCACGAGAGGTTATGGTGGTGGGTTCCACCCGAACTCAACCTCCCATGAGAGGATTAATGTGGTGGGAACCACCTGGGCTTTTAACCCTTGAAACACCCCCATTAAAGTGGAGAAAACTCTCAATATATACATTAATTTAGGGAAACCTCTTCACCTCCCCTATCATTTAATTTTTCTAATCCTCTACAATTAAGGTGGATCCTACCTAATTAATTACTACTTTTTGAATTGGTTCCAACTCCCCAATAAATACATGCCAACACAAGTGAATTAATGAGGAGGAACATTTTAATTTTAATTTACCCTTTTGAATTTGAGACAACGAAATAATATATTAATTAATCTATTATTTGGCACAACAAATTCACTTGGGTAATTGAAGGGAAATCTCGCAACGAGGAACCTCATCCTCCAACTAAGAACGTGTTCTTCCAACAAAGAATGCGAGTGGTGATCCTTATCTGACATCTTCCCCAGACACCTTCCAACGTGGAGCGTCTTCCAGGAGGCAACACATCCCAGTATTGGAAGTGTACATGGAGGACATGACGAATGAAGATTCTTCTTCATCTTCTTCCCATGAATTCACCAACAATGACTGATGATTAAAGGTAGGGGATTTACCTTTGTGTTTTATCCCTTTTCTTTTCTCATCACCGTTTGAAAAGAAATCAATGTGTGGTTGTAAATAAGTGTTGTTCATCTTTCCTACTTTGACGAACAAATTGATACCACTCTAAACGGGGAGGGTGTGGGCCAAACCAACGTGGCCAGACCCCACCGCCGATCTTGTTTATGTTGAACTTTCGGCGACAAAGCAGCAACGAAGTGACGAAGGTGGCAATGATAAAGACCACGCTACCCACAGCCTCTATGAATCGTGTCGCCCTAGAGGTGCTCCGGTACTCCCTGTCGAACACTGTCGGCCTGCGCCTGCCCTGGCCGCACCGACCAGCCTACCCGGCTACAACCCGGCCACTGACCCGCCTTCTCACGGCCTCCGGCACGCCCTGCCAGGTGCCCTATCGACCTACCCACGGCCTCCATGCACTCCGCGCACCTAGCCCAGCGCCTTTCCAGCCTGCCCGCGGCCTACCTGCTCCACGCGTTCCCTGCATGGTGCCTCGTGGGCCTGCCCGGTGCCCCGCGCTCCCTATCCGGCGCCCCGTGCGCCATACCTGGCGCCCTATCGGCCTTCCCGCACCCTTCGCGGCCTACGGCGGCCTCCCGTGCCCCGCGCGCCATACCTTGCACCTTGCCAGCCTGCCCGCACCCCGCACGCCAAGTGTGCAGCCTACCTGGCACCCTTGGCCTGCCTAGGCCACCGCCCGGCCTCCCGATCGACCTGTCGGCCTCCCCGGTGCCCTGGTCGGCCGCCTCCGGGCCTGCCCGGTTGAGCCGCACCAGCCACCCGATCAGGTCCGCAGAGTCCCTCACGGCGTCGCTGGTCAAACCGGCTCACCCTTTCAGGTCGAGCTGCCCGAGGTTCGCCCCACGTGGTGCCGCCGAACTGGCCCTAGTCTCTAAAACCAGCTACCTACACGGCAACCTCCGAGCCGAACCGCCCTCGTAGTCCACTGTGTTGGACCCAGCATACCGAGCCAAACCTAACAGGCTGGCCCGTCCAATGGGTCGAGCCAGACCCTACAGGTCTAACCGGGTCGACCAAGACCGGGTCGACCCGGACCGGGTTGACCTAGACCGGGTTGGCCCAGACTCGGATTGGCCGAGTCCATCCGACCGGGTCTGACCGAACTTGGGCCCATTACTGAACGTTACTTCCTTTGGCCATATCTTTGGCACCAGACGACCGTTTCACGAACCGCCAGTGGCGCTGGTTTTCTTGGAGCACGACAGTACCATTGTGTATACCCCACTAGAGTTCATGGTAATTTTGAGATATGGTCAGGTTAGATCGTAAACGAATCCAACCGGGCCCCCAGGACTAAAAGACTTATAACTCACAGACCGAGCATCTGATTAACGCGACATATGTTGCATTGAGACCCCTATGTCAAGGTAGAGCTTTGAGATACTTCTACATCGGACTTCGTGACAGTTGGAGTATTGATCTGTAGCTCGTGGAACTGACCCTCCTGGAGATAAGAGAGAGGAGTACAGATACCTAGTAGTTGGATAAGACCTGACGAATACTTGACCGATTCGACACGGAGTGATTAGACTAGCCCATTGGGGAGTGCCTAGTAGTTGGCGGTAGACCCATGACGGAGGAGCGCCTTGTAGTTGGTGGAAGGCCCACATTACTCGACATGAGGAGTACCTCTACAGGCTATTAAGGGGAGCGCATGGTAGTTTCCGGCAGACCCACAGTGGGGAGCACCTCTGTTTGAGCACAGCAGACGCACGGTACTCGACAGGAGGAGTACCTCAGTAGTACAAGGTTAGTGGGAAGCGCCTGGTTGTGGCGGCAGGCCCACTGTACTCAACATCTTAGGAGTTCTTCAGCAGCCGTGGTTTTGAGAATAAAAATCCTGGTTGATCTGAGTCAGTAACTTTTTTGTTTACCTCATGATTGAGATAGATTACTTGATAACTTAGGTATGGGAATATACCTATGTAAGGTTATCTATTGATTTCATTCTTTTTAGTTTATCCTTGTTGGATTTTGTGAGACCTTGGGAGACTCAGGGTCCCTACTGAGTATCATTATACTCTCCCCTACATGGGCTTTGCCCGCACCTTGTTGCGTTTGTTGCAGACGAAAGACAGTGCTGACTGAGGATCATAGTAGTAGGACTGGACGGTACCTAGAGGTGGACCTTATGACGAGTCGGTACACGAAGGAGAAAGATGGATGTGAAGTGCTGAGGAGGATATCTGTACCTACCCTTCAGGTACGAACCCCCAGGGGATGAACCAGTAGCTGATTTATATTTCTTCAGTTGTACTTGTACTTTCTGGTTGGGCCTGTATTTCCAGCCCCTTTAACTTTTCAGCACTCTTTCGTATACAGTTTTTCTTAGTGTTTTACATCCATCTCGTACTCTGTTGTGTGTGTTTACATTTTATAAAGTAAATGCATTCACAGTTTTAGGGATTTATGCCTTTGGTTCTACTCGCTAGCCCCGTACCTTTGGAAGGCGGTCTTGGGGTTGTCACGAAAAGGGTCCTGTGGACAGGTCGTTACATGAATAGTAAAAAATTCAATTTTGACAAATATTATGGAATTTTTGAAACCATTAGGATATAATCCTAAAAAAATTCAAAACAATGTTTCTTTGAAAAATATTAATTTTATAATTAAAATTATTCATATGAAAATTTGATGTCTAATTTACAATCCAATATCTGAAATTTTAGAACATACGTTAAATTTTTCACTAACTATTTCTTTAGTCCATTATATATTAATTATTTTAAAAATAATATTTTATTTCTTATAAAAAAATTCTAATAATTTTTTTTAAATAACAAGGTACTTTATATCAAATATTTTCCATTTTATTAATAGGTATAAAATGTAATTACTTTGTTAAAAAATAGTTACCACAATAATAACCAAATTGATAAAAGGGTAAAATAAAATTCTAAAAGAGTTAAAAATGATTAAAATATGTCTTAAAATGTATGGTTTATGATTTTATAGTAGTTACCTCATCACCTCTCCATTTTTTCACTTTTTTAGCTTATTTCCGTGAATATTCCACCTCTAATTATAGAAATGTCAATCCTCTCACTTATAAAATGATCCCTTCCACACCAACATATTCTCATAGAAAAAGTACTGTATTTTGACTAAACACTACATAAATGCCTCCCCAAAACTCCTAGACATGTACTTGAGGTATTTTTATTCTCAAAATTATAACCCTTAAAGGTATTATTGAATAATAAAAGGAGTTATTATAAGGACTGACATAAAAATTCTTAAATCACTCCATTTAATTTCTATTACTCAAGTCCTCTTATTGTAACAAAAATTATACTCTAAAATAAAAAATTAATTAAATAATTATCATTACAATATGAAAATTATATTATATATATGTATGAATAATTATATTCATTTTTACATTATCCTTAAAAAAATGAAAATGTTGTCCTTGCATACTTTTTGACTATCACCTCCATGAACAATGTATTTTATTTTTTATCACCACCCTACATCAATGTTTATAAAATATTATTTAATAAATAATTATTATATTGATTACAAGTTCAATATTTATAAAATATAAACCATTTTCTAATTTCCACCCAATCTATTGAAAATGAAAACATTGTTTGTGTGTACATGTTGACTACCATCTCGATGGAGTGATGTGTATTAGTTTGTCATAAGATATATATATATATGGTTATAAAAATGGATTTAATAATTGAATATGATATTAATGATTTTATATTTATTATAGAATGATTTTATAAATATTTAAATTTTTAATATCATAATAGCTTTTTTTGTAAAAATTTATCGAATCAAGTTCATCGTCAATTCCATCTTCGAAAACCATATCCACTACTTCCACTAAATAAAAATTTATATTTAATAAACAATTAAAAAAATGATTCAAATACCTATAATATTTTTGAAATAATTAAAATTTTAACAATAAATTATAACTGATATCACCATTCTTAAACAAGTACAAAACAAAAAACCAAAATTTCTAACAACTAATAACAAAAATAAAGCTATTAATGACTAATATATTTGTAATAAATGACTATAAATGAAGTTTAAAAAAAGTAATATATAAGAACATTGTTATTAAATAATATAATAATATGTTTATGTTTATTATATAGGATATTAGATCATGTTCGACAAATTTATAATTTAAGGTAATGACGTTTCTTAACTCAATACACAGTCATTTACTTATAAGGTTTCTTCCATATGTTTATTATTTTAGGTTCAATAAATTTAATTTTATTATTTTATTATATTGTATTAAATATATTATACATTCTTATTTAGGTCACATAAATCCTTTTTCAAATGTTTCTTACTTCATGAATTATGATGTTCGTAAGGATTTTCATCATAATTTCTCTTTCATTGAGGCATGTTTTCAAATTATGAACCTATAATTAATTTATATGATCCAATTAATACCAATTGTATTATATTATTAATAATATTATTTAAGTCTATTTTATTTAATTTCAAATTCTATTCATTTATCTAAGATTTCTATTATTTTTATTTAGTTGTTACCAAATTTATAATGGTTTTTTTAATATCAATATCCTTTGTTTTTTGCATATACTATATTCTCAATTTTTTTTAAATTTTTTCGTATATATAATGAATTGTGTTTTAATTTTTCCAAAATATTAAACTATATCAAGGTATTAATGAATCTATCTAAATTTTCCTTTTATGGGATTCCAATTCAAGTGTTATTAAATTTGTAAGGTGTTTTCATTCCTCAACGTCTTCTTTTTGTGTTGTAACTATTACTATTTCACTATGGTTATAAAATATTTGTTTCTTATATCCTATGATTATTTTATATTTCCTATACTATTTTTATATGGAATTACATTTTAACATAAAATACATTATCTTTTATGGATTTATTTCTACTTATAATTCTATAATGTTAAGAATAATTCTCATCCCCGCTAAATGATATATATTTATTTTATGTCCATATTCACTCATCCTAGAAATATACCCCTTTACTATTTTGAAATTAAATTTTTTTTATTTCTTGTGATATAAAAATTTCTCTTTTACCTCTTTTTAAATAGAATAAATATTACTCTTTTTAAGATGTGTGCTTAATAATGCATATTTTTTAATATGAAAAAAGATTTTCCTTTCATGATTTTATGTCTTATCTCCTACTCTAAATTTCCTCAGGATAAAATTGATGCATTTTTATTTATACAATATTATATATTTATTTCAAAATTAAAATTTGTTAAATTTTCTCACTTCACCATATCAAAAATGTCCCACAACTTATTATTTTCTGAAAATGTTAAATAAATCGTAAATTATATTTCACCTTTTCAATTCAATTTTCATCCTTATATAAAAATTATTTAATTCCGTGGAATTTATTTTTCATCAATTACCCTATAAATACCATTATAATATTTTTCATTTGCGGGAATAAACTCATCGTGTAAAATTATACAACTATATAGACCTTCTTAGGTGTTAAAATACATATTGGTCTTCCTATAAAAGATATTTTCATTTATGTCAACATCATTTAACATTTTTAAGATTCATTGGAGATATTTGGTTATGATACAGTCAAACATCTTTTTATCAATGTATTATGAAATTCTATGGGGATTTTTTCTTCAGGTATGTATATTTTTCATTAGTTAATTAAGTTATTTTTAAAAATGAATGTGTTCATGTTCTCGTGGCACATATGTGTATATTTGATTATTACTAAAATTATTAGGTTACTATATCACCATGAAATTATATGGGTGAAATTTGATATCTCACGAGATAATTATTTTGTGGATGGGTGTATTTATTGTTAACCTATGCTTACAAGATTGTGAATGGGTATAATTGTGAATAAGTTATTCTCAAATGATTGGGTTTGGGTATAATTAGATAACATATATGCTCACAAGATTAAGTATGGAATTAAAATAAGATATGTTATTTTTATAATGTTATAATATTCTAATTCTTATGTTTATTCAATGTTCATATGTCTTTCAACGTACTCATGTTATAACGACTCTTGTATTTTGTTATTTTTAGATCATTATGCCTTAAATTATGATTAAATAACTTTGTTTATTTGGAAATTATTTCCCTATGTAATGTTAATTTACCTTGAATATGATATAATACCCACTTTATTATATTATTGTGACTCATGATCATTAATTTTTATCTCTTATATTTACCCGTACTGAGAACTAGAGCCCACCCCATTATTTTGTTTCAAATACCAAGGTAATGATGTTTGAGTACAATATATAACAAATCTAGAAGGGGTTCCAGAGGTGTATAACTATAGATTAACATATATAGGTGTTTTAAAATATGTTGTTTATATAGTTAATATTAAAGGCATTAATCCTTCAACTCATGGGATTGTGACATAACAATGAGATATAATATAAAACGTATTCTTGTTTATTTTGGTTCACCTCACTTGGTACGTAAGCCTATATGTAATGAATGTGTTTTTATCATAGAAATAAGTAGTTAAGGTTTGTGTAATCTATTGTAGACCACAAGCTATATGTTAAAACATTAGATTAAGAGAATTTCATGATAATGGTGTGTGTGGGTAATATTATATATGGATTAAGAAAGTATAATTCAACTGAAATTTTACTCAAATGATGGTTTCTGAGTTTGATATGTCAATGATTTGAGTGTTGATATTTTCTCTAGTGTTATGTGTTTAATAATATGATTATGGTACATTAATTTCATTTTTCAATTATGTAATAGTGATATGAAATAAATTCATAATAGAGGGTTGCATTCCATTTTTAAAATTGATAGTTGTTGAAAAAAATTCAAAAAAAATTTCGAGGGAAAGGAATTGGACGACACTATGTATAGAAGAAGTATATGGATCTTACATTATCATATAGAAACAAAACATGATATCTTATATAAAAAAATCTTAGAAACACATTTTATGAGTTTTTCAAAAGAAATGCTTCATGTAACAGTGAAAAGGATAATGAGGCACGTTTAGTAATCTCTATATTATGGATCAAATTACATTATTGGATACAATATTTATCTTTTTGAAAGATAATATGTTTTATGAACTCGACATTTTATGAATTAAAAATACACTATTGGAAGAGCTTTTTTTATGTTAATAAATTTATTTAATATGCTGTGTAAAAAATTTGGGTTATGTTCAGTTAAGTACAGTAGATGAGGAATATGTTTTGACCACTATAGAGTTTAAATTTTTTATGTGGTTAAATCAAAAGTTGGAAGATAGTGGAGAATAGTAAAAATAAATAGTGCAAATTTATTCAATAAATAGAAGATATAATGTTTTAACAAAGAATCTTGTTCAACACAGTTGTATAAACTATATTTTGATTTAGTACCATTTTATAATGGAGAAGTTTGATAAAAATAATATGAAACAAATTTTTTTGGAAGTAAATAAAAACAAGAAAATATATTTACTAAACCATTGGTATAACTTTTGTTCTAGATGCACTAATTGAACCATAGATTTCAACTATTGTCCTTATACAATAGAGGTTCAGATGATCCATTACCCATTGTACACAATTTTTTATTTGGATGATAATTTATTTTACAAGAAGTTATCTTTAGTTTGGTACATGAAGGGAAGGGGATACACTGTCCATGGGGACATGGAAGTAGAAAACTGGTTTGAATCTTAACTATAGATATCATTAAAGAAAGTAATTCTTTCTCATGTTTCCTATAATGATAACTGACTCAAATAGGCATATAGATTTTGTTGAAATACATTTTCATTATTTTGGATCAAATATAGACCCTCATTATTTTATTTGTAATGGGGAGAAAAATTAAAGTAGGAACATTGGAAGAGGAACATAGTTGCGAGTGAATACAAAACTTTTGGTGGATAAAAACAGTAGGGGATATTGGTGGAAATAAATAACATATAAGTATAAATTATGAGTAATAAAAAATATAAATAATGATATTATTTTAACTAAATGTATTAATATATTATATTGATTTTAAATTTTAATTTAATTGGACATATATGAAGAAGCATGATTCATGTGTGAAGTCGTTATATATTTGTGATAGGATTGGTGAAAGATAACATAAAAACACCATTCACTATTTCATGGTGTTCTTATGTATACTTTAATGGATAAATATATGGATCGAGTGAATTGGATTGAATTTTCTTTAACATTATGGAAAATTTAAGAACATAGTTATGGAATATTTATTCATGCCTCATTTTTATTTAATGAAATTTCAATTTAGAAATTTACTTGTCGGAAATTTGGTAGCTAATAATTATCATGGTAAAAGGTTATGTTATATGACTGAAGTTTATCAATTTAATAATTTCCATATACATGTGACATATATGAGGATCCATGTGAGATATTTTTAAGAGGAATAAACATGGGAAAAGTGAAGAAAATTTCTTTTTTTTTTGAATAAAAATTTGGGAGTCTCATATTATGAAAAACCTGGGTAAGCAACGGTGATTATGAAAATATGTCGATATTTATTTCCATAGTAATAGTCTTTTCATTTTTCCTTATTGGTATTATGAAAATGAGGAAGCTTATATTGAGTTTAATGGAATCCATAAACTAATTCCTTTATTGAGCGATACACTCACATTATTGATCAAGGATTTCCTCTATCCTCAATATATTCTTCCTTTCTATCGATTTATTTATCATATTTCTTCATAAAACATCAATCTAGATCTCATATCTTGATTATTTGTGTTTATGTTATAACTCTCTCATTTCACATGTCATTTTTTTACATTTTAGTTTTTCTTTTACATTATTCAATCATTCCCTTTCATTCTAAATTTATTGGTTATGGTTTTTTCCCTCAGGTGTCATAGTACAATAGTTCAACTGATACTTCCCATGCTACGTAGAACATCATAATAAAAACCAATTTTTTTTAAAAAAAATGGTTTTATAAATATTTTGGATGGTTCTTATGGTGAATTGTGTTTCTCATTCCTTGAGTTTCTATTTATTTTTCAACATGTTATCCCCTTCTGTGTGGTGGCATATGTTTTGTTTGGGATCATTGTTATTGGGTCATTCATAATCTTATTCAAATTATAAGAAAGTTTTTTATCAATATCCCATTATTATTATAATTAAAAGGTTATTTAGGACGTTTGTGAGAGTTTATGAGGAGTATTTTAGTGTTGATGGTGCATTGTCAATTGGATAAATTCCTATATTTAGTGTCTGATTGGTCTTTATTGGCCCATTAATATTAGTGTTCCATGATGTCTTTAGTTTTTTTATGATCATATTAAGTCTATAGGGATGCTTCAAAATTCACCTGGTGTGATATGTTGGTCATTATGTCCTAGTTTTGGATATTATAATGGTTCAATTGGGATCATGGTTTCATTGCATCTCACAATGTTTTCCCATAATAGAGTTTGAATCTTCAGTTTATTATAAATTATTATGAAGGAGAAAATTGGTTTTAGATCAGTATTGAGGCTATAGGATACATCAAATACTAATTTAGATTCATTTCAAATTGATCCTCTCCAAGTTATACTAGTGAGGAGTTTTTCATGGAATATTGGGATGTATTTTTCAAGTGATCATCAACATTCTAGGTGGTGTATACAATATATAATTGATGCAGATCAATGGTTTTGGGGCTAATTCATCACAGTTCTTGTCAATGGTGTTTACCAGGTAGGGTTGGTTGTAACTACTTTTTGGAAGAAATATAGGTTCTGGTAATGGTTTTAGTTTTAATTTCATTCAATTTCAAGTTTTTTTGAAAGATAAAGGATTAATCACTTCCATTGGATATGATGGTATGTTTTTTGGTTAGTGGTTTTACCTGGTGAAATGAAAGATATTGAATATAATGATCATGTTTTGTAACATGACTTGAGATGGATCACAAGTTCATTCCATTAGGTAGTTTCATATTTGAAATTGGAATTCGGTGGTAATATTGAAGTTGTTTTGGATAGTTTTCCACAAAAAGACTCAAGGTATTATATTTTTTTGTGGATCGAGGGAGATTAATTTATTAACATTAGTTAATTCAATTTTCTTTCTCGTTTTTGTTATTTTAATAATGTGGTATTATGTTTCCACTTTTGTACGTTGATTTAATTTTCAAATATTGCATTTTATGGTTACTACTCAACCTAAAAGTGTTTTATTTGAAAATTATGAAAATTGATTGAAAGGTAAAGAGAATAGTGGATGATTGCATAGCGATGAACTATTCAATTCCACCATTACACCATTGTTTTAAACTGGTTTTGTAATGAATATTCCAATTATAATAATAAATTTTACTTTATTATTGATTCAATTAATTAGTTTTTATCATTGTTACATAGGGAAATTTTACTTGTCTTAGTGTTTACATTGTATGAGCAGGTGATTTGGAGAGCTCGTGGTGGAATTCTAGAAAAATTGGACAAACTATGTGATAGCCCAAGCCTGCATGGGTACATTAACATGTAATGTAGATAATCTGTGCATAAAATTGGGCTAAAAATTTGTGTATGAATGTAAAAAATGTGGGATACATTTCTCTTTAAGCTCGAGGATCCCAAAATTGGCCCATAATGTGATGAAATTCTTGGCGGCCCATAATGTGATGAAATTCTTGGCGGGCTAGAATGGCCACCCTTCTGGATTGGGGTCACAAATCAGGCCTTAGATATGATATTGTGCTAATTAAACCTCCCATGGATTTCTAACATGAATTTTCTCCTCTTCAAATAATTTCATGACAATGGAACCTGTTTTGGTCATTCAATGGGCGGGATAAAAAAGGATTAATAATTATGTCCTGAATAGTGACCTAGTCCCTTAAGAACCTGACCTCTTTTGTGGAAAGTGTGGTGTTTTTTTCCATAAATCCCTCCCCCTCCTCATTCTCATAGGTGGAATGACCCGGGGTGAATTCTAGTCGAATGTTAGGGCTATTTTCACCAATTTTAATTCACTTCTCCCTCATGTACTTCTAAACCTCTTAGTGATCAATTTGGAGGGTGTCCTTTGTTGTTATCCCAAGCTCCAACCATTAATCCTCATAAGATAATTGAATTTCAAGGTTTTTTGTAAATCGTTCTTCATTTCTACCTTCTTAATTTTTGTTTATTATAGTATGATAAAATACAAATCAATTGAACATGAATCCTCATGCTTCCATGCATAACCCGGATCATGTGATGATTTGAGTGAGGTTGTCTTTTTTTTACCCCTTCCCATTAATGAGTGTGTGAATGGATTATGTTAGTTGATAAATTATAGGAGCTTAAAAAATGAATATTTAGGTTCTTGTCTTGTGTGATATTGTTTCATTGTCCCAAATCTGGTCATCTCATCGTGTTGTTGAAGTGATTCCTTGATTGAGTTCCATTTTTACGTCGATTCACGGTTGTTGATTTTGAGTGGTCGCCAATAATCAATATTGTTGACCAATAATATCATATTTTTAACCTAGTAAAAAATCACATACTATACTAGATTCAGGGTTTATAAATAAAGGGATCAATATTCATTCCATTTACCTTCACAGCGATGACAAATTGAGCATTAATAGACCCTTACTCGGGTTGATCATGATTTCTCCAACTAGTTTATCTCAGAAGTAATATAATTGAAATTTCTATTTTTAAAGAAAAAACCCCATGTTTTATAAAACCCCATTACCCTTTTAGTTACTTAATAAAATCCTCATAAAACTAATGATCTATGGATCTATCGAAAGACTACATAGGGTTGCTTCTATACTGCAGAAATTCTAATTAAAAATAAACAAATAATTTGATGTGATCGAAAATGTGATCAAATTTTGTCACCATCGTCGAGGAGCCAAAATAATTCTTTTTATTTCTTTTTATTTATTTATTATACTTCTTAAATAGTACTCCTTTCAATACCCCTTCCCCCATTTGATTGTTTTGGTTTTGGTTTTTTGTTTCTATTTTTGGTAATTTTCTGTGTTCTTCCTCTCTCTCTACTTCTTCTTCTCCATATCCCTCTATGTAATTATTCATTAAAACATTATATTCTCCTTTAACCCTTCATATGTTATTTTATATATATTAAATACAAAAAAAAACAAACATAAAAAAATCGTAACCTGATCAAAAAAAGAAAAATTGATTGAATTTGACCCAGAAAATGAAAAGATACTTCACACAAAAATTAGGGATTCTAGGGAAGGTCAATAAAGTAACACTAAGGAACCCATTTTATAACCTCAATTGGTAATAAAACCAATAAAAATTGATTCAAATCAAACCCTATTAAACATTGCTGCAAATAATCAAACTTTAAAGGAACTAACCACCCCAGATGTAGAGTACAAACTTGCGTACATCAAATATCCCAAGGAAGTATCCAACATTGACCTGAGATCAAGCCTCATCCACCTAGTTCCCAAATTTCTTGGTCTAAATATTTGGGACCCTCACAAACATCTCAAAGAGTTTCACATAGTGTGCTCCACCATGAAACCCCAAAATTTTTCTAATGACCTAATTAAGTTGAGGGCCTTCCATTTCTACCTTCACGGTGTAGATAAAGATTGTCTATACTATCTTCCTACCACAATTGTGGGATATAATTTACTTAAACAACTCTTTCTAGAAAAGTTATTCCCTTCATCCCAAACAACATCAATTAGAAAATAAATTCATGTAATTAGGCAATCACAAGGAAATATCCTTCATGTATATTGGGAGAGATTCAAAATACATAGCTAAAGATCCCCCACCACCAAATTATTGAACAATTTATAATTCAATACTACTATGAGGGACTTGTCCCCATGTACTATGGAATCATTGATGCTTCAGTTGGTGGTACCCTAGTTAATAAATCTCCTTTTTATAATTGTGACTTAATAGCCAACATCACTCAAAATTCACAACAATATGGTACACGAGCTTTTTCCCCAACCTGAGGAGTTCAAGAGGTAAGTCATTCATCTTAATAAAAAAAGGTAGATAACAATCTTGATGAGATGTATACCCTTATAATTCAATTATCTCAAGCACAAGGTAACTCACAATATCCTTTTGGTCCATTACATTGTGGTATTTGTTATAACAATACTCATTTTTTGAAGAGTTCCCATAACATCAAGATTCACCTGAGTCTTGTGCAACTGTGTTTCTAAATAGTCCATTCTAACAAGAACCTCCATTTATGTGTAAACCATTTAGACCAAATACAAACCCTGGGTGGCAAGCACAGACCTAGTACTGACACGGAAGAAACTCAAGTAACCCCAAGAAGAATTGGTATTAACAAGGCCAAGGTATGTAAAATTCTTATTCCTTAACTTTTAAAGAAATAACCCCCTCCCTCCTAAATCTAGACCAAGACTTGAGGATATGGTGAAGCAAATTGAAACTTATAACCTACAATTCTATCAAACCACAGTATCAGCTATTCAAGACATGCGAAATCAAGTTAGGAAATTGTAAAACACCATCTGTGAGCATAAGATGCAATGATCTGGCCAACTACCATCCCAAAAAATTGAAAATACGAAGGAAAAATATAATTTATGTTCAGTTACACTTTGTATTGGTAAATAAGTTTCTCATTCTATTGATTCTATGCAATAGGTATGTCCCCCCCTTGAAAACAATCTTTCTCCACCAATAAATGATTTCAATGAAGAAAATAAAATAAAAAGGGTAATAAATTTATCATTGATGATTAAAATAAACAATCAATTACACTTCATTTACATTACAGATTCTCTAAATCTAAAAAGTATTTTGATAATGATATTGATAATGAAATAATGGATAAATTTAAAAAGGTTCAACTTAATAATCCTTTAATGTATGCAGTTAAACAAATCCCTCAATATTCCAAATTTATTAAAGAGTATTACACCCATATAAGGAGGCTGAAGAGGAATGAGAGAGTCATATTAGGAAGGAATGTCTAAGTCATGATTCAACACTTAATGCCAACAAAATTAAAGGATCTAGGAACTTTCACATTACTGTGTACCATAGAGGAGACCTTTTTTCAAATTATATGCTAGATTTAGGTTCTTCCATTAATGTAATGCCTCACTCCGTGTATACTTCTTTCCAGGTTGGAGAGCATGAACCTACATGCACTTTTGTACAACATTCCAACCAGAGTACTATGCATCCAATAGGAGTGAGTGAGGATGTCCTTGTAACAGTTAAGATTCTCATCTTCGCTGTTATTTCTACATTTAGGAGATTAAAGATACCCAAACCCAAGGACATTCCCCTCTCATACATGGGAGGTCACTCATTAAAATAGAAAAGAAGATAATTAATGCTCCCAATAGTTCACTATCCATGGAGTTTTGTTGAGAAAATGTATGATTTAACATCCTTGAATCTATGAAACAAACCATTGAAGAGCACTCCATTATTCCTATCTATTCCAAGTATGTTCTCTCAAATAATGCACACACACACAATTTTCTTCCCAACCCATACTCTAATATATTTTTTCTTTTCTTCACCTTTGGATTATTTGCTTTTTGATTCATGTTTTCAGTGTTGTGTGGGTTCTAAAAAGTGTAAATGTTGTTCTTTATTTGATGGGTGTGTTAATTTTGAGGTACCCATGACCATCGATGATTCTGAAAACCTCATTTAAAGAGATTATCTATCCTTAAAGAATAAACATGGGTATATAGACAGTTTCTTAGACCTCACACCCCCTAAACACCCTCCCTCAATCCAAAAATCAATTATTTCAGAACTTAAACTAATTCCTTCTAATTTAAAATATGTTTGTCTTTAGGGTATTTACGAATTTAAATTCCTTATTTCAAATATCCTCTCTCCAAAATAGGAATCAAAATTTCCCATCCTTTTGAGAGAGTGTGAAAACGTAATAGGATGTACATTGGATGATATTTTCGGGATTATCCCATCTATTTATATACACCATATACTTATAGATGATGAGGCTATTCCTGTAAGATAATCTCAATGCCGGTTGAATTCCAGTCTCCTTGAAGTGGTAAAATTTGTGGTCAATAAATTACTTATTCTTGGGATCATTTATCCTATATCTATTAGTAAATGGGTTATTCCAGTGTAAATTCTACCAATAAAAATTGGAACAACAGTTGTGTCAAATGAAAGGAATGAATTGGTAGGAACACGTGTGCAAAACAGTTGGTGAGCCTATATTGACTACTGTCGACAGAATCAAGCCACGCAGAAGGACCACTTTCCTCTACCATTCGTTGACCAATTATTCGAATAATTTTTTGGTATGTCACATTATTATTTCCTTGATGGATATTCAGGTTATTTTCATATGCATATAGCCTATTAGGATCAAGAAAAGCAAATATTTTCTGGTCCATTCGGAACATTTTCATACAAATGGATGCGTTTTCATCTTTGTAATGATCCCGATACATTTCATGGTTATATGATGAGTATATTTTTAGTGTACCTTGAAAATTGCATGTATGTTTTTATGGATGATTTCAAAATTCATGGAACTTATTTTGATGATTGTTTTTCACACCTAGGTTCTATCTTCCATTGTTACATTGAATAAGATCTTGTATGAAATTCTGAGAAATTCCATTTCAAGGTTGAATGGGGATAGTTTTTTAGCATGTTATTTCAAAGTATAGAATTAATGAGGATAGATCAAAATTTGAATTAATTTCAATGCTTCCATGTCCAAATTTTGTTCGTCAGGTGCAGTATTTCTAGGTTCATGCTGCTTTCTACTGTCGATACATTAAATACTTCAGTATTATCACACACACCTTGTCTTGGTTATTACAAAAAGATTCTAAGTTTGTGCTTGATAATAATTGTGAGGATTATTTAAATTCAGTAAAAAAATTTCTCACATCACCTCCCGTCATCCACCCACCAATGTGGGGTCTCCCCTTTGAGCTTATGTGTGATACCACTATCTTGGAAGTTTGGGATGTTTTAACACAAAGGGTTGAGAAGTATCCTCATGACATTGCGTATTCCTCTCGTACCCTTGACCATCCATAAGAAAACTACAAAAACACTAAAAAGAAACTTCTTTCTATTGTGATTTCCATAGAAAAATTTTGTTCATATCTTTTCAGGTCAAAAATCATTGTCCTTTCAGATCAGGCTCCCCTTCGTTTTCTCCTAAAGAAACTTGAAGCTAAGCCCTACCGCATTCGGTGGATGCTTCTCCTCCAAGAGTTTGACAATGATATTAGAGATAATATGGGAGTTGAAAATGTTGTATCTTACCATATTAATAGTAATTATCCACCACTAGACCACCATGTTGATTCATTCCTCCCCATTATAGCATTACTTCCTCGTGCGAACATTTGTGATGTTATGGACCATACCCCCTGAAATGCGAGCATTGTGAATTTTATTGCAACATCTAGGGTCCAGAATGATTTCAAAAATTCCCAATCCCAGAGACTTAAACAAGATTCTTAGTGGTACATTTGGGATGACTCATATTTGTGGTTATTTTTTTGTTGACCAATTAACTCGTCAGTGTGTCCCTAACCATGAGTTTACCTATTTTTAGACCTTTTCCGACACTTTTTCATGTGGGTTCCACATTGGCCTTCAACATACAACTCGAAAGGTCCCTAACCCAGGAATATTTTGGACAACATTGTATAGGTATACACATAGATTTTGAAAGGCATGTTGTCATTGTCAATTCACAAGGAATATCTCTAAGAGAAATGAAATGCCCCAACAGGCCATGTTATTTTGTGAAATGTTTTATGCGTGGTGCATTGACTTCATGTGGCGTTTTCAAGATTCAGTTGGATTTGTTTAAATAATATTAGATTTTTACTGTGTCTCTAAATGGGTGGAATAAAATTCCACTAGGACCGATGACTATTGAGTTGTTATTGGTTTTGTGAGGTCCCAAAAATTTAGTTGGTTTCATTTGTCGAGATTCAACATTAGTGATCTAGGTCCAAATTATTTCAATCACAACATGAAAATTTTTCTTCGTAAGTATGGGGTTGGTCATAAATTCTCCACTTCATATCACCACCAAACTAATTAACAAGAAGAAATCTCAAATAGGGAAGTTATGGAATCTTGGGAAAAATTTTACAACCCAATACAAAATATTAGAGTTTGCGGTTGGATGATGAACTTTGTGTAACGCCCCGACCCCAGTTACCCAGAGTCGGTGCATTATTACATAACATTGGCATGATCACAAGAAAGATCAAATCTCGAAAGACCGATTGGTTTAGTAGCCTTGGAAACACTAGATATATTCATAAGTTTTACATTACATCATAAAATGAAAAACTACTACAACAACATAATGTTCCAAAATCCACACTATAATCCCTTCATAATATCCCTGCAGGTCATTCATAACTTACATCTTCACTTCCTGGGAAAAATAAAACATAAAAAAGGGGTGAGCTCCAATGCCCAGTAAGGATATCAATATAGCGGAAACTTTCATAAATAAGAATAAACATTTAAGGCAATGTATAACTAAAACAAAAGCCTTTTAAACTTGAACTTTCAACATGGTATGGCATAAATAAAATGAAGTAATTCCATTTACTTATTCACATGGATATTCTACTAATCGAATGATCACATGCAAAAATCAATAACCACTTTCATAATTATGGAATGCATAATGTCAAACGTTAATTTCATTGTCTAGGCCTCATCCCAAGACCTAGGGGTTACTTCTAACCGGAACCCAACCCGGAGTGCCTCTAATAACCGGACACCAATCCGGAGTGCCTCTAATAACCGGAGACCAAACCAGAGGGCTTACTTTTACCAGTCCCTAACCTGGAGGGCTTACTTTAACCAGTCCCCAACCTAGAGGGCTTACTTTTACCAGTCCCCAACCTGGAGGGCTTACTTTTACCGGTCCCCAACCCGGAACATACTTGTCTAGCACATTCATCTGAAGAAAAGTTTGAAATATAACATAAACATTCGGATTAAAACTAGCATACAAAATGTCAATAGTTTCACCATAAACTATGAATGGTATAAAATAGCACATCCACAGTCAAACATATCACAAAACCTTCAATACAATATAGAAGTTTTGTATTATAATAAATCAACTTCAAATAAGCGTAAAATCCATTAAAGGATGTTGACATAGATGAAATCAAAACACTTTTTAGAGAAATATCTCTTTTTATTTTGAAATCATTTAAGATCCATATAAAATAAAACATTTTCTTTGAAAATATTCTTATAAGCTTGTAAGGAAAGCTTCGACGATTTTATAACGGCGGAAAATAACTGCACCCGCCGTATAAGTTAAAACATTCTTACCTCAATTCTGTCGAAAAGGTTAAAAAGGACCTTGTTTTGAAAACGACGGAAAGATTCCTTTATAAACCTCTTATAAAAAGTCAAACAAGGGTATAAATGACTTTAACCCATATTCTTGTAAATAGTAAAAATGTTTTGAAATACATTTCGAAGAAACATGGATGTGGATGATAAAGAGATCCCAGTAGATTATTACGTATAATACAACCTCGGATAATGAAGAGATTGTGAAATAACCCTTACCTTGTACTTTTCCTTGGTTGGGGTAGGTTATCCTCCTGTATAATGGTGAAATAGTTGTTATTAAATTATACAAGAATCATATATATTAATATGATATCATATATGATCTTTTAACATTGATTTGTTAATAATATCTTAGAATTATCGTCGTTTCGGGAGTTAACTTACTCATTTTCTTTTATATGTTTTGTTACATAAGCCATGGTTGTTGTATCTTATTCATATCCAGAATGATATCCAGTCCTTGAACATAATTTTTAAATCATCAAATGATAATTATACTTGAATGGATACGATGGAGAATGAATCTCATCGCGTTCGTGGAGACGGTAGTCCGTACGTACGCACGAGCGACAATATCATTCTTTTGATATTAAAATAATATATAAATGGATGGTATATCATATATACAGAATCATTAACATGTTATATTTATTATTTACATGAGTTACACATCATTATTATACCCATCCAAATAATATTATATTGAATAACAATTACACCACGACGTGGAGACGGTAAGCCGTACGTACGCACGTATGGTGACATGTTATTCAAAGGGTGGATAGAATACTGAATATGATTGTACCATATTTATAATAACATCACAGTATATGTGAGATACTGGAGTTATTATTTTAGAATGGTAAGAACAAAGGAAGAAGAAGTGGAAGAAGAAATGAACTTGGAGAAGGGTGGTGAAATCATTACCTCTTCTTCGGGTTCTTCCTTTTGATTTGATCAAAAGGGCTCCTTAGGTTGGCTTTCTGATCACACTAAGGCCTCTAGGTTATAGTGAGGGATGTTGGGAGAGTATTTGGGCAGAGTTTGGCCGAACCAAAAGGCTTTAGAGGTGTGAAGAAATGAGAAGGAGGAGTGCCCTTTTATAAGAGGGGTGAGGGGCACCTTTGGAAAAGCTAGAAATATTAATTTATAATAAATTCATATTCGGTTTCTAATGGCTCCAAAGTTGATTATTTAAATGTTAAGGTGGGGATAGGTCGAAAACAACTCAACCAATAGAATTTAGACAGGTTTGGGTACTTATATTAACCTTATCTTTAAGTATTAACTCTAAGTTAATTAGTTTCACTTTTACAATGTCTCTTTGTATTTTTATATAATATGGTTAATAAACATACTATATACATCTAAGAGACCCCCAAGTGGTCCATTAATGATGAACCTATCATGATATAAGTCTCTTGGCCGAACCTTATATTTTTAGGAATTTAATATCAATTAATAATATAATATTTGTTTTAAGAACTCTTTTATGTCAATTTTGACACTATTCAATAGTTGATTTTTGTGAAACTCATAACAGATTGATTACTTCGAACAAAGTCAATTAAATCAATACTAATATATCATATTATCCTATAAAATTAGTTTAATTCATTAAAAGGTTCATATTATATTTTTTTTGGGTATTTATAATATCAATTATTTTAATTTTTCACTATTATAATAATTACTGCATCATCATTGTGTCATAAATAAAATATATTATTTAATGTCTAAAAATTATAAATAAAATATCATTATGTAGGAAATCTTTTTATCTTTCTAATGAATATTTATAATCTAAAATCCAACTTATATAACCATATGTAACAATTGTTTTTCTAAAAGATATATGCTTGTGTCATTTTTGTATTCATTTTGACTTAATTAAAATAAAGTGTCATTATCACTTACAAGTGGATCCATGGGGTCCCCAAATTGACACAAAGATGCCCATGGTCGACCATGTATCAACCAATAGGGTTAAGACACGTTTTAGGGTAATTTAGTATTATTATAATATTATTTGTTAACCCTTATTTACCGGATTTACCCTTAACCATGGTAAATAAAATATTTACCGCAGTAATTATTCAAAATGTCTAAAAATAAAAGTTACCTATTTACACAATTTGAACATCCTGATTCCAAATATGGAATCCATTTTCCTAAATTCTAAACACAGAAGTGGCAGAAATTAATTTAAAATTAATTCCCGCTGTCAAAACAAAAAGCGTGTTTTTAAGAGATAATAACTATCAAAAGATTGACACTTGTTTATGTTCAGTTTAATGGTAAAATTATGTCCAATGACCAACATTATATTAAATTGTAAAAATATATTCTAAATATACTTTAAAACCACTCAAATTCATAATTTATCACTATTAATTATTTTGATTAAAAAAGTTGTTTTTAATTAAAATTTAGTAATTTTCACTATTCATCAAAATATGAAAGTTATCCGAAATGTACCAAAATTTCACCTTAGGCTAAATTCGATATTCCGAATCCAAAAATGAAGTCCATTTTCAAATATAAAATATATATAATTTCAAAAAGTAGGTATTACTATTCATAACGGCTAGTTTGATTAGTTATGGTGTGTTAGAACTCGGTGTTGCGTACAACACACGCTATCACATTATTCAAAGAGAAGCATACCGTAGAAGCTTGGGATGTTTCATTTTAAATTTTTGATGTCCCCATTTAGTCAAAAAGTTTAAAATATAGTATTTAAAAAGGGTTCACTATTAAAGTTGATAAAAGTGCAATACTGAAAATGAATTTGTTCTTGCATTATATTTAAGAAACTCTTAATATGGATTCTAAAATTATAAGGATTATATAAACATTAAAATTTATCTAATACTATTCATAACCTCTTTTGAACAGCTTGTTTGGTAAGTCATGGTGTGCTTGAACTTGGTGTTGCATGTAGTGAAAGTTATTGAATTATTTTGAAGAAATAACACATTATGAATTCTTGGGGTGTTACATTCTCCCCTCCTTCAATAAATTGCGTCCTCGCAATTTGAAATTGTTCTTTGAAAATAAAAGGTTGAAAGTAGAATATATATTTGTGGGAAAACCCACATCGGAAATTGGGTTACTAAAATTTAGTCTTAATATGAGGAAAAGAGAAATGAAAGGGTCACCACCAAATTATGATCTCGATTAGGAGAACATTGGTGGCAATTAGAGACATATAATTGGAGGAAAAACGTAAATATTTATAGGTAGTGATTGAGGTCATCAATCACAAACAAGTATAAAATTGAGGTCCTTAAACTCATCAATCTATGATGATTTGAAGTACCATCGGTTCAACAAAATATTGGGTATTAGGATAACACATTTTTGACGTTTCAAAATATCTTAGTTGAAATCCCACATCGAAAAATGAATTAATGAGGCCTCTATTTAAAATAAAGAGTCGAAAGTATGAAGATTACCGAAAATAACACATACTAGGGTTCCATGTAGGAAAATATGGATATGGAAGAAAAATCTAACCATCAATTATCTGATGGAGAGTGGTAGAGAACATGGCTATGAAAAGGCCAACAATCCCAAAGCCATAAATTAGTGATGATTTAAGGTACCATCTAGGAAAACATTTTTGTTCTAAGTTCCTTTTATTAATGTTGAGGAATTTATTTATGATATTGGATAAGATCATAAGGAGATATACTTACTTTATAATTAGAGTTTTATCCATTAATAAGTTTCTACCACAAACTCATCTTTCACTCTAAAAGATAATAGAATGTAATTTTTTTTTATTTATACTATTCGTACAGGGTTCCAAAATAAATGAATTTATAATTCATCTACCAAATCTTTAAAAAAAACTACATTATTTAATCCAGGACATCTCGTGGGCCAGTGGTAGGTGATACACCCTTGTCGCCCTTCGGTTGCGGGTTCAAGTCTCGCAGCCTTGCCGGACGCGACGGGTTGCCGCCCGACCTCCGGGTTGTCCTTTTATGGCAATCCAAAATAATCCAAACTAGAACTATCCAAAATATTTCTTTCCAAACTCACAGTCCAACATTTATAAGGAAGGTAAACATAATGTAGATCCTTTTTACCCCGTAATAGCATATGAATACCTTCATCATGTATTCTTTTAATACACTGAAACATCCTGATTTACCATAATCTTTATTGATTACATTCATGCTCCCTTATTCCATATTGAATGCTGGATATACTTCATCAATCCAAAAATGTTTTAAACCCCAGCAATGATGGAATATACAAATCATTAATCAGCTTCAAGGTAGTCAAGAATATCCAATATAATTTATCCAAATCAATCATGTATTATTCTAAAATCACTAACTCGGTATCTGAACCATATTATGGTTTATCTTGCTCTCAACCATATATTTTCCAAACATTTAACCTGCTACTGAGTCACTTTTCTTTGTTCCACACCATCTCAAGTCCTTAATAAAATAGTACTGTAGTACAATCCTTATATACTCCATAATTATTATAACAAGTACATTGTTGATACAACACTCAATTGATATAATCAACATAATAACTCTAATCATTCCTCTTCATCTATGGTAGTATCATAACTTGATTATTATCCAATGGCATCATTTGCGGCATAGTCTGATGACTGGAACATAGGTTCGCGTAGTGTCCAAACTCCTTGCAAATGAAGCATTGTACATTTGAAACCATTTTCTTACCCTTGCAGTCATGTACTTTGTGCCCTTTTCCTCCACACTTATAACAAACTCCCATTCCTTTAAGGCAAGTTCCAGGGTGTTTCTTTCCACAGTTACCACATATGGGAAAATTCTTCTTTTCCCTTTTCCCTTTATCCATCTTTCTCTCTTCCATCCTTTTCTTCTCTTGATTCCCTTCAAAGCCATAGGACTCAGTAAACTCTTTACTTATCTTATCAACACATGATATTATTTCTTCATATGATGATAATACATGGGACACTATTTCTCTTATAAATTCTAGCTTAAGACCATGAAAGATATGATCCTTCCTTCTCTTTGGATCATGTGCATTTTTGGAGTTCTCATTCCTTCTACTGGGCGCCATTTCTAAACAATGGCATAAACTAGATCAGTTTATGAATCAAAATACATAATCCCATACTTATAAAACACTTAACATAAATTGAACTATTTATGGATATAATCCATAATCATAAAAATGTTTTCTTTGAGGAAGTATATACTCATAAACCCTTCATAATGATTTGTAAAGAAAATGAGAGTTATCCTAAGCATATCCCCCGGGAGTGTCGTAACCAAGAGTGCAGCAAGGCCCGTTGTCGTGCACCAGTTCTCGTTTGAGTCTAGCTCAAAGCGGTGTTTTCGGGTTTTACCCCTAGGTACATCTGTGCCAGAGCCGCCTCTACCTGCTCGTATCCAGACAGGGATGTATTGCTCGGAAAACTCACAAAATCTCTACAATACCAAAATTCTAGGAAGATCTTCTATACTAATCCTCAAAGTTCATCTTAGGTCTACGTTCTCTAATCAGAGTTTACCTAAATCTAGCTTCCAAGGTTTGTACTAAACTTCCTCTGATACCAACTGTAACGCCCCGACCCCAGTTACCCAGAGTCGGTGCATTATTACATAACATTGGCATGATCACAAGAAAGATCAAATCTCGAAAGACCGATTGGTTTAGTAGCCTTGGAAACACTAGATATATTCATAAGTTTTACATTACATCATAAAATGAAAAACTACTACAACAACATAATGTTCCAAAATCCACACTATAATCCCCTCATAATATCCCTGCAGGTCATTCATAACTTACATCTTCACTTCCTGGGAAAAATAAAACATAAAAAAGGGGTGAGCTCAAATGCCCAGTAAGGATATCAATATAGCGGAAACTTTCATAAATAAGAATAAACATTTAAGGCAATGTATAACTAAAACAAAAGCCTTTTAAACTTGAACTTTCAACATGGTATGGCATAAATAAAATGAAGTAATGCCATTTACTTATTCACATGGATATTCTACTAATCGAATGATCACATGCAAAAATCAATAACCACTTTCATAATTATGGAATGCATAATGTCAAACGTTAATTTCATTGTCTAGGCCTCATCCCAAGACCTAGGGGTTACTTCTAACCGGAACCCAACCCGGAGTGCCTCTAATAACCGGACACCAATCCGGAGTGCCTCTAATAACCGGAGACCAAACCGGAGGGCTTACTTTTACCAGTCCCTAACCTGGAGGGCTTAATTTAACCAGTCCCCAACCTGGAGGGCTTACTTTTACCAGTCCCCAACCTGGAGGGCTTACTTTTACCGGTCCCCAACCCGGAACATACTTGTCTAGCACATTCATCTGAAGAAAAGTTTGAAATATAACATAAACATTCGGATTAAAACTAGCATACGAAATGTCAATAGTTTCACCATAAACTATGAATGGTATAAAATAGCACATCCACAGTCAAACATATCACAAAACCTTCAATACAATATAGAAGTTTTGTATTATAATAAATCAACTTCAAATAAGCGTAAAATCCATTAAAGGATGTTGACATAGATGAAATCAAAACACTTTTTAGAGAAATATCTCTTTTTATTTTGAAATCATTTAAGATCCATATAAAATAAAACATTTTCTTTGAAAATATTCTTATAAGCTTGTAAGGAAAGCTTCGACGATTTTATAACGGCGGAAAATAACTGCACCCGCCGTATAAGTTAAAACATTCTTACCTCAATTCTGTCGAAAAGGTTAAAAAGGACCTTGTTTTGAAAACGACGGAAAGATTCCTTTATAAACCTCTTATAAAAAGTCAAACAAGGGTATAAATGACTTTAACCCATATTCTTGTAAATAGTAAAAATGTTTTGAAATACATTTCGAAGAAACATGGATGTGGATGATAAAGAGATCCCAGTAGATTATTACGTATAATACAACCTCGGATAATGAAGAGATTGTGAAATAACCCTTACCTTGTACTTTTCCTTGGTTGGTGTAGGTTATCCTCCTGTATAATGGTGAAATAGTTGTTATTAAATTATACAAGAATCATATATATTAATATGATATCATATATGATCTTTTAACATTGATTTGTTAATAATATCTTAGAATTATCGTCGTTTCGGGAGTTAACTTACTCATTTTCTTTTATATGTTTTGTTACATAAGCCATGGTTGTTGTATCTTATTCATATCCAGAATGATATCCAGTCCTTAAACATCATTTTTAAATCATCAAATGATAATTATACTTGAATGGATACGATGGAGAATGAATCTCATCGCGTTCGTGGAGACGGTAGTCCGTACGTACGCACGAGCGACAATATCATTCTTTTGATATTAAAATAATATATAAATGGATGGTATATCATATATACAGAATCATTAACATGTTATATTTATTATTTACATGAGTTACACATCATTATTATACCCATCCAAATAATATTATATTGAATAATAATTACACCACGACGTGGAGACGGTAAGCCGTACGTACGCACGTATGGTGACATGTTATTCAAAGGGTGGATAGAATACTGAATATGATTGTACCATATTTATAATAACATCACAGTATATGTGAGATACTGGAGTTATTATTTTAGAATGGTAAGAACAAAGGAAGAAGAAGTGGAAGAAGAAATGAACTTGGAGAAGGGTGGTGAAATCATTACCTCTTCTTCGGGTTCTTCCTTTTGATTTGATCAAAAGGGCTCCTTAGGTTGGCTTTCTGATCACACTAAGGCCTCTAGGTTATAGTGAGGGATGTTGGGAGAGTATTTGGGCAGAGTTTGGCCGAACCAAAAGGCTTTAGAGGTGTGAAGAAATGAGAAGGAGGAGTGCCCTTTTATAAGAGGGGTGAGGGGCACCTTTGGAAAAGCTAGAAATATTAATTTATAATAAATTCATATTCGGTTTCTAATGGCTCCAAAGTTGATTATTTAAATGTTAAGGTGGGGATAGGTCGAAAACAACTCAACCAATAGAATTTAGACAGGTTTGGGTACTTATATTAACCTTATCTTTAAGTATTAACTCTAAGTTAATTAGTTTCACTTTTACAATGTCTCTTTGTATTTTTATATAATATGGTTAATAAACTTACTATATACATCCAAGAGACCCCCAAGTGGTCCATTAATGATGAACCTATCATGATATAAGTCTCTTGGCCGAACCTTAGATTTTTAGGAATTTAATATCAATTAATAATATAATATTTGTTTTAAGAACTCTTTTATGTCAATTTTGACACTATTCAATAGTTGATTTTTGTGAAACTCATAACAGATTGATTACTTCGAACAAAGTCAATTAAATCAATCCTAATATATCATATTATCCTATAAAATTAGTTTAATTCATTAAAAGGTTCATATTATATTTTTTTGGGTATTTATAATATCAATTATTTTAATTTTTCACTATTATAATAATTACTGCATCATCATTGTGTCATAAATAAAATATATTATTTAATGTCTAAAAATTATAAATAAAATATCATTATGTAGGAAATCTTTTTATCTTTCTAATGAATATTTATAATCTAAAATCCAACTTATATAACCATATGTAACAATTGTTTTGCTAAAAGATATATGCTTGTGTCATTTTTGTATTCATTTTGACTTAATTAAGATAAAGTGTCATTATCACTTACAAGTGGATCCATGGGGTCCCAAAATTGACACAAAGATGCCCATGGTCGACCATGTATCAACCAATAGGGTTAAGACACGTTTTAGGGTAATTTATTATTATTATAATATTATTTTTTAACCCTTATTTACCGGATTTACCCTTAACCATGGTAAATAAAATATTTACCGCAGTAATTATTCAAAATGTCTAAAAATAAAAGTTACCTATTTACACAATTTGAACATCCTGATTCCAAATATGGAATCCATTTTCCTAAATTCTAAACACAGAAGTGGCAGAAATTAATTTAAAATTAATTCCCGCTGTCAAAACAAAAAGCGTGTTTTTAAGAGATAATAACTATCAAAAGATTGACACTTGTTTATGTTCAGTTTAATGGTAAAATTATGTCCAATGACCAACATTATATTAAATTGTAAAAATATATTCTAAATATACTTTAAAACCACTCAAATTCATAATTTATCACTATTAATTATTTTGATTAAAAAAGTTGTTTTTAATTAAAATTTAGTAATTTTCACTATTCATCAAAATATGAAAGTTATCCGAAATGTACCAAAATTTCACCTTAGGCTAAATTCGATATTCCGAATCCAAAAATGAAGTCCATTTTCAAATATAAAATATATATAATTTCAAAAAGTAGGTATTACTATTCATAACGGCTAGTTTGATTAGTTATGGTGTGTTAGAACTCGGTGTTGCGTACAACACACGCTATCACATTATTCAAAGAGAAGCGTACCGTAGAAGCTTGGGATGTTTCATTTTAAATTTTTGATGTCCCCATTTAGTCAAAAAGTTTAAAATATAGTATTTAAAAAGGGTTCACTATTAAAGTTGATAAAAGTGCAATACTGAAAATGAATTTGTTCTTGCATTATATTTAAGAAACTCTTAATATGGATTCTAAAATTATAAGGATTATATAAACATTAAAATTTATCTAATACTATTCATAACCTCTTTTGAACAGCTTGTTTGGTAAGTCATGGTGTGCTTGAACTTGGTGTTGCATGTAGTGAAAGTTATTGAATTATTTTGAAGAAATAACACATTATGAATTCTTGGGGTGTTACACTTTGGGCATACCATATAACATTTATAACCCCAATAGAAATGTCAACATACATAATTGTGTTTGGAAAAGCTTTTCACCTTACAATGAATGTATAACAACATGAATATTGGGATTTTAAACAATGTAATATGAATCATTCATATGCAGGTGAGCGTAGGAAGCTGTAGAATCTAGAGATGGATTAAATTTGACACGATGCATATGAGAACTCCTGAATCTATGCAGAGAAGACAAAGGCTATCCATGCTAGCATGATTCATTGGTGGAATTTTACTATTGGTGAGAAGGTCCTCAGGTACAATTCCAGGATAAATATTCACCTATGTAATCTTTGTTCATGATGGATATTTTATTATATTATTACTAATATTTACCCTCTAGGTGAAATACAGATTTTGAATGAGCAGAGTGGATAAAGTATTACTGTCAATGGGATGAGACTTAAACACTTCTATGAGGACTTTCCAAAGCATCTAGTGGAAGAAATACACCTACTATAAGCAACATACTAGTGAAACACACCAGGTTTTATCCTTCCTTCTCATAGTATCAATTATTATAGTGAGGACACTGCACATTATAGGTATGTGGGTGGATACATTCCCAGCATCATTATGATTTTCATTTTATTTGTTCTTTTTTTCTTTTTCTCCTTCTTTATGGTATTTTCAATTTTCCCCATCTTGTTGATTTCATTAGGATTTTCATTGTATTTCTTCTCTTTTTTCCTTATTTATGGTATTTTTAATTCCCCCCCACCCCATTATGGTCACCAAATCATGGAACATACTAAAAATACATGTTGAAATTTTATATTCCATGTTGTTGTAACATTTTATGAAAACTTGTCTTTGTAATAGAATAAATATTTTTATGAATTTAACATTAGGGAGTAATTTTTGGTGAATTATTTTTTTATCAATGATAAAAATGGTTGTCTCTATGTGAAAACTTTGAGATTATTGATGCCACTTTGTGAGTAGTTTTTCTGAAAACTGTGTCACTAATATCTACACCCATTTTTGCACCAAACCACAAAGAGTGAATATTTATTACTTATTAAAAGTTAAATTTATGTTAGGTAAATATTTTTCCTTTGAAATTGATATTTACATACATTCATTCCTTATCCGATCAATTTCATTCCTATGCTGGGTTGACTTGTGTGTGTATACCTGATATCTAACTATTGTACGCCCTCTAAGAATAAAAATAAAAGATGGGTTTTCTCATAGACCAGTCAAAAACCAATCCTCTTTAACCTTTGATCTTGGTATAACAATTATAATTAGTGTCGTGAGGAGATCAAACAAGGGTGGAGAAATAACTGTTAGATTTGTTCCAAATGAAAATTCTAAAAAAAATTAATAATTGAAGGGAGTGTTGAAATGTGAATCATATGAGGATAACTAGGTCAAAATATTATGGTTTGACTTATGGGAATAATTATGTGATTGAGTCTTGAAATATTATTTTAAAGGATGTAGGGGAGGATCATTGGACAAAATTATTTAAGCTGAAAATGCTAAAATAACCTATATTTATTGGAAACAAAGTGGACAGAATAGCATGGAATGGTTTTCAAACACACACATGGAGAGTTAGAGTCATGGTTTACTTTTCAATTCCTTGCTCAATTTGGTATCATGAATCTCATTTAATTTCATTGTGATGTGATTTATGAGAGTTCTTTTTCAATTTTCATAAGGATTAACTCCTTTGTGTGGTTTGTGCATCGATCACAATACTTAAATGAATTAAAATTTTTCAAATGTTAAATCTCCATACTATTGGGAATATATACATGCATAATTTTTTGTATAAGTGTCTTTTCCCAGTAGTGAAAATGTTTAAGTGTGCGAGTGTTATCACATAGTGATTCACTATTCAATTCCACCCTTACACTGCTATTTTAAACTTGTTTTGTAATGAATATTCAAAATATAATATTTAATTGAACATTATTCTTGATTCAATGAATTAATTTTTATCACTATTTAATAGGGAAATTTTACATGTTGCAGTGTTTACATTTTAGGAGGAGGTGATTTGGAGATCCCACGATAGAATTCATGCCAAATGGGCAAAACTCCCCGAGAGACCAAGCATGCATGTGGACATTAATATGTACTGTGTATAATATGTGCTTCCAATTGGGCTAAAAAGTGGTTTATGAATGAAAAAAATGTGGGATAAATTTCCCTTGAAGATCATGGAGCCCAATTCATCCATTTGGAGGCCCAGGAAAATGCCCATAATGTGAATAGATTCTAGGCGGACCAGATTGGAAAATCCTTTTGTATTTGTGCCATAACTCGGGCCTCAAATATCCAATTGGGATAAGTACACCTACCATGAAAATTTAACTATAATTCTCACCACTCCACTGATTTTCATGATAATTGAACGCATTTTGGTCCATCAACTAGCCTAATTAAAAAGGATAAAAGTTTGTCCTGAATAGTTTAGGCGCTTGACCTCTTTTATAGAAGTGTGATGTTTTTGTCCATAAAATAACTCACCACCATCATTATATCCGGTGGAATGACTAGGTGTGATTTTTATTCTAATTGGAGAGATCTCTTCACCCATTTTAGTTCTCTTCTCCCTCATGTACTTTTAATCCTCTTAGTGATAAATTTAGGTGGGTTTTCTTTTGTTGTAATCTCGAGCACCATGCATGTAATCATCATAAGGTAATTGAATTTCTAGGTTTATTGAAAATTATTCTTCATTTCTACCATATTATTTTTTTATTATGGTATGAAAAAATACAAATAAAGTGAACAATAATCCTCATGCTTAAATGCATAACCCGAATCTTGTGATGATTTGAGTATTGTTGCCTCTTTTCTGACTCCTTCCCTTTCATGAGTGTGTGAATGGATTCTATCGATTGATAAATTACAGGGTCATGAACTGATGCATATTCCGGTTATTTTCTTTTGGAATATTTTACAATTGACACAAATCTAGTCGTCTCCTCACGTAGTTGATTGGATTCCTTGATTGAGTTCTGTTTTTTACATCGATTCAGGTTTGTTGATTTTTAGCGGTCAGTGACAATCAATATCGCTGATTAACAAAATACTAGGTGGTAACCTAGTAATTATGCACATACTATACTATTTTCAGTGTGTATAAATTATTGAATCAATGATCCTTCCCTTTCCCTCAATATTGATGATGGATTGAGCATTAAGGGACACTTACCCAGTATGATCCCGATTTCTCCAACTGGTTTCTCTCATTAGTAATATAATTTCTATTTATATTTTTAAAAAATCAAACCCATGTTTTATAAAACCCCATTAACCTTTTAGTTTAATAATTATAACTTCCTAACATTATTTATCTAAGTTTTTATCGGAGACGGCCTTGGGTTTCTATTATACTACAGAAACTCTAGTTAAAAATAAACTACTAATTTGACGTTCTCAAAAACGCGATCAGGGGAATCCACGGTGGAATTCATGTTATGGTAACTAATAACAAATATTAGTTTCTAAAATTATAAAATAATAAGAAACAAAATATAAGAATCTCAATAAATGTTTTTTCTACCAATTGAATGAACACACTGCACGCATGGCCACATTTTCAAATAGTATCATCTGTTAATTCACAAAAAGTAGTATTTTATTAGGCGGTGTTCGTAGCACTGAAGGATGTCATCCACCCCTCGTATTCTCCCGATTATCTACTAGACAAAACTATGACCTCACCTATGCATGGATGTTTGGAGATTCCCACTTTGGCCCCACATTGTGTTTCCTCTTATAGTGAGGTTCTTCACCGACCCTTTCAAATCTCCCAAATGTTATTTCCTGAAATTTTTTGTGTAGCTTCAGAATAATGTCTCTAAAAAATATAACCGATTATAGAGTTTATATCTTTTATATTCAAGTTATAATCAGACTTTCTCTAGTGGAAATTTTGGTAAGGATTTTCTTGGAAAATATTTCATTTACCCTCTTTCATAATCTCTTGAGCTCATGGGATATGGATTCACCATCTCGGCTATTTAACCTAAATAACAAATTCTTTCTATGTTTTTCTTTCCATGAAGGAGGATTTGTTCTAGGTTTGTGGAAAATAAGAAGGATATATAGGGGTGTGGCAGTTCAATCTTTCTCATTGGTTGATGGAGGTCCACTATGGTAGGGACACCCCACACACGTTAGTGTAGATTAATCTCCAAAATCTCCCTACCCCATTTCAGATTGGTGGTTCCTTAGGGGGTATTTACTATTAATCTGATTATAACCTTTTAATGGAGTAATACAAGGTATATAGGTTTTTTATTAACATTGATATATCTCATCAACTTCTAGATAGAATCTTCTTTAAAGTGAAAGACTCATTTGATTGGATATGAGAACTTTATTATCCCTCTTCTCCTGGGTTTTTCAATATTTTCAGTCTTCAAGGGAACTATATACCTATTTATAGGTAACATCAATAATCTAATTTTTGTGTCTTCTAGTACGATCCCTCAAGAAATGGTTTATTTTCTTTATTAGAGGATTTTTATATCCCCATGGGAAATCCTGACCCTATGGAGTTGGTCTGGGATGTATATTTTTGGTTATTTCTCTTACCTATCCCGAGGACAGTGGGGAGTCCCAAGTTCCGTATCATCATGATCCATTAATCTGAAATTAATTGAATAGAATTTATTTAGTTACATATATTCCAGTAGTCTACTTATCTCTCTCTCAAGGCTATTTTAGGGACTAGTCAGAAATATAGAAAGCTCGGGACCATGGTAAGGCTGTCATGTGTTGTTTATTCTATTTATGTAATTCTATTCCTAGTGACCCATCCACTCTAATTAGGTTCATGTATTCACTCTAACAATAATCAGTGTATTATCACATATAAATAAGTGTCATGTTTTCATGTATTTTTCTCCATCTCAGTTGATGTGATAGGTGTCTCCTCAGTCAATGGTTATATTGGTCTCCCCGCTAGAAAAAAGGTGTATTTAATCCCCCCTGCTAGGCTGGATTCAACCTCTACCTCTGAAATATCGAATTATAGGTAGGCGAGGAAGGTTGATACCCATTCTTAGGAACCCCCATATCCTAATTACTTTCATCATCCATCACCTTCAAAGTGAATTTTTACTCATTCACAATCCAAACTCATGACATATCAGTCCCTATCCAACAACAAGCGTGCCATGTTATTTGGGGCTAGAGTTGAGAGAGTCCCATTTAAATGATAACATTTATAATCTATAACATCTTAGTCTTGGGTTCTTTGTACATGACGGTTTTTCTCACTAATTAAGTCCACCATAGTAAACAATCTTTAGTCACAATGATTGAGCCTAAGCAGTGCTCCCTCAAAATAGCTGAGTTCATACGATGAGTAAAAACGCACAATTATATGAATTTTAACACCCAAAACCATTATATTTTGATATTTTGGAATCTCAAATTATCATTGGACTTGATCGAGGCTTCAAATCGTTTTTTCACAATGAGAATCTCAAGTGGAACTCCGAACTCATTTTTAACATTGTCTACAGTAGTTTTTATGAACAGATAAGTGATTTCTTATAATATTCTTTAGACTAATTAAATCTTGGGGAGTCCCTATGGATATTATTGGTGATTTTAACATGATTTATAATCCAAATGAAACTAAAGGGAGGGATGATTTACCTAAAATTTATATCCAAGAATTCGCATCGTTCATGGTATTTAGTGGGTTTCCTGTCATGAGATACACATGTGATCACTTTATGTGGTGTAATAATTAGAAATGGTAGTTTCACAACTGATGTCACCTCGACTGCTTCATGGACAATTTCCATGCCATAATTTCCTACCATGATTTTAAGGTAACACACCTTATGTGGAGTCTCTATGATAATTCTCCAATTTTTTTGGTATTGTCTCCTAGTAAATTGCGTTGTGGGTGATTCTTATTATCAAATATGCGAACCTATTCTCCAAGTTATCATGAAGAAGTGAGCGAGTAATGGAATAATCCATCTAAGGTAAATACCTATATTGGTCTTCAAAACAAATATCATAGTCTCAAGGGTGATATAAATTCATATAATATGAAGGAAAATTCATGCTCCTAGGACATTGATGCTACTAAGGTAGACATTTATAGTGTGAAATATTCTCTGAAAAATATTTATGATGAAACTATGTTCTTTAAACTCACTATCTAGAAGTATATTCTAGCAAAAAGGTAATTGAGGTGGGATATGGTGTAATGTGAGCATTCAAGAATAAAATTTGATTGTAAAAGGTGTTGTAATGTGGTGTTCTTCATGCATGTAACATGTAAAAGAGGTGTTCCATCAGAACAAACGTTATGCTTGGGGATGGAACCCACACTGATGTTTGATGGGTGATTTGAGTTATGGATGAAACATATATTTAATTGATTTTTCCGGTCCTAACCCCTATATTCATGGTGTATATCTGAGGGGATATGAAGAACTTCTTGATTTTGTTCCTCTTGTTGTTTTTACATCTGATAATCCACCCATTGAAGTCATACTTGAAGAGAAGGAGATTTATGAGGTGATATGTGGACATAACATAGAGGGAACACCAAACACATATGGTTTTCTAGGACTATTCTATAGTTGTTATTGGAATATCATCAAAAGTAATTTCATTCATGTTATATAGGAATTTTTTAGGGGTGGAAGCCTCCCCCATATGGAAAATTGTACTACCTTAGTGTTAATTCATAATATAAAAGACCATAGGACTCTGTATTATTATTGCTCAGTTATCGTCTGAAATTTTCAAAATAAGATACTCACCAGTGTGATTAATAGAAGGTTATCAACTCATTTTCTCTATTAGGTATGTTAATAAAAACATGGGTTTGTGAAATGAAGGAATATTCAATAGGCAACTGTGTTGGACAAAGAAGAGATATGTGAAATTAATCCAAAGTTCCTTAGATAAAACATGGAAATAACTCTTCAAATAGATAAATCATGTGAACATGTCGAGTGGAATTGTATCATCAAGGTGTCTTATAGTATGGGATTTTCCTCTCAGGTCATTGGTCTTATGTTTTGGTTCTTCAACTCCTCTTGGATTTTAATATCCTTCATGGGATTAAAATATGGCTTTTATGAATCATTTTGTGGGCTAAGATAGGGTGATATATTTTCCCCAACCATAGTCAATATTACACAAGATGTTATTAGAATCCACATTAATAGGATTATTTTTTATAGGTAATGTGATTCCTTATTGATGTATGTCACATTATTATACCATCACCAATTTAATGTTTGTAGATGACACCATAATATTTGTGAATGTTAATAATAGATCAGTATGTGGAATCAGTAATGATATTAAGGACTATTAAAAATGGTGTGGATATGTTATCCATTGATTGATGTGTAGTTTCTAAATTTTTAAATGGTGCTCGGATAAGTGGCTATCTTCTCTAATAAATAATCTCAACATGTAGATAAGAGACTTCTCTTGGATTAAGTTGGTGCCTCCACTTCCCCAAGCTGTCCACACATCCACCACACTAATAAATGATTTTTTAGGATCAAAGATATAATTTTGTATTAAAAAAATTGATATATATATATATATATCCTTTTATTTTATAATAACTATGGTAAATACAGGTCTCTTCTCAATTACAATTCAATCACATTAAACCATAATATTCCTAAAGTAATACATCTCTCATAATGATAATATCATCGCATCGTTCATTTGGGAGGCATATTCGGAAGGTATGTATCATTAGTATTTTTGGATAAGAATTTCCATGATTTTTAAGGGGGAGGAATCAATGTTAAAAATATAACATATACAGTTCAATGTATTCATGTGAAGTTAGTGTAGGAGTTCCTTGAATAATAGACCATATGGGGTAGGTTCATGTTAATGAAATGTAGTGGGAAAATTTCCACAATGAGAGGGAGTCATCATTATTTATGGTCTATAATTCGTTATTATATCATAAAAATTAAACGACATAGTCGATGGATAGTTTGAAGGGTAGATAAAACTCTTTGGAATCAAAACTAGGAAAGAACCCACTTAGTTTCATTAGCTTTCCAGTTCCGGATGTCACATTCAGGCATGCATGCATGCAGAAAATATTCATAGATGCCATTTTGAATAAGAAATATTTGTATATCTTCAATATCATCGAGTTAAATAATTAATAATAGATGTACATATTTACTGGATATTATTTAGGATAACTCTCAATGAAGTAATTTAGAAGGCTGATAATGCCTCCTGACCATCAAGATATATGGTGTGTTGGTGCTATATGGACCATTGAGAGGAGATATCGATGTACCTACACTTAGAAGGAAAGCTGGATCATTTGGTATTTAGAGTGTTTCATGATTTTACTCCTTTTTGTAACACCCAAAGAATTCATAGTATGTTATTTCTTCAATGTAATTCAATAAATTGCACTACACGCAACACCGAGTTCAAGCGCACCACGACTTACCAAACTAGCCATTCAAAGGAGCTTATGAATAGTATTAACTAATTTTTAACTTTATATAATACTTATAATTTTATAAATCATATAATTAGTTTCTTAGACATTGTGAATAAACAAGGTCATTTTTTCAGATAAAATAAGTATTTTAAAAAAAATCAATTTTACCGCCTTTTAGTAGCAACTCCTTTTTAAATCCAATATATGAAACTTTTATATATTCAATTTGAAAAAATAAACATCTTCTTTAGAATTTGGACATAATAATTTAGTTTCATCAAATATTTGGTGTCTTTATGATAACTTTTATATTTGTGTGAATACTGAAAAATAATATATTTTAACTTAAAACATCTTTTTTAATCAAAATAATTTGTAGTGTTTAATTATACATTTTATTGGATTGTAAGTATAAATATATTATATTTTTACCATTTAATCCAATTTTACTCATTGGAAATAATTTCACTTTGAAATTGAACATAAACAAGTATCAATCTTTTGTTAGTTATTATTTCTTAAAAACACGCATTTTAGTTTTGACAACGGGAATTAATTTTAAATTAATAAATGAAACTTCTATGCTATCAATTTGGTAAAATAGACATAATTTTTGAATTCGGAATATCAAAATTAGCCTAGGGTAAAATTTTGGTAACTTTCTGAAAACATTCAATTTTTGATGAATTTTTAAAAACACTAAGTTATTGTTTAAAAAAGACTTTTTCATTAAATTATTATTTATTTTATTTAAATTTATTTTAGTTATATAAAAGATAAATAATACCTATATATGTTCAATGTACTTCATTGGATTCAGTTTATAATAATTCTAGATATATAAAAATTCTATTAAACATTTTACCGTCTTTTAGCCACCTCCTAGGAGCATTATCAAATTTACATAAATATAAATCTTACCGCTTCTGTGAGTTGAATTTAAAAACAATGAGAAAAACAGTTGATATAAGTAAGTAAAATCTGGTTCAATGAGATGAAAATAATATGTGGGTAATAGTAACTTTTGACTTTTATTTACCACGGTTAAAAGGTAATTGGGTAATTAAAGTTAAAAATGATATTATCTTCACCCTAGCACATGTCCTAATTCTATTGGATAAGTTTAATTTGAAAAAAAACAAAATTTGGAATAAAATATGATCCTTTAGGTCCACTTGGATTAGATTAGGACATTTATTATTATTTAATTTAAAGAAGAGTTAAAAGTGTTAAATTCAAGTTTTCATAACTAAGACATTTTTAATATAGGGTTATACATAAGATAAATTCAACTATAAATATTAATTAGAATGATAAAACGATTTCCTACATAATTATATTTTATTTATAATTTTTAGAAATTAAATAATTTAATTTATTTTTGACACAATGATGATACAATAATTACCTTATTTATTAAAAATTAAAATAATTGATATTATAAATACCCAAATAAATGTAATTTGACACTTTTAATGAATTACACTAATTTTAATGGTTAATATGACATATTAGGGTTGATTAGATTAATTGTTTTCTAAGTGATAATGCCGTTATCAATTTTTAAAAAACAAGATACCAAATAGTGTCATAATTTACACAAAAGAGTTTTTAAAACAAATATTATATTATGATTTGGTATTCTATTCCTAAAAAATTAAGGTTATGCCAAAGTGCTTAAATAATATTATATATTTCCTTAATGAACCACTTGGGGTTCTCTAGGAAGTTTATAGTAAGTTTATTAACCATATAATATAAAAATACAAAGTGACATTGTAAATGTCAAACTATTTAACTAAGAGTTAAATATACAAGGTAAGGGTAATATAGTAACCCAAACCTATATAAAACCTATTGGATGAGTGTTGTTCGACCCATCCCAACCATATCCTTTAAATAATTTATTTTGGATCCATTAGAAAGAGAAAATTAATTTATTATAAAATACTTTTTTAAGTATTTCCTAAGGTGCCCCTCACCCCTCTTATAAAAAGGAACTTCCCATTCTCTAAAATTCACACCTCCAAAGCCATTTTTATTGGCCAAAACCTAAAGAAATATCCTCCAAACTATATCAACATCATTATAGAGTACTTAATTTTGTCATAAATCCAACCTAAGGATCCCTTTTGATCAAATCAAAAGGAAGAACCCGAAGAAGATGTAAATATTTCATCACCTCTTTCAAGTTCTTTTCTTCTTCCACTTACTATTTCTTTGTTGTGTCCATTCTAAAATAATAAATCATATATATTGTATATAATTTTATGTTATTATAAAAATGTAACATCCATATTCATTATTTTATCCATCCTATAAATGAAAAAGTCGCCATACGTGTGTACGTACGGATTACCGTCTCCACGTCTTTTTGTAGTTTGTTATTCAAACAATTTATTATTTGGATGGGTATAATAATGAGTTTAATTGATGTAAATAATAAATATAACATTTTAATTATTTTTCTTATATGATATATCATCCAACTACATATGATTTATCCTTCAATATAATGATATTGTCGCTCGTGCGTACGTACGGATTATCGTCTCCACGACGCGATGAGATTCATTTCCACGTTCACCATTTAATGATGATTCTAAAATATATATCATTAATAAGTATGTAATATATGAAATAATAATGATACTGGAGATATATATATATATATGTACTTACATATATTGTATTCACTTAGTTTCATTCAACACGATATGAAAACGGAAACAACGTTTTTGCGTACGTATGACCTACCATCTCCATAAACAGTGTTTTCCATTTCATATATATACATCTTTTATAAATATTTATATTATAAATATATATGATATATAAATAATGTTTTATATTCTGGAAGTATTTAAATCATAATCTAAAAGATACAATCATGAGTAACAAGCTAAAACGCGTACGATAAGGAAAGTGATTATTACCCGAAATGTTAATATAACATTGAAATTATTATTAAAGAGGTATTATAAAGTCATAAATGAATCACGTATGATATAATAAATATGAATTTGGTTCTGTTATAATCTAATAACATACAATGGTCATTATATAAGAGGTTAAATGTACCATCGACCAAAAAAAATTTCAAGGTAAGGGGTTTTCATCTCACTCCTTATTCCAGTGAGATTCATGCTATATTGACACTATTTCCTTTTGTGTGGTGTATGTACTACCAATAATTGTACTTTTTGTGTAATAAACTTTAATTTATTTTTATTTGCATCTTTATTTTATGACACTTATTTCATGGGGTGTATGTTTCTTAAGGTACCAAATTGGCAGGGTTTAATTCCTCAATCGTGTTATTATCTGAGATTGTTTATGTGTCAATATCTGATGGGACATATTTATTATCCACGCCCATGTTTCATAAAAGAGTTTTCAATGGGATTCTATTAAGGTACTTTTTTACTAAAACAAAATTTTAAATGTTTTAAATATTTTTTCTTCTAAATCATTCTCATTAATGTCTATGTTTTCAAAATGGATTTTAAGGATTTATCTATATGGACATGAATGTTTTTAAAATGTTAATTCCTTTAAAAAGTTTCAAAGTGGTATGGGACACTTTTATTAAAAAAAATATTTAAATATATTCCTTTCTAAATTGTGTGACTTTTAATTGTTTTCATGAAAAATGGATATTTATCTCAAAGAGTTCTACAAATCATTTTCATCGATGTCAACATCCTTTGATGGATTTTAAACTTGATTGAAGTTTATTTATTATGGTACAAATATTCAATTTTTTAATGAAGTTTTTGTGATATGTTTGACTATGGATGTGTTATTTTAATATCATTCATGGTTTATGGATAAAGTATTTATTTTTCACATGCAAGGTTTAATACGAATGTTTATGTTATGTTTAATCCTTTTCAAATGAGGAATTCATTGGACTTAGTAAGTGACCGGTGGAGCCCTCTATAGCTCCTCGATGCATCGGTATGTCTCATGATACAATCTAGTGTCTTGTCACAAGGCCTGGACAAAATATTATTTGTAGTCTTGGCACAAGGCCTTGACTATGTGGTTATGAAAGTATGGCATTATGCATTCCTTTATTATGAAAGTGGCTATTGATTTTTCATGTGATTATTCGACTAGTATAATATCCATTTGAATAAGTAAATGAAATTATTTGTTTTTAAATTTTCCATATTATGCTTAAGATCAAGTTTAAAAGGCTTTTTGTTTTAGTCTTATACATTTCCTTAAATGTTTATGCTTATTTATGAATGTTTTCGCTGTATTTTTATCCTTACTAAGCATTTGAGGTCACCCCTTTCAAGGATTTATTTTTTCCAGGATGCGGAGAAGTATATTATGACTGACCTACATGGATAGTATATTAGATCTTAGTGTTTTCTATGGAGACAATGTTGTTGTAGTTTTCCATTTTATGATGTAATGTAAACCTTATGAATGTATCTAGTACATCCAAGGCTACTAAATTAAGTGGTCTTTCGAGACTTGATCTTTTGTGATTATACCAATGATACATAATAATGCACCGACTCTGGGTTTCTGGGGTTATGGGTTAAAGTTGGTATTAGAGAATGTTTAGTACAAACCTTGGAATCTAGATTTAGGCAATCCTTGATTAGAGCACATTACCCTAAGATAGACTATGAGGATTATTATATAAGAACTACCTATAAATTTGATATTGTAGAGATTTTGTGTGTTTTACAAGAAATACATCCATGTCTAGATATGAGAAGGTGGAGGTGGCTCTGGCACATATTTATCTAGGGGTAAAACATGAAAACACAACTTTGATCTAGACTCAAATGGGAACTGGTGCACGACAACGGGCCTTACTGCACTCTTGGTTAAGACACTCCCGGGGGATATGCTTAGGATAGTTCTCATTTCTATTACAAACCATTGTAAAGGGTTTATATGTATATACTTCATCAAGGAAAACATTTTTAGGATTATGGATTACATCCATAAACTATTCAATTTATGTTAGGTATTTTTCAAGATTGTAATTATTCATTGCAATTCATAAACTGACCTAGTGTATGCCATTGTATAGAAATGGCACCCAGTAGAAGGAATGTGAACTCGAACAATTCGTATGATCCAAAGAGTAAGAAGGATCGTATCTTTCATGGTATTAATCCAACATTTTGAAGGGAAATAGTCTCCCATGTATTCTCATCATACGAATAAATAGTATCATATGTTAATAAGATTTGTAAAGAATTATCTAAGTCATGTGCCTTTGAAGGGAAGGAATATAAGAAAAGGATGGAAGAGATAATGATGGATAAAGGGAACAGGGAAAATAAGGATTTTCCCATATGTGATAAATGTGGAAAGAATCACCTTGGTAAATGCTTGAATGGAATGGGAGTTTGTTTTAAATGTGGAGAAAAAGGACACCAAGTAAGTGATTGGAAGGGTATGAAAAATAGTTTCAAATGTAAAATGTTTCATCTTCAAGGAGTTGGGACAATACGCGAAACAATGTCCAAATAATCTGATTGTACCCCAAATGTTGTTATTGGATAATAATAAAGTTATGATACAACCGAATATGAAGAGGAATGATTAGATTTCTTACGTTGTTATTAAAGTATTGTGTCTTTTGAGTATTGTAAAAATGATGTACATGCTATACGAATTATAGATTTTATATGGATTGTATTGCAGTACTATTTCATTAAGGACTTGAGATTGTGTGGAGCCAAGAAAAGTGACTTAATAGCAGGTTAATGTTTTGGAAAATATATGGTTGAGAGAATGATAAACCATAATATGATTCTGATACTGAGGTAGTGATTTTGAAATAATACATGATTGATTTGGATAAATTATATTGGATATTCTTGACAACCTTGAAACTGATTAATGATTTTTATATTCCATAATTGTTGGAGATTACATCATTTTTGGATAGAAGGAGTATATCCAGTATTCTATAAGAAATAAAGGAGCATGAATGTAATCCATAAGGTTTTATGGTTATTTAGGGTGTTGCAGTGTTTTAAAAGAATACATGATGAAGGAGTTCACATGTTATTACATGGAAAAAGGATCTTCATTGTGTTTACCATCCTTATAAATTTTGGACCATGATTTTGGAGAGATGTATTTTGGATAAGTTTGGTTTGATATTATTTTTGGATTTCCATAAAAAAAAGACAACACGGAGGTTGGGTGGCAACCTGTCGCGTCCGGAAGGTCCGCGATACATGAACTCGCAACTGAAGGGATACAATGGTGTATCACCTACCACTGGACAACGTGATATCCTGGATTGAATAACTTACTTTTTTTAAAGTTCTGGTAGATGAATTATAAATTCATTTTTCTGAACCCTATACAAATATGATAAATATAATATATTTTTTAAGAATCTATTATCTTTTAGAGTGAAAGATTAGTTTTGGTTGAAATTAGTTAATGGATGGAAAAATACTTGTCAAGTATATATTTTTCTCTTATTCAATGAAGAAATTAATTTCTAAAATTTAGGTAAGGTATCTTAAAACTAAAAATGTGTTATCATAATACCTTATGTTTTGTAGAACCAAATATATTTTAAATCATCATAGATTGATGGCTTTGAGGCCCTCAATTCTTCAATTGTTTGTGACTGATGACCTCAATAACTCCCTATATATATTTACATTTTTTCTCCAATTATGTGTCTTTAATTTCCACTAATTTTCTCCTAATCGAGATCATAATTTGGTGGTGACTTTTCCATTCCCCTTTTCCTCTTAATAAGACTAAATTTTATTAACCCTACTTCCGATGTAGGTTTTTCCCACCTAGGTATTTTCTATTTTCAACCTTTTATTTTAAAAGAACAATTTCAAATTGTGAGGACGCAATTTATTGAAGGAGGGAATAATGTAACACCCCAAGATTTCATAGTACGTTATTTCTTCAAAGTAATTCAATAAATTTCACTACACGCAACACTGAGTTCAAGCGCACCATGACATACCAAAGTTGTTGTTCAAAAAAGGTTAATAATAGTATTAAATAAATTTTGAACTTTATATAATCTTTATATTTTTTTAATCCATATTATTAGTTTCTTATAGATAATGAAAAAACAAATATAATTTTTTCAGATGAAAGAAGTATTTTTTTAAAAACAATTGCAATTTTACCGCATTTTAATAGCAAAAACTTTTTAAAATCCAATATTTGACACTTTTATATATTAAATTTCACAAAATAAACTTCTTATTTAGTATTGGGACATATGAATTTAGTTTCAATAAATTTTTTGTGTTTTCTGATAACTTTCATATTTGGGTGAATAGTGAGAAATACTATATTTTAACTTAAAACAACTTTTTTAATCAAAATAATTTGTACTATTTAATTATAAATTTTAATTGTTTGGAAGTATAAATAGATTATATTTTTTTCATTTAATATAATTTTATTCATTGCAAATAATTTCACTTTGAAATTGTACATAAACAAGTATCAATCTTTTGTTAGTTATTATTTCTTAAAAACACGCTTTATGGTTTTGACAACGAGAATTAATTTTAAATTAATAAATTCAGATTATATGTTTTGAATTTGGTGAAATAGACTTAATTTTTTAATTCAAAATATCATAATTAGATTAGGGTGGAATTTTGCTATTTTTCTGAAAACTTTCAATTTTTGATGAATAGTGAAAAACACTAAGTTATTGTTTAAAACCGACTTTTTCTTTACATAATTATTTATTTTATTTAAATTTATTTTAGGTAAAAATAGATAAATAATACCTATATAAGTTCTATGTAATTCATTGGATTCAGTTTATAATAATTCTAGATATATAAAAATTTTATTGAATTTTTTACCGTCTTTTACCCACCTACTAGGAGAATTTTCAAATTTACATAAAAATAATCATTACTGCTTCTATGAGATGAATTTAAAAAATATGAAAGACATTGTTGATATCAGTAAGTAAAATGTGATTCAATAAGATGAAAATAATGTTTGGGGAATAGTAACTTTTGACTTTTATTTACCACGGTTAAAAGTAAAAATGGTAATTAAGGATAAAATTGATATTATTATTACCCTAAAACATGTCCTAATTATATTGGATAAGTGTAATTAGACCAAAAACAACCTTAAGAATAAAATATGATTCTTTAGGTCTACATAGATTAGATTAGGACATTAATTATTATTTAATTTAAGGAAGAGTTAAAAGTGTTAAATTCGTGTTTTCATAAATAAATCATTTTTAATATAGGGTTATACATAAGATATATTAGAATATATATATAAATTATAAAGATAAAAATATTTCATACATAATGGTATTTTATTTATAATTTTTATATATTAAATAATTAAATTTATTTATGACACAATTATAATGCAATAATTACCTTATTAATGAAATATTAAAATAATTGATATTATAAATACCAAAATAAATGTAATTTGAGACTTTTTATGAATTAAACTAATTTTATAGGTCAATATTCCATATTAGGGTTGATTAAATGTATTTTTTTGAAGTAATATTACTGTTATGAATTTATCAAAAAAACAAAATACCAAATAGTGTCAAAATTGACATAAAAGAGTTTTTAAAACAAATATTATATTATTAATTTGTATTCAATTACTAGAAATCTAAGGTTCTGAAAAAGGGCTTAAATAATATTATATATTTCATTAATGAACCACTTGGGGTCCGTTTATATGTTTATAGTATGTTTATCACCAATATAACATAAAAATACAAAGAGATGTGGTAAATGTCAAATTATTTAACTAAGAGTTAAATATACAAGGTAATGTTAATATAGTAACCCAAACCTGTCTAAAACCTATTGGTTGAGTGGTTTTCTACCCATACCAACCTTATCATCTAAAAAACATTTTGGAGCCATTAGAAACCTAAAATGAATTTATTATAAAGTAATATTTTACGTTTTTTCTAAGGTGCCCCTCACCCCTCTTATAAAAGGGCACTCACACTTTTATCAACATCGCACCTCCAAATCCATTTGTTCCGGACAAAACCTACCCAAATATCCTCCCAACTATCATACCTTCATTCTAGATACCTTAATTTGATCATAAATCCATCCTATGGAGGAATTTTGATCAAATCTAAATGAAGAACCTGAAAAAGAGGTAAATATTTCATCACCTATTTCAAGTTCATTTCTTCTTCCACTTCCTATTTCATTGTTTTTTTATTCTAAAATAATAAATCCAGTATATTATATATAAATGTATCTTATTATAAAAATGTAACAACCATATTCATTTTTCTATCCATCCTACAAATGGCAACGTCACCATACGTGCGTACGTACGGATTACCGTCTCCATGTCGTGGTATAGTTTGTTATTCAAACACTTCATTATTTGGATGGGTATAATGATGAGTATAACTAATGTAAAAAATAAATATAACATGTTAATTATTATGTATCAATATAATGATATTATCGCTCGTGCGTACGTACGGAATACCGTCTCCACGAAGCGATGCGATTCATTTCCATGTTCACCATTCAGCGATGATTATAAAATATATATCATTATGAAGTATGTAATATGTGAAATAATAATTATACAGGAGATATATATATATATATATTTACTTACATATATCTTATACACTTAGTTTCATTCAATATGATATGAAAACAGAAACAACGTTTATGCGTACGTACAGCCTACCGTCTCCATAAACGGTGTTTTCCATTTCATATATATACGTCTATAATACATATTTATATTATAAATATAAATGATATAAAAATCATGTTTTATATTCTGGAAGTATCTATATCATGATCTAAGTGATACAATCAAGAGTGACAAGTTAAAAAACGTACTATAAAGAATGTGATTATTTCCCAAAATGTTAATTTAACATGGAAATTGTTATTAAATGGGTAGTATAAAGTCATAAATTAATTATTCATGATATAAAAAATATGAATTTGGTTCTGGTATAATCTCATAACATACAATGGTCATTATACAAGGGGTTAAATGTACCCTCGACCAAAGGAAAGTGCAAGGTAATGGGTTTTCATCTCACTCCTTATTCACGTGAGATTCGTGCTATATTGCCACTATTTCCTTTCATGTGGTGTGTGTACTTCCCATAATTGTATTCCTTGTGTAATAGACATCAATATAAGTTTATTTAATTCTTTATTTTATGATTATTCTTTCATGGATGTTTGTTTCATAAGTTACCAAATTGGTAAGGGTTAATTCCTCAATCTCATTATTATCCAAGAATGTTTATGTGTAAGTATCTACAGGGGAATTTTTATTATCCATGTCCATGTTGCACAAAAGAGTTTTCAAAGGGATTCTTTTAAGGTAATTTTTTCTAAAACATCATTTTAAATGTTTTAAATATATATTCTTCTAAATCATTCTCATTAATGTCCATGTTTTCAAAATGGGTTTTAAGGATTTTTCTATATGGACATGATTGTTTTTAAAATGTTAATTGCTTTAAAATGTTTCAAAGTGGTATGGTACACTTTGAAAAAAAAATGTCGTTAAATTTATTCCTTTCTAAATTGTGTTACATTTTAATTTTTTCATGAAAAAGGGATATTTCTCTCAAAGGGTTTTACAAATCATATTCATCTATGTAAACATATTTTGATGGATTCTAAACTTGTTTGAAGTTGATTTATTATGACACAAATCTGCCATATTGTAATGAAGGTTTGGTGATATGTTTGACTTTGGATGTGTTATTTTTATACCATTCATGGTTTATGGATAAAGTATTTACATTTCATGTGATAGTTTTAATATGAATGTTTATGTTATGTTTATACCTTTTCAAATGAGAAATGCATTTAACTTAGTAAATGACAGGTGGAGCCCTCTATAGCTCCCCGATGCATCGGTAGGTCTCATGAGACAAATTAGTGTCTTGGCACAAGGCCTTGAATAAATCTTATTTGTAGTATTGGCACAAGGCCTGGACTTTGTGGTTATGAAATTCTGGCATTATGCATTCAATCATTATAAAAGTGGTATTGATATTGAATTTGATAATTCGAATAGTAGAATATCCATGTGAATAAGTAAATGGAACTATTTGATTTTATCATTTCTATATTATGATGATGTTTAAGTTTAAAATGATTTTGTTTTAGTCTTATACATTTAATTAAATTTTTATGTTTAATTATGAAAGTGTCCACTATATTGTTATCCTTACTGAGCATCTGAGCTCACCCATTTCTATGTTTTATTTTTCCCAGGATGCAAGAAAGTATATTATGACTGACCTGTAGGGATAGTCTATGGGATCTCAGTTTTTTCAATTGAGACAATGTAATTTTAGATTTCCATTTTCCGATTAATGTAAACCTTATGAATGTATCTAGTACTTCCAAGGCTACTAAACTAATCGGCCTTTCGAGACTTGATCTTTTGTGATAATACTAATGATATGTAATAATGCACTGACTCTGGGCTTCTGGGGTCGGGGCATTACATTTTACCCCCATAATTAAAATGGATGCACTATTATTGATTGTTGATTCTAGAGTGTGGGAGGATCATGCCTAGAGAGGAAACCCCAATCACTGGTCCTCCTTGTAGGTTGTTGGTGCATTTGTAAGGCGAGGAATTAAACTCAAGTGGATGGCATTTCATGAACGTGGAGGAATATTTTCATTAGAACCAGAAACCTCCAGGTAGATATGATACACCTCTTAAAAACTAAGAATTAGAACCATCCCTCTCAACAATGTTAGCTAGTAGAACATTTATCTACTCTACCATGAGATCCAATCAGGTTCGTTGGGTTCGTTGGAACCCAAAATATTCCAATCCCAAACTCAACAAGGGTAGTTTATTTAGTATGGGGTCTTGAGGGGTGGTGGTGTGGTTCAGTATCCTTGGGGAGATGACATTTTTCATTTACAAAATGTTTTGGAAGTAGGTATTCCCTATAGAAAGAAGAAATGATGATCAACACATGCCTTCTTTTAAGAAGGTAGAAGAACCTCAATCTGGTAGTGGTTGAGACAGACTCTATAACACTATATAATTCCATATAAATATATAGTCCCATCACTTGTCAAATTTTATATATTATTCATTAGTGCAAGGGTCATATTAACAACCAAATGAGTTTCCTTCACTGTCACACCTAGGTATTTTTGAGGGAAAATGAATAATATTGTTAAAATATGATGTGGAGCACAGTTGGCACACGGTTAGGGGAATTGTGCATCCTGCGTAGGAAACAGTGCAAATAATTGTGTGTTTTTGGACAATGAATAACACATGGTTATCACATGGTTTTTAAATCATGTGGGCTAACCATGAGCCATATTCCTCTTAGCTATTAATGGGGTCATGGTTTCCAAATAGTTTTGAAAACCATGCAGCCAAAACAATGTGACTTTTATAGGTCATTAAAAATTGGATTTTTATTTTTCTTCCTCCCCTGATTATTAATCCCAAACCCCCCCCCCCCCCCCCAAAACCTCCCCACTTGAAATTACTCCTCCTTTGAGCCTCCCTATATCTCTAATTTACTCCCCTTGGCCTCCATTTTTGTTGTAGATTTGTCTAATTTTTCCAAATTCTTCATGTAAGTCCCTCTTTTATTCATTTATCCCTACTTTATAGGGTCCAATCTAATTATTTCTTGGGGATTATTATCTCCATTGGTTGGGGTGGTCTCTTATGCATCAAATATTTATTATTTGGGTTTGATCTTGATTTTTTTGATTCAATATATCCATTCTAGGGTATTTTGGTGGTTTGGTTCTGTTTTTGAACACTTCTTTTGATATTTATAATCTTGTAGTAGGTGGTTTCAGGACCTAACATTATTGGATGATTTTAATATACTTCCATCGTTATTTATTTGGGTTTTAGTGTTTAATTATAGTATTTTAAATTTATATTTTTTGTTTTTTGGCCTGAAAAAACATGAAATTTTATTTTCTAAAGATAAATGGTTATGTTTTATATATATGGAATTTCAATGTTACATGAAATGGGTTTTATGCATTATGTAGAAGATGTAAAATAAAGTTTCAAACTAATCTAAATGATAAAATGAGTTTTCTAAGTGAAATGAGTTTTTGTTTCAGGTTTTATCCCTATTAGTCAAATTTCGATATGATTAGTGAAATTAGTTAAATGAAGGGAAGCATGTTTCAATGTGAAATTGGTCTGTGTATGGATTTTAAAGGTTCTAGACCATTAAATTTTTTAAATTGATTATGTGAATTTGATATGATGATTTTTGTTGGTCGGAGTGGATACTCAAGAGGGGGTTGAATTGAGTTCCAAAAAAAATCTGTTAAAAAAATTATTATTAAAAATCCCCCAATTTAGAAAACTTGTTAAATGGTAGTGAATTTATAAAAATATTTAAATGTTCAATTACTCTCTCAAAGACTGATTACTTCTCAGTTAACTTATTTTGAAGATTAAGTTTGCTTTTGGGACTAATTTACTAGTTCATAATAAGTATAAACACTTCCTAGTTCAACTATTAGAGTTACTTTAAAATAGATATATATTTAAAGTACATAACAGCGGAATAATCGATATAGTTTAAAACAGAATAAATAATAACAACAGTTTTAACCAAGAGGTTCAGTCTCAAGACGAGACTTATTCCTCTCAAAAAAATATATATAAATTTTGATCCACACCCTTGATCGGGATAAACAACAGTACCGAGACTATCCATGTACTAAGACCTCTACCACAGTTCTTCATGGGAACAAATAAACACAATAGCACTCGAGCTATTAAGGTCACACATGACCTCTACCACTATCCACAGTGGTATACAAGAGAGTTATAGAAGTTTTGTGTGAGGATATACAAATCCTCCAGTTAAGCACAGGAGACACTATGTGTCTAAAAATACCGAGCACACACACTGCTCAAAATATAAATAAAAGAATCACTGAGAGAGATTAGATATGAGTTTAGAAATGATCTAGTGATTTGAAATGCACCTCTGGACTTCTTTTGGTTAAACATAAATGCTTCTGGGTCCTTATCTAGTTTTTTCCTTGAAAACAAAGTGTCATTTTCTTCCTTCATTTTCAGGTTCAGTATGATCGGCTTGATTATATGAAGAGATCGTTATAGTTCATTGCTCACTTAAGCTCTGGTGCATGTCATCTTTTTGTCACCAATGAGTATATTCATATGTCCCCACACACAAGAGCTTTTTCACTTCTTTTTCATCACTCACATGTTGTGCCCGGCATTCGTCTTTCCTTTTATAGCTTTCAGCTCCAACAATTGGAATTATTACCTTTTTATAGGTACGAGGTACAGTTCTTGAAATACCAACCTCTATAATTAAATAGTAGTATGTGCATTAAATTAACTAAATATGACTGTTAGCATTATATTAATAATATTGGAAAAGTATAGTGTTTGAGTAGCAGTGACTGGTTAATAGTCATCTTCTATTAGTGGCTCTATGTCGGTAGATTTGTAATGGTGGACATTGTATTAGTGGATTCCCTGTATCGGTAGCTGTTACTCTGTGCAACAGTAGCTCTATATACCGGTAACTCCTTTATCGGTAGCGTTGGTCTATCGGTAACTTGTTTGTATCGATGACTCCTTCTATCAAAAACATGCTTACATCAGTGTCTCATTCTATTGGTAATTTTCTTATATTGGTGGATCCGTCTGTATCGGTGGACATGATATCAGTAGTCGTTTTTCTGTCTTTTTGTATCGGTAGGTATTTCTATATCAGTAGCTATGATTAATGATAGACTTGTTCTATCAGTAGCTCTTCTTCTATCGTTTTATTCTTGTATCAGTAGACTTTAGTAGCGGTGACTTCCTTATACAGGTGGGCATCCTAACGGTAGACTTACACATATCGGTAAACTTACTCTAACGGTAACCTTTCGGTGTACCGGTTGACTTATATACTGGTAGATCTGTTTTGTACCAGTGTACTTAGCCGTATCAGTAGTTGTGTACATACAGGTGAACTTCTACATATCAGTGGACCTAACACTTATCTGTTCCATGAAAAATATGTCCAGTTTGAGTTATAATTATCTTAAACTATGTATAAACATAGATAAACATCTATTGACATATTCCAAAAAATTGTTTTGATATTTTTATCAACTTGATAATAGAATGTCATATATTGAATGAATTAATATATAGATAAACATTATTTGGGATTATCATAGCATGTGAAAGCATAATTGGGATTATCAAAACAGGTGAGGTCAACAATCTCCCCCTTTTTGATAATCACAACTTATTGAATTATAATCCAACATAATCATTAATATATAAGTATAAAATACAATGGTTTTTATTTCTCAGTGTCAGTAATGACATTTTCAAATGTGAGAATTTAAAGAATGTCAGAGGAAATAGTAGGAAAAAAAATTGTATAATTGATATACAAAACATGTATCAGAGATAAAAATATAAAACAAATGTACCAGAGGGAAATGTATTATGATCATAAAATATAATGATTCTTCATATCGGTTCCCCCCCCCCTTTGTATTTTTTCCTTCCTGTTATATTATTTATCCTCCTTTGTGATTAGAAAAAAGTGGGACAGAAAGGAAATACAGGAAAATAGAAGTAACAGAAGGTAAAAGAGAGAGGTAAAGCATTTATATATTACTTGAGACAAAAATACGTATAAATACAGAAGTCAACCAAAAAACAAAACAAGTGATTCCCATAAAAGGTCCTATACACTAATAAATCAACCTCTTGAATGGAAACTTTGGATTTGTCTTTGGAATCAGAGGTAGATTCATGCTGGGTAGTTTCAGGAGAAGGCTTGGGAATTCCCGAAAGCATGACTAGAGGTTGAGCAACAGAGAATGTTCTTGGCCTGTAGTGGGTAGCCCTCTATGTGATCATAGGAGTGAGACTCCAGATTTCATTGACTAGAGTCATCTTAGGAATGGAGGCAGACTGTGAAGAGGCTGGAAAAGATGGAGGTGTAATGATTGTGGTATTGTCTACATGTAAGAATTGTAGAAACTGATCCCTAAAGTCCATAATTATCCCTCCTCCTCCCTCCATAGGAGAAATGAAATCGTCCTTGTTATCGATGAACTTGTCTAGAGTAGGGGTCAACTCTCTGAGCTTGCTGACTTGTTCTTTGAAGTCTTGATTGACTGGTGGTAGCTTTATGTTTTCTATCATATGCTTGAAATGGTTTTTGTGATGATCCTTGGTATAGACCCATTAGAAGTAGTAATCCACTTTATCTTTTACCTCTCTCTGAGAAGCAGTGGCCTCTCTCATAAAATCCTAAACAATTTTCATTATCCCCCTAGTGGTAGTCGCCACTTGGGTCAAGGCCGTAGAGTTTACAGAGCCACTGGTATAAGATTGTCCAAGCTCTTCTCTCATAACTACTCAAAACTGATCAACGTCTACAGAAGCACCGGATGAAGCAAGAGGTTTGACAGTGAAACCAATAGTTTCATTGAATGATTTGGTTATGTTTCTTATCAGCTTCTAGAAAACCAAATCCTGAGTTCTCACATGCTCTTTGGCCGACTTCTTAAAAGCTTAAAAGACATCCACAAATTGCCTTACTACAGCTTTAATGTAATTGATATCAACATTTATTTGAGTTTGAGAACCACTCAAGGAAGTTAAGGAAGTAACAGATAGCTTCAAGGTAATAACAGCTCTTATCAAGCTCTCAATCTGAGAATGACACACTCTGATTTCATTCATCATCTCTGTCATAGTGGTTGACACAGTACATCCAAGAGAGAGTTCAAAATGTTTTTCCACTTGGCTCAATTCTTCAATATAATAGCACTTTAATTCTTCAACTGATACAGTCCAAGATTACTTCAACTCATCCTTTATGGATTCAAGATCAGCCTTGGTAACTAGATTTTCATGTACAACTTCAGGGGCTCTTTGAGACAAAATACCGCCCACATAGTCATCCATGACAGATTTAATGGATGAAATCAAAGAGGTTTCCATTCTTCTTATCTCTTCAAAAAATGAGGTTTTAAGTTCAGCCTTCAACAGGTCTAGATCTGCTTCCCTTACCACATACTCAGGTAAAAAATCAGAGAGGATATCATAGTTTACTTGTGGTCTATTCATGGGTGTCTCATTTTCAGAATCAGGGTAGTCCAACCCACAAACAACAAAACCTGGGTCTTCTGCCCAGTCTTCTATTCCATCAGCTACTGAAACACTTCCAAGTCTAGTTGGATACTCCCCCTCAACTGGTGCATTCTCCTGTATAGAAATAGTACCATCATCAGCTCAGTCTTCCTCAGAAGAATGTTCCAAAACCATTTCCATTTCTCCAATAGCAGTAGGCTCCTCAGGAATAGGTGACGGTCTATCAACTTCAACAAGAATAGCTTCTGGTACAACAGTACTTCCTATCAATGGACTCAAACTCAGAGTGGCAGAAGCAGATGCTTCAGTTTCATATCCTTCTTCTTATTCAATCTCTGGGTTAGGTTGGTCTTCCTCATTAACAGGTGCTTCTTCATTTCTCTCTTCCAATACAGTTTCCTTTCTAGATGACACAACTTCAGCAATATGACTTGGAGGCAAGTCTGGATCCCTTCCATCAACTTCATAGGTATCTTCTTCATTAGTATATTCACTATACTGAGGTTCCTCTTCATCAGGTCCTAGACCTGGATCCCTCACATCATAAGGCCTAGAATGATGGACCAGAGGATTAAACGTTTCATATAGCTTATCATCATCGCAGACTCATTCTCCTCTTCAGGGATTCCAATTGATTTTCATGTACTGACAAATAGTGCTAGTGATACAAAAATTGTTTCTTAACACCACTGTCTCATCCTAAGACTTAGAAACCCCCTTTACTTTAATCATAACCGTAATCAATTTGGAAAATAATAATGCATTGGTTTTTTATTTGGGTCTGGTCATATCCTCTATTTGAACCATTAACAGCCATCACAGATTCACCTTCACACCATGCCCTAAGAGATGAAACAAATAAATATATTGATACTTTATATTTGTTAAGTCCCCTCTTCTTGGACATAGCACATGTTGTATAAACTTGAATAGTAATCGAATCTCTCTATCTGTTTCTATAGCAACCACTTTTCGTGGTGTACCATCTCCTGTTAATTCTTCCAAAGCAGTTTCATACTCAAAGATGTTACTGGTAGGAGGTAAAGATTTAGAGAAATATCCAAACTCTCCTTCATGTGGGAAGTTCAAGCATTTAGCCCATTCAACAGAGGAAAAAGCTATATCCTTTCCATTCACAACTAAGACCATTCTATTCTCAACTTCTAATTTTTCAAAACAAACAAACTCAAAAAAATAATTTACCAGCTTTGGATAGTAGGGAAAATTGTTATTTGAGAAACATTCTACCCATTTCTGATCCTCAAGTACTTACAGAACTAAAGCCTTACTGTACATCAACCATTCTTCGCACAGCTCATTCTCAACTACTATATACCTATGAAAAAGATGTGGATTAATTTGTTTCTTCAGTTCACTTCCACTACTAGACTCTACTTTTGGTATCTTTGCATTCAACACATCATCCATTCTGTTGACTGATGGTCTCTTCACTCTTTCCATTTTTCGAATCGCGAGGCTTAGGGTTTGGAGATTTGAGAGCTAAGGCTTGAAAGTGAAGGGTTTAAGGTGGATCGAGATGAGGTTAAGACTTATGTTTTATCATTTAGAAATCACATAATAAATAAATAATACATAATAAGTCAACTATAAAAAATAAATATGTCTGCGGCTGAAGATACAGAAGTTTAAAAACAACACAAACTCAATGGTAGGGTATACCGGTGAGAATACCTATCAGTGAGGTATTCTTGTCGGTGAGGTCCACTAACAGTGAGGATTCATATCGGTGAGGTATAAAATTGAGGATTCATACCGGTGAGGTATAACAGTGAGAATTCATACCAGTGAGGTATAACAGTGAGGATTCATACCGGTGAGGTATGACAGTGAGGATTCATACCGATGAGGTATCACTGTGTGGATTCATACTGGTGAGGTATCACAGTGAGGATTCATACCGGTGAGGTATAACAGTGATGTTTCTAACACACAGAGTCTATCATTACTAATTGATGTCTAATGTAACTTAACCAATCCGAACATAAAGGATTGGTGAAAATGTCAGCTAATTGGTGTTCAGTACCTATAAATTCAATTGTAATATCACATTTTTGGTAATGATCTCTCAAAAAATGGTTCCTTGCATAATTGTGTTTGGTAATAGAGTGAGACACGGGATTCTCAGAAATATTAATAGCACTAGTGTTGTCACAATTTGTAGACACATGTCTAAATTGATATCCATAGTCTAAAAAAGTATGTTTCATCCACATAATTTGTGCACAGCAACTACCAACAGCTATATACTCTGCTTCAGCAGTAGACAATGAAACATAATTCTGCTTTTCACTACACCACAATACTAGAGACTTATCTAGAATATGACATGTTCCAGAATTTCTCTTTCTATATAACTTTCAACTAGCAATGTCAGCATCTGAATAAATTATTAAATCAAAAGATTTTCCTTTTTGATAAAACATACCAAAATTTTTAGTATGTTTAAGATATTTGAAAAACAAATTAACAGTAAGTAAATGAGATTCTTTAAGATTCTCTTGAAATATTCCACACATACACACTCTAAACATAATAACAGGTCATCTAGTAGTAAGGTAAAGTAGAATTCATATCATACTTCTGTAATTTGTTTGATTAACTAATTTCCTAGGTTCATTAATGTCCAACTTACAGCTGGTACTCATGGGTGTATCACTTTCTTTAATACTGTCTAAACCAAAACGTTTTAAAAGATCCTTTTTATATTTAAATTGATTTAAAATAATTACATTTTAATTTTGAAAAACTTTAGTCTATGAAAATATTTGAGTTCTCCCATTAAATTCATTTCAAATTAATTTTGTATACTTTTTGAAAAATCAATACGCAAAGTATTTTTAGAAGATCCAAAAATAATATCATCAACATTAATTTTTAATATCAAAACATCTTTAGAAATTATTTTGATAAAGAGAGTTGGATCATAAATCCCTTTTGTAAAACCTTTTGAAATAAGAAAATTTCAAAGTCTATCATACCAAGCTCGTGGAGCTTGTTTCAGACCACATAAATCTTTAGATAGCTTAAAAACTCGATTGGGAAAAAGGGGATTAGTAAATTCAGGTGTTTTTTCAACAAAAAAATCTTCAATTATAAAACAATTTAGAAAAACACTTTTAACATCCATTTTATATAACTTGAAATTCAGATGAGCAGCATAGGCAAGTATAATCCTAATAGCTTATAATCTAGCTACAGGGGAAAAGGTTTCCCCATAGTATATTCCTTCCTCTTGACTATATCCTTGTGCAACTAGCCTTGCCTTGTTTCTAACTATGTTTCCTTATTCATAAACATTGTTTCTAAAAACCCATTTAGTGCATATGGTCCAAGTGTCCTTAGGTCTGTCAACTAATTCCCAGACATTGTTTCTTTCAAATTGATTTAATTCATCTTTCATATCCATTACCCAAAATTCATCATTGATTGCATCATTGATATTTTTAGTTTCTAACTATGAAATAAATGCTTGATATTCAACCTGGTTTCTTAGAGAAGCTCTAGTCTGTGTTCCTATATCAAGATTATCATCAATATCATTTAAAGGATGATTCTTTAGAATCATAGTTGATCAAGTAAAGGTGGGACTAGAAATTTCAGGTTCTTCTCTAGATTCAGGTTCTACAGAAACAGGTTCTGGAAAGTTTCCATAACTGGATGTCTTCACAACAGGTTCATTGATTTTATAATTAAGGTTCAAAATAGACAAAACTTCTTTAAGATTTTTAATTGATGATTTGGGTTCATGTGGATCGGTTTCATCAAACATGATGTGAACAGATTCTTCCACACATTTGGTTCTTTTGTTAAAAAACTCTATAATATTTACTAAAGATTGAATAACCTAGGAAACTTCTTTCATCACTCTTGGATGCAAACTTTTCATGGTTATCTTTAGTATTAAGAATAAATACTTTTCAACAAAAAACATTAAATTAATTAACCTTAGGTTTCCTATGGTTCCACAACTTATAAGGGGAATTTTTGAGAATAGGTCTAATCAAGACTCTATTAAAAATGTAACAAGATGTATTTATAGCTTCATCCCAAAAGTAAATGGAAAGGTCATACTCATTAAGCAGAGTTCTTGCAATTTCTTGAAGAGTTCTATTTCTTCTATCTACTACACTATTCTACTAAGGTGTCCTAGGGGAAGATAAATTGTTACTATAGCCATTGTGTGAGCAATATGATCCAAATTCATGATTTTGAAACTCACGACCATGATCACTTCTCAGGGTCTTAATCATAAGTCCACTGAGGTTTTCTACAGACTTTGAATATTTAATAAAGTAAGAACAAGCTTCACTTTTGTGAGCTAAGAAGTATACCCAAGTGTACCTAGAATAGTCATCTACTATGACATAGACATAGTGCTTCCTATTTAAACTAGAAACTCTAGAAGGTCTAAACAAGTCCATGTGAACCAACTCGAGAAGTTGAGAAGTTGAAAATTATTTCTTTGATTTAAATGAAATTTATGTTTCTTTCCCTTCTGACAGGGATTACAAACTTTATCAGCTGGGAATTCAAGTTTAGGTAGGTCTCTAACTAAGTTTTTCCTAGTAATTTTTGTAATTTATTGAACATTGTGGTGTCCTAATCTTCTATTCCATATCCAAGACTCTTTATGAAAAGCATTCAAGCAAGTAATGTTCTGTTTAGATAAGTAATTCAAATCCACAGCATAAACATTTTCATTTCCCAAAGATGAAAATAATAAAATATTTTTAGAATTATAAACATTTCAAGATTCATTTTCAAATTTTACATTGAAACCATCATCACACAACTAATAAATACTTAATAGGTTATATTTAAGTCCATCAACAAATAAAACTTTTGAAATTAAAATTGAATCAGTGTTACCAATATGGCCTAAGCCGATGATTTTTCCTTTTGAATTATCACCAAAGGTGACATGGCCTCCATAAACATTGATTAAACTCTTGAAGCATGAGTAATCTCTAGTCATATACCTTGAACATCCACTGGCCAAGTACCATACCTTTTTATGGGAACCCTTTATGCAATTTTCATACAAAACAAGTTTAAACATATAATGATTTTGGTACACAGATTTTCTTGGGTCAATATAGGTTAGAAAGGAAAGTTTTTGGTACCCAAATTTGTTTAATGGGTTTCATGCAATCTATAGATTCAAAATATTTTAAAATATAAACATTATTTGATCTAAAACCGTGTGAATAACTAGTTGAAACATATGAATTTCCAGAACCAGAACTAGAAACATTTTTTCCAGATTTAGGAATAAATCTATTTTTAGTAATCTGTCTCTGTCTAGAGTGATAGCCTATTCCAATGTTATATTTTGGTGCCAATTATTTTCCTAGAATTTGAGTTAGAGTATTCGTTCCATTTTTGAATTTCTCTATGTACTTCCTTAATTTCTCATTGGACAATTTCAGTTATGTATTTTCCTTAAGTAATTGAGCATTCTTGTCCTTTTCAATATCAAGTGCAGATTTAACAGAGCTGGTCAAGGCATGATGTTTCTTCAAGGTCTTATACTTGTCCTTCAATTCATTATAGGTTTCTTCTAGCATATTACAGTATTCAAACAATTCGGCTTTAGACATATTATTATCACAACTTTCATTCCCAGAATAATAATCATTCAGTATAGGGGAAACAGGTACCTCAGAAGTATTAGTCTTGAAACACATGTTGGCGCGATTCTTTTTAGAATCAGTAACATCAGACTCACTTGTGTAGTCTTCTGAAGCACTCCACGTTGCCTTCATGGCTTTCTTATATTTTCTATCCTTGTAGTCATATTTATTCTTGAAATTTAACTTTGGGCAGTCTGCCTTAATGTGTCGTTTCCTTTCGCATTCATAACATACTATCTCAACATCCTTATCATCTTTCTTCCAATACTTCTTCCAATGACCTTTGTTGTCATATTTTCCTTTATAATTTGGTTTTCGGATGAATTTATTCTTTCTGTAGAACTTCTTGAACCATCTAGCTATCTAATCCATCTCTTCATCACTATCACAATCTTAACCTTCACTTGTTGAGCTTTTTGTAGGTATGTGAACTTTCTCCTTGTCCTTGCTCTTTGAGGCGGTATATTTAAATGCTACTAACTTCCACTTTGGTTCATCATCTTCTTCCTTTTTTACTTTATGTTCTTATTCATACATCATCAACTTAACAATTGATTCTTTGAAAGGCAGTGAACTTATATGACACGATTATTTTATTGAAACTGATGTTCCTCTCTATCTTTTTTGTAGACATCTTAGTATTCTCATAATCTGCTTTTTTGCAAGAACAACTTTTCCAAGTGAGATCATAGTGTTAAAAATATCATTGAACCTGAGATACATATCAGAAATAGGTTCATCGGACTTCATTTTAGAATTATCATACATAATAGTGTAGGTATTCAATCTCATTTCATTAACATTGGTTGTTCCCTCATGGAAAATAGACAATGTTTCCATGATTTCATAAACAGTTTTACAAACAGATATTTGATTAAATTCATCATCTCCTTAAGCACAATACAGGGAATTCATTTCTTTAAAATTATTATTTTAATTTGTTTTAGTAAGTTCATACCAAGTATTTCTTTCAGTTTCTAGAATCATATATTGAGTCTCTATAGCAATCCAGATGTCAAATCCCATACTTTCTAAATAAATTTTCATTTTAAGTTTACATTGGGCATAATTTTTACCATTAAAGAAAGGTGGCTTGTTGGTAGCAGCACCTTCTAGTCTATTATACAGAACTATATTTTGGAAAATATATTTAAAGAGATAAAATTTAGAACTAACAGAAATTTAAGATCATTAAGCTATAACTAAAATCACAGTTGAAAATCAGAGTATTTTTAATTCCTTTATAAATAAGAAACCTCCCTCTGATACCAAATATTGGTTGGAGAGGATACTCAAGAGGGGGGGGGGGGTGGGTGAATTGAGTTCCACTAAAAATTTCTGTTAAAAATACTATTATTAAAAATCCAGCAATTTATAAAACTAGGTAAACTATAGTGAATTTATAAATATTGTAAATCTTCAATTAGTTTCTCAAAGATTAATTACTTCTCAGTTAACATAATCTGAAGATTATGTTAGCTTTTGAGACTAACATACTGGTTCACAATAAGTATACACACTTACTAGTTCAACTATCAGAGTTACTTTAAAATAGATTTATATTTAATATACTTAGTAGCGGAATAATCAGTATAGTTTAAAACAAAATAAATAAGCACAACAGTTTTAACCAAGAGGTTCAGTCTCAAGTCGAGGCTTAGTCCTCTCAAAAAAATTTATATAAATTTTGATCCACACCCTAGATCGGGGTAAACAACAGTACAGAGATTGTCCAGGTACTAAGTCCTCTACCACAATTCTCCATGGGAACAAATAAACACAATGGCACACATGTTATCCAGGTCACAGTTGACCTCAACCACTATCCACAGTGGGATACAAGAGAGTTATAGAAGTTTTGTATGAGGATTTAGAAATCCTCTAATTAAGCACAGGATACATAGTGTGTCTAAAAATACAGAGCACACACACTGCTCAAAATATAAATAAACGAATCACAGAGAGAGATTAGATATGAGTTTATAAATTATCCAGTGATTTGAAATGAAGCTTTGGACTCCTTTTGGATAAACAGAAATGCTTCTGAGTCCTACTTTGGTTTTTGTCCTGAAAATTGAGTGTCATTTGCTTCCTTGATTATCAGGTTCTGTATGATCAGCTTGAGTCTATGAAGAGATCATTGTAGTTCATTACTCCCTTAAACTCTGGTGCATGTGTTCTTTTGGTATCAGATGAGTATCTTCGTATGTCAACACACCCAGCATCTTTTTCACTCCTTTTTCAGCACTCACATGTTGTGCCCGGCTTTTTTCTTTCCTTTTATAGCTTTCAGCTCCAGCAATGGTAATGATTACCTTTTTACTGGTACGAGGTATGGTTCCCAAAATTCCAACCACTATCATTAATTAATAGCACGTTCATTAAATTAACCAAATATGACCGTTAGCATTATATTAATAATATTAACAAAGTATAGAGTTTGAGTAGCAGTGATTGGTTAACAATCATCTTCCATCAGTGGCTCTCTGTCGATAGACTTGTAACGGTGGCCTTTATATCAGTGGATGCCTTGTATCCGTAGCTGTTACTCTGTGCAACAGTAGCTCTATGTACCGATAACTCCTTATATCAGTAGCATTGGTCTATCAGTAACTTTCTTGTATCGTTGACTCCTTCTATCGGTAACTTGCTTATATCAGTGGATACTTCTATCGCTAACTTGCTTATATAAGTGGATCTGTCTGTATTAGTGTACTTCATATCAGTAGTCGTTAGTTTATCTGTTTATATCGGTAGGACTGCCCGTATTGGTAGCTATGCTTACCGGTAGACTTGTTCTATTGGTAGCTCTTCTTCTATCGGTAGCAGCTTGTATTGGTAGACTTGAGTAGTAGTGACTTCCTTATACCGGTGGACTTCATAATAGTATACTTACACATATTGGTAGAATTACTCTAACGGTAACCTTTCGGTGTACCGGTAGACTTACATACCGGTAGCTCTATTATGTACTAGTGTACTTGGTCATATCAGTAGCTGTGTACATACTGATGAACTTATGCATATTAGTGGACTTAACAATTATCTGTTTTATGCTAAACATGTCCAGATTGAGTTAGAATTATCTCAAAGTATGTATACACATAGATAAACATTGATTAACATATTCCAAATATTATTTTGATATTTTTATCAACTTAATAATATAATTTCATAGATTGAAAGAATTAATATATATATATATATATACATTATTTGGGATTATCAAAGCATGTAAAAGCATCATTGGGATTATCAAAACAGGTGATGTCAACAATTTCAATGGGGTTTCATGATTTTTCTGTATGGTGGAAGAATGTACTAGAAACTTCTTTTGGTTTGAGTAAAATGTTAATTGGTTTGGTTTTCGGAATAATGTTGATTTACTAAAAGATTTATTATTCTTGTAATATATATGTGGAAGTGGTGATATGTGTGACATGTGAACATGAAATTGATCACAAAGGAAATCCTCGGAATCTAGGAGGGAAGACTAGAATTACAAAATAGTAATTCAGAGTTATAGTCCTGGTTTCACCAAGCTAGATTAAATATTAATACAATAAATAAACTATAATGATTATTTGTTACCACTATAATTTGGGATTCTTATCATATCTTGTAGATTTTCCCCGAGGACGCTAACGGTTGTGGTTACTATACCACACTTCACCGAGGTGCGATGTACCGACCCAGGTATTTAAAGAATAATAAATTTTCATATATATCTATATTTTTAATAAGATATTAATTTTATGTTAAAGATGACACTTTTTCTAATAGCGTACTTGACATGAAACTATGGGTTTCTCAGAATTCTTGCATTTCACTCCATATTGAGTTTTACTAAAAAATAATACAATTTCATGCCAAGCCATTATATTTGTGGGAATGGAAATAAATAACTGAAATATTAGTATACTTGTTTGTTAATTGTTTTTACAATTATCAAAAAAAATTAGAGGGTTAAAATTAAAATGAATCCAATTATTATCATAAAATACTCTAATAATTTTTAAAATGTTGTTTTACCGCCTTTTGATGGAGAACCATTTTTAAATATATTTCCTTTCAATATTAAATGTTATATTTGAAAAAATAAACTTCTTATTTAGAATCTTAATATTAAAATTTACATTGGTTAAATTTATTTTAGTTTTTTGATAAAATTGATTATTGAAATGAATAGTGACAAATACTTCATTTTAATTCAAAACTACCTTTTCATCTCATTTATTTATATAGTTATATATTTATTTTAATTGGTTTAAAAGTGTAATTGGATTTAATTTTTATCATTTATTTCAATTTTTTTCATTGGATGTGATTTTTCATTGAAATTGGACATAAACACAAAAAAAATATTTTAATAGTTATTACTTCTTAAAAACCTGCGTTATGGTTTTGACAACAAAAATTAATTTTAAATTAATTTCTTCGTTTTATGTGTTTATAATATCAAAAAATGGATTCCATATCTGGAATCATGATGTCCAAATTATGTAAATAGGTACCTTTTAATTTTGAACATAACAAATAGTAACTTCAGTAATTTTTTCTAACCATGGTCAAAGGGTAAATTTGGTCAATAAGTGTAAATAATAATATTATTATAATATTAAACAACCCTAACACATGTCTTAATCTAGTATTATTACATATTTCCAAACATGGGAATCCATGTGTCTATTTTGGGACCCCATGGATCCACTTGGGTTGGATAAAGACATGTTATAAGAATTAATTTATAGTAAAGAGAAATATAATATAAACTTGTATCTTTTATTAAAAAAATTAATATGGGGTTATATTACATATATATCTGACAATAAATATAACATAGAAATATAAAAATATTTACTACATCATGATATTTTATTTATTATTATTATACATTAAATAAATAATTTTATTTATGGCACAATGATGATGCATTGATTGCGTCATTAATAAATGAATCAAATAAATGATATTATAAATATTAAAATTAATGTAATTTAGTTATTTTGACACCATAAAAAATTTAATATATTATATTGACAGATTATCTTTGAGTTAATGCCTTTGGTTCAAAGTAATCAAGTGGTTATGAATTTGTAAAAAAGTCATGTATGAATAGTGTCCAAAATTAACATAATTCATGGCTTAAAATATAAAATAGTTTATTAGATGATATTGATTTTCTAAAAAAAATAATATTTTAAAAAATGGTTAACATAATTCCAAATATGTGATAAATGACTTCTTTTTGGGCCTTTTTATATTATATGGTAATTAAATAAATCCACAATGTGTAAATAACATGATAACACTATAAGACTAAAAAGGGTAAAATAAGAAATAAACCCAAAGGACAATGATAAAAATATATTAAAAACATGTCTAAAAATTATTTTATTATTATTATTCGAACCAAAATCATCTTATCTTGGAATTAAATGTGTTATGGACCATTTTTAATCCAAATCAAATTAATAATAAATTAATATATCAAGACATTCCTAAAGTACCCCCCTCCCTCTTATAAGAGGACATCATCTTTACCCAATTACTCACATCTCTAAATACAAATTAATCTTCCAAATTATTCACAAATATGGTCCAAAAATCCAAACCTTCCTTATAGGAGCCTCATCTTGGGTATAAAACATTTCAATGAACCCTTTTGGTTCAAATCAAAAGAAGTTACCCGATTTAGAGGTAACGTCTTCTCTCAAGTTCATTTTAATTGTTTTCCTTCACCACTCTCTATTCTCCTATTATTCTATAATTACATAAACATGCCATTATCATCAATATTCTATGATTTTTAATAATTATTATTATAAAAATACTTACGCACACCTCTATCTAATTGATACGAACATACTATTTTTGTGTACGGTGAACTACTGCCTCACGAAACGATGATTGTTCAATTTTATTCTACCACATATCATGGTGTCTATAATGATGGAACTGTATTTATATATGATATATATTATATTTATATTTTATATATTCTTCTATAATTTTTATTTACCACATACCTTAAACATTTCCATTATTTGTAAAAATGATAAATTCTTTGGTGAAGTGCGGACCACCACCCCCTCAAAGTGATATGACTCATTCATGCCATACATAGAACCTATAAGGTATGATTTCATTAAAACTATGACACATAAATGACATAGAAATAATATAGGTTTTATTATATACATTTATATCATTTAAATTTTGTTCCTTTAATATGAAAAAGAAATGAAAGTAGCATTCATGTGTATATAAGACCTACCATCTCCATGAACGGTTTATTTCATATCTTGTATCCAAATATTATGGACTATTATAAATACATTTATACTTGATATATATGATAGTTAATCATGAATATTATTTTGTAGATGGAGGACTTATTACCACATGGAAAATTTACATCAAAACTAGTTCATTTTTGACATGAGTACCAAATATTGAAAAAATGACATGTATGACCTTAAATAATTAAGTAATTTTTATAACATGGTAATAATTGATAAAAAGGAATAATAAAATTTAAAAATTTTCTCAAGAAATTATAAATTTACCTAATTTTATTATTTAGGAACATAATGATTGTACGTGATGAGTTAGATCAAGGTAAGGGACTTCGTCTCAATCTATTTTTATTGAGTTATATATTGATTTATATACGAAATTCTTTTATACACTATATAATAAACCCCATTGAATATTAATTTCATTCAAATGTACTATTATTTATATTATTATTTTTACTAAATGAAAAAATAGGAATGTTTTTAATGTATACGGCGACAATGGATTCTCCGCCACCGTAACCATTATTTGATATTTGGCTTCCTCCATATGCCTTAATGTCTTTTAAAATGAAAATTAATCACTTATTCCATAATTAGGGTATCTTGGAATTTAAAATGTGTTATTAAATGAAAATGTTTTTTTATAAGTAAATGTTATTCATATGGAATTAGATGAAGCTTTCAATAATGGGGTTAGTGATGAATATGTTTTATTCATAAAATGGTACTTGATCATTATATGAGACGGGTGAGACTGATATAGATTATAAGAAGGATTGAGCCCCATTATTTCTCATGAGTGAGCCTGATATAACTTATACAAAGGGTTGATCCCCATTATACCTGACTAGTGATCCTGACAGAGCTTATACGAAGGGTTGAGCCCCAAAATAGCACCCGGGTGAGCCCGATATAACATATACGAATGGTGATCCCCATTATAGATCTAAATTTTTGAAGTCAACAATATAATTATCCAAATTAGAAGATGTTTGAAAGGGTTTTATTTATATGGTGCTTCAAGTTACCTAAAGGAGTTTTAATTACTTGGTATTTGTTTTAGTGTTTTTTATTGAGAAAAACATATGAGTGATATTAATGTGAAAATGTAGTGTTTAATCCACTTATTGAAAATTGAATAGGTTATTAGGTTTTAACTGGACTTACTATTTTTTCTATTTTTAAGTACATTAATGAGCTTTTTGTGTTCATCCCAAGTTTTAAATTTTTTTGTCGGATTTAAGGGAGAATAAAGTCAAAGATAGAGTCAAGGAAAAGTTCTGATTATTTAACAATAACAGAAACCATGTTTCTTTTTAAAAGTAATATTATTATGGAAGAAATGAATAATTTTATAAGTTTGAACTTTGTATTTATATGTTTTTGTTATGTATTAGTTATTACCTAATTATATAAATCTCTAAACCTAAAAAATCTTCAATGTAAATTCTTGACAAAATTCAAGATTATGTAACATTTAAGGTTGGGGCTTTATAGTTGGTATTATACGTCAGCTTAGATAACATTAAAGGTTAGGATGATTTTAATTTATTTCCTTTAGGGAATTTTACTATATGGTTTAGTTGAAATTATGTTCTATTTTAATATTACCTTGTTGCATCCTCAAAACCATGTTTGTTCCGAATGGTTTTCCATATAGAAAATATGAAAGTTGTAATGGGAAGGCATCGAGGGGGAAAACCATTGAAATCAACAAAAAGTGGTGAGAATTAGAACATAACAGTTTGTTGTAGTGATGGAGCAGTTGAATCAGGATCAAAATGGTAGTGGTATCCATGCATGAGATCGTCCTGATCATCCATAGAAGATAATGTCTGTAGTGGAACATTTTATGAGGTAACATCCCATATAATTCAATAGATCATCTGAACCAGTGGTAGTTTATGGATAGATCAATATGTGATATAAGATATTTTATGTCATGGTATGTTCATAATGTGAAAAGATAAATCTTTCTATATATTTTTTTGAAGGAGATTTTGATCGATGGTGGTCATTAGTTTAGAATACTAGAGAGAAAAAGTATCTTGATTTCATGGAATGTGATTAATTTAAGGAACTTCTCATTCAGATATATTTCTCTAAGTTTATTTAGCAAAGGATGGAGAAATAATTATTGGAATTAAAGAAAAATATTGATGATTCAATTGTCGTATATGAAGAAAACATCAAAAGATTGGCATGGTATGTTCTGAATTTTATTTGAGATGTTTACAGAAAAATTAATTGATTTTACTCAGGATTGAAACTGGGGATACAAAGATCATTGGCCTCCTGAGAATTTAAAAGTTATGAATAAGTGATTCATTGTGCTGAGAATGATGAAATGGAATTTTCTGACACTTATGTTCAATGACATGATAAGAGTAAGAAACGGTCAAGGTTCCATGAAATGGAGAATCAACCAGCTATGAATTCTGGAGGTAAGCCCAAAACATATTCTGATTATGGTAAAATACATTTTGGGGAATGTATGTCAGGCTCTAGAAAGTGTTACCAGTATGGTAAGTTTGCTCATAAGGTTTGTGGCAGCAAATAAAATTTTTTTGAATATCCCCATAATGAGATAACATATTGTCCATCTAGATTAATAGGCTTCAGCTGTAATGAGTTGGGATGTGATGAAAATAAGTGTCCGGAGTTAATTACCCAGGGAATAAATCAATATTATTGAAAAAAATGTTTAGAAAAATCTTTTTCTCCTACAACAGTTGATGTTGAGACATCTGGTGATGTCATGGAGGCTTCTGAGAGACCGGTATTTTTCATATAGTGAACATTTGTTCAAGGTTTTCGAAACACCTTCAGAGGTTTTATGTGATGTGATAATAATTTGTTAAGGACCGTACTGTGAGATGTTTTGTAGGGTTATGTTTATGTGTGGTTTTTTACGTGGAAGTTTTCCTTTACATTTGGACCTCAATTTTAAGATATTTATATCCTTTATAGTCTATGATATCATTTATACTTTAGGCTATTCTTAGTGATTTACATCACATTATGAGAATATTTTGAAGATGATATTGTGCTTATAAAATATAAATATATTAAGTAATTAATCCTAGTATTTATTATCTCATGTGACCTTTTTTATTCCATTTCATTCTTTTAAATTAATATTTTTGTTGACTCGTTTTCCAATGTGGGATTTTTAATGAAGTTTTTGATCCCAATTTTAAAATTATGTGGACTCAATTTACAAAATGGGGGAATGAAGTAAAGACCCATGTATATAAAGAATAAAAAAATTAATATCTATATATATTTATGAATAAGATATTAATTTTACATTAAATAGTACACTTTTTCTGATAGCATACTCAACATGCGACCACAGATTTCTCTGAAACCATACGTTGCACACAACATTGAGTTATACCGAAAAATAATACAATAATATTAATATTATTTTACATATTAGTTAATTTATATACAATGAATTTGATAGAATGTAAAGAACTAAATAAAAAATAATTATAATTTTTTAAATGGTTTTACATTTATCCAATTAATTTTAGAGTCTAAAAAATTTAATACATCTAATTTTAAGCATAAATTACACTAATATTTCAAAAAATGTTATTTTACAACCTGTTGATAGAGAAACCATTTTAAATATATTTTATGTCACTTTTATATGTTTCATTGGACAAAATAAACTTTTTCTTTAGAATCGAAATATCAAAATTTACTTTGGTTATCTTTTTGGTAATTTTCTAATAAGGTTCATTTTTTGAATAAATAGTTAAAAATACGCCATTTTATTTAAAAATTATCTTTTTTATCTAATTTATTTATTTATATATATATAGTGTCATTTTAATTGGTTGTATAATCTACATAGATTATTTTTTTATGATAGAATCCAATTTTTGTCATTAAAAGTAATTTCCCACTTAAATTGGACTTAAACAAATATCAATCTTATGATAGTTATTACTTCTTAAAAACTCACTTTCTGGTTTTGAAAATAGGAAATAATATTAAATTCATTTCTTCCAATTATGTGTTTCAAAATTGGAAAAAATGATTCCATATTTGGAATCATAATTTCCAAATTTTGTAAATAGGTACCTTTTATTTTTGTACATTCTGAATACTAACTTCAAAAATTATTTTATTTACCATGGTTAATGGGTAAATCTTGTAAATAATAGTAAAAAATAATATTATAATAATATTTAACAACCCCAAAACAAGGATACTCCTATTATATGAGATATTTCGAAACATGGGCATCCTTGGGTAGATTAGGAGACTCCATTGAGCCACTTGGGTGTGATAATGACATGTTATAAGAATTAATTTTTTGTAAATAGAAATATAAAATAAACTTGTATCTTTTAATAAAAAAAATATAATATAGGGTTATATAATTTATATCATTAAATATAAATAGTCATTAGAAAGATAAAAATGTTTCCAAAATCATGGTATTTTATTTATAATTTTTATACCTTAAATAAATAATTTTATTTATGACACAATAACGATGCAGTGATTACTTCATTAATAAATGATTCAAATAAACTATTTCTGATTTCATACAAGAATTTTTGGGATGATATTGACATATTATCTTTTATTTATTGCCTTGTCTTTTATGTAATCATGTTATGAATTTAAAAAAAAATATCATGTATAAATAGTGTCCAAAATGAACATAATTCATAACATAAAATATAAAATAGTTTATTAAATCATATTAAATTCCTCAAAATATAATCTTTAAAAAAATGTCTAGGATAAGTCCAGGTATGTCATAAATTACTTTTTTTGTTTCGTTTTGCATGATATAATAATTACATTAACCCACAATGTGTAAATAACATGATATGGATATAAGATTAAAACGTTAAAATAAGGGTTAAACCAAAATGATTAGGATAAAAAAAATATTCAAAACATTACTAAAACTTATTGGATGATTCCTATTCTGACCAAAAATCACGTTATCTTCGAAATAATGATTTTTGAAACATTTTTTACCGAAATGGAATTTATAATAAATATATATTTCAAAACATTCTTATAGTTCCCCTACTCCCTATTATAAAAGGCCATCACCTCTACCCACATACTCTCACATTTACAGCCCCTTGTCTCATCCAACTTATATTAAAATGAGCTCCCATCATACCTATTTTCTTCCTATATTCCTAACCTTTGGAAAAAGGAAATTCTAGAAATCTTTCTGGCTCAAATCAAAAGAAGTTACCTGAAATAGAGGTAAGATCATCCATCAAGTTCATTTATTTTATTTTTCTTATCCACTACCTATGATCTTCCTATTCTAATATTATATAAATAAAAGTTTGCTAAATTTTCTATGATGTTTTTATGAGATATATTCTATCTAAACTTACACACACATCAATCTAATGGATACGAACTTACTATTTCCATGTACAGTGAACTACTGCCTCACGGAACAATGATTATTCAATTTTCTCCTACCACCTATCATGGTGGCCATTATGATAGAACTTTATTTATATATGATATATATTATATTTATATTGTATAAATTCTTCCATAATTTTTATTTAAAACATACATTTATGCTTTCCATAAAGTGTAAATAAGATAAATTCATTTGAGAAAATGCGGACTACCGCCCCCTCAAAGTGATATGACCCGTTCATGCCAAACATGGAACATATAAAGGGTGTTTAATTTAACCTATTATACGTAAATGAAATAAATATAATACTGGTATTATTATATAAAATTATATAATTATTTTTCATTCCATTAGTATGACAAAGAAATTAAAGTAGCATTAATGTGTACGTACGGCCCACCGTCTCCAAAAATGGTGCATTTAATTTCTTATCACCTAATATTATGGAATATTATAAATACATATATAATGGATATATATGATATTTAAATCATGATTATCATTATGGATATGATGGAAATCTTACCACATGGAGAATTTATATCAAAACAAGTTCATTTTCGACTCGAGTACCGAATATTGATAAAATGACCGATACAAACATATATAATTAAGTAATTTTTATACCATTGTAATAAGTGATATAAAAGAAATAATAAACATGAAAATGTTTATAATGAATGTAAAAATTAACCTTTGTTTGTTATCCCAGAACATATTGATGGTAAATTATGATTCAGATAATGTTAAGGGACTTCATCTCCATCTCATTTCATTGAGGCATATTTTGATTTATATACAACCTTCATTTACACTCAATATGATAAACCCCTTTAACAATTAATTTCATTAAAATGGAATATTGTTTCTACAAAGAGTTTTTCTATATGACAAAAAGGAATTTTTTTAATTTATAAGGTGAGAATGACTTATCCATCATCGTAACTATTATTTGATATTTGGCTTCCTCTATAAGACTTATTGTCTTTTAAAATAAAAATAAATACAATATTTAATTATTTTGGTATCTTTGAAATGAAAATCGGTTATTAAATGGAATTTTTATTTTTTTTATGGAAATTTTTTCACATGGGATTAGAATAAGCTTTCAATAAGGGGTTTTTTGATGAATGTGTTTTATTCATAAAATGCTATATGGGCATTATATGTGATGGGTGAGCCCGATATAGCTTATATGAAGGGTTTAACCCCATTATAGCTCATGGGTGAGATAGATATAGCTTCTACGAAGGGTTGAGCTCCATTATATCTCCCGAGTGAGACCAACACAGCCTATACAAAGGGTTGAGCCCCATTATTGCTCAAGGGTTGAGCCCCATTATTGCTCAAGGGTGAGCCCAATATCTCTTATACGAAGGGTGATCCACATTATAGATCTCTAATTTAGAATTCAAAAATATAGTTCTTCCAATCTGAATATTTTTGAAAGTTTTTTATTTATATGATGTTATAAGTCACCTAATGGAGCTTTAATTTCATTCTATTTGTTTTAGTGGTTTTCATTGAGCAAATAGTATGACTGTTATTCATGTTAAATTTTTTGTTTCATCTGCTCAAATAACATTTAATGGTTTCTCAGGTTTTAACTTGACTAATAGGTTTTATTTATATTTATATCCCTTGTTGTTATTTTTTGATCATACAATGTATAAAATTTTTTCATATGATTTAATGGAAAATAGATTCAATGATGGAATCAAGGAAAAGTTATGATTATTAAACATGAAAAGAAACTGTGCTTATTGGTAAATGTTTTATCATTATGGAAGAAATGGATAGTTTTGGAAGTGTCCACATTGTATTTCTATGTTTTTTTATATAATAGTTATGGCCTAATTATTTAAATCTCTAAACTGGAAAAGATCCTCAATGTGAATTCTTGATATAACTCAAGATTATGTAACGTTTATGTTTGGGTCCTTATATGCGAGGCTCAAGTGTCTCACTCAAACTTGATTACCCATCGGGATTTTTCCAAGGTGAACTAATGTGATATTAGAATTATGTGATGTGATTCCATATATCAGCATATAGAATACCTATAGTGTATTTAATTTTTAAGAAAGTTTATCTTTGTAAATTTTTCTATTTGAAATGTTACACTTAAAAGTGGGGTAATGAAAATGTTTCCTTAATGAAATAGTTTTCTTAGAATTTGTTCCCTTGAAAATGGGTTTCCATTAAAATGTATTCTTGAAAATGGTCAAAAGGATTTTGTATAATGAACACATGTTAATTTTTCTTTTTATGTTATATCATGGAACCTTATCTTTAAGGGGCATCCAACTAGCCTCTGGCTCATACCCTACATAAACCTTTAGGTGTATGTATACATTGTTGTGTATGACCAAAATAAAGGAAATATGTGTCATGGTGATGATAGTGGATCTGAATACTAGTGTTACTTTTATTAAGAAGTTGTTGGTGGTTGTCTGAGTAAGATGTTTCCCTTGTTTCATGATGGTTATTTGGTTATTTTTTTGGTTTCCTATTGGGCAGAAATCCCTCAAGGTATCATTGAAGCATTTTTAAGGTGATTGTGTTTGTTGACAAAGTGGACATCTGTGTTGTTATTGATGAAAAAGAAAACCATGACGTACAAAGTTTTTGACAAAGGGGACTTCATGGTGGAATGTTGAGTTCAAGGATTGTGGTTAAAGATCCATGTTTGGTTCCAGAATGTCGACAAAGTAATAGATGATCTGGAGGTGGTACAAAAAGAGTAGATACAAAGTGGCGCTGTTTTCCTGTGTTTGAAAAAATTTTGGGCCTGAAAATAAACATATAGAGAAAAGCGGTTTTGGAAAAGGGACTTGCACGCTATTTTTTAGAAGGAGAGAAATATTTTACGCCATATTTTTTTCAAGATCTGAACATAAAAATATGGAAAAGGGAAAAGGGGCGTCCAATTTTTATGTTTGGTCACGCAAGTGACTTGTGCGGTAGAGACTAGGGCGGCGAGACTTGCACGCCGAGGGGATACTTGCACGTTATCGCACATGGTGTCCAAATTCCTATAAATAGACATTGACCCCTCCTCATTAGGTATGATAGTTCAACACTTAGAAAAAATCCGAGATCACGTCACCCAGGTGTGGTGGTCGTGCAAGTGGTGTGTGGTCGCGCATGTAGAATTTGCGCGCCAGGCGATAGTTGTGCACATATGTTGGTTTGGGCGAGGAAGGAAGTGAGTCGCCCAAGTTTTGAGTTTAAGAAGGGGGTGTTGCGGAAGTGGTTTGGTGACACATTCATGATAGGTTTTGAAGAAGCACGTAAGTCATTGGTTGCACGCCAAAATTGGTTTGGATGTAAAAGTGTGTGCGTCGCACAAGTTTGGAGTAGCAGAAGCTTGTGTCGCGCAAGTGGTTGAGGTGGACTTTCTCTCCAGTTATAACTTGCATACCGTACTTGCGTGCAGTATTGGAGAAGGGAAACATGTATGGTTGAAGCACGATATTGATTTAGGGCTGCGTGGAAGCTGGAAGATTGCTCGATACCTTTGGTGAAAAGTGAGATTCTTTTATGGGTGAAAGTTGAACTTCAACAGAGCATCTACATACAACAGAGGATGTATTCATTAGTGATAATGAAGAGACCTACAGGTCTATAAAATGTGAGGGGATCCTTTCCAGAGCAGTGAGCAATGGAAGAGGAATAAGGTGATCCTCTCCACCGGTAGTGAGCCAGAGAGAGAGAGAGACAGGGAGTGACCCTTGGGAAAGTAGTGAGCTGGCCCTAAACATTGTAAAGGCAGTGAGCCTGGGAATAGAAGTGATCTATCCCAAACATTGTAAAAAGTAGTGCGCTTTTAGTGGATTTGGTAAATCGGCACATTGTCGATGTATGCTCATTGGACGTAGCCTAGTGAGGTTGAACCAAGTAAAAATCGTTGTGTCCTGTTCATGCTTTAGTTTGTGTTTATACTTTGCTTCATGAAAGGGGGAGAAGATAGTCTTTCTTAATAGTGAGGCAAGATCAATAGGGGTAGTTGTTTTAATCTTTCATACCCTGATTCACACCCCCCCCCCCTCTCAGGGTATGTAACCTAGTTGACCTAACAATTGGTATTAGAGGGAAAGGTTTTTATCAGGGGTTCTCTCTCAAATGAATTTCACTAATCATAATGAGATTCCAATATTCGATGGGAAATTTTTTTTTACTATGTAGGAATCGGATGCAACACTACTTCCGATCATTTGGAATGGACATATTCACAGCTGCAATGCATGGCATAACAGCTGATGTTGATGTAGAGTCAATAAGTTTTTTTAGGACTTTTCCATTCCAATATTCAAGGGGGAGATTGTTAATTCATTAAGGTTTCCTTATGAATTTATCATTCCTCTTGTTTTGAAAATCACAAACACCTTATTTCAAGACAAAAATAATTTTACCCATGTTTTAATTCCATAAGGAAAATCTCCTTCCCAAAGGAAATTTACCCCTACCTTATCTTCATTGTTAATATCAATATTTTTCTTAAGTATAAAAATCGGATTCATATCTAAAACCTCAGAATTGAATAATTCTTAGATATAAAGCATTCTATTTTAGGATCTGAATTCTTGTAAAGAACTTTTATGAAGTTCTATTCAAAATTCCTTGTTACGAACGTTTATGAAGTTAAACTCTGAATTCTGATTACAAACTTATATAAAATTCAAACTACGAATTCTGATGATGTATTCTAGTTATGAATTCTCATTACGAATTCTGATGAAGAATTATGATTAAGAATTCTCATTAAGAATTCTGATGAAGAATTCTGATTACGAATTCTCATTATGAATTCTGATGAAGAATTCTGATTACATATTATCATTAAGAATTCTGATTATGAATTATCATTATGAATTCTGATGAAGAATTATGATTACGAATTCTCATTATGAATTCTGAAGATGAATTCCGATTACGAATTCTCATTATGAATTCTGTTGAAGAATTCTGATTATGTGTTCTCATAGGAATTCATTAGAAAAATAGAATCTGAATATCTTAGTACTGTATAATCCGAATTCATTCTCGTAAATATCGAACTTCCATATTTAGTCACATTCTGAACATTCATTTACCACCATTCTGAATATCAGTTTTGGTTATGATTTCACTTGTTCTATTATAAAATGATTTTGTGCCTTCAGTTATCAACTAACCATTGTTTAAGTGACACGTGTACAGGTCCCTCTGAAATTCAAGGAAGAATATGACCGTTGGAGGAGGGAGCCGACCAATAAAGCTTCACCTATAAATAGGAGCTCATTTGAAAAGAAGAAAAAAAAACTTTGACAAATTACTTTGACATCTGTGCCTACATGCTGTAGAAGTGATTTCTAGAGAGAGAGGCTCTTATCAACTCTCAAGCTTCATACAGAAAGTTTGAACAGCTTGTTCAAATTTTCCTTGTACAGATTTGCTTCATGTGTCTTTGTTTATTGCTATGTACAATCACGCTCTTTTGGGGATAGAAAGACAGAGGTTCCAACACATTGAATTTGAGGGCTTCCTTACTGATTAAGACATAGGTACTGACTACCAGATAGTTGAGTGCTTGTGGGGATAGCAAGACAGACTCTAATCTTCATATTGAGGGAATACCCTGGTGTGGGTAAGACAGAATTTCTTGAAAGTATAAACCAAGGGACCTTTATCCAAGGTTGTTGGATACCCTTCTCTTTGTTTTAATAGACTTATTACTTGATAATTGTTTTGTTACACGTTTTTCCGCTGCATTTTGTATTGTTGAGGAAAGTATAATGATCCTATACTTTATCAATCTTGTTCTCTGATTTAGTTAGATTCTATACGCTTTAATGTAGAATCTTAATCTTTGTAAATTTTGTTTAGTTTCATTTTTCGAATCACTTTTTCAGAATATAGAGAGTGTTTAGAACCTATAATAGGTCTTGTGAATTATTTTGTTTGTCCTTGTTAAACATAACTATCATTAAAAGTTCCAAAGGAATTTTTAAAAGTTACAATTCACCCCCCCCCCTCTTGTATCTGAGAATCTCATTCTTACTTCGATCCTACATTTGGTATTATAGTGTATATCATACTCAGACATACCATATAAAAAATTTGCATCACAGGATTTGGTTCATTCTGAATTAATCTCATGATTAGATTCGGAAGGAAATTCTTGGAATTACATTTTCCATATTCATATTTTTCAAAATCTATTTTTCTGACTCATATTTCGAATTCAATTTTTCCCTAGAGATACTTTTGCTCGGTATTTTCTTGCTGAGAAAATTTTTCTTGTTTACAAACTCTTTTTACTGACAATTTTTTGTGGAAATACTTTTCTTAAAGATGAAAATAATCAATGTTGGTTCTATAGACAATCTAAATCCAACCAGACCACCAATCTTTGATTTTAATGATTACGAATATTGGAGAGATCATATGAATACTTTCATTATCAACACTGGTGTTGAAAATTTGTTTATGCTTACTGGTTGATACAAAATTCCAGATAAAGAAGTAAGTGCCTTTACAAATCAATAAAAGCATGAATATCAATTGAATTATAAGGTATGCAACACTTTACTTTGTTCAATGACTAGAAATATATATAGCCAAATTTCATCTTGTGAAGAAGCAAATTCTATATGGAATAAACTCTAAGTTACTCACTTTGGAACTTCCAAAGTAATTGAGATAAGAAGATCCATGCTTATAGCTGAATATCATGGTTTTAGTTTTCCTTATGGTGAACCCATATGTAAGGTGCAACAGAGATTCATGAATATTGTGAATAGTTTACAATCAATGGGTGAAAAAGGATTAAATGATGAAGCTCTTGTTGATAAGATTATCGACATCATGACAAATGAGTGGGAATCTTAAAGGACTACAATTTATGAGAATAAAAAGGTTACTCAGATTACCCTTGATGATTTGTTTGGAACTCTTCTTCAGCATGAGTCTAGAATGAAGAGAGGTGCTGATATTGTGAAGAAGAAGAATGCAAATGGCAGTGTATCCTTTACTGCTACTTCCCATCATATGAAATCCAAGACTCCCAAAAGAGTTACCAAATATAAATCTAAGAAAGTTTTTATCCATTCTGAATCTAGTGTAAGTGAATCCTTAAATAATGAATGAGCAAATCTTGCTTGAAGAATGAACAAGATAGCTAGACCTAGGAACATTCATTCCAGATATAAGAAGAAGGAAAGGAAGGAAAATATAGATTCAGAAGTTTCATGCTATGAATGTAAGAGAGATGGAAACATAAGACCTAATTACCCTATGCTCAAGAGAAAATAAAGAAAGGAAAGTCATTCTGAGAAAAACAGAAAGAATTATTACAAGTCAAAAGCTAGGAAAGTATTGAAAGATAATGACACATGGAGTGATAGTGGTGGAGACTCGTCAAATGAATCTTCGTATTATGAATCTTCTGGATAGAATAATCTTTGTCTAATATCCAGGATATCTATTGATAATCATTACTTGATGGCTATGGTACACAATACCGAATCAATGAACAATGTTTCTTTGAATTCCAATGATAGTAAATATTATAACTCTTCATATGAAGAATTCTCTTCGGATGAAGATAATACTTTACCTACCTATGAAGAAGTTTCTAGGTTTACCAAACTCCTTGAGAATGAGATTTCGAAACTCATGAAAAAACTTGATAAGGCAAATTCCAGGATTACTGTTATTACTAAGGAAATATCAGATCGTTCTAAAGATCTTGATACGAAAAATATTGATTTTGAAAGTATTTCAAAAAATCTTGAGGAAGTAAGTTATGAACAGAATAAACTTTCTAAAGATTTAGAAAACGTAATTTCTAAGAAGAATGTTTTCAAGCCTAGCTCTAGCTCAAAATAAGATATTTTTGAATACAAGAAAATAGTTATCAAACTCAAATCCGAAATATTTTTCTTGAGTAAGTGTTTGTCAAATTTTACCCTAGGTAAAGAAAATTTTGATAAAATATATTCACAAATCCAACCTCAAAGAAATACTTCTGGTTTTGGTTATAATAGTTCTAAATCGATTTATTGTAACAACTACTTTATTCCTCAAAGTGCCACATTCTATTTTAAATGTTAGTGTGGTGGTCACTGGGAAAAGAATTGTTCCTTAAACAAAATCCAATCTTTAGGATTTCATAAGGCTTATTTTTCTACGAAGAAGTGGGTACCCAAAATTTTGCTTTCTGAACTTTTCGGATCCAAGCAAGTTTGGATTCCGAAAACCTAATTTTTTCTTATTTTCAGGAAAATAGGGAATGTACTAACGGAAATACTTGGTACATGGATTGTGGATGTTCCTAGCATATGGTTGGTAACAAAAACTATTTGGAAAAGATTATCAAGACAAAAAGATGAAAAGTAACCTTCGGAGATAATGCTCAGGGTGAAATTATTGGTGTAGGTAACATCATTCTTCTTGGAAAAATTGTGATTTCAAATGTTTTATTTTTCAAGGGTCTTAAGAAAAACCTCATCAGCATAAGTCAATTATGTGATGAAGGCTACCTTGTGAATGTTAGGAATGATAAGTGCTTAGTACACAATTCGAAGGATTAATTTATTCTTTCTTCCAATAGGCAAGAGAATTTTTACACACTAAAATTATAAGACCTTAGGAGCCAAGACCTACCTTTCCTTAGTGTAATGGAAGATCATTCTTGGTTATGGAATATAAGGTTAAGACACTGTAACCTTAGAAACCAATGAAAACTGTCTAAGAAAAGACTAGTTAAAAATATACCGGAACATAGATTTGATTCTTCAAAAGTTTGTGTACCTTTTTAATATGGAAAGAAACATAAATCTATTTTTAAATATGTCGGTGAAGTCTCAACTAATGATGTATTATAGCTAGTTCATATGGATCTTTTTAGTCCAACATAAACTGGAAGCATTGGGGGCAAGTATTATGTATTTGTCTTGGTTGATTATTACATTAGAGTTACATGGGTCTATTTTTATATCAAAGAAGTCTGATGCTTTTTCTTATTTCAAAAGTTTTAGATCCCAAGTCAAAAATGTGAAAAACCTTCCATTGAAAACTATTCATAGTGATCATGGAGGAGAGTTTCAAAATTCTTATTTTTAGACCTTTTTAGTATAAAAGTTATGACTCCCAACTTTTTAGCACCCAGAACACCTCAACAGAATAGTGTTGTTGAAATAAGAAATATAATTATTCAAGAGATAACTAGAACCATGTTGAGTGAGTATTTTGTTGATAAACATTTTTGGGCTGAAGCTGTAAGTACTGCTTGTTATACTATAAATTGAGTTTTGATTATACCTTTTTGGAATAAAACTAATTATGAGTTATAAAATGATAGAAAACATAGAATTTCCTAATTTTAGTTTTTTGGTTGCAAGGTATTCATTCTGAATACTAAAGATAATTTACACAAATTAACACCAAAATCTGATGAAATAATTTTCATCGGCTACTCCACAACTTCTAAGGAATATAGAGTTTTGAAAAAAAACACGTGTACTGTTGAAGAAACAGTACATATTAAATTTGATGAAACTGATCCTTTTGTTCTTATACAACCTCAACCTCCAACCTCGGATGTGTTTTAAAAAACTGATTATCAACCTTTGATAGAAAATCCTTCTGATAAGGAAAATGTTCAAGAATATACTTCTAAAACATTTACCCCAGAATATTTCCTACCCTATGTAGATTAACAGGTTTTACAAAACCCAAACCAATTGTTTCAATAGAATCATCCTAGTGATAGAATCTTTGGTGATTTCAATCAACCTATAAGGACTATATGTTTCTTAAGAAATGAAGTAGAACATCTAGCATTCCTTTCCCAATTGGAACCAGAAATCACTGATGAAGCTTTAGGTGATGATGATTGGATTAAAGCCTTGCAAGATGAACTAAATTAATTCGAAAGGAATAAAGTCTGGATCTTGTTTGAAAGACCTAAGGAAACCTCTATTATTGGAGTAAAATGGGTCTTCAGAAATACGTGTGATGAAAATGGAATCTTATTTAGGAATAAAGCTAGATTAGTTGCTAAAGGCTATAATCAAAAAGAAGGAATGGACTATGAAGAAACCTATGCTCCAGTAGCTAGACTTGAATCTATTCTTATTTTACTTTCCTTTGCAGCATTTTTCAATTTAAATATTTTTCAAATGGATGTGAAATTTTCTTTCCTTAATGGTTATGTTCAAGAGGAAGTTTTTGTTGAACAACCACATGGCTTTGAAGGCACAAAACATCCTGATCACGTTTTTAGACTTACCAAAGCATTGTATGGACTTAAACAAGCCCCTCGAGCCTGGTATGATTGACTTACATGATTTTTGCATTAAAATAACTATGTTAATGGAAATGCAGATCCAACACTTTTTATAAAGAAATATAAGAAAAATTTTCTAATTGTTCAAATTTATATTGATGACATTATATTTGGTTCGACTGAGAAATCTTTAACTGATTCATTTGCGGATCTAATGAAATATGAGTTTAAAATGAGTATTATGGGTGAGTTAACATTTTTCCTTGGTTTTCAAATTTATCAAAAACCAGATAGAATTTATATATATCAACATATTTATATTGAAGATCTTCTTAGAAAGTATGGATAAGAAAACACTAAGAGTATAAGTACTCCCATCGGTACCTCAAACACACTTGATCTTGATGAAGCTAGGAAACCTGCAGATCAAAAATCATTTAGAGGCATGATAGGAAGATTAATTTACTTGATAGCTAGTCATCCAGATTTAATGTTTTCAGTGCGATTATGTGCAAGATATCAATTCAATCCTAAGGAATCTCATTTAAAGGTAGTGAAAAGAATTTTTCTCTATTTAAAGGTAACCATGGATTTAGGACTATTTTATACTTCTGGAAATGATTATGTCTTAAAATGATTTTTAGATGCTGACTTTGGTGGATGTAGAATGGATATAAAGAGTACATCCAGAACATGTCATTTCTAATGAGATTCATTAATTTCATGGTCTTTTAAAAAGAAACACTCAGTAGCACTTTCCACTACTGAAGCAGAATATGTAGCAGCTGGAAGTTTCTATGCTCATGTGTCGTGGATGAAACACACACTCACAGACTATGGCTTGAGTTTTAATAAGACTCAAATTTTGTGTGATAACACAAGTTCCATTGCCCTTAGTAAAAATCCTACACATCACTCTCGTCAAAAACACATAGAAATTAGGCATAACTTTTTTAGGGATCATACACAAAAAGGAGATATCATTCTTCAATTTATCGGAACGCAAGATCAACTTACTGATATTTTCACAAAATCATTACCCTCCAATAGATTTGAATACATTAAACAAAAGTTAGGAATGATAACCCTGAGGTAATCTTCCTTCATTAAATTCTTGATGAACCATTCTCCTTATACTAATAAACTCCTTTTTATAGGGGGAGTTCATCTGTTGTTGATGTTTTTTATATTTTTTTCCCCTTAATGATGGCTTTTCATAGTTGTTTTTTCAAAAAAAATTCATAATGAAAATCTTTCGTAATGAGTTTTTTTTAATATTTTTCATACCTGGTTTTCTAAATTTTTCATAATGAGGCTTTACATGTTTTTCATAATGATATTTTTCATATTTATCGTGGTTATTTTTTCAAAATAATATGATAGTGAGAATTTTCGTAATAGGAATTTTTGTGACGGAAATTTTCGGAACTGAAAATTTTCGTAATGAAATTTTCCGAACTGAAGTTTTCGTAATGGAATTATTCAGACCTTAAATTTTCATAATGGAAATTTTCTGAACTGCAACTTTCGAATTGAGAATTTTCCGTACTCAGATTTTTTGTAATGAAAATTTTTCACAATCAAAATTTTCATAGTGTTTTTTTGGGAGTTTTTCATAGTATTTTTTTTTCTTCTCGTATTGAGTTTTTCATAGTCAAATTATCTTCTAGAAGAATATCACCTATTACGAATATTCTTCCATGCTAAATCGTAAAGGAATGACTTCCTTACTTAATGTTTCATAGTCACTTTTACGTGCTGTTAGTTTTTTTAAAAATTTCTCAGATTCAAGTTTCCTTAAATCTGAATTTTTTTAAAAAACCTCAAAAGATTGGATTCAACCAAAATTTTCCTTGCGGGTATGTTTTCAACCTTCATATCAAATCAGAGAGATTTTAAACCATTATATTGGTTTTGGAAGTTGAAATATCACTTCCATCGCCTATATAAAGGGGACCCCCGATGGTTGTACCACATCGGTTTCCATGCTTTCGCGACTCGAAGCTCTGCTCGGCTAAAAAAGACCATTCCGAATTATTCAGAAGTTCCCAATCAGAATGTCTGCAGAATCCCCTTCTTAGTATATGTCTTTTGTCAATCCAATCCTAGAGTGGCATATATATAGGGAGAGGTTGGTACACCCAAACTTCTACAATATGTATGACTCTCTAATTTCCAAGAACATCAATTTCAATGGACGGGAAGATGTATCCATCTCTAAGACAAGAGTTTAGGATGTGGTCTATCCAGATTTTCTCGTAGAGTTTTATGAGTCAGCTAGTTTTTTCAAGGAAGATAGAAGGGATAATTTCTCCTTCAAAAGCTATAGGAAGAGGTATGCTTTATCTTACACCAAGGATGCATCCTTGGTGGGGTTATCATATGAAGGGGAGACAGAATTTTAATATCACAAGTTGACGGATGTGGAAGGAAGTTCCATCAAGGTGAAGGATATGGAATGCCTTGGTCTTTCTCATATCAACACTACAAAGAAGATTTCTCATCTATCCACCAATTATTGGAATCTAAAGCTTTGGGTGCAAGGATTTATCATACCGAGAAAGGGTGATAAGGATACCCTCAAGAAGGGTGATATGTATATTCATGATTTTTTGGTAAATATAAGGAAGGTGAATCTCATGATACATATCCTCATTACGATTCAGAACATCAAGAATGGAAATCTTAGAGCTCAGATCATTATATATCCATCTTTGTTGATAGTTCTATGTCTTGAATAGTTCAATATCCCATGTAGTTCCAAGACGAGGAATTGTAAGGTGATGCTGATCAGAGATGAAAATCATAATAGGATGAAGGATGGTTTCTCAAAGTAGTCAAGTGATTTCTAGGATCTACCTGAGGAAGAGGTAGAATCCAATCCGGAAATCGTAGAAAATGTCGAACCATCCAAGAAGGCCGTGAAGAAAAGTATGTTGAAAGAAGTGGAAGATGAAGATAAAACTCCAAAGTCAATGGAAGCCCAATCCTCTCCTCCTAAACCAAAGAAGAAAAGGGCCTACCCAGATTTAGTATTTGAAAATTGGAGTAAGGATAAAAAGACTAGAAAAGAAGGGGATCTGCAGTTTGGTTTGGATCCTGCTGAGGCTAAGGCCTTAAAAGAAAAAGCTACCGATGAGCTAGAGAAACAGGGCAAAGAAAATAAGTTGAAGAAGAAGTTGACAGAAGATGAAATTTTTCAATACCTTCTGAGGGGTTCTTAAATTTCTTGGTAGAATATTCATGTTTCAAAATATTTTTTGGTAGAACAATTTCCTGAGACTCTAGGTAAGAAGACTCTGAAAAATACCAAATAGATGGAATTTCAAAAAGAAGTGATGAAGAAAGTTCAGAAAGTTGTGGAGGAAATTCAGAAAGATAAGATGAGTGGTGATTCTGATGATGTAATTAAGAAAGTCGAAGAATATCAAGATAAGGGAACACCATCCTAAAAATTCTCACTCCGGACTTCTCAAGTCGGATCCTCAAAAATTGTTACTCCTGGAGTTGAAGAAGAAGAAGAAGAAGTGAACAAATTGTCAGAAGAGAGTCATAACCATGACATTATCCATCTTGAGGAATTTGAAGTTGGAGTAGAGATGGAGAAAATTGATGAAGACAAGATAGTAAAATTATCCGGAAGTGAGCAGGAATATCCTAATGAGGAAGAAGTTTTGAAGGTTGATAAGTGTAAACAAGTAGCTGTTGACACCCCAACAAAAGATATTATCAGGAAGAAAAAATGCAGTAGGATCCTATAAGAAGAAGTTGGTAGAGTAAGAGGAAGAACTGTCCCATCTAAATTGTCTGATTCGGAGTCATCTGTATTGGGACATGATTTTGTTGTTGAGTCTCTGAAGAAAATGGTAGATACCATTTTGATCATTCCTACAATAGATTCCAGATTCCAGATGCTTTAGTACAGCAGGAATCAGAGGATATAATCTGTATCCATGTTGATGGATAAATGTGTGAAGATTGAGGCAGAACATAGAAATTTTATTATCAATTACTATGTCCACAGAAAGTCTTGCAGCAAAATAACTCTATGGTCTAATAAAAGTTTTGAAGATATGGAAGAACTTGATCAGTTTCAAGAAGATGTCAATGAAGCTTTTGGTAACGAAGATGTCAAAGTAAAAAATCTTTAAAAAAAATTTCAGGAAAATATAAGAATAGACCAATGTTCTCAGATTCAGGATGTAAAAGATCTGAATGGGAAGGTGATCTATATTGGTCAAAGCTTGAAAACATAGAAGGAGCTCTAGAGCGACATGCAAGAAAATCTTTTGAAGCAAGACGAATTACTAAATATTCAGGAAGATTCCATGAAGGCTCAGGCAGAGGTCTTGAAGGCTCAGGAAGACAAGATCAAGGCATTAGAAAAGCAAGTGGAGGAAGACCATAAAGAGTTGAAGAAGTTGAAGACCATTGTCAAGATGCTAATTCCCAAGGAAAAAGAGACAAAATAGACTACTCTGATATGTTGTTGTACTCTTTTTTCCTTGTACTAATACTTCCAATCATAATGAAATTGTCGATGCTTATCTTGTTTTTTTACTAATATTTTAGGTACTTTATTTTTTTTCCATTCCCTCATACTCCTTTTGAAAATCACAAAGGGGGAGAAGTAAAAATAATTCCAAAAGGGAGAAGAAAAATTTATAAGTAAAGAAGAACTATACCTAAGTAAGGGGGAGTCTATCTAAGGGGGAGTTGATCATTCCAAATATTTTCACATTCAAATGAAAATTCTCATTCCAAAAATCTGGAATACGATCCTTAGAGTTACAAAGCCTAAGGGGGAGTTAGTCTTGTTAACCATTATCCATGAACAAAGGGATATAAGCTTTAATTTCAAAGTCTAGAAATTTATTCTAAGTCCATGCATTATTTTTCTTAAGGATGTTTGTGCTTTCCAAAAAGGGGGAGGTTGTTGAGTAAAAAAGGTTTTCCTTATGAATTTTCCATTCCTTCATTCAAGGGGGAGATTGTTAAGTCATTAAGGTTTCTTTATGACTTCAACATTCCTCTTGTTTTGAAAATCACAATAACATTATTTCAAGACAAAACTCATTTTATCATTGTTTTACTTCCATATAGAAAATCTCTTTCCTAAAGGAAATTTACACCTACCTTGTTTTCATTGTTTATATCAATATTTTTCATAAGTATAAAAATCAGATTCATATATAAAACCTCGAAATCGAATAATGCTTAGATATGAAGCATTCTGTTTTTGGATCTGAATTCTTTTTATGAACATTTATGAAGTTCTATCCTGAATTCCTTATTACGAACTTTTATGAAGTTCACCTCTGAATTCTGATTACAAACTTTTATAAAGTTATAACTATGAATTATTATGATGAATTATTGTTACGAAATCTCATTACGGATTCTGATGAATAATTCTGATTACGAATTCTCATTACGAATTCTGATGAATAATTCTAATTACGAATTCTCATTACAAATTCTAATGAAGAATTATGATTACGAATTCTCATTAAGAATTCTGATTATGAATTCTCATTAAGAATTCTGATGAATAATTCTGATTACGAATTCTCATTACGAATTCTGATGATGAATTCTGATTACGAATTCTTAATATGAATTCTGTTGAAGAATCTTGATTACAAGTTCTCATTACAAATTCCAAAGAAAAAAATAATTTGAATATCTTAGTATTATAGACCCTGAATTCATTTTCTTACATTCTGAACATCCATATTTACTCACATTCTGAACTATCATTTACCTCCATTTGGAATATCAGTTTTGGTTATGCTTTCAATTGTTTTATTATAAAACGATGTCATGCCTTTAGTTATCAACTAAATATTGTTTAAGTGAAACTTTTATGGGTCCCTCCAAAATTTAAGGAAGAATGTGACCGTTGGAGGAGGGATCCTACCAATGGAGCTTCACCTATAAATAGGATCTCATTTGAAAAGAAGAAAAAAACTTTGACACATTACTTTGACATCTGTGCCTATATGTTGTTGAAGTGATTTCTAGAGAGAGAGGCTCTTATAAACTCTCAAGCTTCGTGTAGAAAGTTTCAATATCTTGTTAAAACATTACCCTGTGTATATTTGCTTCATGAATCTTTGTTTGTTGTTGTGTACAATCGATCTCTTCTGGGGATAGGAAGACAGAGGTTCCAACACCTTGATTTTTATGGATTCCTTGCTGAGGTAGACAGAGGTGCAGACTACCTGATAGTTGAGGGCTTGTGGGGATAGCAAGACAGACTCCAATCTTCGTATCGAGGGCATACACTAGTGTGGGTAATACAGACTTTCTTGAAAGTATAAATCAAGGGACCTTTATCCAAGGTTGTTGGATACACTTTTATTTGTGTTAAATGACTTATTACTTGTTACTGGTATTGTTACAATTTTTTCCACTGCATTTTGTATTGTTGAGGAAGGTATAACTATCCTATAATTTCTCAATCTTGTTCTCTGATTTAGTTAGATTCTATATGCTTTAAGGTATAATGTTAATCTTTGAAACTTTTGTTTAGTTTCATTTTTGGTATCACTTTTTCAAAATGTAGCGAGTGTTTAGAACCTATAAGAGGTCTTGTGAATTATTTTTTTTAACCTTTTTAAACGTAAATATCTTTAAAAGTTCCAAAGGAATTTTTAAAAGGTACAATTCACCCCCCCCCCCTCCCTATTGTATATGAGAATCTTATTCTTATTTCTATTCTACATTTGGTATTATAGAGTATATCATACTCAGACATATCATCTCAACAATTAATTATGGTGCATTATCAGAAGATGAATATAGAGAGTTGGATGTAGATTCCAAAGGAATTAATGCCTTAGGGGGAGCCCTATCCAATCCTATTTATATGAAGGTGATGTTCTGAAAAAACGTCACATGCCATGTAGGAAAAGCTATTGAATATATATGAAGGGGATACAAAGGTCAGAGAGGCAATGCTGCAGGTGTTGTGGAATAAGTATAAAGATATGAAAATGAACCCAAATGAGTCTATGGATGCATTATTTGACAGGGTAAATATTTTTGTGGAAGATATTCGAGGTCTTGGTGAATTCATTGAAGACATAAAGTTTGTAAAGCACATCTTGGGGAAACTACCACCTCAGTTCAATCAGAAATATTTAGTTCTAGAAGAAAAAGATCCAAAAGAGGTGACACTAGGCAATTTTCACATTACCTTGGTTGCATATGAAATGAGGAACGATGATAACGAGGCTGTGAAAAAGGGGAAATTCAAAGAGGTGGCATTTAAGGCCATGAAGATGCTCACCATTGAAGATTCTTAGGAAGAAGAAGAGATAGACGAGGTACTGTCATTACTTTCATCAAATCTTCAAAGAGTAAAATGAATATTCAAAGGGAAACTTCCACTTTCTTGCTTTAGATGTGGAACATTTGGTCATCTTTCCACAAGGTGCCCCAACATGTTTCAAGAAGAAAATTTTTAAGATTAAGCTGAAAATCCAAATAAGAAATCTTCAGCCTATGTGAAAGGGAAGAACCAGTTCAAGAGAAATTTCTTTAAGAAGAAGAATCTTCTTTCACAAGAAATAGATAGTTTAGATGAGTCTGATGTTGAAGAGGTTGGGGAGATTGAAAATTATAAAGATTGTGGAGAAAATGCACTGGTGGATTTTGTCGGTAGTGCTCAAGAAAAGGAAGAAACTGACATTGTTGGAGAAGAAGAAGAAATTGAAGGGAGAATTGACATTGAAGCAGAATTAGAAGTATCTCTTGAAGAGATAGATGTTTGGAGAGAAAAAACAATGAAGGCCAACAAGGTGGTACATGATGCCAAACTCTACATAATTTAGTAGGAAGAAGAGAAGTATAAGCTAGTGAAAGAAATCGAAAACCTTAAGTCTTATATGCCAGAGAGCATAGTAAAGTTTGATGTGAATAAGATCAATATTGAAGAATTGAAAAAGGAGATTGATGGCTTGGATACAAAAGTAAAAGATCACGTCAAGCATATAGAAGAGCATGAAGAGGAAGTTGTCAGTCTTCAGAGAAAAGTTAATGACCAAAAAAATCTTTGATTCCCAACACATTCTTGGGAAAGCAGGTTATTCTGAAGACTGAAAGGATGAAAGAGGAGCCTAGTAGTTCAACAAGAAAAAAGCAGCAATTGAGTTTAGACGATAAGGCTGATTTAGGGCCTGATTAGAAGCAAAAATCTGTGACAACTGAAGCCAGACTGCAAGAACCCATCCTGAGATTGAAGGTTGATTTGGGCACAAAGTAGAATTAGAATATTCAAAGATCCCAAGGGGAAACTCGTAGTGCTAAAGTAACATGAATGAATTCACCATGTATCAGGTGTTATTGTTGTGGAAAGATGGGACATTCACAGTATATGTGTTCAATAGCCAAGAGATATCAAAGGGAAGAACAACAAAGGTGGCAGCCAAATAGAGAACGGTTCCCCAAAACATCCTATGAAAGTCACTATTTTTGGTGTGAAGGATTTGGGCACATAGATAGATATTGCACATCAATCATATAGAGGAGTGTGCCAAAACAAAACTTGAGCGGTCGTAAGCAAAAAATTAAGGAATCGAAAAGTGATCTGAAAACACAAAATCGGTTTGTAGCACTACCAGGTGAAGCTGGTCTATCACACTCTAAGGAAGATCAAGTTCACCAAACAACACCGATTGTGAAGTTGAAGACATCGATAAAAAAGAAAACGGATGATAAGGCAATATTTGCGGAAATTGCCCTTAAAGATTCAGATCGTTCAGCAGTATGGATCCTTGGCAGTGGTTACAAATCTCATATGATAGGGAACAAGGATATCATTACATGTATAAAATATGACAAAGAAGGAGTTTTAAAGTTTGTTAATGATGAAGGGTGGAATATGGTTTTTTCCAAAAATTCTAAATTTGTGGGGAAAGAAATGAGACGTGCTGATGTCATGGTAGTAGAGTGTCTTACTCATAACATGCTCAGTGTCAGTCTACTATGTGACTATAGGAACTCTATCCAATTTACCAAGATGATGTGTGTTGTGAAAGTAAAAGATGGAGAAGTTGTTCTACAGTGAAAAAGGACAATGGGAAATATTTACCTTGTAAGTGGGGAAGAAGATCCATGCATTTTATCTAGAGAGAATGAAAACCAGCTATGGCATAAGCAACGTGTTCATCAATGCCAACCATCCATGGAAGATCTGGTAATCTGTGATGCTGCTACAGACCTTCCCAAACAATTATGTGATCGTTCTCATACATGTAATTCGTGCCAAAAATGGAAGATCAGCCGAAATACATACATATCAAAGGAACAGAAATCAACCAGAGTGATCGAATTGGTGCATGATGATGTTTGTGGACCAATCTCACCACGATCTATTAATGGGAAAAAGTACTATGTCCTTATCATTGATGATTATAGAAGAATGGAATGGGTATTTGTCATTACCCATAAGTCAGAGGTGTTCAGTTGCATAAAGCAGTATAGGAGGGAATCAAAAAGGATGCTTGGGTAGAAAATTCTGATATATGGTACTGATAATGGTTCATAATTCACAAACAGTAAAGATAAAGACTATCTCGAGAAACACTGGATAAAGTATAAAGTTTCATTAGTAAGAAATCTCCAACAGAATGGAGTGGTTAAAAGGAGAAATCATATCATCAACAACTTGGACAGAACGATGCTTATTAAAAAGGACCTACTAGAGAAATATTGGAAGCAAGCAGTTTTGACATCGGTCTATATATCGAACATGTCTCTATTGTGTCTGAATGAAGGGAAGACTTCGTATGAAACGTGATACAGAAAGAAGACAATGTTCAAATACTTTCGAATATTCGGAAGTAAGTGTTTCATTCTCAGCAAAGAAAATCAGAGGAAGTTTGAGCCATGAGGAGATGAGGAGGTAAGAAACACAGGGGGAGTAGAAGTGGCATAAGATGACTCAGAAGAAGATACTGATGATGAGAAAGAGGAAACAAAATCTAAATCATCTTTTAAGACAAAGAGTCGAGCTAAAATTTATAGGAAAAATATCATTGGTGATCAAATAGCTCAAGTTCAGACTCGAAGAATGAAATCATTACAGAAAACATTGTTTTTATCTCAGGGGGGCTGAAATGTTTTTCCAATGTAGATGAAAATGAGTACATGGTTTAGGTTATGAATGAAGAATTAGACCAGATTGAGAAGAATCATACATGGGAGATTGTTTCAAGGCCAGTAGATAAGAACGTCATCGGGACTAAATGGGTCTTTTGCAACAAGATGAACGAAGATGGAACAATGATTCGAATCAAAGCACGAATGGTGTTCAAAGGATACTCCCAAATAGTGTGTATTGATGTTGATGAGACATTTTCACCAGTTTCAAGGCTGGAAAAAATCAGATTATTTTTAGCCATAGCAGGGCAATGATTGTTCAAAGTGTTCCAGATGGACGTCAAATCGGCATTTCTAAATGGGGTTCTGGAAGAAGAGATGTACATTGAGTAGATATATGGTTTTCTCATTCATGAAGATGATAATAAAGTTTTCCGGATGAAGAAAAAAGTATATGGGTTGAAACAAACACCAAGAGCATGGTACTCAAGGCTGGATTAGTATTTGAAGAATCTTGGCTTTCAATGTGGTGCAGTTGATTACAATCTATACTTCAACAAAAATCATAATCAAAGGATGATGGTGCTGGTTTATATTGATGATATAATAATTGGTGGATTGGATGAATCTCGATGCAAACGGTTTTCTGAATTCATGCCAAATGAGTTTGAAATGTCAATGATTGGTGAGCTGATATTTTTTCTTTGGTTTACAGGTAACACAAGGAAGTAATGGCACTATCATTTCTCAATCCAAATACACCAAGAAGGTTCTGAGGAGGTTTGTAATGGATAATTCTAAAGAAATAAAGACTTTGTTTGCTACCCAGATGAAATTATCAAAACATGATAGTGGTATGGCAGTTAATATCACTGAATACAGGTAGAGTATTGGCAGTTTACTATATCTAACAACAAGAAGAACTAATATTGTTTTCACCACATGCCAAGAAGCATGTTACCAAATCAATCCAAAAGATTGCCACATTCTCACAGTAAAATGAATACTTTGGTATATCAAAGGCACTGTAGATTTAGGGATGATGTATAATGAAAAATCTCATCCAGTGTTATTTGGATATATAGATGCAGACTGGGCCGGTTCAGCAGACGATAGGAAATCAACGTCAGGTGGTGCTGTATATCTTGGTGGATTGTAAATTTCTTGGCTAAGCAAGAAGGAAGATTATATTTCTCTAAGCACCACAGAGGTTGAGTATATTGGGCCACTCAAGCATGTACATAGTTATTGTGGATGAAGCAGTAGCTTGATGATATGGGAGTTGAAGTGAAGTCTCCGATCGGAATCCAGTGTGATAACTCAAGTGCTATCAATCATAGAAAAAATCCAGTTCATCACTCAAGGACAGATCACATTGAGATAAAATATCATTTCATTAAGGAGATGGTGGAGCTAGGGTTTGTGAAGTTGGAGTATGTGCCTACATAGCTACAGGATACAGATATTCTGACAAAGGCCATACCCAAGGAAGTGTTTGAATGGAATTTACTGGATCTGGGAGTTTAGTTGAATCCCCTCACTTAATATTGTGGATGTGGAACCCCCCCCCCCCTCTCTCAAAGGTATAATGTGTTTTTCCCAAAGGTGATAATATGTGTTCTCTACTCTGTTACATACTGCAAAGTGTTGTCCTTTGGGTTCGTTGACAAAGGGGGAGAAGATAGTGTTTGTTCAAGGGGGAGACAGTGTGGCTATTTAAGAAATCTTGACAAAAGGGGGAGAACCTGACAGGTGGAGTAGCCAGATAGGGGGAGTATAAAATCTGACGATGTTATAATTGATCAATCAAAGAACAGATATCACGACAACTGAGGATCATGATAAAAGTAGAAGAGTGGTGTTGGAATGCGGTAATAATATTTCCAAAAAAAATGGTATCAGTTTGGTGTCAACAGTTGGTATCATAGTTGAAGTGATTCATTGATGCACTTTCCATTTATTCTTGTTTCTCATGTTGAGCATTTCTCATGCGGGCTTAGAGTATTTTTTGAGTAAATCATTGATCTCTATCAAAATTTAAATGTGAAAATAGTGGCTAAATAATTAAAGATATATCTTTTTATCGGAGAGTTGTCAACAAACCCAAAGAGGGAGATTGTTGGGAAACAATCCCACAAGGTAACATTGAATCATGATTGAGGTTATTGTGTTTGTTGACAAAGTGGACATCTGTGTTGGGATTGTTGACAAAGGAAACCATGATGTGAAAATTTTTTTACAAAGGGTTTTTCATAGTGGCATGTCGAGTTCAAGGTATATGGTTAACGATCAATGTTTGATTCAAGAATTTTGTTAATGGAATGGATGATCTGTAGGCGGTACAAAAAGAGCTGATACAAGGTGGCACAGTTTTCCAGTGTTTGCCAAATTTTTGGGCGTGAAAATCGACAAATGGAGAAAAGGAGTTTTGCCAAAGGGACTTGCACTCCGTTGCCTTGAAGGAGAGGAAACTTGTGCACCATTGTTTTTTCAAGATCAGAACATCAAAATATTTAATGGGGAAAAGGGGCGCACAAGTTTTATGTTTGGTCACGCAAGTTACTTGCGCGATAGAGACTAGGTCAGTGAGACTTGCGCGTCGAGGGGAGACTTGCGTGTTGTCGTGCTGGGTGTCCGGATGCCTATAAATAGAGGTCGACCCCTCCTCATTCTGTATGAGAGTTCAGCACTTAGAAAATATCAAAGCTCCCATCGTGCAGGTGTGGTGGTTGTGCAAGGGGTGTGTGGTGGCGCAAGTAGAAGTTGCGTGTCAGGTGATAGTTGTGCATCTAAGGTGGTTTTCGTGAGGAAAGAAGTGAGTCACCCATGTTTTTAGTTGAACAAGGGGGTGTCGCGCAAGTAGTTTGGTGACCATTGCGCGCCAGGTTTTGAAGAATAATGTAAGTTATTGGTTGCGTTCCAAAAATGGTTTGGGCATAAAAGGGTGTGTGTCGGGCATGTTTGGAGTAGTATAATCTTGTGTCGTGCAAGTGGTTGAGGTAGACATGTGAAATAGTTATAAATTGTCCACCATACTAGCACACTGACTTGGAGATGGGCGCCAGGTATGGTTGAAGCATAGTAGTGATTCAGGGCCGTGTGGAAGCTGGAAGATTGCCCGATACCTTCGGTGAAAAGTGAGATTCATCTATGGGTGAAAGTTGAAATTCAACAGAGCATCTACATAAAACAGAGGATGTATTAATTAGTGATAATTAAGAGACCTATAGGTCTATAAACTATGAGGGAATATTTTCTAGATCAGTGAGCAAAGGAAGAAGAAGAATGTGATCCTCTCCACCGGTAGTGAGCCAGAGTGAGAGAGACAGGGAGTGACCCTTGGGAAAGCAGTGAGCTGACCCTAAACATTGTAAAGGCAGTTAGCCTGGGAATAGAAGTTATCTATCTTGAACATTGTAAACAGCAGTGCACTTTTAGTGGATTTGGTACATCGGCACATCGCCGGTGTATGCTCCTTGGACGTAGCCCAGTGAGGGTGAACCAAGTAAAAATCGTTGTGTCTTATGCATGCTTTAGTTTTTGTTTATACTTTTCTACAGGAAAAAGATATAAGAGAGTATTTCTTAACAGCGTGACAAGATCAATAGGGGTAGTTGTTTTAATCTTTCATACCATGATTCACCCCCCCCCCCCCTCAGGGTTTCTATCCTAGTGGACCTAACATTTCCCATCCATTTTTTAATTTTGCTTATAGTTAAGATTTTAAAATATTGAATCTAAATTTTCTTATACCAAATATTGTAATGGTTACTAATTATTGTGTTGTCTATTATTTTAGGTTGTTCATGACTTTAAAATAGGTTGAAATTGTTCCCGATGTATATTTTTTGTAACCAGGAACAAGTTTCCCGCCTGTGGGGATCTAGAATAACCCCCGGGCATTCATTTTGGCCTCATAATTTGTATCTTGGGAATCTCTATTTTCATTCGTGGTGTTCTTTATTTCTATTAATTTTGGTGTTTTTTATGATTCTCCCTTGATATGTGGAGTGTTATATATTTTTTAAGATTAAACATCGGAATGACCTTTCAGGGGAAGAAATATTTCATGATGGGGATAAATTTCACATCTGAGATTTTTTTATCCCTTGTTCTACTTTAAATTAGGATTCTAGTTTTTCTCTAGAGTTTCAGGTGTCACCATTTTGAAATTAGAGGTATTATTTTTTTTATTTTCAGCCTAGTTCTTTTCAATGGGTTTCTCCCTTTAGTTTTGATGAAAATGGAGAATTTGGGTTAAACTGTAGTTGGTGCCCAATTGGAGTACGATTAGGGGAACTGTGCACCCAGCTCCAAAAACCGTGTTCAAAATTGTGTGTTTCTAGATAGTGTATAACACATGTTTAGATCAATATTTGTAAACTGTGTGGGATAACTAGGTGGAAGTTTCCTATTTGTTAGTATGGAGAATATTGTTTTCACACAGTTTATTGTGCAGCAAAACTGTTCAACTTGTACATGTCAATTACAATTTATCTTTTATTTTTCTTCCTTTGTTGTTTTTTATCCACATACACCCCAAAACCACCCCAATTTGTATTCCACCTCATAATCCCATATCCCTCTCCCATTTAAACCCTTGGACCTCCATTTTTTGGGTGCATTTTTTCTGATTTCTCTATGATTCTGCAAGTAATTCATTCTATTCTTGGTTGCTAGCTCTTTTCTAGGGTTATTTCTTCTTATTTCCTGGGGTTTCTTATCTCCAAGGGGGTGGATGGTATATTTAGGGTTTAATATTATTAATTGGGGTATGATCATTATTTTTTTTGTTCAATATTCCTTTCTAGGGTCTTGTGGTGGTTCAATTTCGGTTTCACACCATTTTGTTTATGTTTCTATTCTTGAGGAAAGGGGTTCGATTCCCTAACATTATTGGATAATTTTAATATGGTTTCTTACTTATATATATGAGTGTTTTATATGGTTTTATTTGTTGGGTGTGAAATTTATTTTGGAAGTGTTTTGGATTGCACATATTTTGAACATAGATTTTCTAATAGAAAATGGTTTGGTTTTGTGTATGTTGGATTGTAATGTTTCTTGAACGGGGTTTTAAGCATTGTGTGGAAGGTGAAAAATCAAATTTAAAAGGGTTTTTAATGTGTAAATGATATTTTTAAACAAAATGAGTATTTATTTTATTTTGGATTCCTTATAGTGGAATTTTTATATTGTTTTTGAAACTAGGAAAATGAAGGGAATCACGTTTCAAAGTGAAATTGGTCTGTGTTTGGATTTGAAGTGGGGTTGGACCATGAAAATGATTAAATTGAATATGTAAAGTTCTTATGATAATTTAAAAGGGATTTGATGAATTCCACTAGGGGTGGAAAAATATACATTAAAATCTTTTTGGATTGAATAATATAAAAAGTGGTTTGGTTTATGAAAAATGCTAATTTCTCAATTTATTTATAATGCATGGCATATGTATGTAGATGTGGTGGTATGTGTGACATGTGAACATGATATTTAGAATAAAGGGAATCCTAGGTATATAGGTGGGTATACAAGAACTAGTATTCTAGTGATACATATGTTGCATGGTCCAGTTTCACATAGCTAGATTGATGATTATAACACTCACTAAAATATAATGAGCATTGATCACCAATAAAATTTTGGATACTTATCCTCTATTATGTCTTCTTCATGAAGATGTTATAGGTTGATGTTACAATACCACATTTCATCGTGGGGTGAGGTTCTAGTGTCTTACTCGAGTTAGATTACCCCAATGGATTTACCCATGGTGCTCTCTGGTTATATGAGACTTATGTGTCATGGTGCCATCCATCGACATACAGTAACATGAGAGTATTTAATTTTTAAGCAAGTTTATCTTAGTAAATGTTTCATTTTGAAATGTTAAATTCAAAATCATTGTACAAAAAACATTTCCTTGAAGAACTCATTTTCTTTTAAATTGTCCCCTTAAAATAGTTTTCCTTTAAAATATTTTCTAAAAAAATTTCAAAATACTTTTGTATAAAGTGATCATATTAATTTGTCTTTTGATTTTATAGCATGGAACATTATCTTTTGGGTGGTATTATTCTGGGATTTGGATCACACATTGCATACACCTTTGGGTGTTTGTAGACTTCCTTTTGTATGAACCAGGAAAAGTAATGACGTATCTTGGTGATTATAGTGGATCCATCTACTAGTGTTCCTTTCATTTTGGTTTTTATGGTGGTGTCTTGAGTAAGATGTCCCAATTCCAAAATAGAGGTTCATGGGTTATTTTTTTGGTTTCCCAATCATCCGTGTAATTTTGTATGGGTTAAATCTGTAAAATGATGAATGTGAATTTTTTCACCTAGTTTGGTTATGGTAATTGATTTTTTGTTTTTCCACTATTTTTGGTTGTGCATGATTATATAAATGATTCAAATAATTCCCAAGGTATATTATTGATACCCATGAAATAGTTTCCAATCTTTGGGGATTAATAATGGAACTTGGGACATTCCATGCACCGAGTCAAGTGTCGAGTTAGATAGAACTCTAGTATGGTTCATGCCATTAACATATGGATACATGGTAATAATATTGTTTATTTTCATGAATCAATGGCTAGTCAAGGAACATGGATTACATATTTTCTGAGCAGGACCACACTACAAACTGAGGTAGTGAACCTTATGAGGGGGGATTCTCTTTGAATGCATTATTTTAGGCCTCCCTAATTTTCAGGTTTTCTTTTTTCTCTTGTTTTATTTTTGATCCTTATATTATGTGTTTGGAGCTTCATTTTTTGGAAAATAAAATAGGATGATTTTGTTAAGTGTAACCACTTTTTTTAGTAACACATGTTCAACAACGTGTTTCTTGAATTGAATATAAAAAACTAGTAGAAAATTATGGAGTTATGTTTTTTGATGATCTTATATACCATGTGATGAACCATGTCATAGTATTTAGACTCACACGTCTTGGTTAGTATAGTTTAGTAACTTGCACTGATGTTTTGATCAAATATTATTCCATGTTTTTTGAAAAACAAGAGACTATACTTTTTTCGCTTCTTTAACTTCTTAGTAGATTTGTTTCAACCATCATTAATTTATATATAGTTATATGGTGATGACTATCTAAATAAAATACAATGGTCAGATTTAAAGTGGAGGAAGTTAAAAGTTATTTGGAATCAAAATTTTGATTTTTAATTTCAATATTATTTAAATATAATATATCGTATATACAAAATATGAGTATATAAACCGATATAAAAATTGAAATAACTAATAATTTAAATAGGATGACTATATCTACAGAGGAATATGTTGAATATATGTACTTATGATGTGATGTGTGTCCTGATTGAATTACATTGTATATTAGGTTGTGAACTAATGATTCACCATGCATATCATTAATGATTCAAAAGAAAATTACATGGAGTCATATAGAAAAACAATAATTTAATTGTTTTATACCTTTGATTGGATTCTGTATGAGTTCTAAATGCATGTCAAATTTATCTTTTGTATCCCCCTTGAGAAGTATTGGGTAGAAAATAGGAAGTGGATATAGACCACGGATAACCAGTAAGATTATCCTTAATCATGTTGTAAATAACTATTGGAGTTGTAATTAATTATAATATCAACAAAGTATTGTTATTTTCTCCATAGATGTATCCTAGTGTTACTCATCAAATAAAAAAAATTGTGTTCATTCATCTTTAATATTTTGTAATTGGTTGTGTTTTTTGATAGATTCTATGTGTCATCTCAAATGTATATAAAACATCCAATTTTATTGAGATAAAAAAAAGAAATATTTAGTCAATATAATTCACCCCTCTCCTCTTATGGTGTGTTGTGGGACCTCCATTTAGAATAAAATAATCTCTATATGATACTTCCAAAACTGAATGTGTTTGGGAGTTGTGAGGAGTGGAGAAAACGTTTCTAACATATTTTTACATGTTCAACTAAATTGACTATTGTGATGAGGAAATATAGTCCAAAAATACTATCTTCATATGATGATTTATTTTTACTTATTATTTAGATTTTTTTCATGGATTAAATCTCTTGAATAATAATAGTTTTAATGCTACTGGATTTTATATTTCCTTGGTTTTCTATAATAAATGTCTTCATCGATTCTTGGATTTATACAATTATATTTCATAGATTTTTTATGATTATTTGAGATTATTTTCTTTAATTTACAAAATTATGTCATTATTTAAAGTTGTTAATCATTTATAGTCCTTAATGTCACAATATTTTTTATAGTAACAATATTTTTAGACAACTAGATCACTCTAAATTTAATAATTTCACACACACACACTAATGATTTATTATAATCATTTCAATGAAAAACAAAGGTTACTTTCTATGGCCATAAATTTTATATTGAAGGATCTTAATAACAAAGAATTTTTTTGGCAATGAAGAAGATCATAACAAAATGTTAGAACTCTATAAATTCTATTGTTTCATCATATTTTCATAATTTTAAATTTCAAATATGTTCATTTGGATTACTTCATAACGTTTATATAAAAAATCACAAATTTAATTTTAAAAACATTAAATAAAAAATAAATTTAATTCATGTTAAGATTAATACCTGCATGAGGGAAAACATTGAAACATAGATCACTATATTTATTTAGAAATTAAACAATAGAAAATACATTGAAAAAAAATATTTTACTCATCCCTAATGTTATCCGACATAGGTGGTGGTGCACATTGTTGTACGTCCCATGGATATTTTAATAATGAAAAATATCAATTCATTTATAACTATTTAATTAGGTTGATTTTTAGTGTTTATATTTATACATGAATATAAAAATTTCTTTAATTGATACATGGGATCAAAAGGATATTGATTGGCATTTTGGATGACCCTCACCTTGTTGGGGATTGGACTAGCCAGTAGGACACCCCTGGCTCGAAAGTAGTGACATGCAGAATCATTTTATTATTCTAAGATCATTGGTTTACCTATGATCCCTCCCTAGGTACTCGATATGCCTGAAAAAAAGATCTTGATCATACTATTCCCCACTATCTAGGACATGTATACCAAACATCTTATCAGTTGTCCAAGCAGCATTCTAGTTGGATCGACTGGTTAGCTTTTGAGAATAGTCAAACTATCAGTTTGAAGTGGACCCAACCACTTTGACTCACCACATTAATCTATATTTGACCCAAACATCACTATAACGACCACAAAAATTTTGGGGGATAGAAATAGAACTACAAGTAGGCATGTAAATTAATATATATGAACCAAAAATCCGTAATATTGAAATCAAATCATATTATAACTTCTCATTAGAATAATCTTGTGCATTATTATAGTACCCAACTTATATCTTATATATTTTTATCTCTTTCCCTCATTATATTAATTATAGTATTTATATTATATTGGATATATCTTTGTAAAGGTTTTTCCACATATAAAACTTCTTAATTTTATTCTTTCTATCATTGGTTCTCACTTAAACAGAAATGAGGTTTCCTTAGTCTCTTTCTTTCTCCAAATAAAATAATGTGTTGTGTTGGGTATATTTATTTTAACATTGAAAGGAATGTGAAGTTATGTATTCTTGTAGATATTGGCTACCACTAATGTTGTGGTTTTTAGTCAAAAAACTCTCATGAAATTGAGATGGGGATATAGTTACTCAACATGATTTATTGTCAAACACCATTATTAAAATTATTTGACTTTTAATTTCTTATACAATTACATTTTTTATTCTATTTACATAGCATATTATTTCATGTTATTTCATAATTATATAATTTTACATGCCTAATTTAATTTATTTGTTTATTGATAATTTCACTACACTCATTCGATTCAACTCAAATAAAAAATTGGTATCAATGAATATCTTATTCTAAAAAAAAGCATTAAAAATATGAATCAGCATAGATGAATGATATTTAAAATAATTATTCTACCTATAACACCAACGGTTCTCCTAATGCATAATCCATGGGATGATATCTATTATTTTATGGATTAATTTAAAGTCATTGGAAAACTAGCATATCCACTTTTATTAGAATTATTGGATATCCTTTTTGGAAAATTTTATACAAGGTTATACTCCCACTAAGTAATCAAAGTAAAAGTAGAATCCTAAAAAAAATTTGGCCATTAAACATTACGTTCAATCCATGAATTCTATACACTATTTTTTATATCATAATGAATTTAATATTATTTCCACATGTAAAATATTTGAATAAATTTGAAAAATTCCTGATGTAACTCATTGATGAACTAATAATGTCATGGATATTATAATTGATAATAATCATCAAGATTTTTAATGTTTTATCATGAATTATAATGAATAAATTACTGAGAGTTTTTATCTCTTCACTAAAATTTTCAATGGATATAAATATATTTGTGATGATACCTCTAAAAAAATTCATGTGAAGAATAAACATTGGGTATTTCCAAGTTATTGGTCACCCACAGTAATAATTAATCAAAAACAAAAGAAAACTAATAAAATAATAGTGGAAGAAATTATTGGATACTCCTGATCCTTGAGATTACCAATAAATGTATAACTAAAAAGGACACGAAGTAAGTCTATGAAAAGCTCAAAAAAATTAAGGATATCATGCATTATTATTCCAATAAGGGTGATGATATTGTGACACTATTCCAGAATTTGAAAAAATATAGGATAATTAAGAAATATTTTTTTCATAACAAAAAATAATATGAACATGATAAAGCATATGTAACTTAATTTTATTGAAAAATGATAGCAAAAATAAAATGAAAGTTCCCAATATGGAAAAACAATATGAAATAAAATAATAAACCTATAAATACATCAATATATATATATATTCAGTGATGCCTCCTTATCATAATTCTAATAAATTAACAATTCTAAACAATGTTCCATGGCGAAGGCAAATGATGATGTAAATTCATACTATTCCTTTTGTTCTTCAATTCAATTAAATTGTGAATATAATAATTATGTTATAGATCAATATAAAGAAGTTTTTTTAAATCCCTAAAAATTTAATGAACATAAAAATAAATATAATCAAGTTATTAATTAATAGTATCAACTCTCTATGAAAAATATTAATTATCCTTAAAATTAAATGAGATACCTCATATATATATGTACTATAATATATAATTAAGGATCCTCAAAATTATCTATCTATGTTAACCCAAGGGGAAAAAATGTAAATAATATTTTTTTCGAAAATCGTGTGAAATAAAAATATAGTTAGGGATTTTCAATTGAATATAACATATATAATAATACTAATTTTGTAAGAGGGTTCTCTTAAGGAAAATTTTGTGATTATTGTTATAAAAAAAAATCTTATTTATGAATATAATAATAAAATATTCATTATATATAATACACAAAAGTGTTCATATATCTTCTAATACACTTTTTATAAGCTCATATTATATAAAAATAAGGGTTTAATAATGTATTCTACATATAGGAAGTTGAGAGAAAATATTTGTAATAAAGTCTATATTTTATTAATAAATTTATATCGAAAAAATTTATTAATAGAAAATTTAAATGATCTAAATGGTAAATGGATAACTGGAGCTCAAGAAATATGTATAGTGACTACTCCTTATTCAACTGTCTTGAAATTCTTGATAGAGGTCATGCCACCATGTTGTGACAACAGAAGGAGTAAGACAATATGTATAAGTACTATTGGTTTTTCAAATTACACTATTTTAAATGAAGTTATATATGTTAATAGATTATATAATTATTCTTGAATTATTATCCAATTACAAGATAGGTATTTTATAATCACCTTTGAGAATTATTTTGGTAATTTGTTTGATTCTAAAGGAAATATTTTATTTTCATCTTATTATCTTCAAATTGTTCATGTAATAGATTTAAGATGTTTGGAAAGTCAAAATTGTAAAAAACTTTGTTTAGAATATAGTGATTCATGGATTTATAATAGGATCCTTGGTCAATAGATCTCACACACACACAAAAGTTTCAAACTAAGCCAATATCATATAGGATGAGATTTAGAAAAATTGGATTTCAAAGAGGACATTGTGTGTGAACCTTTACAACTCAAAAGTGGAAAACAAAGTCCTTTAAATCTAAAAAAGAAGAATCCACCTCTATTTCATTTTTGGTTATTTAGTTTCATGTTTTCAGACAAACATATGTTCTATTTATAGAGGTAAATATTATACTTTCATAGTTATCGATGGCTATACAAGATTTACCTCATTTTTTTTCTTGGGTCATAAAAATGATGCTAGTAAATTATTTATTAAATATAATAAAAGTTCAAAAATGAAAAATGACATTAGATCCTAAAAAATCTGAATGATTTAAGGTAATGGTTTAAAAATAAATATATTTTTTTTAATATTATACTTGTTGTTGTTATAATCATTCATTTTCATATCTATTTTCTTATAAAAAAAGTTTTGTTAAAAGTTTAAATCAAACACTACAGGGGATTATAAGAACTATGTTGAACGAACTCAAACTCACTCAATATTTTAGGTCTAGGTTGTAAATAAAACTTTTTATACCTGGAAACATTTTCTCGTTGGACCCTTATTTAAAAGAACCTGTGTGATCTTTGGAAAATAAAAATTCCTAAATTATGTATTTTATGATGTATCAGTGAAAATTATATATTCATAACACAAAAGAAAACATACACATATTTTTTAAATATATAATTATTTTTTCTTCATGGGTAATTAAAATCAATTAACGCATACTGAGTCTTTAATTAAGGGTCCAAGGACATATAAAAATCAATAAACAAATAATTATGATGATAATTTCTCTAAACCCAACTCTTAAAATGAATACATAGTGGTTTAACTAGATTTCTTAAACATGAAATGTATAGATCCTCCTAATGAAATCAAAGTAGTGAATGAACTACCATATATCCGCATACCCAAGGCATGAGTGAAACGTGGATACCTTCCCTTAGAAAATGTTATATGCAATTTACATGTCTTTACTCATACATGAAGTTGGTTTTTAAATGATGATAAAAAAGATTTCTATATTTTCATACATAGAGCCCATATATATTTATTATTACATTAATAATGATTGTTATGTACTTTTAAAGTAATAATAATTGATTAAAATCACTAGGAATGATGTTTTTACCCTTATTGAAGGACATTATGATCATCCCATTATGGGTAAAAAATGATATTTTATAAATATGTTAGATGATCAAGGTAACATTAATCTTAATGGAGATAAGCTCATAATTAAGTGTTATAATCATGAATATGTAATTGATTATAGTGATACCTTGGTAAACATGTCTCAAATAGAATTCATTAGAATCATATAATAATGCAACATACATTTAAATATTATTATTTTTAAATGGATATTAAAAGTGATTATTTGAAAAGATTTATTTCAAAAAAAGATTTTACTAAATAACCTCCTTGTTTTAAAGATTATAATTTTCCAAATTTTGTTTTCTCTTATGTAAAGAATTTTATGGTTTGAAATAGTCACATCAGGATTGCTTTGAAAAGTTGACTAATATTATTTCCAAAAATTATTTTTATATTAGAAAATCTGATTCAACATTGTTTTAAAAATAAATATCAAATGATTTATTAGTTTTTTAAATTTATTTCAAATATTTTATTTTTATCTCTATAAAATAATATATATCTTTTTCTTTTTCATATTTAATAATAAAATAATTTTAAACTAGTTATATGGGTAAGTTAATGGGTTTCTTTTGTATAAAAATATCTCAAAATATAGATGGTGCCTTTATAAACCAAACAAATACACAAATGAACAATTACATAATTCTAGTATTGATCACCTAAAGTAAATAATTACACCTATTTTTACTTCATATAATTCAATGTTGGATGAAAATGGTAAAATGGTTGACAAAAACTTTATATAGATTTGGTTGAGAGTCCTATTTACATTACAATGAACCAACTAAACATTATGTATAGTATTTTTCTTTATAATAACATTTAAACTAATCCAAATTAATCTCATTTAAAATATCATAACAAAATTTTAAAATTTTTAAAATGCTAAAAATTCATGGTTTATCTTGTCAAAAGGATACTTAGTTATAACATACAAGTTAATTTGATTCCATATTTGGTGGATTCCAATTATATAAGAAAAGTGTATGCTGGACTTTTCATAAACATAGAAAATCACTAGTCTCATAGAGTTGAAGAAGAAATTATAACTTACAATTTCTTAAGATGAAGTGAAATATATATATATATTTGGAGATGTTTCATACAAGTTATTTGGATGGAAAAACTCTCATAAATTATGGGAGAACAATTGATCATGTTCTTAACAAGTGTAATAATATTAATCCCATTATTATTTCTATGAATCCCCTTAAACACTAACTTACTAATAACATTGATCTTATAAAACAATTTTTTTATGCCACATTAAAAAGTGTGATATCCTTAATGAGTTTATTAGCACATTATTTCAATTATCTAATATTTTCTATAAGGAATAGGCCTTAAAACATTAAATAATATTGAATTAAACTAATAATTCACTTTGAGGATCTTTTCAGGATTATATTTTTAGAGAATTAGGACATAACTATTACATCTCAAAATATTTCAAGGTAGAAACTTCTACATAGTTTCCATTTTTTCACAAAATAAAAACTCTTGAAAAAAAGAGTCATGTCTAGTTCCATGTTTTAGACAGCATGACTTTTCCTTGATCCCATCCCTGACCATATTCATCTTTAAGTCCTATGAAAACATTTCAAAAATTGGGATGAGCATAAAAAGCTCATTAAGGGTTATAAAACAAAGAATGAAAACATTTTTTCATAAGTATATAAAAAATATGAAATCTTTTACTTACCTCATGAAATCATAAGATTTATGAAAGACACATAAGAATCCTAAATCATAAAGGTAGCTTGTGGCATCCATATCACACTTACATTGTAGCTATCACAGCTACATAGGGAGTTACTTCAAAATACCTATCATAGTATATTCCCTAAAATATCTTAGGAGAAACATTCACATTTACCTCTATCACGTTACCCAATGAATTGGGGAGCTATCTCGGGCTCACCCACCCTAGGTTTATCACGGAACCACCCATATACATAAATAATGCCCAAAATCCATAACATGATCAAAACACATAACATAAGCATAAAGGAAAGATAAAATTTCCACATTGTAATAACAAAATATCATTTCACGATATTGAAATAATAAATCCATTCTCAAAATCATTTTCAATACCGAAATACGTAAAAAGAGTATGTGGTATTTGTTTTTCCTTTTAAAAACATTCCAGCTAATTAAGGAAGCCAAGGATCAAATAATACTCGCGGTGGCAGAAAGGTTGTTGTCACCGCTTACATTAAAAAAACATTCCATTTTGTCATTTAGTAAAACGCTTCATATAAAAATATTTCCTCTGAATGAAATGAAAATTCAAAGGGTTTTATACAGCATATAAAATAAAATCGTGTATTAAAACAAAATATGCCTCAATGAAAGGAGATTAAGATGAAGTCCCTTACCTCGTGTCCAAATTGACTTGATCGTTATTTAATCTCCGGAATAATAAAATAAAGTTAATTTCTGCTTTCTTAAGAACCTTTTTCAAGTTTATTATTCATTTTAAATCAATTATTACCATGTTATAGACATTATGTAATCATTTAAGTTAATAACGTCCATTTTGTCGATATTTGGTACTTGAGTCAAAAATGAACACCTTATATTTACAAGTTGTCCATGTGGGAAATAGTTAATTATATCTAGAAAGACATTCATAATTTAGATATCATATATATTATATATATCCGTTATATACATGTTTTTATAATAGTACATAACATTTGGATGTAAAAAAATGAAATGCACCGTTCATGGAGACGGTAAACCGTACATACGCATGAACGCTACTTTCATTCCTATTTCTTATTTTAATGGAATTAAAACATAATGACACATAGGTATATTATAATTATAGTATAATATCATAGATAATATCATTTACCCTATCCTTTATAAATCCCACATAAGGAATTAACGAGTCACATCACTTTGAGGGGCCGGTAGTCCGCACTTCCTCAAAAGAGATTATCGTATTTACCCACTATAGAAACCATAATGGTGTGATATAAATGGAAAGTCCAGAAGAATAAATAAAACTTAAACATAATATATATCATATATAAATACAGTTCCATCATAATGGACACCATGAGAGGCAGTAAGAGATAATTGAACAATCATCATTTCGTGAGGCATTAGGTTTCCATCCAAAAAAACATTATGTTCTTCACCCATTAGATGGAGGTGTGTGTAAGTGTAGTTAGAATACTTATAATAAAAAAATCATAGTATATTGAGGATATGGGTGTGGATAAAAAAGAATGGAATAGAAAGATTTTAGGGGTTGGAGAAGTAAAATTAAAAGAAAATAAGTTAAGAGAAATTGTTACCTTTAATTTGGGTAACTTCCTTTGGTTGGATCCAAAAGGACTTATTTAAGTGCCTTATGCCTATGTTAATGATTCTAGGTTGAGGAGAGTGATGTATGGAGATTAATTTCGAATATTTTGGACTATACAAATGGCTTGAAAGGTGTGAGTAATTGGTTAGAAGTGGTTTCCTTTTATAAGGGAGAGGAGGGGCTCTTTAGGAAAGTGTGAGAATATTATTTTATAATATAATGATATTCAGTTTCTAAAGGTCCCAAAATCATTATAGTCAAAGATAATATGAATCATGGTCGAAATAAAATCAACCAATAATAATCGGATAAGTTATGGATTTTATTTTAATATTTATAATCTTATTTATTTAAATGATTTATTAATGAGGTAAACACTGCATCATTATTATGTCATAAAAAATTTAAATTATTTTATGCCTAAAAATTATAAAAGAATAAAATTATATAGTAATCTTTTTTATCTTTCCAATTAATATTTATAGACAAACCGATTCATAATACAACACCATATAAAAATTAATTTACTAAAAGCGTTTTGTTTATGTCATTTTTGCCTTTACTTTAAGTTAATTAATCTAAATTTTCATTATCACTCCAATGTGGCACAAAGGGGTCCCAAAATCTTTCCAAGTATGCCCCTGAACGTAAATGACTCAACCAATATGTTTTGGACAAGTGTTACGGTAATTTTGAATTATTATAATATTTCTTTTACCTTGAATTACCTTATTTACCTTTAACCACGGTAAATAAAAGTCAAAAGTTACAATTCACCAAAAATTATTTTATTCTTATTGAACAACATTTTAGTTACTAATAACAAACATGAATGTTGGATTTTTAAAATTCAATTCACAGAAGTGGTAAAATTTCATTTAAATGAAAAATTCAGGTTTTTTAACTACTAATAAGTGGTTTCACTATTCATCAAAAATTGATGTTTTTCAGAAAAAGTCTAAAACTTTAGCCTATGATATATTTGATATTATGAATTAAAAAATGATGTATATTTTTATAAATTAAAAATATAGAAGTGGCATTAATTAATTTAAAATTAATTCCTATTGTTAAAACAAATATTGTGTTTTTAAGAAACAATAACTATCAAAAGATTGACACTTCTTTATGTCCAATTTCAAAGTGAAATTAATTCTAATTACCAAAATTGGATTAAATAGTAAAAATATATTCTAATTACACTTTAAAAACAATTAAAAAAATAATCTAATAATATAAATAAATTATTTTAAAACATATTTTTGAATTATAATACAATATTTTCATTATTCATTAAAAAATGAACTTTATCGGAAAAATTACAAAAAATTACACAAAGTAAATTTTTATGTCCCCATTCAAAATAAAGATTTTATTTGGTCATATATAATGTATTTAATTAACAAAAACAATATTTAAAGAGGGTTACCCATTAAAAGGCGATAAATCGGCAATTTAATGTAAATTATGCTTAAAATTATATTCATTCACATGTTAAGCCTCTGTATTTTTATTGGACAGTGTAAATACACTTAAAAATCACATATAATCATATTGTAGTTATTTTTGTTCATTCCCGCCAATAATACGACTAGGAGTTAACTAACATTTAAAATAATAATATTATATTATTAGTGTGCCACGAAAGATTTCAAAAAAACCCATTGTTGCGTATCAGGCACGCTATCGAACATAGAAACCCTTTTAAAGTAAAATTAATATTTAATTCAAAAATATTAATAAATATAAAAATCTATTATTCTTCATTTACCTGGGATGTTACATCCTTCCTCCCTTTTGGAAATTTCTTCCTCGCTATTTTTATTCACTTATCAAAATAAGTGGGGGTATTTATCCCTCATAGAATTTTTCATATTTCCCCGTTGCCTCTTCAACCATATAGTTTTTCCACAAAACATTTACTTGGTGAATTATCTTATTCCGCAACAATTTCTCTCTACGATCAAGAATCTGAACTGGTTGTTCTTCATAAGAGAGATTCTCTTTCAACTGAACTACCTCTGGGCTCAAAACATGAGATGGATCTGGCATATACTTTCTCAACATCGAAACATGAAAAACATTGTGTACTTGGGATAAACTTGGAGGTAAATCCACTCTATACGCAACTGAACCAACTTTATCCTGAATTTCATAAGGTCCAATGATCCTCGGACTCAACTTTCCCTTCTTAGAAAAATACATCACACTTTTCCATGGAGAAACTTTGAGAAAGACATGATCACCTACCTCAAAGGAAAGATCCTTCCTCTAGTTATCTACATAACTTTTATGTCTTCTCTGAGTTTTTCTCATGTGCTTCTCAATCAACTGAATTTTCTCCGCCATCTCTTCTACAAATTCTGGTCCCATTAACTTCCTTTCACCTACTTCATCCCAAGAAGCCCGACATCGACATCGCTTTCCATAAAATGCCACAAATGGAGCCATATGTATATTGGAATGAAAACTGTTATTATATGAAAATTCAACCAAAGAAAGATGTTGGTCCCAAATTCCCTGATAATCCATCAAGCAGGAATGTAACATATCCTCCAATGTTTGAATTGATCATTCATTCCCATCAGATTGAGGATGAAAAGCTGTATTAAAATTTAATTCAGTACCCAACGAATTCTGAAGGCCTTTACAAATGTTAGACATAAACTTGGGATCACGATCAGATACAATGGACAGAGTAACTCCATGCAACCTGACTATCTCTTTAACATATAACCGAGATAGTTGATATGGAGGCAAAGTATCTCGAATAGGAAGGAAATGAGAAAATCTAGTCAATTGATCAACTATAACCGAGATTGCATTATTACCTTGAGATGTCTTTGGTAATCACACATCGATGTCCATGGATATATTTTCTCATTCCCACTCTGGCACCAGTAGAGGCTGAAGAATCCCTTTTGGTAACTACCGCTCTACTTTAACCTGCTGACTATTCAAACACTTCATAGTAAAATCAACAATATATCTTTTCATTCCACCCCACTTTTAATACTCAAGAAGATCTCTGTACATATTAGTACTGCCTGGATGAACTGAAAACTGGGAACTATGAGCTTCATATAACAACTCATTATGGAACTATGAATCACAAGGTACACATAATCTCTTTCCAAATATCAAAACACAATCATTATCAATGTTAAATTCAGGAAACTTACCCTTCTGAACCAACTCTACCTTTTCTGCAACTCACTGTCTTCCTTCTGTGCTTGCTTTATTCTGTCTGATAGAGATGATCTCACTGACACCTGATACAAAACAGAAGAATTTCCTACACCAAAAAATTTTATGCCATAATTCAGAAAATCAAAAACCAAATAATCTCATTCCAAATGTCGCATGGTTAATGAAGCATTACTTTTTCGACTCAAAGAATTAGCCACTTTATTTGCTTTTCCCGGATGGTAATGGATCATGAAATCATAATACTTGATTAATTCCAGCCATATCCTATGTCTGAGGTTCAATTCTTTTTGAGTGAGTATATACATTAAACTTTTGTAGCCATTATATATTTCAAATTTTTCTCCATAAAAATGATGCCTCTATATTTTTAAAGAAAAAACAACAGCAGCTAATTCCAAATCATGTGTAGGGTAATTTATCTCCTCTGGTTTCAACTGATGAGAAGCATAAGCAATTACCTGATCATTATTCATAAGGACACATCCAAGTCCTTTCAACAAAACATCACTGTAGATAACAAACTCACTATTTCTGGATGGCAGTGCCAAAACTAGAGCATTAACCAATCATCTTTTCAATTCCTAAAAACAATCATCACATTCTTTTGTCCAGATGAACTTAACACCTTTTCGAGTTAACTTAGTCATTAGACTAGATAACCGTCCAAAATTTTAAACAACCCTCAGGTAATAACCTGAAAAACCAAGAAAAATATGGATCTCAGTTATATTTGTGGGTCTTCGCCATTATTCATAATTTTTTGTTTTAGCAGGATCAACAGTTATGCCATTTTTTAAAAAAAATGTGACCAAGGAAAGAAAGTTTTTGTAACCAAAACTCACACTTTCTGAATTTTCCATAATGTTTGTTTTATTTTAATATTTGACAGAAAACCCTTAAAAGAATTTCATGTTGCACCTTACTTTTGGAATAAACCAAAATATCATCAATAAAGACAACCACAAACTTATCCAAGAACTCATGAAAAATTTGATTCATAAGATCCATGAATACATCAGGTTTATTGGTTAACCCAAAAAGAATAACTACAAATTCACAATGGCCATATCTAGTATGAAACGCAGTCTTCGGAATATATGCTTCATTTACATTCAACTGATGGTACCCTGATCTCAAATCAATCGTAGAAAAATACTGAGCTCCCTGGAGCTGATCATTCAAATCAACAATATGAGGCAAAGGATACTTGTTCTTAATAGTGATGTTATTCAATGCTCTATAGTCAATTCATAGTCTCATTGAACCATATTTCTTTTTAACAAACAAGACAATATCACCCCATGGTGAGGTGCTAGGTCGAATGAAACCTTTATCTAATAACTCCTGCAATTTTTTCTTTAACTCTAAATGTTCAATTTGATCCATTCGATAAGGGGGTTTTGACATTGGCTTAGCCTCATGAACAAAGTCAATAGTAAATTCAACATCCTGATCAGGTATAATACCAGGAAAATCATCAGGAAAAACGTCAAGGTACTCATTTACCACTGTAACATCATTAATCTGAACAGTTCCTTTGTTTTCAACAACAACTGAAAGGTAACATTCATTTCCATCTTTTACTAGTTTCTTAGCTTCTTGATATGTTATCAAAATAAAGGGTTCATTTTTGTATAAAATCTGAAAATAATTCTAAAAAGAAATCTCTTTAGCCCTGTAGTCAATCTTATAATGATAAACAGATAGACAATCCATGCCCAAAATAACATCAAACTCTACTAGATGCAAAAAATCAGGTTTTCAGGTAGATTCTTTCTTCACACAAGGACATGAATGTTCTTTTGTTTTCTTTTTGTCTTAAAATTTCCTCCAGGTGTTTTTATCATAATTTCTGTTTTTATATCTTGAGATGGAATTCCCAATTTACTATAAAACATCTTAGAAATGAAAGAGTGTGTAGACCCTGAATCAAACAACACATTGGCATAATCTGAACAAACAAATGGTGTACCTAATATAACTTCATTTGATGGACCAACATCTGCTGTAGTAGTTGCAAAATATTTCACCACCCCTTTCTGCTTATAGTATGGCTGATTTCCTTTGGTTGATTTCATTTTTGGACAATCATTTGCATAATGGCATATTTCATTGCACTTAAAACGTTTTACGGATTGTAAATCAAATTTTGTCTTGCCATTACCCTAATCTTTTTCAGTGAAATTATGAGCCTTATGTCCCATTTTACCACATCGGTAGCACTTACCCGAATTTAGAAGACATTCCCTAGCATTCTTTTTACGACATTCTTAACATATTTTAAACTTAAGCTGCTTACCATCAGAATTTTTTGAAGAGTTATTCCCTTATTCTTGCCACCTCTACCTCTTATTCTTTTGTTTTTCAAAGAATACTTGATCATCGGTAAACTCTATTTCCACCTTCTCTGCACAATGAACAAGTTTTTCATAACTTTTGAACTCATGATAAGCTAAATCCCTTCAATACTTTGGCTTTAATTATGAGTAAAAATGGTTGATTTTACTATCAAGATCTCGTATGAAATTTGGAGCATACCTTGACAGTGAAGTGAATTTTGATTCATATGTTGCCACTGAGCCATCCTCCTACCTCAATTCCAAGAATTTTTTTTCCATTCTAAGAAGAACCTCCTTAGGAAAATATTTCTCAAGAAACATACCTTTGAATTAATCCCAATCAAGAGCATCAATCTCCTCACTGTCCCTAATATTTTTCACCATCGACCACTACTGATCAGCTTCACCTTCAAAACGTTAAATAGCGAGACTTACCTTTTGATGTTCTGAACAACCCACGACATCAAAAAAAATTCAGTCCTTTAATCCAGCCTTCTGCTAGAACGAGATCAGATGATCCTCTTAAATATGGGGGATATTGCCTCATGAAATGCTCTATTATTGACATGTTCCTTTGTGGTTGATCTAGATGATCTCGTACATGGATACCACCACCATTAATATCCTGAGTCAACTGTTCCATCACTGCAACAAACTATTTAGTTCCAATTCTGACCATCTCATGTTGATGATTTGAAAGGTTGTCTTCATCCTGATGTTGTCCCAACATAGCTGCCCTGTTCCCTCTGTAGAAAACCATTCTGAACATAGAAATATCTTAGGCAAATCAACATGGTAATATTTAAATACTATATGATTTCAATATTAATATAATTACTTTATGGATATTAATTTAACAATACCATAACTCCTAACGTAATATAAACAGACCACTAATACCAACTATATGGTCTAGGCCTTAAAACAATACATAATATTGAATTAAATAAATTATTCACCTTGATGATATTTTCAGGTTTATAGTTTTAGAGAATTATGAGATAACTATTACATCTCAAAAGATTACAAGGAAGACACTTCTACATAGATTCCATTTTTTTCATAAAATAAAAACTCTTGAAAAAAAGAGTCATGTCTAGTTCCATGTTTTAGATAGCATGACATTTCCTTGATCCCATCCTTGACTATATTCATCTTTAAGTCATGTGAAAACACTTCATAACATGGGATGAGCATAAAAATCTCTATAAGGGTTATAAAAAATTGAATGAAAACATTTTTTCATAAGTACATTCAAAACATGAAATCTTTTACTTACCTCATGAAATCATATGATTTATGAAAGACCCATAGAAATCATAAACCATAAATGTAACTTGTGGCATCCATATCATACTTACATTTTAACTATCACAGTTACATAGGGAGTTACTTTGGAATACCCATCACAGTATATTACCTAAAATCTCTTAGGAGAAACATTCACGTTTACCTCCGTCACATTACCCAATGCATTGGTGGGCTATCTTGGCCTCACCCGCCCTGGGTTTATCATGGAACCACCCACATACATAAATAATTCCCAAAATTACTAACATGATCATAACACAGAACATAAGCATAAAGTAAAGATAACATTTCCACATTGCAATAAAAAAATATCATTCCAAGATATTGAAATAATAAATCCATTATAAAAATCATTTTCGATACCAAAATACGTAAAAAGAGTATGTGGTATTCATTTTTCCTTTTAAAAACATTCTGTCTTGTTAAGGAATCCAAGGATCAAATAATACTCGGGGTGGTGGAAAGGTCGTTGTCACCGCTTACATTAAAAAAGCATTCCTTTTGGTCATTTAGTAAAACTCATCATATAAAAATATTCAATTTGAATGAAATGAAAATTCAATGGTGTTTACATAGCTTACTAATGAAAATCGTGTATTAATACAAAATATGCCTCAATGAAATGAGATTGAGACGAAGTCCCTTACCTCGTATCCGACTTGACTCGATCGTTCTTTAATCTCATGAATAATAAACTAAAGTTAATTTCTACTTTATTAAGAAAAATTTTCATGTTTATTATTCCTTTTATATCAATTATTACGATGTTATAAACATTATGTAATCATTGAAGTTAATAATGTCCATTTTGTCGATATTTGGTACTTGAGTCAAAATTCAACACCTAATATTTACAAGTTGTCCATGTGGTCAATAGTTCATCATATACAGAATTAAATTCATCATCAAGATATCATATATATCATATATATCTAGTATATACATGTATTTATAATAGTACATAACATTTGGAGGTAAGAAATGAAATGCACCGTTCATGGAGACGGTAAGCCATACGTACACTTGAACGCTACATTCATTTCTATTTCTTATTTTAATGGAATTAAAACATAATTATACATAGGTATATTATAATTATAGTATAATATCATATATAATATCATTAACTCTATCTTTATACATCCCACATAATGTATTAACGAGTCACGTCACTTTAAGGGGGTGGTAGTCCGCACTTCCTCAAATGAGATTATCGTATTTACCCACTATAGAAACCATAAAGGCATGCTATAAATGGAAAATACAGAACCATAAATAAACCATAATAATAATATATATCATATATACATATAGTTCCATCATAATGGCCACCATGAGAGGTGGTAATAGGTAATTGAACAATCATCATTTCGCGAGGAGTTAGTTTTCCATCCACAGAAACCTTATGTTTTACACCCATTAGATGGAGGAGGGTGTAAGTGTAGTTCAAATACGTCTTATAAAAAATACTAGTATATTGAGGATTTTTGTGTTTCTATAAAAGAAATGAATAAAAAGATTTTAGGGTTTGGAGAAGTAAAATTAAAAGAAAAGAAGTTAAGGGAAACTATTACTTTTAATTTGGTTAACTTCCTTTGGTTTAAACAAAAAGGACTTCTTTAAGTGCCTTTTGCCTATGGTAAATCTTCTAGGTGGAGGAGAGGGATTTAGGGTGCTTAATTTGGCAGAGTTTGGATAATATAAATGGCTTGAGAGGTGTGAGTAATTGGTTAGAAGTGGTATCCTTTTATAAGGGAGAGGAGGGGATCTTTAGAAAAGTGTGAGAATATTATTTTATAATATAATGATATTCGGTTACTAATGGTCCAAAAATCATTATAGATGAAGATAAGATGGATAATGGTGGAAATAAAATCATTAAATAATAATTTTACAGGTTTTTTATGTAATTTTAGTATTTATAATCTTATTTATTTAAATGATTTATTAATTAGGTAAACACTGCATCATTATTGTGTCATAAATAATTTAAATTCTTTGATGTCTAAAAATTATAAAACAAATACCATGATATAGGAATTTTTTTATCATTCCAATGAATATTTATAGACAAAATGATTCCTTATATAAAACCATATAAAAATTAATTTACTAAAAGATTTTTGTTTATGTCATTTTTGCCTTTACTTTAAGTTAATTAATTTAAATTGTCATTATCACTCCCAAGTGGCTCGATGTGGTCCCAAAATCAAACCAAAGATTCCCAGGCTCGTAAATGACTCAACCAATAAGTTTTGGACAAGTTTTCAGGTAATTTTGAATTATAATAGTATTCTTTTTACCTTGAATGACCCTATTTACCTTTAACCGCGGTAAATAAAAGTCAAAATTTACTATTCACTGAAAATTATTTTCATCTTATTGAACGAAATTTTACTTACTAATAACAACCATGTATGTCGGATTTTATAAATTCAATTCAAAGAAGTGGTAAATTTTCATTAAAATGAAAAACTCGGTTTTTTTAACTACTACTAAGTGGTTTCACTAATCATCAAAAATTGATGCTTTTCATAAAAATACCAAAAATTGAGCCTAAGATATATTTGATATAACAAATTCAAAAATGATGTTTATTTTACAAAATTAAAAACTTATAAGTGGAATTAATTAATTTAAAATTAATTCCCGTTGTTAAAACAAATAGCGTGTTATTAAGAAACAATAACTATCAAAATATTAACACTTCATTGTGTCCAATTTCAAAGTGAAATTAATTTTAATGACCATAATTGGATTAAATAGTAAAAATATATTCTTATTACACTTTAAAATCAATTAAAAATATAATCTATCCATATAAATAAATTATATTAAAACATGGTTTTGAATTAAAATACAATATTTTCACTATTCATTATAAATGAACTATATCGGAAAAATTCCAAAAATTTACACAAAGTAAATTTTGATGTCCCCATACTAAAGAAAGATTTTATTTGGTAGTATATAATGTATTAAATTAACCAAAAATATATTTAAAGAGGGTTCTCTATTAAAAGACGATAAATCGGCCTTTAAATATAAATTATGCTTAAAATTAGATTCATTCACATTTTAAGCATCTAACTTTTTATTGGATAATGTAAATACATTTAACAACCGTGTATAATCATGTTGTAGTTAGTTTTGTTCATTACCTTCAATACAATGGCTAGGAGTTAACTACCAATTAAAATAATAATATTATATTATTAGTGTGCCACGTAAGATTTCAAAGAAACTCGTTGTTGCGTATCGGGTACGCTATCGAACATAGAAAACCTTTTAAAGTAAAATTAATATTTAATTCACAAAAATTAATAAATATGAAAATATCTTATTCTTCATTTACCTGGGATGTTACATTTTCTTAAGAAACCTTTCTCAGGAAAAATTAATTTTAATAAAGGGTGTTAGGCATGGTTATATCATGGCACTCTCATTAATATTAAGAAATATTGAGGTTTTTCTTTACCATTATTTTTTACGAATATCATTATTTAAATTTGATTAAATTATTCTTTTCAAATACATTTTATTTCAAATTTTAAATTTTTTGATCTTTTTAAAATGTGGTGTATATACTTTGTAAAAGAATAATAATGTTTATGTGTTTTTTTTATGATAATAAAAGGGGGATAAATGTATAATAATATTTTTATAAGTTGGAAAAAATTTAATGAAATTTTATTTTGTATTTCCTAGTAAAGAAATACATATATTGATACAAAAAGGTTGATGTGGTTTTAGATTTGATAGACCTAGGGGTAATAACCAATAAATGGCTAGTTGAGTTTGAACATAATCTACACCTTATTCATAAGTAGTTGGACTTTACTTTACTCCATGTTTAAAACTCCTGAGGTATATACATTGGATAATTAACATTACATTTATATGAAATTATGAAGGATTAAAATATATGATTTTCTATAATCATTGTTGAAAATATATTCCAAATATATTTACATTTGTAATTTAATTTGAAATATTTTATTAAAACTGTTTCATATTCCTTTATCTTGTTTGATTATATTAATATTCTATGTGGTTGCGACCCAAAAAAATGGGGAGATTGTTGTACTTCTCATTGATATTTTAATGATCAAAATCACAGAATGTGTTTATAAAAATCTCATTTCAGTGATTATATTTTATCATGTAGATAGGATGTCAAATTATTGATTGGACGTTTCAAAAGGATCTTGGTATTCATTTTATAGGACCATCACCTAATAGTGGAACTCACAAGTTAGTAGGAAATAATCGGCTCACTGGTAGAGAAAGGAAGAACCACGTTATTTTTCTAAGACCATCAGCCAATTAGTGGGCCATCATCAGGTGTAAAGTATTCTTAGAATAAGTACCTTCTCTAACAAAGAAACATTGGCTAGTTGATGATCCCTACGACTAGTTGGTTGGATCTTCCGACTAGTTGATGAGCTAATTCAGACAAGACATTTTATGTTGACCACACCAATTTCACTCAATGTTAAAATAATGATTATAATAGATACATCTCTAAAAATGATCAAATGAATATTGGGGACATAAATTGAATCCCAAATAGTAATAAACAATAACATATATGAAAAAACATCAATCAAATTTGAATAAAATCATTTTTTCCTTCTCTTGAAAATAATCATGTTCTTCTTTACAGTACTAAACTTTTCTCTCATATATTATTCTCTCATTCTCTAATTACTATTCATATAATAATTTAAAGATATTAGAGAGTCAATAATAAATCGTTTTCCTCTAGTAATATCTCATTCCATTCTTCTTATTATCTTGGATTCTCACTACCACCAAATTGAGGGTTATTGGGTTTCTTGCTTTATCCACATAGACAAAAGTGTTTTATTGGGTATCTTTTTTCACCAAAAAAAATATTGTGTATTTATTTATTCTTGGGAATGATTTATTCCACTGAAGTCAATTATTTTAATTTAAAAACTCATTTGAAATTTATGTTAGGAGATGTATGGAATCAATGTGTGTTATTATCGAACCACTTTATAATATCATGTTTCCTTTTAATATATACTACACATACATTATTTATTTTATACATATCAATTATTATTTCATGTTATATTTTAATTTAATCATTTATATTTTCAATTTAGTTTAATTTTTAAATTTAAATTTTCATTGTTACATTCTTATTCATCCCAAAACCTAATATCTAAATTTAAAGTATAAATGATATATAATAAACTGCACTACCAAACCAATATATCGACATAAAAATGAAATAAATTATTATTGTTTCCTTCAACATCCATTATCACCACTAATACAAGATTATAACCACTTACACAACATTTATACACCACACTTCCACTACAAAATAGCCCCACAATAACCATTAGATCTAATTTTACCACATCATTACAAAATTTCCTATTACCCATCTACCGACCCCATTACATTTGTTGTGACATAGTTTATTTCAAAAAATTGATATTTTTACCAATCACCACTATTTTCATATTTAAATACATTATTAAACATATCATCAATTCTTTTAGAAATTTTAAGACACTTTTCTTTATATAACAACCCATTACCATTTCTAAATTCATCAATCCTTTATAATCAATATTTCATGGAAACTATGACACATTTCACAATTACCACACTCCATCCCATATAAAAAACAAAATCATGTAATTAAAATACGAACTTAATTAATTCCCTCTATTTCTCAGCATCAACCACTTCCTCTTTCACATCAACCATGCCAATCCACCACCACCGCAACAAAATATCGATCCAACTACCATAAAAACAAAGAGATTATACATTCACCCAAAACCAGCCACACCAATTCACTACTAAAATCATTTATAACTATATTAAGAAGGATAAAAACAATATATTAATAATTATAAACAATATTAGTAGTGAAACACATCAAAAAAATAAAAGACATCATACAGTACCCTTCATTATTCACTTCTTCGTAATTATTTTAACCCCTTATATAAGAAACATCAATATGAAATCCTAGAATATCATTACTCTAATTAACAGCCAACATTAATTTATTAGCTAATTATTAATGTGATAAAAAAAAGGTTCAATAATAATATGTATTGTTCAATATTAGAATCAACACAATGATAATAATATAAAATCACAAAAATAACATGTGATCATATATTCTTTTCAATTTCAAAAATCATGTTAATTTTGTTTATTATGATAATTCAAACCATACACTTAATAAAAAATAAGTAAAATAATTTTACACTCACATTGGAATATAATAATTGTGGTATCAATTCACATACCTCAATAGATTTTTCAACAACCACTTCATGAGAATAATTCAAAAATAGTTATCAGGAACCACCAGACTCGTAAGGATCCATCATAAAAAATATCCACAAGACTTATTAACCAAGAACATGACCAAAAAACAAAATTTTAACTAATAGAATTTCCACAAAAACATATTGAATAAAAATAATAAGTAATTAAGGAAAATAGGAATGAATATCATTTTAAACTGAAATAGATTGATCTCCTAATGTAAATGGTTAAAATATACCAATTGATGACTAAGAGTATGGAAAACCAATATATATGATTCATAGGTTTTGAAATATGTTAATAGAGTTGAAAATGATCTTGGGAAAATATAAATTTATAATAACTAGTAGAAAAAATAAAATCATTTAGTGGTAGTCTTGTTTAAACCCTAACGTTAGTCTGATCTAGAAATAATCTCATGATCTCAAAAATTATGTTGGAGTCTAAGAATTTAAAATCTCTATAACCAAGTAATTTCATTCAGAATATATGTCTTTAAAACTCAAAAATAATAATAATGTGGGAAAAATGTGTAACCCCTATAAGGCCATGTTTTCTTTGTTGACAATATGTTGGGTAGAAGTTGGGATATATAGTTTTTTGACCACATCCATGGATGTGGCTGAATATATAAAAATGTGGAGCTTATATAGTGTAATTGGATGTCATGATTTACAAATTAATTCTTGTTGGATTACTGACATGTGGAATATAGCTACTATATATGTTGGATTTTTTCTCAGCGGTATGAGATATTTTTAGATGATCGCATACGCATCATACATATAAAATGTGTGCCAAATATATGTTTAATCTTGGTTAAGACACATAAATATTGAAATGGTATGAAGTAGATGTGTTATTTGAACAACAACATCGGTGTCATTCATAACTATGAATGTGTCATAACAGTTAGTATAAATGCTTCAAACCATCTATATAAATTTTATTACCCATGGAATTGGTGATAGATTAGTATGAGATGAGGATTTAGAAAAATAATATCAACATAGTTGTTATATGTTGTAGTTTACATGTGACCGAGTTAGCATATGTTTTAGGGGAACAATGTAAGTGTGAAACCACTAGGAAAATATTCCATCTTCCATCAATGTATATGAGTTTCCAAGATGTTTAAGTGTCATACTAGACAATATAAGTGTTACATGGGACTTAAAAAAATTCAATAATATCAACTTTTAGAGCTCTACAAGGGATATTATTATGGATAAATTAGTCATATTTTATGATATATTCGTTGAGGATATTAAATTATATTAGAATATTCCATGAATATTCCAAAATTCTTCAAATACCACTGAACATCAATGGAATATATGATTCTATATGAAATTTGAACAAGGAATTAGTATGTATTTTCATTGGATGGAATGAAAAAAAACACGATATAATGTGAGGAGTTGTTCCACAATGGATAGATATGAAATAATGAGATTTACATGATACATTACAAAGAATAAAATATGGATGGAGGTATAGGGTTTTTTATATCACACATGATGTTTTTACTATTAATACACATAATTATAGGGTATGTTGTGAAAAATGATATTTCTAATATTTCATAAAAGGAAAACATAGTAAGAGGTTTCAAAAGTTGAGCAATATCCTAGAAGAATTTAAGAAAGGTTAGTTGAAACTAAATGTATATTCTCATATCATTCACCATTTAATAATCTTCCTCAAACATGAAATACTGAGATTAAACAAAGTGGAAGAAAGTGGTTTCCATTTATTCTAAATAGTAAAAATTTACCATGCATGTAGTTATGTATTCTAAAAAAAGAAATAAGAAGATAATATGGAGATATTCATTATATTACTGATCAAAATATATAATAGAAGAATAATAATTTGATACCATGAGCCAGAATATCTCTAATTCCCCAAAAATCTAAAGTAAAAACATTATATTCAATATCATGTATGACATGGAACACCAAGCAAGTAAGGGAATATAATATAGAAGGTATTTATTATAGTTTCAATGTTTTAGATAAATTAAATATAATTTATATCTATAAATATATTTTATTTCGATTTATTATGTGATACAAGCAAGACCATGTTACTTCAATGGCTTGTGTTACATGCCAGACTGAGTTTTACAAAAAAAATATCATTAAATATTTTTATTTAAAATAATAAGATACAAACATATTGTTAAATTAGAAGATATGAATAATACTAACATAATAAAATTATGGTTTACAAAAATATAAAATTAATTCATTGGTCACAACTTAGATTGAAATGAATATAAGAGTAAATTGAATATAAATTGAATATTTTTATAGAAAACCATTTTATACTCAAAATGATTTTTAGCCTAATAAATTAATTTAATTAAAATTATTAACTGATATTCATTCCTTATATATACTCTATATTCAATTAAATTTTTCTGATATTCATCCAATAGATTTTATAAGAATAAAAAATGAACAATCCCAATATTACACATAAAAGCGTATACATTTATTAAGTCACATTTAACATTTATTAATGGAGAACAAATTTTATATCCAATTTATTGATGTTTTATTAATATTATATAAAAAATTAAAATAATAATTATAATTAGTAACATAAAAATTATGTATGGTTAAAATTTTTGTAATTTCTTGATAAGATTCATTTTTAATGAATAGGGAAAATATTTATATTTAATTTAAACTGCATTATCATATAATTTATTTTTGTGGATAAATTATATTTTATGTTGGTGTAAATGTTTAATTTGACCAATATTTTTATCTATTAATCCAAATTAGTCCATTATAATCAATTTCACTTGGAAATTAATAATAAAAACATTGAAAACTTTTGGATGTTTTTACTTTAAAACCCACATTGACATCCCATATACGGGATTAGATTTAATGTATTTTCTACCACTTATGTGATTGGAATTTAAGAAATTTGATTCCATATTTGTAATAAGTATAATTTATAATCTCGTTAAATTTAACTAGTTTTTTTTAAAAAAAATAAGTAAGAATAGTACAAATTAATTACAGTGATTAAAGTGAAGTTAAGGGTAAAAGGGAGTAAAACCTATCCTTAAAGCATAATATGACCTAAAAACTTGTCAAAAATCCATTTTCTATAAATATTTAGATCATATTTTTCTTTGGATCTATTTAAGTCCATTATTGATCCACATTATATAAAAATACAAGAGTGGGTTTTTTTCAGAAATATTAAAACAGTGCCACTCCTCCACTTTAAAAGGCCTCCATTTTCCAAATTCCAAAAACACATCTCAAGAAACATAGTTTAGGAAAATATTTTCCAAAATAACTCCCCAAAATCACTCCCTTTCACCTTGAAACCTTACTATTGGTAGAAAACAATCCAAAAAATTTTTTTTGTTCTAACTGAAAGGAGTTACCTGATTAAGTTGTGACATATTTCCTAAATATCATAAAATTTATTTCTATTATATAACCCTAAAATATTCTTATTTAAATATAAACTTACACACAACTTCATATAATGGTTAATGAGAATACTATATATGTTTTTGGTGAACTACCGCCTCATAGAACGATGATTATTAATTTTTTCTTTACCACATCTCATGGTGGCCATTGTGATTGAAACTCTATTTATATATGTTATATATGAAATTTATTATGTATTTAATCTTCTATAGTTATTTTACAAAACATATCTTTATACTATCCATTTTGTGTAAAAATGATAACATCATTTGTGGAAGGGTGGAATACTGCCCCCTCAAAGCGATGTGATTCTTTCACAAGAAACATGGAATGTATGAATGATGGTTTTAATAAAACATATTTTACATAAAACCATAAACTTTTTATTCAATAAATAATTATATTTATAGAAATATAATATATAATTTTCGGTGTTACTATTTCTCACATTTAAAAAGTGATTACATCGTTCATGGACAAGTGGGATATCGCATCCTCAACACAATTCCATTCCTTGAACTTGAAAATAATTATAAATATAAATATATATGACTAAATAAAATTTTATTTATGAAATAAATATCAATCTGGAAAGATTTAATGTTACTTAACTTATTTTCTTAATGATAATTGAAAAATTGGAATGTTACTCATTTGTACGTATGACCTACTGTATCCATGATTGTAACGTTGGTTCATTTTTAATAACCATATTTCATGATTAGTTTTTAAAGTATAAATTATGTACAAATATGATCATTATTTCTTTACAATTATTCTTGATAACTTTTTGTAATGACCCATTTTCCCATAGTCGACCAACCAAAGTGGTTTTAGAACATAACTGAATATGGTCAAAACTCCAGACGTAAACTTAATTGTTTAAGTAATTTTACATAACATTATCATAAGTAGATAAAATTAATTATAAGCATGAAATAGGATATGAATATAGTATACAATTAATGTTAGTTTATTATTCAGGTAGATAATGAAACATATGACAAGTCGGACTCAAGGTAAGAGATTTTCACCTTACATTGTACATTTGTGAGATAAATTTAATGTTCACCACATACAACCTTTTGTGTGTGTATCTACTACCCATTTCAATACATCATAACATTAATTACACTATATTCATGTAATTTTTAGTTTCAATACAAATTATTTCATCTATGGGGATTTGAATTAAAAGTTACCAAGTGGAAGAGAATTTCAAAACTCAATTTCTTTTTATTGGGTTATATTACTCCCCCTTTCTCATTAATATTTTACGATTATGTGTATAATAACATTTTTAATATAGATTTATGTATTTACACTTGTTTTATGTGGATTTACATTTGACACACATTGTATATTCATTGATTGATTTTCACATCAACATTATGGTCTTTTCAAGGGTTTACATCACAATCCTATTTTTGTTTGGAATTGTTTATACAAGAATTTCCATTAGAAGAAATTATGTGATAACTTTATAATAAAACGTATAATTTTATTCTCATTTGGTTATTCCTGACCATTTTCAAGTAACAATGACATTTTTATACTCTTTGGTACTCAAAAGATTTTAGAAAATGTTTTTTAGATAACCTCAATTCATTTATATCTTTAGTCAGAGAACCTGTTTTATTCTAAAAACTATATTTGGATTAAAAAAAATTTTAAAATGTATTTAAACTTTTAAAAATTATTTATTAATGTAATTTTTTTCATTTTTTTCCTTTTATAAATGTTTTCAATTTAATCATCTTGTCGCTTTCCTAATGTGGCATTTTAAAACATTTTTACTGTGAAAAAAGGAATATTTTTTTACCTCATGCAACATTTAATGATTTACCGAACATCATCTCTCAGAATATTCCTTTTCATGTTTTAAAGGTTAATTTTTAAATGTTTCATTTCATTGTTATTATTATTTAGTCTTTCAATTCATATGTAATTGATTATTACCGTAATTTTCTTTCTATGAGGCATACTCTATATACACCACTTACTTATTTTGTGTAGTGTATCTACTATCCCTTTTGATACATTATATCATGAATAATTTTAATTCATGATATTAAAAACATTACTTCATGGGGATTTATATTTAAATTTTTCATGAGTTAGAGGAAATATCAGGATGTTTAAATATTAATTTCAAAAAAAGATTTAATGATGAACTATGTAATCTCACATCCTTTCGTGTTTGTTAACATTTTTCATGAAAAAATAACTTTATTGTAATATTTTTAAATTTTAAATTACCTTTCATATCCATATTCCCACACAATGGATATTTTTATTTTATAAACCATATAATATTTTACATAGGGTTTTAACTTTGATCGTTATTTGATTAATTAGAGAATTATTGATAAATCTATTTCTTCTATTCAATAATGTTATAACTTTATAAGCCAATTTTTTTATTAAATATTTTTTTAATGCTTGGTACATGCAATATATGGGTCGGGGACTGGTTAATGCATTCCCCTCGATGCATCGATATTCTCATGAGATGGATTAGTTAGAAAAATAAAAAAAAATTAAACTATCTCTTGATGGTAAAGGTATCATGTTCCTGGGAAAAATGAAATCTGATAATTATGCATTGTCTTTATTTAAAATTGTTTATTATTAATTTCCCTTGATATTTTTCATTGAAATATCTATGAATGAATTCATTTTCAGTTCACTAATTAAATGAAATCTGTTTTCAGATTCTTACATTTCCATATTCAAGTTTACTTGTCTAGTTATTTGAATGTAATGTGTTATTAGTTATTTACCTTTCCAAGTGGATTTATTTCCATTAAATAAATATTAATTCTGATTTAATTACCCTTATTGATAATTCTCACCCTTATTGTGTATCTTTTCCCTAGGTTATGAATAATAAATCATTGAGTAATCCTTAAAAGAAAACATTTATTTCATTATATTATATATCATATCTATATTTTCCATATCCCAATGTTTTATGAATATAATATATGTAATATCGATTTCTATGACGATTAACTTATTGTTCCATTGGGTTTTTTTATAATAAAGCCATTTTAATAAAATAATTCACCATCTTTGAGCTTCTGGGGGCATGGCGTTACAATATTGACATATTTGAATTAGTAAGAGTATCTTTCCACTAAAAAGGTTAGTATGTAAAAGAAGGAGACATAATCAAGTCCTACTAGGGAAGATCAAAGTAAATAATGTTATTGATGCTATAAAACAATGTAATGAAGTTAATAAACATTCATTTGAGAAAGAGGCAATACTATTTGGGGATGATTTCACAATTGGTCTATGAATTAGTAGCTAAGGATGACCAAAAATGAATTTACACAAACTAATCAAAAAAAATTAAATAGAATAATGATGATAAAAGATTAACCAAAATGTATTTATATTTTATGTGTCATACACTATAGAATTAAATTAATGAGTAGGAATGATAGTTTTCCTTGTCTTAGGAGTGACTAGTTCGTAACAAATTTTATGATAGAAATCATAAGGATTAAGTGAAAATTAATTATTTATCCACTAAAAACTAGTGAGAGAATTTGATTTTGGTTTATCAACAAATCACAAATGATATACACATTGTATTTTCTTATTGTGGGTTAAGAAAATAAAAATAATTATTCCCTTTTATACTATACTATCCAATAGATTTTATTTTAGTTTAATGAGGTTGAGTGAGAGGAAATTAGTTGAACATAGTTCCTATTGATGTTTTAATAGGATCCATAATAGAGATGTAACACAAAGGGATTAAATTTTTAGCACCCTAATTCAACCCACTCCTCATGGTTCCTTGGTGACCTATATGTTTGAATCAGAGTAATATGTATAGATTTTACATTCAACTAAATGTGTATAATATAGAGTTATTTCATAAATGAAGACTATAATGAAGATATTATTTCTCAATGGTATATAATTTCATATGTGGCAAGTAAGATTCAAAGAATACCTAGATGGTGTTATGGAAGTTCCTTGAGATGTTTTAATATAAGTGTATTTACCATTGATCACACATGTATTTTTATTTGAAAAAGAATAAAAGAATTATAATATAAATGTATCAGTTGTGAAGAAATTAATGTGTGTTGTAGCCAAGGAAATATACAAATAAACCACTCATGGAAAAATATATATGGATATATAGATAAATATGGATGGATTTTATGGAATGTAGGACTTTGTGATGTATGTATGAATTATAGTAGAGAGTAACCATAAAATTTCTATGAGAATTGCCACAAGTCTAAATTTAAGAATAATAGGAGAACCCAAATAAGTACTCCCAATAATGAAGGCCCTCAAAGTGAGGTAATAAACTCTGAATCTATTATTTTAACAGATTCTAACCATGTATTTGAAAAATCATGTATACAAAATTATTCAGACTCTCTTGTGAAGAAAAATAATATATTATTCTTCTGATTATGTTGAAATAAAATTATATTTTCAATCCATGCAGTATTCATTCAATGATCCAGGGTAAATACGATCTTCATATGAAATAAAATAACAATGGGAGTTCATACAAGAATTAAATTATGCAGTTATGGAAAATAAATTCCATGAAAATGAATTCATAGATGATTAGAGGTGGCCCAGTACTTTGACATCAAGAATATGTGTATATTAATTAATGAGAGATGTGATTTTTTAAATGAAATTTCCTAATAAATATGGAAAAAAATTTCCACTATAAATGGAGTTAAAATAAATCAATATCCCATTAAATAATAAGTTTAAATAAACAATCTAATATGGGATATAAGAATACTCAATAATATAATTAATGGTTTCCCATGATGAAAAAAATTATAAGAGGATCAAGGAACATGATTAGAGATATATGATAATGTATATTTCATGTTCTAAATATATAACTTAGTAAAAATTAATTGAAAAATATATATGTAAATTCTCTATAAAGTATTTAGTTATGTTATTATAATTTTATAGGATAATTGTACCGATGATGAGTGTGTGTTCAGAAACCCAAAAAGAAAAAATAGAATAATGAGATTCTTCATTTGTACCCATTAAGAATAAACGTAAATTCATCATAAAAAATATGGAAGAAAGGAAAATCATGAGGATATCCTTCACTCATATGACATATATAGAAAATGATTACCCAAAAAATATTCCTATTAAGATTGAAATAAATTTTCACAATTTTGGAGGGAAAATAATGAGCTCAATAAAGGGTGTTTCAATAAAAAATATCAAGATACACAGAAAAAAACTCCATTAAGGAAATATTATAAGTTTATAAGAATAAAAAAAGGGGTTCCCTAGCTGTGATGGAATGAAATCCAAAGAATAATGTTCCACCAATGAAATTTTGGATGGCCCTCATAACTATCAAGAAAAATTAATTCCTAATTGGTCTTATTAAAAATTGTAAAAGTGAATAAGTAACGATTTGTGGAAGAATATTATAATGGATAAATAATCTAGAATATAATCCAATGATGTTTTAAAATAAGTTGATATTTTTATAAGTGGAATATTTTCTTCAATAGTTGAAAATACCTAGCCATGGAAGGACGTGAGTTATCTCAATCAGGAAGAAATGTGTGTAAGTGGTTTCTCAAAAAAGTTTCCCTAGGGAAGGGGTTGAATAATATGGTTAAAAATGATTACCAATATCAAGAGGAACATGTTCAAGAGGTGATAAAATTCTATTCCCAAAATTTGAAAAAGGGAAAGTAATGTTGGAAGAAAACTGTTGGTTTAATCTAACTTCTGACTTTCCTTAACTTGAGGGAATGTGAGCACCCCAATCCCCATGTACATAAATGTTAATAAATGTTTTAAAGTGGAGAAAATTTTATATAGAGATATAATCTATATGGTATTTATGATAGAAATGAACCCAAGGATTAGAGGAATGATAGATCAATTTTTACACGGAAATGTTCATGAAAATTTTACAGTAAGAGTTATTTAATTAAAAAATTTGTATTATGCCCGAACAATAGAAACAAGGCCAAACCTGATATATATAGTGGTTCCATGAAACCAGTTTTTTCATCAAAACTAGATATAAAAACTAAATTATTTGATTAAATATAATGATGAATCTGGAGTTATGTGAGAAATCAATAAATTTATAAAATAGAGGTTTCAAATCCATATTTTATGTTTATAGTGGTATCATTCTAAAATTGTGTTAAACTAATGGAATCAGGCCATGAAATTGATGGAAACATGCCACTAAAATAATGTGGGTACATTGAGTGTAGTATAAAAAACATTTAAATATGCCAATTTATTTGTTTTATGTACTTAAACTTTTTTATGTGTTTTATGTTACTTAATGAATAATAAAATGGCTGATTTGGGTATGTATTATCATCAATTAAAACCCCAAAACTAAATAATATCTCAATGAATATTTTTTAGAACTTTAGGAGTAATATTAAAGCACTTAGGTTATGTTCTGATGGGGAGATTATTGATCCACAAAAATATATTGCTGACCCTAAGTGAACATGATAGCATAATCATGTTATCGCGACACATAAATTTAATATAAAAATATTACATCTTATTAGATGGATACTCATTACATATCATCATAATCCATTCCAAAACCATATTGGTTTAGTGTATTTGGAAACTAGAATACATAAAATAATTATTCATCAGAATTGAACATCATCTAACACTTAGTTCATAAATACAATATCCCTTCTTAAGAACAATATACTTAAAACATTTCCTTATATCCAATTAAAAATAAAACATAATAAAAGGTAAGATCCAAGGAATAATAAGGGTAACAAAGGGAAATATATATGATCATTTAAAGAAAACATGAGAATAAAGGATATGTTATAATGATATTAACCTTTTAAAACCATACCCAATAATTATTAAATCATAAAATTTGATTCATGGTATAAATATTTATAGTTCAAAAGATATGGATCACAAATGGATTAAAGAAGATAATCCATGAGATCATAACATTAGGATGAGATCATTTCATAAAATAGAGAAAAATAGTGTGGTATAATAAAAATAATAGAAATATTACATCAATGTTACCCACTAAGACATTTATAATATGATATGCTTGGGTTAACTACACAAGTACCTTCTTCAGTCTTAGGATAACCTCACATTACCCTCTTTTGGGAAATGGGTGACCTCACAGGTACCCTATTTCATGATTGAGATAACCTCCATTGTGCCCTATGTTTTGGACTTGGAATATCCTTTTGATTAACATTTTTTCACAGAGAACATTAATAATTACCCAATACATTTGAGTGATATAAAATTTATATCCCACCTGTGGAAAAAATAATAATTTTCATAATTATTTCTTTACAACATGACGTGTGGAAAATAAAATTATTTTCATCAATATTTCATCATATAAACAATCTAATAATAATAATAAAGAGTGTATCATTGGATTATATCCCTATTAAACCCTATGTAAAATAAAATTATGTTATTGTAGATGAATACATCCTTTAAAAATATTGATGGAACATTTCTTAAATAATGTTTCCTTTTTCACATTAAAATAAATTATTTAAAATCAAATTATTTCCAAAATATTAATAAAAAAATTCTTCAAAAATTACATTTGAATCTTGTAAAGTATGTGTCAAATATTATATTGATCATGATGGTGGGAATTTCCATGTATCTCTTGTTTAGTAAAATAAATATTCCTTTCAAATTTTGGTGAAAAAAAAATTGTACTTATTTCAATAGATTAAAATATATTACATTTTAACCATTTTTTAAAGTAAAATATTTAGAATTATGGATTTAAATAATCAAATTATGAAATTAAAATCATTCATTTATAGATTTTTAGAAAAATGGAAATGGAGGAAAATAAATTTTGTATAAAATATAGAAATAAAGATATTTGTTTCCTTAAAAAATTAAATGGTATATTGAGTAATTAAAGATAGAAAAAAAATGAAAACTTGTATTATAAAGAAATAACCATATAAGAATAATTGATGAGGCTGTTAAAATATATAACATTAAATTTCATCATAATAAACATAATTATAAACAATCCTAATAAAAAATGAAATTATAAGATGAATCGCTTATAAGATTTTTTTTTTCAATCATAATCTCCATGAAAGAATAAATTCAATTAAAAATATAAATATAATGAACATAAATATATTCATGATATAACTTTTCAAATGGGTAGTATATACACCTCATAAACACAAATTTTTTCATAACATCAAATATGTCTCAATAAATTAAAGTTTGATTAAAAACTGTTACCACAATGGTAATCAATAAATAAGGACCCTAAGAAAGAGAGATATATATATTGATGTATAAATCCACATTAAACTCATTAAAATAATCGTTAAATACATTAATTTATATTTTATATAACACCCAAAGTAAAAAAGTGGTGAATATAGAATATGTCTCATAGAAATAAAAGTGAGACAAAAATCCCTTACCTTGAGTTCGAAGAACATAAAAATAGAGTTAAACATATGTATAATAAATTTAAATTCAATGTAATTCAATAAAATTTTAATTTAAATACTTATAAATTCATATATAAACAAATTATAAAATTTAAACACCTATTTATCAATAACTCCATAATTGAAATTGTCATTTCTAGGTGTTAATACTTTCATTTTTTCTTGAGAATCATAGTTTGATATTTACAGTCATTTTATATTGATCATGGTTCAATAATATCATGAATTTCAATCATGTAAAAAATAATATATATTCATTATATTTATATATTTTTTCATCCGTAAAGTGCATATATATAAAAATGTATGACATCGTTCATGTAGACAATAGACTATATATATGCAAGAATAATGTTTTAGCTTTTTAATGAATGGAACAAAGGGAATGTAGCTAAAAATTTACATTTAAATAATCATTATGATATCACATATATATATATATAATATATAATCATAAAATATATCCTTATTTCCATCCATGTAAATATTAATATAAAAATTAATCACATCATTTCGTGGAGGTGATAGTCCACACGTATTCATGAGAAACGTTATTGTTTTCCAAATGATTAATAGGTATGATGATATATGATATTTTAACCCCATATGAATAATTATATAATAAATATCATATATAAACATTAAAACAATAATAATAAACATCCATGAATTATGTTTAGGGAAAATTAAATATATCGTTGCGTGGAGGGTGTAGTCCACACTTATATAAGAGCGATACATTAACATATAATTTGATGTAATAGATGGTCGATATTGGTGTCTGAATAATCATAATATCATGTAACTATATTTATGATATATATTTTTCAATTTTATGATGAACCCTTTATATTTAGATAAGGAAAAAAATGAAATAAACTTAAATAGGTCGTGTAGGAGGATTACCTCTTATTCAGTAGGGCTTCTTCAGATCACTGCATAGGACACTTTTATTGGTATTTTAAAAATAAACAATCATATAATTAATTTCTATTGATGTTTAAAATATAATTTGGTCATTTTTTGTCAAGGTATATGGCTAAAGTACGTGTGAGTAAAAGAGATAAGGGGTTTCCATTTATAAGGGTGGGAAATGACAAACATGGAATTACTAAAAAGATTGAAATGAAATTAATCTATATTCAAGAATATTGTATATAAATTTAAATATATTATAATAAAATGAGTATAAGGAAAAAATATAACCATATAAATATATTTATATAGGTTTTAGTGTCATTTTATTATATATCTTTGGGTTTAACACCTTTGTTACCCAATTGTATCCTTTACTACGGTAACGACCTTTTTATTGTAAAAGACAATAATTTTATTTATATGGTAAAAATTGGATAATAAATGGAAAAGTGGTTTAATTTTAGAAAATTTTTAATACCACTTACCCTCTTTCAAATTTTTAGTATTTTTTAAATAATTTAATATTATATTTTTTAAAATAAAATACAATTATTTTTATATTGACACTATTCATTTAATTTGAAATTAAAGGAAAAAATAGTAATGGAATTGAAATTTAAAAATTTAAAACATCCCTAAAATTATATACTTATCAAAAAATCAAGGAACAAAAAAATTGACAATTATTTTTTACTTTTAATATTTATAAAATAGATTATTTTTTATTATATTAATTAATTATATACTCTGTTCGTGTAACGTAAGAATTTAAGGTTGTTATTAAATATATAAAATTTATAAAATTATTACCAAGATTATATTAGTTAATTATTGTTTAAAATAAAAATTTATACCCTATATTTTACTCATTTAATCCTTCTGTAAAAAAATTAGAGATATAAAATTTAACAGAGTGTCATTTCGGGATTTTCTTTACTTAAAATAGTATAAATTTTATTATCAAAGGAAAGAGTAACAAAAATACCATATATTATAATGTGGTATTAAAATGTTCTAATTTATTCAATAAAATAAAAATAAATAAAGTTCTGGTTCGATTTTGAGACCTTATCTCGTGGGTTTAACCCTATTTTACCCACTTAATCCTTCACCAAGGAGACAAATATTTATTATAGTTTCAATTCATAATGAAAAAAATAAAAGGGAAATATTAACTAAATTTTAACCTCCTCATTAAAAATATGGAATATATTTTTCAATACTCTATTTAAATAAGTGAGAGACATCCATTTTAAAATAAATAGACAAAATGAAATGAAAGAATGTTTTTTGAAAAATGCATTTTTAAGCATACCAATTAACATATATTAAATTTTTGAATATTTATGAATAAAATTTAATTAATTATATTATTATGTATAAAATTAATCATATGTAATTTAAAGGATAGATAAAAAATTCAACTAGAATCTAAAGTTTCTTTAATTAATTAAATAAAATGACAGTATTTGAAAAATATGTAATATTTACTATTCATGGAAAAATCATTCATTTCATAAAAATCCCAAAAATTAAACTTAGTGAATTTTAATATTATAATTTTGAAAAAAAACTTAAAACAAATTTTCTAAAATTTTCATAAATGATTTAAATTTTCAACACATAAATTGTAATAAAAATCATTTTTGAATAAATTTTCTTTTTGAAGCATAAAATTACTTTACTATAAAATGAGTTCTTATTTAGTAGGAATTTATAAATAAATTTTTATTGAGTAGGAACATTTTACATATCTTTGATGACATTTTTTCTCATAGTCATGCTTTCCTATTAAATAACTATTTTTTGTGGACATAATTAAATGATAATATTTTAATAATATATATAAATTTTCTTAAATATAGGTATTCTATGTTAAGAAAGCTATCGAGATTATTATTCTTTTAAAGTAAATATTTTAGGGTGATAAATTCCCCCGAAATAAATTTCACTATCACAATTTTATCTTACCAGAAAAGCTCAGCCAGGGGATAACCCGCTAACCATTTATTAAAGTAAATGAAAAGTACAGTAGACAAGCATTAAAAGGCAAAAAGAGAGAAACTTACATGTCACAAAACCCATACCCATCTCCATAATCCTCCTCCACTGTGGTTGTTTCCCATTCTGAGCATTCATAATACCTCAGAACCTTAGCATATTTCCTTCGCAGATTCAGCCGCTCCAAGGACAAGAGCTCCTTGTTGCCACCAGAGGACCTAGTGACTAATAGCTTTGGAAAATAGGAGTAATATTTCTTTGACTTGGGTCGCGGAGGAACAGTCGAGACTTCTTGAGTCCCACTCACCATCACCTTCCCTCCTTGGACCACATCACTAAAAGAAGTCTTGATAGTACCTCCATAATTTTCTTGATCACTCTCATAGAAATCCCCCCACTTTCCGTGGATAAGAACCCACTGAAAGTTATCATTCCCTCCACAACGCGGCTGGAATTGATCATTGGTGTCAATCACAGCAAGGCACCGTGGCTGTTTCGGGGACTCCGGATGAACTAAATTCCCCTTCAGCACATCGTTTGACCCATTGCATCCCTCCTATATTTGAAAATACCTTTATTTAATACCAAAATCATATAGCGGGGTAAGGAATTATATTTTAAAAAGGGAATGAGGGAAACATAAAGGTTCCCTAAAATGTCAGCTAATCATGATAAAATATTAGGAGAACATTATTTGAATGTGAAAATATAAAAATAGATAAAATAAAAAACATCTAATGACTAATAGAGAGTGATAGATATCATGATCAAGGGACAGTTACTGACCCAAAAACAGTAAATATGTGCGGGGTGAAAAGAACATCATTTAATAGAATGGGATGATAAAATGAATAAAATTTTAATTTCATAATCATTTCTATAGTCGATAGATTAATTTACAGCATGATAGTGTAGACAAGAAAATATACTTACATGATTTCATTCCAATTCCTTAGAACATTTCCATCCATTGGTTGTGCATCGATGAATTTATAGTTTATATCATTCTCTAATAAATAAATATTCAAGAATAATGTTTCTCCTCAAAGATATAAGATATAAATTCAACTGATAATAAAATGTATAATTCATTCCATTCTACCACTAAATAATTTCTTAGACCAAAATGGATATCATAAGTTTTCCAAAATAGGTAAATAAAATATATTAATCTGTAAAACATCATAAAACCCCAATGTTCATCTTAATCCATTACATGAATAGTTAACCTAAAAATCCTCCAAAATATATATAACCAAATTCAAAACCCAAAAATCCAATTGAGTTGATTACATATTTTCTTAAATATTATCTACGAAATTTATCCCTGGAAAACATATAATAAATCATAATGTCACAAACCAAACAAGGGAATACCTGTATATTCTTAAAATATGCTAATAACTAGAATCACTATAAAACCTCAATGAAAACATATATTATTTCAAAACTTAACACTATACTTATTTCTAAAACAAAATAATATAATATTTAATATATTCCATAATTCCAAAATTTAAGTAAAAATCATAAAAGATGATGAAAATCAAAATATCATCAAATCACTAACCAATTTAACAGTTAAAAAACCATTCATTAAATCTATAAATTCTCATCATATCCTATCAAAAATAGACATTATTATCTCATAATATGGATCATATTAAGGTTTATCTTTCCATTAATCTAGTTTTATTCAAAAATATCACCCTAACATTGAATAACTTTTATTCTATATTAGTATCATTCGATATATAATTTCAATAAATTAACGAAAAAATAACATGGAACAAACCTGAGACATTTGATGATTCATATAATAGAAATATCATTGATATTAAACTTCTACAACCCCGAATGGCCTGAAGGCCTTCTTTTTTATTTTATTAGGGATAATACCCCTTTTAAGGGTTGAAGGGGAACCCGCACATGACCCGTAGGCCCAAGGAACAAGGCCTGACAAACCCGCAATACATGACCCGAAGGCCCAGAGGCATACCATGCCCAATATATGACTCGTAGGCCAAGACCACTTGAACTACCCCTCCATAGCTTTCTGCATCATTGATCACCAAGCTCCCCACCTTGCATTGCTAATCGTCTAGCATTTCCCCGTACAAAGCTGCACGGTGTCTGGTCCTGATGGTGGCTGCCATACCCTCTCATTCTTCTAATCTAGTTATCTCTGCATCTGTTGGCTGCTTCTCATGTTGCTCTGATCCTCTTTTGGGGCAGGTTCTGTGTGAACTGGGCTACTCCGTGGTCTAGGTGACCTGAAGTCCCTATGGCCCGATGGTCATTGATGACTCGTAGGTCCTGGAGACCCATAGGCCCAAACCAGTGGCTCGAAGGCCCAAAGTGGGTGAATAGACCCGGATACTATAGTACCGAATAGTAATTGCTACAGTGATTGCTACTTTACTGCTATAGTGACTGCTATAGTGCCACTACAGTGCTTCTACAGTAACCTGGAATTCGCCTCCACCCCGTTTTGAACTCGGGTATCTTGGATTCCATGCAAGAGCCCTTACCACTTGGCTACAGGCTCGTTTGCCTTTTTATTTAAACTTCTACAGCATATTTCATAAATCCTAATAAATAAAAACTTCAATACTTCCACTTCAATGATCATCATAGCATATTTCATTCCTTAGTCTAGGATTTTACCCTTTGATTAGTGAATTATTTTGATTAATTACCATGTCCCAAACAAAAAATAAATATAATTAATCAATAATTCATTCCTCTATAAACTTTATTTCCCAACAGAAAACATCTTCCCATTCCATTGAGTCATTCTCATGGGTTCCCCTTCCCAAATTATTAGCATGAATAAAATTAAACATTCCTTACTCTATAATAATTAAAAAATAAAATTTCCTAAAATTCCATATTCCACTTATTTTACATGTTTGGAAACTCACTAATGTTTATAAATTTATTTATATATCACAATAGTTAATTGATAATAATCACAAGGTTTTTCCTTCCAGTCCCTATTATATTTAGTTTATCATGGGTTTCATCATTCCATTGCCCGTCTCATTCACCAATAACATGAATCCTCTATGTTCCATACATTTCCAAAAACCAAAAACAATTGTTTGATCAATAATATCTCAATGAGTTCTCGTGAATAATCATTAAATTCATTTATATTTTTTGAAACCTTATTTATAATCTATTAAACCTTAGGATTAAGATGGGTCATACTTGGTTATCATCAATGAAAATCCTTCTTAATGGTTCATGAAGATAATTGTAATTAATCCAGAAATATCCTTTTTGAGTTTCAAAGTAGGTTTGTAGTATGGAAACACTCACCATAAACTATAATGATGGATGAGATATAATCTACCAACTCGTTTTAGGGTTATGAACCCTATATGAATCTATTCAAAAACCAAATCCACTTATTGAATCCAGATAGGGATTTTTTTCTTGGATTCCCACACTCCTTTCCATTAAATAAATAATAAAGTTTTCCAAAATATAGTGTTATCCTAAGGGTTCTCACTATGTGATTTCATCCTAGTTTCCAAATGTAATTAATACCTACCTCCAATTCCAACTATTGTGACACATACTTTTCATATATAAATATTTCATCATTTAAGTTAAATATTAACTACAAAACATTACAATCCATTCCAAAACCATATAAGTTTAGTATATTTAGAAACATTAATACATAAAAAACTCATTCATAGTTGATCTTCATAGTCTCTAACATAATTATTTATAATTTTCACCCTTTATAGGAACATGATACATAAGAAATTTATTTATATCATGATCAAAATAAAACATAATAAATAGAGAGATCAAATTCTTTGTAAGGTTCAAAAAAGTGAGGTATCAATGATCATTTAAACATAACATGAGTATAGAGGGTATCAGGATATGATATTAACCATCAAATTCATAACAAAGAAATTCTTAAATCATAAGCATGAGTCATAGAATAAAGCTTAACAGTTCATATGAAATGAATCATAAATGGATCAAATATCACAAGCCGTGAGAACAAAATATTATCATAAGAAATTTTCATAATAGAGTAGAATAAAGTGTGCAATAATCCAAATCATAGAAATAATATTTCATGTCTACTAAAAAAGATATTTATAACATATTATTCTTGTTTTGACTATCGACATACCCTATTCAGGCATGGGATAACCTTATGTGTACCCTATTTCAGGATTGGGATAACCTAATGTGTACCCTCTTTCAGGCTTTAGATAACCTCCAATGTACTCACTTTTTGGTAGTGGGATAACCTCCCATGTACCCTTTAAGATCATGGAATATTAAACTTTACCCAATGCATTGTAGGTTAATATAATTCTTAGCTCACCCATCACATAATCATAAATCCATTCATATGTTTTCCATCGAATCAAAAAAAACATTCATCACAACATAACTCCAAAAAATAAATTGGGTCTCTCAAATATTTTTATATTTAAAAAATCTAAATTAAAGAATAAAAATGGAATCATTGGATCACATCCACAATAAAGGATGAGTAAAATAAAATGAGGATTTTATAGATGGAAAATTCTTTTAAAGGATAACTACAATGTTTCTTAAATAAAATACCCTTTCCAATTTGAAGTAAAAATATTTAAAATCAAAAAAAATCCCAAATATTAAGGAAACAATTCATATAAAGATAAATTTAGAATCATTTAATGTAACCTTAATATAATTTATTGTTTATTATGGTGAGAAATTATATTAAACTCATGCTCCTTAAAACAAGTCCCATTTCAATTTTTGTAAAATGTCAAAAGTATATCCTTTAGAATATGAAAAGAGTAATCCTTTTAAAAATTTCATAAAAAATAAAAAATTGTTAATTTTTGAATTTTTAAAATCATATAATAAGAGTAAAATAATTAATTATAACAATTTTATAGAACGTAGACATGGAAGAAAAATTATTTTTGACCGTAGAGAGAAGTAAAGACATTTTTTTCTTAAAAAACATAATTTCTATCTCTTGAGTACTTAAATAGATGAAAATGATGGAAAATAATTTTTATCTATAAATAATTATAGAAAAATACAATTCCTAAAATTATTTATATATTGATCAAAACATTTCATAATTGGAAACTTAATCATTAAGAATCCATATGAATAATGAGATTGTAATATAAATCCCTTATCACTTTGGAAATTTTTTAATCATAATAAACATTACAGGATAGAAAAAAATTAATATTTAAACATCATGAACAAAATTTGAATTAATCTATAATGGTTAAATGGGTAAATATATACACATCATAAAAAAATATTTGTATAACATCAAATATATCTCAATGAAACAATATAGAGATGAAAAACACTTACTACATTGGAAATCTATGAATAAAAACCTCTTGAAGTGTTATCCTTATACGTATGTGTAAATAAAATTTAAATTCATGAAATTAATCATAAAATATGTTTTATTTTTTATATACACCACACAAACTAATCTACTGGTGAATATATCATCTATCTCATAGAAATAAAAGTTATACCAAAATTAGTTACCTCTAGTTCAACTTGCTTAAAAAGTACCATAAAACCATGTATAATAAATATAAATTTATTATTATCCGACAAAAGAAGCATTTACATAACTATAATTTTATATAAAATGAATTTATAATATTTTAAACACATTTACAAATAACTCCTTGTTAAAATCATCATTTTTAAGAGTTAACAATTTTGTTTTAATGTTAATGAAAATTCGATAGTTTGATCTGTGTACATGCATGATGGTTCCATATTCATTATAGTTTTAATAATTATTACAATATAAAATATATTAATTATATTTATGTTTATATTTAAATTCATTCATAAAACTAAGAGATATATAAATGAATTACATCATTCATGGAGATGGTAGGTCATACATATGCATGAACGCTATTTTCAACTTTTGATGGATGAAATGAAAGAAAGGTAAATAAAAACTAACCATTAGAGATTTAATATTATATTTTATGTTTCATATAGATATATATATATTAAATTTTTCTAAATTACCATCCAGGTAAAGTGGGATCGAAAAACAAATCACATCACTTCGTGGAGGGGGTAGTACACACCTACACATCAGCGACATTATCATTTTCTAATGGATAGTATGGTAATATGGTATATATGATATTATCATTATTTAAGAATAATTATATCATAAATATAATATATAAATAGTAAATCATTCATAATAATCATCTGAGAAATATGGTGATGGAAAATGAATTGCATCGATATATGGAGACGGTAGTCCACAGATATAAACGAGCAATACGTCCACTTCTCATTTGATGGAGTAGAGGGTGGATATTGGTGGTTACATAAGAGTAATAAAATTTTAGGTATATTTTTTATATTAAATTCCATATATTATGATTAATATACCATATTATATAGGTTGTAAGAAGAAATAAAATGAACGAGGTTATGTAAGAAAATTACCTCTTTTTATGAATGCCCTCTTTAGAACCCTTCTTAAAGACCATTTGATTGGAATTTTTAGAATAAAGTCAATTTTAACTCATGGATATGTATGTTTAATAGATATTTGGATAGGTTTTGGTCTATATATATGGCTCAAGGAGGTGTAAAGAAAATATAGAATGGGCGCCCTTTAATAAAGGATTGAAATGACTAATGGGGAATTTCTAAAAATATTAAAATATAGTTATGTTATTATCAATAAAAATTCTTATAAAAATATATAGATTTGATTTAAAATAGTATAATGTCTAAATATTATCATAAAATTATTTTTATAATGTTTTTGGTATCATTTTAAACCTTTTATTTTGGTTTAACCCCTTTGTAAACTAACAATACTGGCCTTTTTAATCATAGAGTGTTATAATTTTACATATAAGGTAGAAACAGAACATAAATGAATAATGGGAGAAATTTTAGACCATTTATTATCCTAGTCATCCTATTTTAGTGTTTTTATTTTTTAAAATAATTTAATAAAATATTATTTTACATAAAATATCATTAATGTAATTTGTGACACTATTAATTTAATTTGACTTTATGGAAATAAAGATAGTTATGGAATTTGAATATAAACATATAAAACATATCTAAAATTATATATCTGTATAAATTTTTTTTGAATGAAATAATTTACCAAATATTTTTTACTTTTAATATTTATAATATCATTTATTTTATTTTTCTATCAATGAAACAAATTCTGTGTCGGTGGTGTATAAGCATTACTGGTAATTATGAAATCAATAAAAATTAAAAATAAATTACCATAAAAGCTAATTATTTTTTATTAAGAAAATTATAAATAAACATATCCAATTATTACCCATGTATAGATATTTTTGAGATATTAACTTCAAGAGAGTTATATTTTGGAATTTGGATTACATATAACAATAAAAATTTCATTATCATGGGGAAATGGAAAAAAAATCCATATATTATAATTTGGGATGTATATGGTCTAATAACATCCATAAAAGTAATAAAATAGATGTTTTGGGTTGATTTGGATAACTTATATCATGGTTGTAAACTAGTTTTACCGATTTCACCCTTTACAAAGGTGAAAAATATTTACCTTGGTTACTATTGATATTGACAAAAAATAAAGGGACATATTAATCATATATATGAACCTCTTAATTAAAAATCTCAAATCCAATTTTCAATATTAATATTCTATATTTGGGATAATTACATTTTAAAATAAGTACACAGAACACAACGAAGAATAATTTTTAGCAAAATGTATTTTTATGCATAAAACTTAACATATATCATAATAATTAACATTAATAATTGTAGTGGAATTAATTATATTATTATGAATCGATTTTATAATTTTATATTTTAATAAAAAATTTAAATTAAAATTTCACCTTTAAATTACATGATTTAATGAAATGAAATGGAAATATTTGAAAAACTAGTATTTTTCACTATTCACTGAAAAATCAATCATTTCATAAAAATCACAAAATTTCACCATAAGTAAATTCATATATGATGATTCTAAAAATAAAATTTATTTAATAGAATAATAATTTTAAATTTCGTGTAAATTACTTATAATTTCCATGCCCAAAATGAAATAAAATCATTTTTAATAAAATTCCTTTTTTAATTATAAATTTGATAATATAAACAATTGATTTATTATTTAATAAGAATTAATCAATAAATTTTTATTGAATTTGACCATTATACATATATTTAATTATGTATTTACTCATATTCATAACCTCAAATTCAATGGCTATGTTATAATGACCACATCAACAAATAATTTTTTTTAATATATCTTAATTCTCTTCAAGATTTGTGTTATGGGTGAAGAAATCTATTGGTCATATTTTTATTTTAAACTATACTATTTGTGGTGTTACACATGTCCCTATTACCTAGATATAGATTTAATGTGTTACCAGTGAGAGTGCATGTGAATCCAAACCTCAAGCACCCCATGGGATGTGGGGGAGTTTGAAGTATAGATTATATGCCCTAAAAAAACTCCCCCTTATCATGAGGAATTTTTAGAAGTGGTATAGTGACACCCTTGTGGGTAGTTATCCATAATGGAATAAAAAACCATGTGTCTATATCCTATATATTTATAAAAAAATGGGTTTCTTCAATCCTTTGGGAATGCATTGAAGAGGAAATTATTTATTAGCAGTAATGTAATCCCTTCCCTAGGTGATCATGAGGGGGAATTCATGTCCAAGATTCCTGGATACAAGGATCATGCCTGACTGGTGATGTTTCATGTGATTCCAAACCCTGATTCCAACATGGGGCAAGAATTAATGTTAAATATTGACTACAGGTCTTGAGTATACTCCAATACCAAGGGGATGTTTTAGAATAGGGGAAATGTGTCCCTTGGTGGGATGTGAGCCCTAGAAAAAGACAAAAACTTGATTCTTGGTGTGAAAAAATGGAGAAAATCATGTTCTGAGGGGTGATTATGAGATGAAACATTTCTCTCAGGGAAAAGGTTGAGAGTGACCTAAGGATGAGTTCTTCCCTATCTGTAAGGTGGATATTAGGTTAGAACCACTCATATTCTTTTTATAGAGGAAGAACAGAATCTCGTGAATAAAACCATCATGTTTTAAAATAAAGGGGTAGCTAATTACACATTTAATTAGTCCCATTTATTAGGGGAGTGTGAGATGAAAATAGAGTTCCCTCTGATGAATTATTAGTGGATTCAAATACAACTACAAAGCAGGAGAGAAAAGGAATATCTTATTTTTAATTTTATCCAATTAGTATTTCATTGAAAAGGGGGGTTTATTAGAGTGGATAACCTTTTCGAGGATAATTTTCTCTAACGAAGGGGTAATTTAATATTTTGGGTGGAATTGGGAGTGGAGAACCTTTTTGAGGATAATTGTCTCCAATGAAGAATGCGCTCCCCAATGAAGAACGCTCACACTGGCAAGGAACGTCTTCAATGACAATGAACCGATGATCGAGGAAACACCAATGTCACCGATGTCCACCTATCCCCAATGACTTCTTCTATATCCTTGAGACCTCTGACAACAAATATATGAAGTAGGAGTTTAATTATGTGTGATTATTGTTTCCCATGCTCTTCTCTTCTAAAACATATAACACGGATCAACTGTCTAACTAGTTGATCAATATATGATTTCTTTTACGAGTTTACGAATAATCAATTGCGGGAGGTTTTAGGGTTTGACATTTTTCATTAATGTTTTTTAGCTTCTTTCTACCACTCTAATGTGGAAGGTGCGGGCTAAACAAACCTGGTCCGACCCCTCCATATTTCTTCTTGAATGGCGTGTTCTTCGCGATGGAAGAAGGCGGCTTTGTGCCACGGTGACGAATAGATGTGGCGGCCATCACATCACTGGCCACGACAAAGGAGACAACCCTGTGGCTCCTCACTACCTCGTGGCCCTCCGCAGTACCCCGCGGCCTCGCTGCCCTACATCCCTCCACGCCACCCCACAGGCTCTCCCCCACCCCCTACGACCTCTCCACCCCACAGCCCTCTATGCCGCCCCTCGGCCTCATCGCCTTGCAACCCTCTGACTAATTAATATGATAAAAGAAGATGATGATGAAAATACCCTTAATCATAATATAAATATATTTGATTTAGTAGTGGTTGTTTTTCACTAACATGATTGGTAGGTTAAATAAGAAGAAGGAATGTCTCCATTAGTGGAGATTATAATGTGAATAAGGTGATAATTTCTATGATAGATAGTGAATAAAATATTATAGATTCATTTAAAAAATAAGAATGTATTTTCATGGAGGATTTAATTATAGGTTGGTGAAGGGGAAACTAATATAGAGACCTAGACCTTTAATAGATAAATGTTACAACTTATTAGATGATTATTAAAAACATAACATTAGTATATGATCTATAATCATATATATTTGGCATATTCTTAAACTCACATACATAATAAACTTCTTCATAAGATATCTAAATCATCTCCCACAAAGTTACCCATAACTACAACCCCTCTTAGAAATATCATACATAAAACCTATCTTCACAACCTAGGGAAATGAAAAATAAAAAAGTGTGAGCTTATATTCTTAGTAAATGTAAACATAGATGATACCAATGATCAAATAAATATAGCATTATCCAAAGGGTATGTGAATATGAGTATAACATTTAAAAACCTAAGGCATAAAATCATATATCACAATAATTATTTATGGAATAAATCATGGAAGTTCATATGTAATTCCCCATTAACATTCAATCTGGTGTGTTTTTCCCTTTATTTAATTTTCCTTTTTTCAGCTAGGTAATTCTGAGAAAGAATTTGGAGAAAACCTGTAATGGTTAAGTTAGTATTTTGTTAGATTTTTAGCAAAAAACATATAGTTTTTTATGTCCTCTAGGGATTTACAAACCGTGTAATGGTGTTACATATTGTGTAATCGTTGACTTGAAGATGTCATCAAAAGGGTAAATCATGTGAAATGTTACAGTTCATGTATAGTTTACACACTATGTAAATACTAAATAGACCATTTTGATAAAAGGTGATGTGTTAATTTATGTATATGGGATTCCATAATTATAAGATGTGTAATTGGGATACGCGCCATGTAAAATCCCGAGTGTTGGTTTTAAGTAGACAGTTCAGCTGAAATCCTTATTTTCTTCCACTATTATTCCTCATTATCATCCTAGAGTCTCTTCCTATGTGATATTGAGATATCTAGGCACTCAGAATCATTCTTTTAGTGATTGAATGTCATGTGGGTTGTGGTTCATCTCCCTAGTTAAGCGTTTTTCATGTCACTTATATATATCTCTCTTTCCTCAAATATTGGAAGACCATATTGTTATTGATGGTTCTAAACATTGGGTTGTTGAATCTTGATTATACGTTGATTTCATAGATCTTATGTTCCTTCATTTTTTGTTGGGGAGCCCCGTTGTGGGTGTTGTGTTCCATGGAAAAGGTAGGTTATATCATTAAAGATTATCCAATTGAATAAACCATGAATTACTTTATTTTTTAAAATTTATTTCAATTTAATTGTAAAAAAACAATTTGATGTGAAATATAATTGAAATTGAATTAGTATGGATTTTGATAAAAATATTGAAGTTTAATATAATTATAAATTGGGGTGTATTTTGAAATAGATGGACTTGTAAAATGTTTTTGATAAAATAAAATAAACTAAATCAATGAAACACTATAATTGGTTTTGGATTGAAAAGGTCCTAAATGATTAAAATCCCTTGTTTTGGTTTTGAATGGTAATTTCCATGTTGAAACTAAAAATGGGGAAATTTTATTTTAAAATTATTTGAAATGTTTTACCAATTGTTGTTGGATTGATTGAGCACATGTGAGGTTGTGTACTAAGTAGTTTATTTGAGACAAGCATTCAAGGATGGTAATTACATAGAAATATATTAAAGATGAAAATTATAACTAAAACATCATTAGGAAGATCTTATCCTTGGCAGGATCTTTATGATTCATTTTTTGTCTTGAGTCTCATGAATGTGTCTCCACTAATTATCGATTATCACTAATATGAGATGATTAAGTATCCCATAACTAGAAACAATCGTATTATTGGGAAGGTGACCATCGTTATTATTGTGATTTTATTGATATATATTCTATGTATATAAAACTATTTTACTCATGGTCATTGATTTATATATAGTGTTTTATATAAACTGATTATTTAAGCCATGTTGAAATGTTTTTCCATCAAATTGAAATAAAAGAATGTTTTTTTATTAAACAAGAAAATGTAATACCTTGCGTATTTTGATTAAAATTGAAACCATTATTTGGGTAATCATTATGGAATTTTATTATGGAACACTTGGTGAGATCCTACTCATAATTTTGTCTCACACCCTAACTTTGAATTTGGGAATTTATAGAATTTATTTTTCTAAGACCGACTAAAGGGAATGAACCTTTTGGAAGAGATAGATACGCTTAACTATTTATGGATTAGTGTTACATTTCCCTTAGGGATATTTTTTATCTTTTATGAATTATAGAAATTTAATGATGTATTTTTTGGGTTTTTGATATACTTATTTGGTTTCTGTTTGTATAACCATTTAGAGTTTTTGAGCATACAGATATGTATCTTTATCTTCCATTTTGTTTGTGGAAAATAAATTCCAACATTGATATCACATGATGTGAGGTGATAGTCGCCAACCTATGGGGATTGGGAGCACCCTTCAGGCAATGTCATTTTTGACATGGGTACCAGGGTATGAGGGTATCCTGGCTAGTTTGTGAAAAGGTGGTGTCAAATGTAAAGGTTAATCATCTCTACTTGATGTCAGTATATAGTTGAGAAATATTTTTAGGACTTTTTTGGAATATTTGACTGAGTTCCTAACCATCTATCATTGTAATGATACTTACATTCCCAGGGGTGTTTTGGTGAATGTATCATGAGCATTTGTTTTAATAATTTCCCTATTTTGGATTTCGATAGGTAGAAATCCAAATATTTAATTCTTATCTCATTGGATTAATTTTCTTTGTTTCTATTGTTTTTGTGTGTCTCTACGAAATATTTTTATATCATAAATGTTTTTTGTTGGTATTGTGTGGCATCATGCCTCTTAGAATATTGGTGAATAGGATCTAAGAGGAATCTGTTAAAGAACCACATTGAGGAAATATTCTTCTCAACCCGAATCTAGTTAAGGTTGATGCGCATGTTTTCTAGGATCGATGGCAAGCACCAGAAACCGCATTAGATCAGGAACCAATATTATAATCCCAAAGAGAAGAATCCAAGAATCACTATTAATATTTCCTTCATTAAAAATCACCTTCCTTCCCAGGTTCTAATGATCCTGATGAGGTTGAGGACTGGCTGAGAAAGATGTAGTTTCTCTTTAACTTTCTGGAAACTCCTTAAGCTATTAAGGTAATGTGTACTACCTTTATGATTTAGGGAAGTAGAAGTAGATGGTGAGATTCCATGCTTATAAAAAATAAGAATGATATATTAGATTGGAAAAATATTAAAGAATTTTTCACTGAATAATTCTTTCTATAGTCTATGGTGCTGACTAAGGCCATTGTGTTTTTCAAACTCAATTAGGTATGTATGACCATGAGGGATTATATGGATTGATTCAATGAGTTTTTGTAGATTTCACATGATACTGTATCTAATGAGATATTGAATACTCAGTTGTTTCATATTGTAAATCAATATGATATTCATCGTCTTATATTTTTGATGAATCTCTCTTCTTATGCTACTATATTAGATAAGGAACTGATGGTCAAACTTGAAAGTTCTGGTACTTCGGTTTGATAGGGGTTTCTTTTTCTCCCAGTGGTAGTTATATGAGTTCCCACAAATGGAAGATGAAGTCTTATGAGTCTCAGAGTGGGTCTCGATATTATGGTTCTTCTAGATCTCTGATAGTTCCATGTAGTGGCCCATTGACATTATACAAATGTGGGAAACTAGGGAATTAAAAAACAAATGCACTGAGGTAGCCAAGATATGTGATTGATGTGTTCATTCAAGACACTTTTAGAGATTGTTTTATATATATTATTCTCTATGTAGTGGAATAATCTCTTCCACACAAAATATTTTAGTGGTGAAATAAGACGCTTTAAGATCTATGTGGTTCCTTCCAAAGTCATTCGGAATGAAGCTTCTTCATTCAGTGGAAGAGTCTCTAGAAGAAGTATATATGGTTCCATTGAATGTGATAGTTACCATTACCATATCTTCATCTTTAATGGATACTTTAGTTGATACTGGTGTATATCATTCATTAATTTGAACTAGTATTAGGAATATTCTAAGTCTTCCAATAAAGATTTTTTCTTATGTGACGTAAATTACTATGCCCATTGGAATGAATATATAGAATGATTTCCATTTTCATTATTATGTATTCACATTATCATATATGATTATTACCTTGAATTATATGGTTCTCTACCTGAAACCTGTTCATTTCATCTTCCGGATGGATTGTATTATCTTTATTAAATCCTAGATTGATTGTTATCTTCGATGGATCTCCATTATGGTGATTGATGGGGGTGTTTCGTATATTTTAGGGATATTGGCACTTTAGGTAAAGTAGATCTAGAACTTCTTATCCAGAGTTGTAATATAAATGTTTTCATTTGATTTGTTTTGGGAATCATTGAGTAGTGATGTCCATCTAGTTGTCGTCAAGTTTCTGGATACTTTTCCTTCTGAATTTTCTTGTTTTCCACTAGTAAGCAATGTATATCTTTCTATTTATTTAGTTCATGGTACCAGACCATTATATATTGCCTATTAACGAATGAAACCACCTAAAATAAATGAGTTAAATACATAACTGGATAATATGTTGGAGAAAGTATTCATATGCTTGATTGTGTCACCTTGGGTGGCACTTGTTCTCGTTTCATAGAAATCTTATGGAGTAATTTTCCAATGTGTTGATAATCAAAAGATAAATGGCTTCATGATAAATAACATGTATCTATTTTCATGTATTGATGGTCTTATTAACTTTTTGATTGGAGATAAGTGGTTTTCCAAGATTTATCTTCGATGTGGTTATCACATGTTGATAATAAATGAATCTGACATTCGTAAAAATATATTCTAGATAAGTTATATGCCATTATGAGTATCATGTCCGGAAATTTGTTCTAACCAATACTCCTAAAGTATTTAGGGATTTGATGAATATGATTTTCCACAAGTATCTTGATATGTTATTTGTGTTCTTTGGGGATAAAATCCTCATTTACTCCTTATACGAAGAGGATCATGTGCTTCATTTGATTGTAATTATCGAATTTTTTAGAAATCCTTTACCGTATTCCAATATATCAATATGTAATTTTTGGATTCAACAAGTGAAATTCTTGGGGAACATGGTCTCAGAACACGGTATTTTAGTTCTTCTTATGAAGTTAAAATCTGTTATTACATGGGAGAGGTCGTGTAATTTTTTTGAGATTCATAGATTCATGTGTTTAACAATATATTTTCGCTAGTTCATAATGGATTTCTTGAACATGGAATCTATAATGAATTCTCTAACTTCAAATGGGATAATTTTTTCTTAGGATGGAAAATGTTAGGGTTATTTTGTTGAGGAAAAATATCTGTTGACTTCTATAATGGTTTGGACTCTTCTAGAGACTAGGCAAGGCTATGTTGTCCTATATGATTCCCAAATTTTGGGTTTGGGATGTGTTATTTTGTAGGGTGATCACATCATTGACTATGGCTCTGAGTATCCTTCTCACACAAGAAGAATTATCCAACCCATGACCATGTTCTTGATGTTGTGATACTTGCACATAAAAATGGTATCATTACCTTTTATGAAAAAGGTTTATTGTATATTTTGACCAGAAGAGATTGAGTTATATATTCTCTCAATAACATTTGAATCTCTTCCAGATCCATTTGGTGAAGTACATATAACCCTTCGATGTTGACATTCTTTATACCACAATGAAGGGGAATGTCATTGCTAAGGTATAAATTGGGAAGATTCTGGCCTAGGATATGAAAGAATCATCAAAATAAAGGAACTTGATGGATCTCTTTCTCATAGTTTCATATTGGATTTTATTAAACACATGTTGAGGTTATATTAAATTGTGTTTTGTTTACTTCCTCTCTTCTCAATATGGTTTTTGAGGAATAACACCATGACAATGAATTATATTGCATTAGGAAGTCTCTTTAGTGTGGGGATACCATTATTGAGCTATCACTATCTATGGAAGGTATCCTATGTTTATTGAACCAGTACATTGTACATTTTCATATGAATATATTTTTGATGTGGAGTTTCCATAATTCTTATTGGGTTGTGAACTGATGATCCAAACTGATGTTATAGGACACGGAGTGATGATTCTGGTGGCTGAGTATGACATGAGACATCAATGAATTTGTTTTTTGTTACTATACATTCCAAATAGTCAAGGTCAATCATCAAAGAACATTAATATTACATCAGCCACATCTAGTGCCGACACGGATGTGGTATAAATTTTATATGGACTTTGGGTGGGTTACCATGTACCCAAAAAAGTGGAATTTGATATGGGTTTTGAGGGATAGGCTGGCCAAATCTGATGAATATATAACCAATCTTGATGAAACCAAATCTGGTGAGCAATGATATATATATATATATATATATGAGAGAGAGAGAGAGAGATTTTTCATTTTCATGGTGTTCCATATGCTATAGTATCTAATAGAGTTCTATGATTTACTTATTGATTTTTGATAGTCCTCTTAGAGGTACTGAGATATATAGTTCACTTGAGTACGACACATCATATGTAGATGGATAGATAAATATAGAGAATTCCATAGATTATAGAGGATATTTTTCATAATTACATCCTCAATTTTGGTGGATATTTTGAATGACCATTTGGGACTATTTTAGTTTTCTTATGAAAATAGCTACCGATCCATGATTGTAATGGATCCTTTTAAGGCCTTCTATGTATAGCCCTATAAATCACTATGGTGTTAGTTGGAGAATAGGGAATGTTCCTCGGTTCTAACAAGATCGTTTTAAGAGATGATAGTAAAGATTATGATGAATTAGTAGAGAATCATAATGGAAATGTGTTGGTATAACTATTATGTTGATTGGCGGTGTAGACCATTGGATTTTTCAGTTTCTGTCCAGGTGTTTTTGAAGGTTTCAACCCTTTTGAATCATCGGTAGCATAGAAGAGAAGGTAATATTTCTCCATAATTTTTGACACCTTTTGATATTATTTAGATGGTGTGGAATATGGCTTATAGTTTATAACATCCAAAACATTTAACATCAATACGTAAAATTTTCCATGTATATCAACTACAAAAGTTACTTTTTGATCCACCTCATGTTTTGAGTTGTATTGATCTTTATGTTGAGTGTGATTTTTCCATGAATGAGCATCCAATCAGGATAATAGCTTCTGAGGCCAAGGAATGTCATGGGAGGACAATACCTCTGGTCCATGTGCTATGGAATATTGGTTTTTATTATCATTATATGTGGGATATTGAGGCACTAATGAGAGAGATGTTACCTAAAATTTTTTATATGGATGATTCTTGATAGTATTTCTGTAGAAATAATGTTTTTATAGATGGGAGGTTGTAACTCCCTATTAACATTCTTTAATGCATGTTTTATCCTTTGTTCCATTTTTCCTTTTCATTGGATGGGTAATGAAAAATGGAATTAGGAGGATACCCGTAATGGTGATGTTATGGGTTTTTTAGGGAATTTTCATAATAATACATACAGTTTCTATAGTCTTATCGGGACTTACACATCATGTAATGGTGTTACATGGTGTGTAATCATCATATGGAATATTCCGTGCAGTGGGTACACAACATGAAAGGTAAAATTACATGATCAGTTTATATTTATTATAAATATGAAAAATAGGTTTTAAAATAATACACCATTAGGTTCTCTGTGTATACAGGAGATGATAATTAAATGATGTGTAATTAGGTGGTAGAACATGTAAAATCACTAGTATCAGTTTGGAAGAAATACTCATTTCCTTCCTCCATGAATCTATTCTCTTGAAATAGAGTCTCTTCCTAGGAAATTTTAGAGATATTTAATCCCTTCAAATCATTCATTTGAAAATTTATCATCGTGTTGGTTTAATTTATCTCTCCTGGTAAGCGTTATTCTGGTAACTTCTGTATCTCTCTGATTCCCCCCTTGGATTTTGATATATTTTCTTGTGCTTAATTTATCTAAACTATTTACTATTTAATATTGATTCTATATTGATTTTCTAGATCTTATGTTCCTTTGTTCTTCAATTATGTGTCTCGTCTTTGGCGTTGTGTTCCATAAAAATGGTGGGTTGTTCTATATAAAATTTACCAATTGATTAAACCATTAATTTATTGTTGTTTGAAAATCATTTCAACTGAATTGTGAAAATCCCATTTGATGCAAATTGGATGAAATTAAATTGCAATGTATTTTGGGAGAAACCCCCAATTCCAATGGAATATGAAATTGAGGTGTATTTTGAAATAGATGGGTTGTTGAATTATTTTTGAGAAAAATGTATTAAATTGAATGAATTGATTAAAATCTATAATTGGTTTCTATTTGAGAAGGCATGATATGGTGAGAACCCTATTTTATAGTTTTTAATGAAAATTGGAATATTGAAACAAAAATTGGGTAATTGTATTTTAAACTAATTTGAAATTATTTTCCTATTATTGATTGATTGATTGTGCACAATTGATCCTACGTAGTTAGTGGGTTATTTATTATAAGCACACTTGGATGGTAATTCCCTAGGAAAGGAATGATGATGAAAAAACTAATAAAAAATTATTTATGTAGATTTTATCCCTAATGGGATTTTGATGAGTAATATTTGGAGTGAACCTGAGGTATGTGCATACACATATTAGTAGTGATCACTAATATAAGACATGTGAGGGTCCCATAATAAGAAACTATCATACCACAATGCATATGACCATTGTGCTTGTTTTTATTATTTTGATACAAATTCTGTTAAAATTTAACTCTTTTTATCATTCCTATTTGTTTATATGAACTATTTTATAAAAAATGTTTATTTAATCCACGTTGAAATTTTTTTTCATAAAACCGAAAGGAACCCATTTTTTTGAATAATTTGAAAATTTACTTCCAGGTATGTTTTGACTAAAATTATAATCATTATTTTTTAATTATGGAATTGTATTATGGAGCACTTGTTGAGACACTATTGTGTTTTTTATCTCTCACCTTATGTTTTTCATCAGGAACTTGTAGATTTTATTATTATATGTTAGAGTAAAGGGAAAGAGCCTCTTGGATGACGTGGATGTTATTGATTCCTTGGGTATTGCCGTGAATTTTCCTTTGGAACATTAGGTTATCATGTATAATTTTCGTACTTTGATGATGTACTTTTTAGGTTTTTTATATACCTATTTTGTTTTTTGTACTATTAACCTTTGTAATTTTTGATAATACTGATATGTATATTTAACTTCCATTGTGTTTGTGGAATCTTAATTCCTAATTACGTCCATGAGATCATAAATTCCCTTCATGATATGTCTGTCTCAGCTCAGGTATCAATGTACATGGGTATCCAGACTGATTCATGACATCATAATACGTGTATCATAAAGGAATCAAAGAACATGAGACACGAGAGAATAGCATGATCATAAGACATAAGTTTATAGAATACACATAAGAATATAAAACCATTTCCATAATAAAGTCTCACTACCAATACTATTATATTATATTAGGTTCACTCCCCATTACAATATATCCTTAGACTAGTTTCAGTCCTAATACTATCATAGTGGATATATTCCATTACTGATCTTGGATCACTTCTCATTCTAGACCTTATTACCGAATGATATATCCATATTTTCCTAATGCATTAGAGGGTTATATAATTTCAAGATCACACCATACATATAGAAAATGATATATATGTGTTCTAAAAGATGATAAAGATTTCATCATATCTTGACCCGTGGAAGAGAATCATGATTCATAAACATCTCACCAAATTATTATAACACAACCAATAGAAAATAAATGGGTTTCATAGTTGTTCTGTCATAAATTAAATAACATGAGGGAATAAAATTATTTTCATAAAATCATAATTAAATTATCATCATCATAAGACAAAAAAATGAAACAATTGGATGGTATCATTGGATTATATCCCATTTAATTTATAATTAATATCATTTTATGTTTTCATAAATGAAAAATTCCTATAAAATATCACCGCAACATTTTTTGAGGATAATAACATATTTTCTATGAAATTACATAATTTAAATCTACAAATTCCCTAACAATTAATTAAATTTTTTATTTGAAATGAAACATGGAATTATATAATTGATTTTTAAAATAATTTTTTGCCCATGATAGAATGAAATTCCTTTTATTTCATGTTTTTTACAATAAATATTCCACTCATATTCTTAGCAAAAAATCAAAAGATCCTTGTTAGGAAAATTACATGAAGATTTATTTTAAAAAAAAATTAAAATAAAAAATAAATAATGGGTATAAATTAAAATAAAAAATAGTATGATATTATAAAAAAATATCTTCAATTAATTTTTATGAAACATGTATATAAAAAATAATTATTTTTTACCAAAGAGTGAAATAAATTCAGTTTTCCAAAAAAGAATTTTTTTTAGTATCTTGATTAATTAATTGGAGGAAAATTAATGAAAAAAATTAATCACAATAAGTAACTATAGTATAAGAAAATTCTTCATATCTAGAGATATATGTTATAAAATATCATCATTGGAAACTTAGTCATAAATAATCAGAATAAATAGTGAAATTGAAACATAAATCCTTTACAACATTAGTAACATTCTAATTGAAACCTCATGAAATAAAAAAACATATAGTGATATGTAAATATAAATAATTTTCATGATAATAACAATAAATTATATTCATGGGTAGTATACACACAACATAAAAGAAACAACTGCTGAATATGGTTTATTTCACATTGAAATAAAAAGTGGGATAAACATATCTTACCTTATATTTGACTTGATTAGAAATCACTATAATCTCCTGAATAATAAATTTTAATTTATTATAATTATATTATAGAATCATTTAAATAATTATAACATCTTATATTATCTATTTATAAAATTTAAACACACATTTGTTTTATAATTTTGTATAAAAATCATCATTTTTGTGTGGTAACAATTTTGTTTCTCATGGAAATTTTGGTTATACAGTTTTATTAGCTATGTATTTCTTGTTTTTTCATCATATCCATATCATTAATAAATTTATAAATATCATATATATTAATTATAAATATATATATTAATCTCTATAAGTTAAAGAAAAAAATGAATTACACTATTCATGGTGACAGTAGGTGGTAGCATGAACATTGTTTTATCATTTCAATGAATCAATGTAAAGAATGTAAAATAATAATTCACCTTTAAGGATTAATAATTCTATCATATATTTAAAATATATTCATTAAATCTATACTTGTTACCATCATTGTAAATACAAAACAAAAAAATCACATCGCTCATGGAGGTGGTAGTCCAAACGTATGCAGGAGAGACGTTTCCATTTTTCTATGGATGGGAATTTAATAAACTAGACATGAGATTATAATTATATGTTCATAATTATATCATAAATATCATATATAAAATTTAAACTAATCATGATCACCATCCATGATAGACTGTGATTAAAAATTAATTGTATTTCTAAATGGAGGCAGAAGTCCACATACGCCCAAATGATACTTTCACATCCCATTTAGTGTAAATGATTACCAATAATAGGTTGGGATTAGTCAATACAAATGGATAAATATTTTTTGAATAATATAAATGAAGTTTTTTCTTTTATAAGTGGGGTAGAAGACACACATAGAAATTATTAATATATTAAAATATAATAAATTCATTATCAATGAAAAAGATTCCAAAATGATAGATATTAAAAATTCTAAAAGAATTTGGTCCAACTATTTCCATCTAGTAGGATTTGTACATGTTTAATTATTAAAAAACCTTATCTTTTGGTTCAAACCCTCCCCCTGCTAAACCTGTTTTAACCACAACCATGGTGATAGATTTTGACTATTTTTACTATTACTTATGTCCAAAAATGAAAGTGGCCTCATTACCAAATTTTGGGATTTTGATTATAGATATGGAATACATTTTATTAAATTAAATCAAAAAAAGTGTATGAATTTAATTATAAATTAAGCACAAAATATGGTAAGACATGCTATTTTTTAGAAAAAATGTTTTCTAAAGTATAAAAAATTTATAAATAAATATATCATAAAATAAATTATAATAAAATTAATTGGATTATTCAAAATATAAGTGAACTGATTTTGTTTTTTAAATAATTATTAAACCTAACTAAACTTAGATAATTCAAAAAAACAAAAAAACCAACTTTTAGCAACAATCAAAATTTCGGACTAGTCGTCGAAGAATCCATATTTTTTTAGAAATTATCAAGGATTCATTATAAGAAAATATGAAAATGTTGATTGAAAAATTTAAAATAATGCTTCCAATATTTTTTTATAAAATTTTAAAATTTTAATTATATTATTTCCTATAGAAATCAATAAAAACCATTTATTAGGAAAAAAATTATTTTTAAAGTGTATAAGTGCTTTACTAAAATTTGAATACTTATTTAAAAATATATTTTCTTTATCTAAAACAATTATATAATTTTTTCTCAAAATTTGTTTATTAAGATTAATTACATAAATTTAATTAATATATAATAACATTATACTATATTACACATCATTTGGACATGGGGTTTGCATGTGTCATAAGCTATCAATGAAATTAAATTTATTTGAAGAGAAATATATCATGAAATAGAGGGGTGTAACATTAAAACCCCATAAAAATGAATTTATACCTTAAATTAATATCACTCTAATATAAAAAACTGAGAATATGTATGTTTCATCACATCCTATGGTTCCCATGTAGCTTTTTTAAATTTATGAATCTTCAATATTAATTTAACTAGATGTATAGTCTTTCTAATCACACATTATCTCTAAGATATAATTTTTCAAATTGTTGTTAATATTAAGAAGTATCATGAACTTGTGATGAAATATATTATTTTAGTATGTGTGAAAGAGTATATATGTTCTTCCTCAGTAGTGATATGTGGAACACATTGTGAACTCAAGATAGGTTTAGTGGATGCTCCAAGCGATAAGTTGCCTTCATTAATCAATCAAGAATATTAAAAGGGATAATATAACATGGGATTAGATTTACCTTATTTTTGAATCTCATAAACTTATTATATGGATAAATTAACTATAATATCCTCTCACCAACTTCAAATTCAATATTTCTCTAATCTTTTCCTACAAGGCGTTTTTATCATCTTTGAGCTGCAATTATGTGATACTAAATGGATCTGACATTATATTCCATTTTCTCATCTATCTTAGGTCATAATATATTTTTTCTCCCACATTATCCTAGAATGTAATATTTATCCATTTCTTTCCCTAGAGATCACCATAATAAACCATTTGAATTCCTGATTGAAATCTATTTTCATATGCGAATTTGAATAGAGGAATGCGTTAATCCCAATAAAATTTAAAACATCGGGAGAAATACCATGAAACATATTCCAGGTATAGAATGGTTCTATAATATTATCCATCTATTTTATGATGATATGTAGTAATGAAATAATACTCAGAATCTTAATATTTCAAAAAACATCACTAAAACTTCAATATAAAACATAGATCCCAATTAGATAAATAGAATGTGATACTCAATGAAACCTTAATAATTAATTTATGTATATTTTGGGAAACTTATAAATATATAAATAATATATTGAATAAATAAATTTTGATGAATTCATGTGGTGGTCAACAATAATAAAAATGTCATTAGGTAATTTTGACGTTTTGGGAATTCTAATCATAAAATTGCTAGTGATGTTTCCTCAATTCGATTATGGTAATGTTAATTATTGTAACATAAAGTTAGACTTATGTATCTATTATTCAAATAGTTGACATACTAATCAAGGAGTTATATACTATAAAATTTACATTTTCTTTTTTCCCACCCAAAAAACTAATTTAGGTCTGTATACATCATCGTACTTATAGGATGAATAGAGAATGATGAACTATGAGATTCATCCAACATATACTTCTTTAAATGTAGTATATATGGAATAAATACATGTTTAATAAAACATATCATTCCATATAAACCAAGTATAATATTAAAAAAATTATCATCTTTTGAAATTTAAAAAATTCAATTTTCACCTATTTAATCATCACATTGATTGATGATTGAATTCTCATTTTTTGAAGATATGATTTATCCTCTATAGTTAGGATTTAAGAAGATTTATTTTGAAAAACCAATAATATTGGATCTTTTTTTGGTCCTCATCACAGATAGTCTAGTAGGATCATCTAAACTCAAGGAATCTTCAACCATGTTCTCATTCACATGTTGGTAACATATTGAGAAGTGATAATATATATTCAACTTCAACTTTATTATCGAGGGAATATTCAACTCTTTATGAATGAATATATACTTTAAAATTTTATGATCAATATACTTGTCACAACATTCTCTATAAACTGAATTAATCTACTAAAAAATTACCATAGCTATCTTCAAATCATCAGTAGGTAAATTTTTCTCTTGAACCATCAATTACTATGAGGAATAACATTTAGTCGTGCCATTCTACATGAGAACCCGTCCAAGTCCCTTATATAATGTATCCCTATAGATCAAAACCCTTATCTAGTGTATGGTAATGTATGAATCAATTCAATGACTAATATTCTATTTATTTCCCTGAGATCTTCCTAATATGAATTTTCCCAAAGGAACATATAACCCTTAAGAGTTGACATTTAGAGTTCATTAGACACCAATGAGAAATTATCTACAAATCGTCGATAATATCCATCCAAACCAGGAAAAATATTGATCATAGACATAGGGGTTAGTCAGGGCCAACATTTAAGAATATTTACCATTAATGGATCCACCTATATACACTCAGTTCAGATTATATGAATAAAGAATAAAATTTATTAAATGTAAAATTAACAATTGGTAAATTATTCCTAAAACATCCCATTTCTTAGGGTTATTAGTATAATTCTCAAGTGATCATCACATGATTTGGGAAAATATAAGAATGTCATTTATAAAGACTAAAAATAACTAATCTAGATATTATCTAAATATTCTATTCATTGAATCCATAAAAATAGTAGGTCATTTGTAATACCAAATGGAATCACTATATTTTCATAGTATCCCTACCTCATACAGAAGGATTTCTTAGGTATGAATTCACTTTTGAACCTCAACTGCCACTATCAATATTGAAGGAAAATCATGGATAAATACATAAATACCTCTTATTGACCAAGAAATCATTAATATGGGCTATATTATACTTATTAATGATTGATATATTGTTGAGTTATTGATAATAAACACAAAGAAGCATTACTACATCATTATTCTTAATAAACAGAACAACTTAACCCAAATGTGATTCACATGGTCGAATGAAACAATTTTAAGGATTGTCCTATAGTTACTTCTTCAATCTTTTCAACTCAATCCGTTCCATTCTATATGGTGTCTTAGAAGTAGGTTTTTTACAAGGTATTATTCATATTGACAAATTTACATTTTGATTCAGAGGGAGACTAGGAATGTGATGACCCAGGTATTTATATAATAATACATTTTTTATTTTGATTAATGTTTATTAATAATATATTAATTTTATGTTAAATTGGACACTTTTCCCAATATCATACTCAACATGCAACAATGGGTTTCCGTGAAATCTTATGTTGCACACAACTTTGAGTTATACTAAAAAATAAAATAATATTATTATTATTTAAATGGTAGTTAATGCATAGACGTTGTATTACTGAAAATGAACATAAATAGATAAATTTTTATTACAAATATTTGTTAAATGTTTTCACATTTATCCAATAAATTTCAGAGCCTAAACATATGAATGAATCTGATTTTAAACATGAAATACTTTAATATTCTTTAAAAGGTCGATTTACAGCCTTTTGATGGTGAAGCCATTTTAAATATAGTTTTTTTCACTTTTCTATGTTCTATTTAAAATAATAAAATTATTCTTTATAATAGGGACATCAATATTTACTTTGGATGATATTTAGGTATTTTTATGGTAAAGCTCATTTTTTTAATGAATAGTGAAAAACACTACATTTTAATTCAAAATTGCCTTTCAATCTAATTTATTAATATAGTTATGTTTTACTTTTAATAATTTTTAAAGTTTAATTATATTATATTTTTATCATTTAATACAATTTTGGTCATTTTACGTATTTTCACGTTGAAATTGGACATAAACACAGGTCAATCTTTTGTTATTTTTTACTTCTTAAAACACGCTTTTTGGTTCTGCCAACTGGAATTAATTTTGAAAAACTTCTGTGATTTGAATTTGGAAAAATGGATTTCATATTTGGAATCAGGAGGTCCAAATGGAGTAAATAGGTAACTTTTATTTTTAGACATTAGGAATAGTATGTTTAGAAAATATTTTATTTACCATGGTGGGAAGGTAAATCTCATAAATAAAGGTAAAAAATAATATTATAATCATATTAAAGTACCCTAAAACATGAAATAATCATATTTTATGAGATATTTACGACCAATTTCATCCTTTGTTCGATTTTAGGACCCCATGGAGCCACTTGTGTGTGAAAATGTCATTTAATTACTTTTAATTTAATGTTCTGGAAAATATAACATAAACATATATATTATACTAAATCAATTTTTATATGTGGTTATATAAGTGATCTCTTCAACTATAAATATTCATTATAATTATAAAAATAATTCCTACATCATAGTATTTTATTTATAATTTTATGACAACAAATAAATAAATATTTTAATGACCCAATAATGATGTTGGGATTACCTTATTGATGAATGTTTTAAATAAATGAGATTATAAAAATTAAAATAAATTTATTCTGAAACTTTTTATGCCATCCAAGAATTTTATGTATACATTTGACTTTAAATCATTGAATTAATTAAATTTGTTTGAATGAAACATGTTTTTATAGATTTTTTAAACGTCATGATATGTATATTATATAAATTGACATAAATGAGTTTCTAAAACTAATACAATTATATTAAAATATACAACATTACATAAAATATAATATTTGTAAAAACGGAATATATAAGGTTTAACATGTCATTAATTAACCACTTGAGTTTATTTTTGAATTTTATAGTAACTATATTACACATAGAGTATGAATATACAGGATGTCATGGTAAGAGTCAAATAAGTTATCTAAGGGTTAAAGGTACAATGATAAGTTTATATTTGAAACCAAACCTTGTCTAAAAACTATTGGTTGAGATTATTTTTATCAATACATATATTATATTTTAATTATATTATTTTTTACTTTTTGAAAATAGAAAGTTAGTTTATAATAAAATAATCACTCAAACATTCCTAAAGTACCCCTCCCTCTTATAAAAGGCCACCACCTATAACCCTTACTCACACCACCCATTCCCCCTTGGATCATCCAAAATCTACTCAAATAATCTCTCAAATTTTTTATATTCATTCTATAATCCTTACCTTGGGTAGAAGGAAATTCAAGAAGGAATTTTAGCTCAAATCAAAAGGAGTTACCTGATTTTAGGTAATGTCTTCTCTCAAGCTTCTTCCATTTATTTTCCTTCACCAACCCCATAAACTCACTTTATTCCATTATTTTATAACAAAACCAGTATAGTAGGTATACAATTATTTTTTATGATATGTATTCGACCTAAACTCACACACAACTCTATCCAATGGATTTAGAACACATTGTTTCTATGGATGACGAACTACTGCCTCACGAAATGATGATAGTTCAATTATCCCCTACTACATCTCATGGTTTCCATTATGATGGAAATGTATTTATATATGATATATATTATATTGTATATTATGTATATTATTCTTTATTTTTCATTTTTAAAATACCTTTATGCTTTCCATAACGTATAAATACGATAATTTTATTTGAGGAAGTGCGGACTACTGCCTCCTCGGAGTGATATTACTCATTCATGATATCCATGGAACATATAAAGGATGGAATTAATGAACATATGTAACATATAGAACATAGATATTATACTATTATTATAAGATACCTATGAATAATTTAGTTTTCATTTCCTTAAATATGAAAAATAAATGAATGTTGTGTTCATGCGTACATACGACATACTCTCTCCATGAAAAGTGCATTTCATTTCTTATATACAAATGTTATGGAATATTATAAATACATATATAGATGATATAAATACATATATACTAGATATATATGATGTTTAAATCATGAATACAATTCTATAGATAATGGACTTTTGACCACATGGACAATTTGTAATGATAACAAGTTCATTTTTGACTCAAGTACGGAACATCGACAAAACGGGAGATTTTAACATCAATAAATATATAATGGTTTTAGAAAGGTAATAAATCATATAAATGGAATAATAAACATGTAAAAGGTTTGGAATAATGTATAAATTAACTTTAATTTTATTATTATAGAAGAATAAGGAACATACGTGACGAGTCAGACACAAGGTAATGAAACATTTCACCCTCCTCTATTAGTCACAGACTTATTTTATATTATGTATTTTAGTTTTCATTTTCATATTTTTGGATATGTTATTCTATATCCTTATTTTTTTACATTGTTTGTCCAAGTGATGATATACACTTTTCTCTCCCATCAACTCATTTTTTGAATTTATATGTGACGTTGTTAGGATACTGAATTTTTGAAAGGGAATTTCTAAACTCAATGTCCACTCATTGGGTTTTACACATTTTTTGTTGATTATAATATGCCAGAATTATGGGTGGACTCACACATTATTTATGTATCTGGTAATTTACACTTCCTTTTGGGTGGATATACTATTTCTACACATAATATCTCCCTTTATAAATTCTTATATCATTTGTAAAATCTTTTTAAGGGATTTCATCTCAATTTTCATTCCATTGAGACTTATTTGTTGTTATACCAATATTCACTTTTATATGGTGTACATACTTCCATTTTACATATTATATCATGAATATTCTAATTATCATTATATTATATGTTTTGATTAATGTTATTCTTTAATTATTTTTATTCAATTACATCTCAAGTGGTAAAGGACTCTTTAACCAAAACATCATTTTAAATGTTTTAAAAAATTAGTAAAAAATAGTTTTTAATGATTTAAATATTTATTCTTATAAATATTTCTCATTAATTTAGATGTTTTAAAAATTGTTTCAAGGATTTAATTATATGATCATTAATGATTTAAAATTTTAACTCCTTTAAAATATTCAATGTGGTATGGGAAACTTTGATTAAAAAATCTATTTATTAAATATTTTAAATGGATTTGGGAATAGATTGAATATTTCAATATATTGAATTGATTTATTCTGATTGATGAGTGAAATGTTGATAATTTAAATCTTTTATGTATTATTATTATGTAATGCTACTTGGAAATTTGATGGGTGGTTATATGATAAACAAAATACCAGTGGTTCCATGACAAAATTAGGGTGGGTGATCCCTTAATATCTCTCTAATGCATTGGGTAATGTGACAGAGGTAAACATTACTATTTCTCCTAATAGATTTGGGGAATATACTATGATGGGTATTCCAAACGTAACACCCTATATAGCTGTGAAAGCTACAAAGTATATGATATTGATGCCCCAATTTACCTTTATGATTTTTGATTTCTCAATGTTATTCATTAATCATAGACTTCATGAGGTATGACAAAGAGATACAGTTTTATGATTGGGAAGTATGATATCATTGATTTTTATGTATTGATGGACTAATGTTTTCTTTCCTTATTTTATAACCCTTATTGAAATTTTTATGCTCATCTGAAGTTTTTGAAATGTTTTTCACATGGTATAATGAAGGGTAAGAGAAAATAAGTATTAAATTAGATTTTTATAAATAAAACCACTCCAGTTTTATTTAAGGAGTTTTATTGTTGTGAAAAAATTTGGATTGAGTAGAAGTTTATACTTTGAAATTCATGAGATGTAATGTAATATTTACGTACTAATTATCTAAAACTATAAACCAAAAAAGATCATCAATTTTAATTTCATACTTAACTCAAGACTATGTAATGTTTATGTTTGGGGCCTTATAATTCATATCAGAGGTCGGTTATGTAACATTAGAGGTTAGGGTGTTATTAAAGTATAGGTGACATAACCATAATGGTTAGCATATTAGAAATTGTCATAGATGTTTTCTATATATTAAATGATTTTAAGATAACATGGCTATGTATATCATAGTTATTACCCTCCACATAAGATATTATATGATGATTTTTATGATATGCTAACACTAACCTTTTTGGTTTTAGTAAATTGTTGGATCTAAAAGCACCAAAGTAACAATGGATGTGAAGAAAACTATGATGGTTTTCTGAATGAGCAATCGAATGAAATGAGAGATGTAATGATAGCTCTTGTGTTTCTTCGTAACAAACTCTCTAGATTCATGATTGAAAACTTAAACTTTGGGGATTTTTCTAATGCATTATATATTTGAGAAAAGAATCCCTATATAATTTCAGGTAACAATTATAATGGTAAGTATGTTCAAAAACCTATGTGTCAAGGATATGGTAAGAATCACCATGTAAAATGATTCAAAGAGATTGGAAGATTTTGTAGATGTGGTAGTGAGGGTTATAAATCAATAACCTAACATGGAAAAAAGGAAGCCTCTAGTTGACTCAATGAAAAAGAATGAAGTTCTTTCAGAGGGATAAATTAAATGTTTTAAATGTGGTGTACATGTCATTACACAAATAGATGTACTATGATGAAGGTTCGTGAATGGGATCAGTAGTACCATAGAAATATATGTTTACCAATTCCTAATTCCATTCAAATAAAGGATGAGGAAACTGGAAATGACATATGAAATGTATGGATTATTTCTTAGCTTATGTTTTGATATTTTGGAATCATAGGATATAAGTCATCATTTTGTTTATAAAAAAAAGAATTAAGAAAAAAGTTGAAAAATTTGTAATGGGCCCAGGGAGAATATTGGATGATTAATATGTCTAAAATTTAAAAAATCATGAGTTATGTTAGATATCTTAGTGATGAAATGTTTAAAATTATTAATGCTAAATATTGATGGGATTACTTTGGAAGACTTTTCTATTGTATTTGTAACCCTATAGTTTTTTATGTGAAAATTATATTTGAGGAAGAATTATCTTTTCTTTTTTGGATACAGTTTTAAAGAAGAATTTGGGTCAATATGATCCTTGAATTTGAGGCAATTACCATTTATTACTTTTTGGGATGAAAATGTGAGGCATGAGATAACATTTGTGGTTAAAATATGTTATGGTTATTTTTGAGGAATTTATGTCATTTTTTGGGAATTTTATAAAATTATATATTTTTTGAAAAAGGATAGCATGCAGACCATGTGAAAACTCATCACGTCGGAAAAAGTTACAGTAATTGATCCCACAACCAAATTGCAACTGAGATTTATCACCTACCAATGAACTACGTGAAGTCCCTAGTTATTATGACTAATTGTTTTTAGTTAAATGATTTTATGTATCAAGAATATGTTTATTTTTGGAAATTATGATTTATAAAATGGATATCTTTAGTATAGGAAAATGAATTGTTGATTATGTGGTTAATGTTATTTTGTAGGACGCTTTCACTTTTTGGAAGACTATTTTCCTATGGAAAATAGAATACAATGGGATTTTATTTGAGGAATAATGGTGGAATTGTTTTTTGAAGAATTTATGTTTTAATTGTGGACTTATAGATATTTGGGTTATTTATAGAAAAGATTAAACTATCATTGAGAATATTTTATTAGGTTAATTACTTTTAAGTATGTGAATTTAATATTATTCGATGTTATTTAGATATAAATGTTAAAATTTATCGTGGAAGACTATGTGATCTAATCCATCTGAATTTTGGGTTTCAAACTTAGTTTGGATTATTTTAAATTGTTTTAAGGACAATTATTTATTGAATGGTCTCTATGGAACTTTGGGTATTTATTGTTTAATTTTGAATATTATGAGTAGTATTTCATTCAATAAAGGACTATCCTTTTGGGGATCATCTGATCGTGTACTAACCATTTTGGTTTTGGTTACTTTCAAAAGACGAGGTAAATATATGGTTTATATTTTTGGATTATGTGATTCTCTAGAAATTGATTATTGGGCTTGAGGTGTGACCAAGTCCTCTTGAATACCCATCTTTTGGAGAAAATATGAGTTTGTGGTATAAATTTATTAAATTATTAAACTCTACATGAAAAATAAATATATATCTAGATCTTCTTAGTCAATCTCATAAATAAATCCGTCAACATTATAAAAAATAAAATTAAAACAAAAACATTGTCTGGTAACTCTTCCTTCTGGGTAATAAATGGACGTTTAACCCATCCCAAGTTTATGATTTTTTGGTAGTTATCTTTCTCCTTATCATGTTTTCTATAAATCTCCATCAGAACTTGATGGTTTGTTTTCTCTAATATATCTATGTTTTCCTACATGGAACCCTATAATGGGTTATCTCGGGTGACCTTTGAACTTCTATTTCGTAATTTTAAATTTATAGTCGTATAGACTCTTTTTCTGATGTGGAACATTCAATGACGTTTCTAAGCCCAATTTTAAAATTGTGAGGATACAATTTCCAAAAAGGGGGAAGGATGTAACAACCCAGGTAATTATATAACAATACTTTTTTCATTTATATTAAAATTAATGAATAATATATTAATTTTATTTTAAATAGTACAATTTATTCTATATCATAATCAACACGCAACAATGGGTTTCCATGAAATCTTACATTGCACACACCTTTTAGTTATACCAAAAAATAAAATATTATTATTATTATTATTTTGAATGGTTGTTAACGCATATCCATTGTATTTCTAAGAGTGAAAATTACTAACTAAATTATGATTACATATGTTTTTTAAATGTTTTTACATTTATCCCTCAAATTTCAGAGGCTTAAAATAAGAATCAATCATATTTTAAGCATGAAATGCTTTAATATTCATTAAAAGGTAGATTTACCACCTTTTAATAGAAACCCCTTTTTGAATCTTGTTTTTTTCCTTTTTATTCGTTCTATTTGAAGAAATAAAAATCTTATTTTGAAGAGGGATATCAAAATTTATTTTGGATGTAATTTTGGTATTTTTCTTATAAGTTTCATTTTTTAATGAATAGTGAAAATTACCGCATTTTAATTCAAAACTACATTTTCAGATAATTTATTTACAGTTTGATTGTAATTTTACTTGGTTTTAATGTATAATTGGATTATATTTTTATCATATAATCCATTTTTTGTCATTTTTACTAATTTAACATTAAAATTGGACATAAACACATGTCAATCTTTTTGTAGTTTTTACTTCTTAAAAACACGCTTTTTAGTTTTGACAACAAGAATTAATTTTAGATTAATTTCCTAAATTTATTTGTTTTGAATTTTGGAAAATGAATTCCATATTTGGAATCATGAGGTACAAATTGTTTAAATTGATAACTTTTATTTTTAGACATTATGAAAAGTACTTTCAGTAAATATTTTATTTACCAGGGTTAAAGGATAAATCTCATAAATAAGGGTAAAAATTAATATTATAATAATATTGAATTATTCTAACACATGTAGAATATGATTTTATAAGATATTTCAGACCATGGGAATCCTTGGGTTTATTTTGGGACCCCATGGAGCCCCTTGTGTGTGAAAATGACATTTAATTGCTTTTAATTTAAAGTGAAGGAAAATATAACATAAACATATATATTTTACAAAAAAATTATATGTGGTTATATATGTGATATCTTGGAATATAAATTTTAATTATTAATAAAAAAATATTTTATACATCATGGTATTTTATTTATAATTTTTAGACATCATATAAATAAATTTATTAATGACATTGTAATGGCGTAGTGATTACCGTATTAATTAAATATTTAAATAAATGAGATTATAAAAATTAAAAAAAACTTATTTTGAAAATTTTTGTTCCATCCAAGAATTTTGGGAAAATGTATGTCTTGTTATATTTTAATTAGTAATTTATTTTTGAAATAAAAAAGTTGTTATGGATTTTTTATAAGTCCTGATATTAATTGTATATAAATTGACATAAATGTGTTTTTAAAAGAAATATTATTTTATTAAATGATATTGTAGTAATAAAAATATTAAATTAGCCCAAATGGCATAGATAAGGGTTAAAATAACATTATTGAACAACATTATGTTCTATTATCATTTTATAGAAAATATATTAACAATATAGTTTGAATATACAAGAAGAAATTGTAAGAGTCAAATAAGTTAACTAAGGGTTAGAGTTAAATGATAAGGTTAAATTTGAATCCAAAACGTGTATAAAAACTATTTATTGAGATTATTTAGAACAATTAACATATTAACTTAGAATTAAATGAGGTTAGTACCATTTGAAAATCGAAATTTAGTTTATAATAAAATAAACTTTAAATACTTCCTAAAGTGCCCCTCCTCCCTCTTATAAAAGGCCTCCACCTCTAACCCTTACTCACATATCTCAATACCCCTTGGGTCACCAAAAAACTACCCAAATAATCTTTCCAAATAACTATCTTCTTTCTATAAGCCTTACCTTTGGCATAAGGCAATTCAAGACAGCATGTTAGCTTAAGTCAAAAGGAGTTACACGATTTGGGGTAATGTCTTCTCTCAAGATTCATCTATTTTTCCTTCCCCATCCCCCTAAACTCACTTTATTCCATTATTTTATAACAAAACCAGTATATTAAGTATACTATTACGTCTTTATGAGAAGTAATATACCTAAACTCACACACATATCCATCTAAGGGATTTAGAACATATAGTTTTTGTGGACGTTGAACTACTGCCTCGCGAAACGTTGATTTTTCAATTTTATCCTACCTCCTCTCATGGTGGACATTATTATTGTTGTGTATTTATTTATGATATATATTGTATTTATATTGTATATATTCTTTTTTAATTTTCATTTACAGTATACCATTATTCTTTCCATAACGTGTAAATACGATAATTTCATTTGAGGAAGCGATGACTACCGCCCCCTCAATGTGATATGACTCATTAACTCTATACCTGGAACATATAAAAGATGGAATTAATGAAATTATATAACATATATAATCTAGATATTATACTGGAATTATAATATACCTATGTATCATTTATTTTTCTTTCCTTTTAATATGAAAAGGAAACGAAAGTAGCGTTCATGCGTACGTACGGCTTACCGTCTCCTTGAACGGTGCATTTCATTTATTATATCCAAATGTTATGGAATATTCTAAATAAATATATAATAGATCTAAATAAATATAGTTTGGATATATTTTATATTTAAATCATGAATATAATTCTATAAATAATAGACTTTTGACCACATGTACATTTTTCAATTGTAACAAGTTCATTTTTGACTCAATTACCGAAAATCGACAAAACGACAGATATGAACATGAATAATTATATAATTGTTATAGGAACATAATAAATCATATAAATAGAATAATAATATTAAAAGATTTTGGGAATCAAGTATAAATTATCCTAAATTTATTATTCAGTAAGAACAAGGAACATATGTGACGAGTCAGACTCAAGGTAAGGGAACCTTTCACCCTCCTCTTTCAGTCAAAAACTTATTTTATGATGTGCCTTTTAATTTTCATTTTCATGTGTTGGTATATGTTCTTATATATTTTTATATCTGTATATTTTATTTCAAAGTGATGATTGCCCCTTTTCTTACCCATGGACTCATTTTCTGACTTTTTATGTGACGTTGTTAGGATGCCATATTTTTGTAAGGGAATATCTAAAATGAATTTCCACACATTGGGTTTTATTCATAATTGGATGATTATACTATAAAACATTTATGTGTGGAATCACTATATTTTATTTATCTTGTAATTTACACTTCCCTTTGGGTGGTTATACTATTTCTACACAAAATATCCTCATTGACGAATTCATATGTCATTTATATGGTCTTTTTAAGGGATTTCATCTCAATTTACATTCCATTGATACTTATTTGTTGTTATACACCAATTAACTTTTATATGATGTATATACTTCCAATTGACATATTATTTCATAAATAGTTTTATTCTCATGATATTATATGTTTTGATTAATGTTATTCATTAATTATTTGTATTTAAGTAATTCTCATGTTGTAAGGGACTCTTTAACAAAAACATTATTTAAAATGTTTTAAAGATCTAATAAAACATCGGTTTAAATGTTTTAAATATTTTTTATTCTAAATATTTCTACTGATGTACATGTTTTCAAAATATTTTCATCGATTTACATATATAGACATCAATGTTTTAAAATTTTAATTCCTTTAAAATTTTCAAAGTGGTATGGGTCACCTTGTTTCAAAAATATATTTATTAAATTTTTTAAATGATTTTGGAAATGGATTGAATATTTCAATATTTTGAATTTCTTTCATCTTATTGATGAGTTAAATTTTGACAATTTCAATATTTTCTGTGTTATTATTATGTAATGCTACTTGGACATTTGACGGGTGGTTGCGTGATAAACCAAATACGGGTGTTTCTATGATAAACCTAGGGCGGGTGATCCTGAGAGAGATCTCCAATGCATTTGTTAATGTGATAGAGGTAAACATTAATGTTTCTCCTAAGAGATTTAGATAATATACTATGATGGGTATTCCAAATGTAACTCCCTATGTAGATGTGAAAGCTACAATATAAGTATGATATAGATTCACATGTTACCTTTATGATTTATTAATTCTATGTGTTATTCATAAATAATAAGATTTCATGAGGTATGATAAAGAGATTATGTTTTCTGATTGAGAAGTATTATTTCATTGATTTATATGTATTTATGGACTAATGTTTTCTTTCCTTATTTCATAACCCATGTTGAGATTTTAATACTGATCCAATGTTTTTGAAATTTTTTTCATAGGGTATAAAGAAGGCTTAGAGAATGGAAGTATTCAATAATATTTATATCAATAAAATAAATATTGTTTTATTTATGGAGATATATTATTATGAAAAAAATTGGATAGAGTAGAAGTGTCTAATTGATAATTTTTGAGATGTAATGTAATATTATTGGCCTAATTCACAAAAACTAAAAACCTAAAAAGATCCTTAGTGTGAATTCCTGACCTAACTCAAGATTATGTAATGTTTAAGGTTGATGCCATATAGTTGTTATCAGTGGTCAGTTAGGTAACTTTAGAGGTTAGGGTGTAATTTAAGTATAATGTACATAGCTATAATGGATAGCATATTAGAAAGTGCCATTGTTAATTTAGATATATTGAATGTGTTTAAGGTAACATGAATTAGTATATCAAAGTGTTCACCCTCCCCATAAGATATTATATGATGATTTTTCTGATATACCCACACTGACCTTTTTAGTATTAGTAAATGGATGGATCTATCCAGCACCAAAGTAAAAATGGATGTGATGAAAACAATGATAGTTTTTTGAATGATCAACCGAATGAAATTGGATCTATAATGATAACTCTTGTGGTTATTCATAACCAACTATCTGGTGTCATGATTGACCACTTGAGCCTTGGTGATTTTTTATAGAATCATATATGTGATAAACAGATCCTTATCTAAGTTTAGGTAACAATCATAAACATATGTATATTCAAAAACCATTATGTTAAGTATGTGGAAACAAACAACTAGAAAATAATTCAATGGTATGAGAAGATGTTACATATGTAGTAATGAAAGTCATAAATCAATAACCTGCCATGGAAAAAAAGAATTTTCTATTTGACTCTATGAAAAGGAATGATGTTTTTCTGATGGATCAATTAAATGTTTTAAATGTGGTGTACATAGTCATCTTGCAAATATATTTCTTGTGAAGAATGTTTAGGAATGGGGTCAGTAGAACCATAAAAATATATGTTATTCAATTCTCAATGCCATTCTAATTGAGGACGAGGAAACTGGAAATGACCTATGAAATGTTAGAAATATTTCTTAGCTTATGTTTTGATATTATTGAATCTTAAGATCTGATTCATTATTTTGATTGTAAAAAATAAATATTAGGGAATAATTTGAAAAACATTGTCAAGGGATCATGGATAATGATAGATGATTAAGATGTCAGCATTTTAGAAATTCGAGATCTGTGTTAGATATCTTGGTGATGAAATGTTTAAAAGTATTAATGATCTTTGTTGATTGGATTACTTTAGAAGAGTTTTGTCTTTTATGTGTAACCCTGTAGTTTTTTATCTAAAAATTCTATTTTAGGAAGAATTATATTTTCTTTTTTGGATATAGTTATAAAGAACCATTTGGGTTTATATGATCCTTTAATTAGAAGTAATTACAGATTATTACTTTTTGGGATGAAAATGTGAGGTATGAGATAACAATTGTGGTTAAAATATGTTATGGTTTTTTTGAGAAATATTTCGTATTTTGGGGAATGTTATAAAATTATATAGTTTTTGAAAAATGACAACACACAGACCGTGTGACAACCCATTGCGTTAGACAAATCTATGGGAATCAAACCCACAAACAACTTGAGACAGGAATTTATCACCTGCCACTGGACTCTGTGTAGTCCCTGGTTATTATGACTAATTATTTTTAGTTAAATTCTTTTATGGATAAAGAATATGTTGATTTTCTGAACTTATGATTTATCAAATGGATATCCTTGGTATAGGAAAATGATTTGGTTATTATGTGATTAATGTTATTTTAGCAGACATTCATTATTTTGGTTACAATATATTCCAAGGGAAAATAAAATACTATGGGATTTGAATTGAGGAATATTTTTATAATTTTAATTTGGTAGAATCTATTTTTTTATGGAATTATAGAAATTTCAGTTATTTATGGAAATTATTGTCCTATCATATAGAATATGTGATTAGTTTAATCACTTTTATGTATATGACTTTAAGAGTAGTAGATGTTATTTGAAGATAAATGTTAAGATTTATCGTTGATGAATATGTGATCAAATCCTTCTGAAATTTGGGTTTCAAACATATTTTGTATTATTTTGATGAATTTTAAAGACAATTGTTTATTGAATGGTCTTTGTTGAACTTTAGATATTTTTTGATTAATTTTGGAGATTAAGAGTAGTATTTCATTCTATTAAGGATTATCCTTTTTGGGGATCATCTGATCTTGCACTAACCATTTGGGTTTTGGTTAATGCCTAAATAAATGGGAAATATATATTTTATCCATTGTGGATTATGTAATTATATATAAGATGATCCTATCAATTCTGGTGTGATCAAGCCATCTTGAATACCCATTATTTGGAGAAAAGATGAGTTTGTGGAAGAAATTTATTAAAGGATGAAACTCTACATGGAAATTAAGTATATCTCCTTATGTTTTTAGTCAATCTCCTAAATAAAGTCATCCACATCATGAAATGGAACATAAAACAAAAACATTGTTAATTTACTCTTCCTACTGGGAAATCAAAGAACATTTAACAAATCACACGTTTATGGTTTTCTATTAGTTAACATTCTCCTGGTCATCATTTTTATCACTCTCCATCAGAACATGATGGTTTATTTTCTCTTATATATTTGTGTTTTCTTACATGGAACCCTAGTATGGGTTATCTTGTGTGACCATTGTACTCCTTTTTAATTATTTTAAAGTAATATTTTTATTGACTATTTTTCCGATGTGGGACTTTCAATGAAGTTTCCATTCCTAATTTTTAAATTTCAACGATGAAATTACCAAAAGGGGGAAGGATATAATGACCCAGGTATATATATAATAATACATTTTTAATTTATCTTAATATTTATGAATAGGATATTAATTTTATATTAAATAGGAAGCTTTTTCTGATATCATACTCAACACACAACAACAAGATTCCTTGAACTCTTACGTTGCACACAACTTTGAGTTATACCGAAAAATAAAATATTATTATTATTATTTTAAATGGTAGTTAAGATATAGCCATTGTATTGTTAGGAAGGAACATAACTGACTATACTATGATTAAACATGTTTGTGTAATGATTTTACATTTATCCAATAAATTTTAGAGACATAAAATAAGAATAAATCCTATTATAGGCTTGAAATATATTAATATTCCTTAAAAGGTCGATTTTGTTGAGTCAATAAGGTTTTCCTTATGACTTTTCCATTCCTTCATACTTGGGGGATATTGTTTCGTCAATAAGGTTTCCTTATGACTTTACAATTCCTTCTTTTTTTGAAAATCACAAACACATAATCTCAAGGAAAATCTCTTTTTACCCTATTTTTTACTTCTATAAGGAAAAATTTCCTTCCCCAAGGAAATTTATCCTTATCATATTTTCATTGTTCATATAATAATTTTCCTAAGTTTAAAATTCCGTTTGAAACAAAAACCTCGGAATCCTATAATTACCTAGATATGAAGCATTCTGTTTTAGGATCTGAATTCTGATTAAAAATTCTGGTTACGAACTCTTATATGATCTGACTCCGAATTCTGATTACGAATTCTGGTTACAAACTCATATATGTTCTGACTCCGAATTCTGATTACGAATTCTTGTTACGAACTCTACTTAGTTCTGACTCTGAACTCTGAATACGAATTATAGTTATGAACTTCTCTGAGTTCTGAATTCGAGTTCTCTGAATACAGACTCTGAACTCTAATGAGTTCTGACTATGAATTCTCATGAACTCTGAGTCCAAACATTGTAAGTTCTGGTTTTGAATTAATGGGAATCTAGATTCCTAATTTCCGTGAAATTCAGACTCTGGAATTCTAAAGAGTTCGGTTCCAAATTCCTAGAAATAATAATCCAAATATCCTTATATTATAGACTCTGAATTCAATTTTGGTTAGACTCTGAACTTTCGTTTTCTTACATTCCAAATATTGGATTTTAGTTAGGTAACCATATTTTTTCTTACAATTTTTTTGTTATAAAACAATGTCATTATTTCAGTTACTCACTAACCGTTGGCTGAGTGACACGTGTACTAGTCCCTTTGAAATTCAAGCAAAAATATGACCGTTGGAGGAGGGAGCTGACCGTTGAAGTCATGACTATAAATAAGAGCTCATTTGAAAGAGCTCATAACAAGTTGATCAATCTAGAGATTACATGTTGCTAAAGTGATTTCTAGAGATAGAGGATTTATTTCTTTGTGCATACTAACCTTCTTGTTTAGAGGTTCTTTTGTGTGACTCTGATTGTTGTTGTGTACAATCTAGGGCTTCCGGTGATAGAAAGGAAGAGGTGCTGACTACCTTGAAGTTGAAGGATTCCTTGATGAGGAAGACTGAGGTGCCGACTACCTTGAAATTTAGGACTTGTAGGGATAGAAAGACAAACTCCTATCTTCGTATAGAGGGCATACCCTGTTGTGGGTAAGACAAACATTCTTGAAATTATAAATCAAGGGACCTTTCTCCAAGGTTGATGGATACCCTACTCTTTGGGTTAAAAGAATTACTACTTATTACTTGTTTTGTTACAATTTTTCGGTTGAATTTATATTTTTGAGTAAAGTATAAATATCTTATACTTCCTTATACTTGTACTTTGATTTAGTTAGATTTGACACTCTTTAAGGTAGAATATTCATCCTTGTAAACTTTCATTAAGTTTCATTTCCAAATCCATCTTTTCTGGAATCACTTTCTCATAATCATATTTCAGGAATCAAGCAAGTGTGTTGATCTAGAGGTTTTGTGAATAACCTTGTTTAACCGTGTTAAGCATAACCGTTTTTAAAAGTTTCAAAGGATTTTTTTAAATTGTAAAATTCACCCCCCCCCCCCTCTTGTATTTTAATCATCATTATATACTTTACTCAGTATCTCTTTTTATCTCGATCCTACATTCAGTATTTTAGAGTATATCATACTCACATACCATCTCAATAATTCGTATCAGAGGTGGTGACCTTATACCCTGTACCAATTTAACAATTGGTATCCGAGGAGGTCTCTGAAATACTTATACTCACATATATGTTATTCTTTCTCAAGTTTTCATCATTCTATATTTTCCTTGCTTAGGAATATTTTCCTTAAATCCGAAATTTTTCTATTAACAAGTATTTAGGGGAAGAATTTTCGTTAAGATGGGAAGAATCAATGTTGGTTCCATAGACAATCTCAACCAAAATACACCACCAATCATTGATTGAAATTATTATGAATATTAGAGAGATCGCATGAAGACTTTCATTATCAATACTGGAGTTGATAATTTTCATATTCTTACCGGAGGATATAAAATCCATGACAAAGAAGTTAGTACCATCACCAATCAATAAAAGCATGAATATCAACTTAATTATAAGGTATGCAATACATTGATTTTCTCCATGACTAGAAATATATATAGCCAAACTTTATCTTTTGAAGTAGAAAATTGTATTTGGAAGAAACTTGAAGTTACTCACTTTGGAACTTCTAATGTAATTGAAACAAGAAGAGCCATGCTTAGAGATGAATATTGTGGTTCCTGCTTTCCTTATGAAAAACCCATATTTAAGGTGCAACAAAAGATTCAAGACTATTGTGAATAGTTTTCAATCCATGGGTGAGAAAGGATTAGATGATGAATCTCTTATTGATACGGTCATATACATCATGCCCAACGATTGGGAATCCAATAGAATAGCTATAGATGAGAACAGAAAGGTTACTCAGATTTCCTTAGATGAGATATTTGGAACACTTCTTCAACATGAGAATAGAATGAACAAAGAAGATGATAATGTAAAAAAGAAGAATGGGAATGGCAGCGTTTCTTTTAATACAACTTATAATCAACTGAAAGCCAAGACTCCTGAGATAGTTACTAGATCCAATTCTAATATGGTTATTATCCAATCTGAATCTAGTGGATGTGAATCCTTAGAGACTGAGTTATAATATATTTCTTGAAGAATGAATAAGATAAATAGACAGAGGAACTTTCAATCCAAATATAATAAGAAATAAAGGAGAGATAAGAAAGATTCAAAAGTTACATGTTATGAATGCAAGAGAGCTGGACACATAAGACCTAATTGTTCTATGATTAATAGAAAAGAAAGAAAGGAAAGGCACTCTGAGAGAAATAGAAATAAGTATTAAAAGGATAAAGACAAGAATGTATTAAAAGAAAATGACACCTGGAGATACAATGGTGGTGACTCTTCAGATGGATCTTAGGATTATCAATCTTCTGGACAAAAGAATCTTGGTCTAATTTCCAAACTAGCTACTGAAAATCATTGTTCGATGGATAAGGTACACAATGCTGAATCAATGACCAATTTTTCTTTAAATGAAAATTATAGTAATGATAAATATTATAACTCTTTTGATGATGAATTTTCTTCTAATGAAGATAATAATTTACCTTCCTATGAAGATGTTTCTAGGTCTTCCAAACAACATAAGATTGAGAATTCAAAACTCATGAAAAAACTTGATAAAGTAAAATCTAGGAATACTATTCTTACTAAGGAAATATCAGATCTTTCTAAAGTTCTTGATAAGAAACATGTTTATTTAGAAATTATTTCAAAAAATCTAGAGGAAGTAAATTCTGAGAAGAATAAACTTTCTAAAGATCTAGAAAATGTAATTTCTATGAAAAATGTTTTCGAGCCTAGATCTAGTTCAAAATAAAATGTTTTAGAAGACAATAACTTGGTTATTAAACTGAAATCTGAAATCTTTTCCTTGAGGAAGTTTTTTTCAAACTTTACCTTAGGTAAAGAAAATTTTGATAAAATTTATTCTCAAATCTGACCTCTAAGGGATAGTTCTGGTTTTTGTTATACTGGTTCTAAACTGATTTTTAGCAACAATAAATTTGTTCCTCAAAGTGCTCTATTCTGCACTAAGTGTTAGTGTGGTGGACACTGGGCAAAAAATTATTCCTTAAACAAAACCCAGTCCTTAGGATTTCATAAAGCCTATTTTTCTAAAAAGATGTGGGTGCCTTAAATTTTATTTTCTGAGATTTCTGGATCCAAGAACATTTGGATTCAGAAATCATAGATTTTTCTTATTTTCTGGAAATTAGAGAAGGTACCAACAAAAATACTTGGTAAATGGATAGTGGATGTTCCAGACATATGACTGGTAACAAAAATTGTTTTGAAAAGATTATCAAGAAGAAATAAGGTAAAGTAACTTTCATAGACAATGCTCTGGGAGAAATTATTGGTATAGGTAACATCGTTATTCTTGGAAAAACATTGATTTCGAATGTTTTATTTGTTAAGGGTCTTAAGAACAACCTATTTAGCATAATCCAAATATGTGATGAAGGTTACCTTGTGAATTTTAGGAATGAAAATTGATTAGTACACATTTCCAAGGAAGATTTTATTCTTTCTACCCATAAGAAAGAGAATATTTACACACTAAACCAAGAAGACCTTAGGATCCATGATCTACCTTGCCTTAGTGAAATGGAAGATCATTCTTGGTTATGGAATTGAAGTTTAGGACACTATAACCTTAGGAACTTATGCAAACTTTCTGAGATAAGATTAGTTAAGGATCTACCAGAGCTTAGATTTGATTCATCAAAAGTTTGTAACCTTTTTCAATATGGAAGGAAACATAAATCATGTTTTAAATCAGTGGATGAAGTCTCAACTACTAATGCATTACAGTTAGTGCATATGGATCTCTTTTCTCGAATACAAACTGGAAGCATTGGAGGAAAGTATTATGTATTTTTCTTGGTTGATGATAACACTAGATTTAAATGGATCTATTTTCTATCAATGATTTATGAATCTTTTTCTTATTCCAAAAGTTTTAGAGCCCAAGTTAAAAATGAGAAAAATCTTCCATTGAAAACTATTCATAGTGATCATAGTGGAGAATTTCAAAATTCTGATTTTGAAACTTTTTGTAGTAGAAAAGGAATTACTCATAACTTCTCAGCACCCAGAACACCTTAACAAAATGGTTTTGTTGAATGAAGAAATATAATTCTTCGAGAGATAAAAAGAACCATGTTGAGTGATTATTCTTTAGCCAAAAATTTTTGGGTTAAAGCTATAATTACTACTTTTTATACTATAAAACATGTTTTGATTAGACCTTTTATTAATAAAACTCCATATGAGTTATAGAATGTTAGAAAACCTAGATGTTGGTCAGAGTGGATACTCCAGAGGGGGTTGAATTGAGTTCCAATTAAAAATTTCTGTTAAAAATATTCCTCTTAAAATCCCCCAATTTAAAAAAAAGTTAAACTATATTGAATCTATACAGAGTGTAAATGTTCAATCATTTTCTCAAAGATTGATTATGTCTTAGTTGACTTAATCTAAAGATTAAATTAACTATTGAAACTGAATTACTGATTTATAATAAGTATAAACACTTGTGAATTTAACTATCAAAGTAGCTTTAAAATAGTTTTGTATTTCAAAGTAATATCAGCAGAATAAGTATATAGTTTACTTATAGACTTAAATTAAAATTCACAGCAGAGTTAACCAAGAGGTTCAGTCCCAAGCCGAGACTTAGTCCTCTCAACAATTTATATAAATTGATCCACGCCCTGGATCGGGGTTAACAATAGTGAACAACTGTCCATGCCACACAGGGACCTCTACCACAGTACTTTGTGGGAAACAAAAACAATGAACAGGCCACACAAGGACCTCTTCCATAGTTTTCGTGGGTAAACAAGAGTAAACAATTGTGGTTTGAGGATTTTGATACCCTCCAGTTCAGCACAGGAGTCAGTGTGTGTGTAAGATATATAGATTACACACACAGCTCAAAAATGTAAGTAAAATAATCACTAAGAGAGAATATATCAGAGTGTAGAATGCTCTAGTGATTGGAAATGCATATCTGGACCTGTTGGATTCAGCAGGAATGCTTCTAAGTCCTTCTCTAGTTTTTCCCTTGAAAAAACAAGGTATCGTGATTCACTTCCTTCACATCCAGTGTAGGTGTTCAGCTCAAGTATGTGTAGTAGTTATAGCTCTGGAGATTCTTATTTGAACTTGTGTTCTTGATGTATATCAATTTTATTCAAGTTCTTTTTCATGTATGGAAGAATTATCTCTCTTTTTGTATCTTAGTATCTGTTGTATATCTATGTGGATCATTTTTTTGTGTATATCTTTACTACAGCTCGATCTTCCTTTTATTCCATGACCTCTAGAAGTAGGAATGATTACCTTTTCAAAGGTATGAGGTACGGTCCCCTGACATGCCAACAATCAACATTAAATAACATTAATTTCATTAAAACATCAAAAATGACCGTTAGTGTTGAATACGAATTTATAGAAATTCAAACATTTTTCATGACTATCGGTGAGTCATGTGAAAGGTGAGACATTTGGAATCTGTATTTGTTTCGGTAGCATCAGCGTCAGTGTCTCAGCACCGGTGTCTCAGCATCGGTGTCTCAGCATTGGTGTCTCAGCATCGGTGTCTCAGCATCGGTGTCTCATGATCATCGGTATCGGTGACACATGATCGTCGGTATCTCTTTAGATCTTCGGTAGCTATCGGTGTGATCGTTCATCATCGGTGCGACCGTTCATCATCGGTGTGACCATTCATCATCGGTGCAACCGCTCATCATCGGTGCGACCATTCATCATTGGTATGACTGTTCATCATTGGTGTGACCGTTCATCATCGGTGCGACCGTTCATTATCGGTACGACCGTTCATCATTGGTGCGATTGTTCATCATCGGTGCGACCATTCATCATCGGTGCGACTGTTCATCATCGGTGCGACCGTTCATCATCGGTGTGACCGTTCATCATCGGTGACTCAGGAAAATGACTATTGGTGATTCAAGATGAGGAATTCTAACAAAATGTATGTTCAATCTATAATACTTCCAGGTCAACCATAACCATACATTGATCATAGATAAACAATTTTAGATATGATTTAACCATATTTAGAAAAAGTTGAACAAGAGATTAAAAGGAAATAAATAAAAATACGATTTGTGATTATTAAAATAACCATTACATAGAGATTTCAACAATCTCCCCCTTTTTGATAATCACAAATCAATGGAATAAATGAAGAGAGAATATAGTATTTCTTTCATTATGCTCCCCCCATAAAAAAGAATATATGCCAAAAGATAAAACATGGTTAGAATAGCAACTAGAACATATATATAACTAAGGAATTCTCCTCTTTCAACATTTCTCCCCCTGTGTATACATGCATCTGATAAATAGCCAGTATGGGCATTCAGGTCACCCATCCAGACATGATGCATCAAGAGATGATGCATCTAGAGTTTGTATATGCATGCATGATTCACCTGTTTTCTCTCCGTGATTTCTCTCCCCCTTTGGGATTATCAAAAATAAGAGACTAAAGAAAGATAAGCAAGAAGATTTCATACCAACAAAGGGTACACATATTACAAAAAAAAGATAATAGTTATGGAAAAAAACACCCTATCAAAAAAATGACAGTAACAGCTATTTCTCTGGGTGGAAGGGAGCTTTCCCTTTAGCAGTAGGAGGAATTGAAGTTCCAGAAGGTTGTTGGGTAGAAGGTGAAACTGGCCTTATGGAGAAAGGAGGTAGGACGACCCAATCTGGATGAACTGTGGGTTCCAAGGTCACCTGCTGCAAAGAAGGTCGTTCTGAAGGTTTCTGTTGAAAGACTGGTCTAATACTGGAAAGATCTTGAGAGACAGACATCTGGCCAGGAGAATCATCTGATGACTGCAGAGTCTCAGCTTTAGAAAAAACAATGGATTTTTCTTGCACATTAAGGTAGGGTTTTAGAAATTTAATGATGTCTTAATTGACTTCTCCACCGTACTTCATGGCTTTTTCAAAATCATCGTTATTTTGCATGAAATTTTCTAAAGTGGGGGTAAAATCTTTTAACTGCTGAACTTGAGCTTTAAAAGATTGAGTCACTTGAGGGAGTCTCAGATTATCAGCCAGTACTTTAAAATGATGATTCAACTCATGCTTTGTGTATATCTTAAAGAAATAATGATCTACTTTCTCCGTAATCTCCTTTTGAGCTTTTTTAGCATCAGTCGAATACAACTGTTCCATTTTATGCACATGATCACTATGCTCTTTCATTTTCTTCAAAGAATCTAAATCTAAAATCTTCCCAAGAGCCGACAGCTCTTCTCTAACAATATCTCTTAAGGTATCTAATTCTCGACCAGTGATCTTGGTCACCTTGGCATTGCCAGCCTGAGAAATAACCTGAGTAATCTCAACGTTTAACTACCTCAAATCTGCTTTCTTCAAATGTTCTATCAGATTTCTTAACACTTCCATCATGCCAGAGATGGTTGTCCTGAACTCACCTGACAAAGAAACAAGATTGCTGCCTAACTCTATAAGTTTTTGATTCAAAGAGGTAACATGTCTGTCAATTGATTCACTGTAATTGAACAGGTCTCGTTTGATAAGGTTTTCCACTCTTTGAGCCAAATCATTCATAGTAGCTTCAGATAATGTCAAAGGAGTAGGAGCAGGAATATGAGATAACTCACTTTTCACAATCTCCCTAATAGCTTGAATCAATTAAATAGTGAAATTATCAAAATCTGACTGAACAACTGCCGGATCAGGTCTACTTTGAGATACTGAGGGATCTGGTCTGACATATGTTCTTTCCAAAAACTTGGCAACGAATTGAGCCTTAACAGAATCACTTATTCCTTCATGATCCACTTCTACACCTTCCTCTTCCTCTGGGTAGTCTAATCCTAGAACAAAAAGACCTGGATGCTCTTCCCATGATGATTTTCATGAAGGGTATATAGGTTTCACAAACTGAGCTCATCCAGAATTTTCAGAAGGGACTTCCTTATCCTTATCACTCACCAACTGTTCTGTCCTCTTAGCTTTAGGAATATTCTCTTGCTCAAGTGGTTGGGGTTGAGGATCATCTTGGATCACATATTGACCTTCTAAAGGTCGAGCATCAGCATCATCATCATTACTTTCACTATCACCGCTACTATAATCACCATCAGCATCACCCTTATCACCATCACCACCTTCATCATCATCATCATTAACTGATCTCTCATTAGAATTGTCTGTACTTCCGGATTCATACTCCTCAGAAGTTGATTCAGTAGTCTTGCCTTCTTCTTCATCATCTAAAAGCGGTTCAATTTCTGGTAAATTGAGAGGAGGACTTGCTGAACCAAATTCCATCCTTCTTCACTTTGGACAAACAGTGTCAGGATCACTCCTTTCATTAGGAGATGATTCATCCTATTCTTCAGCATTTACATTCTCATCAGCTTCTTCTTCTTCTTCTATTCCTTTCCTACTAAATTCACCAGTTTCTTTAGGAGCAACCACTTCTTATTCTTCATCTGAATAGATCACTTCCTCACCAGGATTTAGGCTAGGATCTCTTACTTCCCTTAGTCTCCTTGGATGATCAGTAGGATTGAAAGACTCATACAACTTTTCTTTATCAGCAACCCAGGCTTTCTTCCATGGGTTCCAATTGATTTTCATTCTCTTACAAATAACTTTGTTGAAACAAAAGATAACTAATGAGATACAATCATCTCCATCATCCACACAGCCTATGAATTTCAGTATGGCAGAAATTTGTTTAGAATAAAACAGATTGGTAGCTTTCTTTGAAGGTTTTATCATCTCAAAAATATGATCAGAAAAATATCTACATAGATTGATCTTTTCACCATTCAGCAAAAGAAAAAGAAGAAAAACATCTTGATACTTTACTGCAGCAAAAACAACTTTTCTCATACATACCTGATGTTGAATAAATTTGAACAGGATTTGGTTCTCACCATCCAACTCAGTAGCAATTATCCTTCGCGATTCAGACTTCCCAGTCAAAAAATCCAGGGCTAACTCATAAGAAAATTAATCATTTGTGGGAGTAATATTACCAGAATAGTCCTCACATCTTCCATTGTGAGGTACTCTTAGACATTCAGCCCATTGTTTTGATGAAAACGTAATCTTTTTCCCTTTTACTATAGAAGAAAATCTCACAGCCTCTACTTCGTCCAAATCTATATCCAGGTTCAAATAGAACTCATGCACTAGCTTCGAGTAAAAGACTCTATCATTATTACAGAACCACTCCTTCCAGCCTTGAGTTTCCAAAACATTCAAGAGAACGGACTTGCTAGATAAAACCCATTCCAAACAAATTTCATTTTCAACTATAACTTCTCCTTTTTCTATCTCCAGGTTCACAGACCTCTGCGTCGTACTGCTCGACTAACCTCGAGCAGGCTTGATAGGTGAAGTTTCTTCAGATTCCTTTCTCTGTCTCTTTTTCTTGTCCATTTTTAGGTTTTGAGACAATCAAGAGGCTTGGAAAGATTCAAAAGGCTCGGGTTACAGAGAAGAGAGGAGAGAGTTCGGTGGGAAATGGAAGGTCAACAGTCTTTAGTGAATGGAATAGCTTCGTGTCATTATTTGTATAATTTAGAGTTATAGATAATAAAATATTGATTAAGTAAAACAGCGTCGTTTTTAAACACACACAAAATATAATGACCCAATCAGTAGCACTAATCAACATGACAGATTGGTTTGAAAGATCTGTTTGACAGATCGGTTTCACAGATCGGTTTCACAGATCGGTTTGACAGATCGGTTTCACATATCTATCATACCTAACTCTCGTTTAATAGAGTTTAACCTTTCACAATTTAAGGGATTGGTGAAAATATCGGCTAATTGATGTTCAGTACCTATAAACTCAAGAGTGATGTCACCTTTTTGGTAGTGAGATCTCAAAAGGTGATGTCTGACATCAATGTGTTTGGTTATAGTGTGACACACAGGGTTCCTTGAAATGTTAATTGCACTAGTGTTATCACATTTAATTTAAATAGGCTTAAAATCATATCCATATTCCAAAAGAGTGTGTTTCATCCAGAGAATTTGTGCACAACAACTACCAGTAGAAATGTATTCTACTTCAACAGTAAATAATGAAATTGAGTTTTGTTTCTTAATACACCAAGATACTAAGGATTGACCCAATAAATGAAAAGTTCTAGATGTGCTCTTCCAATCTAACATGCAACCAGCAAAGTCAGCATCTGAATAACTGATTAGCTCAAAAGATTATCTTTTTGGATAAAATAAGCCTAAGTTTACAGTGTGTTTAAGATACTTAAAAATTATTTTAACCACAAGTTAATGCGATTCTTTTGGGTTAGCTTGAAATATTTCACACATACACACACTAAACATAATATCTGGTCAACTAGCTGTAAGGTAAAGTAAGCTTCCAATCATAACTTTGTAATTGGTTTGATCCACTGGTTTCTCAGCTCCATCTGCATCCAATTTACAGAGTGTACTCATAGGAGTATCACTTTCCTTAATACTATACAAATCAAAAAGTTTTAGAAGATCCTTTTTTTATTTACTTTTAGTCAAAATAATACCATTTTCATTTTGAAAAACTTGAAATCCAAGAAAATATTTAATTTCTCCCATTAAACTCATTTCAAATTCATTTTTCATACTCTTTGAAAATTCAGTACATAAAGAAGGTTTAGAAGATCCAAAAATAATATCATCAACATATATTTGAACTATTAAAACATCTTTAGAAATTATTTTAATAAAAAGAGTTGGATCAGCAATCCCTTTAGTAAAACTTTTTGAAATAAGAAAATTACTAAGTCTATCATACCAAGCTCTTGGAGCCTATTTTAAGCCATATAAAGCTTTAGAAAGTATAAAAACTTGATTAGGACAATGAGGATTAATAAATCTAGGTGGCTGTTCAAAAAAAACATCTTCAAAAATAAACCCATTTAGAAAATCACTTTTGACATCCATTTGATATAACTTGAAATTCAGATGAGCAGCATATGCAAGTAAGATCTTAATGGATTCTAATCTGGATACAGGTGCAAAGGTTTCCTCATAGTCTATAACTTCTTCTTGACTAAGTCCTTGTGCAACTAGCCTAGCTTTGTTTCTAACTATGTTTCCAGACTCATCAACTTTGTTTCTAAACACCCATTTTGTGCATATTGTTAAAGTTTCCTCAGGTCTGTCAACTAATTCTTAGACATTGTTTCTTTTAAATTGATTTAACTCTTCTTGCATAGACATTACCCAAAATTCATCATTGATAGCATCATTGAAATTTTTAGGTTCTTGTTGTGATAGAAAGGCTTGATGTTCAACTTGGTTTCTTAAAGAAGCTCTAGTCTATTTCCCTCTATCAAGATTACCAACAAAAGTATCTAAAGGATGATTCTTTAGAATTCTGGTCGATCTAGTAAAGGTAGGACTAGAAATTTCAGGTTCTTCTCTAGGTTCGTGTTCATTAGGTAAAGATTCTGGAATAAATCCAGAACTGGTTGTCTTTATAGTAGGTTCTTTAGATTTGTCATTAAGGTGCAGAACAGATAAATCTTCTTCAAGATTTTCAACAGAGGTTTTAGGCTCATGTGAATCAGTTTCATCAAATTTGTTGTGAACATATTCTTCCACACACTTGGTTCGTTTATTGAAAACTCTATAAGCCTTGCTGGTAAAAGAATATCCTAAAAATATTCCTTCATCACTCTTAGAAGCAAACTTATCAAGATTATCTTTTGTATTGAGAATAAAAACTTTACATCCAAAGACTCTAAAGTAACTAACTTTAGGTTTTCTATTATTCCACAACTCATATGGGGTCTTCTTAAGAACTGGTCTAATTAAGACTCAATTAATGATATAACAAGCTGTATTGACAGATTCATCCCAAAAGTAAATAGGCAGGTCATATTCATTAAGCATAGTCCTTGCAATTTCTTGAAGGCCTATATTTATTCTTTATACTACACCATTATGCTGAGGTGTCCTAGGAGAAGAAAAGTTATGACTATAGCCATTATGCGAGCAGTAGGATTCAAACTCATGATTCTCAAACTCACGGCCATGATCACTTCTTAGGGTTTTAATCTAAAGTCCACTAAGGTTTTCTACAGACATGGAATATTTGACAAAGTAAGAACAAGCTTCACTTTTGTGAGCTAAGAAGTATACCCAAGTATATCTAAAAAAGTCATCTACTAGAACATAGACATAGTGCTTCCCATTTAAACTAGAAACTTTTGATGGTCCAAACAAGTCCATGTGAACCAACTCGAGAGGTTGAGAAGTAGAAACTTCTTTCTTTGATTTAAAAGAAACTTTATATTGCTTTCCCTTTTGACAGGGATTACAAACTTTGTCAATTGGGAATTCAAGTTTAGGTAGGTCTCTAACCAATTTTTTCCTAGTTAGTTTAATAAGTGAATGGATGTTGCAGTTTCCTAATATTCTATGCCAAATCCAAGAATCTTTATGAAAATAATTTAGACAAGTCACATTTTTCTTAGCAAAAGAATTTAAATCAACTGCATAAACATTTTCATTTCTTAAAGAAGAAAATACTAAAACATTTTTTGAATTAAAAACATTACAAAAATCATTTTAAAATTTGACATTAAAACCATTATCACACAATTGATAAATACTTAACAGATTATATTTTATTCCATCAACAAATAAAACTTTGGAAATTAAAACTGAATCAGTGTTACCAATTTGGCCTAGGCCGATGATATTTTCTTTAGAATTATCACCAAAGGTGAAATTGCCTCCATAAATAATTATTAAACTCTTGAAGCATGAGTAATCTCCAGATATGTGTCTCGAATATCCATTGTCCAAGTACCATACCTTCTTGTGAGAACTCTTCAAATAGGTTTCCTACAAAACAGATTTAGATGGAAAATGACTTTGGTACCCAGATCTTCTTGGGTCTAGACAGGTTAGAAATCAAATATTTTGGTACCCACATTTGTCTTATGGATTTTATACAATTTACAGAATCAATGAATTTTGAATGATAAACTTTATTTGATCTATAAATATGTTAATTACTAGTTAAAGCATATGAATGTCCAGAACTAGAACTACCAGTATTCTGTCCATATTTAGGAATAAATCTATTCCTAGTAATTTGTCTCTGTCCAGGTTTGTAGCCTATTCCAGTAGTGCATTTGGGAGCTACTTTCTCTCCTAGAATTTGGGTTAGTGTATCCTTTCCATTTTTAAACTTCTCTAAGTCTTTTCTAAGTTGATCATTTGAAATTTTCAGTTCAGTGTTTTCCTTTAACAGTTGATCATTTTTCTCTTTTTCAATAGTAAGTTCGGTTTTAACAATAGTACTGAGAGCATGTTGTTTCTTCAATTATTTGTATTTATCCTTAAGTTCATTGCATTTCTCTTCCAGCATATTACAATATTCAAATAATTCCTCACTAGTCATGTTTTCAGAATCAGAATCATATTCTGCATAATCTCCAGAATAATAAGAGTTTAAAATAAGAGTATATGAGGTTACCTCAGATGTGTTGGTCATGAAACACATGTTGGCATGATTCTTCTCAGAATCAGACATTTCAGATTCACTTGTACTATCTTCAGATTCACTCCAAGTAGCCTTTATAGCTTTCTTGTACTTACTGTCTTTGTAATCATATTTCTTCTTAAATTTTAACTTTGGGCAGACTGCTTTAATGTGTCCTTTTCTTTTTCACTCGTAGCAAACAACTTCATCACTTATATCTGAATTTTTCCAGTCCTTCTTCCAATGTCCATTATTGTCATACTTTCCTTTGTAATTTGATTTTCTAAAAAATTTCTTCTTCCTATAAAATTTCTTAAACCTCCTGGCTATCTGAGCCATTTCATCATCACTATCTGAATCAGAATCATCACTTGTTGAACTCTCAGTAGGTATTTTCCTTTTCTCCTTGTCTATGCTCTTTGAAGTAGTAGTCTTGAAAGACACAGATTTTCTCTTAGTTTCATCATCTTCCTCTTTATTTACCTTGAGTTCTTCCTCATACATCATGAGCTTTCCAATAAGTTCTTTGACAGGCAGAGCTCCAATGTCACATGATTCTCTGATTGAAACAGATGTGCCTCTCCATCGGTCATGTAAACATATCGCGATTCTCATTATTTGTTCCTTTGCTGGAACAACCTTTCCAAGTGAATTCATTGTATTGACTATCTCCTTGAACCTGAGATACATATCAGAAATAGATTCATGAATCTTCATTTTAAAATTATCATATTTAATATTATAAGTATTCAATATCATTTCTTTAGCATTAGTTTTTCCTTCATGAGAAACACCCAAGGTATCCCAAATTTCAAAAGTAGTTTTACAAGTAGAAATTCTATTAAACTCCTCATCTCCTAAAGCATAGTACAGGGAATTCATGGATTTACAGTTATAATTGTAAGTAGTATTTGTAGGTTCATCCCAAGTTTTTCGTTCAGTTTCTGGAATTTTATATTGAGACTCTATAGGAGTCCAGATATCAAAACCCATACTTTCTAAATAAATTTTCATTTTTAGTTTCCACAGAGCATAGTTTATACCATTTAAGATACTTCTCATGTTCGTAGCAGCACCCTCTAGTCTATTGTCCATAGCTAGATTTTTGAAAGATAATTTAAATAGATAAAATTTAGAACTAACATAAATTTAAGATATTTAAAGATGCAACTAAAATCACAGTTGAAAAAAAGAGTGTTTGAAAATTCTTTAAACAAAAACAAAACCTTTGATACCAAATGTTGGTCGGAGTGGATACTCAATAGGGGGTGAATTGAGTTCCAATTAAAAATTTATGTTAAAAATATTTCTCTTAAAATCCCCCAATTTAAAAACAAAGTTAAACTGTAGTGAATCTATACAGAGTGTAGATGTTCAATCAATTTCTCAAAGATTGATTAGGTCTCAGTTGAATTAATCTGAAGATTAAATTAACTTTTGAAACTGACTTACTGATTTACAATAAGTATAAACACTTGTGAATTTAACTATCAAAGTAGCTTTAAAATAGTTTTTTATTTCAAAGTAATAGAAGCGGAATAAGTATATAGTTTACTTATAGACTTAAATTAAAATTCACAGCAGAGTTAACTAAGATGTTCAGTATCAAGCCGAGACTTTGCCCTCTCAACAATTTATATAAATTCATCCACACCCTAGATCAGGGTTAACAATAGTGAACGAATGTCCAGGACACCCAGGGACCTCTAACATAGTTCTTTTTGGGAAACAAAAACAATGACCATTTCACACAAGGACCTCTTCCATAGTTTTCGTGGGTAAACATGAGTAAACAATTGTGGTTTGAGGATTTTGATATCCTCCAGTTCAGCACAGGAGTCAGTGTTTGTGTAAGATATATAGATTACACACACAGCTCAAAAATGTAAGTAAAATAATCACTAAGAGAGAATATATCAGAGTATAGAAAGCTCTAGTGATTGGAAGTGCAGCTCTGGACTCGTTGGATTCAGCAAAAATGCTTCTAAGTCCTTCTTTGGTTTTTCCCTTGAAAAAACAGAGTATCATGATTCACTTCCTTCACTTCCAGTGTAGGTGTTCACCTCAAGTATGTGTAGTCATTATAGCTCTTGAGCTTCTTCTTTGAACTTGTGTTCTTGATGTGTATCAATGTTCTTCAAGTTCTTCTTCGTGTATGGAAGAATTCTCTCTCTTTTTGTATCTTCGTATCTGTTGTATATCTGTGTGTATCCTTTTTTTTGTATGTATTTACTGCAGATCGATCTTCCTTTTATTCAACGAGCTCCGGCAGTAGGAATGATTATCTTTTCAGAGGTATGAGGTACGGTCCACTGACATGCCAACAATCAACATTAAATAACATTAATTGCATTAAAAACATCAAAAATGACCATTAGAGTTGAATATGAATTTATAGAAATTAAAAAAGTTTTCATGACTATCGGTGAGTCATGTGATCGGTGAGACATTTTGAATCTGTATTGGTTTCGGTAGCATCAACATCGGTGTCTTAGCATTGGTGTCTCAGCATCAGTGTCTCAGCATCGGTGTCTCAACATCGGTGTCTCAGCATCGGTGTCTCAGCATCGGTGTCTCATGATCGTCGGTATCGGTGACACATGATCATCGGTATCTCTTTAGATCTTCGGTAGCTATCTGTGTGACTGTTCATCATCGGTGCGACCGTTCATCATCGGTGCGACCGTTCATCATCGGTGTGACCATTCATCATCGGTGCGACCGTTCATCATCAGTGCCATTGTTCATCATCAGTGCGATCATTCATCATTGGTGTGACCGTTCATCATCGGTGCGACCGTTCATCATTGGTGCGACCATTCATCATCGGTGCGATCGTTCATCATCGGTGCGACCGTTCATCATCAGTGCGACCGTTCGTCATCGGTGACTCAAGAAAATGACTGTCGGTGAGTCAAGATGAGGAATTCATACAAAGTGTCTATTCAATCCAGAATACATACATGTCACCCATAACTATACATTGATCATAGATAAACGATTGTAGATACGATTTAATCATATTTAGAATAAGTTTAACAATAGATTAAAAGGAAATAAATAAAACTAATGTTTGTGATTATTAAAATAACCATTCCACAGAGAGTTCAACACTGGACTTTTTTACTTTAAGGTTTTTGGTTTCAAGGTATTGATTCTAAATACTAAAGATAATCTACATAAATTCGCACCAAAATCAGATGAAGGAATTTTCTTAGGCTACTCCACAACTTCTAATTCTTATAGAGCTTTCAACAAAAACACTTGTACTGTTGAAGAGACAGTACATGTGAAATTTTATGAAACTAATCCCTTTGTTTTTAAACAACCTCAACCTATATCTTTGGATGTGTTTTCAAAAATTGACTGTCAACTATTGATAGAAGATCTTTCTAATAAGGAAAATTTCCAAGAATATATTTCTGAAGCATTTACCCCAGAATATTTCTTACCCTATGTTGATGGACATTTTTTACCAAACCCAAATCAGTTGTTTCTAAAGAATCATCCTAGTGATAGCATCATTGGTGATGTGAATCAACCTGTAAGGACTAGAAATTCCTTAATCAATGAAGTATAACATCTACCATTTCTTTCTTAATTAGAACCAAAAATCAAAGATGAAGCTTTAGGTGATGATGATTGGATTAAATCCATGCAAGATGAACTAAATGAATTCGAAAGGAATAAAGTCTAGACCTTGGTTGAAAGACCTAAGGAAACTTCTATTATTGGAGTAAAATGGGTCTTCAAAAATATTTATGATGAAAATGGAATCATTGTAAGAAATAAATCTAGATTGGTTGCTAAAGGCTACAATCAGCAAGAAGGAATAGACTATAAAAAACCTATTCTCTAGTAGCTAGACTTGAATATATTTGTATCTAACTTGCCTTTGTAGCATTCTTTAATTTCAAACATTTTCAAATGTATGTGAAATGTTCTTTCTTTAATGGTTATGTTCTAGAGGAAGTCTTTGTTGAACAACCTCCTGGTTTTGTATATACGAAACATCCTGATCATGTTTTCATACTTACCAAAGCTTTATATGGACTTAAGCAAGCCCCTCGAGCTTGGTATAACAAACATATAGGATTTTTTCTTCAAAATAACTATGTTAAGGGAAACTCAGATCCAACCCTTTTTATAAAGAAAGATATGAAAAATGTTTTCATTATTCAAATTTATGTTGATGACTTTATATTTTGTTTAACTCAAAATCTTTAACCGATTCCTTTGCGGATCTACTGAAATCTGAGTTTGAAATGAGTTTGATGGTTGAGTTGACATTTTATATTTGTTTTAAAATTTCTCAAAAACCAGATGGAATCTATATATCCCAACATAAGTATATTAATGATCTTCTTAAAAAGTATGGATATGGAAACACTAAAAGTATAAGTACTCCCATTAGTACTTCAACCACACTTGATTTTTATGATGATGGGAAACAAGTAGATCAAACATCTTTTAGAGGTATTATAAGAAGTTTACTTTACTTGATAGCTAGTCATCCGGACAAAATGTTTTCAGTATTCTTATGTGAAAGATATCAATCCAATCATAAGGAATATCATTTAAGGGCAGTGAAAAGAATTTTTGACTACTTAAAGGAAACCATGGCTTTAAGACTCTTTTGTACTTCTAGAAATTATTTTATTTTTAAAAGTTTTTCTGATGCTGACATTGGGGGATGTAGAATGGATAAAAAGTGTACATCCGGAACTTGTTATTTCTTAGGAGATTCATTAGTTTCTTGGTCATGGAGGAAGCAACACTCAATGTCATTTTCCACTGCTGAAGCTGAATATATAGCAGCTAGAAGTTGTTGTGGTCAAGTGTTGTGGATGCAACACACACTCACAGACTATGGTATTATTTTTACCAAAACACAAATTTTGTGTGATAAAACAAGTACCATCGCCCTTAGTAAAAACCCTACACATCACTCTCATGAAAAACACATATATATTAGGCATCACTTTCTTAGGTATCACACAAAAAAAGATATCATTATTCAATTTTTTTGAACGCAAGATCAACTTGCTGATATTTTCACAAATTTACCATCTGATATATTTGAATACATTAAACAGAAGTTAGGAATGATAAACGTAAGGTAATATTCCTTTTTTTAAATCATATTGAAAACAATCTCCTTACAGTAATATACTGTTTTTCATAGGGGGTACATTTTATTATTAGCTTAAATGTTTTTTTTCGCAATGAAGTTTTTAAAAAAAAATTTAATGAAGTTTTTAAAAAATATTTGTAATGATGTTTTCAAAATTTATCGTACTAAAGTTTTCAAACTTTTTCTTAATGAATTTTTCAAAAATTTTCGTAATGAAGTTTTCAATGTTTTTCGTACGGAAGTTTTCAAAACTTTCCGTAATGATGTTTTCAAATTTTTTGTAATGATGTGTTAAAAAAATGTATTGAAGTTTTCTAAATTTTTCATAATGATGTTTTCAGTTTTACTGTAATGAAGTTTTCAAAAAACATTCGTAATGAAGTTTTCAAAAAAATTCGTAATGAAGTTTTCAAAATTTTTCATAATGAAGTATTCAAAATGTTTCGTAATAACGTTTTCAAAATCTTTTGTAATGAAGTTCTCAAAATTTTTCCTAATGAAGTTTTCAAAATTATTCATAATGAAGTTTTTTTTCGTAATGAATATTTTTCGTAATGTAGATTTTTGTAATCAATATTTGTGTACTCAAATTATTTTTCTTAATGGATGTTTTCATAGTTTTTTTTTAAAATCTTCAAGAAGAATATTACCTATTACGAAAAATCTTCCTAGAAATCTGAAAGTTATTAATCTATCTTGAGTTTTCATAATCACCTTTTACTTGCTGGTAGTTTCTTTTATATTTCTAAATTTTTTCGGATTCTAGTTTCCTTAAATCCGAATGTTTTCATTCAAAAACCTCAAAAGATCAGATCCTACCAAATTTTCCTTGCAGCTATCATTTCAACCGTCAGATCTAATCAGAAGAATTCTCATCCCTTGGATTGAGATTGGAAGATGAACTATCGCATAAACACCTATAAAAGGGGACCCTCGATGGTTGTCCCACATCGGTTTTCAAGATTTTGTGTGTCGAAGATATTCCCCTATTCAAAAACCGGTTCCGAATTTTCAAATGTTTCAAAATTACGAATGTCTGGTGAAGTTCCTTCTCAAGATATGTCTATTGTCAAGATGATTGCAGAATGGAAGATATACATGGAGAGGTTGGTACATCTGAAACTCATCAATAAGTATGATTCTATTATTTCAAAGAATATTAAGCTTAATGGATGGGAGAGTGTATCCATATCAAAGCCAAGAGCTCAGGATGTAGTGTATCTAGACCTGCTGATAGAATTGTATGAATCCGTTTGTTTTTTCAAAGAAGTTGAAAGAGAAAAATTTCCTTCAAAAGATATGGTAAAACTTAAGCACTTTCATACACCAAGGAATATAGCTTGGTGGGGCTGTCTTATGAAAGGGAATATGAGTTTTGTTCCCACAAGCTTCTAGATTTTCAAGGTTGTTTTGTAAAGGTGACGACTATGGAGTGTCTTGGACTTAAAGTTGTCAAGACCACAAAGAATGCTCATTTGTATACAAATAATTGGATCCTTGAGTTATGGGTTCAGGGTTTTATCATAACGAGAAAGGGTGACAAGGACACACTGAAGAAAATTGAAATGTATATCTTGGATTTTTTAGTAAATCTATGTAAGATCAATTTGATGAACCATATTCTCATTATGATAGAGAATATCAAGAATGGGAATTTGAGAGAACATAATATCATATATCCTACCTTACTCTCCATGTTTATTGTTTGATGTCTTGAGTCCATTAAGATCTCTTGTAGTTTAAAGCCGAGGAATTGCAATGTTATGCTAATCAGTGATGATACTCTCAAGTGGATGAATGTTGGTTTCTCTAAGGCGACAGGGGAATTTTATGACTTACCAGAGAAAGAGGCTGAAGCTGCTCCGAAGGAACAAGAGGTTCCTGAACCATCGAAAAAATGAGGAAAGAAGAGGAAGTTGAAGGATGTGGTAGAAGAAGGAAAAATCCCAGAGGCTAAAGAAACTCAAACCTCACCTCCAAAGCCCAAGAATCAGAAAGCTTATCTGGATGAGGTTGTTGCCAAATGGAGGGAGGATAAGAAAAACCCGAAGGAAGGGGAACCATAGTATATCCTAGATCCTACTCAGACAACATTTTTAAAAGAAAAGACAGCTGAAGATCTTGAGAAGCAATCCAAAGAGAAGAAGCAAAAGAAGAAAATGTATGAGGCTGAAATTTTTCAATTCCTTTTGAGGGACACTGAAATAGAATCTGAGAACATTTTTTTACCAAAATAATTCTTAGTAGAACCCCTAACTAAGACTTCGGGGAAGAAGTTTATGACTCCAGAAAAAATACTTGACAATGTTGTTGAAGAAAAAGAAGTTGTAGAAGAAGTACAAGAAGAACAAAGAAGCGATGACACAGGTGATCTGATAATGCAAGTTGAAGATTTTCATGAGAAGGAAAATGTTTCTGAAAACTTTTCAATCTGGACTTCTCATATAACGACCTATACTTTACATAAATTATTATTACTTTATAATTGAAGCACACTTATTACAACATATAACAAAACCAGGAAAGGACCGTATAGGTATAGTGTATTTAGAAACTGGGAAACATAAACAACTGGTTCATAAAGCGTCTACACTGTCTCCCATTTATTTCATCATATCTATAGTCCCTTTTGGAATATCTTACTTAATAACCTTCTTCCTGACCTGGGGAAGTAAAACATACAAAAGGGTGAGCTCAAATTCTCAGTAAGAGTAAACAAAAGAAATATCAATCACATCATATTCATAAGAACATAACATTTTGGAAATCATAACCTGCAAAATAGATCATAATTTCATAACATTGGTTAAATCATAGTAGTGAAATGAAATCCCAATAATCATAACATAAAACATGAAACTTTTTTTCATACACACATAATCATAGATAATCATTTCTTATTAGTCAAGACTCGTTGCCAATACTATCGTAGTGGACAAAGTCCATTTCTAAACCGAGTTCACTCCTCGTTTCAGTCCTGTTTTACTGAACCAGTTTAACCTGCCATTCCAGCCATGTCTATCTCATGAGATATAAAATCTTTACCCAATGCATTGGAGGGAGATATAGGTCCCACCCATCTCATAATGATACCATTCTTATGTGTACCACAAAATCATAAATCATACATCATTGCATAACCCATGTAATAAAAATGGGATTCTTAAACCACATGACATCATAAAACAATTCATATAAGATAAAAGAATTCATAAAAATACTTCCATCACAACATAATCAAATCAATGTAATAATAAGGATAGAAAAAGAACCCTATATTATCTTATATGGAAAATATTTTTGATAAAACACTTAAACTCCATTCTTGAGGAAAATATCCTTTCTACTTCAAAAACATTTTCCTTGCTTAACATGTCATACAATTTTAAACTAAAAGAAGTTGATTAAAAATAAACTTGAAAACTTGTAAAGTATGCTTCTTGGAAATAATGTTTTAAAAATCCATTCATTCCGTATAAGTTAAAAAAACATTCTTCTCGTACTTTTGTCCGAAAAGTCAAAAAGTACCTCATACGAAAAATGACAAAAGAGTCCTTTTATATCTTTTACTGAAACTCAACGAAGGGTAAAATTGGATTTAAACAATTGTAGGTGTATGGAAACAATATTGAATATTGAGGAAACATTGATTTGGATGATAAAATACACCCCAGTAAATATCAAAGTATAAACAATCTTGGATAAAATGAGATTGTGATATTTTCCCATACCTTAGGTCTGATTTGCTTCGTAAGTGTCTGAACCTCCTGTATAATGATTTAAATAATGTTATTTACTTATTCCAGAATCATACTTATTTTTATGATATAATATATGGTCATATTCTTAGCTTCTTATTAATAATATTTTATTACTACTTGTTATTCGGGTGTTTATTACTTTTTGTTCTTATGCGCGTTTTGTCGAATAAATTCTTATTTTTCTTTTTAGGTTATAGATACCTCAATTCCAGAATTGTATTAGTGTAATATATATCATATTCATTCACTCAATTCATTTATATAATCATTATTCAATGAAGATCATGTATAACGAGTCGCATCACATCGTTGAGACGGTATTCCGTACGTACGCACGAGAGATGATATCGTTTCTATGATCATGGAATTGTATTGGAGTGTATGTATAAAATTTCAGAATCAATATCACTTTACAATAATAATATATAGTTCTTATTTACACCAATATACTAATCCGAGTAAGGTGGTGGTGGAAAATAGATTACACCACGGCGTGGAGACGGTATTCCGTATATACGCACGCGTGGTGATTTCATTTTCCGTAGGATGGATAGATGGTGAAATAGGGTTGTTTCAGACTTATAATAACATATCAGTATATGAGTGATACTGATGTTATTACTTCATAATGAAACAACTAAAGAAGAAGAAGCGGAAGAAGAAATAAAGATGAAAGAATCGGTAACGGGCATTACCTCTTCTTTGAAGTGCCTCTTTGAGATCTCCTCTTAGGGCACTAAAATTGGACTTTGAAGAATACCAGGACCTCTAAGATGTTTCTAGGGAAGTGAAGAGGAGATATTGGAAGGTTTTGGCTGAGCTTGAAGGCTCAAAGTGGTGTGAGGAAGAGAGGGAGGAGGTGCCCTTTTATAAGGGAGGAGAGGGGCACCTTTGGAATAACTAAAACTATTATTTTATTATAAAGTCATATTCAGTTATTAATAGCTCCAAATTTATATATTTAGAATCTAAGGAGGGTATGGGTCGAAATACTCTCATCCAATATAATTTAGACAAGTTTAGGTATCAATTTTAACCTTATCATTTATATTTAACTTTAAGTTAGATAATTTAACTTTTACGAAGTCTTCTTGTTTTCTTACAATATAAGGTTAATAAACTTACTCTATCAAGCCAAAAGAACCTCAAGTTGTATATTATTAATATATATAACCTTATATAAGTCATTTGGCCAAACCTTAGATTTTTAGGAATAATATAACAATTAATAATATAGTATTTGTTTTAAAAAATATTTTATGTCAATTTTTACACTATTTGGTAATTGATTTTTGTGAAAATCATAACAGAATGATTAGTTCGAAAACCTTTAATTAAATAAATACTAACATGTCATATTAACATATAAAATTATTTTAATTCATAAAAAGTCTCAAATTACATTAATTTGGGTATTTATAACATCAATTACGTCAATATTTCATTAATAAGATAATTACTGCATCATCATTGTATGATAAATAAATTAAATTATTTTAAGTCTAAAAATTACAAATAAAATACCATTATGTAGTAAATCTTTTTAGATTTATAATGAATATTTATAGTCGAATTTATCTTATGTATAACTCTATATTAAAAATTATTTAGATATTAAACATTGATTTTACCTATTTTAACTCTTTTTTAAATAAATTGATAATAAATGCCTAATCTAATCCAAGTGGGCCGAAATGGTCATATTTTTTTATTAAGGTTATTTTTGGTCTAATTACACTTATCCAATAGAATTAGGACATGTGTTAGGGTAATAATAATAACATTTTTACCTTTAATTACCCTATATATTTTTAACCGTGGTAAAAAAAGTAAATAGTTACTATTCACCAAAAATTATTTTCATCTCATTGAACCACATTTTAGTCCTTGATATTAACCATGTCTCTCGCATTTTCGAAATTCTACTCACAGAAGCGGTAAAATTAATTTTTATGAAAAATTCAGTTTTTTTAACTACCACTTAGTGGTTTCACTATTCATCAAAAATGAAAGTTTCCAGAAAAATACAAAATATTAAGCCTAAGATATATTTGATATTATGAATTCAAAAATGATTTTTATTTTTCCAAATTCAAAACATATTAGTTATATTAACTAATCTAAAAATTAATTCTTATCGTCAAAACAAATAGCGTGTTTTCAAGAGATAATAACTATCAAAAGATTGACACTTCTTTATGTCTGGTTTAAATGTGAAATTACATCCAATGAACAATATTGTATTAAATTGTAAAAATATATTCTAAATATACTTTAAAACCACTCAAATTAATAATTTATCACTATTAATTATTTCGATTAAAAAAGTTGTTTTTAATTAAAATTTAATAATTTTCACTATTTATCAGAATATGAAAGTAATCCGAAAAGTACCAAAATTTCACCCTAAACTAATTTCAATATTCCGAATCCAAAAATGAAGTCAATTTTGAAAAATAAAATTTTAAAAATTTCAAAAAGTGGTTATTACTATTCATAACGGTTAGTTTTAATAATATTTTAATAGCATATCGTTGTTTAGTGAAACTCGGTATTGCGTACGATGCAAGCTATTGAGGAGGCCGCAGATGCGTGTAAAGCAAGCCAAGCTAGTGTTGTGTGTAGTGAAAGATTCCTTTGATGATTTATATAACATAAAAACAAAATATTTCTCATAAAAGTCTCGGGTGTTACATTCTACCCCCCTTAAAATGAATTTCGCCCTCGAAATTCGTCACTTTGTAACAAAAAGATGAGGATACCTCTCCCTCATCATATCCTCAAGCTCCCATGTAGCTTCTTCTAATTGGTGGTTCCTCCATTAAACTTTCACCAATCTAGTGGTCTTGTTTCGTAGGACTTTTTCGCTACGATCTAGAATCTTTATCGGTTGTTCTTCATAAGAAAGATCTTGCTCCAGCGGTACAACTTCTGAGCTGGGTACAAGTGAAGGATCCGGTATGTACATTTTCAGGAGAGATATATGGAACACATTATGAACTTGAGAGAGATTCGGTGGAAGCGCCAATCGGTAAGCTACCTTTCCAACATGATCTAGTATTTCGAAAGGACCGATATATCTAGGGCTCAACATCCCCTTCTTTCAAAATCTCATGACCCTCTTCCAGGGAGATATTTGTAAGAACACTTTATCACCCACTTCAAAATCTAGGTCTTTTCTTCGGTTGTTGGTATAACTTTTCTGTCGACTCTAAGCTGCTCTTATGTGTTGTTGAATAGATCGGACCTTTTCTGCCATCTCATCGACAAGATTAGGTCCTAATAGCTTTCTTTCCCCAACTTCATCCCAGCAAGTTGGAGTCCTGCATTTTTTCCATAGAGAGCTTCCTAAGGAGCCATATGAATACTGGAGTGAAAGCTATTATTATAATAAAATTCCACCAAAGGTAGGTGTTGATCCCAACCACCTTTGAAATCCATAGAGAAAGCTCTCAACATATCTTCTCGAGTTTGAATTGTTCTCTCAGACTGACCATCTGTCTAAGGATGATAAGCAGTGCTGAAACTCAACTCTGTATCCAGAGTATGCTGAAGAATTCTCCAGAACATCGAGGTAAATCTCGGATCCCGATTAGATATAATATAAAGTGGTACTCCATGCAATCTTACCACTTCCTTTACATATATCCTGGCAAGCTGATCAAGAGAGAAATCCTCTCTAATAGCAATGAAGTGTGCAGACTTTGTAAGATGATCAACTATGACCTGGATAGCATTATTGCCTTTGGATGTTTTAGGAAGTCCTGCGACAAAGTCCATAGTGATGTTTTCCGATTTCCATTCGGGTATGGGTAATGGTTGTAACATCCCTTTAGACTTCTGTCTCTCAGCTTTAACTTGCTGACAAACCATGCATAGAGAGATATATTCAGCAACATCTCTTTTCATGCCATCCCACCAGAATTACTCTTTCAGGTCCTTATACATCTTCGTGCTTCCAGGATGAATAGAGAATGAAGAACTATGAACCTCATCTGGCAGCTCCTTCTTTAATTCTGGGATGGGAGGAACACAAACCCGATTCCTGAACATTATTATCCCATCACAATCAAGGTTGAATTCAGGAATATTTATCACCTTCTTTTGTAACTCTACATCTTCTTTTTGTGCCACTTTAATCTTCACATGTATAGATGGTTGAACATTCATTTGAGAAAGATATGATTTTCCCTCTTCCATTAAAATTCCAAGATCCATCCTTTGTAAATCCATAAATATTGGATCTTTTGTGATCCTCATCATCGATAAAATGGCATGGTCTTGTCGACTTAATGCATCTGCCACCTTGTTTGCTTTCCCAGGGTGGTAATGAATTGAGCAGTCATAATCCTTAATCAGCTCTAACCATATTCTTTGGTGCATATTCAGATCCTTTTGTGTAAAAATATACTTTAAACTTTTATGATCAGTATAAATGTCACACCTTTCTCCATAAAGATAATGCCTCCAAATTTTTAATGCAAAGACTACCGCAGCTAACTCCAAATCATGAGTTGGGTAATTTTGCTCATGGATTTTCAACTGCCTTGAGGCATAAGCTATCACCATATCATTTTGCATAAGAACACACCCTAGCCCCTTCTTGGATGCATCACTGTAGATCACAAAAATTTCTCCCCTACAAGGCAGTGTGAGTACAGGGGCACTGGATAACCTTCTTTTCAAATCTTTGAAATTCTCTTCACATTCCTCCATCCAAACAAACTTAACTCCTTTCCGAGTCAACCTGGTGAGTGGATTAGATAATCATGAACAATCTTTCACAAAACGTTGATAACATCCAGCCAAAATAAGAAAACTTCGGATCTCGGTTACTTTTGTTTGTCTTGATTATTTTTCGATAACCTTTGTTTTTGCTGGATCCACATATATCCCCTCTTTTGAGATTATGTGACCCAAAAATGCAACTTTTTTAAGCCAAAATTCACACTTGGTAAATTTGGCATAAAGCTTCTCCTTTCTCAGGGTCTTCAATATAATTCTCAAGTGATATTCATGTTCTTCCTTGCTCTTTGAATAGACAAGAATATCATCTATAAAGACTACCACATATTGATCAAGATAGTCTCTAAAGACTCTATTCATCAGATCCATGAAGATAGCAGGGGCATTAGTAAGACCAAATGGCATCACTATAAATTAATAGTTTCCATACCTTGTACGGAAAGTCGTCTTTGGTATATCATCCCTTTTGACCCTTAATTGATGATACCCTGAATGAAGATCAATCTTGGAAAATTGTTGAGCTCCTCGTAGTTGGTCAAATAAGTCATCAATGCGCGGGAGAGGATATTTGTTCTTGATAATGATGTTGTTAAGTTCTCGATAATCAATGCAGAGTCTCATTGATCCATCTTTCTTCTTAAAAAATAGAATAGGTGCTCCCCAAGGTGACACACTAGGGCGTATGAATCCCTTATCAAGATTCTCTTGGAGTTGCTTCTTCAATTCCTACAACTCAATTGGGGCCATTCTATAAGGTGTCTTTGAAATAGGCAAAGCACTCGGTATGAGTTCTATTGAAAACTCAACTTCACGATTTGGTGGAAGACCTGGCAATTCCTCCGAAAAGACATCATCAAACTCCCGTACAATGGGCATATTATTAATTTTGAGTTTCTCACCAACCATTTGAGATAAATAACCTTCATTCAGTAGAATCAAGACCCATAAGATGGAAGAAATGTCAACTGGAAGTTTATGTTCATCCTTGCATCGATAGAAGATCATAGATTGATCTGGAATATGAAATGTGACTTCCCTTCTTTGGCAGTTGATATGAGCTCCATATAAAGAAATCCAATCCATGCCAAGAATCACATCAAATTCCACTATAGTAAGGATCACAAGATTTTCAGGAAGCACTTTCCCACAAACTTCAATCGGGGAAGAATTATAAACTTTTGATGTGAATGATGTGCCATTAGGTGTTTTCACAACTAACTCGACATCTAACTGTTGAGGTAATATGGTGATACCCTTAGAAAATTCTTCAGAAATAAAAGAGTGGGTGGATCCAGAATCAAATAAAACATTTGCTACTTTAGAGTGGATGGTAAGTGTACCTTTCACCACATCATTATCATACTCCACATCACTGATAGAAATTGCATGTTACTTTCCTTTGTATTTAGCCTTAAGATTTTTTTGATGTCTATCATCATCAACAACCCTTGGATTAGGGAATTTATTGGCCTAATGCCCCATCTCCTTGATCTTGAAACATTGAAGTTTAGTAGGTTCATTCTGTGTATCCATTCCTTTATTTGCATCATTTGACATCTTCTTCCCATCATTGCAGCATTCAAATGCCTGATGTCCTTCCTTTACACATTTGAAACATTTACTTGTCCCTTTAAGACAACTCCCTACATGTTTCTTTCCACACATTGAGTATAAGGGAAAGCTCATCTTCTTTTCAGTGTGCTCTTTATATTTTCCTTTGAATTCCATTTTCCTCTTCTTATCAAACCCATATGACTGATGGGTTACTCCAATCTCCATCTCAACTTTGAGAGCACATCGAACGATTTCCTCGTAGCTATTGAAGTCCCTTATGGCTAAGTCCCTTCGAAGACTTAGTTTTAAGCCACTAAAGAATTGATCGATCTTACTGTTAGGTTGGATAATAATACCAGAAGCATACCTTGCATGTCTTGTAAAAAAAATTTTCATAGGTACCAACAGATTCATCATCCTTTTTCTTTAGTTCAAGAAACTCTTTATCCATCTTTTTTCGGAGAATACGAGGGATGTACTTATTGAAAAATAAGTTCTTTAACTCTTCCCATTCCATGGAATCAATTTCATCTCTTGGCCTCGTATTCTGGATAAGATTCCACCATTGATCAGCATCACCTTCCAAACGATACACTGCTAAGATGACTTTATCATGTTCAGAACATTGAAGAACTGAAAATATCTTTTCAGTAGTACTAATCCATTGTTCAGAAACTAATGGATCCGTAGACCCACTGAAAGAAGGTGGATGCTGCCTCATGAAGGATTCAACAGAATGTTGCTCCTTCCTTTGCTCGTTTGGAAGTCATGCATGATTCATAGCTTGAGAAAGTTGTGTGAGCATGGCTACATGATTTTTCATTCTAGCTCCCATAACGTTTGGTTGCTCAGGGGGACAATCATTGCATTTCCGGTCGCATTCCGCATTAAGACGGTTTCTTCAGGTTCCAGCCATTGACGAAAACCAAGAAAAATAGTGTGAGAAACAATAATTATAATAGGAAAATCACATAATCAAGAATAAAATTTCACACTTAAGTTCTTACCCTAGGTTATTCATGGCTATTACTAAGATTGTGTTCTATGCTTAGACTTATCCTTAGGGTTTTTACTAAGGCTTTCACATCCTAGTTTCCAAAGGTTGACTATACCTTTCCTCTAATACTAACTATAACATCCCATACTTTGCATACATTGTTATTACTTAAGAATTGAACCACACTTATTACAAAATATAAGAAAACCAGGAAAGGACCGTATAGGTATAGTGTCTTTAGAAACTGGGAAACATAAACAACTGGTTCATAAAGCATCTACACTGTCTCCCATTTATTTCATCATATCTATAGTCCCTTTTGGCATATCTTACTTAATAACCTTCTTCCTGACCTTGGGAAAGAAAACATACAAAAGGGTGAGCTCAAATTCTTAGTAAGGGTAAACAAAAAAAAGTATCAATCACATCATATTCATAAGAACATAACATTTTGGAAATCATAACCTGAAAAAGAGAGCAAAATTTCATAACATGGGATAAATCATAGTAGTGAAATGAAATCCCAATAATCATAACTTAAAACATGAAACATTGTGGCATACACACATAATCATAGAGAATCATTTCTTATTAGTCAAGACTCATTTCCAATACTATCTTAGTGGACAAAGTCCATTTCTGAACCGAGTCCAATCCTCATTTTAGTCCTATTTCACTGAACCGGTTTGACCTACCATTCCAGCCATGTCTATCTCATGAGATATAAAATCTTTACCCAATGAATTGGAGGGATATATAGGTCCCACCCATCTCATAATGATACCATTCTTATGTGTTCCACAAAATCATAAATCATACATCATTGCATAACCCATATAATAAAAATGGGATTCTTAAACAACATGAAATCATAAAAAAATTCATATAAGATAAAATAATTAATAAAAATAATTCCATCACAACATAATCAAATCAATATAATAATAGGGATAGAAACAGAACCCTATATTATCTTATATGGAAAATAATTTTGATAAAACACTTGAACTCCATTCTTGAGGAAAATATCCTTTCTACTTCAAAAAAAATTCCTTTCTTAATATGTCATACAATTTTAAACTAAAATAATTTGATTAAAAATAAACTTGAAAAATTTTAAAGAAATCTTCTTGGAAATAATGTTTTAAAAATCCATTCATCCCGTATAAGTTAAAAAAACATTCTTCTAGTAATTTTGTCGAAAAAGTCAAAAAGTACCTCGTCCGAAAAACGACAAAAGATTCCTTTTATATCTTTTACTAAAACTCACCGAAGGGTAAAATTGGATTTAAACAATTGTAGGTGGATGGAAACAATATTACATATTGAGGACACATGGATGTGGATGATAAAATACACCCCAGTAAATACCAAAGTATAAACAATCTCGGATAAAATGAAATTGTGATATTTTCCCTTACCTTAGGTCCAATTTGCTTCGTAAGTGTCTGAACCTCCTGTATAATGATTTAAATAATGTTATTGACTTATTCCAGAATCATAATTATTTTTATGATATCATATATGGTCATATTATTAGCTTCTTATTAATAATATTTTATTACTACTTGTTATTCGGGTGTTTATTACTTTTTATTCTCATGTGCGTTTTGTCGAATAAATTCATATTTTTCTTTTTAGGTTATAGATACCTCATTTCCAGAATGGTATTAGTGTAATATATATCATATTCATTCACTCAATTCATTTATATAATCATTATGCAATGAATATCAAGTATAACGAGTCGCATCACATCGTGGAGACGGCATTCCGTATGTAAGCACGAGCGATGATATCGTTTCCATGATTGTGGAATTGTATTTGAGTGTATGTATACTATTTAAAAATCAATATCACTTTAAAATAATCATATATAGTTATTATTTACACCATTATACCCATCCGAGTAAGGTGGTGGTGGAAAATAGATTACACCACGGCGTGGAGACGGTATTCCGTACGTACGCACGCGTGGTGATTTCATTTTCCGTAGGATGGATAGATAGTGAAATAGGGTTGTTTAATACTTATAATAACATATAAGTATATGAGTGATACTGATGTTATTACTTCATAATTAAACAACTAAAGAAGAAGAAGTGGAAGAAGAAATAAAGATGAAAGAATCGGTAACGGGCATTACCTCTTCTTTGAAGCGCCTCTTTGAGATCTCCTCTTAGGGCACTAAAATTGGTCTTTGAAGAAGACTAGGACCTATAGGATGTTTCTATGGAAGTGGAGAGGAGATATTGTCTGGGTTTGGCTGAGCTTGAAGGCTCAAAGTGGTGTGAGGAAGAGAGGGATGAGGTGCCCTTTTATAAGGGAGGAGAGAGGCACCTTTAGAATAACTAAAAATATTATTTTATTATAAAGTAAAATTCGGTTTTCAATAGCTCCAAATTGATATATTTCTAAGCTAAGTAGGGGAGGGGTCGATATCCTCTCATCCAATAGAATTTAGACAAGTTTAGGTATCAATTTTAACATTATCATTTATATTTAACTTTAAGTTAGATAATTTAACTTTTACCATGTCTTCTTGTTTTCTTACAATATAAGGTTAATAAACATACTCTATCAAGACAAAAGAACCCCAAGTTGTATATTATTAATATATATAACCTTATATAAGTCATTGGGCCGAACCTTAGATTTTTAGGAATAATATAACAATTAATAATATAGTATTTGTTTTAAAAAATATTTTATGTCAATTTTGACACTATTTGGTAATTGATTTTTGTGAAAATCATAACAGAATGATTAGTTCGAAAACATTTAATTAAATCAATAATAACATGTCATATTAACATATAAAATTATTTTAATTCATTAAAAGTATCAAATTACATTTATTTGGGTATTTATAACATCAATTATGTCAATATTTCATTAATAAGATAATTACTGCATCATCATTGTATCATAAATAAATTAAATTATTTTAAGTCTAAAAATTACAAATAAAATACCATTATGTAGTAAATATTTTTAGATTTCTAATGAATATTTATAATCGAATTTATCTTTTTTATAACTCTATATTAAAAATGATTTAGATATTAAACATTGATTTTAACTATTTTAACTCTTCTTTAAATAAATTGATAATAAATGTCCTAATCTAATCCAAGTGGGCCTAAATGGTCATATTTTATTATTAAGGTTGTTTCTGGTCGAATTAAACTTATCCAATAGAATTAGGACATGTGTTAGGGTAATAATAATAACACTTCTACCTTTAATTACCCTATTTACTTTTAACCGCGGTAAAAAAAGTAAAAAGTTACTATTCACCAAAAATTATTTTCATCTCATTGAACCACATTTTAGTCTTTGATATTAACCGTGTCTCTCAGATTTTCGAAATTCTACTCAGAGAAGCGGTAAAATTAAGTTTTATGAAAAATTCAGTTTTTTTAATTACCACTTAGTGGTTTCACTATTCATCAAAAATGAAAGTTTCCATAAAAATACAAAAAATTAGGCCTAAGATATATTTGATATTATGAATTCAAAAATGATGTTTATTTTACCAAAATCAAAACATATTAGTTACATTAACTAATTTAAAAATTAAATCTCGTCGTCAAAACAAATAGCGTGTTTTCAAGAGATAATAACTATCAAAAGATTGACACTTCTTTATGTCTGGTTTAAATGTGAAATTACATCCAATGAACAACATTGTATTAAATTGTAAAAATATATTCTAAATATACTTTAAATCCACTGAAATTAATAATTTATCACTATTAATTATTTCGATTAAAAAAGTTGTTTTTAATTAAAATTTAATAATTTTCACTATTCATCAGAATATGAAAGTTATCCGAAAAGTACCAAAATTTCACCCTAAGCTAATTTCGATATTCCGAATCCAAAAATGAAGTCAATTTTGAAAAATAAAATTTACAAAATTTCAAAAAGTGGTTATTACTATTCATAACGGCTAGTTTTAATAATATTTTAATAGCATATCGTTGTTTAGTGAAACTCGGTATTGCGTACGACGCAAGCTATTGAGGAAGGTTGAAGATGCGTGTAAAGCAAGCCAAGCTAGTTTTGTGTGTAGTGAAAGATTCCTTTGATGATTTATATAACAGAAAAACAAAATATTTCTCATAAAAGTCTCAGGTGTTACATTCTACCCCCTTAAAATGAATTCCGCCCTCGAAATTAGTCACTCTGTAACAAAAAGATGAGGATACCTCACCCTCATCATATCCTCAAGCTCCCATGTAGCTTCTTCTAATTGGTGGTTCCTCCATTAAATTTTCACCAATCTAGTGGTCTTGTTTTGTAGTACTTTTTCGCTACGCTCTAGAATCTCTATCGGTTGTTCTTCATAAGAATGATCTTGCTCCAGCGGTACAACTTCTGAGCTGGGTACATGTGAAGGATCAGGTATGTACATTATCAGAAGAGATACATGGAACACATTATGAACTTGAGAGAGATTCGGTGGAAGCGCCAATCGGTAAGCTACCTTTCCAACATGATCCAGTATTTCGAAAGGACCGATATATCTAGGGCTAAACTTCCCCTTCTTTCAAAATCTCATGACCCTCTTCCAGGGAGATATTCGTAAGAACACTTTATCACCCACTTCAAAATCTAGGTCTTTTCTTCGGTTGTTGGCATAACTTTTCTATCTACTCTGAGCTGCTCTTATGTGTTGTTGAATAGATCAGACCTTTTCTGCCATCTCATCAACAAGATCAGGTCCTAATAGCTTTCTTTCCCCAACTTCACCCCAGCAAGTTGGAGTCCTGCATTTCTTTCCATAGAGAGCTTCATAAGGAGCCATATGAATACTGGAGAGAAAGATATTATTATAATAAAATTCCCCCAAAGGTAGGCGTTGATCCCAACCACCATTGAAATCCATAGAGCAAGCTCTCAACATATCTTCTAGAGTTTGAATTGTTCTCTCAGACTGACCATCTGTCTGAGGATGATAAGCAGTGTTGAAACTCAAATCTGTATCCAGAGTATACTGAAGACTTCTCCAGAACATCAAGGTAAATCTTGGATCCCGATCAGATATAATATAAAGTGGTACTCCATGCAATCTTACCACTTCCTTTACATATATCCTGGTAAGCTGATCCAGAGAGAAATCCTCTCTAATAGCAATGAAGTGTGCAGACTTTGTAAGATGATCAATTATGACCCAGATAGCATTATTGTCTTTGGATGTTTTAGGAAGTCCTGTGACAAAGTCCATAGTGATGTTTTCCCATTTCCATTCGGGTATGGGTAATGGTTGTAACATCCCTTTAGACTTTTCTCTCTCAGCTTTAACTTGCTGACAAACCAAGCATAGAGAGACATATTCAGCAACATCTCTTTTCATGCCATCCCACCAGAAGTACTCTTTCAGGTCCCTATACATCTTCGTGCTTCTAGGATGAATAGAGAATGAAGAACTATGAGCCTCATCCGGTAGCTCCTTCGTTAATTCTGGGATGGGAGGAACACAAACCCGATTCCGGAACTTTATTATCCCATCACAATCAAGGTTGAATTCAGGAATATTTCTCACCTTCTTTTGTAACTCTACTTCTTCTTTCTGTGCCTCTTTAATCTTCACATGTATAGATGGTTGAACATTCATTTGAGAAAGATACGATTTTCCCCCTTCCATTAAAATTCCAAGATCCATCTTTTGTAAATCCATAAATATTGGATCTTTTGTGATCCTCATCATGGATAAACTGGCATGGTCTTGTAAACCTAATGCATCTGCCACCTTGTTTGCTTTCCCAGGGTGGTAATGAATTGAGCAGTCATAATCCTTAATCAGCTCTAACCATATTTTTTGGCACATATTTAGCTCCTTTTGTGTAAAAATATACTTTAAACTTTTATGATCAGTATAAATGTCACACCTTTCTCCATAAAGATAATGCCTCCAAATTTTTAATGCAAAGACTACCGCAGCTAACTCCAAATCATGAGTTGGGTAATTTTTCTCATGGATTTTCAACTATCTTGAGGCATAAGCTATCACCATATCATTTTGCATAAGAACACACCCTAGCCCCTTCTTGGATGCATCACTGTAGATCACAAACCTTTCTCCACTACAAGGTAGTGTGAGTACAGGGGCACTGGATAACCTTCTTTTCAAATCCTTGAAATTCTCTTCACATTCCTCCGTCCAAACAAACTTAACTCCTTTCTGATTCAACCTGGTGAGTGGATTAGATAATCATGAACAATCTTTCACAAAACGTCGATAATATCCATCCAAAATAAGAAAACTTCGGATCTCGGTTACTGTTGTTGGTCTTGATTATTTTTCGATAACCTCTGTTTTTGCTGGATCCACATATATCCCCTCTTTTGAGATTATGTGACCCAAAAATGCAACTTTTTTAAGCCAAAATTCACACTTGGTAAATTTGGCATAAAGCTTCTCCTTTCTCAGGGTCTTCAATATAATTCTCAAGTGATCTTCATGTTCTTCCTTGCACTTTGAATAGACAAGAATATCATCTATAAAGACTACCATAAATTGATCAAGATAGTCTCTAAAGACTCTATTCATTAGATCCATGAAGATAGCAGGGGCATTAGTAAGACCAAATGGAATCACTATAAATTCATAGTTTCCATACATTGTACGGAAAGCTGTCTTTGGTATATCCTCCCTTTTGACCCTTAATTGATGATACCCAGAACTAAGATCAATTTTGGAAAATTATTGAGCTCCTCGTAGTTGGTCAAATAAGTCATCAATGCGCGGGAGAGGATATTTGTTCTTGATAATGATCTTGTTAAGTTCTTGATAATCAATGCAGAGTCTCATTGATCCATCTTTCTTCTTAATAAATAGAACAGGTGCTCCCCAAGGTGACACACTAGGGCGTATGAATCCCTTATCAATATTCTCTTGGATTTTCTTCTTCAATTCCTACAACTCAATTGGGGCCATTTTATAAGGTGTCTTTGAAATAGGAAAAGCACCCGGTACGAGTTCTATTGAAAACTCAACTTCACGATTTGGTGGAAGACCCGTCAATTCCTCTGGAAAGACATTATCAAACTCCCGTACAATGGGAATATTCTTAATTGTGATTTTCTCACCAACCATTTGAGATAAATAACCTTCATTCAGTGGAATCAAGACCCATAAGATGGAAGAACTTTCCACTGGAATTTTATGTTCATCCTTGCATCGATAGACGATCATAGATTGATCTGGAATATGAAATGTAACTTCCCTTATTTGGCATTTGATATGAGCTCTATATAAAGAAAGCCAATCCATGCCAAGAATCACATCAAATTCTACTATAGGAAGGATCACAAGATTTTCAGGAAGCACTTTCCCACAAACATCAATCAGGGAAGAATTATAAACGTTTGATGCGAATGATGTGCCATTAGGGGTTGTCACAACAAACTCGACATCTAACTGTTGATGTAATATGGTGATACCCTTAGAAAATTCTTCAGAAATAAAAGAGTGGGTGGATCCAGAATAAAAAAAACATTTTCTACTTTAGATTGGATGGTAAGTGTACCTTTCACCACATCGTTATCATACTCCACATCACTGATAGAAATTTCATGTTACTTTCCTTTGTCTTTAGCCTTATGATTTTGTTGATGTCGATCATCATCAACAACCCTTGGATTAGGGCATTTATTGGCATAATGCCCCATCTCTTTGCACTTGAAACATTGAAGTTTAGTAGGTTCATTCTGTGTATCCATTCCTTTATTTGCATCATTTGACATCTTCTTCCCATCATTGCAGCATTCAAATGCCCAATGTCCTTCCTTTACACATTTTAAACATTTACTTGTCCCATTAAGACAACTCCCTCCATGTTTCTTTCCACACTTTGAGCATAAGGGAAAGCTCATCTTCTTTTCAGTGTGCTCTTTAGATTTTCCTTTGAATTCCATTTTCCTCTTCTTATCAAACCCATATGACTGATGGGTTACTGCAATCTCTATCTCAACTTTGAGAGCACATCGAATGATTTCCTCGTAGCTATTGAAGTTCCTTATGGCTAAGGCCCTTCGAAGACTTGGTTTTAAGCCACTAAAGAATCGATCGATCTTACTCTCAGGTTGGATAATAATACCAAAAGTGTACCTTGCAAGTCTTGTAAAATTTTCTTCATAGGTACCAACAGATTCATCATCCTTTTTCTTTAGTTCAAGAAACTCTTTCTCCATATTTGTTCGGAGAATATGAGGGATGTACTTATTGAAAAATAAGTTCTCGAACTCTTCCCATTCCATGGACTCAATTTCATCTCTTGGCCTCGTATTCTGGATAAGATTTCACTATTGATCAGCATCACCTTCCAAACGATACACTACAAAGATGACTTTATCATGTTCATAATATTGAAGAACTAAAAATATCTTTTCAGTAGTATTAACCCATTGTTCAGAAACTAATGGATCCGTATACCCACTGAAAGAAGGTGGATGCTACCTCATGAAGGATTCAACAGAATGTTGCTCCTTTCTTTGCTCGTTTGGAAGTCCAGCATGATTCATAGCTTGAGAAAGTTGTGTGAGCGTGGCTACATGATTTTTCATTCCAGCTCCCATAACGTTTGGTTGCTTAGAGGGACAATCATTGCATTTCCCTTCGCATTCCGCATTAAGACGGTTCCTTCGGGTTCCATCCATTGACTAAAACCAAGAAAAATAGTGTGAGAAACAATAATTATAATAGGAAAACTTCATAATCAAGAATAAAATTTCACACTTAAGGTCTTAACCTAGGTTATTCATGGCCATTACTAATATTGTGTTCTATGCTTAGACTTATCCTTAGGGTTTTTACTAAGGCTTTCACATCCTAGTTTCCAAAGGTTGACTATACCTTTCCTCTAATACTAACTATAACGTCCCATACTTTGCATACATTGTTATTACTTAAGAATTGAAGCACACTTATTACAACATATAACAAAACCAGGAAAGGAACATATAGGTATAGTGTCTTTAGAAACTAGGAAACATAAACAACTGGTTCATAAAGCATCTACACTGTCTCCCATTTATTTCATCATATCTATAGTCCCTTTTGGCATATCTTACTTAATAACCTTCTTCCTGACCTGGGGAAAGAAAACATACAAGAGGGTGAGCTCAAATTCTCAGTAAGGGTAAATAAAAAAAATATCAATCACATTATATTCATAAGAACATAACATTTTGGAAATCTTAACCTGAAAAAGAGAGCATAATTTCATAACATGGGATAAATTATAGTAGTGAAATGAAATCCCAATAATCATAACTTAAAACATGAAACATTGTGGCATACACACATAATCATAGAGAATCATTTCCTATTAGTCAAGACTCATTTCCAATACTATCTTAGTGGACAAAGTCCATTTCTGAACCAAGTTCAATCCTTGTTTCAGTCCTATTTCACTGAACCGGTTTGACCTGCCATTCCAGCCATGTCTATCTCATGAGATATAAAATCATTACTCAATGCATTGGAGGGATATATAGTTCTCACCCATCTCATAATGATACCATTCTTATGTGTTCCACAAAATCATAAATCATACATCATTGCATAACCCATGTAATAAAAATGGGATTCTTAAACAACATGATATCATAAAAAAATTCATATAAGACAAAAGAATTAATAATAATAATTCCATCACAACATAATAAAATCAATGTAATAATAGGGATATAAACAGAACCCTATATTATCTTATATGGAAAATAATTTTGATAAAACACTTGAACTCCATTCTTGAGGAAAATATCCTTTATACTTCAAAAAAATTTTCCTTTCTTAATATGTCATACAATTTTAAACTAAAAGAATTTGATTAAAAATAAACTTGAGAAATTTTAAAGAAATCTTCTTGTAAATAATGTTTTAAAAATCCATTCATGTCGTATAAGTTAAAAAAACATTCTTCTCATAATTTTTCAGAAAAGTCAAAAAGTACCTCGTATAAAAAACGAAAAAAGATTCCTTTTATATCTTTTACTAAAACTCACCGAAGGGTAAAATTGGATTTAAACAATTGTAGGTGGATGGAAACAATATTACATATTGAGGAAACTTGGATGTGGATGATAAAATACACCCCAGTAAATACCAAAGTATAAACAATCTCGGATAAAATGAGATTGTGATATTTTCCTTTACCTTAGGTCCAATTTGCTTCGTAAGTGTCCGAACCTCTTGTATAATGATTTAAATAATGTTATTGACTTATTCCAGAATCATACTTGTTTTTATGATATCATATATGGTCATATTCTTAGCTTTTTATTAATAATATTTTATTACTACTTGTTATTCGGGTGTTTATTACTTTTTATTCTTATGCGCGTTTTGTTGAAAAAATTCATATTTTTCTTTTTAGGTTATAGATACCTCATTTCCAGAATTGTTATAGTGTAATATATATCATATTAATTCACTAAATTCATTTATATAATCATTATGCAATGAAGATCAAGTATAACAAGTCGCATCACATCGTGGAGACGGTAATCCGTACGTACGCACGAGCGATGATATCATTTCCATGATCATGGAATTGTATTTGAGTGTATGTATACTATTTCAGAATCAATATCACTTTACAATAATCATATATAGTTATTATTTACACCATTATACCCATCCGAGTAAGGTGGTGGTGGAAAATAGATAACAGCATGGCGTGGAGACGGTATTCCGTACGTACGCACGCGTGGTGATTTCGTTTTCCGTAGGATGGATAGATGGTGAAATAGGGTTGTTTAATACTTATAATAACATATAAGTATATGATAGATACTGATGTTATTACTTCATAATGAAACAACTAAATAATAAGAAGTGGAAGAAGAAATAAAGATGAAAGAATCGGTAACAGGCATTACCTCTTCTTTGAAGCGCCTCTTTGAGATCTCCTCTTAGGGAACTAAAATTGGTATTTGAAGAAAATCAGAACCTCTAGGATGTTTCTACAGAAGTGGAGAGGATATATTGTCTGGTTTTGGCCGAGCATGAAGGCTCAAAGTGGTGTGAGGAAGAGAGGGAGGAGGTGCCCTTTTATAAGGGAGGAGAGAGGCACCTTTGGAATAACTAAAAATATTATTTTATTATAAAGTCAAATTCGGTTTTCAATAGCTCCAAATTGATATATTTCTAAGCTAAGGTGGGGAGGGGTCGAAATTATCTCATCCAATAGAATTTAGACAAGTTTAGGTATCAATTTTAACCTTATCATTTATATTTAACTTTTAAGTTAGATAATTTAACTTTTACCGTGTCTTCTTGTTTTCTTACAATATAAGGTTAATAAACATACTCTATCAAGCCAAAAGAACCCCAATTTGTATATTATTAATATATATAACCTTATATAAGTCATTTGGCCGAACCTTAGATTTTTAGGAATAATATAACAATTAATAATATAGTATTTGTTTTAAAAAATATTTTATGTCAATTTTGACACTATTTGGTAATTGATTTTTGTGAAAATCATAACAGAATGATTAGTTCGAAAACATTTAATAAAATAATTACTAACATGTCATATTAACATATAAAATTATTTTAATTCGTAAAAAGTCTCAAATTACATTTATTTGGGTATTTATAACATCAATTATGTCAATATTTCATTAATAAGATAATTACTGCATCATCGTTGTATCATAAATAAATTAAATTATTTTAAGTCTAAAAATTTCAAATAAAATACCATTATGTATTAAATCTTTTTAAATTTCTAATGAATATTTATCGTCGAATTTATCTTCTATATAACTCTATATTAAAAATGATTTAATTATTAAACATTGATTTTAACTATTTTAACTCTTCTTTAAATAAATTGATAATAAATGTCCTAATCTAATCCAAGTGGGACTAAATGGTCATATTTTATTATTAAGGTTGTTTTTGGTCGAATTACACTTATCCAATAGAATTAAGACATGTGTTAGGGTAATAATAATAACACTTTTAACTTTAATTAACCTATTTACTTTTAACCGTGGTAAAAAAAAGTAAAAAGTTACTATTCACCAAAAATTATTTTCATCTCATTGAACCACATTTTAGTCCTTGATATTAACCATGTCTCTCGGATTTTCAAAATTCTACTCACATAAGAGGTAAAATTATGTTTTATGAAAAATTCAGTTTTTTGAACTACCACTTAGTGGTTTCACTATTCATCAAAAAATGAAAGTTTCCAGAAAAATACAAAAAATTAGGGCTAAGCTATATTTGATATTATGAATTCAAAAATGATGTTTATTTTACCAAATTCAAAACATATCAGTTACATTAACTAATTTAAAAATTAATTCCCGTCGTCAAGACAAATAGAGTGTTTTTAAGATATAATAACTGTCAAAAGATTGACACTTGCTTATGTCTGGTTTAAATGTGAAATTACATCCAATGAACAAAATTGTATTAAATTGTAAAAATATATTCTAAATATATTTTAAAACCACTCAAATTAATAATTTATCACTATTAATTATTTCTATTAAAAAAGTTGTTTTTAATTAAAATTTAATAATTTTCACTATTCATCAGAATATGAAAGTTTTCCGAAAAGTACCAAAATTTCACCCTAAGCTAATTTCGATATTCCAAATCCAAAAATGAATTCCATTTTGAAAAATAAAATTTTCAAAATTTCAAAAAGTGTTTATTACTATTCATAACGGCTAGTTTTTATAATATTTTAATAGCATATCGTTGTTTAGTGAAACTCGGTATTGCGTACGACGCAAGCTATTGAAGAAGGTTGCGGTTGTGTGTAAAGAAATCCAAGATAGTTTTGTGTGTAGTGAAAGATTCATTTGATGATTTATATAAAATAAAAACAAAAAATTTCTCATAAAAGTTTCGGGTGTTACATCTCAAGCCGGATCCTCGAAACTTGCAACTCCGGGGTTAGATGAAAAAGCTGATGATGAAGTGAATAAGACTTATGAGGAAAAAAGTTATGCTCACGACTTCATTAATCCTTAAGATATTGAGGTAGGATCTGAGAAAGAAAAAATTGATGAAGATGGAATTGTTCAGTTGTATGATAGTGAGCATGAGTCTCCAGATGAAGAAGCTATTCTAAAAACTGACAAGGGGAAACAAGTGGTTGTTGATAACCCAATGAAAGAAATTTTAAGGAAGAATAAATCTAGTGAATCTTCTAAGAGTAAGATGGTCAAGCTAGACGAAGAACCATCACCAAGAAAAGTGTCATATTCGGAATCATCTTCTCTTGGACATTATTTTGTCATTCAATCTCTGAAGAAGATTGTTGACACCATTCTGATCTTTCCAACCATTGACTCCAGATGTCAGATGCTCCAACATAGCATCAATCAGAAATCAGATTTTGTATCCATGGTGATGGATAGGTGTATAACGATTGAGGCTAATCACAAAAACTTCCTTATCAACTACGATGCCCACATAAAATCTTGTAAAAAAGTGGTAAGTTGGTCAAAGAATATAGTTGAAGATTTGAGAGAGATTTATAATTTTCAAGACGATGTTAAGGATGCTTTTGATTATAAAGATAGAAAAATCAAGGATCTCATAAATAGATTTGAGGAAAAGCAAAATCTTGAGCACAATACTCAGATTCTGGAGGTCAAGGATCTGAATGGGGTGTTGAACTCTATTGCCCAAATCTGGAAGAGGGAAAGGGATCTCTGGATCGAGATTGAAGAAAAGATAGTGAAGCAAGATGACTTGTTGAAGGCTCAGGAAGAGGCTCTGAAGGCTTAAGATGATAGGATCAAAGACTTAGAGAAGCATGCAGAGGAAGATCACAAGGAGCTAAAGAAGCTAAAAACCATTATAAAGAAGTTGATACCCAAAGAAGAGGAAGGAAATTAGATCAATCAGTTCTTTTGTTGTAGTTTTTCCCTTGTACAAAGTTTTCCTATCCTAGTGAAATTTTTGGTTACTTGTTGTTGTTTGGATGTTTTATATTAATCTTTCAGGTACCATTATTTCTTTTCCATGCCATAATTTTTTTTTTGGAAATCACAAAGGGGCATAAAGGAAAAATAATTCTAAGTAAAGAAAAAATATCCCTATGTAAGGGGGAGTTTATCAAAGGGGTAGTTCTCATTATGAATATTTCCATACTCAAGCTAAATGAAAATTCTCATTCCATAAATCTAGAATACAATCCTTAGTGTTCCAAAGCCAAATGGGTAGTTAGTCGTATTCATCTTTTCCAATTTGAAAAGGGAGATAAGTTTTATTTCAAAGTCTAGAAAAGTTTTTCTACGTCCTTATATTCTTTTTCGTAAGGATGTTTGTGCTTTCCAAAAAGGGGGAGATTGTTGAGTCAATAAGGTTTTCCTTATAACTTTTCCATTCCTTCATACTTGGGGAGATTGTTTAATAAATTAAGTTTCATTATGACTTTACATTCCCTTCTTGTTTTGAAAATCACAAACACCTTATCTCAAGGAAAATCTCTTTTTACCCTATGGTTTACTTCTATAAGTAAAAAATTTCTTCTCCAAGGAAATTTATCCTTATCATGTTTTCATTGTTCATATCATAATTTTTAGAAGTGTAAAATTCGGTTTGAAACCAAAACAGTGGAATCCTATAATTACCTTGATATGAAGCATTCAATTTTAGGATCCTAATTCTGTTTACGAATTCTGGTTACAAACTCTTATATGTTCTGACTTCGAATTATAATTATGAATTCTTGTTACGATCTATTATAAGTTCTAACTCCAAATTCTGATTATGAATTCTGGTTACGAACCTGTCTGAGTTCTGACTCCGAGTTCTCTGAATATAGACTCTGAACTCTTATGAGTTCTGACTCTGATTTATCATGAACACTGACTCTGAACATAGTATGTTCTGGTTCCGAATTCTTGTGAATCTAGATGCCAATTTTCCTTGAAATTCAGACTCCGAAATTCTATAAAGTTCAGGTTAAAAATTCTTTGAAAATAGAATTCGAATATCCTTGTATTATTGTCTCCAAATTCAATTTTTGTTAGAATCCGAACTTTCGTTTGCTTACATTCAGAATATTGGATTTTAGTTATGTAACCATATTTTTTCATACATTAGTTTTGTTATAAAACGATGTCATGCTTTCAGTTTCTCACTAACCATTGGTTGAGTGACATGTGTACAGGTCTCTCCGAAATTCAAGGAAAAATATGAACATTGGAGGAGTGAGCTAACTGTTGAAGTCGTGCCTATAAATAGGATCTCATTTTAAATAGCTCATAACAAGTTAATCAATCTAGAGATTACATGCTGCAGATGTTATTTCTAGAGAGAGAGGCTTTATTGATTTGTGTGTACTGAACTTCTGGTTCAGATTTTCTTTGTGCAACTCTGATTGTTGTTGTGTACAATCGAGGGCTTCTGGGGATAGAAAGAAAGAGGTTCTAGTTACCTTGAAATTGAGGGCTTCCTTGCTGAGGAAGACAGAGGTGTCGACTACCTTGAAGTTGAGGGCTTGTGGGGATAGCAAGACAGACTCCAGTCTTCGTATCAAGGGCTTACCCTAGTGTGGGTAATACATACATTCTTGAAAGTATAAATCAAGGGACCTTTATCCAAGGTTATTGGATACCCTACTCTTTGGGTTAAAAGATTTACTACTTGTTACTTGTTTTGATACAAGTTTTCGTTGAATTTATATTGTTGAGGAAAGTATAAATATCTTATACTTCCTTATACTTGTAATTTGATTTAGTTAGATACTATAAGATTTAAGGTATAATATTCATCCTTGTACACATTCATTAAGTTTCATTTCCAGAACCATCTCTTCTGAAATCACTTTCTCGGAATCATATTTCCGGAATCAAGCAAGTGTGTAGAACAAAAGGTTTTGTGAATTACTTTGTTTAACCTTGTTAAACATAACCATTTTTAAAAGTTCCAAAGGACTTTTTTAAAGTGTACAATTCACCCCCCCCCCCCTCTTTTATTTTAAGAATCATTAGATACTTTTCTCAGTATCTCTTTTTATTTCGATCCTACATTTGGTATTATAGAGTATATCATACTCACATACCATCTCAACAGATTTACCACCTTTTGATGGTGAACCCTTTTTAAATCTTGTTTTTTGCTTCTTTTATATGTTCTGTTTTAAAAAATAAAATTCGTATTTAGAATTTGGATATAAAATTTACTTTGGATGAAATTTTTGTATTTTTCAAATAAAGATCAATTTTAATGAATAGTTAAAAATACAGCTCTTTAATTCCAAACTGCCTTTTAATATAATTGATTTATATAGTTAGATTGTTCATTTAATTGGTTTTTAAGTTTTATTGTATTTTACTTTTATCATTTAATAATATTTTGGTCATTTTAAGTAATTTTACACTGAAATTTAACATAAACACATGCCAATATTTGGGAAGTTTTTATTTCTTTAAAACACGCTTTTTGGTTTTGAAAATAGGAATTAATTTTAAATTAATTTCTGTAAATTATATTTTTTGAATTTGATAAAATTGATTCCATATTTGGAATAAGGTGGTCCAAACAGTGTAAATATGTAACTTTTATTTTTAGACATTATGAATAGTAACTTCTGTAAATATTTTATTTACCATGGTTAAACGGTAAATCTCGTAAAAAATGGTAAAAGATAATATTTTGATAATAGTAAATTACCCTAACATGTGTCCTAATACTATTGGATGAGATATTTAGGACCATGTATATCCTTGGGTCGATTTTATGACCCCATGGAAGAAATTTTGTTTGAAAATGACATTTAGTTACATTTTATTTAAAATTAATGAAAATATAACATAAATATGTATCTTTTACGTAAAAAATTATATGTGGTTATATAAGTGATTAATTTGAATATAAATACTCATTAGAAATAAAAAAAAATTTATACATCATGGTATTTTATTTATAATTTTTAGACATCAAATAAATAAATTTTTTAATGACACACTGATGATGAAGTGATTACCTTATTAATGAATGTTTTTAATAAATGAGATTATAAAAATAATAATAAATTTATTTTTAAACATTTTATTCCATCCTAGAATTTTATGGAATGTTATTACATGTTATATTTGTATTGATGAATGTTTCTTGAAATAATCATGTTGTTATGGATTTTTAAAATGTCATGATATGAATAGTATATAAGATGCCATAAAAAGGATTTTAAAACAAATACTGTTTTATTGAATGGTATAATAGTCCTAAAAATCTTATATTCTTCCAAATTAAATATATAAGGTTTAAAATTTCATTAATGAACCCCGTGAGGTTCTATTTTCATTTTATAGTAAATATACAAACCATATAGTATGAATATGCATGAATACATGTTAAGAGTCAAATATGTTAACTAAGGGTTAATACTAAAAAATAAGGTTACATTTGAAACCAAAATTTGTTTAAAAACTATGGTTTGATAGGATTTATAACAGTCCTCATCTTATGTTAGAATTAAGTGAGTTTTGGACCTTTTTAAAATCTAAATTCAGTTTATAATAAAATAATCTTTCAAACTTTCCTAAAGTACACCTCCTCCCTCTTATAAAAGGCCACCATCTCGAACCCTTACTCACACATATCAAGCCTCCTTTCCTAATAAAAAATCTTCCAAAATAAGCTCCCAAAACCTCTATCTTCCTACTAGAAGACATACCTTTAGAAGTAATCAATTCAATAAGTCATCTTATCATAAATCAATAGGAGTTACCTGATTTGTGGTAATGTCTTCTCTCAAACTTATTCCATTTATTTTCCTTCTACAACCCCCTAAATTCTCATTATTCAATTATTTTTTAAAAACACAAGTATCATAATTATATTATAATATTTTTATGAAAATTATTAGACCTACACTCACACACACATCCATCTATTGGATTTAGAACACACTATTTCTTTGGACCGTGAACTACTTCTTCACAAAATGATGTTTGTTCAATTATCTCCTATCATCTCTCATGGTGGAAATTAATATGGAAATGTATTTATATATGATATATATTTTATTTATATTTTATTTATTTTTATTCATTTTTCATTTATATTATAAACTAATTCTTTTTATAATGTGTAAATACGATAATTTCATTTGAGGAAAGGTGGAAAACCACCCCCTCAAAGTGATATGACTCGTTCATGCTGTACATGGAACATATAAAGGATAAAATTAATGAAAATATGTAACATATATAACATATATATTATACTTGAATTATAATATAATTATTTATCATTTATTTTTAATTCCTATAAATATGAAAAATAAATGAAGTTAGCGTTCATGCATACGTATGGCTTACCGTCACCATGTACAATGCATTTCAATTATTATATCCAAATGTTATGGAATATTCTATATACATATGTAATAGATATAATACATATATAATTTATATATATTATATTTAAATCCTTAATTAAACATTGGAGATAATGGACTTATGACCACATGGACAATTTTAATTATAACAAGTTAATTTTGGACTCAAGTACCGAACATCGACAAAACGATCGATATGAACTTGAATAATCATATTATTGTTATTGAAATGTAAAAAAGTTAAATAAAATGAATTATAAACTTAAAAAAATTCTGAAGAAATTATAAATTAACTTAAGTTTATTATTCATCAAGAATAAGGAACACATGTGACGAGTTGTCCTCGAGGTAAGGGATCCTTTCACCCTCCTCTATTAGTCAAAGACTTATTATATGTTATGTGTTTTAATTTCCATTTTATTATGTTGGGATATGTTCTTATATATCCTTATTTCTATAAATTTTATGTCGAAGTGATGAGAGAACCTTTTCTCTCTCATCAACTCATTTTTTGAATTTTTATGTGACGTTGTTAGGCTGCTGAATTTTTGTAAGGGAATTTATAAATGCAATTTCCACTCATTGGGTTTTATGGATACTTCGTTGGATATACTATGCCAAAATTATTTGTGGAATCACTGTTTATTAATTTATATTTTAATTTACTCTTCCCTTTGTATGGATATACTATTCTTACACATAATATTCCCCTTGATAAATTCTTATGTCATTTATACGATCTTTTTAATGGATTCTGTCTCAATTTACATTCCATTTAGACCTATTTATTATTATACACCAATTCACTATTATATGGTTTATATACTTCCCTTTTACATATTATATCATGAATCTTATTATTCTTTTTATATTATATGTTTTTATTAATTTTATTCTTTAATTATTTTTATTCAAGTACTTCTGATATGGTAAGGGACTCATTAACAAAAACATAGTCTTAAATGTTTAAAAGATTTAATAAAACATTATTTTACATGTTTTAAACATTTATTCTTATAAATATTTTCCATTAATTTCACTAATTTCTATATGGTTTCAAGGATTTACTTATATGGACATTAATGTTTTAAAATATAAATTCTTTTAAATGTTTTAGAGTTGTATGACACTCTGATTCAAAAATCTATATATAAAATATTTTAAACGGTTTTGGAAATTGATTGAATATTTCAATATCTTTAAATAAATTCTTATGATTACTTAGTTAAATGTTGATATTTTAAATCTTTTATGTGTTATGATTATGTAATGGTACTTGGACATTTGACGGGTGGTTACGTGATAAAATAGATATAGGTGGTTCCGTGATAAATCTAGGGTGGGTGGCCTTGATATAGCTCTACAATGCATTAGGTCACATGACAGATGTAAACATTAATATTTCTCTTAAGATATTTAGGGAATATATTTTTATGGGTATTACAAACTTAACTCCCTATGTTGTTGTGAAATATAAAATGTCAGTAAATATGGATTCCACAAGTAACCTTTATGATTTATGATTTCTATATGTTATTCATAAATCTAATGATTTCATGAGGTCTGTGTTCCCAATACATTCGTTAGGGCCTGCATATCCTTCACGCAGAGGACGCCCTGCTGTTACCCTACATTACCACTTTCCAAAGGTGGGCGACATCCATTCCTTTTTCAGGGGCGTCTGCTCCTTGATCGAAACGAGATGATGGGATATCCGTTCTTCCTTCTGTGGGTTCCTCCATGAAGCTCATCACCTAGTCTGAGTCTCCCTCATAGATTTAAATCCTAGTTCGTGAAGCTCTTCCACATGCCATATCTTCATGGACACCAATAAATTACACTGCTTCTGTCAGGACCTTCCAAGGGGTTTGGTCAGGGCAGCAACCATCAGTTAGAAGAGTAGCCACGTTGGGGCATCACTGGCATATCTTGAAACTAGGGAATTGGCATGTCTGTCTTCTATCCCTTACCATAGGGATTCTCAAGGGAGCAGAATCCCGAGGCATCCCACATCAAATGCGGGGAATTGTACGACATTTCCATGTATCATAGGGTTTCATCAGCTTCCCATGTTTAACACAGGGTATGAATCAAGTTTAACGTCCAGCGGAGACGGATCAGACTGATCAAAACACTAGTTAGAGTGCATTAGATTGAGGAACCCCCTGTAGGGAACACCAATATTGGGGCCAACACGCGGGTGGCTTTCCGAATTCTGTGAAGGGGAATGATATGGCATGATCTCACCGGGATGTGGTAGCCCCGATAAGAATCAGGATGGACGATGTATTTGGGCTTGAACCTTAGAGAGACTTCCTTCGTACCATGCCTTAGCATGGATCAAAGTCCCAGTAGTTCATGATGGATTGGGGCTTACACTCTGAGGCGGCCCAAGGTGGTGGAACTTGATCCTCGTGGAGGATTCCTATATACCATGCCTTAGCACGGATCAAAGTCCCTGTAGTTCAGGATGGATTGGGGATTACACTCTAAGGCGGCCCATGGTGGTGGGGCTTGAACCTCGTGGAGGCTTCCTATGTACCATGCCTTAGAAAGGATCAAATTACACGTATTTTGATGGGACAATGGGACACCTAAAGAGGAAACCTGTGAGCATAGACGCATGGATGGGACCCAAAGTAAGTGGAACCTACGGGTAAGGGCATGAGCTTCCTAAGATGTGTGGGATCGAGGGAGTGATCAGGATGAGACATGGGTGTTGGGCATGAACCCCGTGGAGGCTTCCTACTTATCCCTCTGGCAGGGAATCAAAGTCCACATAGTTTGGGTAGATAGTTTAACGTCATGCGGGACGGTGGCGAACCTGATGTGGAGGAATGACCGATTGGTGGGCTTGAACCTCGTGGAGGCTTCCTACGTACCATGCCTTATCACGGATCAAAGTCCCCATAGTTCGGGATGGATTGGGGCTTTCACTCTAAGGTTTCCCAAGGTGGTGGGGCTTGAACCTCATGGAGGCTTCCTACGTACCATGCCTTAGAACGGATCCAAGTCCCTATATTTCGGGAAGGATTGAGGATAACACTCAGAGGCGGCCCAAGTTGGAGGGGCTTGAACCTCGTGGAGGCTTCCTACGAACCATGCCTTAGCACAGATCATAGTCCATGTAGTTCATAGGTACAGTTTAACGTCATGCGGGATCGTGGTGCTTTGACGTTTAACGTCCTATGACTCGGAAGAGGGCATTTGGGGCTTATGCTCTAAGGTGGCCCATGGTTTTTTATGTTCGGTGCTCACTCTAGGATCACAGGAGTCATGCCTAGTGAGAGAATCAAGAGAGAGAAGAGTCCTGACGATCACGTGGCGAATGGTGCGTCTGTGAGAAATGAAGAGGGGCTTACGTGTTGAGCAGCCCGTGGTGTCAGGGCTTACTCTAGGATGGAGGCTTGAGGTGGAGACAAAGCTGAGTGGGAGAGGGATTTGGGACCAAAGAAAGGAGGAGCCACGTTCCCTATCGCGTCCTCCGCTGGCCTTGGGGACCGAAGATGAAAGGAGGGAGCACCATTCCCCATCACGCCCTTGGTTTGATTTGGCGTTGAGGGAGGGAGGAAGAACAGGGGCGCTGCCTCCTGCAAGAAAGGTTAAGGGCTTACACCAAGGTGGATTCCCTTTTCCATGGGAAAATTCTACTCCAATAAGTAGGATATCATCCCCTATGAGGGGTGATCCCCTCTTCGTGGAGACAATTGGGCATGGAGAATGTCCAAGGTGAGGGACCTTGTGTGCGAGGCATGGGGCCATGTCACAGTATAACGTCATGTGCTGAGGACGAGGTGCTTGTAAGTTTAACATCCTACAGCTCAGAAGAGGTGGGTTTTCTCCACATCCCTAGGACATACATAACTGGTACCCTCTTCCCCTTATGGAAGGGAAGGCAACAACAATGCCATACTGAGGGGGTGTCGCAGAGCGAACCATCGAGGGGTCCATGTTAGCATGGCTATGTGAAGAAGAAATAGTCGTTAGCGTGCCTATGAGAAGAAGCATGAGGCAAAGAAACGAAACAGGAAAAATTGTCCAAGGGACTTTGAGTTTACTTAGTACAATCCTATAAGGTCGTACAAGAAAACCATGTATGGTGCAGATGCCCGGGGTGCACAAGACACCTGTGAATGGCACCCGGAAGAAGGGCATCGTTTGCCCGTGTAAGGGGGCGCCCGGGGAGCACCGAGGTGAAGGGGCCTTGGGGATTTCACGCAACTCTTGAGGTTTGCTAGAAATAAAGGGTTCCGGCATGAAAATCCTCGGGTTGGTGCAAAATCAGTGTTTCTTGTGCGAAACAGGGGGGATGAGGTTTTGCTCATGAATAGGAGGATTGCGCACAAGGTGTAAGAATTATGCGCAGGCAGCAAATCCCGCGCAGAAGAATAGGTGGTGCGCACAAAGGAAGGGATTGTGTGAAACTGGAAGGCCTACAAGCAATGAAAGGAATTGTGTGCAAGGGAAAACCCCAAAGGGGTGGGAGTTTAGTCTATTTTATGGGGATCTCGCAAGAAGGTGGACCCCGGGGCGACATGGTGTGAAAAAGAACCATACCTGAAGTCCATATTGCGCGCACACGGAAGGTGAATTTCACACCCGAGAGGTGGTTTGAATTCTTCAACCCCGAAAAGGAAGGGGGTATCCTTCTATTTATAGGCATCCGACAGCGCAGAATTTAGGGCTGGGAAAAATAACTGCACAAAGGAGGCGGTGGTGTGAAAGTTCAACTACGCGGGACGCGGGAGTGAAATTATTTCATGCTGGCGCCGGGAATCTTTGTGAATCCCGGTACTTTTCGCGTGGGATGGGTTTTTTCATGCACTTCACCCTTTTTTCACGCAACACCTTTGGGTCCTCTAGACCGTGTCGATGGGTCTGAATATGATTTCACTTTTATGTTTCAGAACTTTCTCCAGCACTTAATCACTTTTCAGCGTCTACAAATGCCCCCCCTCAGAATTGGATCGGCGAGAGCGGACAACGATCAGATTCCAAGGGAGACACAGAAATGTAGTTCATCGTGGCCCCCTTGCTTGAAAAAATTTTTAGTGGATCCCTAAACCTGGCTGGGCACGGAATATGATTTTTTCATGGGCGTGGAACCTAGGCGTAGCCTATAAAAGCCATCGCGGGTCCCTTGCTCCGTATGATTTTTCTTGTGTGATAAGATTTGAGCTCTAGTGCGCAAAATCAATTCTGATCCTACGTGAAAAAACAACTCTTCGGCACGTAATTCCACCGAGATTTGGTGACATTTTACGTGCAAACCCGGGATTTTTCGCACTACAACCTGATATTTCGCGAGAGCTTCAGATTTTACGTGACGAGCTCTCAGATTTCATGCCAAACACCCATATTTCGTGAAATCTCTCCCGAACTTATTTGGAAGTGGATGGATGAAAATCAAGATGATGAGGGGGAGGCCGCTACTCGAAGAGTTGAGATGGTTGCGAATCTGGAGGTTTACGGCGTGAAGAGGGTTGTCTCCAATAACCACACCCTCTTCAACATGCTAACCCCCTGCCAGAAAGAGTACGCCCTGTCTGAAAATCTGTCGTTGTGGGACTTCGGCATTCTGGAGGAGGTTCCCCTACTATGTTTTGAGGTTGATACACCGCTGGCATGGGTGACCCACGAAGATGACCTTCCTCAATACAACGTCACCAATAATGTTCATCCTTCCAAAGAAACCAGGAATATGGATGTATATGTCCTAAATCCCATGACTAGAACCGTTGATGGGGGTGACCCTGTTGCGGAGAGCTCACCAGCCCTCTACATGAGCACATTCCATGAAAGCATCACTAAAGAGACCAAGGGTTGGCTGTAGGCCAAGGATCTGCAGTTTGGAGGCAACTTTACCAGTGAGTGGGCCTGAGCATACTGGGTTCGCCACACATGCGATCAATTTGGAGCCGATCTGCTACACATTGGTCTGTTTGAAGCAGTGTGGACATCACAGTTCCACTTCTACCGGTAGCCTATTGTCGGGCCAGATCTTTTCACCCTATAGTTCCCTGACCCCTACACTTTCCACCTTCATCATGGGGAATTCAGTATTATTCTTTGGTTCATCCACTACATCGGTGGCATCCCATTAGAGGGCCACCAATATGATTAATTCCTCCTGCCGATGAACATCTAGAGTGACAGGTCTCAAACACCCATACTGACGTGGAAACTTCTGGAGCTGGCCAAGGAGAATCTGGGGGTCAAGGAATTACTGAAATACATAACCTACAAGGACTGGTTCAGCCTGTTCCTGGAGAAGGATCCGAAGGTCAAGATTCTAGGGTGGGGGATACGGTGTCCAACCACGGTTCATAGGAGCAAGAGTGGATCATACTGGAAAATCCTGGAGGCGGGTCAATACCAATCGTGGGGTTATAGCATGAATGAGGCCCGAGACCCAAATGTTTGGTACGCCAGATTCCTCACCATAATCCTGAGTGGATGGCTCTTGTCGGTGAGGGACGGAATGATTGGTGTCCGTCCAGTGACCCTAGTGATGGGGGGAATCATGGCTGTCAATAAGAGGTTTAACCTGGGGGTCCCCGTGCTGGCTCGGCTATACACCATCTTGGGACACATCCCAAGATGGGGGATCTCCTAGGTAAGTATGTGGCCCCTTCCATATTATTCATGGCTGGGTTTTGGCTCACTACGATGGATACACTTTCCCAAATACCATCCGCCCTCCAGGCGATGGCCTACGACCCTCTCTACTGAATATTGCCGGGGTCATGCCAATTCCACTCAATGAGGAGGGAGTACAGATCCAGATTGGTAACCATTCCAACTTCTCTTTGAGTCCATTCCCCACCCCAACGGGTCATCTAATAGGGGAAGTTCAAGGATCACTAGAGTAGAAAGAGTACTTCTAGAGCATCAAAGGCAGGGTGCTTGTGGCCCGGATTGATGGGAAGATCTTTTGCGATCCTTATGTCCTGTCTAGGTTCGCCATGTAGTTCAGATGCCTCCAGCGAATACCAAAAAGATTATACACAGATGTCCGGGAGGAGAGGCATCCCTACGTTTTTCGGCAGCTATGGCTGATGTTCACATCTTACGGCTCTGGCAACATCATCACTTTCACTCCCACCGAAGCCGACGCTTGCCTCTCCACCGAGTATGCTAAACATTGTACATAGAATACCTTGAGGGGATTCTGTGGAAGAAAGTTCGGCATCTCAATGTCTCTAGTGCAGAACTTCTTCAGTGAGAGAACAGGCAGGGTGCCGCTAGAGGGGGAGGATCAGGAGCACCTCATTCAACGGGGCCTACGCCGACCGGAACCTTTACAGCAGGGGTGTCGCATGGCGTGGTCGTTCCCTCGTTTCCTAAAGGAGGGGGGTCACATAGAGCGGCCAGAGAACTTCTTGGTAAGAAAATAAGAGACCTGCTTCAGCCTTCCCACGCTATGATCTTCCCAACGCTATGGTCGGTGTGAATAACCATGTGGCAGTGAATGATTACTGAATCCCCCTGGAAGAAAGTAGTGCGAGACTGAATCTAGTTTCCAGAATTCGGGCTTGTCCGGGTCTTCGACAAAGTGGACTGAAATCATCGGCATGCATACCGAATGGCCATGGACACATACGCACGCCAACATGGTCGGCATATGAAGCCACCTCTCTTGGTGAAGGTGCTGCTCGGCCAGGAGCATGATCTGTAAAGGATTCCATCGGGGGATAATGACAGCGATGAGTTGGAGGGTGAAGAAACAGGAGAGGAAGCAGAAGGAGAAGGGTAAGGGGAAGGAGAAGTAGAAGGAGAGACTAAATGTTAAGGGTCGTAGGGGGTGTCCTACAAAGGGAGCTTTCGAGAGAGTGGCGAGATCATCGGCTCTGATATGGATGTGACTGTGCTACTCGAGGTATGCTTCGACCCTTATCTTCCCCTATATTCTCTTTCCTTTTCAATCCTTAAACCACAATTCTTATCATACTCTGGAGAACATCAGTGCTGATCAAGCGTCTCATACTGAAGGAGGGGTGGAAGTGGTAGGAGGGAAAGGTGGATCACCGAAACCCAGTATCGAATTGATGAGTGCTAAGGGATCCCCCTCCATGACAGCTCCTGTAGTGGCCAGGGTACTAGGGGTTTTGGCCCTGGGTTCTTGTAAGTTCATTGCCTTGATACTGGTACTCACTGTCGGAGGACTCAACTGATCAGGGTGACACTTGTCTGTACAGTGATCACGGCATTGGAGGCTCATTTGGCTGCTGAGCTCGGACCATCTGTGAGTGTGCCGTTGGAAAACATGCTGCCCTATCCAGAACATGCCCCCCAAACTGAGTTGGCTCCTGTAATTGGTGAGCAGGGATCAGCGTACATCGGTGGTGCTGCCATCGGGGCAGGCCCGAAAGTCGACGAGGGTGCCACCAGGATCGAAGGGAGAGAGGAAGGTCACCCATATACTGAGGAGACTATTCCCCTGGGAGAAATATCTGAGGAAGACCCTTGAGCTGCCCTATTGGTTGTCTTCCTATCTATCAGCCCGCTGATCTCGAAGAAATTGATGATTCAGATTCAGAAGCGGCCGAGGAGATTCGGATGATGTGACGCAAGGGATGGAAGTGCATCCTGAGTTTTCTCAATTAGCCCCAGGCGGAATGGTTGAAGCGGATGGGGTCAATCAATACCTAGTTGTGGTTCATATGTGCTGGAGGGGCGGATTCTCAATGCTTTCACCTGATGGTCCATGATTACATGGTTGAGAAGATACTTGAGAGCAGCCGGCGCGCCAACGTCATCCTATGCCAGGAGGAGTTGGGGAGTACCCGAGCATTTCTGAGGGCGGAGCAGGAAGTCCAACGCCTTGATGAACAGGTGAAGGAGTAGAAGATATTCATCGCAAACTACTCTGATCTTGTGGAGCAGTTCAGTGCCTAGCTGTAGGATGCTCAAGAACAACTCATAGAAGCGAGTCGCCAGAAAACCGAGCTCCAAACAGAATAGGCGCGAGCGCGGTCCATGGTCAGTGAGCTGCGCTCCACAGCCACCGTTGAAGAAATGGTCCTAAGGGGATGGGAGGCAGTCATAGGGGCCACCAGTGAAAAGGTGGTGGCATTGGAAAGATCTATCAAAGAATCCGACCCTTAGGGGCCCTGTTTTGGACAAACACATAAACTTACCCTACTTTAATACTTCTTACTCTTTTGAACTATATGTATGAGAAAACTTATTTACTTTCCCCTTTTCATAACATACTTTTCCCTTTGGTTTAACGTGGTTAACCATAATCCCGAAATAAATAGCAATCCATAACTAAGCTCATGTGGGTCATGAGAAGCAAAGGTGGCTCGTACTATCACTTCGTTTGATCGTGGGAGCATCAACCAAGCTTCGGGCATTCAAAATTTGAACCCGGATTTCTGAGGAGAAGAGGGAGGCCTGATCAAAGGAAGAGGACCTCAGAACAATTGAAGTATCGCCTTCTCAATGTGCTCTAGCACACAAGCGGGGAAATGGAAGGGGCATTGGAATCAGTCCGAACATAGGGAAATGAAAAATTTGAATCATGTTACCCAAATTTTTAACACTATAGGAGGGGCATGGAAAAGAAGGATGATTGGTGATCGGGTTCAAAACATAGCATTCCTATTGAGTTAGCCTGAAATGGGGACAATAACTGAGGGTTGAATACTTACCATGTTTGCAACACGGGACCTAACTCAAATATCATCGATCAATCTTCTGAGACGTTGGCCCAGGAAAGCAGGTGTACCATATGTCAAGCATCCATACTGTTAGGGGGTCCCTTCAAACATGATTAGTCGTCCGGAATGTTGGACCAGGATAGCAGGTGGACCATAGGTCGAGAACCCATACTGTTGGGGGGTCCCTTCAAACATGATCAGTCCTCCAGAACGTTGTCCCAGGACAGCAGGCAGATAATAGGTCGAGCATCCATATTGTTAGTGGGTCCCTTCAAACATGATCATTCCTCCAAAATGTTGGCCCATGATAGGAGGAGGACCATAGGTCGAGCATCCATACTGTTAGGGGGTCCCTTCAAATATGAAAGAGGATGAAAATCTGAATAAAGGGGCACAGAAAGTGTGGAAATAGAAGTGGTGGTTTTTTCAAACAGAATCCAACACTCCCAAGATTATCCCACCTTTGTGGAAGTACCTCAGGCGGACACATCAATCTAATCTTGGATCATCCCAACTTTTCGACAGGACCTCTCTGGTGAGGGGACTGTCGCTTCCCAATGTCATCATGGGGCATCCCTAATTTGTTTGGGGGAAAATGATGAAGTTAGAAAACTCCCCGAGAAGTCAGGACAAGGGACCGACTGTGAGGGGGGATGGAATATGTGATTCCCGGGGCTGGACCCGAGACAGAATTTTGGGGCGTTCCTACATTTCACCTAAGGATGGGAATCAAGTCGCACGTAGTTCTGGAAAGGGTCATAGTTTAAGGTCTTAGAACTCGGAGCAGTGATGTGGTAAAGAATGTAGGAGACACATGTTATGGTGATTATGAAACCCGACGTGAATGGGGACATGAGTGCTACTTACCATGTGTTCCCTGAGGAAGTGTTTCGTTCAAGGGACCGAACCCGAAAGTTGTTTGGGCCCACGAGGAAGTGCTCGGGCACTCCTACGTATCTCATGAGCATGATAATCAAGCCATACGTATTTCTTAGAGGGTGGCACATCATTGTAAGGTACCAATGTGAAGGATTAAAGGGGCGTGTGGGTCTAGTCCTCGCATCAAAATAAGTGTCATTTGATGTATCTTATTTGTCCTTTTGGGTAAATGGTTTTTCTTTTGTGGAGCGACCGTCCTAGGGTAGAAACTCCTAGAATCGCCACAATAATAATGTCATATATAGGCATTGAAAAATGGTATGGTAAATGACCAATACCCAACGTGATGTCCTCTATGATGAGGTCACCACAATGCAGTCCCGTTTTCTCTTCGTGTGGTTGGGACGATATCATCACATTTTAGGGTCATGTGGTAGGACCAAACAGCACAGTTTAAAGTCGTATAGCTTGGACCTGGGGGAATATGCATGACGTGATAAAACAAAATCAACGTGAATGTGGACGAGGTCTAGATTACCGTGCGCACATCTGGGATAGGAGCCTTAGGCCAAGAGGTCGGTGGGGGTCAGAGGATAAGGGGTAGGAGACGCTAGATTCCAGTTGAGTTGGACCTGAAATTAAATGTTCGGGTGACCCCACATATCCCATGAGGATGAGGTTCAATGTGAGCATGGCTCTTGGAGAAGATCCCCACCCATAGTCTTAGCGCTCGGATCACGGGAACCCCGAGAGACGTCGTATTGCACCTTTGCCCCCTGACGTGAGGAAGTGCATTGAGGGATCGTTCAAAAAGTGTCAAGATTCCACTCGGACATGATGGGATGGAACATAATTTGAATCATGCAACCAACATTCAAGGCCTGAAGGGGCTGGCATGACGACAGAGGATTACTGCTGACCTTTTTTGCAACACAGTATCCTGTCGCGTTAGCCTGAAATGGGGATGAACAAATGAGCATCAACCGCTAACCATGTTCGCAACATGGGGTTTGTATCAATTTGTTGTCCGAAAATCCTTGGGGGAATTGGCCCGTAATAGTAGGAGATCCCTTATGCTTGGTATCCATTCCGTTTTTGGGGGTCCCTTCATGTGTGAGAGATAATGGGGTTCCAAATAAAGGGGAACATGAATCTTGACAAGTGGAAGGAACTTGCCTATGTTGAATCTGACACTCCTAGTCCTAGACCAAAGTACTATGAACACATTGGCAGACCACTGCAATGGGTTGAGGGGCTCAATTTGAGAGTGGCCAAGAGATGGCAGATTCCAGGGAGAAAGGGGGCATGGATCCAAAAACCTCGTACCACACCTATATATCCCCCTCATGGAAAGAGAAAGGCCAAGGGGCCTAGGTGACCGAGATATCATGGGATCTCTACGATATGGGGCTGGACCTAAAGTCTAAATTTCCAGGCGGTCCTACGTATCCCATTTGGATGGTAATCAAGCCACACGTAGTTCTTAAAGATAGAGTTTAACATCATGCGGGATGACATACATTTTAACATCATACAGGACGACATATAGTTTAACATCATGTGGGATGACATATAGTTTAACATCATGCAGGACGAGCAGTTTAAGGTCATGTAGGACCATAGGCTAGTTTAAGGTCATGGAGGACCAAGTTCATAGGAAAATTATTTCTTGAGGAACTTGGCATTGGTGGGAGGACTTATACGCTCACCATCCATGGTCACCAGGAAGTATGCTCCCTTGGGAAAAACCTTATGGACAATGAAAGGTCCTTCCCATTTTGGCACCAACTTGGGTGGTTTCCTGCTAGGGATCATTGGTTCCCAGAGGGCTAATACCAAATCACCTTATAGGAAAGAGTGGAGGCGAACCTTCTTGTTGAAATCCTGAGCCATCCTACTCTGATGCCTTTCTATGTTGTGCAGGGCACAAATCCTGTACTCGTCCAATACTTCAAATTCAGCTACATGGATTTCAGCCACTCTATCTAGCTCATGCTCATCATAGACCTCTGTTCACAATGAGGGAAATATAATCTCAATGGGCAGGATGGCATCGGTTCCATACACCAGGAAATATGGGGTGACTTGGGTGGAATTACGGGTCATCATTCGATAAGCCCATAGGGTGTTGGGGAGCTTATCTGGCCAACTCTTCTTGTTCTGACCAACCCCTTTCTATAGAATATTAGAGAGGGTTTTATTGAATGCCTCAATTTAACTATTTTCTTGCACGTGATAGAGGGAGGTATGGTTGGAGCGAACGTTGAACTTGGCATACACTTTCTTCATCTCAGCTGACCGGAAGTTGGTGCCATTATCATTGAGGATAGCGTGAGGTACCCCAAATCGATAGATGAAATTATAACTCACGAAGTTGATGATAGAACGGGCCTTGAATTCCTTGAGCAGAATGGCCTCTGAAAACCTGGAAATGAAATCTGTAGCGGTTAGAATGAATTGGCATTGGTGAGCCATTGCCAGTGTGTCTGGTCCTACGACATCTAACCCTCAGACTGAAAAGGGACAAGAGTACTTTGTGGTATGGAGAGGTTTCAGTGGCCGACGCAAAAAGTTAGCATGAAATTGGAATTCATGGAACCTCTTGGTGAACTCGATGCAGTCGTGGATCATGGAGGGCCAGAAGTACCCCAATCTTCGAATCTAATGAGACTATTTCGGCACAGGCTGGTGGGAACCAGAGGAAATGGTGGGAACCTCTTGCATGAACTATGGAATATCAACCTACTGAATGAAATGGATGAGAATACCATCAAAACTGTGTTTATAGAGTATCTACACAATGTTGGGACCACTCTGGAGCATAAACTGCAGCGCACGGTGTCGAATTCGCTCTCGCTCAGCCCAGTCTGATGGGAGATTACCATGTTGGAGGTATTCAAACAAGGGTGTCCTCCAATCGGCAACTACTTCGATCAGCGCATCTAGAAGATCTGGGGGTCCTGATGTAGAGGCACTGGTGGTAAGATAGCTTACTCGTGGGTCGTCATGACCATCTGGGGTAATAGGATCCATGACTCTCCGATGCACCACGTGGATAATTAGATCATCCTACTTGGGCTCTACAAGTGATAAAGCTAAACTGGCTAAAGCATCTTCTTGACCGTTTTGTGACTGAGGGACTTGGATAACCTCTGGACGAGAAGGGAACTAGGCCATTAGCTGGAGAGTGTGTTCTAACAATGGTATGAGTTATGGCTTCCTGACAATATAGTCACAATTGACCTGCTTAATAACTAGCTCGAAGTCCCCTTTCTCATGAAAATGGGGCATGTCGATCTCAAGGACCAGCTCAAGACCAGTAATAAGGGCCTGATACTCTTCCTCATTGTTAGTGCAGCCTTTCGACAATAGGAATGAGTATGTCAGGACAGCTTGCATCGGGGTAATAAAAACGATACCCAAGCCAACTCAATTGAGCCTAGGATCATTGAGCCTCCTACCGGTGGGGCTCCGAGAGGCACCATCAAAGCTCATTTGCCAACATGTGATGGCTTGATTGACAGAGAGGATTGCCTTATCAGAAAAATCCATGTCCAAGGACTGTTTCATAGAGGTTGGACGGGCAGCTAGAAAGTCTTCCAACTCCTTTCCCTTGATAGCCATATGGGGCACGAACCTAATGTCAAACTGCTCGAGGATTACCGCCCAACACGCTTGTCGGCTAGTCAACATGGGGCGATTCATAATATACTTCAATGGGTCTACCCGAGAGAATAGTTGTACCTCATGGTTTTTCAGGTAGTGCCACAATTTCTACACAGCAAATACAAGCGCAAGTCAGCTTTTCTCTATAGCGGAGTGTCTGGATTCCATATCGAGGAGCATGTGGCTAAGGTAATATAGGCTATTCTATATCCCCTCATTGTTCTTTTGGTAAAGAAGGGTGCCAAGAGACTATTCCAGGGTGGTGACATAGAGGATCAGTGTCTTCCTGGAGATGGGTGGCATCAAGACCAGAGGGTGGATCAAATATTTCTTGATTTCCTCAAAGGCGATCTGGCACTCCTAATCCCACTCAAAAGCGCTTCCCTTCTTCATGATCCAATAAAAGGGCATACACATGCCAGCCAGATTCGCAATGAATCGGTGTATGTAGGATACGTGGCCTTGGAGACCTCAAAGCTCCCGAATACTACTCGGGGGAGGCATCTGGCTGATGGCCTTTATCTTCTCTGGGTCAATCTCAATACCTCGTTATCGGACAACTAAGCCAAGAAACTTCTCTAAAGTGACCCTGAAAGAACACTTCAATGGGTTCATCTTCAGGTGGCGGGAACACAGGAAACTGAACACTTTCCCGAGGTCCTTGAGATGTTCCTACCGCTGGCAAGATTTGACCACCAGATCATCAAGATAGCACTACACCAATGCTCCCAGGAATGGCTTGAATATGAGATGCATGGCCCACTAATAGGTGGCACCTGCATTTTTTAGGCCAAAGGGAATAACCTAGTAACAGAAAGTACCTTGGGGAACCATAAAATCTGTGGACTCCTTGTCCTTGGGGGCCATCCAGATCTAATTATATCCAGAGTAACCATCCAAGAAAAAGAGGTCTTGGAACCCACTGTAGCTTCAATAAATAGTTTCGTCACTGGAAGGGGAAAATCATCATTCGAACAATGGATGTTTAGATCTCAGAAGTCGATACAGACTCTGATCTACCCGTTCTTCTTCCTGAATGGCACTATGTTGGCCATCCACCTAGGTTACTGGACCTCCTTGGCGAATTTGGCCCTGATGAGCTTGTCAAATTCGGCCTCAACCATGGCACTGTGAGAATGGTGCATCTTTCTAAGAGTCTTCTTGAATTCGCGATGATTTGCTGGAAGACCAAGGCGGTGGACGACTACCTGATGATATAGTCCTAGAATCTCATCGTAATAACAAGAAAATACATCACGGTGCTGTTTGAGGAATCCCACGTACTGCTGCTACTCCTCGGGGGACATAGCGGCGCTGATCAATGTGGGTCTCGGATTTGCTTCACTTCCGAGGTTCACCTGTACCAACTCGTCGACCACGGAAGAGACGCCTTCCTCAAAGGCAGGGGAGCATCCTCTATATCTTCTTCCCCACTCACAGAGGGATAATCCATAGGGGAAGCTGCTTCTGAACCATCAAACCCTGATGGGAGGCTGGTACCATCTTGTGCGGCAGCGGTTACTGTATTGGGGAACTCTGGCACTGCCGAGACCATGGCTACGAAGGCTGTCAACCTGATCCCATCTGGTGTCCGGCCTAAGGGGCCATGCTTGATAATATCAATTTAATAGTGGCACGTCGGCTGGAGACAAATTATTCTAGCCTGGATAAACAAAATATTATGATGTACTATCATTTCCATGAGCCAGATGTCCCGATACCTGACCGGAGTGGGAGGCTCCGAGATCACTGGGGCTTGGTTCGTATAAGAATACAAAGTGATCTTCTGGAACTTCCTGGATTGGAGAGCATGGTTCTTTATTGTCCTAGAAATAACAAAACACTGACCCATATCATGGGTTGAGGCCTCCAACCGATGGATCGAGATGACATAGTCATCATTCAGGCCTTCCCAAGGGTCAGTCGTAGCAGCGACGGGCTCAACTACGCTTTCCTAGACTTGTTTATCCTTGATTTTGTAATAGTCAGCTTCCAAGTAGCAGGATTCAAAAGAGGAAAAATGGGATGTATCACCTTGGAGTATGCCTACTCGACCATTAAGTTAGTACTTAAATAATTGGTGATATGATTAGGGGACCGCTGTGTGCAGGTGGACCCATGGCCTGCCCATCAATGAATTATATGCGGTGTCCTGGGAGACAACCAAGAACTCAGTGCTGGAAATTAGGCCACCGAACTATGTCTTCAGACGGAAATTTCTGACTGATGTTTGCTCTATCCTGTTATATCCTAGAATCCTTAAATCGGAGGGAGTCGGGTCATTTTCAGATAACCCTATCTTCCGCAGTGTCCGTATCAGGATAATGTTGATCCTAGAGCCAGTTTCAATGAGACAGTGGAGAACCTCCACGCCATTGAATCGGCCGGTGATATACAGCGGGGGGATGTGCCCCATTATATGGGAGCCCTCATCTTCTATATAGAATGAAATTATGGCCTGACATTTGAAATCCTCAACTATTTTGTCATGGAAATCTTCTACAACTGCTACCTCTATCTCAAACTGGAGGAGGCTCTTTAAAGCCTCGGTGAGTACTTCACGCATATCCGGTGACAGGAGAAGGGTTTCAAGGATGGAGAGCCTCACTAGGATGTCGGCAAGGTGATTGAGAACGTTTTACTACCTAGCCAGGTGCAAACTTCTGTTTGCAGGGGAACGCTCTGTGATTGGAGGCTTGGCGGGCCCTACCGGTTGGACCGGTGCCTGACTAGTATTCAGGACATCCCGCTGCTCACTGGTCGAAGCCTAAAGGGTATCTACTGGGTGAGGAGCGGATGACTGAGAATGGCATGTTGCTGGGCGAAGCTAGTCATGGCACGACCATAGTGGTTCTGCCTGATCCATTAGTACAAATGGTGGCGGCGGCGGGCCTATCGACACCGGATGAAGAGGTTGTGCATGCTGAGCACTACACTGGGCCTGCTGTCTGGTCTCAGTGGCATTCACGGCCTGGACGGAGGTGCCAAATGACGTTCCTTGATGACCCATATAGTAGCGGCTCTGCCGACGCTGGCATTGGCTGGGGACGTTGGGGAGGTTCGCCTGGTGTTCCCCCTCGTCGGGGGTCATATAAAAATTTTCCAACTTGACGGTATTAACCGAAGCATACCCTTGGCTATCACTGGATGAATCATCCATCACTAGGAGAATCATGGGTAGAATCCCCATCTCTGAGGGCATAAAGTCATCAAGAGTGCGGGATAATGGCGGCAATGATGTGGTGTGTTGCTTCTTCATGCGCCGCTGACGCTTCCTCTTCTGGGAAGAGGCTGGCACAGAAGTGGTGGACACGGATTCTGAAGGCTCTAGCAAATTCTAGCGTGCACAGATAATTCCATGGGTGCGGGCAACCGTCTTGTGAGCCATCTAGTTGCAATACTTCTGGGACCCGTGGTCAGAAACCTTCTGCCACTCACCTTCGTCGTCACTACTACTATCTGATCTCACAAAGATACCCTCCACTTGTGCTAGAGCCGGGCCCAAACTGACTATGTTATTGTCAATATGGTCTTGAAGCTAGTACATAACACATAGCATCACTTGATGGTGTTCCCCAGGATCTGGTGATAAGGGTAGTAGTATGGGTGATTAGTGAGATGTGCCTCTTCTAGTTTCCGACAATCAGGCAGTTGTACAATTCTCTTCTCTAAGGTTTTTCGGAAGTAACCAGGGACCTGATCCTCATCTTAAGAGTAGTTCTGATTCCTTCTATCTGGAAAGGGTACTCTGGGAGCCTGTCCCTGATGCGGAGCTGGAGGATCCTTCCTAGGAGTTGGAACTTCAGTATCTCACCGAAGAGGTGGAGGTGCGTGATGCAGGGGTGCCTGCCAATTTTTGGGTGGGCACTGCTGGGCTGGAAGTTGCGCCTGTGGTGGTGGATCTCCGTAGGGCTGTAAAGATAGCTCCACTGGTAGCAATTCTAGCTTCCTAGGGGCCTCTACCTGGTCCACCACAGTGGGCTCAGCTTTGGCAGCCCTCCTTGCCGGTATTATAGGAGGTGGCAGGTGTGCCTGACTAGCCTGTTGCAGAGCTTATTCAAGGTTCTGGGCCTTATCCAAGAATTCTTGAAACCCTCAGGTATAGTTCTGATTAATCAGGTAGGGGACAAGTTCATTCTTTACATTCCCCACACACATCATCAGTAATTTCTCTTGAGTCAGTGGCATGTATAGAGAGTATGTGAGACCCTTCCACCGGGTGATGAAGTCTGCGAATCGCTTATCAGGCCTTTTCATGTACCTGAGGAGGTCTGCGATGATCGTCTTCCAGGTGGTAGTAATGAACGGGTAATAGAACTGCCTGCGAAGGTCTTCCCAACTGGTCACGGATCCGACGGGGAGTGGGCTGTACCAAACAAATGTCGGTCCCTCCAGGGTCTTAAAAAAGTAACGGAGGTTGGTGGACTCCTACTACACTGGGGTTCCAAACATAGGCCCACACCTTGAGATAAAGTGGGAAAGCTTCTGTGGTGGGTCCCTCGTCCTGTTAAAGGGGGCGAAAGTGGGATTCCCAAATCCTGGGGGTGCTGGCATGTCATCCACCCATGCCGGGTATGGCTTTCCATCGGGTGGGATATCCCCCTGTTGAATTTCCAAATCTTACAGGTAGGCAATGAGCGCTTCCATAGGATCGTCTAGACGTGGGTCCCTATCCTGATGGGGATCCCTACCCACGAGAACATTTCCGAGCTCATTAATGCGGTAGACAAGCTCAGTGGCTCATGGAGCGGCTGGTGGATCGACCCTTGGGCGGCCGAAGGATCTCATGCGGGGTTCCTTGAATTGTCACGCCGTTTAGGAGGGTTCAGCGAGACATACCACGCCCTCTTGCCGTGAGCTCCATCTTCCACTATGTCAGCGAATCCAACATGATCAGGGTTTCCTGGGAGAATCTTGTCGATGGGTATTTATTCCCACCCCTACTGCCCCAGTCTAGGATCACCATAGTCGGGTCACCGCTCTGCGATGTGTTTAGCCATAAGTTCATTGACTAACTTATTCTTCTCGGCAAACTGCTGGCATAGCATAGCCTTCTCGGGGTCCCCTTATATCTTCTGCACTGAGGCAGACAGGTCGGAGAGCTTGACAGATCCAACATGCTCATTGCCCCTGCTGACATTCTGGCTCAGTATCAATGCCTCAGTGGGTGGAGGGATACCTAGGAGGTTCCTCTGCTAACAATTAATCCTCCATGATGGGTCCAGCAGTGGTGGCACACCCTCAGGGGGTAAGTCTCCATCGAGAAGTTCCAGCTCATTCTCCACTCCTTTCATATCAGTCATGTTGACCGCCACTCATCTTGGGGGAATGTCCTCACTATCTCCAAGCGAGTCGGGCTGCTGGTGAATCGCACTGAAGAGGAGGGATGCGTACTGCGCCCAACCACAGACTTGTGCATGGGGGTAGCCTCCTCAATAACTATGGAGAGTACTTGGAAACTCTGAAGGAATTGCTATTGGAGGGCCCTGTGGTGGCCATGTGACTTAGGGTGCCAGACCGCGGGGAGTGTGGCCAATTCAACCAGGCGGCATTGCATGTCGATGTCTTCCAGGTGCTCTTGGATCCCGGGATAAGTCACTTGTCGTTGGCGAAGACGGAAGTGAGTCTCCCAGAGGGCCTGGTAGAAACATTCAAACTCCCCTGGGGTGAGCGATTCTGGCGTACCAAAAATCTGTCCTACAACTGGCCAAAACATCTCGGGGAAGTGGCCCACTTCGAGGATGGTCTAGAAACTCCTCGGTTTAGATTCAGGGTCTGTCCCTTGATTGCCCCACGCATCAACTAAGGGTGGCTGAGTTACTGGAAGCAGCGCTAAGGCAGGCCACTGGGCCGGTGGGCTATCCAGCGGAGAATATGTCGAGCAGGCTGATTGGCCACCGAATCTTGGGTTGTCCCCCGAGGGTTGCAGTGACCCGACCGTCATGTCACGATAGAATGAACCGGTGGCCACAACTCCTGACACAACATCAGTGCCCCCCGAGGGTGGGATATATTGTGGCTCTCATGCCATTGACCGCCAAAATAGCTCCCTGCCATCTCTAGCCATGGCAGAAAGAGCTTTTGGAGATGATGGCGGTGACTGTGTGGTCGGTCCCTTGGGACATGCCAGGTTCTCATCCAACTAGATATACCTTCGGAGAGAGGCAGGGATCCTATGGAATTCTCATTCTGTGAGTACGAAGTTGATGCACCTCATTCCTGCCCTAGCCCTTGACTCGGAGGACTGAGGATAGGTCTCCCGCGATGTGTCGCACTACGCTTTATAGACTAAGAAGTGGACTGGTCTGATTCCTATCCGGACTTCCCCAGAATTCCTCTTGCGGTGGCGGCAACCCGCCTTCCTGCCCCTGGGTGGCTCCTCGGGGCAGAGCTAATTTCTGACATGGGTCTCTCTGGCCACACTAGTGCTGGGGATTAGAGGTTCTCCACCCGGTAAAGCCAGGGTGTGGGGAGCGTTGGGACAAATGTCGAAAGGGACACGAGGAAGACCTCCATGTTGAACGTTCGTGAGGTGGGTTCAGTTTCCACCTCTCCGATTGCGGGGGTCTGGAGGACCTTTGCCGATTAGCACGGGGAAATGGGTAGGGCCCCATGTTGGAAAGAGACCGGACATGCAATGTATCCATACACACGGTCCGCAGTAGGGGAAGTGACCCCGTACCCAGTGTAGTGAGCACAGGAGAGACCCCCACACAGAGTGTTGTTGTTATGGGGAAGACAATTACTCAGGCTAAAGGTGGCGCAAGGAGGACCTCCAAGCCGAGGATGGAAGCAGGGAGGGCCTGCACCTTCCGTAATGGCGGCATAGAGTATGCCTTTTCACTGGGTGGCAATGCTACGGATTGGTCTACAGTAGTCGTCGCCTGTGCCGGTGACCGGAAGAGTTGACCGAACCAGCCCGTGGGGGAGTTTGGGGCCTCGATTCGGGTCGGGCATGTAGCTACCCCTGGTCAACATGTGTGGGGATTTGGTTATATGAGTCATCGGTGTCTCGGGCCACTATAGTCACAGACATTGATTCCCTGAGATGAGTGTCCTCTTCAATTTATGCCAGACGATGGCGTCATGTTAGAAGGACTGGAGCTGGTGGTGTAGGCACGTAGATTACTTGTTCCTTGGCTCGGGGAACCGGGCGACATTTCTAATGCAGCCTGGAAGGGGCCCTTACCAGGAACCCTTGAAGCGGGACTCCGATTGGGCCAACCCAGACATCCCTTACCTCATCGACGTAGGGTAGGGAGGTATCAAGGCGCTCCTGGGACAAGCTCCATAAATGATTGAATGTTGGGGTGGGGAGAAATGGCTCCCTGTGCGGCCCTCGAGGTCGGCATTGATAGTGAGGAGCAGCGGACTCAAGATCTAAGCGGGCCATATCCCGGGTGTGGATGACCCCCTCCTCACCGTACCTGTATACAAAGTCATTAATTACCCTTGGATGGATAATCTCTGATGGGGAGAGGTGGCGTGTGTTCCCAGAAGTCATGGCGATAGAAGCCATCATGGAAGAGGCAGAACCATGTGGGGTAGTCACATCGATATTGCCCATGCCCCTGTACCGGTGGGCAGGTGAATGAGCTCCCGATGCAACAACTTGATTCCTGAAAGCAGCGAGATGAACTCATTAATATTTCCAGGAAAAGAAATCAACAACTAGTTCCCCAACACCATACCATCTTCCATGGTTGGAAAGAGGGATCCACACTGACAACGTCATAGAACGGAATGCTCAACGTCCTGACTATCCCAACTTCTGGCGAGTTTCATGTCAGGCCTGTTTGGTGGGACCTGGTACCGGATGACGGGGTCAGATGACATGCTTATCCTCTGATGCCCCAAACTCTACTAGCCTCTATTCTAAGGAGAATTCATTCGCGTCGGGTCACCATTTTCTATTTCTGACACTTTCGCCAAGGTGCGTGCACCCATCGCGTAGAGGACGCACTGTTGTTACCCCGCATTCCCACTTTCTAAAGGCGGGCGGCATCCGTTCCTTTTTCAGGGACGTCTCCTCCTTGATCGAAATGGGATGATGGGATGTTGGTTCTTCCTTCCATGGGTTCCTTCTCAGATCCTGTCACCTAGTCCAAGTCTCCCTCATAGATTTGAAACATATTTTGTGAGTCTCTTCCTGACACCACATCTTCATGGACACCAGTTAATTACACCGCTTTTGTCAGGACCTACCAAGGGGTCTGGTCAGGGCAGCAACCTTCAGTTAGAAGAGTAGTCACGTTGGGGCATCACCGGTGTGTCTTGACGATGGGGAATTGGCATGTATATCTTCTATCCCTTATCAGAGTGCTTCTCAAGGGCACAGAAGCCCGAGGCATCCCACATCAAATGCAGGGAATTGTATTCCATTTCTATGTATCTGAGGTGTTCCTCAGCATCTCATGTTTAACAGAGGGTATGCCGCAAGTTTAACATCCAGTGGAGATGGATCATACTGATTATAACACTGGTTAGAGTGGATTAGATTGAAGAACCCCATAGAGGGAACAAAAATATTGGGGCCAACAAGTGGGCGGCTTCCCGAATGCTATGAAGGGGAATGAGATGGCATGATCTCACTGAGATGTGGCACCCGGGTAAGAATCAGGATGGACGATGGCTTTGGGCATGATCCTCGGAGAGACTTCCTACATACCATGCCTTAAGAAGGATCAAAGTCCTCATAGTTTGGGTTTGATTGGGGCTTCCACTCTGAGGCGGCCCAAGGTGGTGTGGCTTGAACCTCATGGCGGCTTCCTACGTTTCATGGCTTAGCGCATATCAAAGTCCTCGTAGTTCGGGATGGATTGGGGCTTACACTTTGAGGTGGACCCAGGTGGTGGGGATTGAACCTTTTGGAGGCTTCCTAAGTACCATGCCATAGCAGGGATCAAAGTCCACGTAGTTTGATTCGATGATGGGATGCCTGAAGAGGCGACCCGTGAGAATGGACGTGTGGATGGGACCCAGAGGAAGTGGAACCTCCGGGTTAGGGCATGAGCTTCCCAAGACGCGTGGGATTGAGGGAGAGATCAGGATGAGACATGGGTGTTTTGATTGAACCCCATGGAGGCTTCCAATGTATCCTTGTGGCGGGGAATCAATGACCCCATAGTTCGGGTAGACAGTTTAATGTCATGTGGGACGAGGGAGAACCTGACGTGGAGGAACGACTGATTAGTGGGCATGAACCTCATAGAGGCTTCCTATGAAACATTCCTTAGCACAGATCAAAGTCCTCATAGTTCGGGGTGGATTGGGGCTTACACTCTAAGGCGGCCCATGGTGGTGGGTCTTGAACCTCGTGTAGGCTTCCTACGTACCATGCCTTAGCACGGATCAAAGTCCTTGTAGTTTGGGGTGGATTGGGGATTACACTTGGTGGCGGCCCAAGGTGGTGGGGCTTGAACCTTGTGGAGGCTTCCTACGTACCATACCTTAGAATGGATCAAAGTCCCTGAAGTTCAGGAGTAGAGTTTAATGTCATGCGGGGCGGTGGTGCTCGGCATTTTAATAGCCTGCAGCTCGGACGAGGGCATTTAGGGCTTACGCTCTGAGGAAGCCCATGGTTTGTCATGTTCGGTGCTAACTCTAAGCACACAGGAGTCATGCTCGGTGTGAGAAACAAGAGATAGGAGAGACCTGATGATCAGATCGAAAAGGGTTCATCCATGGGAAATGATGAGGGGCTTATGCGTTGAGCGACCCATAGTGTCAGGGCTTACTCCCGGATGGAGGACCGAGGTGGAGACAAAGCATAGTGGGAGAGGGATTTGGGGATGAAGAAAGGAGGAGCCACATTCCCTATCACGTCCTCCGCGGGCCTTGGGGACCGAAGATGAATGGAGGGAGCACCATTCCCCATCACGCCATTGGCTGGCTTTGGCGCCGAGGGAGTGAGAAGGAATATGGGCGCTGGCTCCTGTAAGAAAGGTTAGGGGCTTACACCAAGGTTTCTGCCCTTCCCCGCAGAAAAACGCCACTCCATTAAGGAGGATATCATCCCCTGTGAGGGGTGATCCCATCCCCGTGGAGACGAGTGGGCATGGAGAATGTCAAAGGCGGGGGACTCTGCGTGCGAGGCACAGTGCCAGGTGAAGTTTAACGTCATGTGTTGAGGACGAGGTGCTTGGCAGTTTAACGTCTTGCAGCTTGGAAGAGGTGGGTTTTCTCGACACCCCTAGGACATACATAACCAGTACCCTCTTCCCCTTATGGAAGGGAAGGCATCGACAAATCCGTACTGAGGGGGTGTCACGGAGAGAACCATCGAGGGGTCCACGTTAGCATGGCTATGCAAAGAAGAAATAGTTTTTATCATGCCTATATGAAGAAGCATGAGGCTAGGTAACACAATGGGAAAAATTGTTCAAGGGACATTAAAGTTACTTTTTAAAATCCTAGAAGTTCATATGGGAAAACCATGTATGGTGCAGATTCCCAGGGTGCACAAGACACCTGCAAATGTCACCTGGAAGAAAGGCATTGGGCACCCGCACAAGGGGGCGCCCAAGGAACACCGAGTTGAAGGGCCCCGAGGGATTGAACACAACTCTTAAGGTTTGCGCGAAATAAAGGGGTCTAGCAAGAAAAGCCCTGAGCTGGCGTGAAATTAGTGTTTCTTGCTTGAAAAAGGGGGGCTGAGGTTTTGTTCGTGACTAAGAGGATTTCACGCAAGGTGAATGAATTACGCGCAGGCGGCAAAGGCTACGTGGAATAACAGGGGGTGCACGCAAAGTAATGGATTGTGCACAACTAGCCGGCCTATGCGCAATGGAAGGAATTTCACACAAGGGAAGACTTTGAAAGGGTTGAAGTTTAGTCTAAGCCATGGGGATCTCCCACGAAGGCGGACTTCGGGGCGACTTGGTGCAAAAAAGAACCATACCTGGGGGCCATATTGCGCGCACGCAGAAGGAGAATTTATTGCACAAGAGGTGGTATGAATTCTTTAGCCTTGAAAAGGAAGGGGGGATCCTTTTATTTATAGGCATCTAGCGGCGCAGAATTCAGGGTTGTGCGAAATAATTGTGCAACGGAAGCGGCATCGCGAAAGGTCAACCGTGTGGGACGCGGGCGCAAAATTATTTGGCACCGGCGTCGGGACACTTCGCGAATCCCATTACTTTTCGCGCGAGACATATTTTTTCGTGCACTTCACCATTTTTTTCATACAACACCTTCGGGTCCTCCAGACTAGGTCACCGGGTCCGAATATGACTTCGCTTTTTCGTTTCATAACTTTTTCCAGCACTAAATCACTTTTTGGCATATATAGTGTGTTAAAGAGCTTGTGTTTTATAATTGAAAAGTATGATTTCATTTATTTGTTTTATGGTTGGACTAATGTTTTATTTCCTTATTTTATAGTCCTTACTATGCATTTTATGATCATCCCAAAGTTTTGAAATTTTTTCCTAGGGTATAAGGAAGGGTAAGATAAAAAAATTATTCAAGAATATTTATATCAAGAAAAGAAATATGGTTTTATTTAAGGAGATTAATTATTATGAAACAGTTTGGATAGATAATAATTGTATACATTGTAATTGTTTAGATGTAATTTAATAGTTACGGTGTAATTCTCTAAAACACTAAACCTGAAAAGATCCCCAATGTGAATTCTTGACATAACTCAAGATTATGTAATTTTTAAGGCTAGGGATTTATAAGTAAAATATTCCATAAATATGACAAAAAAAATTAAATACAATAGTAATATTTTTTATATTGAGTTTCTCCCCAAAAAATATGAGATAAATAACCATTTTGATTAGGAATCAAGTCCCATCTTGTAGATTTAATTTCCATTGGAAGTTCATATTTAACATTACCCTAATAAAAAATCATTTATTGTTTCATAATATCAAATTTCACATCCCTTATTTGAAATTTGATTTAGGATTTATGTAAATAAATCCAAACTATGAATAAGGTAACATAAAATTCAACTAGAGGGAGAATAATGATATTTGCAAGAATCACATTCATATAAAGATCATTTATACTTGAGATGTGATCATCACAACTTACTTTTATTCATTGGTAATTCAACTTATAATTTTTTAGGATTTAAAGTAACATTTTAATAAAACTGAACTTTTTTCTTTACCATATCATTAGAAATTATCCTATACATTGGATTATCCTAAGGGATCTCAATAAATTTTATGATCCTAGTTCCCAATGTTAACTAAAACATTCCCCAAGACAAACTATTCTGACCCATTATTTTTATACATAAATATCACATCTTATTAGATAAATAATGAACACCTAACTTTAAAATCCATGGAAAAATCATATAGTTTTAGTGTCATTGGAAACATTAATACACAATAAAATTATTCCAAGGAAATATACATAATATATAACTAATTTATCCATTAATATAATCCTTCTTAGACATATCATAGTTCAAACCATTCTTCATAAAATGATGAAAGGAAACATAATAAAGGATAAACATATCTTCTCAGTAAGGGTAAATAAAGGAGATATCAATGATGCCATAAACATAACAAGAGAATGGGGGTATGAGACCCTGATCATAACATTTGTAAAACATATAAAACAAATCATAGATCATAATATTGATTCCTGGAATAAATATTGATAGTTTATAGGAAATTAATAGTAATGAATCAATGAACAAGGTAAATGAGAGAATAAAATAAGCATAAGTCAAAAATTTTGGTATACACACAAGCATATAAAATCATTTTATTTATCAAGTATCACTTTCAAGAATATTATAATGGTTTGGTTTCACTTGTTATTCATCATATAATTAGTTAAGGCTCACTCCCATTACTATCATAGTGGATGGATTACCTTACAAAACTAGGTTCACTCTCCATTACAGTCTTTATTATATCATTTGATATCCATCTTTACACAATGAATTTAATCAATTTTTAATTCTGGTCCCAGACAAAACATAATGAAAATAATATATATGTTTTCTACGGGATAATAAATCATTCATCAGAGTATATCCCATGAAAAGTAAATGTGTTTCATTAACATTTCATCATAGCATCATAGAAAAAACATTGAAATGAAATAGGTTTTGAAAATAATTCATGATTACTTAATCAATTAGGTGGGAAGAAACATGTTTCATAGAATCATACTTAAATAATCATCAAAATAATATTTCCAAATAATTAATTTGAAGGTATCATTTCTTCACATCCCAAATAAAGAATATGTCACATTAAAGGATGTAATCAAAGATAAAAAATGCCTCCAAAATAGAACTGGAACATTTTTGGGGGAAAATATCCATTCCAACTCGAAATAAATTATTTAAACACTAAAAATTTCACAAATGTTTAAGAAAATATTTTCTTGAAAATTAAATTTTTAAACATATATATTATGTTTCAAATAATTGACTATCTATGATGGTAATAAATTCTATACTTTTAATTCATGTTAACATAATGTTTTTATTCACATTTTCAAGAAAAAGTAGAAAATACCTCATTTTGGAAAATGACAAGAAGATTACTCTTAAATTGTTTTTTCAAAAATTAAATCATGGGTGAAAATGACTTTAATACGTCATAGGAAAATATAATAATGACATTCTTGAAAACATTCTTTGAAAACAAGGATATCAATGAAAAATGATTTTCAACTGAGGAGATAAATAAAGTTGGATTTCATTAAAATTATTCTTTCTCTCTCTTGAGTACTTATTGATTGTAAAATGAAATGAAAAAATTTGATCTCAAAAAATTTCTATAGGATATTAATTTTTTTGGATTATATATAGATAGGTCATAAAAATTCATTATTGGAAACTTAATCACGTATAATCATGATAAACAATAACATTGTAACATAAATCCATTACCAATTTTGTAACATTTGAATAAAAATATCTTCAAATAGGTAAGCTTGTATTAATTTGAAAATACATATAATATTCATGAAAATCATTATAAAATAAATTCATGGGAAGTATATACACTAAATAAAAGAAAAAAGTGGTAAATATAGCATGTGTCTCAAAAAAATAAAGGTGGGAAGAAAAGCCCTTACCTTAAGTTTGAATTTCATGGAAATGTCATGAATCATACCAATGAGGTATATGTCACCACTACCACAAGACTTCCTTCAATAATATAGGGGCATGTTACTAGCACTGAGTAGGCATATCACTGACATGAGAGGTCTTATCATAAGTTACATGTACACACAAACAAAAATATCCAAACCCATACAATACTGTAATGTAAAACAACTGATAAAACATGCATTCATACATATAAATTCCACTATCAAAGTATGACCAAAATACTAGGAATCAAAAAGGGTCAAATACAATTTCATCACAACGAGTATGAAAACAAGTTGAACAAGAAAGAATAGAAGGGGAATGTTGTTAATGTAACCACTAGATAATAACATGGTCAATTTGGTTAACTCATCTCCACCTAGAGTTGGTTCCTCTAGTACTCTATAAAATGGTCAATCATCTATATAATACACGAGATGCGTAGGAAATTACTTTTTAAGGGTGAGTATAAAAATACCCAATAGGACACCCCAAAATCACAAATCATATAAAAAAAGAATAATTATCATCTCAACATAGATAAATTTCGACAACACATATAACAAGAATATCAAAATATACTCAATAAAGACACACCACCTCAAATGTAAACTCACAACATTAATTCTAGTCTTGGATTCATGCTCGAAGGTTCCACATTGAACTCATCCCGGAGAACCCACTCCATGAGTCCCATCGAACCGATGGTGTCCATCAAAAGTTTAATACTCATTGAATCTCAAGATAATATATATACATTTAAAGTTTGAATAGAATGATACAATGATGAGTTTCACACCCAAGGACATTTGGTATACCAACAACTCAATATGGAAAAACCCATTATGTTAAGGATAATCACCTTCGTATTTTTGGTCACGATGATACCAAAAAGTCACCCTAGGTAAATATGATGATAGAATATCTCACTTAGGGCCTGATGGAAGGATGGAAACAAAGCTATCCATTAATCTACATTGAGGGGATCACCATCCTATGTGTAAGACATGATTCCATAAAACCCCTTGGGGAATAGATGTATTGAACACTCCCCAAAAAAACATGTCCAAGATGAAGAAGACAAGGGATATAATCCTTCATTGATTAGGTACAAGGTGTGTACCAGTAGAACACAATGTTTCTCTTCGGCATAAGGTCCTACACCTATATTAAAACCAGTGAATGTCCATGTGTCCATGTTAGAGTATATGGTGTATATGTGTTAGAGTACACGACATGTTTGTGATGATGTACTGATGTCCATGTTCATGTAAATAGCTCTACACATGTAAACATGGCCTAGATGTATCTATGTCGGAGTACACAGTGTATCAGAGCTTGTGTACTTCTGACCATATTTGGGGAACCTATGAGGTACACACCAAGATGATAGGTAGAGTCACATGTTGTGTGACAGGGATCAAGAACTGTGTGGTATTAACTATTCCATATAAACCCTTGTGATGCATAGGGTAGCCCTACATGGAATTTGTTCCCGAAATGAAGGCCTTGTATTAAAAGATTCTCCAAACCACTAGGGTTCTTCCTCCACATATTCTTATATCACCATCACCTCTGATTTTTTTTTCAATCTTGCCAGTTTGTGTAGATTTGGTCTCATCCAAGCCATTCCATCATAGATCATCATAATCCATCCATGAAACACATGAGAAACCTTCCTCATTTATCATAGTTTCTGTAACAAATCTTACTCAAATCTAAGGGTCTCAAATCCACCCTCAATAATTCATCTTGGTCATCATATCTCAACCCCATAAATGATTCAATACTCATACTATGATATCGATATGATGTTCCAATATATGGTTTTAGAATGCTTGATTAACTAATATTTAGTTGAACCACTAGTTAAAATGAATACCGGTGATGAATGCGTGAAACATGGTTAGAGACAACCAGTAAATAAGAAAAATAGGAATAAACCTTAGTCATGTTCAATTGACCTCAATAAACATTCATTAGGTTAAAGAACAACGAACCAAAATAAATAAATATATTCTCCCAATAATCCCCACAGATAAAACCCATATTTGAAATATGACCAATCTGTAAATAAATCCATTGGATTATTTATTCTCATTCATCATAGAAAATAATGGGGAAATAATCCAATTAAAACATCATCTTATATCGATTTATATTAATTACAAATTAATAATGGTTATGTGAAATAGTAATTAGTTATATCTTCAAGTTCTATCATACACTGATTTATGATACATGATTCGGTCGCCACTCACTAATTCAATATCCTCCAACGCTCTCCAATGGTTCCTACTAATTTGTAGGGTTATGTGACTAAAATTCAAATATTCCATTTCATATTTTAAATATAAATTTAAATTAGATCACTGCGTCATCTAATAAAATAAATAATTTTAATTTATTTATTTTATTAGTTCACTCACGATGGTTTTCAACATAAACATCTGACCCTCTCAAAGGTTATGTCGTGTCTAGGATAAAAAACACACTATGTACTCAATAATGGCCTTAGATTTCTGATATGACCCTCCCTTTAGATGTTATTTTACTTTTTTAGAACAAATGTTCCAACATGAACTTAATATATTTAATATATTTCAAAAATATATTCTATGCACACCAGACCTCTTAATCTTATGTTTTCTCCTCTCATAACACCAAAAATAATCCATATAATATTCCAAAATCCTACATGGAAGAGTTGGAGTAAATATATTCTCCACTCCATGGGGACTTACATCCTAGAATTCAAAAAGGATACCCAAATAGATGTGGGTACTGAGCACGCTTTGGAGTCTCCCACTCCTAGGTTATTTCCTAAAAATTCCCATGTAGGCACCATTCACACACTAATTGAATATATCAACCATAAAGGATCCCCTCATGTTGATCATCGATCTCTATGAGGTACTCAGCAAAAGTATCTCCATCCTCGATGTCTAGCTACCACCAGTTGAAAATGTGGGACATATCAAGCACATATATACTCAATAGAGACACATGGAAGACATCATGTACCTAGTCTAACTATCGTGGAAGAGCTAAGAAGTAAAACCCCTCACCAACCCTTCACAGTATCTGTAAAGGGCCAATGAATCTCATAAATATCTTTCCTCCATGGTAAAATCTCCATAATCCATGTATATGTGAATCCCATTGAAATGTATAGTATCCCTCATCAAAATACAATGGCTTCCATCATCAGTAAAAATTACTTTTGATGTCTCTCTCTAGTCCTCATCTAATCTTGTATGATCTTCACCTTCTCTATAGTGGCTCATACCAACTCTATGCCCATAAGTGCTGACTCTCTTGGGTTGGTCCAGCATAGTGTTAACCTTTATGGTCACCAATAGAATGTATCAAATGGTTCCATACTAATTTTGGAATGGTATCTGTTGTTGTACAAAAATACCACTAATGGTAGTCCATCCTCCTAACTATGACCAAAGATTAAAATGAATTCCCGTAGTATGTACTTAATGACCGGAATGGTCGGCTCATCTTGGAGGTTATTATGGGGGTGAAAATCGTTCTCAAACAGATATAGGTCCCAAAAGCCTCTTTCAATCCCTTCTAAAACCGATATGTGAGGTGAGAATCATGTTCAAAAGCAATCATCGAGGGAAGTCCATGGAGTTGGACAATCTATTATATGTAGAGGAATCCAAAGATATCTACAAAACTATGATATCAGATAACTGTGAATTGGAAAAACATCGTGAGTCAGTCTATGATATCCCAAATGGAATAATTTCCCCTCTATTTTTATGGAAAACCCATCATGAAGTGAATGGATATCCCATACCCCATCCAGTTTATAACCTCAAGGGTTTGAGCTAAATCTGATGGAACCTGTGATTCGCCTTCACTTTCTCACAAGTAACGCATCAAGAGATAAAATCTGTAACATCATCAACCCTGGCCACAAAATACAACATTGAATGTCCTAGAACATATTTTACACACATTTATGTACCACTAATGGATATGTATGAAATTATCTTAGAACTTCCTCTAACAATATCACATATTACATCGTTTGTCCTCCAAAAAGAACAGCATGCTCCCCACCTTCCAAAATTCCATCTCGAGCATGTTCATAGGATATATGGGTAAGTTGGGTCTCATGTTCAGTATCCCCAACGTAACACCTCAATATTTCATAGTACGTTATCACTTTAAAGTAATTCAATAGCATGTGCTATACGCAACAACGAGTTCGGGTGCACCACGACTTACCAAACTAGACATTCAAAAAGCGATTATGAATAGTATTAAATGAATTTATAATTTTATATACTGCATATAATATTAAAATCCATATTATTTGTTACATATAAATAATATAAGAACAAATTAAATATTTCAATTAAAAGAAGTATTTTTCAAAAAATACATTTTTACCGCCATTTAATGGAGAACCCTTTTTAAATATATTATTTGACCCGTTTTTATATTCAATTTAATGAAATTATATTCTTTCTTAGAATCAAGAAATAAAAATTTTGTTTGGACAATATTTTGGTACCTTTTTGATGACTTTTATATTTTAATGAATAGTGAAAAATAATCAATTTTAATTGAGAACAACTTTTTTATCGAAATAATATATAGTGTTAAATTATGAATATGAGTGGTTTTAATGTTTAATTATATTATACATTTATCATTTAATATAATTTATTTCATTATAAGTAATTTCACATTTAAATTGGACATAAACACCTGTCCATCTTTTGAAAGTTTTTACTTTTTAAGAATACATTTTTTGGTTTGGAGAACAAGAATTAGTTTTAAATTAATTAATGAAACATATATGTTTTGAATTCGTTAATATATGCTTCATTTTTGAAATTGTAATATCAAAATTAGCTTAGGGTAAATTTTTGGTATTTTTCAAAAAACATTCAATTTTTTATGAATACTGAAAAACACTAAGTTATTGTCTAAAACTGACTTTTATTTAAATAATAATTATTTTTATATTTAAATATATATTAATGTTAAAATATATATGTAATACCTATATTATTCAAATGTAATTCATTGGAGTTATTTTATAATATTATTAGATATATAAAATTTTATTTAATTTTTTAATGTTTTTACCCACCTTCTAGGCACATTTTCAAATTTGCATAAAATGTAATTTTAACACTTTTGTGAAATGAATTTGAAAAAAAATTAGAGACAATGTTTATATCAATAATTAAAATGTGGTTCAATAGGATGAAAATATAGTTTGGTGAATAGTATGTTTTGAATATTATTTACCACGGTTAAAAGAAAATAATGTAATTAAAGGTAAAAATGATATTATAATTACACTAACCCATGTACTATTTGAATTGGATACTTTTATTTAGAACAAATAAACCTTAGGAATAAAATTTTATCCTTTTCGATCCACTTGTATTAGATTCAGAAATATATTATGATTTTATTTAAAGAAGATTTAAATGTTTTAAATGAAAATTACAATAACTAAAACATTTTTAAAATGTTGTAATACATAAGATAAGTTCTAATATAAATATTAATTAGAAAGCTAAAAATATTTCCAATATAATGGTATTTTATTTATAATTTTTAGAGATTAAATAATTAAATTTATTTATGACACAATGATGATGTTGTAATTACTTTATCAATGAGTGATTAAAATAATTGATATTATAAATATCCAAATAAATTTAAATTGAGACTTTTGAGGACATACACTAATTTTATAGGTTAATATGACATGTTTGGAACGATTAAATATATTTTTTTCTAAGTCATCAAGTTTTTATGACTTTAACAAAAATCAATTACTAAATAGTTTCAAAATTGACATAAATGAGTTTTTTTTTTAAAATATTATATTATTAAATGATATAATATTTTTCAAAATATATTGTTCCAAAAAAAGGACTCATATAATGATATATAAGTCATTAATGAACCACTTGGGGTTCTCTTCTAATTTTAAAGTATTTTAATTTACCATTTAATATTAAAATACAAGAAGACATGGTAAAAGTTAAAGTATTTAACTAAGGGTTAAATCTAAAAGATGATGTTAATATGGTGACCAAAACTTGTATAAAACCTTTTTTTTGAGTGAATGTAGAACCAACCTCACCTTACCCTAGAAATAAACCCATTTTATGAAATTATAAACCGAAAACTATTTTATAATAACATAATATTTCAAACATTTCCTAAAGTGACCCTCACCTCCCTTATAAAAGGGTACTTCCCCTTCTCTTAATTTCAACCTACAAATACATTTGTCTCGGCCAAAACCTGATCCAATATTCTCGCCACTATCCTCACTTCACTTTAGAGGCCTTAATATGATCATAAATCTAACTTAAGGATCACTTTTGTTCAAATCAAAAGGATACATTGGAAGAAGAGGTAATTATTTCATCACCGATTTCATGTTATTCTCATCTTCCACTTCCTCTTTCTTTGTTTTTTACATAAAAATTTTTTAACTCTAGTACCCTATAAATACTATCATTTTATTTTAAATATGGAACAACAATATTCATTATTCTATCCATCCAATGAATGATGAAGTCACCATACGTGCGCACGTATGGCTTACCGTCTCCACGTCATGTTGTAGTTTGTTATTCAACACTAAATTATTTGGAGGGGTATAACAATGAGTATAATTGATGTAATAATAAATATAACATGTTAATTTTATATATAATTAATATAACATCCAATTCCATACCTTTATATGATTAAGGAAATGATATCATTGCTCGAGCGTATGTATGGCTTACCGTCTCCACGACGTGATGGGATTCATTTCCACATTCACCATTAAACGATGATTATAATAATATATATTATTAATAAGTATGTAATATATGAAATTATAATGCCACTATAAATATGTGTGTGTGTGTGTTTTTACATATATCTCAATCACTTACTTCTATTCAATACGATAAGAAAACGGAAACAACGTCCATGCATACGTAAGGACTTCTGTCTCCATGAGTGGTGCTTCCATTTTATATGTATATCAATTATACATATTTATATTATGAATATATATGATATATAAATCATGTTTTATATTATGGAAGTATTTAAACCCAGATCTAAGTGATACGATCATGAATAACAAGTTAAAACATGTAGGATAATGAAAGCGATTATTGCCCGAAATGTTACTTTACCATGGAAATTACTATTAAATGGGTAGTATAAAGTAATAAATGAATCATATATGATATCATAAATATAAATATGGTTCTTGTCTAATTTAATAAAATACTATGGTCATTATAAATGAGGTTAAACATACCCTCGACTAATGGACAGTACAATGTAAGGGTTAATTCCTCAATCTCATTGTTATCCGAGATTGTTTATGTGTAAGTATTTACTGGGACAAATTTATCAACCATGTCCATGTTTTATAAATGGGATTTCAAATGGATTTTTTAATGGACTCTTTAACTAAAACATCAGTTTTAAATTTTTTACATATTTTATCTTCTAAGCCTATCTCATTAATGTCCATGTTTTCAAAATGATTTTAAGGATTTATTTATATAGACATGAATGTTTTAAGATGTTAATTACTGTAAAACGTTTCAAAGTGGTATGGAACACTTTGATTCAAAAATATATTTTAAATTAATTCATTTATAAATTTGTGACTTTTAAATGATTTCAGAAAAAGATATATTTCTCTCAAAGAGTTTTATTGATCATTTTCAACTTTGTCAACATATTTTATTGGATATTATTATAGATTGAGGTAGATTTATTTTAAATTTAGTCTTCAATATTGTATTAAATGAGTTATGATATGATTGAATTTGAATGTTCTATTTTTATACTATTCATGATTTATGGTTAAGTATTGAAATTTTTTATGCTAGTTTTAATACGGATGTTTATGTTATGTTTCAATATTTTTATATGAAGAATGCATTGGACTTAGTAAGTGACCGGTGGATCCCACTATAGCTCCTTGATGCATCAGTAGGTACCATTAGAAAAATTAGTGACCCAGAACAAGGCCTTTACAAAATTCTAATTTTTAGTCTTAGCAAGAGGCCTTGGCTATGTGGTTATGATGTCCGGCATTATGCATTCCCTCATTATGAAATTAGTTATTAAATGTGATTATTCGACTGGTAGAATATCCATGTGCGTGTTTATATGGTAATGTTTTATTTATTTTTTCCATATTATGTTCATTATTATGTTTAAAAAGGTTGTTGTTTTTATTACAAATCTTGTCTTAAAATATTATATCTTCTGCTAAATTATTTACCCTTACTGATCATCTTAGAAAACACATTTATTATGTTTTGTTTTCCCAAGATCCCAAGAAGTGTATTATTATTGATATGAAGGGTTAAGCTAGGGGAATAATAGAGTTCTAAAAGGATTATTTATGTTTTATTTTATGTTTGAATGTCTAATTTAATTTTTATGTATGTAATATATTTTCCAAGACTGATAAATTGATCGGTCCTTTGGGACCTGATTCCTTGTAATCATGCCAATATATAAATATAATGCACCAGCTTCGGGCTTCTGGGGTCGGGGCCTTATAGTTGGTATCAAAGGAAGTTTAGAAACACATTGGAAATATATTTAGATAAACTCGGATTAGAGAGAATTTCCATATGATAAAATTTTAGGATTATTATAGAAGAACTTCCAAGAAACTTTTTATGTAGATATTTTGTGAAATTTCCAAGAATACATCCCTGTCTAGATACGAGTAGGTAGAGGCAGATCTGGCACAAATGTATCTAGGGGTAAAACCCAAAAACACCGCTTTGAGATAGACTTGAATGGGGAATGGTGAACCACAACGGTCCTTGCTTCACTCTTAGTTATGACACTCACGAAGGATATTCTTAGGATAATTCACATTTTCTTTAGAAACCATTATGAAGGATTTATGAGTAAATATGTCAGCAAAGAAACCATTTTTCTGATTATAAGACAAGATGTGTGAAAATATTCAATTATTGTTCAGTATTTTTCTATTATTTGGATTATTCATTATGATATGATCTATCCTTGTAACACCCTGAGCTTTCATGATACGCTTCTCTTTCAATAATTAAATAGCTTGCATTGTACGCAAGTTCGAGATTCTAACACACCGCGACCAATCCAAGTAGCAGTTATGAATAGTAATACCCACTTTTTGAAATTATATACATTTTATATTTCAAAATGGACTTCATTTTTGTATTTGTAATATCGAAATTATCCAAAGATGAATTTTTTTTAATTTTCTGAGAACTTCCAATTTTTTATGAACAGTGAAAATTACTAAAAACAAATTTTTTAATCAAAATAATTTATAGTGATAAATTATACTATTGAGTGGTTTCAAAGTGTAATTAGAATATATTTTTACCATTTTATCCAATGGTGGTCATTAGAATTAATTTCACTTTGAAATTGGACATAAACAATTGTCAATCTTTTGATATATATTGTTTCTTAAAAACATGATATTTGTTGTGACAACGGGAATTAATTATGAAATTAATTAATGAAACTTATATGTTTTGAATTTTGTAAAATATAAATAATTTTTGAATTCATAATATCAATTATAGCTTCGGGTAAAATTTTGGCATTGTTCTAAAAAACTTCAATTTTTGATGAATAGTGAATCCACTAAGAGGTAGTTAAATAACTGATTTTTTCATTTAAATGAAATATTACCACTTCTGTGTTTTTATTTTCAAAAATCCAACATTCATGGTTTTCATTAAGAAGTAAAATGTGGTTCAATGGGATTAAAATAATTTTTTGGTGAATAGTACCTTTTAAGTTTAATTAATCGTGATTAAAGGTAATTAGTGATATTTAAGGTAAAAATGATATTATAAAAATATGAAAATACCTTTACACTTGTTATACCCCTATTGGATGTGTCATGTCCGACCAAGAAAATCCATGGGTCAACTTGGGGACCCCATGGAGCCACTTTGGTAGGAAAATGACATAAATTACTTTTATTTAAAGTTAAAATAAAAATGTCACAAACATAAGTTGTTTTACTAAAACAATTTTTAAATGGGTTTATACAAGTCATATTTTTTACTATAAATATTCATTAGAAATATAAAACGATTTACTACATCGTGATATTTGTTTTAGAATTTTTAGACATTAAATATATTAAATTATTTATGACACCATGATGATGCAGCGATTACCTCATTAATTAACGATTTGAATAAAATGAAAAGATAATGTAAAATCTAAGGCTTACACTTGTCAAAAAAATATTGGATGAGTAGATTTAGAACCCTTATCACCTTATACTATAATTATATAATTTTGGTACCTTTAAAATCCGAAACTCATTATATAATAAGGTAACATTTCATTACTTTCCAAGAGTGCCCCTCCTCTCCACTTATAAAAGGCCCCCACCACTACCACCTTACTCACACTTTCAAATCCTTTTAGCTCAGACAAAATCTTCCCAAATACTCTCCCAACTTCCCTCCCTTACTCCTAGAATCCTCGCTTTGGGCATAATTCTTCCCAAGGAAGCCTTTGGCTCAAATCAAAAGAGTTACCCGATTTTAAGGTAATGTCTTCTCTTATGTTATTTTGTTTTATTTTTCTTATCCAACCCCCTAAACTCTTTTTATTAATTTATTTTGTAACAACACCATTATCTTCAATATACTTGGATGTTTTTATAAGAATTATTACAGCTACACTTACACACACCTGCATCTAATGGTTAAAGAACATACTGTTTCTGTGGATGGCGAATTTCTGCCTCACGAAACGATGATTGTTCAACACTCATATAACACCTTAAAAGGTGGCCATTAATATGTCACTATATTTATATATATGATATATAATATGTTTATGCTTTACTTACGGTTCTTTATTTTTCATTTATGGCATACCTTTATTGTTTCCATTATGGGTAAACACGATATTTTCATTTTAGGAAGTGCGGACTACCGCCCCCTCAAAGTGATTTCAATCGTTAATCCCATATGTGGGATGTATAAAGGATGGAGTAAATGATATTATATATGATATTATACTGGAATTATAATATACCTTTATATCATTATGATTTCATTAAATAAGAAATAGAAATGAAATTAGCGTTCATGGGTACGTACGGCTTACTGTCTCCATGAACGGTGCATTTCATTTCTTACCTATAAACGTTATGGAATATTATAAATTCGTGTATATACTAGATATATATGAGATATATGATATCTATATCATGAATATAATTCTGGATATAATGGATATATAACCACATGAACAACTTGTAATTATAAGAAGTTTATTTTTTACTCAAGTACCAAAGATCGACAAAACGACCGTTATTAACTTAAATAATTACATAATGTTCATAACATGGTAATAAGTGATATAAAAGGAATAAAAAACTTGAAAAAGGTTCTTAAGAAATTATAAATTAACTCTAGTTTATTATTCAGGAGGTTAAAGAACGGTCGAGTCAAGACAGGACGCAAGGTAAGGAAACTTCTTAACCCAATTTCTATTCTTTGGGTTAATCTCCTACTTTCAAATTATGTCATGATATTATTATATCCTATCTTGTATTTGTAATTTCATTATGTTTAGTTATAGTGAATACACATAATATATCTATTTTATTTAAAAAAATGATCTTCGTAAGGTACTTTGTCTCAATCTCCATTCATTGAGGCATATTTTGTTTTATACACAAATTTCTTTTATACGGTGTATAAACCCCTTTGGCTTTTACGTTTATTCAAAAGGAATCTTTTTATATGAAGCATTTTACTAAAAGACAAAAATTAATGTTTTTCTTGTCGTACGTATGCGACGACAATGACTTCCCCGCCGCCGTAACCATTATTTGAGTTTTGGCTTCCTCTACAACCCATAACTTTTTTTAAATGAAAAATAAATACCAAGTTTTAATTTTATTTTATTCTAGTATTGAAAATGGTTTTGATAAGGTTGTTATTATATCAATGTGTTGTATTGATATCTTGTGATTGAAACGTAGAAATGTTATGTTTCCTTTATGCACGTTTTATGTGATATGATTATATTATGGTTTATGTTATTTTTAAACCTATTAATATGAGGAATGCATTATACTTAATAAGTGACGGGTGGAGCCCGCTATAGCTCCTAGATGCATCGGTAGGTCTCATGAGACAAACTAGTGACTTGGAACGAGGCCTTGACAAAATCTTATTTGTGGTCTTGGCACGAGGCCTTGGCTATGTGGTTATGATAGTCTTTCATTATGCATTCCATCATTATAAAAGTAGTTATTGATATTTCATGTAATTATTCGACTAGTAGAATATCCATGTGAGTAAGTAAATGGAATTATTTAATTTTACTTCTTCCATATTATGCTAAAGTTCAAGTTTAAAAGGCTTTTTTTAGTTATACATTGCCTTAATGTTAATGTTTATTTTTGAAAGCTTCCGCAATATTTTTATCCTTACTGAACATCTGAGCTCACCCCTTTCAATGTTTTAATTTTTCCAGGATGTGATGAAGTATTTTAGGAAAGACCTACAAGGATAGTCTAAAGGGGATATGAGTGTGGAAAATGGAGACTATGTTATTGTAGTTTTTCACTTTGTGATGTAATGTAACATTTATGAATGTATCTAGGGTTTCCAAGGCTACTAAACTATTCGGTCTTTCGAGACATTATCTTTTGTGATCATGCCAATACTACGAAGTAATGCACCGACTCCGGGTAACTGGGGTCGGGGCATTACAGTTGGTATCAGAGGCAGTTTAGTACTAACCTTGGAATCTAGATTTAGATAAACTCTGATTAGAGCACATAGCCTGAAGATAGACTTTGAGGATTAGTATAGAAGGACTTCCTAAAATTTTGGTATTACAGAGATTTTGTGAGTTTTCCGAGAAATACATCCATGTCTAGATAAGAGCAGGTAGATGCGGCTCTGGCACATATGTACCATGGGGTAAAACCCGAAAACACCGCTTGAGCTAGACTTGAACAGGAACTGGTGCACGACAACGGGCCTTGCTGCACTCTTGGTTACGACACTCCCAGGGGGATATGCTTAGAATAATTCTCATTTTGTCTACAAACCACTATGAAGGGTTATGAGTATATACTTCCTCAAAGAAAACATTTTTATGGATTATATCCATAAATAGTTCAATTTATGTTAAGTATTTTACAAGTATGGAATTGTGTATTTTGATTCATAAACTAATCTAGTTTATGCCATTGTTTAGAAATGGAGCCTAGTGGAAGGAATGGAAACCGTATCAATGCACGCACTCCGTGTAGGGATTTCACTCCTGCTCAAGATAATTATTGTGGATCTGGAGATACAACTGGTGCTGATCAACTTATTACCATACTGGGACAACTCACTCAGATTATGAATAATAACCTTACTCATATGGAGCACCCTGATCCGCAACGTGGAGGATCAATGTTAGACCGCTTAATGAGCCAACAACAACCAACATTTAATAGGTGTACAAATACATTAGTAGCTGAGAAATGGATAAACTCCTTAGAAAAAATATTCCATGCCTTAGGGAGTAGCGAAAGGGAGAAAGTTGTCATGGCAGTCTACCGCCTCACTGGAGATGTCAATCAATGGTGGTCGCTGATTCAAAACACAAAGGAAGATGAAGAAGTATCAAATATGGAATGGAGAGAGTTCGAAGATCTTTTCTTAGAAAAATACTTTCCACATTACCATCGAGCATATATGGAAAGGCAATTTCTGAGTCTGAGGCAAAAGGAGGATGAGAATGTCGCAAAGTATGAGGACAACTTTACAAGGTTAGAAAGGCATGCTACATATTATATACATAACCCAAGAAGTAAGATCGATCGTTTAGTTGATGGGTTAAAACTGTTTCTCCATCGAGATTTAGAATCACAATCCTTCTCATCATATGAAGATATTGTCTCGTGTGTCATCAAGATAGAAAAGGAATACTCTAAGTCTTATGACAACAAATTAAAGCAAGAGAAGAAGAGAACGGTGGAATAAGAGATGGATAAAGGGAAAAAGGGAAAGAAGGATTTTCCATTATGTGATAATTGTGGAAAGAATCACCCCAGTACTTGCCTAAAAGGAATGGTAGTTTGTTATAAATGTGGAGAAAAAGGTCATCAGGCTCGTGATTACAAGGGAAAGTAATAGGCTATCAATGTTGAATGCTACAATTGTTGGGAAATGGGGCATTATGCAAATGAATGTCCTAAGCGTCAGGTAAACTTACCTCAGAAAAGGCCAAGGGATCAAGGACAATCTTATACTGTTACTACAGTTGAAGCGGAATAATTAATGTATTGGTGCTTTTGGACTCAAGGATTATATTTTGGTTATAAGGATAATGTGATATATATATATAAGGATTATACTACAGTACTTGTTGTTTTCATTAAGGATCTAATATGATTAAGGTAATCATATTTTTAGTATGTGACAATAAGAGAAACTTTACTTTGTTTGGGGAATCTGATGTTAAAATTGATTTTGGAATTTAAAGACCTTTTAGAAAAAGTCTGGACAGAGGTATTTTGGATAACTATAAAGGTTGGAATGGATTAAGTTGTTCTTTGGATAGTATTGTTTAAGGTTAAAACATTTCTGAAGATCATTTTTGGAATATTATAATACTATAGTTTTAGGAAAAGAACAACCTGCAGGGTGGGGCATAACCCATCGCGTCGGACAAAGCTGCAGCAATCGAACCCACAACCATAGTGCGACAGGACTTTATTACCTACCACTAGCCTATAGGAAGTCCCTGGTTATTACAAAATAGTTTTCCTAATCTAAATGGTATGTGTTAATATTTTGAACCTTGTACGATTATGATGAATATAATATTTTTTAGTTCTATTATATTTTTGAGTGAAAGATGAGTTTGTGGTAGAAATTAGTTGAAGGTTGAAACTCTAATATACCTATCTCTTATTATATGAATAAATTAATTCTTAAACTTTAGTAAAGGGATATTAAAACAAAAAATGTTTTATGCTAATACCTTATGTCTTGTTGAATAGATAATATTTTAAATCAACATAGATTGAAGGCTTTGAGGCCCTCAATTTTACACTTGTTTGTGATTGATGACCTCAATCACTCCCTACAAATATTTACGTTTTTCCTCCAATTATATGTCTCTAATTTCCACCAATTTTCTCCTTATCGAGATCATAATTTGGTGGTGAATTTTTCATTTCCCTTTCCCTCTTATTAAAGCAAAATTTTATTAACCTTATTTCCGATGTGGGTTTTCTACAAAGGTATTTTATATTTTCAACCTTTTATTTTCAAAGAAAAATATCAAATTGCGAGAACGCAATTTATTGAAATATGGGAGAATGTAACACCCCGAGCTTTCACGATACGCTTCTCTTTCAATAATTAAATAGCTTGCATTTTACGCAAGTTGGAGATTCTAACACACCGCGACCAATCAAAGTAGCAGTTATGAATACTAATACCCACTTTTTGAAATTATATAAATTTTATATTTCAAAATGGAATTCATTTTTGTATTTGTAATATCGAAATTATCCTAAGTTGAAATTTTTTTAATTTTCTGAGAACTTCCAATTTTTTATGAATAGTGAAAAATACTAAAAAAACTTTTTAAATAAAAATAATTTATAGTGATAAATTATACTATTGAGTGGTTTTAAAGTGTAATTAGAATATATTTTTACCATTTTATCCAATGGTGGTCATTAGAATTAATTTCACTTTGAAATTGGACATAAACAATTGTCAATCTTTTGATATATATTGTTTCTTAAAAACACGCTATTTGTTGTGACAGCGGAAATTAATTATGAAATTAATTAATGAAACTTATATGTTTTGAATTTTTTAAAATAGTTATAATTTTTGAATTCATAATATCAATTATATCTTAGGGTAAAATTTTGGCATTGTTCTGAAAAACTTCAATTTTTGATGAATAGTGAAACCACTAAGTGGTAGTTAAGTAACTGATTTTTTCATTTAAATAAAATATTACCACTTTTGTGTTTTGATTTTCAAAAATCCTACATTCATGGTTGTCATTAGGAAGTAAAATGTGGTTCAATGGGATTAAAATAATTTTTTGGTGAATAGTAACTTTTAAGTTTAATTAATCGTGATTAAAGGTAATTAGTGATATTTTAGGTAAAAATGATATTATAAAAATATGAAAATACCTTTACAGTTGTCCTACCCCTATTGGAGGTGTCATGGCTGACCCAAAAAATCCATGGGTCAACTTGGGGACCCTATGGAGCCACTTTGGTAGGAAAATGACATAAATAACTTTTATTTAAAGTTAAAATAAAAATGTCACAAACATAAGTTGTTTTACTAAAACAATTTTTAAATGGGGTTATACAAGTAATATTTTCGACTATAAATATTCATTATAAATTTAACAAGATTTCCTACATCATGATATATTTTTTTATAATTTTTGGCATTAAATAAATTAAATTATTCATGACACCATGATGATGTAGCGATCACCTCATTAATTAACGATTTAAATAAAATGAAAAGATAATAAAAAATCCAAGACTTACACGTGTCAAAACCCTATTGGATGAGTATATTTCTAACCCTTATCACCTTATCCTTGAATTATATTAGTTCGGGACCTTTAAATTCAGAAACTCATTATATAATAAAGTAACATTTCATTACTTTCCAAGAGTGCCCCTCCTCTCCACTTATAAAAGGCCCCCACCACTACCACCTTACTCACACTTTCAAAGCCTTTTGGATCAGAAAAAATCTGCCCAAATACTCTCCCAACTTCCCTCCCTTACTCCTAGAAGCCTCACTTTGGGCATAATTATTCCCAAGGAATCCTTTGGCTCAAATCAAAAGAGTTACCCGATTTTAAGGTAATGTCTTCTCTTATGTTATTTTGTTTTATTTTGCTTATCCAACCCCCTACACTCTTTTTATTCATTTATTTTGTAAAAAATCCCGTATAATAAATATACTAGGATGTTGTTATAAGAATTATTCGAGCTACACTTACACACACCTACATCTAATGGTTAAAGAACATACTATTTCTATGGATGGCGAATTTCTGCCTCACGAAACGATGATTGTTCAACACTCATATAACACCTTCAAAGGTGGACATTAAGATGTCACTATATTTATATATATGATATATAATATGTTTATGTTTAACTTAAGGTTCTGTATTTTTCATTTATGGCATACCTTTATTGTTTTCATTATAGGTAAATGCGATATTTTCATTTTAGGAAGTGCGGACTACCGCCCCCTCAAAGTGATTTGAATCATTAATGCCATATGTGGGATGTATAAAGGATGGAGTAAATGATATTATATATGATATTATACTGGAATTATAATATACCTTTATATCATTATGATTTCATTAAATTCTAAATAGAAATGAAAGTAGCGTTCATGCGTACGTACGGCTTACCGTCTCCATGAACAGTGCATTTCATTTCTTACCTCTAAACGTTATGGAATATTATAAATGCGTGTATATACTGGATATATATGAGATATATGATATCTATATCATCAATATAATTATGGATATAATGGATATATCACCACATGATCAACTTGTAATTATAAGAAGATTATTTTTGACTCATGTACCAAAGATCGACAAAACGACTGTTATTAACTTAAATAATTAAATAATGTTCATAACATGGTAATAAGTGATATAAAAGTAATAAAAAACTTGAAAAAGGTTCTTAAGAAATTATAAATTAACTCTAGTTTATTATTCAGGAGGTTAAAGAACGGTCGAGTCAAGACGGGATGCAAGGTAAGGGAACTTCTTAACCCAATTTCTATTCTTTGGGTTAATCTCCTACTTTCAAATTATGTCATGATATTATTATATCCTATTTTGTATTTTTAATTTCATTATGTTTACTTATAGTGAATACACATAATATATCTATTTTATTTTAAAAAATGATCTTTGTAAGGTACTTTGTCTCAATCTCCATTCATTGAGGCATATTTTGTTTTATACACAAATTTATTTTATACGGTTTATAAACACCTTTGACATTTACGTTTATTCAAAAGGAATATTTTTATATGAAGTGTTTTACTAAACGAAAACAAGGAATGTTTTTCTTGTCGTACGTATGCGGCGACAATCACTTCTCCGCCGCCGTAACCATTATTTGAGTTTCGGCTTCCTCCACAAGCCATAACTTTTTTTTAAATGAAAAATAAATACCAAGTTTTAATTTTTCTTTTATTTTTGTATTGAAAATGGTTTTGATAAGGTTTTTATTATATCAATGTGTTGTATTGATATCTTGTGATTGAAACGTGGAAATGTTATGTTTCCTTTATGCACGTTTTATGTGATATGATTATGTTATGTTTATGATATGTTTAAACCTATTCATATGAGAAATTCATTGGACTTAATAAGTGATGAGTGGAGCTTGCTATAGCTCCTCGATGCATCAGTAGGTCTCATGAGACAAAATAGTGTCTTGGCACGAGGCCTTGAAAAAATCTTATTTGTGGTGTTGGCACGAGGCCTTGGATACGTGGTTATGATATTCTGGCATTATGCATTCCATCATTATGAAAGTGGTTATTGATATTTCATGTGATTATTCGACTAGTAGAATATCAATGTGAGTAAGTAAATGGCATTATTTCATTTTACTTTTTCCATATTATGCTAAAATTCAAGTTTAAAAGGCTTTATTTAGTTATTCATTGACTTAAATGTTAATTTTTATTTATAAAAGCTTCCGAAATATTGTTATCCTTACTGAGCATCTGAGCTCACCCCTTTCAATGTTTTAATTTTTCTAGGATGTGATGAAGTATTTTAGGAATGACCTGCAGGGATAGTCTGAAGGGGATATGAGTGTGGAAAATGGAGACTATGTTATTGTAGTTTTTCACTTTGTGATGTAATGTAACATTTATGAATGTATCTAGTGTTTCCAAGGCTACTAAACTAATCGGTCTTTCGAGAATTGATCTTTTGTGATCATGCCAATGTTACGAAATAATGCACCGACTCCGGGTAACTCGGGTCGGGGCATTACAATCCTAGTGTATTTTATCATTTATAAATCGCACCAAGTAGAAGGAATGAGGACTCCAGTAATACAAATGATCCAAAGATTAAGAAGGATCATATATTTTATTATATTAAGGCAACATTTAGAAGGAAAATATTCTCCTACATATTCTCATCATATGGAGAAGTAGTATCGTGTGTTAATAAGATAATTAATGAATTATCTAGTCATATGGATTCTATGGGAAACCAGAGAATAAGAGGATGGTAGAGATAAAGATGGATAAAGGGAAGAAAAGAAATAAGGATTTTCCCATACGTGATAACTATGGAAAAAATCACCTTGGGAAGTGCTTGAAAAGAATGGGAGTTTGTTATAAGTGTAGAGAAAAATGACACCATGTTCATGATTGCAAGGATAAGAAAATTTTTTCAAATGTATAATGTTTCTTCTTCAATGAGTTGGGACACTACATGAATCAATGTCCCAATCATCATGGTATACCCAAAATGATTCTTATTGGATAATAATAAAGTTATGATACTACCACATATGAAGAGGAATGATTAGTGTTCTTTAGTTGTTATTAAATAATTTTGTTATTTTATTACTTTATTAATAATGTACAAGTTATTATAGTTTTAAAAATATATAAGGATTGTACTACAATACATTTTCATCATGGATTTGATATCTTAGGGTACCAAGTAAAGCCACATAGATTCAAGTTAGAAATTTTGGAAAATATATGGTTGAGAGAAGGATAGTCCTTAATATGGTCATGATACTGAGGTAGTGATTTTGGAATAAGAGATAATTGATTTGGGTAAAGTATAGTGGGTATTATTGACATCCATGGAACTGATTAATTGTTTGTTTATTCCATCATTGTTGGAGTATTCAAAAATTTTGAATTTAAAGAGATTATCCAATATTCTATAAATAACAAGGGATAATGAATTTATTCGATAATGTTTTATGGAAATTCAGGTTCTTACCATATTTTAAGAGAATATGTAATGCCCCGACCCCAGTTACCCAGAGTCGGTGCATTATTGCATAACATTGGCATGATCACATAGGATCAAGTCTCGAAAGACCAATTAGTTTAGTAGCCTTGGAAACACTAGATACATTCATAAATGTTACATTACATCATAAAGTGAAAAACTACAATAACAAAGTCTCCATAGTCCACACTCATATCCTCTTCTGACTATCCCTACATGTCATTCATAAAATACTTCTTCACATCCTGGAAAATATTAAAACATTGAAAGGGGTGAGCTCAGATGCTCAGTAAGGATAACAATATTGCGGAAGCTTTCATAAATAAACATTAATATTTAAGGCAATGTATAACTACAAAAAATCCTTTTAAACTTGAACTTTATCATAATATGGCACAAGTAAAATGAAATAATTCCATTTACTTACTCACATGGATATTCTACTAATCGAATAATCATATGAAATATCAATAACCACTTTCATAATGATGGAATGCATAATGCCAGACTATCATAACCTTGTAGCCAAGGCCTCATGCCAAGACCACAAATAAGATTTTGTCAAGGCCTCATGCCAAGACACTAGTTTGTCTCATGAGACCTACCGATGCATCGAGGAGCTACAGCGGGCTCCACCCATCACTTATTAAGTCCAATGCATTCCTCATATGAATAGGTTTAAACATATCATAAACCATAACATAATCATATCACATAAAACATGCATAAATGAAACATAACATTTCCACGTTTCGATCACAAGATATCAATACAACACATTGATATAATAAAAACCTTATCAAAACCATTTTCAATACCAAAATAAAAGAAAATTAAAACTTGGTACTTATTTTTTATTTAAAAAAAAGTTATGGCTTGTAGAGGAATCCGAAACTCAAATAATGGTTACAGCGGTGGAGAAGTCATTGTCACCACATACGTACGACAAGAAAAACATTCCTTTTTTTCGTTTAGTAAAACACTTCGTATAAAAATATTCCTTTTGAATAAACATAAAAGTCAAAGGGGTTTATACACCGTATAAAAGAAATTTGTGTATAAAACAAAATAGGCCTCAATGAATGGAGATTGAGACAAAGTACCTTACAAAGATCATTTTTTCAAATAAAATAGATTTATTATGTGTATTCACTATAATTAAACATAATGAAATTACAAATACAAGATAGGATATAATAATATCATGACATAATTTGAAAGTAGGAGATTAACCCAAAGAATAGAAATTAGGTTAAGAAGTTCCCTTACCTTGCGTCCTATCTTGACTCGACCGTTCTTTAACCTCCTGAATAATAAACAAGAGTAAATTTATAATTTCTTAAGAACCTTTTTCAAGTTTTTTATTCCTTTTATATCACTTATTACCATGTTATGAACATTATGTAATTATTTAAGTTAATAACGGTCGTTTTGTCGATATTTGGTACTTGGGTCAAAAATAAACTTCTTATAATTACAAGTTCTTCATGTGGTGATATATCCATTATATCCAGAATTATATTCATGATATAGATATCATATATCTCATATATATCTAGTATATACATGCATTTATAATATTCCATAACGTTTAGAGTTAAGAAATGAAATGCACCGTTCATGGAGACGGTAAGCCATACGTACGCATGAACGCTACTTTCATTTCTATTTCGTATTTAATGAAATCATAATGATATAAAGGTATATTATAATTCCAGTATAATATCATATATAATATCATTTACTCCATCCTTTATACATCCCACATATGGGATTAACGATTCAAATCACTTTGAGGGGGTCGTAGTCCGCACTTCCTAAAATGAAAATATCGCGTTTACCCATAATAGAAACAATAAAGGTATGCCATAAATGAAAAATACAGAACCTTAAGTAAAACATAAACATATCATATATCATATATATAAATATAGTGACATCTTAATGGCCACCTTTGAAGGTGTTATATGAGTGTTGAACAATCATCGTTTCGTGAGGCATAAATTCGCCATCCACAGAAATAGTATGTTCTTTAACCATTAGATATAGGTGTGTGTAATTGTAGCTCGAATAATTCTTATAACAACATACTCGTATATTAAGAATACTGGTGTTGTTACAGAAGAAATGAATAAAGAGAGTTTAGGGTGTTGGATAAGCAAAATAATATAAAATAACATAAGAGAAGACATTACCTTAAAATCGGGTAACTCTTTTGATTTGCGCCAAAGGCTTCCTTGGGAAGACTTCTGCCCAAAGTGAGGCTTCTAGGAGTAAGGAAAGGAATTTGGGAGAGTATTTGGGAAGATTTTCGCCGATCCAAAAGGCTTTGAAAGTGTGAGTAAGGAGGTAGTGGTGGGGGCCTTTTATAAGTGGAGAGGAGGGGCACTCTTTGAAAGTAATGAAATGTTACTTTATTATATAATGAGTTTTGGATTTTAAAGGTCCCACACTTATATAATTCGAGTCTAAGGTGGTAATGGTTCGAAATCTACTCATCCAATAGGTTTTTTACAAGTGTATGCCTTGGATTTTACATTATCTTTTCATTTTATTTAAATCGTTAATTAATGAGGTAATCGCTGCATCATCATGGTGTCATAAATAATTTAATTTATTTAATGTCTAAAAATTATAAAAAAAAATATAATGATGTAGTAAATCTTTGTATCATTATAATAAATATTTATAGTAAAAAATATGACTTTTATAACCCCATTTAAAAATTGTTTTAGTAAAACAACTTATGTTTGTGACATTTTTATTTTAACTTTAAATAAAAGTTATTTATGTCATTTTCCTACCAAAGTGGCTCCATGGGGTCCCCAAGTTGACCCATGGATTGTCTTGGTCTTCCATGATACATCCAATAGGGGTATGACAAGTGTAAAGGTATTTTCATATTTTTATAATATCATTTTTACCTTAAATATTACTAATTACCTTTAATCACGATTATTTAAACTTAAAAGTTACTATTCACAAAAAAAATTATTTTAATCCCATTGAACCACATTTTACTTCCTAATGAAAACCATGAATATCAGATTTTTGAAAATAAAAACACAGAAGTGGTAATATTTCATTTAAATGAAAAAATCAGTTATTTAACTACCACTTAGTGGTTTCACTATTCATCAAAAATTGAAGTTTTTCAGAACAATGCCAAAATTTTACCCTAAGCTATAATTGATATTATGAATTCATAAATTATGTATATTTTAAAAAATTCAAAACATATAAGTTTCATTAATTAATTTCATAATTAATTTCCACTGTCACAACAAATAGCGTGTTTTAAAAAAAACAATATATATCAAAAGATTGACAATTGTTTATGTCCAATTTCAAAGTGAAATTAATTCTAATGACCACCATTGGATAAAATGGTAAAAATATATTCTAATTACACTTTAAAACCACTAAATATTATAATTTATCACTATAAAGTATTTTTATTAAAAAAGTTGTTTTTTAGTAATTTTCACTATTCATAAAAAATTGGAAGTTCTCAGAAAATTACAAAAAATTAAACTTAGGATAATTTCGATATTATGAATAAAAAATGAAGTCCATTTTGAAATATAAAATTTATATATTTTCAAAAAGTGGGTATTACTATTCATAACTGCTACTTTGATTGGTCGTGGTGTGTTAGAATCTCGAACTTGAATACAATGCAAGCTATTTAATTATTGAAAGAGAAGCGTATCGTGAAAGCTCAGGGTGTTACAGAATACATGATGAAAGTATTAATATGTTATTATGTTGAAAAAAGAGATGTTCATTATTTTAACCTTACATATAAATTTTGGACTGTGAGTTTGGATAGAATTATTTTTGATAATTCTAAAGATGAAATGAATTAAGTTGGACTTTTGATAAAATGGTTTATGGTTAAAACATTTCTTAATATTATTTCTGGATTTTGTTATTAAAAGGACATCCCAAGGTCAAGCAATAACCTATCGTGTCCAGCAAGGCTGTGAGACTTGAACCCACAAACGAAGGGTGACAAGGGTGCATCACCTACCACTGGCCTATGTGATGTCCTGGTTTTATAATGTAGTTTTTTTAAATGGTATGACAGATGAATTATAATTTATTTGAACACTACACGACTAGGATAAATCGAATATTTTTCAGTTCAATGATGAGTTTGTGGTAGAAATTAGTTAAAGGATTGGCCTCTATTTTTCAATATTCTTTTTTCCTTATTTTATGAAGAAATTAATTCTTAAACATTAGGTAAAGGATCTTAAAACCAAAAATGTGTTATCCTAATACCTTCTGTTTTGTTGAACTGATGATATTTTAAATCATCATAGATTTATAGCTTTGAGGCCTCAATTTTCCAATCACTTGTTTTTGATTGATGACCTAAATCACTCCCTGCAATTATTTACATTTACGTCTAATTATGTGTCTCTAATTTCAACAAATTTATTCCTATTCTAGATCATAATTTTGGTGGTTACTTTTTCATTTCTCTTTTCCTCTTATTAAGACTAAATTTTATTAACCCAATTTTTAATGTGGGTATTCCAAAAAGGTATTTTCTATTTTTAACCATTCATTTTTGAAGAACAATTTCAAATTGTGAGGATGTAATTTATTGAAGGATGTTATAATGTAACATCCCAGGATTTAATAGTACATTATCTCTTTAATTTAATTCAATAGCGGGTGCACCACGTAAAACCAAGTTCGATCGCACCACGACTTAACAAATGAGCCATTTAAAAAGTGGTTATAAATAGTATTAACTACATTTTGAATTTTATATACTTCATATAATTTCAACATCAATATTATTTTTCTCTTTGACATAATATAAGAACAAATTCAATTTTTAGATAAATAAGTATTTTTAAAAAAAATCAATTTTATTGCCTTTTAATGGAGAACCATTTTTAAATCCAATATTTGACACTTTTATATATTAAATTTAATGAAATTACATTATTATTTAAAATCGAGACATAAAAATTTAGTTTGGATAATTTTTTTGTACTTCTATGATAAATTTCATATTTTGATTAATAGTGAAAAATACTTAATATTAATTGAAAAAATCTTTTTTAATCAGAATAATTTATAGTGTTAAATTATGAATTTGATTGGTTTTGAAGTATAATTGTATTATATTTTTTTAATTTAATATAATATAGTTCATTATAAGTAATTTCACATTTAAATTGGACATAAACACATGTAATTCCTTTGATAGTTTTAACTTTTTAAAATCCTGTTTTTTGGTTTTGACAATAGGGATTTAATATTAAATTAATTAATGAAACTTCTATTTTTCTGAATTTGGTAAAAATAAGCTTCATTTTTTAGTTTGTAATATCAAAATTATCTTAGGGTGAATTTTTTGTATTTTTTTCAAAACATTCAATTTTTGATGAATAGTGAAAAACACTATGTTATTGTTTAAAGCTAACTTTTATTTAAATAATAATTATTTTTTATTTAAATTTATTTTAAATTCAAAATATATACATAATACCTATATTAGTCCAATATAATTTATTAGAGTCATTTTTTATTAAGATTAAATATATAAAATTATCATGAATTTTTAAATCTTTTACCTATATTCTAGGCACATTTGAAAATTTTCATAAAACATAATTTTACCTGTTATGTGAATTGAATTTAAAAAATATGATAGATATGGTTTATATCAGTAAGTAAAATGTGGTTCAATATGATGAAAATAATTTTGGGTGAATAGTAAGTTTTGAATTTCATTTACCACAGTTAAAAGTAAATAGGGTAATTGAAGGTGAAAATGATATAATAATTACCCTAACACATGTCCTAAATATATTTAATAAGTTTATTTTGACCAAAATCAACCTTAGGAATAATATATTATCCTTTTTTATCCACTTGGATTTGATTAGAACATTTATTATTATCTTATTTAAAGAAGAGTTAAAAGTGTTGATTTAAAATTTTATTGACTAAAATTATTTTTAATATAGGGTTATACATAAAATAACTTCAACTATAAATATAAATTATAAATCTAAAAAATTTTATTATATAATGGTATTTAAATTACCATTTTTAAAGATTTAATAATTAATTTTATTTATGACACAATGATGATGCAGTAATTACATTATCAATGAAAGATTAAAATAATTAATATTATAAATATAAATTGAGACTTTTTATGCAATACACTAATCTTATAGTTGACTATGAAATGTTAGGGATGATTCAATGTATTGTTTTTGAAGCCATCAAGTTGTTATGACATTAACAAAAATAAATTACTAAATAGTGTCAAAATTGACATAAATGAGTTTTTAAAACAAATACTATATTATTAAATGATATAATATTTCTAAAAATATAAGGATCGGCTGAAGGACTTATAGAATGATATATATGTCATTATTTAACCACTTTTCAGTCTCTTTTCATTTTATAGTAAGTTTATCAACCATGTAATATAAAAATACAAGAAGACATGATAAAAGTTAAACTATTTAACTAACTGTTAAATTCGAAAGGTAAGGTTCATATGGTGATCTAAACTTGTCTAAAACCTATTGGTGGAGATAATTTATACCCACCTGCACCTTAATCTCTAAATAAATCTATTTTGAGCAATTATAAACCGAAAATTATTTTATAATAAAATAATATTTCAATCTTTTCCTAAAGTTACCCTCGCCTCTCTTATAAAAGGGTACTTCCCCTTCTCTTACTTTCACACCTCCAAAGCCATTTGGCTCGGAGAAACCCGACTCAAATATTCTTCCAAAAGTCCTCACTTCACCCTAGAGGCATTAATTTGGTCATAAATCCATCCTCTGTAGCCCTTTTGTTCAAAACAATAGGAAACACCCGAAGAAGAGGTAATTATTTCATCACCTCTTTCAAAGCTCTTTTATTTAACCACTTTCTCATTATTTATTGTTTCCATAAAAAAAATATTAACTCCAGTACCCTATATATATTTTGATTTTATTTTAAATACTTTACAACCATATTCATTATTTTATCCATCCATTGAATGACAAAGTCACCATACGTGCGTGCGTACGGCTTACCGTCTCCACGTCGTGGTGTTGATTGTTATTCAACACTACATTATTTGGATGGATATAATAATATGTATAATTGATATAAATAATAAATATAAAATGTTAATTTTTCTGTATAATTAATATGCCATCCAATTCCATACCATTATTTCATTAATGAAATGATATTGTTGCTCGCGTGTACGTACGGCTTACCGTCTCCACGACGCGATGGGATTCATTTCCACATTCACCAATAAACGAGGATTATAAAAATGTATATTGTTAATAAGTATGTAATATATGAAATATTAATGATCTTGTATATATATATATATTTATTTACATATATCTCAATCACTTACTTCAATTCAATATGATAAGAAAACGGAAACAACGTCCTTGCGTACTTACAGACTACCGTCTCCATTAATAGTGTTTCCATTTCATATATATATTTTATACATATTTATATTCTGAATACATATGATATAGAAATCATGTATTATATTCTCTAAGAATGTAAATCATGATCTATGTGATTCAATCATTAAAAACACGTTAAAGCACATACGATAAAGAAAGCGATTATTACCAGAAATGTTACTTTAACATAGAAATTATTACTAAATGGGTAGTAAAAAGTAATAAATTAATCATATATGATATCATAAATATTAATATGGTTTTGGTGTAATTTAATAACATAATATGGTCATTATACGGGATTTTAAACATACCCTCGACTAAAGAAAAGTACAAGTTAAGGGTTAACTCATCAATCTCATTATTATCCCAGATTGTTTGTGAGTAAGTATTTACTGAGACATATTTATGATACATGTCCATGGTTCATAATAGTGTTTTGAAAATGATTTTTAAGGTACTCATTAAGTAAAAAATCATTTTTAAATGTTTGAAATATTTATTCTTCTAAACCATTCTCATTAATGTCCATGTTTTCAAAATGGTTTTAAGGATTTATTTATATGGACATGAATGTATTAAAATGATAATACCTTTAAAAAGTATCAAATTGTTATGGGACACTTTGAGTAAAAATATATTTTAAATCAATTCCTTTATAGTTATGTAACTTTTAAATGATTTCAAAAAAAGAGATATTTCACTCAATGTGTTTTACTGATCATTTTAAACTAGGTCAACATCATTTACTGGATATTATTCCTAATTGAGGTTGATTTATTATAAATACGATCTTCAATTTTATATTGAATGAGTTATGTTATGTTTGACTGTGAATGTACTATTTTTAGACCATTTATGATTTATGGTAAATGTATTGACATTATGTATGCTAGTTTTAATATGGTTGTTTATGTTATGTTTCAAAATTTTCATATGAGGAATGCATTGGACTTAGTAAGTGGGTGGTGGAGCCCGCTATAGCTCCTCGACGCATCGTTAGGTATCATGAGACAAATTTGTGTCTTTGAACAAGGCCTTGAAAAAAATTTAATTTGTAGTCTTGTCATGAGGCCTTGACTATGTGGTTATGATTTCTGACATTATACATTCCCTCATTATGAAATTTGTTATTAAATGTGATTGTTCAACTAGTAGAATATCCATGTGCATGTTTATATGGTAATGTTTGATTAATTTTTTCAATATTATGTTCAATTTTATGTTTAAAAAGGTTTTTGTGTTTATTTCACATCATTACTTAAAATTTTATTGCTTCTACTATATTATTTACCCTTACTGAGCATCTGATCTCACACCTTTCATATTCTTTGTTTTCCTAAGATACCAAGAGGTGTATTATGATTGATATACAGGGTTAAGCTAAGGGAATAATGGTATTATGAAAGGATTATTTATGTTATTTTTTACGTTATAAAGTGTAATGGAACATTCATGTGTTTAATTTATTTTCCTATAATTCTAAACAGATCAGTCCTATGGGAATTGATTCCTTATAATCATAACAATGTATTAAAATAATACACTGGCTTCAGGGTTTTGGGGTCAGGGCATTACACCCAAGTAGTGCCTCCCTAAATTTATATAGAAGTATAATGGTAACAACCATCTTCTATAGTTAATATGATTTATCCCTATCCAAAAATTATATATGCATTGAGGCCAAATACTCTGACTCCACACTCAATAACAGTAAATACGATATCCTACTAAGAGAATCTACTACGATGTTCCCCTTCCAAGTGGTATAGAAAATCATGAAGTAACAGCCCTGGAATAAATTAGTCTGCCTCCACTTTCTCATGTTATGATCCTTCTGAGTGAAGATATATGTGAGACTCTTTTGGTATGAATAGATGATAAACCACTCACCCATCAGGTAGTTTTTCCACATCTGTAGTGTAAAGACTACCACTGCTAACCCAAGATCATGGGTCACATAGTTATACTCATTTGGAATCAACTGGAATGAACCATATGCAATCAATACCTACCGCTATATCAGAACACAACCAAGATTGGTTCATGATGCATCACAAAACACTATGTAGTCGACACCATCTTCTAGAAATCCCAAGATGGTAGAACTCATCAATCTATCTCTCAACTCCTTGAAAGCCTACTGGCACCCCTATTCCCACATGAATAGCTTCCCTTTTTGTTTATAATAATCCATGGGAGTTGATATCCTAGATAAATTGGGTATTAATATTTGATAATATCCATCAAACCTAAGGAATATCCACACTTATATCATACTCTTGGGTGGATCCCAAGTTAAAAATACCCTGAACTTCACTGGGTCCACTACTATACTGTCTTTGGAGATAATATGTCCTAGAAAGTGAACCTAAAAAATCCATAACTAGTACATCAATAGCTTCCCGTAAATCTGGTTCTCACTTTATACATCCAGAACCATCCACCATGTCTTACATGATCCTACATGGCCACCAAGTGTAATAGGATATCTTCTATGATGATTCCTATGAATCCATCTAAGAGAGGCCAAAATATTTGGTTCATGAGCCCATAAACATTTCTAGGAATTTCCTCAGAAAAATGGAATCACCAAGTACTCATAGTGACCATATTAACATTTGAATGTCGTATTTGGAATAACCTCATCCTATATTCGCAATTGGTAATATCCTGATCAATGTTCAATCATCGAGAATAATAATTCTCCTATGAGTTGATAAAGAGGTCATTCATCCTCTTTAGTGGATAATTATTCTTTATGGACACCTGGGTTTGGCCACGGTAGTCCACACATAACATCAAGCCCACATACTCCATCTTGGAAAACAACACAAGGGCTACCAGGGTGAAACACAGAGTATAATAAAACCCTTCCTCTGTAAGTAATCCAGTTGGACCCTCTTCTCAAGAAGCTCTAGAGGATTCATCCAATATATAGTCATAGATATCAGGGTCATCCCAAGGTGTAGATCAATTAATATGTTTATCTTCTGATAGAGAGTTAAGTTACAAAACATCCTTATGAAATACAACCTCATACTCCTCTATAACTAAAGGCAACTAAAAATTCAAGGTTTCCAATATACCAAGGTTCATTCAAGTAAGATTATGAGTAATCAGTTGTACCCTATTATGCATGAATCCATCCTATGGTTCCCGGTTTCCCTTTTCACCCAAATATGAAAACCTAACTCCATATTTTGTATACACACCACATCCTTCACCTAAAAAATTTTATATGGGCATGAACTATTCAAACCAGTACATACCTATGATGACATCTTAAGGCCGCATCACTGCTATATGAAGATCCCAAGTAAAACTCTTACCTTCAAGATTCATCTCACACCATCATCACAAGTGTGAGATCGCGGAGTCACACCTAATAGTTGGGTCAATTTTCAAGGGTCGAGAAAACGGTCTGACCAGAATCTATCAATCTAAAACTAGATAATTAGAAATAAAGGATTCAATCAAACTTCTGTCTATCAGTGATGAAACTAATGTAGAAAATACATATATTGTAACTTGTATCATCCCTGGAAACGCTGTGTTATAATCCACAACTACCTATATCTACCCTCACATTTTCCCTCTAACTCCCTAATCTAGGAATGGAACACCTAGGTCATGGAAGATTCGAGGGTCAGGATATTCCCGGCCCCCCCAAATTTATAAAGAAAAGACACAAAAAACAAGGGAGGGGAGGGGTCAAATGACCCACACCCAAAAACCCTTTACAACCCCAACCCAAAGACCCAAAAAAATAAAAATCAAAAGGAAAAAAGATAATGAAATAAAAAAAGATCAATCAACGTCACCACCAAAGTCTAAAACAGAAACCACACAATAAGGATCACCATCCGCACCATATCAAGAGGCCTCATCATCAAATCAGGAGTCAGATTCATCCCATATTGACTCATAATCATCATTGAGCTTGAAGAGCATCAGAAACTTGTCCCTCCATTTTCTTTTGTTCCAGGGAATGTGGCTGATCTCGATTATTAACCTTGACTTTCAGCTTAACCGCCTTTGAAGAAGCCCGAGTAACCATGGGTCTGGGGAGAGTGGATTAGTCCCGCCTCCACCTCCTCTTTGAGGAGATCGAGGTGGGACCATCATCCATCCCATTGACCTTCTTGATCTCAAAAGAGCACTCCTCCAATTCGATTCCATGGACTTGATCCGGGATAGAGGAGGATTCCTGATTAAGGGGGCACTCAATAAAAAATTCATCCTGAGGAAGCTTATATCCACTAAGGCAGGTATTTCTGCAATCCCTTCGACAGCAACCATAGGCCATTTCCCATCCTCCTCAGTCAAGACCATCCCCTCATCTTCATGCTTGGCCAAGTAGTCAGGCTTATCAGCCAGCTGCAAAATCCCCTCCTCCCTTGGAACTACCACCTGCACAGTAACACCCCTGTGTTCAGGGGCATCCCCCATCCCAAATCCCTTCCCCTGCCCGCACCCAAATCCTACTTCAGGTGCGCCCTCTTGAGAAGCTGCCCCATCCAAGTTATCCACTATCCCCTGCCCATTCACCTCCTCCAGCATATTCTCTGAGACCTTCACCTCCACCTCCCCCTACTCAGACACATGCTAGGGAGGAGTACTAGTCGTCCTCTCCATCCCCACCTCATACGCGTTGGAAACCAGTCCTGTGGCCCTACAACCAGCCACACCTTTAGAGCCGTCCTCCCCAACCGCCACCTTGATTCTCCCTGCCCTTCTTCCACTGCCTGTCCAAAAAGCTCAACATTGTCACTGTCCACATTACCAAGTAGGAGGACCTGCACATTAGAGCCCACAAACGCCTTCTCATTGCCAATGGGAGTTGCCCCCACCTGCACCTCCTTTCCCATATTCTCACAAGCATTTCTTGAATCTGAAGGAATGTATTCTGCCCTTCTTGATGAACTAAGTCACCAGCAGGTGCCTCCTCATTTCCAGAGGATGGTGCCACCACCTGCAGCCCCCTGCCCATATCCTCACAAATAGCTCCTCGAGGACTAGCGAAGATATTCTGCTCATCTTGTTCATCAAAATCACCATCCAACTTTACTTGGACAGTGTTCTTGTCTTAAAACAGCTCCTCCAATTCCAAGACATCGACCATATTGCACAAGGGGACACCTTCAACTACCCCATTCACTAAAAAAGGTCCACTATAGACCCCAGCCACCTCCAGTATTCCAGGAGAAGATCCAGGCGGCACCATGACTAATTCTGCAGGTTTCACCACTCCCAAACATTCCACTATTCTAAGATCATTTTTCATCCTGTGAAAGACATCACAAATACTTGGGTTGGAGAGGGACTGTGGATCAGCCTTCATCAGAACATCCCCGACCACAAAAACCTCCTGCTCTGCAGCCAGAAGCTGGTTAACCATTCCAGTGGGGAGACCCTCAATCTTCACTCCAGATCCCCCCCGGGAGGCACAATAACTAGAGAACCATCAGATGGAGCAGAATTTATAGAGAAAGAACTCCTACAAGAGGAGTCATACGGTCCCAAACATTAACAGGACGAGCAAAAAGGCACCCAGGATTCAAAGCATACATCCTGATGCCACCTTAGCTCACCTTCAATCTCAACACAGACAGTATTAATCGGAGCAATGGACACATCCACCTCGACACAAATCCTCAGTGCAGTAGGGTGACAAGAAGCACTTTTCTGAGCGTCCATACACAGAAATCTACCAATGAGGTTACCAATGATGTGAAGGATGGCTGGATTTTGGAAGGGAAGGGAAAGACCAGGAAGGTTAATCCATAAATCTACACTCGGGGGATCACGATGCAGGTGAAAATTAAAATTCCAGCGAAACAAATAAAATCGAAGGCCATCAATAGATCGAGGAGAAAAATCCCAGGCAATGGACCACCTAGGGGTGTTGGTGGTAACATGTAGAAAAATCACCTCCATCATCTACTCTCCCAAATCATCTACAAAGTATTCCTCCCTATAGAACTATTTTTTCCTATCAATTCCTCTTCCTATGTGGCCCATCCAATTTCTCTTTGTCAAGCGTACGTTGGATCAGAAAATCGTGTGCAAGATGTCCCCAATTAATACAATAGTAGAACATCCTATCCTTCACTGGACTAGACATATCTTGTGAGAACTAAAACACAGCCCTTATATCTAGTGATCACCTCCTAAAATGTCTCACACAACCTATTCCGTGAGACTGATGTAAAATCCCTACTGTTGAAGTCTTCATTCTTATGTTCCCACTACCAGAAACAAGTTTATGTATCTACTCAGCCAAGAACTCCCAACAATAAAAGAATGATCTAGCACCCTAGAAAAGGTAGAAATTCATTGAGGTACAATAATGGCTTAGATGTATCTATATAGTTCTCACACAAAGGTTTGAGACTGATATAACTGATCATGAACGATATTCATTGAATACCTATAGTTGTAGGTGAACCTTAATGAATACTCAGCCTATATTATACTGCCTTGATAATGTTTTAGAAGCTCCTCGATGTGAACATCCCTAAAAGTAACCAGATATAACTCCTATATGAAAAGGTACTCAAACTATAACCATGCTAGAGTCACCTCGTCATATTACAACGTCACTAAACAGCACCACCATCCTATAAGGCATAAAAGATGGCTCACTATCAGGACCAACATCTGATCTGCTAGTTTCATAATAAAAAAGAATAATAATGTCACCGCCTCAGGCCGGGCTTTCACGACCAGACCCTACCCGGGCTCGAGCCGCAACTACCCCAGGCCCGCCTCCATAGGCCAGGGGCTAGCGACCAGCGCCGAAGGCACAATAACTCGGGGAGGCCTTTGCCTAAGCACATGTACACACACACGCAGCACACTCAATGCCAAAGTGCAGAGTAAAGAAAGAAAAGGAAGACTAAAAAGAACAACTGCTATATATATAAACCACAGATGTGCATCGACCTCTAAACAGTACAAAGTACAGCGCTGAAAAGAAAAAGGGGAAAAACATGCGCCCAACCAGAAAAGGTGCCATAACCCGACAACAGGTAAACAAAAAGGAAACAGCTGACGGGTCTCCCACTTGGAACCCAGCCACGACCACCGCACATGGTCCAAGCTCCCAAGCTCCTACACTCCACTGAAGTCATGCTCCACATGTCCGTCGTCTGCAAGGGCACACCAAGTGCGGGCAAAGCCCAAGCAGGGGTGAGTATAAGAATTCTTAGTAGGATACCCCGAAGGCTCGAGGGAGCAACAAAGGAGGTACGGAAGAGTGAGCAGTAGAGCGAATAGAAAAAGTAGAGTACAACAAGGAGTGCAGTAGAGTAACAGTAAAGAGTCCAGCTCAACCCAACAAGAGGAAAGAAGGTAGACTCATCCAGACACAAGGAGCTCGAAACGGTGAGAAGATGAACTTCCCATCGAGTCTTTGATACCTATAGCAGGAGAGTAGACTCATCCAACCACGAGAAGCAAGACACGGAAAGCACGTGGCATACCTCGCGCGTCTTCTCCTCTCCTGGAAGGGGAGTATCCAAAACCCAAGGAGTGGGTACTAGAACAAGGTATATACATATCTATGCTCTGTCAAGAAGTCCGAACAAACTCGTAAGGGGATCTCCATCCCGTAGCTCAGCCCAAGAAAGAGTAGCCAACAGTCCCAGAAGTAACACCATTGATGCCTAGCATCCTGCACGTCTGCCCCGAACCGCAATCCAAGGGGCTCAATCACCACACCTTGACACTATCCACTTTGGGTGGCACTGACTCGCCCGAACGGTTTTAGGTCGCATCACAAGGACGCGTCTCAGTGGGGGAAAGTGCTCCTTGCACTTGAGAGTTCTGGGGGAATGTCAACCACAACTCGTCACTGCCACACAGTCGAGAGGTCTTCTCAAAGTCGACAGGCGACCCCCTACCCAGCCCCACTGGAGGATCCCTGGAAGTCAACGGGTTCCCACTACAGGGAGACCCAGAAAGTTGACAGGTGCCACACTGCCTAGTCCTGTAACAGGGTAATCCACTGGAGGGAGACCCGGATAAAGTCGGTGACGGGACCACTGCCCAGCCCAGCTGGAGGTAACCTGGCATCGGGGACCACTACCCAGCCCAGCTGGAGGTAAGCCCGGCATTGGGGACCACTGCCCAGCCCCGCTGGAGGTAAGCCCGGCATCGGGGACCACTGCCCAGCTCAGCTATAGGTAAGCCCGGCACTGCTCTAGCCATCCCTACTGGATGGTACTGCTCGGTGAACACCACTGTACTGGCCATCCCTACCGGATGTTAACCCTCTGGCGAGCCGAGCTTGAAACAACCTCAGCCCTGCTGGAAACAACCTCAGCCCTGCTGGAACAACCTCATCCCTACTGGGACAACCTCAAACCTGCTGGAAAAACCTCATCCCTAATAGAACAACCTCCTGGGTAGAGGATCGGTGCCCGCGTAAAGTGTTGGTCACACCGAAACCACAAGCTCTACCAGGGAATACGGAACAACGGGAGAAACTCCTCTGGCCTCACAAGGCGATCCCGCTCTAATCCGCTGAGTCACTGTCAAAGCGGACCGAGACATCTCATCCCAGGAAGTGGGGAAAACACCCACACTGTACGAACACTCGTAGCCGCAGATGGTGTCACAGTCCATTGAAAGGGCACAGTACCGAAACCCCTCACAGCCGAAGAAGCAGAGGAACCAAACCATCTCTGTCGGCCAAACCATCGAGAACAAGATCAGGGGGAGACCGCTCAACCCTACTGGTCAGATAAAAGAGCACCAGGCCAGGGGAAACTCCGCCCTACTAGTCAAATAGACAAGCATAAAGCCAGGGGAAAACTCCAAACTACTGGTCAAACAAACGAGCACAAATCCAGGGGAACATTCCACCCTGCTGGTCAAACAAACGAGCGTAGAATGACCCTCTACATCGCGAGAGGTCAAGTACGCAAAGCAGATCACGGCACGCACGTGGGGACCACACAACGTGTGACCCCAAGTCAACCCCAACTGAGCGCACAAACATCCTTAGGTACAATCAACCACACGTACCTCCAAGCGCTCCAGTATACTCCCGGAGTATACCTCATTCCAGCCCAAAGGCTATCGTGCACACGACACCTAGCATCAACGCAAAGGCGTGACGTAACAACTCCACCTCAAAGGCCCAGGCATGGCCAACCACATCTCGTGGACCAATTATATCACTCTCCTAAGAGTGCACGATCACACGCCAAAGGTCCGCTACAAACAAGGTAGGGCGAACCACCACTGGAGCAACTTCCATGCTCCCACATTTAACAAGATCGCTCAAGAGGCTCCGCATAACCAAATGGATCGCACCGTTTTAATACTCATGGAAAAACACGCGATATCGACTACTTACTCGCCTCCAACGGATATCCGATGGAAAAGTCACCAACACCGCCTCACGCCCGAACGACGTCCCGTGATCCCGAGCCTCGGCCCCGAAAACAGTCGGGCACATCGTACCATTGCGATCCCCTCGGGAAAACATGTCAAAATCACTACTCACTTGAGTGCCACAGATATCTGGAGAAAAAGGTGCATCCCGGCGCACCGCACACGAGCGGTGCCACGTGCGTCCCGCATCCCGGTTCCGAAACTCAACGAACGGATCGCACCGTTACAATCCTCTCGAAAAATACACGAAATGGACTACTCACTTTTCCAAAATGGTCACCCGGTGATAAAGCTGGAAATCACCATCAACTCCCGAAATGGCCCTCACGGGGCCCGCACCATCGTGCAGAATTACAGCGGGCAGACTGCGCCAACGCGTGGCCCTCAGAAAAACACCCAACATCAACTGCTCTCACGCCCTGAACAGACGTCCGAGGAACAAGTCGCTACTAGCTGCTCGCAGCACAAAAGACGGGTCGTGGGGACCGCGCCTCAACTTCGGCCTCAACGCCTGAAACCACCCTGGAAACCTCCGCCTCGATGCTAGGGTCCCAACGCCACTGACGGCGCTCAAAACGGACGTCGGATGCGTCCGCGCCGTCCAAAACAAGAATCTCGGCGATTACACTCGTCCACTTAAGGACATGTCGCACCTTAGTGGCCCCTCGTTTTGGGAATTAAAAATTCCCGAAACCATCTCAAAAGACCGTCTCGTCGATATGGTCCCACTGCCGCAGATGGCATGCAAAACAGACACCCGTAGCGGGAATTACGGGTGCCCGAACACCGAGGGGGCAACGCCCCTGGGGCTGGACCGGCCTGGGCCGGCCTGCGGCTGAGTCGCGCGGCCGGTCGCGGCCGCCACGTAAAGAGCCGCGCGGCGTGGGTCTTTGTCGCCGCACAGGGGTCGCGCGACGTGACCCCGAGGTCGCCGCTCACTGGCGACCGCCGCCTCGCCGGGAGCTCCGCCAGACGCCACTGCCGCGCCGGGCACTCCGCCAGACACCCCTGTCGTGCCCAGCGCCTCCCCCAGACACCCGCGCTAATGCTCGCAGACAACACCTGAGGCCGCCCGCCACACGCCATGACACCGCCTGAGGCCGCCGCCGCGCCAGGGCTCACCGGACCACCAGATAAACCCGCAACCTTCGACGATCGACCCCGGCCTCCTCCGAGCTCATATTTTGATTCCGAAAAATGCGTTGGAGAGATAAAATTGTATACTACTCATTTATGGGATTTGATCGATGTTTTGACAAGGAATCGACAGTGAAAACGTGCTCAAAGTAGGTACATAAATAGAAAATGCAAACGCAACATCCTACCTCGCGGGGCTTCGCCCGAAGCTTCGCGACGATCCGCTAGCCACCACGCCTCGCCGGAGCTGTCTCGTCAGAGTGGAGAAGGAGGGGGAGAGCTCCTACTTGCTACTGTCGAGGTGAGGGAGAGGAAGAGGGTGTGGGTGACTTAAGCGTTTAAATAGAAAACGCTTAACCACCCGCCCGTTGGCCCGAACCCGAACTCCCGACGAGGTTGAGGTTAAGCCTCCCCTAGGGTAAAAAACACCTCCCGAGCACAATGGCGGTCTCAGAATTTTAATCCGAGACCCCACTCAAAAGTTATAAAATTTAACGTCTGAAGCCGATAAATTACGAAAACGCCCCTAGGGCCACTTTTCACAAACGGCCCGCGCCCGCAAAACTTATACCCCTCCTAGGGTAAACAGCACTCTATGAACACAACGATTCCCTCGGTTTCCCAATCCGAGCCACCGTTTTAGAGATACCTGCATTTCAACATTAAACGAATTAAATAAATTTATTTAATCCGTTTAACTTTCCAGAAGCGGGCGAGGGGTCCAAACATCCTGCGCCGACAAGTTTTATGTCGTTCCTAGGGTAAAAACACCATTCCGGACCCATTCGTACACTCGGATCCCTGATCCGGATCACCATTTAAGAGTTCTCCCATTTATTTTGTGTTTCCAGTGTGAACGCACTGAAAATTTTATTCCGGCCATTCCGGGGCTCAGAATCGCACGTCGTCTGATGGCGCTGCTCTGGAATTTCATCAAAAATATTCCAAAGTCTTTCACAGAAAAAACCGGGTTCTTACATCATTCCCTACTTCAAGCTTTTCGTCCCCGAAAAGCAAAACTAGGGAGCAACACAGGGTACTAATCCCACACCTGGGTTTCCCATACCCAGAAGAACCCACACACAGCTCTGTGTCCCCACACACAGACCAAAGGATCGATCTGTTCACACTAGGTCGGCCCTTGCCGACGTCGTGCAGCCACTCCAGACTTTGGGGTTAGGGCATGGTGGTAGGGTACCTCGCCATCCCTTTGAACGACCTCAAACGGTCTGAAGGCCCTCGAGGGTAGATCACCCCCCAGTCAAACCTCTACGTCGCACGCCGCGACTGGAATCACCGACCACAACTAAAACAAGGCCTGGTGATTCCCTCCTTCAGAATATCCATATGGTGAAACACCCAAGGATATCTGGTCACGCAAGGTTCCACAGTCGATGCTCTCTTACACACTCAAAAGGCGAAAGAGTCAACACCATCGACTAAAGGAAAAGGTCTCATGCCTTTTTCCTTACCAACACAGCGTCACACCCGGCGCCCTGCATCACCCTAGTAACACATCAAACAAGGAGCATGGAGGAAAGCAGATCACACACAGAGTCTAAAAATTCTACTGCAAGAAGTAGAAGAGTCGCAAGGGGTACCTCTCACCATCCCATGCTCTGTAGGATCGTAGACATCCAAAGCTCGCGGATGTCCTCGGTCCCAAATGTCAACTCCCAGAGCCTGTCGTGGACCGCCTAGTGGTGATGGGGAGATCTTGTAAAGACATCCCCCACTACCAGCTCCTCCCGCTCCTCTGCTAGCACCACCTTCTTGGGTACTACTCCAATCACGGCGCTGCCTCTGCCGTGGTGGTGCGCCTGCTGCCTGCCCGAAGCTCTTAGAAACTCGGGTCGGGCAGTCTCGTGCCAAGTGACCTCGCCCATCACAAGCATAGCACCAGTGCACTCTGGGCTACCCTGGTGCCCTCCGGCACCACTGTGGTATACGACCATGGCCCGGGATCCACTCACGCTAGGGCATCCTTAGCTGAGGCCCTACACCTTTCGCCACATTGGTATACGACCATGACTCTGAAACCGGCAGTGGGAAGGCCACCCGTGTTGAGGTCTTGTCCTCCAGTGCCTGCTAGCTACGGCAGATGTCTCGGCTCCGTCGCGCCCACTATTACTACCAACCGCAAAACATGACAGGAAGCCCTCTGTCACCAGCGCCTGCTCTAGCACCCCGACATATGTGGAAATGCCCAAGGGTACTATGACAGCATGAATCTCTCGGCGGAGACCCTGCTCAAACTTCCGCGCTCGGAAGTTGTCGTCATGGACCAAGTCTGGGTAAAATCATGCACGGTCTGCAAAACTAGCCGCGTACTCGGCCACCGTCATCCCTCCCTACTGAAACAGCAGGAGATCCTGAATCCCAAAGGAGCGCATGAAGGAGGGGCAAAACTCCTCACGAAACAACAACTGAAAGTCGTCCCACAGAAGTGACAACTCGTCAAGAAGCTGAGTCACCAGACTCCATCAACGCCAAGCTACTCCACGAAAAAGGGTGGCTGCCAAAGCCACTCTCTGATCTGCTGGTGTCTGCGCAAGCCTGAAAAGGCGAAGCACTGCCTCAAGCCAAACCTCTGTTTCCTGAGGGTCTAGCTCACCACTTAACCTTAGTGGTCTCTGCCGCTGGAACTCACGGAGCGCGCTCAACCTACGCTCAAGCTCAGCCTGCTCTGCTGAAACTGCCTGCTGGTCAATAGGTGGGGGTGCTGCTACTGGCCCACCCGGAGAAAGGGGCTCGCATGATGGGTCCTGGACTGTGGCCTCGTAGCTCATAGGGTCGTCGTCACGAACCAAAGCTGAAATCCTTGCTGGCTGTCCTCGTGGAGACATCCTAAATATTATCAAGGAGTGCTGCAGTTAGATGAGCATATATGTATATACCAACAACAACAACGATGGGGAGCTGACTCAAGAAGGACAGTCAAGACTCAGTCATATGTGATGCACAAACAAATTTATCCCTGCAACAAGTGTCTCAGCATGCCGAGTCGACAAGTGGGTTATCAAGGTTCTGGTGAATGGATACGTCGGCCGCCACACCATCACTGGACTCCCTGGCCTGAGAGCCTCTCTCGAGACACGTTAACATTGTTGCCCTATATCCCAACCAATTCCTTTTTTAGGGACGTCCGCACAATGCCCCAAGGAACGAACCACCTCTGATACAACTTTGTCACGACCCGACCCTACCCGGGCTCGAGCCGCAACTACCCCAGGCCCGCCTCCATAGGCCAGGGGCTGGCAACCAGCGCCGAAGGCACAATAACTCGGGGACGCCTTTGCCTAAGCACCTGTACACACACACGCAGCACACTCAATGCAAAAGTGTAGAGTAAAGAAAGAACAAGCAGAGTAAAAAAGAACAACTGCTATATATAAACCACAGATGTGCATCGACCTCTACATAGTACAAAGTACAGCTCTGAAAGGAAAAAGGGGCAAAACACGCGCCCAACCAGAAAAGGTTCCACAACCCGGCAATAGGTAAACAAAAAGGAAACAGCTGACGGGTCTCCCACCTGGAACCCGGCCACAACCACCGCACGTGGTCCAAGCCGCCAAGCTCCTACGGTCCACTGAAGTCACGCTCCACCTGTCCGTCGTCTTCAAGGGCACACCAATTGCGGGCAAAGCCCAAGAAAGGGTGAGTATAAAAATACTCAGTAGGATACCCAGAAGGCTCGAGGGAGCAACAAAGGAGGTACCGAAGGGTGAGCAGTAGAGCGAATAGAAAAAGTAGAGTACAACAAAGAGTGCAGTAGAGTAACAGTAAAGAGTCCAGCTCAACCCAACAAGAGGAAAGAAGGTAGACTCATCCAGACACAAGGAGCTGGAAACGGTGAGAAGATGAACTTCCCGTCGAGTCTTCGCTACCTATAGAAGGAGAGTAGACTCATCCAACCACGAGAAGCTAGACACGGAAAGCATGTGGCATACCCCACCTCTCTTCATCTCTCCTGGAAGGGGAGTAGCCAAAACCCAAGGAGTGGGTACTAGAACAATGTATATAAATATGTATGCTCTGTCAAGAAGACTGAACAAACTCGTAAGGGGATCTACATCCCGTAGATCAGCCCAAGAAAGAGTAGACAATAGTCCCAGATGTAACACCATCGATGCCTAGCATCCCGCACGTCCTCCCTGAACCGCAAGCCAAGGGGCTCAATCACCACACCTTGACACTATCCACTTTGGGCGACACTGACTTGTGAATGGTTTTAGGTCGCGTCACAAGGATGCGTCTCAGTGGGGGAAAGTGCTCCTCGCACATGAGAGTTCGGGGGGAACGTCAACCACAACTCGTCATTGCCTCGCAGTCGAGAGGTCTGCTCAAAGTCGATAGGCGACCCCCTGCCCAGCCCCGCTGGAGGATCCCTGGAAGTCAACGGGATCCCACTACAGGGAGACCCAGAAAGTCGACGGGTGCCACACTGCCCAGTCCCGTAATAGGTTAATCCACTGGAGGGCGACCTGGCTAATGTCGGCGACGGGACCACTGCCCAGCCTAGCTAGAGGTAACCCGGCATCAGGGACCACTGCCTAGCCCAGCTGGAGGTAAGCCCGACATCGGGGACCACTACCCAGCCCTGCTGGAGGTAAGAACGACATCGGGGACCACTGCCTAGCCCAGCTGGAGGTAAGCCCGGCACTGCTCTGGCCATCCCTACTCGATGGTACTGCTCGGTGAACACCACTGTACTGGCCATCCCTGCCGGATGGTAACCCTTTAGCGAGCCCAGCTCGAAACAACCTCAGCCCTGCTGGAAACAACCTCAACCCTGCTATAACAACCTCAGCCCTGCTGGAACAACCTCAGCCCTACTGGAAAAACCTCAACCCTGCTAGAAGAATCTCTTGGGTAGAGGATCGGTGCCCGCGTAAAGTGTTGTTCACACCGAAACCACAAGCTCTACCAGGGAATACGTAACAATGGGAGAAACTCCTCATGCCTCACAAGGCGATCCCGCTCTAATCTGCTGAGTCACTGTCGAAGAGGACCGAGACATCTCATCCCAGGAAGTGGGGAAAACACCCACATTGTATGAACACCCGTAGCCACAGACGGTGTCGTAGTCCGGTGAAAGGGCACAGTACCAAAACCCCTCACAGCCGAAGAAGCAGAGGAACCAAACCATCTCTGCCGGCTAAACCATCGAGAACAAGACCAGGGGGAGACCGCTCAACCCTACTGGTCAGACAAAAGAGCACCAGGCCAGGGGAAACTCCACCCTACTAGTCAAACAGATGAGCACAAATCCAGGGGAAAACTCCACCCTATTGGTCAAACAAACGAGCACAAAGCCAGGGGAACACTCCACCCTGCTGTTCAAACAAACGAGTGCAGAGGGACCCTCTACGTCGCGAGAGGTCAAGTACGCAAAGAAGATCATGGTACGCACGTGGGGCCCACACAACGTGTGGCCCCAAGTCAACCCCAACTGTGCGCACAAACATCCTCAGGTACAATCAACCACACGTACCTCAACGCGCTCCCGTATACTCCCAGAGTATACCTCATTCTAGCCCAAAGGCTATCATGCACATGGCACCTTGTGTCAACGCAAAGGCGTGACGTAACAACTCCACCTCAAATGCCCAGGCATGGCCTACCACATCTCGTGGACCAATTATATCACTCTCCTAAGAGTGCGCGATCACACGCCAATGGTCCGCTATAAACAAGGTAGGGCGAACCACCACTGGAGCAACTTCCACGCTCCCACATTTAACAAGATCGCGCAAGAGGATCCACATAACCAAACGGATCGAACTTTTGTAATCCTCACGGAAAAACATGTGAGATCGACTACTTACTCTCCTCCAACGGATATCCGATGGAAAAGTCACCAACACCGCCTCACGCCCAAACGGCGTCCCATGATCCTGAGCCTCGGCCCTGAAAACAGTCGGGCGCATTGTACCATTGCGATCCCCTCAGGAAAACACGTCAAAAGCACTACTCACTTGAGTGCCATAGATATCCGGAGAAAAAGGTGCATCCCGGGGCACCGCACACAAGCGGTGCCACGTGGGTCCCGCATCCCGGTTCCGAAACTCAATGAACGGATCACACCGTTGCAATCCTCTCGAAAAAGTACAAGAAATGGACTACTCAGTTGTCCAAAACGGTCGCCCGGTGATAAAGCTGGAAATCACCGTCAACTCCCGAAATGGCCCTCGCGGGGCCCGCACCATCGTGCGGAATTACATCGGGCAGACTACGCCAACGCGTTGCCCTTGGGAAAACACCCAACATCGACTGCTCGCACGCCCCGAATGGACGTCCGAGGAACAAGTCGCTACTAGCTTCTCGCAGCACAAAAGACGGGCCATGGGGCCCACGCCTCAACTTTGGCCTCAACACCTGAAACCACCCTGGAAACCTCTGACTCGATGCTAGGGTCCAAACGCCATTGACGGTGCTCAAAACGGACGTCAGACGCGTCCGCGCCGTCAGAAACAAGAATCTCGGGGATTATGCTCGTCCACTTAAAGACACGTCGCGCCTCAGAGGCCCCTCTTTTTGGGAATTAAAAATTCCCAAAACCATCTCAAAAAGACCGTCTCGTCGATACGGTCCCACTGCCGCAGACGGTATGCAAAACGGACACCCGTAGCGGGAATTACGGGTGCCCGAACACCGAGGGGGCAAGTCCCCTGGGGATGGACCGGCCTAGGCCGGCCCGCGGCTTAGTCGTGCGGCCGGTCACGGCCACCGCGTGAAGACCCGCGCGGCGTGGGTCTTTGTCGCTGCACAAGGGTCGCGCGACGCGACCCCGCGGTCGCCGCTCCCTGGCGACCGCCGCCTCGCCGGGAGCTCCGCCAGACGCCCCTGCCGCGCCGGGCACTCCGACAGACACCCCTGCCGCGCCCAGCGCCTCCCCCGGACACCCGCGCTGACGCCCGCGGACACCGCCTGAGGCCACCCGCCACACGCTGTGACACCGCATGAGGCCGCCGCCACGCCAGGGCTCGCCGAACCACCAGAAAAACCCGCAACATTCGATGATCGACCCCGGCCTCCTCCAAGCTCGTATTTTGATTCCGAATTATGCGTTGGAGAGAAAAAAATGTATAATACGAATTTATGGGCTTTGATAGAAGTTTTGATAAGGAATCAATAGTGAAAAATGAGCTCAAAGTAGGTATGGAAATAGAAAATGCAAACGCAACATCCTACCTCGCGGGACTTCGCCCGAAGCTTCGCCACGATCCGTCGGCCACCACGCCTCGCCGGAGCTGTCTCACCAGAGTGGAGAAGAATGGGGAGAGATCCTCCTTGCTACTGTCCAGGTGAGGGAGAGGAAGAGGGTGTGGGTGACATAAGCGTTTAAATAGAAAACGCTTAACCACTCGCCCATCGGCCCGAACCCAAACTCCCGACGGGGTCGAGGTTTAGCCTCCCCTAGGGTAAACAACACCTCCCGAGCACAACGGCAGTCTCAGAATTTTAATCCGAGACCCCGCTCAAAAGTTATAAAATTTAACGTCTGAAGCTGCTAAATTACGAAAATGCCCCTGGGGCCACTTTTCACAAACGGCCCGCGCCCGCAAAACTTATACCCCTCCTAGGGTAAACAACACGCTCTGAACTCAACGGTGCCCTCGGTTTCCCAATTCGAGGAACCATTTTAGAGATACCTGCGTTTCAACATTAAACGAATTAAATAAATTTATTTAATCTGTTTAACGCTTGAGAAGCGGGCGAGGGGTCCAAACATCCCGCACCGACAAGGTTTATGTCGTTACTAGGGTAAACACCCCATTCCGGACCCATCCGTACACTCGGATACCTGATCTGGATCACCGTTTAGGAGCTATCCCATTTATTTTGTGTTTCCAGTGTGAACGCACTGAAAATTTTATTCCGGCCACTCCATGGCTCGGAATCGCACGCCGTCTGAAGGCGCTGCTCTGGAATATCATCAAAAATATTCAAAAGACTTTCACAGAAAAAACCGAGTTCTTACACGAGCGTTATCCGTATATGGGTCAGGCTCACCTTGGAACCTTAGGGGTCAAAATTTCAGAAACTTGTGGAGAACACTCAGACTATTCACCTCATATGATGGTCCTACAGGTACCATTTGATTCTTGATAGGTGGTTGTATAGTTAGTGCACCACATGGAGGTAACACCTCCAGAAAAAGACCCTAAATTGACTCCTCTTCACTGAGGGGATAATCCTCATGATCCTAATGCTGAATCATTCCTAGAATATTTCATGGAGGGATCCTAAAATAGTCAAGATGTACCACGGATAATTATTATATCTATATAGATGACTCAATAAGGATATTTAAACAATAACACATTCCTATAAGATTCATGTATCAAATTTATCCTTAAAAAATTTCAACATGCTTTGAGTTGAGAGGGAGGTGATTAGAGTCCCAGTTTACAAATAAGTCAATATCCACACCAACACTGTATTCTCTATCAGAAAATCTGATCTCAGAACACATAACACTATTTCCCCAACCCAATCTAACTGACTCTGATCCTACTATAGAACTGAATTCCTTGATACCACTCTGTCATAAACCATCCCAATGAGGCCCATGTCCCGACTAGCCCAATCATGTCACCAATAGGATAGGGGATAATGACTAGTGCCAAGTAGAAAAATCACACACATAGGTGGCCTTAGACTATGGTACTTATACACATTCCCATATATCTATGCACAGATAATTATAAAATGTAAAAAAACTAATAAAATATGATTGCATACATCTAAATTTCACTATAAGTGTACAAAAACAAGTACTGGAAAAAAATAGGAAAAATTAAATCTTCTCACAAAGAGTATGAAAAACCATTCAATATGAAAGTATAGAAGGTTACTTCTATCAATGCAACCACTATAACACACATCGTTTAGTCTAGCTAATTAAGCTTTTCCTGGTCCTTGTCCCTCTAGGAATCCATCAAAAAGGCCGATCATCTGCATAAGATGTGGGCACATGCCTGAAATACCATATAGGGGTGAGTATAACATTAACCAGTTGGACACCACAAAATCACAAAGCATATACCGACAATAATAACAGTCATCTCAATATAGTTTTATGTCTACAGAACATATAATATATATATCCAGCTATAATCAATAAAGTGAAAAAAAAATAAAAGTATCACAATAATATTTCCATTCTAGTAATTGTGATTGAAGGTTTTATATAGAACTCATCCAGGATAACACACTCCATGAGTCACATAACATTGATTTCATCCATCCAAGGTGTACTTCTAATTTGGTCACTCCATAAGTTATACATGATGGACATATGAAGTGGATAAAACACATATAAGGATAACACCAAAGGACATGGGGTATTCCAAGAACTCAATCTTAGATAACTTGATAAGTAAAGGATCAATTCCCATGTAGTGTTAGTCATGCAGATACCAAGATCTCTACCTAGGAAAAGATGATGATAGTCGATCTCACACTGGGCCCCATAGAAGGATTTCAAAAACTCTATCCACGATGTCCCACTAAATGGGTTGCCAGACTATGTGTAGGACCTGATTACATAATAACCCATAGGGAATGTATCAAGGGAACACTACATAATGAAACTTCAATAAAATTAGTTGGAAAAGGGCTCTAAGACTCCATTGAAGGGGTACACAGCATGTACTGGTAGTACCAAACATATCCCTTTGGCACAGAGTCCTTCCCGTATATCACAGATCATTCTTGTTCCTATGTCTTTTTCAAAGTACAAGGAATGTATAAGACTATGTTCTTATAACCATTTTCATGTACATGGATCTACCTGTGTACACCTATACTATTCGTATCTGTTTCACAATATAAGAAATGTCAGAGCTCTAGTAATCTTGGTAGTTTCGATGTACCCTTCAAGGTATATGATGAGTTTTGATGTCAATTCATGTACCCTTTGATAAGGGTATACATTATGTGATATTTATCTTTCTGTAGAAACCCTTGTATCGCATAGGGTGGTCCCACATGGTGTGTGTTCTTGAAATAAAATCCATGTACTATAGGACTTTCCAGAACCCACAGGTTCTTCCTCCATGTATACCTTCACCACTGTCATCTACAAATCTATCACCAATCTCAATTGTAAGTGAAAATATGGTCCCTACCGAGACTATCCATAATATCTTTCCATAATATGACTATGAAATGATAGGAAACCATCTTCATTGGTCCCAATTACCATCTCACTTCTTTCTTGAATTAGGGGGTCTCAATTCTACCGTCAATCATTTGTTTCCATATTCGCATCATCGTCCCATCATCGATCCAATCATGGATCTATAATATTCAATCCCTTGATCTATGAAATTTATGCACAATGATTGAATAAATGGTATTTTGATGTAATTCTAGGTATAATGAATACAGGGTAGGAATGCATAATGAATAGTTGTAGAAATCCAAGGAACAAGAAAATGAGGAATGAACATTGGTCATGTATGATTGGGATCAATCCATTTCCATTAGATTAATGAACGAAGAACCAATATAAATTAAAAAAAATTACCAAATAATCTACACAGATAAAACCTATACCCACAATATGAATGATTTCTAAATTAATCCACTCGTCTATTGATTCACATTAATCTTTTAAATAAAAAACTGGAAAAGAATCCAAATAAAACATTATCCTACAAAGATACGGATCAATCGCTAGAGAATAATGGTTCCATGTCATTTTCTTTGGTGAGATCCTCTATCTCCAGAACACACCAATTGATGATCAATAATCTAATCATCACATGCCAATGAAATATCCTCTAATGATCACTAATGGAACCTTTCTATTTGCATGGTTATGCAGCTAACCCTAAAAATCATGCGTAATGGCATTTATCTAGAAAAAAAATTAGGTCACTATGTCATCTAATAAAATAAATAATTTAAATTTATTTATTTTATTAATTCTTCCAGGATGAAACTCATCTTGAACATACGATGCACACCATGGTTACACCACAACTAGGGTAAAACCCACACTCTAAACTCAACGACATCCTCAAATTTCTAATCTAAGCATCTGTTTATATGCTATTTATCATTTTATAGAAAGAAACATATGTATACAGTTAATATATTCAACATAATACCAAAATTAATTTTGGGAAAACAAGGCCTTGAATTCTCATGTCATCTCTAAGCATAGCTCTAAAAACAATCCATATAATATTCCAAGACAATACAGGGTTAAATAGGAGTCATTATAGAAAATATCTCTAAAATAATTTATAATAAATTTAAATAATTATAATTATGTAAAATAAAAATTTAATTACTTATAGTATTATATATGATCCACTCATAATATTTAAACACCCATTTATTAATAATTTTTTATTATAATCATTATTTCTGGGTGTTAACTATTTCAGTTTTCATGGGTGCTTCGATTCTACAATTCCATTACTTATACATTGATCATGGTTTTATCATCTCAAAAATGTATATAATGATATATATATATATATATATATATATCATATATATTCATTATTTAAATGTATAAATTCATCCATAATATATATATATATAAGTGAATTACAATGTTCATGGAGATGATAGGCTATACATACACATAAAAATGATTTCAATTTTTGACGGATGGGATGAAAGAATGGTAAATAATAAATCACATTTAATGATTTATTATAATACCATATATATAATAAATATTGATTAAATATATATTTATTACCATCATTTTAATTAATAAATTAGAAATTAATCACATTACTTTGTGGAGGTGGTAGTCCACACATACTCATGAACGACATTATTGTTGTCCAACATAGGGAAGGTGATAAGATAGATATGATATTATAATTATAGAATAATAATTCTTTCAAAAATATATTATATAAATATTACAACCCTAATAATAACAAACTGTGATAGATTTTGAAATAAAATTAATAGTTCAAATACATTGAGGTGATATTCTGCAGATACGCATGAGAAAAATTTTCACTGGACACTTGTTGGAAAAAATGTTGAATAATTTTTGATACATAATAATAATAAAATTTCACTATATTTATGATACTAAAGATTTTATGTTACAATGAATCCCATATATTTATTTTTGGTTGAATAAAAAATAATTTGAAGGAGTTCTGATATGAAGACTTTGTCATTTTCAGTGGGCCTTCTTTAGATTATTTATTATGGACCCTTGGAATATTATTTTAAGAATAATAGAACCTTTAAATATTGGATGTGTAATTTTAGAATATAATTTGGTAGGTGTGTAGTGATATATATGGATCAATGTTGTGATAATAATAGAAATGAGGGTTGTCCATTTATATGTGAGGGAGGGGACACTCATGAAATTTCAAAAGGATTAAAATATAATAAATTCATTCTCAAGAAATATTTTTCCAAAAGATTAGATATTTATTTTTGGGGTAATATGAGGTCAATATATTGAAATAAAATAGTATTTATTCATGTTTAACTTCTAAACATACCTTTATCCCTTGGTTTAACCCCTGGTTGATCTTTTTAAACAACAACTGCAATGAAATATTTATACAGTTTTTTCTATTAATTATGAAAAAAAATAATAGAGGAAAAATTAAACCATTTATAAATTATTAATATGAATATTTAATTCCTTTTTTCTAATTTAGTTCATATTTTTAGAAAAAAATTTATTTAAAATTAAACATGAAAAGCACAATGATAAATAGTTTTTTCAGAGAAAAATGTTTTCTTAAGTTTAAAAAGTGTATACTAAAAAATATGAAAGAAGATTAATTATTTTGAACATAGTTTGATAATTTATAATATAAATGATCTAATTTTTTTATAACCATTTTAAAATGAAATGTAAGTTTTTACGTGCTTTAAAAAAGTAGATGTTTTTCAACAAAAATCCACATTTTTCATTACCCATCGAAAAATAAATCATTTTAGAGAGTTCTAAAAAATGAATTTAAGAAAATTTGTATATTCTTATTTAAAATATTAAATTAACTTTTTCAAATTCATTTTATAAAACTGAAAAAAATAATTATATAATCTATACACGAAATTAAATAAATATTGTTTTGTTAGAAATAAAATTTATTTATAAACCATGTAATGAATACTAAAAATTGAGTACTTATTTTTCAATATATTTTATTCATATAAAACCTCTATATATATATATATTTCAATTTATTTTAATTATTATCAATTCTTCCAATTTAACACCTTGGTTATAATAGTATATAATATAATGATTTTTTAAACTTGGGGTATGCCTTTAACACAAGCTATCACAGAAATTATATTTATTTGAAGAGAAATATATCCTAAAATGTCAACATGTTATAGGTAAGGATGATTAAAAACTAATATACACACAATTGAGTATGTCAACACAATAAAAATTGATACTCACAAAAGATATACCGACATGTGCATAAACTATAGTTTTCCTACTACAGAGTAATTCATGAAGGAGGTGGATGGGTAGTGTGCATTGGGAAAGGAGTGACCAAGACCTAAACATTTTTAGGGTATTGAGTCCATGTGTAGAGTTATGAAATCATTAATATACACTAAAAAAGTATGATCTTAGTGGATTCTGGTTCATCGAAACGTCATTGATAACATGATCCTTGGATTATCCCAATACGGGAGAACTATGTATAAATTATCATGACCCTTAATACTTAAAATTACTATATATTTTTATTAAGTTTGATGATGGGAAGTGATATTAATTAATTGGAAACAAGATCCAAAAATTATGGGAATAAGATCTATAAAGGAAATTCAACACTAAATGTTTTAAATGATCACACCCAAATTCACCCCTACCCTAATGCACTGCAGGTGACTTTTGGGCCTAAAAAAACTCTTGAACCCTCGAGATTCTTGGTTAAAACCTTGGCCTTAGCCATAATCATGATAACCACACCAAACCAAAAGCATGATGAAATAATTATACAACAATGTAATGATCACACAAATAGTAGAAGGCAACCCTAGATATTCTTGCACTCAACCAGCTTCAGGACTGGGTAGAAAGTGAAAACTTTTGGCGACACCCAGAGTGGGAATCGGCTACCGGATAAGAAGGCTCATTATTGGGGTGTAGAGACGACTATGGATATTATGATGTGTAACTTTATGTTGGTCTGTAGTGTTTGATGTTTATGTTTCTCTTGTATGTGTTTATGGATGTATGTTGGGGTACCAGACACCCATAAACCGGCTTTTATAAAACGAATAAAATGATATGCGGTACATCCAAGGAACTCATGACATAATATATAATTCCTCATCACAGTTGAAATTACATTAGATTAAACTAAAAGGAACTAGATACTATCTAGGATGAAACCAGAAAATTATGGATCTATTAAATTAGAACCATAATATAATTTATTAATTATTATTTCAGATAGTTTTAGTAATTCTAATTTCTAAAACACTATAACTTTTTTCTATTTTAATTTTGAAATATTTTTGAAAAATATTCAAGTTACATTGTGAAGTGACCTTATAAAATACCATTATAATGTGAATTTATCTGGGACCCTATCAAGTATCCTTGTTATATTACCTTTAGTGAAAAATGTACAATGTCTGGAAGTAACCATGATTGAAGTGACATTGAGTGAAAATTTGAAAAACCATCAAGTGAATTTGATCGAAGTGACCTTTAGTGAAAATTTTACAATGTAAGGAAATGAAATTGAGTGAAGTGACCTTGAGGGAAATTTTTTAAATGTCTAGAACTATCTTCATGAAAAAAAATGACATGAAAACATGAACAAATTAAAATGTAATAGTATGGAAAAAATGAATTGACTACATAAAAAAATGAAGTAGCCAAAAAAGTGTGGAACCAACCATATAATTTTTGAAATTAGAAAATGTGTTGCACTAGCCTTATGAAATATAGTGAGATAATTAAATGGGTTATTAGTGTTCAAAAATTGATCTTTTTTATTTTTACTTATATATTGTGAATTACTATATCTCTATTTCACATGTTTATCATGAATTAATTATTCCATAATTATTTATTAATTACATAAATATTAAAAAATATCATTTAAGAAAATTTATATTGAAGATAAAATTCTCATCATGTAGGTTAGAGTCTCACACTGGTTTCTTTGGAAAACATGAATTTTGAATTTAATATGGTCGTAACATGAATAGTTTACCTCATATAATTTATGGTAGTTTTATGAGGGACATCTGTTTTGAGTACTATTATTATTTTCTTATTTATTAATTAGTCTTAAATATTACAATAGTAGGTCATGATTTTAATATTAAATATTGATGATGTGACCCACATGGGTATGTTTTTCATGTACACTCAAAGAATAAAGCACATGTTTCTTTGGGAATAATAAAATGAAATAAGCATTATTATTTTAATATGTTGTGTATAGAAAAACTATAAATATGGGGTTAAACAAATACCAATTCATATACGAGATCAATTATATTATTAATCTATAGATGTGCTACATACATTAATTATCAAGAACTACTCTCAACTGAATTACATTTCTTTGACCCTTTGTTGTTGGAAATGAACATTTATACATTGAAAATAAGATCCAAAATTTTCTATCATGTTATTTGGAATAAATATTTCTGGAATTTTATATTTGTATAATTATATTGGGTTATAATACACATTAAAATGTCAGATAGTGGATTCTTAATCTGAAAAAAAATGTTAAAAATCAAGTTCTTATACAACTGTATAAGTTTAGAGATTTATCGTAATAATAAAATGGTAGGTTTGGTATGAACCACCACATCAAATGGTAACTTATGGATTTTACCTCTTTATGTGAAAATGGATGGGTGATTGGGTTAATCCACCAAGACTGAAAAAGGATATAAAATTAGGTTGTGTCTCTAGGGGTTAAAAATTCAGTTTTAAAGGGTTTTGATCACCCTTAAAAAGTTATTTAATCAATTATAGTGGGTGGAATCTCTTCTTGTTCCTAAAAGTGGAATAGTGTATAGTAGGATAATTTACATCTGAACTATTATAGAAATTATCATTATCATTTATATTAATTTTTACATTGTATTAACTTAACATTTATAAGTGCATAATAATATTTTTTAAAGGAAAATTCACCCCCTAATTGACCATTGAAAATTTTCAAATAAGGATCTCACAGTTGGTATAAAATGGGGTTCCCATTCATTAGCATATTTTTCTACTTTTTTTGAAAATGAGATAATGACATAAATATTCAAGGGGAAAATATCTATTTTTGGTATGGCATGAATGGATATGAATTATGGATGGACACTTCAATGACCTCAACTCTTTGATGAAACTGACTAGGGATATTGATAGTCTCACATTGAGAATTTTCATAAACATCCTAGAATTAATAGTTTGGAAATCATGGTGAAACCATGCATGATTCCTAAAGTTGATCCTAAAATATGATTTGGTAAGGGTTCATTAACATTTTTTCTAAATTATAAGGAGATGAATATTACATATTTTGAAATTAATAAGAATTTGTATAATCATATTTCTTCATGAAAAAATACAAGAAATTTTGAAAATACATTATGTACCTCATTTTTATTATGATAAATTTATAATAACTTAATTGGGGATGTTAATAGCAGAGTATCAATAATTCAAAATGGTATAAGTCTAGACAATTAATCAATTGGTTTACATATATAAAATAATTGAACATTTCATGAGTGATTTTAGAGAAATCCTAGATAATTATTTTCTAGATGAAAGTGTTTTAATTGAATAAACAAATAAATGGAATTTTATAATGGTATCAATTGATTAAAGTAAAAACATCAAAAAATATAAATTAAAATATATTATTGGATCTTTACTAAAATATTAATTTGAATTGAAAAATATTTCTCATGAGTATATTTCAAAAAGAAATGGTATATATTTTAAATAAAAATTTCATATAGCTACTTAATATTATTATTATAAATTACAAATTATTCAATGATATAATCTTTTATAGGTTTTCCATGGAATAAGAATAAAATGATACTCAATAAAGAACAAAAATAAATACTCTCAAAGTAAATGGAAAAAGGGTAATGTTGATAATGAAGTTATCTATTATTAGTGTAGAGAAAGAGGGAACATAAATCCAATATAACCAAGACTCATGAATGAATAAATAAATAGATAATAATAAAAAAGGAAGGAAAATAAATTTCATCTATCTAGAGAAATCTAACATAGATTATCATTATGAATCTGGTAATTAAAATAAGATAAAAACCCACAGTTTGATGGATTCTAAAATGTATGTAACTACATCTTAATGGTATTACTATTCATAATCTAATTATTCAAAAGATTATTTTTATGAAGATATTGATAGTCTAAATCAAATAGTTAACAAGATTTTCAAATTACTCGGAAATTTTAAAGGAAACATGAGGATGTTCTTCTAGAAAATTAAATATTGAAAATTATTCCATTGAGCATAGTTGATAAATCATATATGGATATATAAAGTGTTTAATATGAAAAAATAAAACATAAATATTTTCATTCCACATATAAAGATTCAAAAATAATTTAGTTATATTCAGTTTTGAATGAAAATTATTGGCATTGTAATGTAGTTGAATGGGTAAAAAATTGTCCAAATTTTTTAGGGAAGGGATAATTAATGAAAAAAAAGGTATGAAAGAAAAATTGAATAAATCAAAGACTAGTATTTTTTAGGACCATAAATTTACTAAAATTTATGGGGATTTCTTTTTTTAATGAATTTTTTATAAACATATTATGTGTTATAGGTTTTTTATGTCACGTGAAGGACCATTATGAAACATAATGTTCCTTGTGATTTTCAATGTTTGTTGGTCACCATAATGTATTTATCTCAAAATCATTGTCTTCAAGAATGAATGTAAACTCTTCCATGAAACCAAATTGGGTTCTGAAGAATTATTTTTCTAACCCAATTGGATCTAATTTTATACGGGATTCAATGATTTCTTAAATATCGTTATGTATGAAACATTCCTTGGGATCCTAAAACAATTATGTGTGGTATATGGATAATAGATGTCAACAACATATGATGGGTCATATTTAAAAAAAAATTATCCTTTTATAAGTTTGATAGTGGTATTGTTGCATTGAGTGTTAATTCAAAAGAAAATGTAGAAGTTTTTAGACATGTTAGAATTTTGAAATTCTTTTTCTATATCATAGGTATTTTTTATTTATGGTTTTAAAGATAATTAAATAAGTATCAATTTGAATTTTTATGTTAAAATGAATGTGAAATTTGAAAATAAAAAATGTATTTTTTTCAAATAATAATATGTCCTTTTTTATGTAAAAAGAAAAAGAAAATATTTATTCAATTAATTTTTATTAGTTAAATGAAAAAATGTAACTGGTTTTAATATTGATAATTTAATCATTTATTTATAACATATAATATGGTTCCATGGAGGTTTAGTTTGTTACCAAAACTATCCGAAATTCAAAAGGTGTTCGATTTTCCCATTTTGAAACTCGAAAAAATTTATTTCTATGGTTCGTTCTTAATATATAATCTATATAAAGAGTATTTAATTTCTTCCTAAGATGTAAAACCTTCTAGTTAACTTCTAGTTTTAAATTTTGGTTTATTTATTCCAATTAAATATTCTTGTATTTGGGGTAAAAGGAATGGTTTTTTACTATAGTAGATTTCCATAGACATATTGTCTTTCATATAAATATGAGACATTGTATAAATTTATTTATTATTTCTTATTAGTTCAAAATAAAACAAATATATCTAATTTTATCAATTATAAGTGATATAGAATGTGATTTTTCAAATATAGAATTTGATACACACTATATTGATAATCGGTATAGTTATAAATTTTCATCCCCAATGACTTTACTAAAAAAATTTGTGGAAAGGGAAAAAATCGTACTTCACATGAAATTTTCCGAAAAATGATAAATGAGTAGACTTTAGAAAAATATTTTTGGTTAGAATCTAGTATCATAGATTTTCATGTTTCTAATCGAATTATAATTATACCATTTTTATAGAAGAAACCTTGTAAAATATGGAAAATATTGAAGCCTAGAATTCACAATTTTAGACATTTTCGATTAAACTTTCACATTCACAATTCAAAATATTCACCACAAAATTTTGATTAAAATTAGATTAAGGTAATTTACTAGGCTAGTATAGTTTAGGTATTTTATATAGAGTTTATAAAAAATTAATATTTATAGTTTAAGAGTACTTAATTTATTAATTTGAAAAAAAAAATTAAGGGAAAGGAGATAGGATTTAGAACAAGTTGAGGAAGAGTTTAGAAAATTTAAATTTTGTCAACCAAAAAATTCAAAGTTGGATGAATATATTTAGGTTAATATTATTTGTTAACAAAAAAATACAATTATATATATATATATATATATCATTATGTTGAAAAAGTAACTGGTGATATAACCACTACTGTTAAAACAAGAAATTCCTTGATATGTTTTTGTTCTTGTTATGATTTTTTTCTGATTTTATTCCTCCAAATATTGATGATGCATTGTCTAATTAAAAATGGACTACGAAAATGTATGATGAATTGAAATTTTTTTATAGAAATAAAGTTTAGACCTTTTTTCAAACCCATAAGTATAAAAATATTATTGGAAAAAATTGGATGATTTGAAACAATTTAGATCATTCTGGACAAATAATTAGAAATAATTCCAGGATAGTGGATCAAGGATAGAATTAGAAATAAGGAATATATTTTGAAGAATATTTTCCCTAGTTTCTCGATAATAATATTTTGAAAATCTTTGGGAATCTACATATCATTATTGAATTAATCATTTTAAAATTGATGTCAAATGTGGATTTTTTGAATTGATGTTTTTTTTAAATGTTTATATAAATATACCTCTTCTTTTTGAGAATAAATCTAAGTTTAAAAATATTTAAACTCTAAAAAGATCATTTTGATTTAAGATAAGCTCTAAGAGATTAGTATGAGAGGCTTTATTTATGCCCATTAAATAATGGTTTTGAAAATATTAAAGTTGATCAAATCTTATTCATCAAAATATCATCAAAAGATATTTGGTTTGTCAAAATATTTTTTAATAATGTTAATTTTTTTTAAATTGATAATATGTTTAATTAATTTTCAATTTTACTGTTTTTAAAATTTTACATTAGCCTTATGGGTGAATTTATGTTCTTTTTTAATTTGTAAATAGTTAAACTGAAATATGGTATCTTATCAATAAGAATATTCTAAACAATTTGTAAAGTGGTTTGATCTTGAAATTTCAAAAGTTTAAATATTTTGATGAGTATTTATTGTTTGCTAGACTATGATGAAGGTGGAAAATATATTGATCATAATATTTTTATGGCTATGATTGGTATATTTATTTATTTTACAACATATATACATGATTTTATGTTTTTTTTGTATATATGTTGTATTTTCTAGTATAATCTTATAGAAATACATTTTAAGGAAGTTGAATGAGTAATTAAGTACGTCAAAGGAAATGTGAATCTTGGATTATTTTATCTGTCATATAATTCATCTGTATTTAATATTTATTAAAATTATGTTTTTTTGTGGTTGAATAAAGTTATATAATATAAAAAATGTATTTGTCACTCCCTTGGTAACGGTATAGTTTCATGCAATTTCACAATGTAGAATATAGTCTAAACATTATTTGCAACACAATGGGACTAAACAAACAGATGTTAAATATTAATTCATTAGAGACCATGTTCAAAATGGGAATATTAGTCTAGAATATGTTTCTTTAGAAAAAAAAGTTAGATGATATTTTTAATAATCCCCTGAACATATCTAAATTTGATTGAATCAATTTTTAAATTGAAATAATGGAAATTTATTCATGAAATATATATTTTGGGGGAGTTTGACTTGGATGTTTTGATATAACTTTATATTTGTTCAATTTTCCCAGTTTTTTTATTTCATCTGTCTTATTTTTGGCTCATTTTCATGTACTTATTTAGTTCTATATTGATTTATTCATTGAAAATAATTAAATCATTCATTGAAATTCTTTAAATTTTTTCATTAATCTATATGTATTTTAACATATCTATCCAAAATAATGTACACTATTTCACAAAAGTGTCTATTTATGTTTACACATACTATTTCAAAATGTATGAATCTAAGGGAAGCCTAATTATATGCTCGGTGTGATTTTAGTGTTAGTTTCCTTCCTAATAAAAATTCCATGGGCGATTAATATATTAAATTTTAATTAGTTAATGCATATTTATTTTTAAACTATTGGTACATTTATGTTAGAAAATGTTAAATACTATTGATTAATTTCAAAAAAGGAATATTTTTTTTAATTTACATTTATTTTGAAATCTACAAAATCGGGGAGAATTTTTAACTGGATCATTGATCCAATTTATTTATATGTATTTTGGTTTACTGTAGAAATTTTGATATCTCATACAGTATAACATTTTCTCAACTTTTTGTTGTTTCAAATTCATATTAATTAATCTAGGAACATTGTCAAGAGTCCTTGTGAAGTGACCTTGTAATGTGACCTTTTGAAGTGACCTTGTGAAGTTACCTCTAAGGTTACCCCATGAACTGAACTTATAAATTTACATTGAGTGAAAATTTAACAAATATCGAATGGAAATTGGGTAAATATTTGACAATGTTTATTAATGACTACTTGAAAAAAGATAAAGTTACTATTTGAATAAAAATATAGTATCTTCATGAAAAAATGAAGTGAATGCATCAGAATAATTAAGTGAGCACATGAACAAAAAGGAACTGACCAAATGATTGAAAACAAAGTCACTGAAAAATAAATTAAGTGGACATATAAATTAAAAAGGAGTGAATGGAAAAGTGTTGAACCTAAATTAATAAGTTTAATTTTTTCCACATTCTTATCATGATTTAATTATTCCTGAAATACTAATAAATTATTTCAACACTCATTAATTTTATTTGATATAATTATATACTGTATTAAATTCTCATTATTTTGGTTGATTTATCACATTGGTTTTTGGTAAAACATGAGTTTTAAATTTAATATGGTTTGAATTTTTACATTTATGGTAGTTTTACAAAGGACATTAATATTGATCATTATTTTTTATTGTTACTATATTAATTAATCTAGTGTGTTATCATTTTATAACATATTTTTAGTACTAAAAATCATCAAAGTGGCCCACATGAGAATGTTTTGAATGCCTATTTGATAATGAAATCATATTGTTCTTTGAGAGGGATGAAATACAGTGGGATTCATTATTTTAATATTTTATTCATAGATGAACTCTATACAAGGAGATTAATAGATCCAAATCAATATATGAGGTCACATATATTATTTAAAGTATAAGTGCTATATGTTATGGTGGTTAACTACTACTCTCAACTAATTAACAATCATTTGATCCTTTAGTGATGGAATAGAACATTTCTACCTCAAAAATCAGTTCATAAATCATCTATCTGGTTATATGGCATCAATTATTTTTAATATTTTGTAGGTGCATAATTATAATGGGTAATAATACCCAATAAAAGTAAGGAAAATGGGGTTTAAAATCTAAATAAAATCCTTCAATCAGGTTCCTTGATAAAAATAAAAAGGATAGGGATTTTGTTATTCCTTGAACAAGTTCAAAACTTGGTATTATTTCTACAACCACTTTAAAATGTAGATTCTATGTTGTTTCTCTAGGTGAAAAATGGTTGTGTGACTATCCTAAGACACCATGTGTGAACAAGGAAATCAATTGTTGTCACAGATTCATGGGTAAAAAATGTTGGAGTAAAAGGGTTTTTGATACCCTTTAAAAAGTCATATATTACATTATAGTGGGTCTCATCACTCTTACTTCATGAGAGGGGTGAAGAGTAGAGTAGGATTTTTTAGTTCAGAACTGCTATAAAAATAAATTTTTTATTTATTTTTATTATGTCACTGTATTAATATAACACTGATAAGTGGTTAATTATTTTAAGAAAACATTAATGTACCATATTGAACATTAATCCATTCTAATTAAGGTCCTAATAAGAAAAAAAGAGTAAATCATAACCATCTAGTGGCATGAATAGATTCCTTGTGTCACGACCGGTCCTCGGGGCCCGTGCCGTGACTACCCCAAGCCCGCCTTCCATAGGCCAGGGACTAGCGACTTGTACCAAAGGCATAAATCCCAATAACTGGGAAGGCATTTCCTTTATAAAAGTAAACAAAACACCACAAAGTACAAGCGGAAGTAATACACTATGTACAAAAGAAGTGCTGAAAAGTAAATGGGCCAGAATACAAACCCAACCAAAAGTACAACTACAACTGAACGAAAGTACAACAGAAAAGACAAGCAGCTGGAAGAAAAGAAGCAGCTCCTAGGTCATCCACCACAGATCCTACCTGAAGGGTAGGTACAGATAGCGTAGCTCCTGGATCATCCACCACAGATCCTACCTGAAGGGTAGGTGCAGATAGCCTCCACAACGCTCTCGCCCGTCAACTTCCTCCGATTATCATCTCGTTGTGAAGTCCACCTCCGGATACTAAATCGTTGTGAGGTCCACCTCAAGGTACCATCCAGTCCTCGAACACTTGGCCTCTGTCAGTGCTTCCCGTTGTCTGTAACTAACACAATGAGTTGCGGGCATAGCCCGTGTAGGGGTTAGTATAATGATACTCAGTAGGGACCCAGAGACCCTCAAGGTCTCACTAAATCCAACAAGGACAACCACAAAGAAGGATCTCAACCGATAAACCTTACATAGGTATAATCCCATACTTATACCTAAGTTATCAAGTAACTCATCTCAATCATTAGGAAACACAAAGGTTATGAAATCAACGGATAACCACTACCGAGGTATATGCCAATACATATACCTAAGTTATCAAGTGACCCATCTCAATCATTAGGAAACACAAAGGTCATTGACTCAGCTCAAACCAGGATTTCTATTATCGAAACCGTAACTGTTGAAGAGCTCTGTCTCTGACGAGTACAGTGATTATGTCGTGAATCCGAGGTACTTCTCAATAACTGTAGACTGTTGAGGTACTCCTCATGTCGAGTACTGCGGGTCTGCTGCCAACTACCGGGAGCTCCGTCCGTTGAGGGTCTGCCGCCAAATACCGGGCGCTCTCCCTAATATCCTATAGAGGAACTTCTCCTATCGAGTATCGCGGGTCTACGGCCAACTACCGGGCGCTCCGTCTTCTATGCAGCTATTTCCAAATACCGGGCACTCCTTCCACTGGGCTAGTTGACTCACTCCAAGTCGAGCCGGTCAAGCAGTCATCAGGTCTCAGCCGGCTACACGGTCTCCGTACTACGTACGCTCATCTCTGGGAGGGTCCGCTCCACGAGCTACAGGTCGATACTCCAAGTATCAAAAATTTCCACAAATAAGTATCTCAAAGGACCACCTCGTCATAGGGGTCTCAACGCAACCGACGGCACGTCAATCGGACGCCCGGTCTGTGTGTTATTAGCCTTTTTGTCCTAGGGGCCCGGTTGGTTTCATGTGTGAACCAACTCGTCTGTATCTCAACTGTACCCCGAACTCTAATAGGGTATACTCATAGGGACCATTTCTCAACGTGATCACTAACGCCACTGACGGTTCATCAAATGGACGTCCGGTCTGAAAGTTATCAGCTTTACCATTCTAGGGGCCCGTTTGGTTTTATGTCAAAACAAACCCAACCGCACTCCACCTACATCCAAACCTCTAGCGGAGTAAGCCAAAAGGTCCGTCTCACATAGAGAAATCTCACAAAGTTGACGGCACATCAATCGGACGTCTGGAGCTCAAGTTATAAGCGTTTCCGCTCCGAGGTCCCGGTTGGTTTCGCGTTCGAACTAACCCGGACGTACCCAAAGTTCTCCGAAACCTTGAGTGTAATATACCGATACGACTATCTCGATCAAAGGATCACATCACAAATGAAGGTAGGTCGATCTGAGGTCCGTAGCCCATGTTATAGGCTTTTAAGAGAACCTGTCCAGTTTTAGGGGGTTTTGGGCCCGAACCGACCCGGGTCCGGGTCTGGCCCTCTAGGGCGCGGCGCAGCCCGGCCTGGGCGGACTGTTGGCCAGGCGCAAGCATGCCCCGTATGGCCAGCTTGGTTGTGCCGTTGCGAAAGGGGGGGGGGGTGGCTGCCCCCCTTAATTGAACCGTGGCCCCCACGTGGGGGCCGCTCCCTTTGACAGTCGGGGGTTACGACCCCCGGTCTCCCCTGGGTCCCACACGACCGCGGGACCGGTCACCTGCCACCGCGGATTTAGCTACGGTGGTCCCTCCTGGTGGTGCTCCGGAACGCCACTGCCTCCGGCCGCCGGTGCCGCCGTGCCGGCGTGGCGCGTCGGCAGGGTCTTTCGCGGACCATCGGACGCGCTCCGGTGGTCCGTTTTGCCTATGGTCTTCGCCAGCGGTCCTCCCGGGACCTTCTCTTCACTGTGAAGTCTTCAAATCGCCTCTGCGGCCCGTTACGTAATCTCTCTTCGATCCGCATGTCAAATAAACAAACTGTGGCCTCTTCGTGGTTTTCCGGCGCGGCGCGATGGCGCTGCTGCTTTGTTCGGCTTCCACGGCGCGGCGTGACGACGCCGCGCTTCTTCACCCATTCTTATTAGTTTTCGCGCGGTGCGATTGCACCCGTCACCTTCGTTCGAGCCACAATGAGTATGAAAGTAAGGTGGAGGAGGTTCGGCCATGTTTGTGCGGTCCAACCTCCTCCTGTTATAATGATAACAGGCGGCCCAAAATTTAAACGAATAACGTAATGAATTAATCACGAACAAAACCAAACCCCTACCTCGAGGAAGTCGTCGAAAGAGGTTTGTCGCGAAAGGGACGTTGTTTCGCACGGAATTCGGGGATGACCTCCTGGATGGGAGATTCAAACGTTCCGATCGGTTTCTAGCGGGTTTGTTCGTAGAACCAGAAACATCCAATGATTCCACATCCGTTTGGACCTACTTTCCCAAGGTAGGCACTCATTAGCTTCTGGACTGATGAGTCTTAGGAATTTTCATTGGTCGAGAGGATGGGAGGTCGGACTCATCACACCTTTTTGAGGGGAATTATTGTCTACTCCGGGACTCTCTTTATAGATTTAAGTTATGTTCGTGAATCTTTTTTACATTACCAAGTATAAAATTAGCTTTCCTTTAGTTTTAACAATCAATGATTAAATATGTAAGAAATTTAGAGAATCTTTTATATGTATTCGAGGTTCTTCATCAATAGAGAATCATCTGTATCTATTTAGAGATTCTTGGTCAATGGTATCCTTCAAAACATTTATATAAAAGTCTCTTGGTCATTATGATGACTAGGCTGGTTTTAAAGCCACTCAGTGGGGCACTTGAAGTTTATTGTCATTCAGAAGGACATGGATTATTTCGGAGTTGGGATCGAACCCATAAATGGGCTACCTACGTATCCTTTGTTTTGGAAAAGGAATCAAAACCCACGTAGTTCGAGTAAGGGAGTATGACGTTTATGATTGATGGCTCAAAGAAGGATGTCATAATTACTTTTACACTCTAAGCTCACGTGAGTCATGCTCGGTATGAGAAACAAGAGGTATTGGTAAAAATTAGACAATTGTGCCATGAAAGATGCAATCATAAGAAATGGTTTGGGGCTTATGTATGTATGACTGCCCAGATAGATGAAGGTTTAGGATTTACTTTTAGGGAGAAAATCCAGGAACATGGTCCATAAAGTTATATGTGCTTCATGGAGATTTGAATACTCTAACTTGGGACTTATTCCTGAAAAGGAAACCCAAATTATGAGAGGATTGATAACTGGGTTTTACTCCTGAGAAGGAATCCCAGATCAAACGAAAATTAGGACTGGTTAAATTGAAATTAAGGGACATGGGGCTTACTTCTAAAGAGGATGCCCATAATTATGACTGGGACTTATTCCTAAAAAGGAGGCCCATGTTAGGGGACTTGGGGCTTACTCCTGAAAAGGAAGCCCAAAATTATAACTGGGACTTATTCCTAAAAAGGAGACCCAAGTTATGAGATTAAGGTTTGGGGCTTACTCCTGAAAAGGATGCCCATATTTGGGAATTTTAAGAATTTGGGGCTTACTCCTGAGGAGGATGCCCAAGTTTGGAGGACTTAGGACTGGGGATTATTCCAGAAAAGGAGACCCAGGTTAAGGATTCTCTCATCTTAAAGGATGAGGTCGAATGAATGAACTCTCAATCTTTAGTGACATAAAGATATGTAAATCACTAGGTTTTGAGATATATTCCACCGAATTCCTTTCAGATAAGGAAGTCAAATCAAGAAATCATGCCATAAATGGATTTGAAGAGTGTCTTAAAGATAGAATCTTGAAAAGAAAAGGTGTAATGGTTTAAGAGGGGTGAAATGGGCAATAAAGGCACCTAAAAAGGAAGGGGCGCGCAAGTCTTGGAAGGCGCGCATGTACTGCGGCGGCGCGTAAGTATTGGTCGTGCAGGTATACCTGCGCGACACGTGGGGTACTTGCGCGATTTTCAACCAGCATTGAAATAATTGAGCGACTCTTTATTAAAGCCTTTAGAATCCTCTTGAGGTTCTTCCAGAAAAGGGACGTGCAAGTTCTATCGAAGGAATAAAGGCGGTGCGCAAGTGTGACCACTTCCCTTAAGGGCTGGCCACTCAGGCGCGCAAGTGTTGATGCATTTCAACACTTAGGCCTTACTCCCTCTATTTAGATCTTCCATTCTAGGTAAGAAATTACCTTAGAAGTGTTCTGGAAGCTTTGAGAAGAGACTTGGGCTTCGGGAGCTTCAATCCGAGTTTCTTGAAAAAGATCCTCCCGAATGGGGGGCCCACAGGGTCTATTTATAGGCAGAAGAAGACCCCGAGCGGTTACCGGGCGGTTATCACTTAGGCCGCGCAAGTCACTTGCGCGCCAAGTGAGTCGCGCAAGTACACTTGCGCGACCATGGGGAAACTTGCGCTGCCTATGGGAAAAGTTTTCCTTGTTCATCCCTTTGTCAATTTTTGATGTTTTATTCAAAGGTTGAATCACTTTGTGCTCATAGGTATTTCCCTTTTTTCAGTCGTTAGACTCTGTGAAGGAAAGGAGCGTCAAAAAAAGTCACCCCTCAGAGTTGGATCCGGAGAGAAAAGAGGATTTGACTCTGAGGTGAAACGAAAAACAAGAAATCAGGCAGTTTAAAGTCATGCATGCCGGACATAAAGGTGCTAATGTTTAAGGTCGAAATAGCTTTGACCGAAATTGATTAAAATTGATTCAATTCCTTGACAATTTATCTGAAAATATATTACCATACTCAAGTATGAGAGAAAATATGTAAACTATGGCTTAAAAATATTTGAATCTGAGGAATGATATGAAAAAAGAGCTAAAAGGCATCAGAAGAAGTAGTTTCCAAGAATGAAGTTACTATTATTTAACAAAACCCGTTAGGGGGTTGAATTATGCAGGGCCACCTAAGGGAATTGGCTGCATTTTCAAATAAATAGCATCTTTCAGCTGACAAGTCTGTTATGTGGACTGTTTATGCAAGGCCACCTATGGGCACATGCTGCATAGTCAGGAAAAAGAACTCTCAGAAATTTACTTTCCTAGAGCTAAAAGCCAGTGAAAGTTTATGGAGATTCAAATTTTCTAAAGTATAGAGTTTGTTGTATGGAAAGAGATACTTGAATATGGAGAAGATATATCCAGACAAGATTATCAAAGAACTGGATGAATATCACTCCTACGAAGGTCTGACCCAAACGTAGGGAAGAAGAATAAACCATAGACTTGAATACTTTCAGATCATGAAAAAGGATACGGAACAAATATGTTAAGGATGACTATTTTTTTGCGGATCCCTACATACTGTTGTTTAAGACAAATAAGGAAAAAAGAGGCATTCTTCCCAAGAATGAAGTTACCATCATTTAACAAACCCGTTAGGGGGTTGAATTATGCAGGGCCACCTATGGGCATTGGCTGTATAGTTAAATAAAATAGTATCTTTTGGATAACAAGTCTGTTATGTAGACTGTTTATGCAAGGCCACCTATGGGCATGTGCTGCATAGTCAGGAAAAAGAATTCTCAGAAGTTTAACATTTTGGTGACTAAAAAGTCATGAAAAGGGTTATGAAGATTTGAAAATATTTAAGGTTAGGATTATAAGACATAAGTATGGGTATTGTCCAATGTATATAGAGATACATAGGTCAATTATAACCATAATCATGTTGTGGCTGGGTCCTGAATTGAAATTTTGGACTTCACTACATATCTCATAAGAATGAGAATCAAGCCATACGTAGTTCTTGAAATGCAGTTTAACGTCATGCAGGATTAAAATATGAGAGATCTTAGTTTAGGGTCATAGAGTTCGGACCCTAATAATGAATACACAATGTGTGTTTTCATGAGGACATTTCATCCAAGGGACTGAAAGTGAAATTTGGGGTTAGTCCCAAAAGACTTAGGGCTGGATTCGAGGGATACTCGAATGTTCCTACGTATCCCATAAGGATGGGAATCAAGCCCACGTAGTTCTAGAACTACCCTTTGTACAAATTTGGTTCGTACATGTGAAGGGTGAAAGGGGACTTTAGTGCAATGATGGTTTAACCTGAGATAAAAAGTTTAGGCATTACCATGTATGCACGTAGTCTTTTGAAATGAAACATGATTGAAAAAATCAATGTCAATAATAGTTCTCTCTCAAATGAGGAAATCAAAGATTATTGTAGTTTATTGTCATACCGGACAAAAGTGTTGCATAGTTTAACTTCATATAACAAGGACGAAAGTGAATCAATGTAAAGATATTGATTCTAGGGGTAGTTTCATGAATCAACATCATATGAGATGGTGGTGAACTGATGTGAAGAGATTGTTTTTGGGCTTGAACCCTGGGAGGTTGCCTACATACCCAGCCTGGAGGGCAAGGATCAAAGTCCGTGTAGTTCAATTAAAGAATGAATTAATGATCAAGTTGTTCTTGGTGACAACGATCTAAATAAAATAAAATAAATGTTGTTCGGACTTATACATGGTTAGCAGCCCAAAGAGAGTGTTACGGTTGAGTTTTTCTCTAAGCTCATGTGAGTCATACTCGATGTGAGAAACAAGAGGTAACAACAACTTTAACGATGCATAGTTTAATGTCATGTAGGACATATAAAGGGACTATGCAGTTTAAAGTCTTGCAGTTAGGACTATTGGTGCTGCGCAGTTTAGTGGCATGTAGTAGGGACAAAATACAGTTTAATGTCATGTAGGACGTATCATGAATTTTCTGTACAGTTTAGCATCATGTAGTTAGGATGATGGGGACAATAGAGTTTAACTTCATGTTGGACGAAAGGGGGGCTGCGCAGTTTAATGTCATCTAGTAAGGACAAAATAACACACCATTTACGTCATGTTGGACGCATTGGAAATTTTTTTTCCACAGTTTAACATCATGTTGGACGAAAGTGTGAATAGGTTAAGGTCATATGCATAGACCGTGGATGGAGCAGTTTAATGTCATGTTGGACGGTGGTGTAGTTTAAGGTCATACAGGACCTTTGATGATTATATAGTTTAACGTCTTTCCGGACGTAAGGGACTTTTATACAGTTTAGCATCATGTAGTTAGGACGTCACAGTTTAACGTCTTGCTGGACGTAAGGGGCTTGCAAATAGTTTAGGGTCATATGCATGGACTGTTGATGATGCAGTTTAAGGTTATACAGGACCTAGTTGCAGTCTAAGGTCATAGTGGACCATTTAGGGAACTTTTTCATAGTTTAACGTCGTGTGGGATGAAGTTGCAGTTTAAGGTCATACAGGATCATTGCTGTATAGTTTAACGTCATATAGCAAGGACGAACTGGTGCTGCACAGTTTAGTGTCATGTTGCGGGGACATCTTCTTTTCTACAGTTTAACATCATGTTGGACGAAAAAAGGGCATTCCTACAGTTTAACGTCATGTTGGATGAATTGTATGAACCAATTGTAAGAATCTTGGTTCTGGGGACCATATTTTGTGTTTATAGAAAACTTTCTTCAGAAATCTGGCATTGGTTAGAGTCGTGATGAGTTCTCCATCCATTGAGATTAATGAATAAGCTCCATTGGAGTAGACCTTATGTATTGAATTAGGTCCTTCCCATTTTGGTTCAAGCTTGGGAGGCTTCTTTCCTAGTATCATTGCTGTTCTGAGAACCAATACCAATTCTCCCTGAATGAATGAATGAAGACGAACTTTTTTGTTAAAAGCTTGTGCTATTCGATTCTGATAGATTTCCAAGTGGTGAAAAGTGCACAATCTTTTCTCATCTAACTATTCCAATTCATTCAATCGCTTTTGGTATTGCTCATCTGTAGATAACTGATCACAAATGGCTACTCTGAGTGAGGGAAATTGAACTTCAATTGGCAAGACTACTTCCGTTCCATATATCAACGAATATGGAGTTGACCGCGTTGCATTGCGGATGGTAGTTCGATAAGCCCATAAAGCATGAAAAAGTTTATCAGGCCATGATCTCTTATCTTTATCCATCATATTTTGCAGTATATTTGAAAGAGTCTTGTTAAAGGCTTCTATTTTTCCATTGGCCGCCGCATGATACCGAGATGAATGGTTGGATTTAATGTTGTATTCTTGATACAATTTCTTCACCTCAGAAGAACAGAAGTTGGTGCCGTTGTCCGTCAATATGGTATGAGGGACACCAAATCTAGTAATGATGTTAGACTTGATGAAGCTAACAATGCATTTAGAACTGACTTCTTTGAGATTTACTGCCTCTGCCCATTTGGAAAAGAAATCAGTAGCAGTAAGAATGTACTTAAACTTCTTGGCCATAGCTGAAGGGTAAGGTCCCACCACATCCATTCCCCATGTGGCAAATGGCCACGAGTATTTAGCTGTATGAATCAACTCTGGAGGTTGATGAATGAAGTTGGCATATACTTGGCATAAATGACACTTCTTTGTGAAATTAACACAATCCTGTATCATTGAAGGCCAAAAGTATCCAAGCCTTTGAATTTGATCAGACAGTCTATGTCCAGACTGGTGGGAACCACAGACTCCTGCATGTACTTCTTTTATGTAAGCCATTGTCTCTTCAACATCAATGCATCTGAAGAGAACTCCATCAAAACCACGTTTGTAGAGAATTTTCTCTAAGTGGTTTGGGCTATCATAAAGAGTAAAATTGACCACACGTCGCCAGATTTGTTCTTTCTCAGCTTTATTAGGTGGAAGTGTTCCATTTTGAAGGTATTCCCTGATAGGTGACATCCATCCTGTAGTATGAGCATACGATTCAGGAATGGGACTAATTTCATTAATTTCCTCTGTTCTGGCTTGAACATAAGGTGAAATTGCACAACGGTGGGCAATACTGATGGTTGTCTCGTCCCGATTTGGATCTGCTAGAGCTGTGGCTATATTAGCCAGTGCATCATCTTGAGCATTTGGTGATCTTGGGACATAATAAAATGTCGGTTTTGAAGGGAATTCTGCCATTAACTCTTTGATGTAATCATACAAAGGGATTGATTCTTCTTTTCTGATGGCATAATCCCCATTGAGTTGTTTGTTTACCAGGTCTGAATCACCTTTCACCTTTAAGTGATTCACTTGTTCTTGGAGCGCTAACTCCAAGCCTGTAATAAGAGCTTGGTATTTGGCTTCATTATTGGTACCACCTTCCCATAATAAAAAGGAATAAGGTAACATTGCCTTATCTGGAGAAATGAGCACAATTCCTAAACCAACTTTGTTGAATTTATGATTTTCCATTTTCTTCCCTGTTGGACTTCTGGAAGCACCATCAAAATACATTTCCCATGTTTGAGGATTCTCTTGAATAGAGAAAACTTCCTCATCAGGGAGTTCAATATATGAAGATGTGTCTTCCACTGAAGGATGTTCAGCCATGAAATTAGCCAGATCTTGGCCCTTTATTGCCTTTTGAGATACATACTGAATGTCGAACTGCTGCAAAATAACTGCCCACCTTGATAGGCGTCCTATAAGCATTGGACGACTAAGGATGAATTTGAGTGGATTATTGTGAGATACCAATTGGACCCTGTGATGTTGCAGGTACTGTCTCAGTTTCTGAACTGCAAAGATTAATTCCAGGCAGCACTTCTCAATACTTGAATACCGGGTTTCTGCTTCAAGCATAGTACTACTGAGATAGTAGAGACTATTTTCATTCCCAGCATCATTCTTTTGAGCGAGAAAGGCACCCAATGATTGCTCTAGAGCTGTCACATAGAGGATAAGTGGTCTACCTTCAACAGGTGACATGAGTACTGGTGGACTCAAGAGGTATTTCTTGAGAACATCAAACGCTTCTTGACATTCTTCAGTCCACTGGTAAGTGACTCCTTTCTTCAATAATTTGGTAAAGGGTAAACTTTTGCCTGCCAAATTGGCGATGAAACGCCTAATATAGGCTAAGTGTCCTTGAAGTCGTCTTAATTCTTTCAAATTATGAGGAGGTGACATACCAAGGATTGACTTGGTCTTCTCAGGATCGACTTCAATACCACGATGGTGTACAACAAAGCCGAGAAATTTTCCTGAGGTTACCCCAAAAGCACATTTTAAGGGGTTTATCTTCAAATTATGTTGTCAAAGCTTGTGGAATATGACTTCCAAATCAGCCAAGTGATTAGAACGTTGTTTGGATTTAACCACCAAATCGTCTACATAGCATTCAACAAACTTCCCAAAGAAAGGTTTGAAGATACGATGCATGGCACGTTGATATGTTGCACCTGCATTCTTTAAACCAAAGGGCATCACCCGGTAACAAAACACACCTTGAGGAGCTTTGACGGCTGTAGATTCCTCATCTTCTGGGGCCATTCGGATCTGATTATATCCAGAATATCCATCCATGAAAGAAAGTACTTCATAGCCAGCCGTCGCATCAATTAAGAGTTCTGTAATCGGAACTGGGAAATCATCTTTAGGACAATACCGATTAAGATCTCTGAAATCGATGCAAACCCTAATTTGTCCATTCTTTTTCTTTACAGGGACAATATTAGCCAACCACTTGGGATACTGAACTTCTCTGACGAAGTTAGCTTTGATCAGCTTATCCACTTCAGCTTCAATTTTGGAAGCATAAGTTGGGTGTGTTCATCTCACGGCTTGCTTAAATCCTCGATGTTCTTTTGGTAAACCCAAATGATGAGTAGCAACATCAGGATCAATCCCAGACATTTCTGTATAGTTCCAAGCAAAAATATCTTTATTTTTCTTTAGAAAAGAAATATAAATCTCTTGCTCTTCAAGGGTCATGGCCGCACTAATTAAAGTGGGGTGTGGATTTTCCTCTATACCCAGATTTACTTCTCTGAGTTCATCCACAGTGGTAGAGATACCCTCTTCAAATGCTGGAGGAGCACCTCTAAGATCTTCCTCTTCCTCTTCATCACGTGCTATTTCTTCCGTTTCTACTTGCATAGCAGATGACAAAATGAAATTCTCATGATCATAAGAGATGTCAAAATTTTCACATTTTGAAGAAGAAGCTTCCATTTCCGACCCTATTGATAATAAAGGGTCTTCTTTGGGAACTAAAGAGGAGATGATGGATTGAGAATTGACATCATTATTCACCTCTGATGTTGCTATAACTTCTTCTAGCCTGATTGGAGAAGTATAGACTTGTTGGACTTCAGCAGATGAAATGAAAATGTCGCCACTTATGCTTTCATCACTGTTTGGTAGGTTACCAATTTCTCCCATGTTGTCTGGCTCGATTTCCGTAATTGACATTATGGATCTTTCCATAAGAGTATTTTGATTTGAGCCTATTTTGTCAATTTGACTGATAGGTAACACATAATCTGTACTCACATGTGTAAATGGATTTATTGGAATCTTCTCCAAACCATATGGGACATTAACTTTGGTAATTTCCTTTATTGTAGATTTCTCTCTTCCCTTCATGTGATAAAATTCTGCCTCAATGTATTGAGACTCACATGTCTTGAACGGGGTCTTATCACCATACAGTGTTCCAACTTGACCATTGAAATAGTATTTGAGACATTGATGGTATGATGAAGGGATAGCTGCATGCTGATGTAGCCAGGGTCTTCCAAGCAAGACGTTGAAAGCTGAGTCTTGGTCAACAATCATGAAATCCAAATTGGATACAAGATCTCCAAACTGAGTTATGAGTGTAACTTTTCCCAGTGGTTCTTGTTCATTTTTATCATATCCTTGTGACATCATGGTAGAAGGAGAAAAATCAGATTCCGTGAGGACCAATCGACGAAGTGTACAGATGGGCATGAGGTTGACTCCTGAACCAGTGTCAATGAAAGCTCTTCGGATATCTACACCATTGACTTTTCCAGATAAGCACAGAGGTTTTATGTGCCCATTCACAACATTATCTTCATCTCTATCAGTAAAAGATATCACTGCATGGTATTCTGCAAGATTATTCTCTATGTGACAGACTTCAACTGCAGCAATTTCAGCTTCAAACTCATGAGGACTTGACAAAGCTTCGATGAATGCTTACCGAAGATCTTTTGACATATTCAAAGCATCCAAAATTGATAAATTGGCTGCTACTTGGGCCAAGTGTTTCAATATATCATACTTTTGATCTAGAGGTCTGCATTTCCCAACAGGAATATGCGGTTTAGCAGGTACCTTAGAAGCAGATGCTTTGGAAGCTGATGCATCTTGTATTGAAGTTGGCAACATCCTTGGTTTTGGAAGATTAGACTGATTAGATCCATTTACTTGCTCAGATAAAGAAGATGGAACCTTTAATCGGTCTTCTAAAATAACTGTGCCAAAACTGAGTTGGCCATTGGCAGAAGAACTTGATTGTTCTTTTTGAGCTCACTGAAGGGCTCTACCACGAGTTTCTACTGCATACACAGTGCTATCAGGGGTAGAATTGGAGTAGTGGCTTCGGAAAGATCCAAGTCTTCCCCTGTATCCTGAACCTCTAGAACATCCTCAGATTCCCTTATTTGATACAGGGAATTCAGGATCATCAAGACTGGAATATGGATCTGTTAATTGAATCATATTAATAGAACCGAAGATCAACTCTTCGTCTGATAAAGACTCTGCCTGATTAGCCTGTTTAGGCTATGCCATTTGGTGGGGCGGTGCTCGTGGCTTTGAAGTAGATGGCATAAAGTCTGCCATAGTCAAAAGACAATTTAGGCTTTGACACATACTCATCATCTTCTGATTCTTTTTTCTTCTTTGAATCAAGCCGTTTCTTTGAGGATTTTCCCTCTGATGAAGAGGGTTTTACCAAAATATTCATGTTAGAAGACACAATTGGTTTCTTTAATTGTGTTCGCAAAATGGCATGAGTCCGATTGATTGTCTATCTGACCATCCAATCATCATATTTCTGTGCATTTCTGCTTTTTACTTCTTGCCATTCACCTTCTTCCTCTGGAACTGTAGCAGTGACACAGGCTACCTGAGTCGAAGAACCTTTCAACTTGACTTGTCCAAAGTCGACCATCTTTTGCAGGAGGTCTTTAAAGACAAAACACTCTTCAATAGGATGCCCTAACATTTTATGGAAGGGACAATAATTGGGACGGTCTTCATCTCCTTCCTTGTTTGTCCTCTTGGGCACTGGTAATTGAACCAAATTATTTTCCAGAACTGAAATGAAGTAACCAGGAACCTGCTCATTTCAGAAAGAGTATGTTTTACTCTTCAAATCCTTAAATTGTTTTCATCGTTGATCTTTTTGATCAATTAGACGAAACGGCCTTTGTTGTTGGTGTTCAGGAGGTGGAGCTCTTCGAGAAGATGAAGGTTTTGAAGTAGAAATAGGTACAGGTGCTTGTTTAAGCATAACTGTAGCAGTTTCTGCTTTACCCATTCTCCTTCCTGGAGCTACTGGAATTACACGAGATTTAGCCTTAGCCTGTATAAGGGAATCTTCAATATGTTGAGCGATTGAAGTAAGATCTCGAAACCCTCCTGTGTATGTCATAGGGATCAATGGCGTACATAATTCGTCACACAAATTTTCCACATAGATTGGTAACAGTTCCTCCTGAGGAAGTGCTAAACTCAGGGAATATGTTAATCCCTTCCAGCGAGAAATGAAATCAGAGACTCTTTCATTCTCCCTTTGCTTGCAGTTTGTAAGATCGAAAACTGTCATTTTTTGGAAAAGTTGAGCTGAGCTGAAGAAGGAATTTTTGACAAAGATCCACCCTTCCGATGATTGACCGGGATTGCAAGCTTGTATACCAGACAAAATCTGGTCCTTACAAGGTTCGCACGAAGCATCTATGTTTCACTGCTTCTTGTTGTTATGGAGTTCCCATCATAGGATCACAACAAGACACGTAATGTGTCAAATGTTGTTCAGGGTCGCCTGATCCAATAAAAGTAGGGAAAACAGGGTTTCCAAAACTGGATGGAGGGTAAATTAAATCTACCCATTCAGGGTAAACTTTCTTTTCAGGTTGAACTTGCACCCGTTTCCCTTCCATAGTTTCTAACTGAGCTGTTAATTACTCAATAGTAGTTATTAACTTTTGAGAAATATCCGGTTGAACTTGGTTTTGGGTAGATGCAATGAATGGAGCATGGACAGACGTGGTGGTTGGTGCTGCAACTGATGGTAGTGCTGCCAACCGTTGTTGCACTTGACCCATAGGATTAGACTTCTGAGGGTGTACTGCTAAAGGAGGATATTCCTGATCCATCTCAGTAACTGCAACAAATTCCTTTGGCTGTTGGACTCCATCATTTTTAAGAAGAAGACTACTCTGAAGTAGTTCTGCATTCAACCTTCTTAATTCATTCATTTCTTCCTCCTGTTGTGCAAACCTTTTCTCTAATTAGAGAGATTGACCTCTTCCAGAGGAAGGATATGTAACCTAATTCTTTCCCTTCCCTTTGTTGGATACCTTTTGGAGAGAGGGATGTAAATTACCTAGGTTCTGAGTAATCCTTTGACTTCGTGTACGCACACCTTCTTCATTTGTATCGGCGCGTACATTTTCTTGAGCAGGATGCTCTTCATCTGAGTCCCCTTAGTGAGTCTCCTCTGGTGGATTAGCAACAATGGAATTGATGACATTGATTGATGTATAATGCATCGCATCCCTTCTATCAACATTTCTGTGATATTGTCTTCTTTCATGTCTTTGATGAGACATTGCCTTTTGTTGATTTAATTTTTTAGGAACTTCTTGACGAGCTATAACTTGGATGGAATCTCCTGATAATTTGGCTCTTCATTCCTCTTGGGGCTTCTTCCCAAATCGAGAAAAGACCGATATTCTCTGAGAAAGGGATTGATGATTTGAAATAGTCCCTAGTCTCGAGAACTTGGGATGTTCCTGCTGCTTCCGCTCAACTCCTCGCATCCCATTTTTTGACTCTAAGGGTTGGGTTAAAGGAGTCCCCAGTCTGACAAGCTGGGGTGTCTCTTGACATGCTATGTCTGAGACCTTCTTAAAAGATCTCTTGATCTTGCGAATCTTAGTTCATAAATTAGCTGGATGCATTAGCCTGTATCCACTTTTATCACCTGGTTCAACAGACTATTGGATGATTTCCGAAACTTCTGTTATTTGATGATGTGTTTGCTCCATACGAGAGGCTTTTGCCAATATTCTCGCCTGCTTGATGTAGGATCAATTCAACAACTTATTCCCTATATGTTTGATTTTGAGAGGAACTAGTTGAAGCCTGTTCTTGAGCAAGGTTTTGATTATGAACAAAGCCCATTGACTGTGGCCGGCCATGGGCAATAACATTTCATGAGACCATTTTTGGCGGGCTTTGCTGACTGGAAAGCACTGTGAAATGTAGTGCTCCGTGAACACCCCATCCTCTGATATGAACACCAGATGGGGCATTGGCAATTAATTGACGCAATTTTCTTAGTGCGCCAAGGCATGAACGTTGAAGGGTTCTTTGTTGCTTTTCAGCCTTCGGATACCGAGAGACTGATAGAGATGCCAAATCAATCTGACGTTGTAGCCCTTCTATTATCTTAAGATGATGTTCATATTCATCATAAGATAATACCTTCTTCTTCAATTGACAAAGAGTTTTCCATATGTTGAGACGAATATCATGGATTCCATCATCCGTCAACATCTTTGGAATGTCGTACTGGGAGTCAGCCAAAGGCCAAAACATGACTGGTACCTCACCTTTTGCCAGTTTTTTTCTCATGTTCAGCATTTCCTCTTTATCATTAAATAAAGATTCTTATACCTGTTTTGACCAGAGTTGGTGTTTCCTTGTTGCTTCATCGGATTCATCAAGATTGGTAGAGAGATCATTGATCAAACTAGAAGATGCATGACTTAGGGGTGGTTCAGAGAATGACCTACACCATGGTCTATCTTTTGATTGAGAAATTATTTCACTTGTTAGCGATAAAGAATCAGACATGACTGGTTTCACATTTGCAAGTGCCTCAAGATAAGAGGGCTTTCTCGGCACTACATTGTCCACTAGAGTATTTTCCAGGCAATGTGAATCACTACTACGGAGAGGAATTTCGCAGCGAAATTCATCATCATGGGGAGGACCACCATAATGGGTTACAGAAAAAGATGAGATCTCTTGCTCCTTGGTCTTCTGACCACACAGAGGGTTCTTGTGGCTCTCATCTGAAGATGAAACTTCAAGATTGACCGAATTGTCATGAAAAAAGCCTTAATGAGAAAGTGTCTGTTGAAGACTTTTGGAATTAATGTTCCTGTTATTGGGAACTGAGGGAGTAGAATCTTGAATTCCAACAGATAAATGTCTGAGGGCTTCAAGAACTCCAGCATCGAGCAAGGCCTTGTTGTAGATTTGCCTTTGATCTCCTGACTGTGCTGGGTGGATCTTTTTCTTAAATGCCTTCTTACTCGCTTTGGAAACCACTTGTTGACGAAAGTGGTTACTCTGAGCAGGTGTATGTGCCTGATCAGGAAAGATGGTCAGGTTAGGCTGACGATCTCCACTCAAATCAGGTGTATGTGCCTGACTTGGTTGTCCGTATGATATGGGGGAGTATACCCCATAACCCTCTTGGACTGGAACAGATGTGTGTGTCTATTCCGGAGTGAATCGTTGATGTGTCACTCCACTGCTAGGGATAGATTTATGTGTCTTTCCCTGAGATGATGCCGAAGTTTTTATGATATCCTGGCAAGCATCTAGAATATGAGCAGGAATTTTCTTCTGCTCTTTCACCATTGAAAAAATATGTTTGGTGACTTCAGCCGCCGGAACGGGGATATACGTCCATTCCAGGCTTGGAGTAGGTGTATGTGCCTGCTCCTGTCCTCCTTTTCCTGTTAGTGAATCCTGACAGTACACAATTGTGGAGGCAGAGAGTTGAGTCTGCCTCCTATTTGTCATCGGGGCTTTCCGATTGACTTCTCCGTGCGCTACCAAGCGAGACTGTTGGTAGGCTTGATTAGTATTAGCAGGTGTATATGTCTGCTGATTACACTTCGCCAAACGCGGTTGACGAGATCCATCATATGTATTCAGACGAGCCTTCTGACTAACTGATGATTTATAAGTAGGTGTATGTTCCTGCCTATAGTACTCCGCCGGAATTTCCTGGCAGGATTGGCGTGATGCTGCCAGATGAGTCTGCTGGACAGCGGAATTAAAACGGACAGGTGTGTGTCCCTGCTCATTTTTCGCCACCAAGTTAGGTTGGTGGACTTCTTCGGAGATGGTAGGGATGATAACCTACCCATTGTTAACCGGATTCCGCCTCTGGCGGTTCGACTTGCCTGCTCGGGTTCGAAGAACCTGAGCCGAACGCCTGGAGTCGGTACCCTCATCATGTTGAGAGTGCATTGCCGCAAGAGTCTGGCAGCGATTATTGACGGGAGCCCTCGAGAAGGACTCCTGTTTTTTTGAATTAAGGCCCTAAGGGACCTGCTCATTCACTTCCTCAGAGTAAGGGAGCGAATGGAAATTGCGTTCCGGGATAACGACCCGAAACTATTGGAGACGGTAGTCAGCACCGCCTGCCTCTTAATCACTAGTCGTCGTTGTCCGGACGACCAGTGTGAGTTGTTTGCTTGGAGGGCCTGTCGGGCAGCCTCCAGAGTTGGGATGGTACCGTGTTGACGGTACTCCTTAACCAGCGCATTTGATACCCAGCGTTGAAGATGCTGAGTAGGTGATGTCATCCTCAGAGCGGAAGGCGATCTAGTAAGAATAGCAGTAGTGGTATTTACAGCAGTAGTATTCACAGATGTGAATTTGAAAGCAGCCATTATGGAAATACAAAAGATCTTGGAAAAGAGTGCATTTTGATATAACAGACGTAATAAATAGAAATTCAGCCACTTCATCCTTTGGATGAGCACATATGTCAATGATTGTTTTTGTTAGCCCTCTTACTGACTTTTAAATAGGGGCTTTAACAAATAGGTAAAACACCACTTTAACTTGGTTAAGGATTCACGTCGGGTTCACCATTTTTGTTTCGCACGGAATTCAGGGATGACCTCCTAGATGGTAGATTTAAACATTCCGATCGGTTTCTAGCGGGTTTGTTCATAGAACCGGAAACATCCAATGATTCCACATCCGTTTGGACCTACTTTCCAAAGGTAGGCGCTCATTAGCTTGTGGACTGATGAGGCTTAGGAATTTGCATTGGTCGAGAGGATGGGAGGTCAGACTCATCACACCTTTTTGAGGGGAATTATTGTCTACTCCGGGACTCTCTTTATAGATTTAAGTTATGTTCGTGAATCCTTATTACATTACCAAGTATAAAATGAGCTTTCCTTTAGTTTTAACAATCAATGATTAAATATGTAAGAAATTTAGAGAATCTTTTATATGTATTCGAATTTCTTCATCAATAGAGAATCATCTGTATCTATTTAGAGATTCTTGGTCAATGGTATCCTTCAAAACATTTATATAAAAGTCTCTTGGTCATTATGATGACTAGGCTGGTTTTAAAGCCACTCAATGGGGCACTTGAAGTTTATTGTCATTCAGAAGGACATGGATTATTTCAGAGTTGGGATTGAACCCATAAATGGGCTACCTATGTATCCTTTGTTTTGGAAAAGGAATCATAACCCACGTAGTTCGAGTAAGGGAGTGTGACGTTTATGATTCATGGATCAAAGAAGGATGTCATAATTACTTTTACACTCTAAGCTCACATGAGTCATGCTCGGTGTGAGAAACAAGAGGTATTGGTAAAAATTAGTCAATTGTGCCATGAAAGATGCAATCATAAGAAATGGTTTGGGGCTTATGTATGTATGACTGCCCAGATAGATGAAGGTTTAGGATTTACTTTTAGGGAGAAAATCCAGGAATAGGGTCCATAAAGGTATATGTGCTTCATGGAGATTTGAATACTCTAACTTGGGACTTATTCCTGAAATGGAAACCCAAATTAGGATAGGATTGATAACTAGGTTTTACTCCTGAGAAGGAATCATAGATCAATCGAAAATTAGGACAGGTTAAAGAGAAATTAAGGGACTTGGGGCTTACTTCTAAAGAGGATGCCCATAATTATGACTGGGACTTATTCCTAAAAAGGAGGCCTAGGTTAGGGGACTTGGGGATTACTCTTGAAAAGGAAGCCCAAGATTATAACTGGGACTTATTCCTGAAAAGGATACCCAGGTTATGAGATTGAGGTTTGGGGCTTACTCCTGAAAAGGATGCCCATATTTGGGAATTTTAAGAATTTGGGGCTTACTATTGAGGAGGATTCCCAAGTTTGGAGGACTTAGGACTGGGGATTATTCCTGAAAAGGAGACCCAGGTTAAGGATTCTCTCATCTTAAAGGATGAGGTCGAATAAATGAACTCTCAATCTTTAGTGACATAAAGATATGTAAATCACTAGGTTTTGAGAGATATTCCACCGAATTCCTTTCAGATAAAGAAGTCAAATCAAGAAATCATGCCATAAATGGATTTGGAGAGTGTCTTAAAGAATGAATCTTGAAATGAAAAAGTGTAATGGCTTAAGAGGGGTGAAATGGGCAAGAAAGGCACCCAAAAAGGAAGGGGCGCGCAAGTCTTGGAAGGCGCGCAGGTACTGCGGCGGCACGCAAGTATTGGTCGCGCAGGTATACCTGCGCGACACGTGGGGTACTTGCGCGATTTTCAACCAGCATTGAAATACATGAGCGACTCTTTATTAAAGCCTTTAGAATCCTCTTGAGGTTCTTCCAGAAAAGGGACGCGCAAGTTCTATCGAAGGAATAAAGGCGGCGTGCAAGTGTGGCCACTTCCCTTAAGGTCTGGCCACTCAGGCGCGCAAGTGTTGATGCATTTCAACACTTAGGCCTTACTCCCTCTCTTTAGATCTTCCATTCTAGGTAATAAATTAACTTAGAAGTGTTCCGGAAGCTTTGAGAAGAGACTTGGGTGTCGGGAGCTTCAATCCGAGTTTCTGGAAAAAGATCCTCCTGAATGGGGGGCCCATAGGGTCTATTTATAGGCAGAAGAAGACCCCGAGCGGTTACCGGGCGGTTATCACTTAGGTCGCGCAAGTCACTTGCGTGCCAAGTGAGTCGCGCAAGTACACTTGCGCGACCATGGGGAAACTTGCGCAGCCTATGGGCAAAGTTTTCCTTGTTCATCCCTTTGTCAATTTTTGATGTTTTCTTTAAAGGTTGAATCACTTTGTGCTCATAGGTATTTCCCCTTTTTCAGTCGTTAGACTCTGTGATGGAAAGGAGCATCAACAGACGTCGCCAAAGACGACATCGTGGAAGGAGGATCTTCGGTGTCGTGGTACATGGCATCGCGTTGTCGATCTTCAAGGATTCAGCGTTATTCGTCGTCTTTCGTCGTAGGGTGGCGTTCTTCATCGTTCTTCGTGTTCTTCAATGAGGAAGAACGTTCCTCAAGTCTAGAGTAAATTCTCCCCAAACCTTCACGCACCACCAATTATCCCCCAAATAAATAATACTTTGTCTTTTTTTATTAACACACACAAGCCATCTTTAATTTGAAAACTCAAATTGAATTCATGAATTAATTCACGAATTAATTCACGCGCGTTGACCCATAAAAGAGGCATTTTAAAAAGGCATGTAATTAAAAAGGGATAAGTTGCAAATTAATTGCTAGAGGGGGGTTCAAAAGGGGGTGTTGAGGAAATTAAAGGAGGTGGGGGCTCGTGCGGGCCCCACCCCAACTTCCTAGAATCCTCCTCTTCCGCACACTTAACCCACTGGTAATGAAATAAAAATAAATTGTGAAACAATTTTATTTTCATTCCTCACATACTTTTAACATCTCCTCTTGAGCAAACACAACACCAGGAAGGGTCTTCCTAATCAAAAACCGGCGTCGTGGTTTCATCGATGCTCTCATATTTCGATTCCGAGCACTGGTTCAAAAGTCAGGAAAACTCCCTCGTTCATTCACTAAACATACCTGAGCTAAACTTTGGAAATTGATTTCGGGCACACCGGGCCTTGGAATCAGGTGCCATCAGAAACTACATACTCGTAAAATTCCAAAGAAATTAAGAAAAAAATTTCCTTGAAATTTCCAGGTCTTTACATTACTCCCACCTCAGGGCTTTACGTCCCCGTAAAGATTTAACACAAACTAGGGAAACAAATGTGGTACTGAGAACGCATCTGAGCCTTACTCTCCCATGTGCTCTCTTGGAGGTTCTTGTGCTGCCAAAGAAAGTGCACAAAAAGAATCGACCGTCCTCATAGGATCCTCTCCTGTCGATCCTCAACCTCTACTGGAACCCTGCAATAGTCACCCATCGCCAAAGTCTAGTTCCCCATGGTCGATGACATGCGTCGGGTCAAGAACGTATCTCCTTAGTTGAGATACGTGGAAGACGTCATGCACCCAGTGCAACTGAGGTGGATGGGTCAAGCGGTAAACCACCTCACCTACCCTGTTGAGGACCTAGAAGGGTCCAATTAAGCACGGAGACAACTTTCCACCCCGGAAAAATCTCCGTAACTCACGTCGAGGTGAGACCCATTGGAAAATGTGGTCGCCATCCTCGAACTCTAGTGGTCTTCACCTCCTGTCAGCATAAGTCTTTTGTTGGCTCTGAGCTGTCCTCATCCACTCCTCGGTGACTTGGACCGTTTCTTGTCATATAAGAGCTGCTAAGATTTCTTCTTTGCCAATAAGAGAAATCCGGTCGCATCACCTGAATGAACCACGTTCTTTTCCTAATACAGTTAATCCCGACATGGACGATACTAATCCATACCAAGGATGATTTCGTAAGGCCTCGGCGCTACTACCACGAGATCCAACCGTTACTCTCACCTCTAAGGGTTGATTCACACTATCGGCATCAGTGTGTGGTAACTGGGTCTCCTCCAGTAGGTATCTCAAAAGTGAGGGACAAGTCAATGGTTTTTAAACCGGAACCTCTTAGTAACAACAAAAAGAGAGTACAGGAAAGTAAATTCCATAAAGAAAGGTGTCTTTTATTACTGCAGCTCAAAGTACAAGACACAAAGCATCTACAAAAAGACATCAACAAAGCTAGAAGCAACATAAACAAAGTATTCATGTCTGGAGCTAGTCACATTCCTGACCATCTACTTCCGGAGCTCCGTAGTCATAGGCCTCAGCTTCCTGAAGCTGAGCTCTCTCATGTCCACCTGTTCTCTGCGGTCGGGTTGGACCTCCTGGTGGTGGTGGAAACACCTCGAAGCGTCGTCCACCTCCAGCTGCACGGCCAGCTCCTTACGGTCTGCCCTGATCAAACCTCCGCCTCTGTCTAAGGGGTTCTTCATCTATCGTCTGATCATCTGTACGACGGGTCGGACAGTCACGTGCCATGTGACCAAGCCCACTGCAGGAGCAACACTACCCACTCTTGGCAGTACTGGCTCTGACTCCATCCTGGTTTCCCCGAACAACTGATCCTGAGTCGTGCAGTCGGCCAGTGGTAGGTCTGGTCATCTTGGACCTCTGTGTCACCTGTCTACTGCCCGCTGCAGAAGACTCTACCGCATGACAGCTAGTGGTGGGTCCTACTGCTGGAGACTTCTCAGCAAGGAAACTCTCCACTAAGAGGGATTGCTCCAACACCCCTGTCTGCGTCGGGATGCTGTGAGAAACAACAGAAGCTCTAATCTCTCGCCTGAGCCTCTGCTCGAAGGTTCGGGCCCTGAAGAATGGGTCACGTACCATATCTGTGGAGTAGCGCGAGAGGTCTGTGAACCTCGCTGAGTACTATTCCACCATCATGCTACCCTACTATAGATGCAGTAGCTCCTGTATACACACCGCTCGAAGGGTGGCTAGTACAAACTTTTCCCGGAACAGGCTCTTGATGTCTGCCCACATAAGTGTTGCTTCGTCATGCATCTGGAGCATCAGGCCCCACCATTTGCCTGCTGCTGCCAGAAGGAGGTTGGCAGCAAGGATCATCATGAAGTCTGTTGGCGTCCCCACTATCCTGAAGACTCTCACCACAACCTCTAGCCAATCCTTAGCCGTCTTCGGGTCCGCCTCTCCCCTGTACCTGGGTGGCCTCTCGCGCTGGAACTCGTGCAGTACGCTCAAGAGACGTGCACTCTCTGCTTCTTGGGCTGGTGGCATCGTTGGTCTAATGGGTGGTAGTACCTCTGGTGCCTCCGCTGGTGCCTCAACTGGGATAGGGCCCTGTACTGAGGTCACGTCGCTCGGAGGGCTGTCAGTACGTACAACTCTCGGGGTTCTAGCTGGTCGTCTGCGGGGAGGCATCCTGGAAGAAACAAACGTAACATGGTCAAATGATTTACCTGGTGAGCTGACCTGGTTTGAGCTATTTTAAAAGAAACTTTTGAAAACACACATGCAATCAGTGTTTTCGTGCACTGAGTTGGAAATCAGATGTCAGGGTCCTGATGTATGGATACGTCGGCCACCCGCACCAACACTGGACTCCCTGAACTGAAAACCACACTTAGTAAAATTAACACTATTGCTTCACAGAAAGGAAATATCAGAGTCCTAAGTTCTGCGGTAGAACCGAGCCCTCTGATACCAATTTGTCACGACCCGTCCTCAGGGCCCATGTCGTGACTACCCCAATCCCACCTTCCATAGGCCAGGGGCTAGTGACTAGCACCAAAGGCATAAATCCCGATAACTAGGAAGGCATTGCCTTTATAAAAGTAAACAAAATACCACCGAGTACAAGCGGAAGTAATACACTAAGTACAAAAGAAGTGTTGAAAAGTAAATGGGTCAGAATACAAACCCAACTGAAAGTACAGCAACAACTGAACAAAAGTACAACAGAAAAGACAAGCAGCTGGATGAAAAGAAGCAACTCCTATGTCGTCCACCTCGGATCCTACCTGAAAGGTAGATACAGATAGCGCATCACCTGGATCGTCCACCACGGATCCTACCTGAAGGGTAGGTACATATAGCCTCCACAACGCTCTCGCCCGTCAACCTCCTCTGAGTATCATCTCATCGTGAAGTCGACCTCCGGATACTGACTCGTCATGAGGTCCACCTCCGGGTACCATCCAGTCCTCGAACACTCGGCCTCTATCAGCGCTGCCTGTCGTCTGCAACCAACACAATGATATGCGGTCATAGCCCGTGCAGGGTTGAGTATAACAATACTCAGTAGGGACCCTGAGACCCTCAAGGTCTCACTAAATCCAACAAGGATAACCACAAAGAAGTATCTCAACAGATAACCCTTACTTAGGTATAAGCCCATACTTATACCAAAGTTATCAAGTAACCCATCTCAACCATGAGGAAACACAAAGGTTATGAAATCAATGGATAACCACTACCTAGGTATATGCCCATATATATTCCTAAGTTATAAAGTGACCCATATCAATCATGTGGAAACACAAACGTCATTGACTCAGCTCAAACCATGATTTTCATTATCGAAACCTTAACTGCTGAAGAGCTCCATCTCTGAAGAGTATAGTGATCGTGTCACGACTCCGAGGTACTGCTCACTAACCTTAGACTGCTGAGGTACTCCTCCTGTCGAGTACTATGGGTCTGCTGGCAACTATCGGGCGCTCCATCCGCTGAGGGTCTGCCACCAAATACTGAGCGCTCTCCCTAATAGCCTACAGAGGTACTTCTCCTATCAAGTACCGTGGGTCTACGGCCAACTACCGGGTGCTCCTTCTGCCATGGGGCTGTCTCCAAATACCGGGCGCTCCATCCACTGGGCTGGTCAACTCACTCCAAGTCGAGTCGGTCAAGCAATCGTCAGGTCTCTTCCGGCTACACGGTCTCCGTACTCCGTACGCTCATCTCCGGGAGGGTCCACTCCACGAGCTAAAGGTCGATACTCCAAGTATCAAAAAGTTCCACGAAGAAGTATCTCAGAGGACTACCTCGTCATAGGGGTCTCAACGCAACAGACGACACATCAATCGGACGCCCAGTCTATGAGTTATTAGTATTTTCGTCCTAGGGGCCCGATTGGTTTTGTATGCGAACCAACCCAGTTGTATCTCAACTGTACCCCGAACTCTCATAGGGTATACTCATAGTGACCATTTCTCAATGTGATCACCAATGTCGCTGACGGTTCGTCAAACAGACGTCCGGTCTGAAAGTTATCAGCTTTTCCGTTCCAGGGGCCCGGTTGGTTTTTAAGTCAAAACCAACCCGACCACCCTCCAAATGTGTCCAAACCACGAGCGGAGTAAACCAAAAGGTCCTTCTCACTAAGAGTAATCCAACAAAGTCGACGACACGTCAATCGGACGTCCGGAGCTCAAGTTATATGTGTTTCCGCTCCGAGGGCCCGGTTGGTTTCGGGTTCAAACCAACCCGGTCATACCCAAAGATCTCCGAAACCTTGAGTGTAATATACCAAAACGAATGTCTCTATCCAAGGATCGCATCGCACATGATGGTGTGTCGATCGGAGGTCCGTATCCCATGTTATGGTCTTTTAAGCGAACCTGTCCAGTTTTAGGGGGTTTCGAGCCCGGACCGACCCGGCCCGAGACCCCCTGGGTCGGCCCGAACCGGGGCGACCAGACCCGGGTCCGAGTCCGGCCCACTAGGGCGCAGCCCGGCCCGGCCTGGGCGGGCGGTTGGCCCGACACGAGCGCGCCCCGCACAGCCAGCTTGGTCGTGCCGTTGCGAAAAAGGGGGGGTGGCTGCCCCCCTTGATTGAATCGTGGCCCCCACATGGGGGACCCTCCCTTTGACAGCCGGGGGTTACGACCCCCGGTCTCCCCCAGGTACCACGCGGCCGCGGGACTGGTCGCCTGCCACCATGGCTTCAGCCGCGGCGGTCCCTCTTGGCGGCGCACCGGCAGGGTCTTCTGCGGACCACCGGACGCGCTCCGGTGGTCCGTTTTGCCTGCTGTCTTCGCCAGCGGTCCTCCTGGGACCTGCTCTTCACTGCGAAGTCTTAAAATCGCCTCTGCAGCCCATTCCATCATTTCCTATCAATCCACACATCAAATAAACAAACTGCAGCCTCTTCATGGTTTTCCGGCACGGTGCGACGGTGCCACGGCTTTGTTCGGCCTCCACGGCGCGGCGCGACAACGCCGCGCTTCTTTGCCTGTTATTCTTTGTTTCCGCACGGTGCGATGGCACTGCGTCAACTTCTTTAGAGCCACAAAGAGTATGACAGCAAGGGGGGAAGAGGGTCGGCCATGTTTGTGTGGTCCGACCTCATCCCGTTATAATGATAACAAGCGGCCTGAAATTTAAACGAAGAACGCAAAGAATTAATCACGAACAAAACCAAACCCCTACCTCGATGAAGTTATCAAACGAGGTTTGTCATGAAAGGGACGTCATGGAAGACGACATCATGGAAGAAGGATCTTCAACATCACGGTACACAGCGTCGCGTCATCAATCTATGAGGATTCAGCGTTATTCGTCGTCTTTCGTCGGAGATCGGCGTTCTTCGTCGTTCTTCGCGTTCTTCAACAAGGAAGAACGTTCCTCAAGAATAGAGTAAATTCTCCCCAAACCTTCACGCACCAACAATTAGCCCCCAATGAAATAATACTTTGTCTTATTTTACTTACACACAGAAGCCATCTTTAATTTGAAAACTCAAACTGAATTCACGAATTAATTCACACGCGTTGACCCATTAAAGAGGTGTTTTAAAAAGGCATGTAATTAAAAAGGGAGAAGTTGCAAATTAATTTCTAGAGGGGGGGTTCAAAAGGGGGTGTTGAGGAAATTGAAGGAGGTGGGGGCTCATGCGGGCCCCACCCCAACTTCCTAGCATCCTCCTCTTCCACACACTTAACCCACTAGTAAAGAAATAAAAATAAATTTTGAAACAATTTTTTTTATTCCACACATAATTTTAACATCTCCTCCCGAGCAAACTCAACTCCAGGAAGAGTCTTCCTATGGAAAAACCGGCGTTGCGGTTTCATCGGTGCTCTCGGATTTTGATTCCGAGCACCGGTTCAAAAGTTAGGAAAACTTGCCCGTTCGTTCACTGAACGTACCCGAGCTAAACTTCGGAAATTGATTTCGGGCACACCGGGCCTCGGAATCAGGTGCCGTCAGAAACTGCATACTCGTAAAATTCCAAAGAAATTAAGAAAAAAAATTCTTGAAATTTCTGGGTCTTTACACCTTGGATCACATCCATACATGAACACATCACCTCAATCCACAGTCTTACTGACCACAATGTGTCACACCTAACTACCCCCTCCCCTCTCTTATTTTTAACCAATCTAGAAATAATAATTTTTTCCATTGTTAAATATACTAGACTCGATAAAATTTCACCAAATAACACATAACTCCTCCAACACTCAACTAAAAATATCCTATTGATTAACCAAATACCTCAAAAAAGAAAAATTGCAAGACTAAGATAAATCAAGACCTATATTTATAGTGTATCCAACATTTTTAATACATAAAATATTAATTAAATGGTACAACATTTATTAGCACATGGGATCTTTTGAACATCAATTTCACAGAAACTAGGAGTATAATAAATGAAAAATGTAAACTTTCATTTGATCCACATGAGAGGATTATTCATTTATTTATCCTATGTTACTTTAACTAAATCTCATATCATGGGGACATATAGTATAATAATGGGGTTAGAATAAAACCTTGTTGGGAAATAATAAAAGAAATATTTAGCATGTGACCATGATGCAAAAAAATAGTTCGTGATTATAATAATATGAGAGATATCATAATATAATGACTAGAAAGCATAACATGAAGATGTGGGAACAATATTATATTGATACAAGCATAATCATATCCCCAGGGTTTATCATCGAGGTGTCTTAAAACATATTTATCTTGGTTATTCACCAAGGAATCCTAAAACATGTCATAACTAGAGAATAATTATTTACCCAATTTATTTGATCACTATCAAGGTTCAACCTTCATGTTCCAAAATTGATGTGTGTCACATAGATCTGAAGAAAATATTTCACTAATAACTAATGGTAAACAATGAATGAGTTTCACGTAAAAGTCATGAAATTATTAAATTTTTAAAGGGATGATCATTAAATAAAATCTCAATAGATAGGAATACAGGATTCATATTTTGAAGTCCCAAATAAATGATTCATGGTTACATCCTGGTGTATACCCATGTATAGAGAAATGGTTTGCGTATTCACAACATAAGAATATTTCAAATAAAATAGAAAAACACATGGAATGAATTTGAAAACATGTTTGGTTTACTATATGGATTATGTAAAGGGAATAATGGGAGGAATATAATGTCTCAAACTAATAAAAGATTTATTCTAGACATAAGGGGATAATAAAAATTTCTTAAAAATAATATAATTCAATATTTAGAAGGAATACCATAAAAGAGGTACATGAATTGAAAGGTAGAAGAGGAGAGTTTTCTTACCTTGGGAAGTAACTTCTTAAATCATGGAGAGTAAGAAATTTACACCATAGAGACACCTTGGGGGAAACTTAGATATGGGAAATGAACATAATTGTATGATTATGGTTTTTTTATTGGGGATTAATGGGTGGATGGTTATTTATTTATATTAAAAGAGGTGTAATTAATTAATAATCTCTAAATAGAGGTCTTTGAATTATAGGTTGAGGAAAATGAAAACCCATTATCATATCCCAATTTTTTTCTCATGGTTATAGACATGTATTTGATGTTTTATAATATTTTAATCCATTAAGACTGAAATCCATTTTTAAATTTTACATTGGAAATGTAAAATTAAATTTTCTACAAAATACAATTTTTAAGAATAAATTTTTTATTTCCGACTTTGGTGTGTCACTTATAGGATTAGAAATTTAATTTAATTATTTAAAATAACTAATATTAATAAAATAAGATATTATTTATCGTGGATTATATTTAACATATAATTAAATCATTATTACATATATTTTAATTCGTAAAACATATTGAATAAAACAATATTTATACAATTAACTGAAAAAATGTATTTTTAAACATCCTCAAAATTTCTCCCTTTTATAATTTCTATAGGATCATTTAAAATATAATGTTTATATTATCATAATAATTCTATAAACATGATAATTTGTTCTTTGTATTTAAAAAAATGTTTTTATTTAAAAATTAATTTTTTTACAACGTAATTAACTTTCTGATACTTATAATCGTTTCCTAAGACATTATAAAAAAAATATTATCATTTATATTCAAATAAATATTGTTTTATATTCCAATTTCATAAAAATAAATTTTATTTAATGAATGAATTGTCAATGTGTATATATTTGTGGAAAATAAAATTGTGTTTTATTTCTATTCAAAGATCAATTTATCAAATTGATCATAAATTCATAAGAATTCTATTAAATAAAATACTAATGAACATCGATTTGAAGAAATAAATTTTTAAATTAAAAAAACAAAATCAATATTTTATGGTACTGTGGTCAAGATACATGACCACTTATTACATCGACCTATGCTATAAGGTTAAGGGGTGTGATATTGGTAGTTTCATGGGGGGTATCAACTAACATTGGGACAATAGTGATCTCCACTAACTTGAAATTTTCCTATATTCGATTTCACACAAGCCTTATTTATTACTTAAAAACATTGTGTTGGTCAAGGGTAAACCCTAGTAATGCCACCAACCTCCCTTGTATGGATAAATGGACTTTAAAGGCATGATCCTACAAGTTTATACTGTCATTAATTCTTTCTTAATTAAATTAACCCTTATCATTACCCTTAATGTAAAATGATCATAACATTCACATTATAATGGCTACATTATCGAATGACATAACACCCAATGGTCATTTTGACTAATGGTCGCATTATTCAATGTTCATGTAATATTGTTATATCATTCCTATCCTAATTGACAAATTTCTGATTACATCCAATATATTTCAAAAAAATCAATATTTACTACACCATTCCCAATGTTTTTTACAATTCCATTCATAATTTCAATTTTTACAAATGCTTATTTTTATTTTATTAGTTTTTATGGTAGGTGTAATATTCTAGGAAGATTTCAATCCTATGAATTATGCCTTTGTGTGGTCAGAATTCTTTAGTTTCTATATGCATGAACTTATTTAAGTTGTATTAATCAATATTACTACTTGAAAGGTATTATTGTGTTTTTAATTTTCATTCAATGTACTTTCATTGTATAAATTAATAAAATAACCATTATGTAATAAAATTTCTTTTATAAATCATATAATGGGTTTTTAGGATGTTACAACCAAACTAGTCTCTAAGGATATGATCCTATGTGATTATATTTTGATACAAAACGATCACATATTTCCACATTCTATGAATATCCATAAGGATACTAGTAAGATATAAACTTGATATATTTGGAGCTTTGTAACTTGATAGAATCTCCCATGTAATTTTATATGTTCATAATATCACAAATATATAACCACATACATATGTATTTTATTGAAAACAAATCAATACAAGAATTTTTTATGGATTTAATTAAATAAAAATCATTTCAATTAATTGAAAAATTTTAAAGAGTAACATAATTTAGATATACCCACTATTATGAAATAGAAACAATAATTTGCCTATACTACTTGAAATAATGAGGGGGGGAATATACTTTCTATTCTTCCTTTATTTCTTGAAATTCAATCCTTATTTCCTTTAAATATAACCTATTTTTGGAATGTTAAATATTATAGATAGAGAAAAATAGGGAATAATAAACAGAATTACTATGTTTTGTACAATGTAAAATATATAGAAAGTTGGATGTATATTGGTGAAGTGGAGGGATAATTTCATGATGTTATAGAATACTAATATCTACATATGAATCTATATAATAATGGTTTTGACACATAAAATATTTTAAATTTCATAAATATTTTTATTGAACATTAAAATAATTTAAATTTCAATATTTCAATATTTCATCGTAGACAATTGAAATGTATTATTTCATTTTATGAAATCAATTTTATTAAATTCTATGTGTAAACATGAGATACATCATCATTTACTAGAAATATTATGTATATAATTTTTATAAGGTTTAAAAAATATTAATCATTAAGGAAACAATTATTCATCATAAAACACTCCAAAATTATATATGACTTCTTTCCTAAAATAAACACTAAATACATTCCTATATAAAATTTTGATGATATGAGAAATGAAGATAGTTTAATATACTGGTTCTAGTAAAATGGTTGTCATAGTGAACTAATCATTGTGATAGTAATATGATGTATTCTGGTGGATTTCCAAATGGTTCTCTTTTGATGGACTACTCTATCCCATTAGGTCCCTCATGGGGATTATGTGAGTGATGCATTATGGGGGTTAATTAAGGTATGTACGTTGTTTCTAATTTTAACACATTTCCTTTAAAATATGACTTCCTAAAATGATCTTGATATCTTAACTATAAGATTAACCAATTTTTTCTTATTGATTCATTGACTTGATAACCATTTCAATTGATTTACCCTTTACCAAATATTATTTAAGATTTTTTATCCAATGTTGTGTGTTACTGATAAACATTTATGTTCATGAACATAATGATTTTTTACATGGTACACCACTACAGACTAACTCAAGGAGCATGTGATCGACAATGTGTCGATGAATTGAATCACTAATGTTAATTAATTATTATATAGCTCAAGATTACCTTGGATGAGTAAATTTTAAATGGATCATGGTTTGTTCATATTAGTTGGGAACACATCTCTCACACTTTCTTTGTTGTTCACATTACACTTCGAATGGACTATAAGTTGGATAAAAGGCCAAAAACACAATCATATCATCACTTCCATTAATTTCATTGAACTTTGGTTAGTTATACTTTATCTAAAAAATACACCTTCACTATTATATAGTGAACTTCTTTTTTAACAACATGTTCATCATTATCCCATGAGAAGTCATCATCTTCCATTAATCTGTTATCTAGAACTTTTACAAAATTCTATTCATCACTGAACAATAGTGATATCTTATTTTTCTACTATCTAAATTACATAAAATGATTTCTAAACTCTATTATCCCTTAATTTTTGTAAATAAACAATTTCATTATCTTTTATGAAATTTGGATCTCCCAATATGCTCTTAGGGAAAATTCATGCTTGATAGAAATGTTATTTCTTTTTTATAGATATGTCTTATACTATAATTTTATCTAATGGTTAGGAATGAATCTCATTCCACTAAGATTGTTCCAAGTGTCCCATATATTTAATGAGATAGTTTTATTATATCAAATCTAAATAATCACCTTGAATCTTGATTCAAAACATCCCTATATAAATTTCTAGTATTTCTAAATTACTGCATGTATATGATGTGGGATATTATTCTATAGAGTTGACATTCTCAATATTAATTCACCACAATATAGAATATTATAGTATTAAATATATTTTGATAATAATAAAATATTTAAAAATATTCATATTATATTACTGTATTGTCTCCTTTTTAATAGATCCATAAATCTCTCTCTTTTAACATCCTCATAACTCACCCACGGTCATGACATGGTCTACTCAAACATCATTCAAGCATTGAATTGGGTACAATGTAATCCATTAAGTTTGTGGAATAATATCCTTCGGGATTAAAATATTAAATTATCTAAACTACCTAAATCACATCCTTTATATTTCAATAAGATTCTACATTATAATAGTTTCCAAATAAACATGATTGTGAAAAACCATTCTCTCCATGGAATTGGAATCCTTGAAACACACAATCTACAACCACCACTATGGCTTAGAATATATTTTGATGTCATCTCATTTCCTATTTTGAAATATTTACCTTTGAACATAATTCTGAATCTTCAATGTTACCGTTAAACTAGTTTCATGTTTCCTTAAAAAAATCTCCTCCATGGTGTGGATCCATCATATATAGCTTTCATTACCACTACTGGAAAAGGAATATTTACCAACGGTTCTGAACCGTTGGAAAAGGCCAGAGAACCATTGGTATACCTTATACCAATGGTTCTGTGAACCATTGGTAAGTAATCCATTAGGACAGCTTTTCCCAACTGTTTACATAGAACCATTGGGATAGGTTAGAAAAATTAGCCTACCCCAACAGTTCCCTAAACCGTTAGGAAATGTTTTTCCCAACGGTTTCCCCTGAACCGTTGGGAAAATAAACATTTTCCCTTGGTTCCCAATGGTATCTAAAACCACTGGGAATGTATTTTTACCAACGGTTCCATTTGAACCATTGGTAAAAAAATTCTATGAATCCTATGCCAATGGTTTGAAGCCGTTGGCATAGGCTATGCTGTGCAAATTGCACAGCAGCCTGCAATTTGCACAGCAATGGTAATTCTCCAATCTCCTTGTACCTGCAACAACCAACTAACACATACATATATAGAACAAATTCATACACATTTAACATATAATTCATCTAGAACTATACACATCCAGAATTAAATCATAATTCATAACTTAATTATAAACATACATATTTCATTTAAACATACACATTTAAATGTGTTTTTTCTAGAAATGATGTCCATTTTAAATAGAATACATACACTTGGAGTGATACTGGCCACACCATGCCTCAGATTGAGGATAGGTTAACTCAGACACGTCAAAAATGACCCATGGATTTTTTCCCTAAGGAATCAACATATTATGAAATCATTTGGTCAGTTTTCCGTATGTCATTTATTGTCACGTAAAATGTTGTTCATTTAAAAAAAATGAGAAACTTTGAGTGGTTATGGCCACACCATTACTCAGATTAAGGAGGTGTTGATTCTTACACATCACATATGACGCATTGATCATTGTGATAAAGTTTCAACACATTCTGAATGCGTTTGGTCAGTTTTACATATGCCAGTATTTTTTAATTAAAATGTTGTCCATTTCAAATAAACATGACACTTTGAGTGATGTCGGACTCATCGCAACTCGTATTGAGGCGAGGTTGACTCTTACACATCACATATGACCCATGGATCATTGTCCTAATGATTCAATGGAATATGAATGCGTTAGGTCGGTTTTTCGTATGTTAGGTGCTGTTTTAACTTAAAATGGAGTCATTTTGAAACCAAAAAGAGACACTTTGAGTGGTTTCAATCACACTGCGCCACATATTGAGTCTAGGTTGACTCTTACATGTCACATATGGCCTATTTATCGTTTTCTTGAAGTTTCATTTGAAACTAAATTCTTTTGGTCAGTTTTCTGTATGTCAGTTGTTATTTTCAGTTAAAACCCTGTCAAATTTAAACAAAACAGAGACACTTTGAGTGGTGCTGACCACAATGCACCTCGGATTGAGGTGGGGTTGACTCTTGCACATCATATAGGACCCATTGATCGTTTTACTAAAGTATAAACACAATCAGAATCCATTTGGTCAGTTTTACATGTGTACTTAAAATGTTGTCCATTTTAAACAATAGAGAGACACCTATAGTGATCCCGGCCACACTGTGACTCAGATTGAGGTACGGTTGACTCTTACACATAAAATATGACCCATGGATCATTGTACTAAATTTTCAACAGAATCCTAAAGCGTTTGGTTGGTTTACCGTATGTCAGTTGTTGTTTTCAATTGAAATGAAGTCCATTTTAAACTATAGAGAGACACATCGAGTGGTGACAGCCAATCCGCACCTCGTATTGAGGCTGGGTTGACACATTCATGTCACATATGACCCATGGATAGTTTTCCTAAAGTTTCAATAGAATCCTATTGCGTTTAGTTAGTTTTCCGTATGTCAGTTGTTGTTTTCACACAAAATGTTTTCCATTTCAAATAAACCTGAGGCACTTTCAGTGGTGTCGGCCACACCTGGCTTCAGATTGAGGCGGGGTTTACTCGTACACATCAAAAATGACTCATGGAACGTTTTCCCAACATTTCAACAGAATCTGAATTCATTTGGTCGGTTTTCCGTGTGTCAGTTGTTGTTTTCACTTAAAATGGTGTCCATTTTAAACTATAGAGAGACAGTTCAAGTGGTGTCAGCCACACCGCACCTCGGATTGAGGTTGGGTTGACTCGTAAACGTTACATATGACTCATGGATAGTTTCCCTAAAGTTTTAATGGAATCCGAATTCATTTGGTTGGTTTTCCATATGTCAGTTGTTGTTTTCACTTCAAATGATGTCCTTCTGAAACAGAAGAGAGACACTTTTAGTAGTTCCGGCCACACCGGACCTTGGATAGAGGCGGGATTAACTCTTAAACTTCACATATGACTCATGGATCGTTGTGTTAAAGTATCAACACAATCCGAATGTGTTTGGTTGGTTTTCTGTATGCTAGTTTTTATTTTTACTTAAAATGTTATCCATTTCAAATAAACCAGAGACACGTTGAGTGGTGCCAGCCACATCAGGCCTCGGATTGAGGCGGGGTTTACTCGTACACGTCACATATGAACTATGGATTTTTTTGATAATGTATCAACACAATCCGAATGTATTTGGTCGATTTTTCGTATGCTAGTTGTTATTTTCACTTAAAATGTAGTCCATTTCAAATAAACCGGAGACACTTTGAGTGGTGCCGGCCACACCGGCTCTTATATTGAGATGGGGTTGACTCGTACATGTCACAAATGACTCGAGGATCATTTTACCAAAGTATCAAGACAATGTGAATGCGTTTTGTCGGTTTTCCGTTTGTTAGTTGTACTTTGGACTTAAAATGTTATCCATTTCAAACAAAAGTGACTCACTTTCAATGGTGACGGCCACACTACGGTTTGGATTGAGGCGGGGTTGACTCGTACACATCAATATAACCCATGGATAGTTTTTCTAAAGTATCAACACAATCCGAATCCTTTTGGTCAGTTTTCCGTATGTACTTAAAATGTTGTCCATTTTAAACATAATAGAGACACATAGAGTGATCCCAAACACACCGCGACTCGGATTGAGCTGGGGTTGACTCGTACACGTCACATATGACCCATGGATCGTTGTGATAAAGTATCAACAGAATACGAATGCGTTTGGTCAGTATTCCGTATGCCAGTTGTTCTTTTCACTTAAAATCCCATCCATTTTAAACAAAAGAGATACAGTTAGAGTGCTACTGGCCACACTGCACCTCAGTTTTAGACTGGGTAGACTCGTACAAGTCAAAAATGACCCATGGATCATTTTCCTAAAGTATCAACACAATCTGAATGCGTTTGGTCATTTTTTTGTATGTCCATTTTTATTTTCACTTAAAATGTTGTCTATTTCAAATAAACCTGAGACATTTTGAGTGGTGTCGGCCACACCTGAGGCATGGTATTACTATCTTGAAAAATAGACATGTCCTCGATTTATCTTCAAGGAACCAATATCACTCATGAGTAATAGAAACCATCCTGGTATCCCTCACCTAGAAACCAAAGCATACATCCTGGAATTTCAAGTCTAAATTTCCTGAGCATGAAGAATCCGTCCATGAGTCCTTAACATGTAACCCATGTCTTATCCTAACAATTGACAAGTAAACCAAATCAAACAAGGAACAATTCACATAACATGGAGAATGTACAACAAGGATTTGTATTCAAATTAAAGCATATCATCACATGCATTTGATGAGCATGAGCTAATAATGTAACACCCAAGACTTTTATGTTATATAAACCATCAAAGGAATCTTTTTCTACACAACACTTGCTTGGCTTGCTTTGCACGCAATCGCGACCTTCCTCGATAGCTTGCGTCGTACGCAATACCGAGTTTCACTAAACAACAATATACTATTAAAACTAGCCGTTATGAATAGTAATAACCACTTTTTGAAATTTTATAAATTTTATTTTTCAAAATGGACTTCATTTTTGGACTCAGAATATCGAAATTAGCCTAGGGTAAAATTTTGGTATTTTTCTAAAAACTTTCAATTTTTGATGAATAGTGAAACCACTAAGTGGTAGGTTAAAAACTGAATTTTGCATAAAACTTAATTTTACCGCTTATATGAATGGAATTTCAAAAATCCGAGAGACAACGGTTAATATCAAGGACTAAAATGTGGTTCAATGAGATGAAAATAATTTTTTGGTGAATAGTAACTTTTTACTATTTTTACCGCGGTTAATAGTAAATAGGGTAACTAAGGGTAAATATGATATCAATATTACCCTAACACATGTCCTAATTCTATTGAACAAGTGTAATTCGACCAAAAACAAACTTAGGAATAAAATATGACCATTTAGGCCCACTTGGATTAGATTAGGACATTTATTATTAATTTATTTAAAGAAGGGTTAAAATAGTTTAATAAGTAAATCATTTTTTAATATGGGGTTATACATAAGATAAATTCGATTGTAAATATTCATTAGAAAGATAAAAAGATTTCCTACATGATGGTATTTTATTTTTAATTTTTAGACATCAAATAATTTAATTTATATATGACACAACGATGATGCAGTAATTGTCTTATTAATGAAATATTGACATAATTGATGTTATAAACACCAAAATAAATGTAATTTGAAACTTTTTATGAATTCCACTAATTTTCTAGGTTACTATGATATATTAGTATTGATTTAATCAACTTGGTTCGAACATATAATTCTGTTATGACTTTCACAAAAATCATATATCAAATAGTGTCAAAATTGACACAAAATAGTTTTTAAATCAAATATTATATTATTAATTGTTATTTTATTCCTAAAAATCTAAGGTTCGGCCAAATGACTTAGATAAGGATATATATATTAATAATAAACAATTTGGGGTTCGTTTGGCATGTTATAGTAAGTGTATTAACCATATAGTGAAAGAAAACAAAAAGACACGGTAAAAGTTAAATTATTTAACTTAGAGTTAAATCTAATTGATAAGGTTAAAATAATACCCTAAACTTGTCTAAATCCTATTGGTTGATGGGATTTCGACCCTTCCCCACTTTAGCTTCGAAATAAGACCCTTTGGAACCATTATAAACCGATTTTGACTTTAATATAAAATAATATTTTGAGAAATTCCTAAGGTGCCCCTCTCCTCCCTTATAAAAGGGCACCTCCTCCCCCTCCTCCTCACACCAATTTGAGCACTCAAGCTCGGCCAACCCCTGCCATTTTCTTCTCTCCACTTCCCTAGAATAATCCTAGAGGTCCTGGTCTTCTCCAAAGACCAATCTTAGTTCCTTAAGTGGGGGATTCAAAGAGGCGTTCCAAAGAAGAGGTAATATCCATTACCGATCTTTTCAATTTCTTTCTTCTTCAACTTCTTCTTCTTTAGTTGTTTCATGATAAAGTAATAACATCAGTATTACTTACATACTGATATGTTATTATAAATATGAAACAACCCTAATTCACCTTCTATCCATCCTACGGAAAAATGAAATCACCGCGCGTGCGTACGTACGGAATACCGTCTCCACGTCGTGGTGTAATTTATTTTCCACCATCACCTTACAAGGATGGGTATAATGGTGTAATGAGTAACTATATATCATTATTATGAAGTAATATTGGTACTGAAATAATATATATATACTCCAATACAATTCCACGATCATAGGAACGATATCATCACTCGTGCGTACGTACGGAATACCGTCTCCACGATGTGATGCGACTCGTTCTACATGATCTTCATTTCATAATGATTATATAAATGAATTGAACGAATGAATATGGTATATAATACACTAATACCATTCTGGAAATGAATTATCTATAACCTAAAGATAAGAATAAGAATTTATTCGACAAAACACGCATAAGAACAAAAAGTTATAAAGACCCGAGTAACAAGTAACAATGAAATATTACTAACAAGAAGCTAATAATATGACCATATATGATATCATATCAATATGTATGATTCTGGAATAAGTCAATAACATTATTTAAACCATTATACAGGAGCTTCGGACACGAACAAAGAAAATCGGACCTAAGGTAAGGGAAATATGACAATCTCATTTTTATCCGAGATTGTTTATTCGTAAGTATTTACTGGGGTGTATTTTATCATCCACATCCATGTTCCCTCAATATGTAATATTGTTTCCATCCACTTACAATTGTTTAGATCCATTTTTACCCTTCGGTGAGTTTTTAGTAATGTGTATGAAAGGAATCTTTTGTCGTTTTTCGTACGAGGTACTTTTTGACTTTTCCGACAAAAGTACGAAGAATGTTTTTTTTTAACTTATACGGCATGAATGGATTTTTAAAACATTATTCCCAAGAAGCTTCCTTTACAAGTTTTTCAAGTTTATTTTTAATCAACTTCTTTTAGTTTATAATTGTATGACATGTTAAGAAAAGAAAAGTGTTTTTGAAGAAGAAAGGATATTTTCCTCAAGAATGAAGTTCAAGTATTTTATCAAAATTATTTTCCATCTAAGATAAAAAAAGGGTTCTGTTTTTATCCCTATTATTACATGGATTTGATTATGTTTTGATGGAAACATTTTTATGAATTCCTTTATCTTATATGAATTGTTTTATGTTGTCATGTTGTTTAAGAATCCCATTTTTATTACATGGGTTATGCGATGATGTATGATTTATGATTATGTGGCACACATAAGAAAGGATTCATTATAAGATGGGTGGGACCTATATCTCCCTCCAATGCATTGGGTAAAGATTTTATATCTCATGAGATAGACATGGCTGGAACGGAAGGTTATTTCGGTTCAGTGATACAGGACTGAAACGAGGAGTGAACTCGGTTCAGAAAGGGACTTTGTCCACTAAGATAGTCTTGGCAATAAGTCATGACTAACAAGAAATGATTTTCCATGATTATGTGTGCATGCCACAAAGTTTCAAGTTTCATGTTATGATTATGGGGATCTCATTTTCACTTCTATGGTTTATTAAGATTTTATGATCTCTTTTGCAGGTTATGATTTTCAAAAAGATATGATATGATTTTTATTTCCTTTATTGCCCTTGCTGAGCATTTGAGCTCACCCTTTTATGTTTTCTTTTCCCCAGGTCAGGAAGATGGATATTAAGTAGAATATGCTAAAAGGGACCCTAGATATGATGAAATAAATGGGAGACACTGTAGAAGATTTATGAACCAGTTGTTTATGTTTCCCAGTTTCTAAAGACACTATACCTATACGGTCCTTTGTGGTTTTATCATATGTTGTAATAAGTGTGCTTCAATTTTGAAGTATTAACAATGTATGTAAAGTATGGGTCGTTATAGTTGGTATCAGAGGAAAGGTATAGTCAACCTTTGGAAACTAGGATATGAAAGCCTTAGTAAGAACCCTAAGGGTAAGTCTAAGCATAGAACACCATCTTAGTGTTTTAGAAATGGCCATGAATAACCTAGGATAAGACCTTAAGCATGAAAATTTTATTCTTGAATTATGTGGTTTCCTATTATAATTAGTGTTGCTCACACTATTCTTCTTGGTTTTAGTCAATGGCTGGAACCCGAAGGAACCGTGTTAATGCGGAATGCGATGGGCAATGCAATGATTGTCCCCCTGAGCAACCAAACGATATGGGAGCTGGAATGCAAAATCTTGTAGCCATGCTCACACAACTTTCTCAAGCTATGAATCATGCAGGATTTCCAAACGAGCAAAGGAGGGAGCAACATTCTGTTGAATCCTTCATGAGGCAGCGTCCACCTTCTTTCAGTGGGTCTACTAATCCATTAGTTGCTGAACAATGGATTAGTACTACTGAAAAGATATTTTCAGTTCTTCAATGTTCTGAACATGATAAAGTCATCCTAGCAGTGTATCGTTTAGAAGGAGATGCTGATCAATGGTGGAATCTTGTTAAGAATACGAGGCAAAGGGATGAAATTTAGTCTATGGAATGGGACGAGTTCAAGAACTTATTTTTCAATAAGTACTTCCCTCGTATTCTCCGAACAAAGATGGAGAAAGAGTTCCTTGAACTGAAGCAAAGGGATGATGAATCTGTTAGTACCTATGAAGAAAATTTTACAAGACTTGCAAGGTACGCTTCTGGTATTATTATCCAACCTGAGAGTAAGATCGATCGATTCTTTAGTGGCTTAAAACCAAGTCTTCGAAGGGCGTTAGCCATAAGGGACTTCAATAGCTACGAGGAAATCGTTCGATGTGCTCTCAAAGTCGAGATGGAGATTGGAGTAACCCATCAGTCACATGGGTTTGATAAGAAGAGGAAGATGGAATTCAAAGAAAAATCTAAAGAGCACACGGAAAAGAAGATGAGATTTTCCTTATGCTCAAAGTGTGGAAAGAAACATGGAGGGAGTTGTCTTAAAGGGACAAGTAAATGTTTTAAATGTGGAAAAGAAGGTCATCGGGCATTTGAATGCCGTGATAATGGGAAGAAGATGTCTAATGATGCAAACAAAGGAAGGGATACACAGAATGATCCTACTACACTTCAATGTTTCAAGTGCAAGGAGATGGGGAATTATGCCAATCAATGCCCAAATCCAAGGGTTGATGATGATGGTCGACGTCAACAAACTCTTAAGGCTAAAGACAAAGGAAAGTCACATGCAATTTCTATCAGCGATATGGAGTACGATAACGATGTGGTGAAAGGTACACTTACCATCCACTCTAAAGTAGCAAATGTTTTATTTGATTCTGGATCCACCCACTCTTTTATTTCTGAAGACTTTTCTAAGGGTATCACCGTATTACCTCAACAATTAGATGTTGAGTTAGCTGTGACAACACCTAATGGCACATCAATCGCATCAAAAGTTTATAATTCTTCTCCGATCGAAGTTTGTGGGAAAGTGCTTCCTGCAAATCTTGTGATCCTTCCTTTAGTGGAATTTGATGTGATTCTTGGCATGGATTGGCTTTCTCTACATGGAGCTCATATCGATTGCCAAAGAAGGGAAGTCACATTTCATATTCCAGATCAATCTACGATCGTCTATCAATGCAAGGATGAACATAACCTTCCAGTGGAAATTTCTTCCATCTTATGGGTATTGATTCCACTAAATGAAGGTTATTTATCTCAAATGGTTGGTGAGAAACTCACGATTAAGAATATGCCCATTGTACGGGAGTTTGATGATGTCTTTCCGGAGGAATTACCGGGTCTTCCACCAAATCGTGAAGTTGAGTTTTCAATAGAACTCGTACCGGGTGCTTTGCCTATTTCAAAGACACCTTATAGAATGGCCCCAATTGAGTTGCAGGAATTGAAGAAGCAACTCCAAGAGAATCTTGATAAGGGATTCATACGCCCTAGTGCGTCACCTTGGGGAGCACCTGTTCTATTTGTTAATAAGAAAGATGGATCAATGAGACTCTGCATTGATTATCGAGAACTTAACAAGATCACTATCAAGAATAAATATCCTCTCCCACGCATTGATGACTTATTTGACCAACTACGCGGAGCTCAATACTTTTCCAAGATTGATCGTCGTTCAGGGTATCATCAATTAAGGGTCAAAAGGGAGGATATACCAAAGACGGCTTTCCGTACAAGGTATGGACACTATGAATTTATAGTGATGCCATTTGGTCTTACTAATGCCCCTTCTATCTTCATGGATCTAATGAATAGAGTCTTTAGAGACTATCTTGATCAATTTGTGGTAGTCTTTATAGACGATATTCTTGTCTATTCAAAGAGCAAGGAAGAGCATGAAGATCACTTGAGAATTATATTGAAGACCCTGAGAAAAGAGAAGCTTTATGCCAAATTTACCAAGTGTGAATTTTGGCTTCAAAAAGTTGCATTTTTGGGTCACATAATCTCAAAAGAGGGGATATCTGTGGATCCAGAAAAAACAGAGGTTATCGAAAGATGGTCGAGACCAACAACAGTAACTGAGATCCGAAGTTTTCTTGGTTTGGCTGGATATTATCGACGTTTTGTAAAAGATTTTTCACGATTATCTAATCCACTCACCAAGTTGACTCGGAAAGGAGTTAAGTTTGTCTGGACAGAGGAATGTGAAGAGAATTTCAAGGAGTTGAAAAGAAGGTTATCCAGTGCACCTGTGCTCACACTGCCTTGTAGTGGAGAAAGGTTTGTGATCTACAGTGATGCATCCAAGAAGGGATTGGGGTGTGTTCTTATGCAAAATGATATGGTGATAGCTTATGCCTCACGACAGTTGAAAATCCATGAGCAAAATTACCCAACACATGATTTGGAGTTGGCTGCGTTAATCTTTGCATTAAAGATTTGGAGGCATTACCTTTATGGTGAAAGGTGTGATATTTATACTGATCATAAAAGTTTAAAGTATATTTTCACACAAAAGGAGCTGAATATGCGTCAAAGAAGATGGTTGGAGCTGATTAAGGATTATGACTGCTCAATCCATTACCACCCTGGGAAAGCAAACAAGGTGGCAGATGCATTAAGTCGATAAGACCATGCTAGTTTATCCATGATGAGGATCACAAAAGATCCAATATTTATGGATTTACAAAGGATGGATCTTGGAATTATAATGGAAGGGGAAAATCTTATCTTTTTCAAATGAATGTTCAACCATCTATACATGTGAAGATTAAAGAGGCACAGAAAGAAGATGTCGAGTTACAAAAGAAGGTGAGAAATGTTCCTGAATTCAACCTTGATTGTGATGGGATAATAAAGTTCAGGAATCGGGTTTGCGTTCCTCCCATCCCCGAATTAAAGAATGAGCTGCTGGATGAGGCTCATAGTTCATCATTCTCTATTCATCCTGGAAGTACGAAGATGTATAGGGACCTGAAAGAGTACTTCTGGTGGGATGGCATGAAAAGAGATGTTGCTGAATATGTATCTCGATGCTTGGTTTGTCAACAAGTTAAAGCTGAGAGACAGAAGTCTAAGGGGATGTTACAACCATTACCCATACCCGAATGGAAATGGGAAAACATCACTATGGACTTTGTCACAGGACTTCCTAAAACGTCCAAAGGCAATAATGCTATCTGGGTCATAGTTGATCGTCTTACAAAGTCTGCACACTTCATTGCTATTAGAGAGGATTTCTCTCTAGATCAGCTTGCCAGGATATATGTAAAGGAAGTGGTAAGATTGCATGGAGTACCACTTTCTATTATATCTGATCGGGATCCGAGATTTACCTCGAAGTTCTGGCGAAGTCTTCAGCATACTCTGGATACAGAGTTGAGTTTCAGCACTGCTTATCATCCCCAGACAGACGGTCAGTCTGAGAGAACAATTCAAACCCTAGAAGATATGTTGAGAGCTTGCTCTATGGATTTCAAAGGAGGTTGGGATCAAAACCTACCTTTGGTGGAATTTTCTTATAATAATAGCTTTCACTCCAGTATTCAGATGGCTCCTTATGAAGCTCTCTATGGAAAGAAATGCAGGACTCCAACTTGCTGGGATGAAGTTGGGGAAAGAAAGCTATTAGGACCTGATCTCGTTGATGAAATGGTAGAAAAGGTCAGATCTATTCAACAACACATAAGAGCAGCTCAGAGTCGACAGAAAAGTTATGCCGACAACCGAAGAAAAGACCTAGAGTTTGAAGTGGGCGATAAAGTGTTCTTACGAATATCTCCCTGGAAGAGGGTTATGAGATTTGGAAAGAAGGGGAAGTTGAGCCCTAGATATATCGGTCCTTTCGAAATACTGGATCGTGTTGGGAAGGTAGCTTACCGATTGGCGCTTCCACCGAATCTCTCTCAAGTTCACGATGTGTTCCATGTATCTCTCCTGAGAAAGTACATACCAGATCCTTCACATGTACTCAGCTCAGAAGTTGTACCGCTGGAGCAAGATCTTTCTTATGAAGAACAGCCGATAGAGATTCTGGATCGTAGCGAAAAAGTCCTACGAAACAAGACCACTCGCTTGGTGAAAGTTTTATGGAGGAACCACCAACTTGAAGAAAGCTACATGGGAGCTTGAGGATATGATGAGGGAGAAGTATCCTCATTTCTTTGTTACAAAGTGACGAATTTCGAGGGCGAAATTCTTTTTAAGGGGGGTAGAATGTAACACCCGAGACTTTTATGTTATATAAACCATCAAAGGAATCTTTTTCTACACAACACTTGCTTGGCTTGCTTTTCACGCAATCGCGACCTTCCTCGATAGCTTGCGTCGTACGCAATACCGAGTTTCACTAAACAACAATATACTATTAAAACTAGCCGTTATGAATAGTAATAACCACTTTTTGAAATTTTATAAATTTTATTTTTCAAAATGGACTTCATTTTTGGACTCAGAATATCGAAATTAGCCTAGGGTGAAATTTTGGTATTTTTCTAAAAACTTTCAATTTTTGATGAATAGTGAAACCACTAAGTGGTAGGTTAAAAACTGAATTTTGCATAAAACTTAATTTTACCGCTTCTATGAATGGAATTTCAAAAATCCGAGAGACACGGTTAATATCAAGGACTAAAATGTGGTTCAATGAGATGAAAATAATTTTTTGGTGAATAGTAACTTTTTACTATTTTTACCGCGGTTAATAGTAAATAGGGTAACTAAGGGTAAATATGATATCAATATTACCCTAACACATGTCCTAATTCTATTGGACAAGTGTAATTCGACCAAAAACAAACTTAGGAATAAAATATGACCATTTAGGCCCACTTGGATTAGATTAGGACATTTATTATTAATTTATTTAAAGAAGGGTTAAAATAGTTTAATAAGTAAATCATTTTTTAATATGGGGTTATACATAAGATAAATTCGATTGTAAATATTCATTAGAAAGATAAAAAGATTTCCTACATGATGGTATTTTATTTGTAATTTTTAGACATCAAATAATTTAATTTATATATGACACAACGATGATGCAGTAATTATCTTATTAATGAAATATTGACATAATTGATGTTATAAACACCAAAATAAATGTAATTTGAAACTTTTTATGAATTCCACTAATTTTCTAGGTTACTATGATATATTATTATTGATTTAATCAACTTGGTTCGAACATATAATTCGGTTATGACTTTCACAAAAATCATATATCAAATAGTGTCAAAATTGACACAAAATAGTTTTTAAATCAAATATTATATTATTAATTGTTATTTTATTCCTAAAAATCTAAGGTTCGGCCAAATGACTTAGATAAGGATATATATATTAATAATAAACAATTTGGGGTTCGTTTGGCATGTTATAGTAAGTGTATTAACCATATAGTGAAAGAAAACAAAAAGACACGGTAAAAGTTAAATTATTTAACTTAGAGTTAAATCTAATTGATAAGGTTAAAATAATACCCTAAACTTGTCTAAATCCTATTGGTTGATGGGATTTCGACCCTTCCCCACTTTAGCTTCGAAATAAGACCCTTTGGAACCATTATAAACCGATTTTGACTTTAATATAAAATAATATTTTGAGAAATTCCTAAGGTGCCCCTCTCCTCCCTTATAAAAGGGCACCTCCTCCCCCTCCTCCTCACACCAATTTGAGCACTCAAGCTCGGCCAACCCCTGCCATTTTCTCCTCTCCACTTCCCTAGAATAATCCTAGAGGTCCTGGTCTTCTTCAAAGACCAATCTTAGTTCCTTAAGTGGGGGATTCAAAGAGGCGTTCCAAAGAAGAGGTAATATCCATTACCGATCTTTTCAATTTCTTTCTTCTTCAACTTCTTCTTCTTTAGTTGTTTAATGATAAAGTAATAACATCAGTATTACTTACATACTGATATGTTATTATAAATATGAAACAACCCTAATTCACCTTCTATCCATCCTACGGAAAAATGAAATCACCGCGCGTGCGTACGTACGGAATACCGTCTCCACGCCATGGTGTAATTTATTTTCCACCATCACCTTACAAGGATGGGTATAATGGTGTAATGAGTAACTATATATCATTATTATGAAGTAATATTGGTACTGAAATAATATATATATACTCCAATACAATTCCACGATCATAGGAACGATATCATCACTCGTGCGTACGTACGGAATACCGTCTCCACGATGTGATGCGACTCGTTCTACATGATCTTCATTTCATAATGATTATATAAATGAATTGAATGAATGAATATGGTATATACTACACTAATACCATTCTGGAAATGAATTATCTATAACCTAAAGATAAGAATAAGAATTTATTCGACAAAACACGCATAAGAACAAAAAGTTATAAAGACCCGAGTAACAAGTAACAATGAAAAATTACTAACAAGAAGCTAATAATATGACCATATATGATATCATATCAATATGTATGATTCTGGAATAAGTCAATAACATTATTTAAACCATTATACAGGAGCTTCGGACACGAACAAAGCAAATCGGACCTAAGGTAAGGGAAATATGACAATCTCATTTTTATCCGAGATTGTTTATTCGTAAGTATTTACTGGGGTGTATTTTATCATCCACATCCATGTTCCCTCAATATGTAATATTGTTTCCATCCACTTACAATTGTTTAGATCCATTTTTACCCTTCGGTGAGTTTTTAGTAATGTGTATGAAAGGAATCTTTTGTCGTTTTTCGTACGAGGTACTTTTTGACTTTTCCGACAAAAGTACGAAGAATGTTTTTTTTTAACTTATACGGCATGAATGGATTTTTAAAACATTATTCCCAAGAAGCTTCCTTTACAAGTTTTTCAAGTTTATTTTTAATCAACTTCTTTTAGTTTATAATTGTATGACATGTTAAGAAAAGAAAAGTGTTTTTGAAGAAGAAAGGATATTTTCCTCAAGAATGAAGTTCAAGTATTTTATCAAAATTATTTTCCATCTAAGATAAAAAAAGGGTTCTGTTTTTATCCCTATTATTACATGGATTTGATTATGTTTTGATGGAAACATTTTTATGAATTCCTTTATCTTATATGAATTTTTTTATGTTGTCATGTTGTTTAAGAATCCCATTTTTATTACATGGGTTATGCGATGATGTATGATTTATGATTATGTGGCACACATAAGAAAGGATTCATTATAAGATGGGTGGGACCTATATCTCCCTCCAATGCATTGGGTAAAGATTTTATATCTCATGAGATAGACATGGCTGGAACGGAAGGTTATTTCGGTTCAGTGATACAGGACTGAAACGAGGAGTGAACTCGGTTCAGAAAGGGACTTTGTCCACTAAGATAGTCTTGGCAATAAGTCATGACTAACAAGAAATGATTTTCCATGATTATGTGTGCATGCCACAAAGTTTCAAGTTTCATGTTATGATTATGGGGATCTCATTTTCACTTCTATGGTTTATTAAGATTTTATGATCTCTTTTGCAGGTTATGATTTTCAAAAAGATATGATATGATTTTTATTTCCTTTATTGCCCTTGCTGAGCATTTGAGCTCACCCTTTTATGTTTTCTTTTCCCCAGGTCAGGAAGATGGATATTAAGTAGAATATGCTAAAAGGGACCCTAGATATGACGAAATAAATGGGAGACACTGTAGAAGATTTATGAACCAGTTGTTTATGTTTCCCAGTTTCTAAAGACACTATACCTATACGGTCCTTTGTGGTTTTATCATATGTTGTAATAAGTGTGCTTCAATTTTGAAGTATTAACAATGTATGTAAAGTATGGGTCGTTATAAATAAGCTTACCAAGACATTCATATAATTCAAGACATACAAAAATTGAATAATCCTAAATAACATTGCATGATTAGAGAAATAAAAAATTGCATGTGAAATAAAGGAGGAGGGTGGGGGCTATCTGGGGTTCCAGGGAGGAGGGTGGATGGGCTGTCCGGGGGGGGGGGGCTATCTGAGGGGATGTCCGGGGTCTAGGGAGGAGGGCGGGGGGGATGTTAGGGGGGCTGTGCAGGGGGTGTCTGGGGGGTTGTTTGAGGACCAAGGAGGAGGGTGGGGGGCTGTGCGGGGGGCTATCCGGGGGGTGTTCGGGGGGATGTCTGGGGTCCAAGGATGAGGGTGGGGGCTGTCCAGGTGGCTGTCTGGGGGGCTGTTTGGGCGGTTGTCTGGGTTCCAGGGAGGAGGGTGGGGGGGCTGTCCGGGGGGGGGGTGTCGGGGGGGGCTTTCCGGGGTCCAAGGAAGATGGTGGGGGGGGGGGGGGGGGTTGTCCAGGGTCCAAGAAGGAGGGGGCTATCCACAGAGTTAGAAAACACACAAAACTCTATAAAAATGTCCAAGATACACTGCAACCACTAAAATACATCAACATCCCTGAAAACATACAATATATAAAAATTACTCAACTCTAATACTATACTACGAGTCTAGATAAAACCAACAACTAGAATAGATTAAACATCAAATCTCAGTAATATTAGTAAAAAATGTAACGGATCAATTTGTCCCACATCACCATCAATATAATCACCATCATCATCACCCTCATCCTCATCCTCGCCCTCCTCAATGCCCTCCTCCTCGCCCTCCTCCTCGCCCTCCTCCTCACCCTGACCATCCGCCTCACCCTCCTCCTCTCCCTCCTCTTCCGAATCAGACTCTTCGCCATCATCATCGTCTGGCTGGAAATCGTCTTGAACACCACTAGAACTCTCACATGGTGCACCATATATAGAATGTATTGACGACATGTATTCATCAAAAGCTGGGATGGCCTGTGGTGGAAGTGTTGGACATAGAACTTAAATAAATTTCATAAATGCACGGTTTGGCCTAGTAGACTGTTATGCCGTCTTTATGGCCCTTTTGTCAGCCCGTTATTCATGTGCTCTAACTTTCTACATCCTCGTGGTACTACAACTTGTACCTGAGGTGGGAAAATACCTCTTCGGGGAAATCCTAGGTCAGCAGCATACTCTTCCAGGATGCTCCTCTCCCAACACCTGATGTAAGTGATCAGTTGGCCCAAAATTGTCTGGTTATTGGGCATTGAGGGCTTGTAAAGCATCCTATTACGAATATGAATATATTATTAAGTTAAAAAATAGATATTAAAATATAAAATCAACAGATTAAAACATAAAATATACTGCTGAGTCGGTTCGTTGACGGAACTTCCATCCTTTTTCCATCTACTCAAGAAAAACAGTTTTGCGCGAGGCACACATCCTTCAATATTATTTATTTCCCCCTATAATGACATTGAAAACTAAATTTATATGAAAACAATAGCAAACGATTAAATAATTGAGGAAATAAAAGAAAGTGTAATTTGTAAAGAAAACTTATAAACAATTGTCATACCTGCTTCCTCTCATGATCTGGCATCGCAGTACATCCTAGTGTGTGGATGTATTTTTTTGCATCAATGTTTTTTTAGATGATTCCTAAATAAAATTAGATAATGAAAAAGATATTATTAATGAAAAACATGAATGTTATTATTTAAATACCTCAAATGTAATTAATACCTTAAACTAGGTAGTCATCCAATGAGTAATAATCTGACGATACTGCTCTATAGGACAATCATCCACAATGGGTCCCACCTCTAAATCAGTGCCAACTCTAGAACACCAGCCAATATACAACTCATGCTTGTAGGCTCTCCAATGGTCACCTAAATCCTTTAGATGTGCAGGTCGTGCACCCTCACCATCAGGAAAATTAAATCCAAGATGACATCAAAATATTAATTCATATAAATTCAAAAATTATTCATGGAATTAAATACAATCGATTTTTTACCCATATCTCTACCAAGCTCTATCCTTGACCTAATGGGGAAAATGTATCCACGATAGCGGGCTGACGGGAATGATTTCAGAGTATTTGGAATGTATCGCCAAAAAACTACGACCTTGATGCCCTGTTTTCTCAACCATTTGGTTGTCTTCATTATAATCCACCATAACTTGTGTGCGGCGGTTCCACACCACACGCATGTGTGTACGCCCCCGCTCCCACCTCCTGTCTGTAGATGTATCTGTCAGGAAAGAAAAACAAATATTTTATCAAAACATGTTATAATGAAAATAAATATTGCTATAAAAATTTGTTAGGGTCCTATAAATATACCTGCACTAGTCTGATCACTGAGCGTCGCTGGATCCATAGAAACTGATAAAACACCCTATGGTGGAATAGGAGTCGAAGAAGATGAAATATAGAAGCTCGGAGAGACAGAAGTAGAAGTAAAAGAAGATGGCACAGCTGTATGACTGGATTCTGGCTGGGGAGTGGGAATCATCATGGGATATGAAAAAGATGGGTCAGAAGATGAAAAAGGTGGAAAAAACATGGGAGGGCTAAATATCCTGTGTTTCCCTAATGACACATCGGGATCAAAATGTGGGAAGGATGACATGTTAGTGGGAGGGGCAGGGTCTAGTCGGGTACGCGAAGCTGCTCATCCACCTCTGGTATGAACTCTCCTCGTACCACTGGCCTGAGTACTAGTACCAGTACTAGGCTCCTCATTGAATTATTGTTGACGAAGAGGTGGATCCTACAAAAATATTTACAAAAAAATTAATAACATGACATTATATATTCATTAAATATATATATTTGAAATAAATTACTCACTACAGGCACTAATGCTGGAACACCCATATGCGTCATTCGACGATTATTCTCCATCATTTGTTTCCTTCACCTCTCTTCAATTGGCTGCATTTCTTGCATTTGAAAACAAATATGTAATTAATTAGAAAAAGGAAACTAATGTGTAACACAAAAAAATAAATATATGAGGGAATAGGGGGATTATTTGGTAATTTAGCTATCAATTTTTTTAGAAGAGCTTGAATGAATTTAATAAATCATACAAGTTGCAATGTTCACCAAGTTAGAAATATTGTTTGACTAGGTTTGAATACAGTTCAATTCCAAATTAGAAAATGAAATTCAAATAAAACTACAACTAATAAACATTGAAAATTCACATAACGGTCAAGTCAGCTAAAATATATTTTTGATCAATACTAAATCAATTTGAATATTACCAACCTTAACAACCCAACTCGAGGTAAACCAAAAGAATTGAGAATATGGATGAATGATTCAATATATTTTCAACCACAACTTCAGGTTCACAATCAACTCTGAAAATTGAGAAATTGGAGTCATCAAAAGAAATAAATAGATTGGTTCCAATGGAACTATGGACAGTGTCAATTCCATCATCACCATCATCAAAAATATATATTGGAATTACTTAAACAATGAAACCAAATTCAGGTCGATGTTGGTCTTTGACATAAATAACTTTTTTATCCATTGATTCCAACACATATGGTTCTTCAGTAGCAAGAGTGTGAGTCATATTAATTACTCGAAATCCACAATCATCAATAAATGTGCTCGGTCTCTTCATCGAATCAAACCAATGGCATTTCATTAGTGTGACTCATCCATGAGAGTAATAATCCAATATTATTATTTTCTCAACGACTCCATAATAACCCACATTTTTAAATCACGGTCTACTATCTGATGCACTGGTATAACAATCTAGTGTGGTAGTAACCATAACACCATCTTGTTGTGTTCTTGTGTTCTTTGCTCGTTCAGTGAAAATAAATTGGTTCCCATTGATAACAATTTATTTATAGTCAGGAACCATGGTATTAAGACTAAAATCCAAAGCTATTATTTACTCAGAGACAGAGTCAGCAGACAAACTCAAACCTGCAATATAAATGACTCTTAAACTTAATTAAATATTGATATAATTATTTTAAACAGTAATATTTTTACCTTCAATTTTAACCATGCATAAAACTCTTTGCTATGAAAAGTCTCCCTTCTTCTCAATGATAAAGAATGATGATTTCTATTTATCATTGTTTTATGTTCCCTGTAGATAAAAAATATGAATATTTTAACAGATATATATGTAAGATATGCATATTAAATTTAGTTACCTGATATAGTCATCGAACAAATCACAGTTGAACAAAAATGTGCGATGTGCCATATCCAGCTCTTCATGGCTTAATGTCTTCATTGTATATGATCCAGGAATTCCTCCTGTTTGAGTAAGTAATGGAAAACTAGGTTCAATTTTCTCATACTGTTCTTCTTCATTTCTCATTGGTCTGTTTATTCTTGTAGTAAGATCAGACAAATACATTGAGCAGAAATCCATACATTCTTGAGCCAAGTAACCATTCATGATAGAACCATTAGGATGATTCCTGTTTCGGACATAATACTTTAATGTGTACATATTTCTTTCAGTTGGATACATCCAATGAAAAGAAACAAGTCCTCAAAGAATTATTTAAGTGGGAATATGGACAGTCAGATGCATCATTCATGTAAAAACTGACGGAGGAAATATTGTCTCTAACTCACAAAAAATTAATGGGGCATCTATCAACAGTTTTTGCAAGAAAGACATGGAAGAATTCTTAGCACAATGATCTATAAACAAATGGCACAACTGAATAACAGTCACCCTTACATTATTGGAAAAAAGATGACAGATTTTTATTGGATGCAACTCACGTAGTAGAACGTGATAATCATGGGTCTTCAAAGATTTTAGCTTCAACTCTCTTCTTTTGACCCTTTTAGATATGTTTCTTGAATAGCGATCAGGAACTCTAATAGTCTCTAATAATTCCAGATTTTTTTTCATAGGTGTCATCACATATGAAGCACATGGAAGTTTCCATTTATTTTCACTGATATGCACATGATGCAATTCTGGTCTGATGCCCCAATCCACGAAGTCATACCAAGATCATAAATCATATTTTGTCTTCCCCTTGACATTTAGAAGAACCGAAAGCAACATTTCACATATATTCATTTCAATATGCATTAAGTCTAAGCAATAAAGTAACAAATTGGTTGACCAATAAGGAAAATCAAAAAAAGATACTCCTCTTCCTCCAATTGTAACATGTTTCAGTGGAAACCTTCTTTCTCTTTCTAGATTTTGTTTGACCCTTCCTGAATGAAAAACTGAAATATTTCAATTCATTAATCACATCCATTACAGAAATAAGCTGAGGTGGATCATCAGTCTCTATGGTATTATCAAATCTTTAACGATTCATTATATATGGATGATCCTTTGGAAAGAATCATCGATGTCCCATAAAACTGAAACTACAACGATGTTTTAGTCTTCTGGATCATGCATTCTTCATAAAAATTGGACATGATAGTTTTCCCTTCGTGCTCCATCCAGACATCATTTCATAAGACAAAAAATCATTGATCGTCCACATAAGCGCAACACGCATATGAAATATGTCTTTCGAACATGCATCGAATGTGCACACACCCACATCCCAAAGAAGGTTCAACTCTTTTATTAAAGGTTTCCTGTATACATCAATATCAATGTGGGGATATGAAGGACCAGGTATGAGTATACTCATGAAAGTGAAAGGTTTTTTCACACACAACCATGTGGGAAGATTATAAATGTGTATAAAAACAGGCCATGTGTTGTGCGAAGTAAGCATCTTCCCAAACGGATTAAAACCATCGCATGAAAGACCCAGCTTTACATTACGCAGGTCAGATGCAAAATCAGGATGTCGAGCATCAAATTTCTACCATGCAAATCCATCTGCAGGGTGAAACAACTCATCATTAGTCTTCTTTCTCTCTACATCATGCCATCTCATTTTTAATGATATGTCATCAGACATAAAATGATTCTGGAGTCTGGGGATCAATGGAATGTTCCACAGTACTTTCTATGGAACGCGGGATGGTGTTCCATCAGATTTTGACTTCTAGCAGGATGTGACACATTTTATACAATCATTTCGTTCATCAGTTTCCTCCCAAAATAAACTGAAATATTTCAGTCAAGCATGAATTTTGTTTCTTGATAATCCAAGTTCCTCAACTAACTTCCATGCCATATAGTGGTTTGAGGTAATATCTACATAATCTGGAAGTAAATCCTTCAATAGGGTAAGAATGTAATTGATTGCTGTATTAGAAATCCCATACATAGTTTTCCCATGAAACAATCAGATTAAAAATTCATGCTTTTTCATTTTATCTCATTATCTATATACTGGAGTCGTGGTAGTGTCATTCGATTTTTTCACCCTTTAAATATCATTATTTTCACTAGATGTATCATTTTTCCTCATATCGAAGTCTTCTTAAGTGGAAATCCTTTCTTTTTCATGATGACGAATGAACGGAAACTGATCATCTATCAAATTCTCAATTCTAGTCCTTTAATTTCGATCATCACCAATTTGAGATTTCATTTTCTCCCCATTTTGATACCACACAAGGTAGTTTGCTTGAAAACCATATTTGGTTATGTGGTATCTGACTTCTTCACGGCTCAACGAAGGTCTACCAACACAATTGGAACATGGGCAATGTATGCGACCACTATCTGAAGCATTTTGAAATGAAAAATCTATAAATCTCTCCAAAATGTTTTCAAAATTGCTTGAGATCCGATCGGTTTCATACATCCAACTTTTTCCATTCTGTAAAAAGAATTTATATAATTCATTTTGTCATAAAAAATTAAATAGTATAGAACTTTAATAGAAAATACATCTAAGTAAACGATAAATGAAGATGTTTCTAGTTGATGTAGTGAACTATTAAAATAATACGACGAACAAGTACTAAAAAATTAAATTAAAATTTATTTATATTCATTTTCATTAAGTCTATAAGAGGCACATGCCTCAGGTCCCATTATGTGTTATATGCCTCCCAAATCATTCACTCATGTTTAATAACTCATTATTGGCACCTCTATGTCCATACCTTTCATTACCCAATTACATCCCCAAGTCAAGCGTACCCCATGGGTGAATAAATTTTAGGCTTCTACACTAATAGGTTGTTCATGTCTTGTAAAAAGATTTAATTTCATAAAGTATAGACAAAAAAATTTATTTTTAAATTTGAGATTAATAATAAAGTATGTCAATGATAACAACATTACTGAATTAAACTTGTGACTTATCTAACATTTTTATAGATGTCTACACATGCCATCAAGGCTAGTGAAAAGCACCCCACCCTCATAAAAGTGAGTATTGGCCAAGGACACATAATATACAATATACAATGAGAACCATATTAAATTGACCCTAAAGTTATATTAGTACAGTCATCTTGGGGGAAATAGAATATATGATCCTAGTTAACTGTTGAATTCAAAATCTCGTATTCCATATGTTGGACACTATCTAAGGTAAGAAATCATGTGAGGATTGGTATACATTATTCAATTTCTTACATGCTTGTGAAAATGAAGGCTTGAATTAATGACTTCAGTTCACTGATTAAATGAGGGTAGAGGATGTGTAGGCTGTGTAAACAGAATGATTAAATAAGGGTAGAGGCTACATACATTGTGCATGGTGGGGGAGTCTCAGCCGATTCAGAAACTAAAATAAATTCCCATCATATGTATCAATGAGAAACATCAGCATCAAAAGAAACTCCAAATAAAAAATGAATAAAAACATCAAACATTTCAAGAATTCCCTACTATGCATGGTTTGTCCACATGTTTAGCAGTAATTATATGCCATAATCATGAACCACCTCTACAACTCCCAGTTTTCACCAATAAACATAAGGTAAATATCTCAAAATATCTTTAAAACAACTCATTAATAGTCCCAAAATGTAAATTTAATCTTGAACCAACCATGGAATCTCTTTCACAACACATTCTCACACACCGGTTATCTCACATGTTACTAAATACCAAAAATTGTCACATAACAAGTGTACTATAACAAATTACATTACACCAGCCTTATTAAAAAAATTCTCATTTTAATAAAACACTTTCCTCAAGATTAAATCATTTCTGAAATATCTTTCGAAATCCATTTTAAATCAACTATGTCTACCTTTACCAATGATTTTATGAAATCGTTGGTAAAGGCCTCCCTGATGGACTGTTGGTATAGGAGCGTTGGGAAAACCCATATTTCCAGTATTGGATTCCACTAGATGAGTTATGAGTCCACTAGTGAATCATAAATCTATAATTTCCCATCTAACTATCTAAGTCACCATGACTAGTCAAAAGAGGTGAGGAATATAATGAAGTTATGAGGATCACAATGAGGATCCTTATCAATATCAATCATATTATTCAGACCTCAAATCATATCTCAATCTCACCCCAATCTCCATCGATGTGAATAATCCCATTTCCAACATCCATCAATTGTAAATACAAAAATTGAGCAAGTTACATTAATGAATTATTACAATTTAAGATCATTATTAAGTTCCAACTGAGTGGTAAAAAATCTTCAATTCAATTCAAAACCCCTTATTAAATTCAATATTTAGAAAGGTTATCTCTTCCAACTTCTATCCAAAAACTAACATGTAATTATAAACAGGGATTTAAAAAATCCTTTATTTCATAATATCCCAAAGGCATTAAAGGATGTCTTAAAATTAAAAATTCTCAAAGATAATTCAAAACAAGGGATTACAACCTATTTCCACATGAATAAATATCTAATTTTCAATTACCAAAGAAATATCATTTCAAAAAAAATAATTCCAAGAGGGTTTATTGTCATTTCACAAATTAAATCATTTGAAACTACCTAGAAAACATTAAATAGGTCAACTCATTTCATGTAAATAAGTGTATGTCATTCTTTGAATAAAAACTCGAGACGAAGACTCAATTTCATCAATTCATTCTTTAAATATTCTTTGAAAATAAATCCAAACACTCATGGAATTGAATAATTCATAAATACTTGAAAGATATCAAAATTATAGTCATCAAATTCATGACTTGTTCAATTCAATGAGAATAGTGTTAAATAATATCTCACAAGGAATTTCAAGGAGAACATTCATAAAAAATTTGCTAAAAATTAATATACAAGTATAATTAAATTTCCAAGTAACAATTAATTACAAGATGAAGAAAAATCATAAAAATACATACTTAGAAAATCTGGAATCCAACCGTGATGAATTTGAGATGTTTCTTCTTTGATGGAGGGTTAAAGATTTAATTAATTAAATAGGTTGGAATAGAGAAAGTCTAGATTAAATCAAAACACAAAAAAATGATATACACATAAAAATCAAAACTTATAACTAAAATATTAGATTAATAACAATAAAAACAAGGTAGCACTTAAATATTTTATGTGTATAAAGAAGAAAATACCTAATTTGAGATGAATCTAATGGATTTTCAGCTATTCGGATTGGGGAAGTCACGAGAGGAGCTGACTGCTACAGATTTAGGGTTCTGTCGCGAATGGGGGAGAGGTGCGGCCGACTGTATTTGGGGTAAAAATTTTCCAATGGTTTTTAAAAACCGTTGGTAAAGGGGTGTTTGAGACACCCTTTACCAATGGTTCTAGTGAACCGTTGGTAATGTGGTTCCCTTTAACAACAGTTCTATTGAACCATCGGTAAAGGTTGACTCAAACACCCATTTACCAACGGTTCTGAAGAACCGATGGTAAAGGGTGTCCTGGACATTCTTTACCAATGGTTTAAGCAAACCGTTGGTAAAAAACCATGGGGAAAACATCCCTTTCCAGTAGTGTACTAATCTACCATTATAAAAGTCAATGTAACCCATGTTTACCTTGACACAAATCAAGTGATTTTAAATACCCTTACATGATGACCCTCATGTATAACTCTTATGGTGTTTCCCACTTTATTTTAGAGTTAGAGAACCAACTAACCTTTTTAAAGGTTATATCTACCATTACATATCATGTTTCTTCATTGAGTCACCTTTATGTGAACTCTGTTATACCTTCATGTGAATATTGTCACATTCTAGCCCTCTATTATATAGTAGAAGAAAATACTAACATGGTTATATTGTGAAATCTTCAGTACTATAACATGGATACTTTTTTAATCAAGTACCACTATATAGCCTATGATTCTCTATCATATTTTAGTCCATTTAGAAATATTATCTTCAATATCATTCAAACATCTCTATGGTCTATACCATTTTCAACAAATCCAATATTCTCAATAAGGAATCCTAGGCCACGGTACCCATATATTGTTAAAATAGAACTTTATTTTTATCTTCAACATATAGTATATCATTAATAGGTCATGCTATAATATTTCCAATAAATATAAAAACACATATTCTAAAAAAATTTAATCCAAACACTTAGTTTTTCAACTATCAAAATTTATATTTTTTAAAATATATACACTTTTTATAATATATAACATTAAAACTTTTTACTCCCCTTTGGAAATTAAATACACGGTGTGGAATTAATCCTCAACTATAGGTACATTTTCCCCCCTCTATATTTGATTACCTTTAGATGAAATTCCAACTTTCACTGGGTAAAAACTTTCCCATTTTCCTCTCACTTTGAATATGATGTGCTTGCTCTTACTCATTGAGAAAATAATAGGGTTTCTTTTGGGGATTCTATTTCCATACTGAGTATAAGGAAAAAAATATTTTTCTATAATACCCCATTGGAAAAAGATTCTTTTCAATATTTTTTGGTAATGAAATTGAAAATGTGTTGTTTGAATATATAATTCTGTAACCTCCATCAAAGGTAACATTCATGAATGGTGAAATAAATCAAAGGCATCCAATGAGTGAATGTACCTAATAATATTTAATTTATAAATATATATTATATGATTGAGATTTTTATAAGAAACAATAATTTATTTTAATCTCTATAGAAATATGAATATTAATCATTGATACCAAAAAAACTATATTGAGCTTTCAACTTTATCCAAACACAAACACAACATGTGATCTCATCACAACTTTAACAAAATTGTTAGTAGATAAGAATAAAATATTTATGTATGGGAACATAAAATATGATGTTTCCATTAATACTCTTTCTAAATACCTAGAATTTAATTCCATTGGACTGCCATGTTATCAAAACACTCACAATTTCCTATATTTAATGATGTGGATAAACATCCTTTGAAAATTTATCGCCAACTCCCCCTGATCTGTAGCATCATATCTTGACACCAATTATTAGGATATTTTCCATTATAGGGATATCATTTATTGAGAATGACATTTCCTGGATAATATCTTTTATTTTCTTATATCAATTAAGAATAAATTCCAATTTTAATAACAAAAAAATAAACAAGAAATTTATCTATATAGCTACTGCCACCACAAATATATCATTTTCTATAGTGGTTTGATTGGACTAACTCTTGTCCTAATATCAATTATTAAACTATAAATTAATAATAATAATAAATTATATATATAATTCTTTTTAAGAAACAATGGATTATTTTAGGTAGTCTTTAGTTTGTTTCTTAAATAATTCAGAACCTTTTTCAATATATTTTTTTACCTAAAAACATCAGTACTACATGCTGGTTTAGCCACGATACTAATAAAGACTAGAAATAAATCTAACATATCTTACTGTATGCACAAAACATTAAAAATATTATTGTAATGGTCATTATCAAGACATTTACCCCATGCATTGTGTATTCTATAATTTTTTGTACCATATTAAATAGTTAGAAACATTGAAATCTAATAAGGAGAAGGGTACATCATATTTCTTCAAGATGAGGAATTGGGATGGTAATATTGGACCAAACCTTCATCTTCCACCTTTCCTTTCTCTATATCTTGTTTTTGGAATGGAATGGGATGAATTATTCTAGCCATTATTCATCTAGATATTTTTTGAAAGATGTTTCTTCAACCCTTTTCCAATGGATCGTATTTGTATAACACCACATAAACACATCTCTTATTGAATGAGAGAACCCTTTTCTATCCTTTTCTTCTGATTTCCCAAAATTGTGGAATATATTTCACTTTTTCACACATACTATTATGAATAAAATCTAAAATATATTTATTTTGTATTAATTATCCATTAAAGGACACTTCCCATGATATTCTATCATTTTATTATAGTATTTTTAGAAACACCACTTATGCATGAATCATCCCTAATGGTTATGAGATCTATCCCAAATTTCATTGGTATATCCTTCTTTTCTTTTTTATCATAGATGGGGAAGCTATTTTAATTAATTATAATTCCATTTTCTTTCACTATATGTGCTTTGTAGTGTGTAACCATATTTCAGTTATTAATGCACTATTTCCTGAGATCCATACCTTTCCTCTAAGGAAGTATAGCTATTTTATAGTTTAATATTACTTTGTTCCTTGATTTGTTCTTTATTATATTTTATAGGAGTTGAGTTCCTAATAATTTTATGTTTTAAATTACTTGCATCATTCAAAATTCAATGCCTTTCTATTTAACCGTGGTATGAACAAATAGAAAATCTTTCACCATAATCATTCCACTTGGGGTAACTTCTTAATTAATATGAAATTATAACACGTTTTCTTCAATATTTGGTCCTTCAGAATTTGAATAATATAATGATAATTCTCCCAAGTCTTCCAAAACAAAATCACATTTTAGCTACCTTATTTTATGGGTGATTTATTACAATGGTTATAAGAATATACTTCTTTTTTTATAGATTCCATAATGGGGTTTATTCTTGCATATTCTGGATTCATTTTTTTATAATTTAAATTTTTAATTATATTTTCTATAAAATTGGGGCTACCATAAATGGAATAATCTTCATTTCATTAGATTTATTTATCCTCTCTTCATCATCCAAAATTTTCATATCCTTTTCCTTTATATTGATAGAAAACTCTTTAATTTTTAAGATAACTTCCATAACATCCCATATCCCATATACCAGTTGAGTAATGAGAGGCAAATTATTTCCCTAAAATCCCATTTAGTGACCATTTTTTTAATATTTTAAGGGACACTTCTTCAAGAAATCACTTTCATTTTCATTATTGTTCCCATATTCTTCATGATAAACATCAAGTAACTTATTCAATTTTCCCCTTTTTATTAATGGAAAAATATTCTATAATGGGATAACGTACTAAATGTCTCATGTATTATTTACAAACTAATTCACATTGGGGTTGAGGTTATTATTAGTGTCTTCATCAAAACTCCATAGAATGGAAACTGGATGTTGTCTCAACTTCTTCCATAGATTCAGACCTTCATTTACTCTTTATGAGGAAATATAGTATTTATAGAACACATACATTCTCAAAACAAAGGTATATCAAGTGATATAGTGATTTTAGACTTTGTTACTACATTTATAGTGTTCCACCTCATAGAGGACCTCATATTCTTACTGAATTTTGGAATGAGGAATTATTAGAATATTTTACTCATTTATTCGGTAAAATACATAATATAAAAGTGTCCTAGTTTTTTCCAACATTAATATGAAAAAATTTAGGGATAAATCCCCTTAAATGCATACCCTTTTAGATAATTCTTTAACATGTTGATTTCATTGGAATTGATTTCCTAATTAATTTAATTTTCTACATTGAAATTTCTTGGTCATCATTGTAGAAAAATTCAAATCAAAAATAATTATTGAGGAATACATGGTTGTTCTTCCAATTCTGATATTAACGCATTATAATTAGAGAAATTATACCAATCTAGAAAAGGATTTTTCATTATAGATTCGATTCCTTTCATGATCTTTAGATTAGAAATAGAAAAAACAAATCAAATATAGAATTATCCTCTATGTGATACCAACTGTTGGTCACTCAATGGGATTAGGTTAGATATACCATGGGGGTGAATGTTGATATGGAATTCATTTCAAATTTTAATAGCTTTTGCAAAATGATCTTGACCTTTAAACTATAATGGTGACCTCTATTTCTCTTCTTGATTCATTGATTTGAGTTCCTATTCTAATGATAGTCCCATTATCAAATTTTATTTTATATCACATACTCCACTTTATATTTTTGAAAATAATAGTAGTCACAAGACCACATGGATTTTATCTTTGTTCGTCACTAGATTCTAATCCAAAGAGTATCCGAATGACAATGTGTTGATGAATCAAATCACTAAAACTCAATGTATAATAGAAAGGTAAATACTTCTTGGGATCACTACCATTTCAAAGGTTTAGGGTAGATGAAAATATAACTAGGATAACTTCCGTAAATTTCCATCTATTTTTCAAAATTCTCATTAAAACGAATACAATTTGTCTCATATTATAATAATATAAAAGCCTCACTACTTTTTTTTGATTGAATCGAGTGTTTGTTGGATATATTTTTTCCCAATGTTGATTATCTACAATTATATTTTAAATCTCTACTTGAACATCATCATTATATTTCTCAAATGATATTTTAAGGATATACTTTTTCTTATTTCCAAAATGATGAAGGAATTCATTTCTTCACTAGAAATTATTGATTTCTTTCTTTTTTGTCACCATTATCAGGTTCTTTAATGAGTTCCAAACTCCTTTCCCTCTACATTCCTCCATAATTTTTTCCATCTATTATTTGAAATTCATATAATAAAATATCCCCTTAATTAAAATTTCCTCTCAATATAACTATTATGGAAAATTAATAGATTTATCTTCTAATTTCATTCAGTAAAAGGGTTAGGGTTGAATTTCCCTTAACTATGAATATGAAATGTATCCCTTGAATTCAATTGGATCATAATATTTCATTGAATCAGAAAAATCACATGGAATTTTCAATAATAAAATAGCTATATAATTTCTTGTTTTTTGGGAAACCTTCTTCGCTATGGTGTAGGTTATGGTTCCAAGACATAGTCGTCCTTTTAACGCCTTCACAATAGTGTACTATATCGATCTATAGTGTAAAAATTGAGCTCAATAATATTTTTTGGTGTGGTCTTCTTCTTGTATGTTATACTATCTTGTTTACTATAGTTATAAATATCTCTCATTAAATTACTCATAACTCACACATTATCACAAAATGAGCTCTATAAAAATATATTGAAAGCAGAATTGGTTACAGAATTATATATTTAGACTGTTGTGTACTATCCTATATATTTTAAAATATGATTTCATCTTCACTTAATAAATCAAATCTTCTATTTCATCATAGATTTTTATGAACTTTATGTATTCTCAACAGGGATATTATGGTGTATCCATCTCCCTATGCCATATGCATCCTTGAAAGTCAACATCTACTATGACTACTATGACTTACCTTTTGAATTTTGTTATCTCATTGACAATGTTTATGAAATTTTCATCACATAGCCTAAATATTAATTGATTTTACCTTTATGAATGGTTTTTTTACATTGGTGTTATATCCTCAATGATGTGCCTCAAGATTCTATAATTTGTTTTTATACCAGTCCTTTGAGAAATTCATGAAAATACATCTTCACCTTGATGCATATTAAGGGATTTCTAATACCCTTACATTAGGACCATAATTAATGACTCTAATAGTGTATCTCACATCACTGTAACATAGGATACTCAACTCACCTTTACATAGGTCATCCCTACCATTGTGAAACCTTTTTGTTCTCAAAATCACCTTTATATGACCGGGGTTCTACCCTTATGTTTACACACTCATGGTATAACCCTCTGGTATGAGCTATTGGACACCCCAACCAACATTATTCTATAGCACAATCATGGGAAATAATTCATGAAAAATTCTACCAATAAAGTATCATTACTTAAATTATAGTTCTATAATATACCTTATTTCCTTAATATATATTCTCTTTATCAGCTTTCAACATTTTCAGTTCTCAGTACCTCTACCAAGAATTATAATTTTCTTAATAAGTTACCTTAGACCACCATTCTACATATATTTTAAAAAATCACATTATTCTAGTCGTACATATAAATTCGCACTTCCCTTAATCTTTGACTTATATTTTCATCAAATAAAATAATATATATTGTCAAAAAATCCAATACAAGCCCATAAGTGTTCAAAATGAGGAAAGGATGGTGGGAATCCCATGAACTACCTTTTATATTCAAATATAACTAATGATAATTATGACATCAGAAAAGATGATTTTAGAAGTATTATAAACTTGATAGATTATATAAAATATAATATCAAGTGTTAAATGGAAATCGATATACTATAAAAATTGTATAACTCAAGTATGAGCATTATAAAATAGTCATTAAATTGGTGGCATGAATAAGAATAAAAAATTATGAAAATATATATAATGCATTTATATAATTGGAATATATTTTTTAATGATAATAAATAAGTAATTATTATATCTATAAAGTCATTTTATGCTTCAAAATAAATTTTGTTCTAAAAATGGATTTGTTGCATTTTTTAGAAATATATTATAATTAATTTTGACAAATTTTAGGAATTTAATTTGAAAAAATGGATATATTTTTTGAAATTATCATGTCATTATAGTCTTAGGTTGGATATTTTGGAATTGTTTGAAAAATATTTATTTTTTTGAATAATGAAAAATACAAATTTTGTTAAACTGTCAATTTTTTCTCTAAATAAATTAATTTACAAATCCTATCATATTTTTAATTTATTAATGTAGAATAATATACCTTTTATTAAATATAAGTTAAATAATTCCATAATAATAAAATTATATTGTATTTTTCTATATGTTCTTTTATATGATTAATAACACAATTTTCGAACAACTGTTATTCATTTCCTTTTATGAATTGATTTTAAAATTTATTTATTCAAATTCTTGAAATTAAATATTGAAAAATGGATTAAATATTTTGAAATATGAGGTATAAATTTTTAAATAGGTCCCTCTTATTTTTGGTCATCATTAATAGTAACTATAGAAAATATTTTTCCCCATATAATGGGGAAAATGGGGATAAAACTATGAGATATTAGGAAATCATCACCCTAACATATTTCATTATCCTATTGGATAAGTTTTGGTCAACACAAGAAATAATATATATGAAAATACGAATATTTTATTCCACTTTACATTGATTATAACATTTATATTTTTTTAATAAAAGGATTAACATAGAATGCCACATTTTTGTTTTTCATTTCTGATTTATTTTTTAATAGAGATATAATGAAGATACAAATGAAACATAAATATTGTTTTTAACATAGATAAATTATTATTTTGAAATTAATTGATTTTAAATTTTAGTGATGATATAAATACCTTAAACACTTAAGAAACGATGATACATTGCAAGTTCATACAGTAGATATATTAACATAAATTATTTTAAACATAATAAAATTAAGATTTTTTTATTCACGAATTATTGTATTAAATAAATTTAATCACTAATTATAAATTATAAATGGTGGTGATGGTGTTTATTATATAATTAAATTTCTATATTTATTACTTGGAGATCAAAATAAATGAATATCCACAATAATGACATTAATGATATTTTAGGACATAAAATATTTTATTACATTATTTAAAAATAAAAAAATATGATATTAGGGATGGGAAATGGTATAATACTTCATCCATGGACCATTTTTGAGCCACATTTCTCTATATAAGTATATTTATGACCCTTAATGTAAAAAATGTGTTACCAAAGTTAAGGTTAAAAGGGATGACAAGGGGTTAAACCCAAAGACATGTATTAAAATGAACCATAAAGATATCTATATTTTATTGGATGAATGGATGTTTATATTATCATGTTTTGACAATTAAATATGGCAATATTTTTTCACTTTTCATGGTTATGAAATATATTATATTTAAATATATTATGAAATTCATAGTGTTTCTTTTCCCTCACTTGTAAAAGAGAACCAAAAATTAACCACTGTTCCAAATTACCGATCACTCTATATTGAACAATACATATCATAATAACATCTTATATTCCTTATATTTAATCATGAGATTCATTTCATTCCCTATGACCATCTAATAAAGGCTTAATGTATAATCCAAAGGAGACCTCTCGAAAAAGAGGTAATTTTATTACCCGGCTTTTTCAATGTGTATTTATTATTCTAATTACTATAAATAAATTATAAACATCATAAAATAATTATTAAAATACTATTAATATAAAAATATAATATTATTATTATGGTAAAACTATTTTTTACCTCATCTCCATCAATTTTGAAATGAATGCTTTGTTCGTGCATATGTGTGGACTACCGCCTCTATTGAGCGATTTGATTAAATTTCCATCACCGCCCCACATGGATGGTTGTAATGATAGATTTATTGAAATTATATAATTGCTATTATATTATAATTATTCTTCAATGATAAAATTTTAACTTCTTTGTTTCCTTTTTCCTGTTAGAAAATGGGTTTATCATTCATGTGTACGTACGAAATATCATCTCCATGAGAAATATATATTAAATTTTCAATGATCCCATTTTAAAGAATCATCTAAAATCTCATATTATGATTATATATAATAATTATAATCTGAATTATATTATTTATTTTTTATTTTAAGATTACAACTTAGCTTGTTCTTATCCATCGGGTCCTTATAACACGCTCTTGTTTTGGTCGGTTTTACCACCTACAAGAGTGATGTCATAAGGTTTATGGGATCAATGAGTATGGAATGCTAAAAAATTGTGATATTATATAATAATATTATTGTTTAATGGAATTATTAACATTATGTAGAGGATTAAACCATGAACAAAGTTAAAGGTTAATATTATCTGAACTAAAAATTGAAATAAAAATGAAACATTTATCACCCGAAATTATGATTTTAACAAAAAAAATTAATAAATGAATGATAAGATGTTATAAGTTAGTTATATATGGTATTTAAAATATTTATGTGGTTCTCTAATAGATTTATAATAAATTTAAATTTATTATACAAGGGTTAAAATAACATAAAAGGAGTGTTCGAATTGATGTAAAGGTTTCTATTATCACTTTTGTTTCCATGAAAATATTCCATATTCATAAGTTATTTCTATAATGTGTTTTATACTCAACAGATTTATTTTTTTATATCATTAGTCAATTTTTTTACATTTTATTCCAAGATTATTTTGATATTATTTATTTTATGGAGGTTATGATTCAAAATTTACAACTGTGGTAAGGGATTACTATATGATTTAATTTTTATTTTGTGTTCTTTTTGTCTAAATTTACATTGAAGGAAAATATTTTCTATTTAAATTAAAAATATATCTATTTTATTATTCTCTGGTTATTTATATATATTAAAATTTTTACCTTCATTTTCCTATCTCTATATACACAATATCTTAAAAGAATTTTTTATAGAAAGTTAACATTTCTATTCTATTCGATCTTGGATTTTATTCATACACATACATATATACATTTATAGGTTTTCATGAATATAGTTTAAATTCTCCAATTATTGGTTAAATTGATTTTTTAAATCATGTTTTAATTTCAGTAATATTTTTAAAATGAATAATTTTTAATATTTTGAATAAGGTAATTTTTTTCAAAAGGTATGAACGTAATTTTTATTTAATAATTACTGGAAAGACGATTTTTTTGTCATCTTGACTATTAGTTTCCTTTATAATTTATATACAATTGTATATGGTTATTTCCCATAATTTTTGTTAGTACTATTATTGAAAATTTTAAATTATCTATAAGTGATGGAAAAATGAAAACATTATTTTCCTCAAGAAATATTTTATTAGTATTTTAAAAGTATTTTCATCTATATCAAAATCATTTGATAAATCAAATAACTTACTATGGATAGACTCTACTAAAACCATTCACCTTAATTATATATATGAATTATGATTATTTTTTTCTTATTGTTGACTAAGGAAACTATTAACATTTTATTTCCTAGTTTTTTAATATGAATACTTATATTGAGTATGTGTAGAATTTTTATTCATTTATTTATTATGATGAATAAATTATAGCTGAAGGAAAAAAGATATCTCACTATATCCCTTAACTGATTTTATATGTCTTATGATAAAAAGTAGCATGGGAATTTGGTATATTCCATAGTTATTTCTATATGGTGTCTTGGTATGATACCTTAATGGTAAGATTATAATGTTGGGAATGTTAATTATATTATTATGAAACTAGTTATTGTTATCCATTTTATAATATATTTTGTTATGTTACTCATGAATATATCCCACTTTTATAATATTGGTTATATGGAATGTTTGGTTATTGTTTATCTCATCCATATTATCCATGATTTATTTGCATTGGGATTGTGTCTACTGTACACTTTCCCTTACTAAACATCCGAGCTCACCCATTATTGAGTTTTCATTTCCCAAATATACTTAGAAGGGATCTATGAATGATTAAATACATCTAAAAGAATAAATAATATTATTCACACTTTAATTTTTATTTTTATTTTATATTTTCAAATGTAATGTTCATATCATTTATGTTTCTAGTCACCATGTTTGCTAAACTATTCAATCCCCTTAGATGAAATCAATTTTATTTTTTGAAAATGATGTAATATAAACATTGGATCTTGGTTTCTAGAGTTTATGATTTATAGATACTATTAGTGGAATTTTAGTAAGACTCTTGAGAAATAGATTTTATAATACATATATTAGATAACATAAACCTATGAATGAATTTAGAAATAATTCTATGTAAATGAAAATATTCTAATGATTACATATATTTATATAATTTGGGTTTTACATGAGATGAATTCAATATCTTGATAAAAACAAGTGGATGCATACTCCAACACTGATTCACGAAGAGATAACAACCTTAAAATATATGTTAGTGTATTAACATGATCTTTACCCAGTGCACAACAAAGAGGCCTAAATACAAACCTATTTTAAGACTCTCGGGGGGGATAATATTTGGATGATTCATATGCTATTTATGAACCTTAATAAGGATTTTAAAATATTATTATGATTTTGAAATATTATAAAAGTTTTTGTGTTTTTTATTTTGATATTAACTATGCATAAATTCTCAATTTATATTTAGTGTTACACTTGATTTTGAATTATAGACTCAGAATGGGAGTTGATAAATCATTTAGATTATCTACTGAATACCGTTGATTATGTATAAAACCTAGTGTATTGAAAGAAAAAACACGTAGTACTCATTGAAAATTTATAGACTACCTCACTTAGAATACTTGTCACGACCCATCCTCAGGGCTCGTGTCATGACTACCCCAAACTCGCCTTCCACAAGCCAGGGGCTGGCGACTAGCACCACAGGCGAATCCTTGATAAAAAAGGGAAAGCATTTTCTGTAAACCTGTAACACAAATAGTCTCAATAGAAGCAGTGGAGGAAACAATTACTGAAATAGAAAAGTAAGGTGTGCTGAAAGTAATTGGGCCAGTATACAAACCCAACTGAATAACAAGTACAAGTAAAAAAGGAAAAACAGCTCATGGATCGTCCACTGGGGAATCTTACCTGAAGGGTAAGTACAGAACTCGAACAACTCGTCCCTGCAGTACATCTCGTCTAGTCCAGCTCCGATCAACCTCCCGTCTGTCACCCTCAGCCTTGATCACTGCTATCTGTTGTCTGCACATAACACAACAAGGTGCAAGCGAAGCCCGTGTAGGGGTGAGTATAACAATACTAAGTAGGTGACCCTGAGACCCCCGAAGGTCTCCCATAATCCACAATGAATAAACCACATAATAAAGATACAATCAATAAGTATTAACCAACCCTACTTAGGTATATGCCCAGACATATACCTAAGTTATCAATCATAGTCCGGCTCCAACTCTCGAGCCCAAGCACAAATCATTCCACAATGGAAGTAAAGGCAAACACTATCATGATAATGGTTGAAAGACATGACTCATCTCACACTGGTATACATCTTTTGTAGAGTGATAGAGATGATCAGATGTAGTCATGGATTCATCTAAGCTGTGAGACCCCCATACGATATAGGACCTGCTAAGCTGTCGGACCCACATAGGATACAAAACCAGCTATCATATCAATGTTGTTGGACCCACACAGGATACAGGACCAGCTAAGATATCAGACCCACACACGATACAAAACCAGCTATTCTGTCAGACCCACATAGGATATAGGAACAGAAGTCAGAACTATCGGATCCACAGAGGATCCTGGTACAGTTGTCATCATTTTCGAACCTATGGAGGATTCGGGTACAATTGTCATCACTGTCGAACCCACATAGGATTCAAGTACAGTTGTCGTCGCATCCAGCTCTAGGGTTCCCACACATAGCACACTCGATTCCGAGAGGGTTCGCTTCTCGAGCCAAGTGTCGATAGATCAACTATCATGAAGTCTCGAGTTGATGTGTGGCGTAGTTCAGTCTCATTAAAAGAAACCCAACACGATAGACGGTGCGTCAATTGGACGCCCAGTTTGAGTGTTATTGGCATTTCTGTTCCAGGAGACGAGTTGGATTTTACGTTCGATCCAACCCGACAATTTTCCAAATTTTCGTAAAACTCAGTTAGAGTATCGCAAACGTACCGCCTCATCGCGAGGGTCCCAGTGCCACATATGGCACGGCAATCGGACATGCGGTCTAAGAGGCATTCAAATTTAAGCGAAGACGGGCCCGGCCCATCAAGCCCAGTGGGCTGGCCGGTAAGCTCGACCCAGCTCGGCAGGTCTGACCCGGCTGGGGGTCAGCTCGGCCCGGTGGGGTGCGACCGACCTGTGGACCCAGCCCGCCCTGTGGGACGGTCCGGTTCGCTTGGCGGTGCCTAGCGGAGTAACACCCCAGGTAAATAAAGAATATGAAATTTTCATATTTATCCATATTGTGAATAAAATATTAATATTACATTAAATGGGATGCTATGCTTGATAGAGTATCCAATACGCAAGAACAATTTTCTTGGGAATCTTACGTTACACTCTAATAATGAAATAATATTATTTTAAATGGTAGTTAATGCCTAGCCGTTGTAATGGCTGGAATGAACAGAACTAACTACAAAATGATTATATATGTTTTTAAAATATTTTTACTTTTTACAATAAATTTTAGAGGACTAAAAATGCAAATGAATCCAATTTTAAGCGTAAACATTCTAATATTCTTTAAAAGATTGATTAACCGCCTTTTGATGGCGAACCTCTTTTAAATCCACTTTTTGAAAATTTTATGTTTTATATTTGACAAAATAAAATTCTTCTTTAGAATCGGGACGTCAAAATTTACCTTGTGTAAATTATTGGTATTTTTCCGATAAAGTTCATTTTTTAATGAATAGTGAAAATGTTGTATTTTAATTCAAAACCACTTTTTAATCTAATTTATTTATATGATTATATTATCTTTTGAATTGTTTTTAAAGTGATAATAGAATATATTTTTACCATTTAATCCAATTGTGGTCATTGGAATTAATTTCACTTTGAAATTGGACTTAAACTAGTGTCCATATTTTAATAGATATTGTTTATTAAAAACACGCTATTTGTTTTGACAGAGGAAATTAATTATTAAATTAATTAATGCAACTTATCTGTTTTGAATTTTTTACGAATAGAAAACCTTTTTGAATTTGGAATATCCAATATATCTTAGGGTGAATTTTTGGTATTTTTCTGAAAAACTTCAATTTTAGATGAATAGTGAAACCACTAAGTGGTAGTTAAAGAAACGGATTTTTCGTTTATACAAAACTTTTCCACTTCTGTGATTTGATTTTTAAAAATCCAACATACATGGTTGTTATTAAGAAGTAAAATGTGGTTCAATAAGATTAAAATAATTTTTGGTGAATAGTAACTTTTAGGTTTTATTAATCACGATTAAAGGTAATTAGTGTAATTTAAGGTAAAAATAATGTTTTAATAATATTAAATGACCTAGAAACATGTCCTACCATCATTGGATGTGTCATGGCCGACCAAGAAAATCCATGGGTCAACATAGGGACCCCATGGAGCCACTTTGGTAGGAAAATGACATAAATAACTTTTTATTTAAAGTTAAAAAAATGTCACAAACATGAGTTATTTTACTAAAACAATTTTTAAATGGGGTTATACAAGTAATATTTTTGACTATAAATATTCATTAGAAATATAAAATGATTTCCTACATTTTGATATTTGTTTCATAATTTTTAGTCATTAAATAAATTAAATTATTTATGACACCATGATGATGCAGCAATTACATCATTATTTAACGATTTAAATAAAATGTAAAGATAATGTACAATATAAGAGCTACACTTGTCACAACCCTATTGGATGGGTGAATTTGGAAACCTTATCACCTTATCCTCGAAATATATGCTTTTGGGACCTTTAAAATCCGAAAATCATTTTATAATAAAGTAATATTTTATAACTTTCCAAGAGTGCCCCTCCTCTCCTCTTATAAAAGGCCCCCAACTTTACCACCTTACACACACATCTCAAGCCTTTGGCTTGGCAAAACCCTGCTCATTTAATCTCTCCACATCCCTCTCTTCATCATTGAAGCATCAACATTGGGCAGAATCCTTTCCATGGAAGACTTTGAGCTCGAATCAAAAAGAGTTTCCCGATTTAAAGGTAATGTCTTCCCATGTGTTCTTTTGTTTTATTTTGCTTCTCCAACCCCATAAAATCTTTTTATTTATTTCTTTTGTAACAACACCATTATCTTCAATATACTAGGATGTTGTTATGAGGAGTATTAGAGCTACACTAACACACACCTTTGTCTAATGGTTAAAGAACATACTGTTTCCGTGGATGGCGAATTACTGCCTCACGAAACGATTATTGTTCTATCTTCATTACCACCTCTCATGGTGGCCATTATGATGGAACTATATTTATTTATGACATTTATTATATTTATTTCCTCTCTATTCTTCTGTATTTTATATTTAATACATACCTTTATTCTTTTCATGTTGTGAAAATGTAATAATTTCATTTGAGGAAGTGTGGACTACCGCCCCCTCAAGTGATGTGACTCATTAATGCAATACAAGGAATGTATAAAGAATGAAATTGATGAACTTATCTGATCTATATAACATATATATTATACTGTAATTATAATATATATATATATATATATCATCTAGTTTAATTCCATTAATGTGCCAAAGAAACGAAAGTAGCGTTCATGCGTACGCACGGCTTACCGTCTCGATGAATGGTACATTGCATTTCTTATCTCCAAATGTTATATACTATTATAAGTACATATATATAATGGATATATATACCATATATTACATATAAATTATGGATATCATTCTATAATTATAATATATATATCTCTCATTTTTTAAATTCCATTAATATGACTGAAAATGAAAGTAGCGTTCATGCGTAGGTACGACCTACCGTCTCCATGAACGGTGATTTTTATTTTTTATCTCCAAATGTTATGGAATAGTATAAAATGAATATATACTGGATATATATGATATTTAGAACATCAATACTATTCTGGATATGATGTACCTATAACTACATGAAAATTCTTTTCCAACAAGTTCAATTTTTACTCATGTACCGAACATCGACAAAAACTTCTGATATGAACTCACTTTATTAACCAATTATTATAAAATTATAATATGTGATATGAACTGAATAATAATCCCTAAAGTAGGTCCTTAAGAAATTATAAATTGGCCAAATTTTATTATTCAGGAGATTAAAGAACAATCGTGTCATGTCGGACACGAGGTAAGGGATCCTACATATCTCTTTCTTTTTAAGTACTCTCTTTTATGTCGTTTCATTTAAGCTCCTATTTCTTATGTTGGGGGATGTTATATTATTTTCATATTACTGTATTTTCTATGTTAATATGATGAGAGACCCTATTTTATTTCATCAATCCATTTTTTGGATGTTTTAAGTGGCGCCGTTAGCCTGCCGAGTTTTCGTAAGGGATTTTTCATATCACTTTTATTCCCGTGAGATTTATGCTACATTTGCCACCATTTTCTTTGAGTGGTGTATGTGCTGCCCATTTTTCTAATATCTGTGTAATATACTTTTGTTTATGAGTATTTACATCAATGTTGTATTGTCCTTCTTCCGTGGGGTGTACGTTTCGAAAGTTACCCAAGTCGGTAAGGGAACCTTTCACCCTCCTCTTTTTAAAAGACTTCTTTTGATAGGTCTTTTAATTTACATCTTATTATGTTGGGATATGTTATTCTATATCCTTATTGATGTAAAATTTATTTCCAATTGATGAGATACCCTTTTTTCTCATCAACTCATTTTCTAAATTTTAAAGTGACGTTATTAGGCTGTCAAATTTTTACCAGGGAACTTTTTAACCCAATTTCAATTTCTTTGGTTTTAACTTGTAGTTATTGAATATGTCATACTATGAATATGTGTGAATGACCTATGGTTGTTTTACACTTAATATACACTTATATTTGGTGTATTTATATTTTTCACACATAATTATGATATTGATTTATCCTTAATTTAAGGATACCTTCTTTATAAGGGATTCTATCTCATTTTACATTTCTATTGAGACTTCATTGTTATCATGCACCAATTCACTCTTATAGGGTGTATATAATTTACTTTGGAATATTATATCATGAATCCATTTATTCTCATGATATTATAAAGTTCTGATTAAATTTTATTCGTCAATTATTGTATTCAAGTGTTTCTCATTTTGTTAAAAACCCTTTAACTAAAATATCGTTTTAAATGTTTTAATGATTTTTTCTTATAAATATTTCTCATTAATATCCATGTTTTCAAAATGGTTTTAAGAATATACTTATATGGATATTAATGGTTTAAAATATTAAAATATTCAAAGTGGTATGGGACACTTTGATTCAAATATCTCTTTATTGAATTTTTTAAATGGTTTTGAAAATGGTTTTTTAATGGATTCATTATTTCAATATCTTAAAATGTAATATTTTTATTGAAATGTGGGAATGTTATCTTTCCTTTATGATTAAGTTATGTGCTATGATTATATTTTGTTTCTTGGGTATTGTTTATGAAAACGGGTGGTTCCGTGATAAACTAAGGGTGGGTGAGCCCGATATAGCTCTCCAATGCATTGGGTAACGTGAAGGACTTAAACATTAAGGTTTCTCCGAAGAGATTTACGGAATATACTATGATGGGTATTCCAAACGTAACCATGAGGGTTACTCCCTACGTAAGAATGTTATGAATGCCTCAAGTTACCTTTATGACTTATGATTTCTATTGAGTTATGCATAAATCTAATGATTTCATGAGGTATGATAGATTTCTTATGTTTTATGAGTAACGTAAGATTTCATTGATTCTTATGTATACATGGACTTATGTTTTCTTTCCATACTGTTATAACCCTTACTTAGCTTTTTATGTTCATCCCATGTTTTTGAAATTTTTTCACAGGACATAAAGTTGAATAGGGTCAAGGATGGGATCAAGGAAATGTCAGGCTGTCTAAAACAAGGAACTAGACATGATTCTTTTGTTCAAGAGTTTTTATTTTTGTGAAAAAAATGGAAGCTGAGTAGATGCGTCTACTTTGTAATCTTTGAGATGTAATAGTTATGTAATAATTCTCTAAAACTCGAAACCTTAAAAGATCCTCAATGTGAATTATTCATTTGATTCAATAATAAGTAATGTTTAAGGTCGGGTCCTTATAGTTGGTATCAGGGGTCGGTTTAGATAACTTTAGAGGTTCGGGTATTCTCTAAGCATAAGTGACATTACCATAATGGCTAAGATTTCAAAAGGAGTCATAGTGTTTAGATAAATTTAATGAGTAATTATATCTTAGTTTTTATCTTCCTCATTAGTACATAATGATTTTGTTGATATACTCACACTGACATTTTTTTGGTTTTAGAAAATGGATGGATCTAGCAGGTACCAAAGTGACAATGGGTTTGAAGGAAACTATGGTGGTTCTCTGATTAAGAGGTTGGATGAAATGGGGGATTCAATGAAAAATCTCTTGGTTATTCTAAACCAACTATCAGTAGTCATGATCAATCACTTGAACCATTGTAAGTTCTCTAATGCATCATGTACGAGATGACCAATTTATGTGGAAGTTCAGGTAATAATTATAAAGGTAACCATTGGGGTTTATATGATCTATACTTTTGAGGTAATTATGGGTTACTATATGTTATGATGGAAAATGAAAGGCATGAGATAAACATGAGGTTAAAATATGTTATGATTATTTTTGAATATTTTATCTCGTTTTGGGGAATGTTTTAAGAATTATATTTTTTTGGAAAAAGGACAACACACATACCTTGTGACAACCCGTCGCGTCGGACAAAGTTGCGGGAATCGAACCCACAACCAAAGTGTGACTGGTATTTATCGCCTACCACCGGACTACGTGAAGTCCCTGGTTAGTTTGACTATTTCTTTATAGTTATATGATTTTATGAATCAATAGTAAGTTGATTTTGGGTTTTCTATGCAAATTATTAACCTATCATGGAGGATATGTGATTAGGTTAATTAATTTTCAGTATGAGACATTAAGAGTAACTGATGTTATTTGGAGATAAATGTTAAGGTTTATCTTGGAATACTATGTGATTAAATCCTTCAGAGATTTGGGTTTCAATCTTAGTTTTGATTAATTTGAAGAATTTTATGGATAGATTTTTATTAAATGGTATTTGTTGAACTTTGGGTATTGTTTGAAAAATTTTGGAGATTAAGAATAGATTTTTTAAAGGATTATCCTTTTTGGGTATTATCTGATCTTGTTCTAAGAATTTTGGTTTTGGTAAGGGTCTAAAGACATGGGAAATATATAATTCTATTTTTTGGATTAGGTTATTCTCAAGAAGTTGATTATAGTACTCTTAATGTGAACAATTCTTCATAAATGCTCGTCTTTTGGAGAAAATATGAGTTTGTGTAAGAAATCTAGTAAAAGTTGAATGTCAACATGACAAGTAAGTATGGCTCCTTATGTTTTATTTATGCTCATAAATAAATTCCTCAATGAAAAGTAACTTAAAAAAATGTTTTCTATTAATTTTTCATACCGGGGAATCAGATACCATTTAACCCATCACAAGTTTGTGATTTTCTAGTGGTTAACTTTCTCCTAAACATGTTTTCTATCAGTCTCCATCAGAAAATGACCCTTTTCTTTTTCTTCCATATACATGTTTTCCTACATGGAATCCTAGTATGAGTTAACTCGGGTGACCTTTGTACTTCTCTATCTTTATTTTAAAGTGATTTTTTTACTAACTTTTGTTCCGATGTGGGATTTTCAATGAAGTTTCCAAGCACAATTTTAAAATTGTGAGAACGTAATTCCCAAAAGGGGGAAGGATGTAACACCCGAGGTAAATAAAGAATATGAAATTTTCATATTTATCCGTATTGTGAATAAAATCTTAATATTACTTTAAATGGGACGCTATGCTCGATGGCGTACCCAATACGTAACAGCGAGTTTCTTGGGAATCTTACGTTGCACTCTAATAATAAAATAATATTATTTTAAATGGTAGTTAACGCCTAGCCATTGTAATGGTGGGAATGAACAGAACTAAATACAAAATGATTATATATGATTGTTAAATATTTTTACTTTTTACAATAAATGTTAGAGGATTAAAAATGCGAATGAATCCAATTTTAAGCGTAAACATTCTAATATTCTTTAAAAGGTCGATTAACCACCTTTTGATGGCGAACCTCTTTTAAATCCACTTTTTGAAAATTTTATGTGTTATATTTGACAAAATAAAATTATTCTTTAGAATCGGGACATCAAAATTTACGTTGTGTAAATTTTTGGTATTTTTCCGATAAAGTTCATTTTTTAATGAATAGGGAAAAATGTTGTATTTTAATTCAAAACCACTTTTTAATCTAATTTATTTATATGATTAGATTATAATTTTAATTGTTTTTAATGTGAAATTAGAATATATTTTTACCATTTAATCCAATAGTGGTCATTGGAATTAATTTCACTTTGTAATTGGACTTAAACTAGTGTCAATCTTTTAATAGATATTGTTTCTTAAAAACACACTATTTGTTTTGAAAGCGGGAATTAATTATTAAATTAATTAATGAAACTTATATGTTTTGAATTTTGTAAAATAGACATCATTTTTGAATTTGGAATATCCAATATAGCATAGGGTGAATTTTTGGTTTTTTGCTGAAAAACATAAATTTTAAATGAATAGTGAAACCACTAAGTGGTAGTTAAAGAAACCGATTTTTTGTTTAAATGAATTTTTGCCACTTCTGTGATTTGATTTTCAAAAATCTGACATACATGGTTGTCATTAAGAAGTAAAATCTGGTTCAATGAGATTAAAATAAATTTTGGTGAATAGTAACTTTTAAGTTTTATTAATCGCAATTAAAGGTAATTAGTGTAATTTAAGGTAAAAATAATGTTTTAATAACATAAAATGACCTAGAAACATGTCCTACCCTAATTGGATGTGTCATGGCCGACCAAGAAAATCCATGGGTCAACTTGGGGACCCCATGGAGCCACTTTGGTTGGAAAATCACATAAATAACTTTTTATTTAAAGTTAAAATAAAAATGTCACAAACATGAGTTGTTTTAATAAAACAATTTTTAAATGGGGATATACAAGTCATATTTTTTACTATAAATATTCATTAGAAATCTAAAACGATTTCCTATATCATGATATTTTTTTTTATAATTTTTAGACATTAAATAAATTAAATTATTTATGACACCATGATGATGCAGTAATTACCTCATTATTTAACGATTTAAGTAAAATGTAATGATAATGTAAAATCTAAGACCTAAACTTGTAACAAACCTATTGGATGGGTGTATTTAGAAACCTTATCACCTTATCCTCGAAATATATCCTTTTGGGACCTTTAAAATCCGAAAAGCATTTTATAATAAAGTAATATTTTATAACTTTCCAAGAGTGCCCCTCCTCTCCTCTTATAAAAGGCCCCCACCTTTACCACCTTACACAAACCTCTCAAGCCTTTGGCTCGGACAAACATTGCCCATTTCATCTCTCCAAATCCATCTATTCATCATTGAATCCTCACCTTTGGGCAGAATCCTTTCCAAGGAAGCCTTTCAGCTCGAATAAAAAATAGTTTCCCGATTTAAAGGTAATGTCTTCCCTTGTGTTTTTTGTTTTATTTTTCTTCTCCAACCCCATAAACTCTTTTTATTTATTTATTTTGTAACAACACCATTATATTAAATATTATATGATGTTTTTATGTGGAGGATTCAAGAAACACTAACTCACACCTCTGTCTAATGGTTAAAGAACATACTGTTTCTGTGGATGGCGAATTACTACCTCACGAAACGATGATTATTATATCTTCTCATACCACCTATCATGGTGGACATTATGATGGAACTATATTTATTTATGACATATATTATATTTATTTCTACTCTATGCTTCTGTATTTTATATTTAATACATACCATTATGCTTTGCATGTTGTGAAAATGCGATAATTTCATTTGAGGAAGTGTGGACTACCGCCCCCTCAAGTGATGTGACTCGTTCATGCAATACATGGAATGTATAAACAATGAAATTCATGAACTTATGTGATCTATATAACATATATATTATAATGTAATTATAATATATATATATATCTCTCTCATATAGTTTAATTCCATTAATGTTCTAAAGAAATGAAAGTAGCGTTAATGCGTACGCACGACTTACCGTCTCCATGAACGGTACATTGCATTTCTTATCTCCAAATGTTATGTACTATTATAATTACATATATATAATGGATATATATGTCATATATTACATATAAATTATGGATATCATTCTAGAATTATAATATATATATCTCTCTTTTTTTTAATTCCATTAATATGACTAAAAATGAAAGTAGCGTTCATGCGTACCTACGGCCTACCGTCTCCATGAACTGTGATTTTATGTTTTTATCTCCAAATGTTATGGAATAGTATAAAATGAATATATACTGGATATATATGATATTTACAACATAAATACTATTCTGTATATGATGTACCTATAACTACATCGAAAATTCCTTTCCAATAAGTTCAATTTTTACTCATGTAACGAACATCGACAAAAACGTCTGATATGAACTCACTTTTTTAACCAATTTTTATAAAATTATAATATGTGATATGAAATGAATAATAATATTTAAAGGAGGTCCATAAGAAATTATAAATTGACCAAATTTTATTATTCAAGAGATTAAATAACGATCGAGTCATGTCAGACATGAGGTAAGGGATTCTACATATCTCGTTCTTTTTAAGTACTCTCTTTTATGTCGTTTCTTTTAAACTCCTCTTTCTTATGTTGAGAGATGTTCTATTATATTAATATTACTGTATTTTCTATGTTAATATGATGATATACCCTATTTTATTTCATCAATCCATTTTTTGGAAGTTTTAAGTGGCGTCGTTAGGCTGCCGAGTTTTCGTAAGGGATTTTTCATCTCACTTTTATTCCTGTGAGATTTATGCTACATTTGCCACCATTTCCTTTGAGTGGTGTATGTTCTACCCATTATTCTAATCTTTGTGTAATATAATTTTGTTTATGAGTATTTACATCAATGTTGTATAGTCCTTCTTCTGTGGGGTGTACGTTTCGAAAGTTACCCAAGTCGGTAAGGGAACCTTTCACCCTCCTCTTTTTAAAAGACTTCTTTTGATAGGTATTTTAATTTACATCTTATTAAGCTGGGATATTTTATTAAATATCCTTATTGATGTAAAATTTATTTCCATGTGATGAGATACCCTTTTTTCGAATCAACTAGTTTTCTAAATTTTAAAGTGATGTCGTTAGGCTGTCAAATTATTACCAGGGAACTTCTTAACCCAATTTCAATTTCTTTGGGTTTAACCTGTAGTTATTGAATATGTCATCATATGAATATGTGTGAATGACCTATGGTTGTTTTACACTTAATATCCACTTATATTGGGTGTATTTATATTTTTCACAAATAATTATGATATTTATTTATCCTTAATTTAATGATACCTTCTTTATAAGGGATTTCATCTCATTTTACATTTCTATTGAGACTTCATTGTTTTCATGCACCAATTCACTCTTATAGGGTGTATATACTGTCCTTTGAAATATTATATCATGAATCCATTTATTCTCATGATATTATAAAGTTCTGATTAAATGTTATACCTCAATTAGTGTATTCAAGTGTCTCTCATTTTGTTAAAAACCCTTTAACTGAAATATCGTTTTAAATGTTTTAATGATTTATTCTTATAAATATTTCTCATTAATATCCATGTTTTCAAAATGGTTTTAAGGATATACTTATATGGATATTAATGGTTTAAAATTTTAAAATATTTAAAGTGGTATGGGACACTTTGATTCAAAAATATCTTTATTGAATGTTTTAAATGGTTTTTAAAATGGTTTTTTTGAATGGATTCATTATTTCAATATCTTAAAATGTTATATTTTTATTGAAATGTGGGAATGTTATCTTTCCTTTATGATTAAGTTATGTGTTATGATTATGTTTTGTTTCTTGGGCATTGTTTATGAAAACGGGTGGTTCCGTGATAAACTAAGTGTGGGTGAGCCCGATATAACTCTCCAATGCATTGGGTAACACGAAGGACTTAAACGTTAAGGTTTCTCCGAAGAGATTTATGGAATATACTGTGATGGTTATTCCAAACGTAACCATGAGGGTTACTCCATACGTAAAAATGTTATGAATACCTCATGTTACCTTTATGCCTTATGATTTCTATTGATTTATGCATAAATATTATGATTTCATGAGGTATGATAGATTTCTTATGTTTTATGAGTAAAGTAAGATTTCATTGATTCTTATGTATACATGGACTGATGTTTTCTTTCCGTACTGTTATAACCCTTACCTAGATTTTTATGCTCATCCCATGTTTTTGAAATGTTTTCACAGGACATAAAGTTGAATAGGGTCAAGGATGGGATCAAGGAAATGCCAGGCTGTCTAAAACAAGGAATTAGACATGACTCTTTTGTTCAAGAGTTTTTATTTTTGTGAAAAAAATGGAAGCTGAGTAGATGCGTCTACTTTGTAATGTTTGAGATGTAATAGTTATGTCCTAATTCTCTAAAACTCTAAACCTGAAAAGATCCTCATTGTGAATTATTCATTTGATTCAATAATAAGTAATGTTTAAGGTCAGGTCCTCATAAGCGGTGCTGCCTCCTCCTCTGCCCGGCCGGCCGTAGCCGACCAGTTTAGCACGGCGCATGCGGCCCATGCTGCAGGACGCAGTTTTCCCCACTCGGCGCCTGTGGGCACCGCAGTTCTCTAGCCTAGCTGGCACGCGACTGATCGGTTTTCCCAACCGAGCGGCCCGTGGACGTGGGCTGCTTCCTCCTCCATGCGGCACATACGGGCGCCGCAGTCCTCCAGCCCTGTCAGCAAGCGGTCGGCCGGTTCTTCCAGCCGAGCGGCCCGCAGATTGGGGTTGCAGTCTCTCTCTACGCGGTACCTTTGTGCACCACGGCTCCTTCACATGGACCGTCTGGATCGGTCGACCGGTTGTCCCACGGACCGGGTGGCCCGACCGATTGTTGGTCCTTCCACGCGACCACCGTTGTCTCCACCACCAGCAGTCATCGGTGTCACCGCCTCTTCCATCCGCCATGACCCGCATGGCCGCGGACCCCTTTCATCCGCCGCGGTTCTTCTCCGGTGATGTGTGATGACACTACGCCCTTTCGACTCTGCCTCTGACGTCAAGAAAATGAGACAACAACAAAGGTGGGGGAGGTTTGGACTGTGTTCGTGCGGTCTGAACCCTCCTCGTTACATTGCTAACATTCGGCATCAAGAGCACAACACACAATGAGGATAGAAGAGTATAGATCATATGTAAAAACAATACTATTTAACTTGATTAGATGTTTGTTCGTTGACGATGGCATCGTTTCGTTGACGTCGGGGTGTGTCTGAGGAAGAAATGTCATCATTGGTGACGTTCTTCGTGGGCAGCGTCTACTCCTTTAACATGGATGGAGGTCCTTGGAGATGTTCTTCGTGTTCTTCGGGGGAAGAACGCTCTCTCTCTATAATTCTTCAAAGTTCCACCAAGGTATAATGTGCTAACAAACATAAAATAAAATTACAAAACATATTAAAATAATGGCTTAATGAATTGAATAATATTAAAATTCATTAAGTTACATCCATTAATTAAAAGGGTGTGTTGGCTCATTAAATTGGAGGGAGGAGGTGAAGAGGCTCCCAAATAATTAAAGGGGCAGTTTCATCCTGCTTAATTGGGGGTTCAAGGAGTTAAATTGGAGTTCAAGGGAAGTTAAGGAGTTTGATGCTCATGTGGGCCCCACCACATAATATCCTCTCATGGGAGATTATGTGAGGGTGGGACCAACCTCCAACTTCCGCTTGGAAGATTAAAGAACCACTTAAATAAAATTATGTCACACATAATTGTTTTTAATTTATTACCAATCCCCCAAAATTAACTTCCATCCTCGATAAAACGAAACTACGGTAAAGGTTTCCTTAAGCAAATACAGGTGTTATGAGTTCAACGGTGCCTTCAGATTTCAATCCTGAGCACCGGTTCAAAAGATATAAAAATTCATGTGTACGTTTACTAAACGTACCTGAACAAAACTTCAGAAATTGATTCCAAGCACACCGGGCCTCGGAATCAAGCACAGTCAGAAACTACAGGCTCGTCAAATTCCCATGTATTTAAGAAAAAATTTACACAAAATTTCCGAGTATTTACAATATGGATATAGTGGGTGTTGGAGATGATAATATCATAAAAATTTAGGTAAAATAAATCAGATATTGATTAACATAAATTCCCAAAAAGGGAAACTAAATTGGATAGAAAATAGAGTAAATGGATTTTGGATTATTCCTAACTAACTATTATGAGTTATGACTAACTATTTCAACCTGACTAAATATCTTAATATTTTTAATAAGTGAAAATTGATATCCAAGGAATATCAAGTGTCAAAGACCAGGGAAGGGAAAAGTATTCAACATCCAACGTGTCTAAAATTTCAGATGAAGTACTTGGGTAAATTATATAAGTAAATGGGAGTTCATTACATATGTGGAGAAAAAGTTATTTTGCTCATAATTTTAATGGAATGAAGGAGTCTAATAATTTCAATTTCTCACAATGTTTGTGGATGTGGAATTAAGCAAACCAATTCTCCAAGTGTCAAGGATTACCCTGATAATTATGTTTTGGACTTTATTAATGATATATTGAGATAATATAAAGGCTACTAAAAGTATATGAATCAATTGAAAGTGAATCTTGAAACATTAAGAAGGAAAATGAGTTATATGAGAAATTTAGTAAGGGTGAATAATGATTTTAGGATTTTTTTTTCATGGAAATATTATCTCCATGAATAGAATATCTATTAATCTATCTATGAAAATTTTTAATCAAATAATATCCCTCATAGATGAATTAAACCATTAGAGATTTGGATTTATAGAAATTTGTTGAATTTGGGGATTATATGATTAGAAATAGACATTTTGGGAATGTATGTGTGATTAATGTTGTTTAGAGATTATTTTTATATTTATTTTAGATGAATATGCAACAATATCATTCTAAAATTTGTGTTTCATTTTTTTGACATATTTTGAAATTTTTTATGATTAGTTATTTATGTAATGAATTATGATGAATTTTGGCTATTATTGTTGAGTATTTATAGATTAATTAAATATTTATTCATGTCAAGGATTATTAATATTAAATATTATATTATCTAATGCTAACCACTTTAGTTTGGTCTAGATATATGATGAATAAAACTTTTTCTTTTAAAAAATATTATAATTCATTGACTATAAATTTTAGTGGATTAAGAATAAAAATTTCATCTTGAATATTAATTTATTTGAGATATATATGAGACAAAAGATTAAAATGATGAAATCACAACCAAAGAATGCAATTTTTCATTTGAAATATAAAGAATTCACGTATGTATACTTTATCATGTTATATATCATGATGGTGAAAGAATCCCTCAAATATTGGAAGAGGATAGTGAAATAAACTTGTAATCCAATTACCTTAGTTTTAATGAATTTGTGGTCTTCCTTAATCCCTTATTAATTTTTTATAGTTATTAACATTATCCTGATCATGTTCTCTATCACTCTCATTGATTTATAAGGAATTATTTTTCTACTTCGTGTTGATATCTTCCCTTCCCACTAATTTTATTCTAATCTAGGTACCTTATTATATTTGTATTTAATGTAAACATTATTTGTTTCCAATTCCCCTTTTAAAATAATGTTTTATTGTTTCTTTATACGATGTGTATTCTCAACAAAAGAATTTGGAAATTTTAATACATTTATTAATAAGATAAAAAATTATAATGTTTCAATTTATTTAAGATAAGAGAATGTTACATACCAAAAATTTCTTTTAAAAGAATAATAAAACTAATAACTTTCAGAACATGAAGGACAGAGCATTATTTGAATTTGGATATACTATAAAAAACATTTTCATTTAAATTTAACCATTATACCCTAGATGTTATTTGTTTTAAATAGGAATAAAAAATTTATGACATATATTATAAATGTTTTATAATGAAATTTTATTTATTAATGATAATAAATATGTACCCTATTTTTTAGTAAAGTCATTTTATGCTTCAACATATTTCCTAATAAATAGGCATTATTCCATTTCATGAATAAAATATTGTAAATATTTTTATCACTTTTAATAATATAATTTGAAAAAATGGATATCATTTTGAAATAAGAATATAATAATATGCTTATTATTAATTTTTTTCATTTTTGTTGAAACAATAATTTTTATGTGAACAGACAAAAATACTTATTTCTGTAAAAAAATCATCTCATTTGTTTAATTAATGTCATTTTAATGTCATTTTATATTTTGGTTAAATGTTGATTTTTTTTATGATGGAATCGTAGGGTCAAAGTTAGGGTAATTTTTATGGTCTTTCACAATATTTAATATGTTTATGCGTTTTATAGTAAAATAAGATATCTTTTCTTCTATTTTAACAGTTTTAAATAATTTTTATGATCTCTAAAAAAATTTGGAAAGTAATCATGTGAACTTGGACATGGTTACCCCAAAACACCACATTGATCTAATAAAATGTTTATAATTAAATGTTTTTTATGTGAATGTGAATTTAACTCAACATACAAAAAATATTAACAACAATATTAATATTTTAATAAAATTAAATATATATGTTCTTATGAATAATGTTGTGAGTTTTCTGAGGGTAACATGATTGTAAAATTTGTCTTTGGTGAAGTACGTTATGATGCATCACATTTAATTGAGAAATATTTATTTTGAAATATATAAATGAAATTACTATAATAATAAATTAATATTTGAACTAAATTACATGTGAATGGTTTTGACTTGATAGATAAAAGAAAAATATGACATTAGTTCATTCGTATGATGTATGTTAGATATTCTATGATTTATAATATAATTATATTATGTTATGGTATCGGTCAAACTATTAACCTCTAATAATTAAAAATATTTGAGGACTATAATGGGGTATATCAATTTTCTATCTACTCAATAGACACATATGGGATTTTAATGTTCTTTATAATTAATGTAATATTAGTGATTCGTTTAATTATGTTATTCCATGAACATGATGAAATCCGATAAGATTTTATTTTCATTGGATACTGTGTTTTGTTGGGTATGTTATGTTATTGACATGGGTTAATTATATGATAATCATTATCATTGTTATAGTAATAAAAATATTTATCTGAGTGAGATGAGAATCATGGTGTCCTATCACACAAAACAAATCAATATTTTTTTTGTAGTTAATAAAATTTATTATTTAAAATATTTACAACTTACATATATTTACTCATTATCTAGTAGGATATGTTAGGGGATAGTTAGTTAATCCTATAATATTATAGCCACCCATATAATAAAAAAACCTTTATGCATGACCACTTCATGTCTTGTGGTGTAGGTAAAGGAAAATTACATGTGTTAAATCATAAAATCTTGACCATATAGAAAAAATATAGAAATTTGGAAATATTTAGTTTTTATGACTCGTTTTGGGGAAATCAATAATTAATATTACCTATGTATTTTATTTTAATTTTTATTTTGTTTTTATCAATATTATTATTTTTATTTTATAATGTTTGATTAATTGACTTGACATATATAATTTGTATTTTAGATATTCATCATATGTGGCTGGTTTCATGTCATTTATATTATAATTATAGTCTTTTATTCTTAATTATATTTTCATACTTAATTAGATGGTAAATCATCCCCCAATGATTAGAGTATACCCTAAATGTTAGATTCTAGAATTGATCGATCGATGTATATACTAGTGGCCTTGTGGTGTTCCACATTGGTGGCATGGTTATGTTGGAGTGGTGCATTACATGGTTTAGAAAAAGATTTTATGTTCCATCATTAACTGAATTAAAGAATGATATATTTTTTGGAATCCAAAGCTCATTTTTATTTATACATCGTGATAGAACCAATGTATTCTAGAATATTTAAGATAATTATTTTTTTCATAATATAAATTTTGAAATAATTGCATATATTTTAAGGTATTTAGAATTTTAACAGGTAAAGGTTGAATAGAAATTACACATGGGATTGATGAGACTATTTCTTATGTTGGGATGGGAGTGAGAAAATATTATAATATATTTTTTATGGGACTAACATATAAATAAAATAGAATAATTTCATATGGTTCGTGGTTGGTAGACTAAAAAATTAATCCTATTTCATTAAAATATTAAAAATATTCATCACTTTATCGAAAGAAAAGATATAAACAAGGTAAATTGTGAGGTTTCATGTTACACCACATTCAATGGTCTTTATCCATTATATAAGTTTCAATAGAGAAGTATCTAGTGGTGTTATGTGTATTGTTATATATTAGGTTGGATGAATTTTTGAATTTGTGGTATAGATGTTCCATTGGTATGGTTTTTTGTGGCACTACGGTCTGCGGTCTTGGGTTAATGCATCAGATTCTTCTCAAAGGACGTCTTTAGAAGAGGTTCAAAGAAGGGAAGTTTCACAGATCATGTTTATTCGTAATTGATGTTTGAGAGGGTATGGAATTTTCCATCGGTTCTATGCCGATGAATTTATGTACGGTTCTACTTATCGAGCAGCTATGAGAAGGTGGAAGCTCATCACAATGATTTTGATGATGGGGATGGGTCTTTCTTCGCATATTTGAATGGGATTGCTTTTGGATTTGGGATAGTGGACCGTGGGTCTTGATTTTAGTTATGCCTTTGAAGTCATTTGGGTTCTCCCTTACCCCTTAAAGGGGGTTTATATTAATAAAAAAAATTAATTTTCATTCATAATATCTAAAATTTCATTATTTATATTTCAAAATGTGATTCATTCTATGATAATTAGTTTTTTAACTCCATCATACTGATATTATGCTGGAAATAAAAGATAAAATTAACCATTTTAAGTTAGGGGATACAAAAGAGGGTAGATATAACCCAACACATATACATAATTATCAGAATGAACGAAAATGATCTATGTAGAAAAGATATTTTATGACTGGTATTTTAAAGTTAGTGATCATGTGTTCATTATAATACCTCATTGGAAAGGAATCAAGATCTTTAGACTAATATGAATTCTATTTGAAATATATATTAAATAATTTTCTATCATACATTAAATAAGAGTATTTGTATACCAATTGGATTAGAAACTAAAACTTCTCTAATATGATGAGGTTTTATGTATATTTGTTGTATAAGTATATGTCTATCGCCATAGAAATTTTCATTATTGATAGAGTGATGTTAGATATTGATTTATCACATTTGAAAAAATGGATAATATTATTAACACAAGGTACCAACTGTAAAAAAATTAGATAATCTAACTATTTATGGAGTTTTGGTCCATAGGTTTCGTGAAAAACCATGGGTACTTAAAGTGAAATTTAATAGGGGGTTCTTAAAATTGTTTTTCTAGTCTGTTATAGTTTTAAATTTAGAGGCAGATATTTAATGGATGCATGTAATAATCATGATATATAATTATATATATTAATTAATATATAGGTCATGATTAAAAATTTTTCCTTTTAAAAAAATAATTATAGAGTAAAGGAATTCAATTTTTCACTTTAAGGGGATGATCCACCATATTTAGAATGAAGAATGATTTTTTTGTTTTTTTTTATTATAGCATTATAAAAAAAATAAATAGATTTAATATAACTATTAAAAATAAATATTTAGGAACGAAAGAAACAAACAACATTTGTGTGAGCTATAAATCAACTCAATGTAGTATAAGATAGGTATCAAATATATATATATATGTAACACCCCATGATTTTATATGTGTTTCCTTTGAAAGAAAACATGAATTATTTGATAGTTTTCTCTTCACCCAACCCCGAGTGTATATAAATCATGATATTGTAAATAATATTTGCCTTGCCCTAAAATTTGAAGGTTTAAATAGTAATAACCACTTTATGATATATATTTATATTTTTTTAATACATAAATTTTATTTATTAATTCCTAATAAATAAGTACTCATTTTTTAGAAAATTCATTTTCTACTTCAAAAAGTTGTTTTCTTCAAAAATAATTATTATAACATTTTTTTACATGATCATTATACATTATTTGATCCATTTATAAGAATTTATTTTTATGAATTGAATATAAATTTTTAAATTATAATTTCAATATTCTCTTGTGGTTCATTTTTATGATTTTTTTAAAAAGGTTTCTTTTTCAATAAATTGTGAAAGATATTTAAAGAAAATTATTTTTATATTACAGTATATTTAGCATTATATTTTGAATTTTATATTAATTTAACATAATAATCCTTTAATAATAAATAATCTAATTAATTAAATAACAAATCAATATAATACTTTATTTTGATATAATTTATTTTTGTTCTTGAAAGCTTATTTAGCTAAAACCCATTTTTATGCACACAATTTGTTTTTATCATTTTAAATTAAATTAATTAATGTTTTTAAAGAAATTATTAGATTATATATTCAATAATATATTTGATCAATAATTTTATGCTATTTTCAAGGAATTTTATTTATGAAAATTATGTTTTTTACTTAAAGATTTAATCTTCTAAAACGAGGTTTCATTACTGATTATGTTCTTATTTTAAATCATATTTAGTAACTAGTAGAGATTGAATCCATTAAAAATAATTCAATATTTATAATTATAATAATTAGTGTAATATTATTTTTTCAACTTCATTTTTTTCAATGTAAATAATAATGATAGAAAAACTTTGTTACTATGGTTAAGGCTAACACATCATTACAAAGTGGTTAATAAATGATATAAGGGTTGGATTAAAACCTGCACTAATATAATTCATTTTTTTCCAATATATTTCCACTTTATACTATCTTACCTTTGAATCCATTTCCATTTGGATCCACTTTACGAAGAATGTGACCTTATATCATCGAAATCATTTATGAAATTTCATGTGCATCCCACTCCTCTTTTTTTAAAATGGAACCTCTTATCCTCCCTTATTCAATGAATTTGAGCATTATATATTATAAAATACTTACCCCAATACCTTAATAGAATAATTCACATTTTCCAATATCATATTCTCTTCTTTTAAGACCAATCCTATGAAAGTTAATGTGTTACTCAAATGATGTCTCTCAAAAAAGAGGTATAGATATTATTTAAGTTATTTCTGTTTTATCCCTTATTCTACTTCCAATGAAACAACTTTATGAATAATAAAATGATGAATATAGTTTCATCAATTTTATTATATGTTATTATGGTTATTTAAAAACAATCTACCACATCTTTTGAATCAAATGATAGAAGAAATCATTTCTTGTGCGTACGTGTGGACCACTGCCTCCACTAAGAAAAGCGATTCATTTTCCAACACCTTCCTTCACGTATGGTTATTATGATAGATTTATTGATTATATATTATAATAATGGTATAGGCTCTTGCTTGGCATCCAAAAGACCCAGGATCGAATCCGGGCAGGGGCGAATTTCCCAGGTACTGTAGCAGGTACTGTTGCAGCGGCGACTGTAGCAGTGGCAGCACTATAGCGGCGGAGGGACTGTAGCAGATATTGTAGCGGTGGCGGTACTGTAAGAGGAACTATATCAGCACGGGTACTATAGAAGTACTGTTCATCGAGGGGTCCTTTGGGCCAAAAAAAATGGGCTTTCAAGCCTTGTATTCAGGCCACTTGGCCTTGGGCCTTCGGGCTATGTAATGAGTCTCCCTCTACCCAGTCTAAAGAGGTCTTTGCTTTCAAATAATAAATTGAGGCTTCGGCCCCAACCTTTAAAAAAAACGGTTTTATAAGGTTGAGAAAATAATTACCTTTATTTCTTTCCATCCATTGAAAAGCGGAAACATCAATGGTGCATATATACATACTACCATCTACATGTAGGGTTGTAATTCATTTTTCATCACCACATTATATGAATTGTTATAATTATGAATATAAATTATATATATGATTTATATATATATATAGATGATGATTAAAAGTCTTGTTTCAAGGAACCACGATCAATTTTCATGGATTATAACCACCTAACCAAATCATACATGAAAATCGAAGTTGTTGACGACCAAAATGATTATGATAATGAATGATTATTAGTGAAAAGGTCATACGATGTTATAAGTAAAACGTTTCTTATATTATATGTTTTATTATTTTTAAATAGTAGAAATATAATCAAATATAAATTTATTATACAGGATGTTAGAGAACTTACGAATCATGATTGACTTGAGTTAAGGTTTTTATGTTAAAATCCCATTTTTTTCCTAGATTATTTATGATTATATTTTATGATTATGAAATTATAAGATCTATATCTCCAAAAAATTATATATTTTCTTATACCCATATTATTTGTATGAAATTTAATATTTTCTTGTCTTTTTCCTCTTTTTATGTACTCAATCAAATAATTGAATGTTTTTATGAAAATATGACCTTATTTACCCCTTCAATTGAGAATATTTTATCCACGTACATATATTTCATAAAATGACTTCAATAATGTATTTAATATTATTAAATGGATATTTTAGTCATTAAGAATATATTTTAATTCCATTTAAATTAATTAAAATGAACCTCCTTATCATTATACAAACATGGAACTACTTCCTTTTTACCAAAACTGTGAAATGAGTTTTTTTGTTAACATACACAACATGAACAACTCTCCCCACTTTCCTAAATAATAACCAATTTAAATAATCCTTTATAATTTTCTTTTGCTCTATTGAAATAGTAATATATACGTGACATTTTACAAATCTTTATAATCAAAATATGTTTTTTCATATAAAAACATATTTTTTCTCAAGAAATGTTCTATTGATCTTTTGAATGTATTTTTATCATTAACAACAAACTTTTATGTATATTTTGATTTATAGGTGATATTATATAGTGTTTCTGTATTTATTTTTTCCCATAATGTTTTCTGGTTATGATGACATAATGATTTTGAAACCCATATCCTTTCCACATGTTATTATTTAATTATATTATGCATGTTATAAGATCTTGTGGAACACATACGTATGGTTTTCATTATGTGATGGTTTGAACTGAAATTATATAGACTGTTGCTGAATTGGTAAAACAATGATATCTCCTGGGAAAATAAGGATGGTAGTGGGTGTCACAAAATTTAGTAAAGTATATTTTCTAATATGTTAGTCTTGGGAGTGAAACATGAATACAGAAATGATGCAATACAGAGTGAAGCCAGTACACAATGGTAGTTTTGGAAGTGATCATTGACTATGGAAATGATTTTAAATGTTTGTGTGCATTCCAAAAAAAAATATTCGGTGTTCTTATGATATATTTTCATAGATCGTGATTTATTATTTTTTATTGAACACTCTTATAAATTCTGACTTTTGATTGATAAAACAGGATTTCATGTTTCATGATTATGATATATGAAATGATGAGTAGGAGTTTATATTTCCCAGATAATGTCTTATTTCTATTATGCATATTTTATTCTTACTTATGATCATTTATTGATATATCTTATGCTTACACTTTTTGGTCATCTGATCTCTCCCTTTCCTAAGTTTCCCTTCCCCATGTTATGGAGAATTATTTTATGTCTGTTATGTATAATAAGATTAATAGTTGATAAAAAATCAATGGAAAATGATTTATATTTTTTTTACTAGTAGTTTATATATCCATGTTTCTAAAGAAAATAAACCATTTTATTTCGAGCGTAGATAATAATGATATGTAATGAATATTTTCACTAAAAATAATTATTATTTATGTATGAAGAGTAGCAGTCACTGTAGATGATATCAAATCAAGGTTTAGTAACTCTTAGAAACTATGACATGGAAATTTTAGTGATAACCCTTCAAATAATCCTATGTATAGGAGAACATCCTATTTTATGGTCAATAAAAGATTATGGTTTTACTAAGGAAATACAGCCTATTCTAGATACTTTATGTTGATATTGTTTTGGAATAAATGCATCTAGGGGTGATAACCCTGAAAAAACATGGGTGGGTATATCTCATCAATCATTAAGGTGCACCGTTAATGGGCCATTACTGTGCACCTTGTATGACACTCTTCTTGGATTCATCTGTTAGTTAGTATTTTAATTAAGTGACATCATTAATGATTGGGAAATATAATAACCACGAATAAAAAACGTTAAATCTATGGTGTCATATATTTAAATGAATTTTTCATTATTTTGATATCTAATAAATAATTTTCATAATTATATCATTTCCCAATATGATTATTTTTTCTCATACTGTATTTTTTGGATTAATCTAATCATTTGTACTAAAAGAACCATGTTCACACAAAATTTGATTGATAATGAAATGGTGTTTCCCTAAGAAACTAATTATTATAGAAGATATAATGAATATTCATGTGGTAATTCTTACATAAAATTTTCAATCAATAAATAATATTGATATATCAACTGATAAAGGGAAGTAATAACATATTTTTAATCCTTAATGAAGTGGGTGTATTCCTTATTTTACTTGGTTTTTTTCCACTATATTATATGAAATTTTATTGTATAAATAAATATATATTTTTTTTCTAAAGTTCTCAAAACATGTTAATTATATCTTACATATTAAAAATATTAAGGTAATGTGGAGAAAAGGGGGACTCTTATCAATAATAAGATGAAATTGGTAGAAATTATATCCATATACTTGGATGAGTTTGAGAAATTATTTTTCAGTAAATAATTTCTCGATATTTTTTAAAATATGATGGAGAAGGTATTATTTGATCTTAAGTAGAAGGATGATGACTCCATTGTTACCTATGATTCATATTTTACATGATATGTGATGTACAGTTTTGGTAATATTATTGAACTATAAAGTAAGGTTTACTGATTCTTATATACCATAAAAACAATTCTCAAAATGATGTTACTCATAAGAAACATATATAGTTATGAATTAATTTTTTTGATATGCTTACAAGGTGGAAATAGATATTAGATTCAACCATTAATATCTTGGTTTTGATAAGAAACACAAGATAAAATTATACTGAAATTCTAATGAAAAAAAAAACTATATAGTTAAATATATGTGTTTTTATTAATTCTGAATGTGTTGAAATAATTACAGAGGGTATTTTATTAAGGGGTATGATAAGTGTTTTATGTGTGGAAAATAAGTCCATCGTGGCATTGAATGCTAATACAGTGGGAGGTAGTTATCTAATGATGAAGACACTACTATAAATAAGGGCTTTAGCGGCCGCCATTTGGCGGCTGCTAAATCCCTTTAGCGTCCTCCTAGCGTCCGCCAAACAGCGGAAATTTTTGGCCTGTCGCTAAAGCCTTTAGCGGCCCCCAAATGGCGGCCGCTAAAGATCAACCCCAAAAAAATGCTATTTTTGGTCCATGATGCAATAGGCAACACGAAAGTCATCCACAAGCTTGGCTCACCGGCCATGGCGGATGCACGGCGGCCGGGGAGGGTTCGGGTTGGTTATGGGAAGTCGTTTAGTGGTGGGGTGATGTCGAGGGGGAGACCATAGGGTCACTTGAGGTGCACTAATGTGTTCGGGATGGCTGTAGGTGAGGTGGGGGTGGGGCGGTAGGGGGAGCCGCAGCGGCGGGCGACGAAGTGGAGGAATTGCAGGTCATGTTGAAGAAGATGAGAGAAAAATCCCAGTGATTTTTTTACTTCATTATTAGCGGACGCCAATTGGTGGACGCTAATACACCCTTTAGCGGCTGCCAAATGGAGGCTACTAAAACATGCAACGAAAAGGCGGGAAAAATCCCGCTGAATTTTATTTCAGTATTAGCGGCCGCCAAATGGCAGCCGCTAATGCTGACGCACTCAACTGCCTAGAATTATAGTAGTGAAAAGAGGAAAATATCGATAGAATGCACCACACATAGACTAATTATATAATTTCAAGGAGTTTCAACATTATACTTACTAGTAATTAATACTAAGAGATGATGATGATGATAAAAATTAGTAAACTCTTAAGCATAAGACAAATGGAAATATCGTGGGATCCATATTGTTGATGTGTGGTGTGATAACAATGTAGTACAATTTACACCTATAATAAACTCAATAACAGTTAATAACTTATTTGATTTATGTTCCACCCACTATATTGCAACTGAATAATTTTTTAACGGTTTTTAATTACCATTTCAAAAATTTGAAGTTAAAATAGCAGTAAAAACTCTTAATGGTTCCATAATCACAACTCAATTATATGAATCCTCTCGAATTGATATTTTTTGGAATATGATCCATGAAAATCATCTGATTCATCCTCTAGTATATTTTTTTGTTTTTCTTAATGAATTTGATTTCTATATATAAATTCCATATCAATTATCATGGAAGGGAAGTAACATTTTGTATTCTAAACCAACCTAGGATTATCTATTAGTGCGAGGATAAATATGAACAACCAAAGTAAATTATAACTATTTTATGTGTCTTAATTTGTTTTCAAATGGTGTATATATCTCATATGGTTGGTAAAAAATTAATCATCAATTATATTTCTATTGTATGAGAGTATTTTGATGCCTTTTTAAGAGAGTTTCATTTTCTTCCTTTTAATCATGAAGCTGGGTTTTCAATATAAATCATACACTATTGAATAAATATTTAAAAAAACATATTGAATGGCCTTTGTTGAGTTTTCATGAATTCAATACTATACTCTAAGAAAATATTGATAAGGTATTCAATCAACCATCTGCATAAATATGTGGTGAAATAATTATTTTTTAAGATTAAACATGGATCAATGTGACTATGACTTGATTATTAGGAACATAACAAGATGATGATCAACAATAAGCATCCTCTTCCAGGTAAAAATGATTAGTTTAGTAAATTATAAAGGGACCAATATTTATCCAAGATTGAGTTTTGATCTAGAAAATATCCATTAATGTTAAAAACTGAAGATATACCAAAAACAATATTTTGATCGATGATTAGACAATATGAATTTCAAGTCATGAAATTTTATTTTACAAATTCCCCCATTGTCTTCATGGATTTAATAAATATAATCTTAGAGATTACGTTCATCATTTTGTGGTACTTTTTAAAACATATATTATTATAAATTCTAAGAGTAAGGAATATCATTACGATTAGATGAGGATTGTACTGAAGTCCCAAATTAAGAAGAATTTATATGACAAATTTACCAAGAGTCAATTATGGATTCATAAGTATTTTTTGGGTCATATAATCATAGGATAATATATATCATTGGATTCGAAAAAGTAAAATGCTATTGAAAATTTGAAAAAAAAACCAATGGGACTTAGATCCATAGCTTTCATGGATTGGTTTGATATTGTCGACAATTTTTTAGGGATTCCCCCCCCCCCCCGACTATCTAACCCACTCACAAAATTATCTCATAAGAGTGTTACGTTTTGTTGAACTGAGGAATGTGTTGAAATCATGAGGGAACTAAATAGAAAGTTGGTCATTACATGATAAGTGAATTTTATATATACATTTTTTTTATTTTTTTATTGATTATTGTATTAAATTGATTAGTCTTTCCATGTGTTCAGTGGTTTAAAATTTATTATGTTTTATGATTGTCAATAAAAGATTTGTAAAAATAACTACATGTTGTATACTAAGAGTTTATATCACGATTATATCAAGTGAAACAGATCTGCACTAGATAATTCATGATGAGAATACATGCTATGAACTACAAGTAAATGATGTGAACTGAGAGCACATGATGTGGCCCAAGTCAAATAGTCAAAGCAGCATCCGTAGATTCAATCTGGTAGAGGAAAAATCAGATCTAGGGTACATGACCTGTAACCCAAGTACATGTCGTGTACATGGGGATGCATAGAGAAAAAAATAGGCGAATATTTCTATAGTTTTTTATGATAAACACATATAAATAGAGGCCTCCATCCACCATTCCAATATACTCTAGGAACTAAGAGAAAAAGAATGACACCAAGGGACAACCGACCGGCGATTCGAATTGTCGCTTCGACGCCTTTCTTCTTTAGGAACCCAAGATGCTCTCTCTCAGCATGAGAAAGTAATTCCTTTTTTTGAGTGGTGTCATTGTAGGGGGGTGTGTTTTTAGGGGTTATTTTATTTATATTAATCATGTTTTGGATTGTTTTGAACATCTTTTTTCAATACCAATCTTCTACTTTTCATAATTTCATGACCATTTCTTTCGATTTGAAGGGTATTATTTCATTGCATTAGTTAACCATCTTAGTTTGTGTATGACCATTACAAAATGTATGATGGATAAGTTTAAACACAGTTTTAGTTAAACTAGTTGTATGATTACACAAAGTATATGACCATTCCAAAGGTGAAATCATAGTATTAGGGAGGGATACCTAGACCAAGGATCCCTACTAACCGAACTCCGACACCAAAACTGAATAAATACACTTCCATGGAATCCCCAGCACACAAACCCCAAAATATATTGAACTTATAATGCCTCCCACCATGATATTCAACCTAATCAATCCTTCAGCTATTTATTTCATTTTCCAAATGAATTAAACACTTTATATTTCAATTTATTAATTAATTAATATATATGTTTTATCCCTGTGCATTTGACACTCATATTTACCATGTTCTACACTTTTATTTAGGTTTTTTGGGTCTGTATAAATTTCAAAATTTGGTTAGCCATGTAGTATTTAACGTTTCCCCACTACAGTTCAGTGGGCCTATGATCAAAATAACATGAAGTGGAGAATGGTTTTTTATTTATAGTAATGTGTCAAAAAAGTGGATGAGTGTATTTTTATGATGAAATATATGATGATATCTAATGTGTAATACCAATTTAGGGATTAGGAACAAAGCTATTCAACTCATGATTTTGAGTTAGCATCGAAAAAGGGGATGGGGTGTGTTTAACCATCTATCCATGTAAATATTAAAGAGTAACATGATGAGGAAGTGGAGGTATAAAATATGGTGAGAAATGTTACTTACTTCAACCTTGATTGGGATTGAATGATATGGATAAGGAACCGACTATGTGTCCTATTAGTATTACAACTGAACTATGAACTATTAGAATAATATCATAGCTCATCATTCATCATTCATCCTTGATGTATTACGATTTATAGATATCTAAAAGATTATTTCTAGTTTGACAAAATGAAGAGATATATTGTGGAGTATGTATCTTGGTACTTTTTATGTTATAATGTTAAGTCTTAGAGATAAAAATCTATTTGTATGTTACATAAATTACCCATGCTAGAACAGAAATGAAAAAACATTCCCATGTATTTCATCATCAGACTCCCCAAAACATCTAACCCCTATAATTATATTTTGGTGTTAGTTGATTTCTATATTCAGTTTACACACATCCTTTCTATCCAATAAAATTTCTCTCTTTTTAATCTTTCCAAGATATAAACTAAGGTAATATTATATGGGGTACCACGTTCTATTATATCTTATCGGGATATGTGGGTTACCTCAATGTTCTATAGAATTATTTAAGAAGCTCCAGATACATAATTGGGCTTTAGTACTACATATCATCCTCACACATATGGTGAGTATGATAGAAACATTCAAAACCTGGATGAGATGTTGTGATAATATTCTATAATATTCAAATGTTATTGGAATCAACAACATCCTCTAGTGTATATTTCATTAAATAATAGTTTTCAATAGATCATTATGATTAACACCCATTATTAAACCTATATAAAGAATTATAAAACTCTGATATAATGTGATGAAGTTGTATAAAAAAAGATATTAAGACCAAATCTAGGTGAGGATGTTTCTGATATGGTTACTTCCATTTAGAACCAAATCAAGGATTCTCAGATTCAACATAAGAGCTATGATGACTATCAATATAAAGATATATAATAAATTTTTTTATAAGGTTTTATTATAATGTTATAAATCTTATAATGATATGAGATTTGAAAAGAAGGGAAAGTTAATCCGTAATTATATTGGTCTACATGGTATTCTTGATCGAGTAGGGACTATTGAATATCACTTGGCACTCCCACAGAACCACTATCAATATCATGATATATTTCATGCATCTCTCCTGATGTAGTACATACTTGGTCCTTCACATGATCTAAAATCAATGGTTATACCACTGGAGAATGATCTTTCCTATGAAGAAAAATTGGAAGGAATCATGAAACATACAGATAAATTTATATGGAAAAATATAATCAACTTGTGATATTTATTTAAAGTAATTATAAATTTGAGGAAGCTTTATGGGAACCTGAGGTTGTGATGAAATATAGATATAAAAACAATTTATATGAGTGTGATGGAATTTTGAGTTTGAAATTCATTTTTTGGTTGGTATAATATAACACCCAAGTATCTTATATGTACTTACATTAAAATAAAATATAAACTGTTGGATAGCATACATCAAATGAAACTTAAATTCTATATGGACTATGATAGAGTAAATAATTATATCCTAGATATTAAATTTGAATGTTTAAATAGTAATGAAAACATTATGAAAAACATGTATAATGGTTTTTATAAATGAAAAGTAGTTTGTTAATTCAATGTTAATAAGTACTAAATTTTAATTCAATTTATTTTAAAAGTCAAAAATATGTTTTCTTCAAAAATGGGTTTTATTAAATTTTAATGGTTGATTTTATAATCAATTTATAAAATTTTAAGAAATCTTATTTTTTGAAATGAATATAATTTTTAAGTTAGCATGGTAATATAATCATTGGTTGAATTTTTAAAACTTTTGTAAAAAGACTTATTTTTTTGTAAATACTTAAAATGATGTTTGTTATAAAAATTATAATTACAATTATTTTGTTAAATTTATATCCATGTAACATAAGAATCCCTAAATTTTAAATTGTATAATTAATTATATTAGATCCAAAATGTACTTGGTTTTGATATAAGTTCGGTTTAGGGCATAAAAAACATTTTTTTAAATTGTTTTATGCATGCATTGTTTTTTATCATAATAAATTAAACTGATTAATGGATTTATTGATATTAATATATTATATAATCAATAATATATTTTAATATTCATTTTATCATTTTTTTAAGGAAATGAATGTAATTATAATTTTCTTATTCTTAAATATTCATTCTTCTAAACCATGTTTTCGTTATGGGTTGCAAGATTATTAAAAAGAAAATTATGCCTTCTATAGAAACTAAATATGGTTAAATATATTTCATATTAGAATCACAAAAATTAATATAATCTAATTGGGCCAAATTAATTTTTTTTCTGTAGTAAATATTAAAAATAGTAAAATCATGTTACCACAATCAAGGTTGAGAGATGTTTAATGGGGGAAAGGGTTAAAATAAGTGATATGTTCATGAATTCAACCAAAAATGATATAATTATAATTTATTTATGTTATAAAAACATTATATTATAATAAATTATAATATTTATCCATTTATATAGATATTCCCATGATAGAGACCATATATTATTGAAATATTTTGAGAAATTCTATGTGTTTCCCTCCCCACACTTATAAAAGGTCACATATTCTTTAACATTATTCACACATTTTGATCCACATATCATGGGAACTACCTACTCAAGATGAATCATATAAACCATTACATTATTCTAGATCATTTGTTATTTTCCAATGACCAATTCTTTAAGGCTTAATGAGTAAGAAAAATAGGTCTCTCAAAGAAGAGGAATAGATCTTAACCAAGCTCTTTCAATTTTATATATTATTATATGTGATATAAACATCTTTATCCATAAAAATGATTAATAATTTCTCATAAATATACTTATTTTTTCTTATTATGATTTAACAACCATTTACAACCTCTTCTAAATCATATGAGTGATGAAAAAATCACTAATGCGTCCGTTTGGACAACTGCATCCATGTAGAGATGTGATTCATTTTCCACATTCATCATTCATGATTGGTTATTATGATATAATTAATGTTTCTATTTGGTATTTATTTTTTATTAATGATTAAATAATGTTGAATTAATTTTTTCCATTCTTTCTTTCGACCCATAAAAATAAAAAACATAACTCTTGATTATATATGAACTACTGTCTCCACATAAGGATGTAATTCATTTTTCATCACTTCATTATAAAAATGGTCATAATTATTTATATAATGAATATATGTGGTATTTATATCATTATTAACTTCCCATATATGAATTAACAGTGATCTATGTATAAGGATCATAACCGTTGAACAATCATATACCTGAGAAATGAAGCAGTTGACACCTGAAATGATTATGATGATGAAATGTTATTAATGAATATGTGATAAGTTGTTATAAGTAACACATAAATGGAAATATAAGTATCATTATTATTATATTATATAATTATAATAAAATATAAATTTATTATACAAGAAATTAGAGAACTTACAATGCACGACAGACGTGAGGTAAGGGTTTTATATTACAACATCATTTTTCTAGAGATTGTCTATGCATAATTTTTTGATGATAAAATTATATGATCTTAGCTTCCAAAATGTTAGTTCAATTATTTCCCTTTGTTTATTTTTGGATATTTATTTCTTTTTCTTTTCATTTTCCTCTCTATAAGTACTCAAGAGACTAAATGAATGTTTTTTTGGAAAATCAACCTTGTTTTTTCCTTCGATGGGGTATCTTTTCTTCCATGATGGTATATTTTTAATGTATTATTTGAATAATGTTTTAAATATTCTAAAAAATTAATAAATTAATTTTTTAATATATTTTAATTTTATTAAAATGTTTTAAAAGGAACCTTCTTATCATTTTCCAAACATGGAACTTTTTCTTTTTACCAAAAATGAAAATGAATTTTAGTTTTAACGCACACCACATAAATGGATTTTCGCACCATTATAAATATTCTATAGTTTAAAGATTATATAATATGTTTCCTTTTTTTATAAATAAAATATTTTCCTTAATAATTTCGAAATTTATTGATTCTAAATAATGTATTTCAAATAAAAAGGGTATTTTCCTTAAGAAATGTTCTAGTAAATTTTAAAGGTATTTTTATCGATAAAAAAAATTTGATGTTTCTTTTTATTTAATGGGGTTATTATCCAATGTTACCATATTTCTTCGTTATTTTAATGATGTTTCATTATGATGATGAATTGTTTATGAATCCTATATCCATTGAATGGGTTGTGATTTGATGATATGATGAATGTTTTATGATCTTATGACACACATATATATGGTTTTGATTATGTGATGGGTGGTCCTAGAATTATATATATATCCAATGCATTACATAAAAAAGGGTATATCATTAGATTATAAGTACTGGAATGAGGAGTGAAGTCAATTTTGTAATGGAATTTGTCTGAGAAGATAGAATTGGAAATTAACATTAACAATGTAAATAATGGAATTTTTAGGTTGGAATAATACACAAATAAACAAGTGGGGGTGAATTGTGTCTTTTCAATAATCGTGATTGATTTTGATTTTATCCTTTTTTGTGGTTAATTTATATATATTAAATACTCTATTATTTATTTAGTATGAGTATCAGATAAATAGTAAATAATCATGGAACAATTACTATAGTGGTTCGGGGCACAAAGATCCACTATTCCACTCCACCAACACTCTCTCTATAATTTTTGTGATTTTCATTAGAAAGGTTCTCTTATCACAAGACCTTAAAAAACAGAGTAATAGTTATTGAAAATTTTACAATAAGTCTTTATAGATCCTTGTGGTTCTTTTATAGGGATGAAAATTCTCCACATCTTATTCCAAGATTTTGATACTCTACCAAAATTGATTCAAAGCATCGGAAAACTCTAATAAATAGAAACAATTTTATTTTATTAATAAAAGAGGTTCATGATCACAGTTATGAATCTTCTTCTTTAAATATTAATGTCTTCAAGAATTAGTAGCATTGATGAGATCATGGTTTCGAATGATCTTCAATAAAAACAACAAGAAACAAACAATGGCAGTTACACGACATGAGGTTGAAACATGTATGTCTCTAAAGTGTAGCTTCTTCATAATAACAGTCATTCGATATTTTGTATCTCTATAAAAGTTATGTATTTAAAAAGATATTTTACATAAAATATGATATTAAACTTATATAAAAATAAAAAATACTCTATCCAAATATATAGAAAACATGGATTTCATTCGTTTGAGTAGGTCCAAGAAGTTCGCCTGAAAAATCACACCCATTCAAATTAAAATCATTCAAGGGAGTAGTACATTCCCTTATAAATAGGATAAATTTACTCTGTTGAATACAATAATTTTAATTGGTCATAAATTAGATTTTAAATTATTTTTCCTTCCATTGAGACGAATACAGTAATAATAAAAAATATTGTTAATTACAGACTCTGTCATTGAATAGTCAAACATAGGATCCTTTATATAATGAGAAAATAATTATATAGGGTTACATTATGTAATGTTAAAAATTTAATTGTATGGTTCTAAATTTATGGTTTTCTGAAATTTATGGTTGAAAGTGGACAGTTGGTTACAAAATTAGGGTTGATAAATATTACATTTCATTCCTCAAATGTAAGGTTCCTTCTAAACATAGGGTTCATGACCCATTATTTTTTACAAACATATGGTACATAATCCATATGTGTTACTTCAAAAGTATGGTTGTTGAACCATACATTATGCTTACAAACTTAGTGTATGAAAATTGTTTCTAGGACAATTTCAAATACATCCTAAATACTTTTAGAAATATTTAAACCCATATATAAGATAATATTCACATGAAATGAATTCCTGAAAAATAATTAAATTTATTCTATAAGTAAATAAATCAAGGAAATTTTGGAAAATCATGATAAATAATATTTATAGCATATTCTTGGGATAATATATTCTAACTGTATTTACCTTTTTATGATCACAAAACACATAGCACAACTTATAGAAAATATAGGAATTATAACCAGAAATGAAATAATATCATAAAAATATATATAAATTATAGTTATTAAAAATTAATTTACACAGAAATTATATTCCATTCAATTAAAATAGAAACTGGTAATATAATAGAAATGTTGTTTACACCCAATTTTCTCCCATTTTTTATGATATTAAAAAAATTATTTGAAAATGGATTAAATAAAATTCAATGTAGCACATCACTATAAATGAATGTCATATTCTTCGTAATACTAATATGATATGTTTTTTGGTAGTAGAAATGGAATGAAATAATAATAAATAGAAACATCTAAAAACAAAATATTTTTTAAAAAATATTTTTATTATTAACAGAATCATTTTTTCTGAAAAATGGTTAAAATATAGGAATGGATGAGGGTGATAGGTAAGGTTTAGAAGAGGATATAAGAGGTAGTGAATATCGATCATCCTGAAGAATATCCTTCAACTCTGCCACTTGTCCTTATAAAATTTGAGTAATATTTTCAGAAAATTGTAACATCAAAATCATGGAATGTTGACCAATTATTAATCATTCAACTAAATTCACTTTCATAAACTCATGAATTTTTTCTTATAAATGAAAAAATTGTATGGAATTATCAAAAAAATTATTAAGAATATTCATTATTCTAGGTTATCCTGATGCTATCTTCTCAGTGATATCACTCTTGTTTCAAAAAAAATTAATAGCATAATATAACATTGAAGTATATAGATTGGTTAATTGACAGTAGTAATTCCAATTATAATAGATAAAAAACGTCTAACTAAATTTGTAGAAGTTTGAGGTGAAAATGTATATTCTCTAGATTTATTGGAACTACTTCTACTATATTCAAACTAACTCCCTAAATACCTTTTCAAACATCTGAGATCTATTATAGAAAATATTTTATTTGGAGACTACAAATTGATCTATCATTTCTTTACATAAAACATAAAAATATGTTCTTGAATCTATTCCTTATTTTATATTATTTAGATAATCTTAAATAGATTCAAAGTGCACTTAGGGAATAGTTGTACTTCTCAAATCATCCAATGATTATCTTGTAGACTATAGTTCAATTGGAAGATGTAAATTTTCTTCCTACAACTTTTAATAATTAACAAAAAATTCATCAATTCAATTATTCAAAGAATCATAAGATTCAAATTATTAATATTTGGATGGTTTTCCTTTGTTAACAAATGTTAAAGATTTTACTTTATCTTTCTCACTAGTGGTGGATAATTTAATTTAAAGAACCTTTATATTCTCAGCAGGTTCCAAATATTATTTGTCAAAATATTTAGAAAAATAAAAAATTGATTGAGTCTCAGCTAACATTATAGTGTCAGTTACTACTCGTTTTGTTTGATAATTTCCGTGAGAAATATCTGAAACTTTCTATTCAACACAATCTCGGTGATTTTAATTTTCACGAGGAGACTCATTATTTTAATTCTCATCTCTATTTTTAGAAATGGAATATTACACTTCTCTAATTTCTACATGATTTATAAGTTAATGTTCCACATGATTAAATGAAATCCCTAAAAACATTGGTTTAGTAACTTCACCATTTCTATAATCCTATTCATCTAGTGTCTGAACAATAGGAGCATGATATGTTGGTTCATCCACTAGTCTAGGATAGATGACTTGGGGGCCTACTAGTCGCTTCTTTAAAATTTTCTTCCACATATTGAGGAACATCTCTGACTTATTTTGGATTGGTGGCATTATATCTAATTTAATATCTTTGTTTGAACTAAATTAAATGTTCTAGATTCTGTAACTTCTTCTTCTCAAATTCAGACTGCACAAACAAATCTCATCATTCCTTTTTCCCCCTGAGAAATAGGAAGAAATTCATGTTGATCTTATGCACCAATATGAAACTACATTACTCTAAATATTCTCCAAAAAAATATAATATCACCTAAAAGTTCATACATTGAATTTTTTTTTGTGATGATAGTTGTTGTGAATCGGTACACCTTGAATCATTTTTAATTTATACAACATCAAATAAATTATCCTTTCTTAAGGGTAAAAAATAAACTCTTTCTTCTTCTTGGTAATGTTGATGCATGTACCTTAACACTTACCTTGTGTTATTAAATGTAATATCAATCATCATAAAAAACATCGTATATTTTTTGAGATAAAAAATATTCTCTAGATCATAAATGATGGGATTATTTCTTAGTAGATAAACTTCAAAAATAACTTTTGGTCACCATCATTATATTTTAAAAACATTTTCTTATTATGGTAGAGTTGAAGAGAAATTAAATTATATCCTTTAAATTATGTTCTTTATTTTCAATTGAATGATTATTGAAATAAAAATCCCCTTTATGGGGATCCTGAAAACATTATCTATTTTGGCTGAAGAGATAGAAAATCTCTTAACAATTAACTAAGATACGATGATGTCCTCGTGTCACCAAAACTGAACAAAGCATTTCTATAAAATTATTTTACTTATATAAAAACAATAAACTCAATGTTTCCTTTAGTAAGAATAAATTATAGACCATTAAAACATAGTGATTTCTTTAGAATAATATATTTTAGATAGATCCATTTGAAATAAATAACATTTCATGGAATTATATTTCTATAGGTCACATGTTTTTGCTCCATTTTCACTCTATTTCTCTTTGTTTTCCTTAATATTTACTTGTAATCATCAAACTTTATTTGAATCTAATGGTTTAGGTTTAGATTTTAGGTTTTTGAATTAATAATGTGTGCTCTGGAAGTCAAATGAGTTTTAATATTGTTGATAATAATGAGAGAGAGAGGGGGGATTTTTTGATGTTTTTGGTGATTCGTGTTCTGATTTCTCGAGCCAATTACTCACTGTAATCATTTTTAGTTTTTTAATTTTTAAAATAAATGATTTTTTAAAAATGAAAAAAATTCAGGTTTTACTTAAACAACTATGAAATAAATAATAATCGAATAAAAGAAGAAAAAAATCAATAAAAATTTAACCAAACAAATTAATAAAAAATTATTCAAAATTAAATATTCCTAACACCCTCGTAAGAAAATAAAAACTATCTTTGGGAAGTGGTTTAGTAAAAATATCAACAATTTGATATTTTGTAATTATATATTATAAATATATATCCTTTTTAAGAACATATAATATTAGAAAATGATGTCGTGTATCAATATTATTGGTTCTTGAATGACTTAAAAAAAATTTGAAATATTAATTTCACTTGTTTTATTACATTAAAAAGGAATGCTATTTTAATTAATTACAAAGTCCAATCAGGTTCGTTTTATCCACAACACTTGTGCATAGAAACTACCAGTAGATATATTCTGCATCAACTATTGTCCGGGAAAAAATGTTGTTTCTTATTTGAACAAGGAACTAAAGATTTTCATAACAAGTGTCAGGTTCCAGATGTATTTTTTGAATCTAATCTACATCCTCATAAACCAGCATCTAAATATGAAATTCATGTATAATAATTATATTTAGTGTAATGTAGATATTGAAAAAATGGTTCCTTTTAAATATCTAAAAGTTATTTTAAAAATAGTGAGAAGGTATTGTTTTAGGTTTAATTGAAATCTTGAAAAAAAATATAAATAAAATATTATGTCATGTTTCTTAGAAGTATGATATAATAAACTGTCAATCATACCTTTTAATGACATGTTTTCAACTAGTCTTCCAGCATCATTCAAATAAGTATTTAGATTAGTCCACAAGGAAGTTCATTAATTCTAATTATTTCTTTTCAAAGAACTTATTGATAAATAAATAATTTATTATAATTAAATTAAATAAATTCCATAACATTTTTGATATATTTGGAATCCAAAATAGAAATTTAAATCTACCAACATACTCATTTCAAATTATCTTTTCATAATGTTTGAAAAATCATTTCAAATATTTGAACTTGTTGAACCAAAAATAATATCATCTATATAAATTTGTTCTAATAATATAGTAGAACAAATGAATTTCTGAAAAATAATAATTTATGTTAACCCTACGAAAAACCATTTTAAATCTAAAATGATCTTAGTCATTCATACCAATCTCTAGGTTATTGTGTAAGGAAATAAAGATATTTAGTAAGTTTATAAACATGATTTGGTAGATGAGAGTTTTCAAAAATGGGTGATTTCTCAACATAAACATCCTTTATTAGGTATACATTTAAAAAAGAAATTTTACATCCATATTTTATAATTTAAAATTCAAATTAACTACATAAGTTATAAGGATTATAATAGCTTCTAATCAAGAAAAAATTGCAATGTTATCATCAAATTTTATCCCTTATCCTTGGTCATATCTTATTTTTACTAATATACATTTATTTATAGGAATTATCCCTTGATCATGTTCTTTATTTCTAAAAACCCAACGCATTCATATTAAAATAAAATCAGTTGGAATGTAAACTAATTACAAAAAAATATTTATGATGAATTCATTAAGTTCTTCATTCATAGAAATTAACCAAATTTCATCTTTTAAATCATGTTCTATAGTCTGTGGTTCTAATTATGATAGTATGGCATACAATTTAACTAATTTTCATACATTTATTCTAATTCTTACTCTGGTTTCTAAATTTCCTATAACAATTTCAAAAGGATGATATTTTAAGGTTCTATATTGTCTATATAAGATACATTCAGGTTCATCTTCTTCATATTATTCTGGAAATGACTGAATTATATTTATATTATTTTCAAAATTAGGCATAGGTGATTCAACCATCATATTGTCTAAAGTTTCAACAAACACATCTATTTGATAATTTTTTTTATCAAAAGAAAAATTTTAAATAAACTTCGCATGAACATGTTCTTCAAGAATCATTAAATTTTTATTATACTCTATATAGGCTTTAGATGTAACATAATATCCTAGAAATATTACCTCAGTAGACTTCATATCTAATTTATGAAGGTTTTACTCAGTATTAATGATATATACCTTTCATCCAATTATATTGATTTAACTCACATTAGGTTTTATGTTATTGAAGAGTTCATACACTTTCTTTTTAATAAGAGTTGTTATTAAAATTCTATTCATGATATAGTGAGCTGGGTTTATAGCTTCTACCAAAAAATAGGTAGGAAGACTATATTCATTTAACATAGTCCATGGCACTTGTTGAATATATATATGTCTTCTTTCAAAAATTCTATTCTTTTGAGGTGTTCTTGGTCCAGAGATTGTGTGATTTATGCTTATGTTTGATAACAAATAATTAAATTAATTATTATAAAATTATCTACGATGATAAATTCTTGTTGAAATTATTTTAAAATATTTTTCATTTGTTTCAATTTTACAAAATAATTAAAATAAAGAGAACAACTAACATTTATGTTTTATAAAAAAACTCATGAAAATATTGAAAAATCATAACTAATAAATAAACAAATAATTTTACAGCAAAACATGTTACCATGTTTCGTCTAAAAATCTAGATGGGTAAGTTCGAATGGTTTAGATGTAGAAATTTTGTTAATAGATTTGAAAGATGATTTTTGTTTTTTTTTCAAATCTTTCATGCATCATAGAATATATCATTATCAAATTTAAGAATAGTTAAATTATAAACTAAGTGTTTCTTATAAAATTTATATAATGTAAATTCATAGCAATGTCAAAGTCTTCTATGCTAGATCAATGATTTATTTTTCTCAATAGTTGAACAATTCAATTTTTCTTTACACAAGGAATCATCATCAAATGTATGAACATTTTTGTTCTAAAAACTCTAAATTTAAGCAATTTATATTTAAATACTAAGAATGAATTATTAGAGAAATCAACATAAAAACCATAATGATGGAGTTGATAAATACTTGTAGGTTTGTTCGTGATCCCTTAAACATATAACATTTTGTTTATTGAAATTGTATTTGGATCTCCAATGGATCAAACACAAAAAAATTTCCCATTAGAATTTTCTCCAAATGTGACTTGTCTTCCAGACATTTTTTTCTTTTTATGAAAATTGGAAGAGTCAACACTCGTGTATCTTGATCAGCCACTATCTATATAGCATATATCATTTTTTCTGATGACTTTTTTCCTAAAAATATTTTTTAACATAAGTTTGTTTCAGTACCCATATTTTCTTAGTTCTAGCTATTTTTGCCTGAAAATATTTGGGAATCTATATTTCCTTAATTTTACTAAAATTTACATTACTTGTTCTAGACATATTTTTGGAAACAAAATACTTTTTAATTCCCCTTATCTAAGGATATATTAAAAACTAGTTATTAGAATAATTTTCTATAATTCCATAATAGAAACATATATTGTTTTATGAACATGGAATAAATAATTTTATTACAAATTTAAATTTTCTCCCTTTCTTTATATTCTATATTTTCTATTTTTAATAAAATATTTCCTATGAATTTCATTTCAATATTTTACCCATTTAGTTAATATACTGGAAGTAATTTTAAATTATTCTTCTTTATCATGTTATTATTTTATTTTATTTTCAGGAACAATAAAATTTTATGTAGATTTATTAAATTTTTATATTAATTCCTGATTATGTTTTATCATTGCAACTTTTCACTTAAAAATTATCATGAATATTCATTTTAGAATTATTCTTTCAGACTAAACATTCATATTTTTTTTAATCATTGAGAAATATGAAGCTAATTTTATACCTGAGAAACTATTAGAATCAAAAGCTGATGAATAAAAAGATTCTATCTTATCATAGTTCATTGACAAAAAGAACTTGATTTATTTTGTATTTTTTGGGTATTTTACTTAGTTGGATTTTATAGAGATGTTGGAGTCATCAAACACACTCCAAGTAGCCTTTATATCTCTCTTATCATTTTGGTCATAATCATCTTTCTTTTAACTTTTCATTTCTATATATCTTCTTTTTTCTTATAACTATAGGAAATTATATATGATATGACACATCTTTTTAAATATTTATAATCTTAATTATTTTGATCAATTTTCATATTTATTGAAGAATTTATTAAAGCCTTGTTTTTTCTTATAAATTGTGGAAAATTTTCTAGATAAATGATCCAATTCAATTTCTGAATCAGAGAAATCTATATCTGAGTAAATTCACTTATTGATCTGATTGTGTAATTTTGGTTCCTAAGGGAGAAATATCATTGACTATTCCTATAAATTTCCCTTTCATCTAGGATATAGATTCACCATCAATGATTATAAAGGTTCCAATCTTGTTTTTTGTAGTATAATAACTCAATTATCTGAGAATATCATTTCTTTCTTAAGAAACAACAATTTTATTCCACATTTCATAAGCATTAGTACATTGAGATACTCTAATGAATTAGTCTAGACCAAGTCAAAAAAATAATAGCATTCATTACATTTGAATTTGGTTAATAATCATCTTATTGGCAGTATCCCATGTTTTTTTATCATATATTTCATAATGAGTGATAATATTGATATATACTTTATATCCAAGATTTTTTAGATATATAATCATATGATATTTCCAACATCCATAGTTATAATTATTGTAGTATGGAGTATTTATAATTGACATATTCTCTAGGATCAACCATTGATATCTGTCTTTTTATAGACCTTATATTTTTAGCTTTTAAGAGATTATCTAATTTAAGGAAAAAAGAACTCCTATGATAGAAATTGTCAAGTCGTAATAATACAATGATAAAAAAGTTAGGGTGAATATTTTTTTTATAATCTTGATAGATTTTTACTTCTATAATTCATCATGGTTTATATATATATTAATTATTCTATTCTATAAGTATTTCAAGAAATAGATAAACATCAAAGAAGAAGAAAATAATTTGTATAGTGGTTCAGGGAACCAAAATCTCTTAGTAAACTACACCAACTCTCCCTCTATGTGTTTATTGATTTTCACTCGAAATGTCATCTTCTCAAAATTCTTTAATAACTAAGCATAGGTTTTTGAAACCATTAAAATAAGTATTTACATATCCTTATGGTTATTTTATAAGGAACTTTATTCTCCACAACATAGTACAAGATGCTAATTCTCTTCCACGATTGAGCCCGAGCAGTCAAAAACTCTAATAAAACAAAATATTTTGATTTCATTGATTAAATAGGTTCATGATCATAGTTGCAGTAACGAATAAAATAATAAAGATATTCTTCTTCAAGGATAAGTTTCTTTAAGAAATAATAGCTTAGAAGAGATCTTGGTTGCAAATGATCTTTAATAAAAATAGAAAGAAAAAAATAGGAGTTACAAATCATGATGTTAAAAAATATAGGTATCCAAAGTGTAGCTTATTCTGATTAGTAGGTTCCTTTGAAAGTTTTTTTCTCTATAGTAGTTATATATTGAAAATTTTATTTAACATATAATATGATATGATCATTATATAAAATGGAAAAAATACACCTTCCATATATATAGAAAACATTTATTTTCTTTCGATTAATTATATCCAAGAATGTCTCATGGAAAATTGAAATCATTTTAATTTAAATCATTCAAGCTATTCATATCATCCCTTATAAATATGAATCATTTTCTTGATTGAATATGAGACTTTGAATCAGTCATAAAATATCATTATAATGATATTCAATGTTTTTCTTACCATTGTATAAATCATAGAAAAAATAATTAATTTTAAACTTCATCATTTATTAGTCAAATTTAGTGTTCTTTAATGTAATTTCAAAATCAAAATATAGGGTTACTTTAGGAAATGAAATAACCATAAGGAATTTTTCACAATGTATGATTATTCACAAATGTGTGGTTTAGAACGTATGGTTGGTTACAAAAATACAATTTATAAAAAATACTTACCTTTTCTCAAATTTAGGGTCCATTCCAAACATAGGGTTATTGATCCCTAATTTTTCAACAAAATAGGTTATATAATCCATATGTGTTATTTTAAGCATAGTGTTTTCGAACCATACATAATGCTTACTAATGTCAAGTATGAACAATATTTCCAAAATACCTTAAAACATCCGGAATACTTTAATAAATAATTGAATCCCAAAAATATGATAAGATTCGCATGATATATATATATATGAATAATAAAAGAAATCAACACTAAATAAAACAGGGTTATTTGGGACTTCAAAACCAATAAAATTTATATATTACTTTTGAGAAAATACATACACAGTTGGAATGGAGAGTGAACCATATCCACTATGATTGTCTTGGCAGTTATCCTTGACTATGGAAATTATTTTAAATGATTATGTTCATGGAACAAACATATGTCTTATTATTTTGATATTTTTTCATGGATCTAGATTTCCCATTGTTCATTTATCACTCCTATGTCTTATATCATATTATTGATAATGTAATGCCTCTTATTTAATAATTATGGTTAATGTATTAATGGGTTTGATTTTTTATTTTTAAGGTCAAGCTTTCATACATATATTTATATAATATTCTCACTTTTTATCTTTGATTGATATATAATATATTAACCATTATTAATAATCTGATATCACCCTTTTTTATGTTTCCCTTTCCTATGTTAGGGAGAATGTTTTTAAGTAATTTTTGAATAAGAGGGGTTCTAATAATGAATATTTCTACTAATAATGTATAGTGTTTTTTATGAAAATTATGCTTCATTATAATTAGAATTATAACTAAGAAATAAACCTAATTTTAAGTCTACTGTAATTCATTATGATGCATTAAAATATATTTAAAGATTGTTTTGGGAAATGATATGTGTACTTTTGTTATTTAAATGGAAAAAAATTATTGTAATGGGTCACGTAAAGGTAACCATTATATTATTATTAGGGTACTATTACATGATTATTGGGGGGATCCATCATATGATAATTATATATATATTAAATATTATAAATAATTGACTATGTATATAAATCAATGTTACATATATACATTATAATATATTTTTCTGTGTATTTAATTGTATTTCTTCTAATTATTTTCTAATATATATCACCTTGAATAATTTATTTAAAATTCATTTATAATAATAATTTATTATTTCTAATTTTTTAAAAATATTAAAATTTGGAGGACAATAATGAAATATATTAAAATATTATATATGATACAATAAGGTAAATATTTAAAAAAATCATCCATCTTGAAATCATTATATAATTTCTTCTTACATGATTATAATATTACCCTTATCCTTATGAATAATGACTAAAATTATTAAAGGATAATAATTTTACATTAATTTATTTTTTATTAAAAAATTATACATTCCTCTACCCATAAATTCTTATTACTTCACCTTATTCTACTCAAAACAATATTAGATTTATCAATAATATTTCTCTCTCTCAATATCAAAGTTATTAGTAAAATTTTGGGTGTAAAGTTAAGTGGTTTAGGTCCAAATATGGATCTACATGGTGTTTTTATTGTAAGGAGTTTCTTAACTATTATCTCATTTAATTTTTTGTTACATATTTTATTTTCTAAATAGTTTATATTCTTTTCAATTTTATCTTGAAATTTTATTTTTGTATAATATCTAAATATGCGTTCATGTATTCTTGGTATTATGGATATGATAAAATAAATGATACTCTATCAAGAAATATGATATCAGGTTGTCTTAGGTCAAATTATCACTAGAATGTCTAAGATTAATATTGATAATGTTAAGAAGGAAACATTTGTTATATTAATTTATATACAGGTATTATTTCCATGAATAATTTATCTATATAATGATTTTATTAGATGCATGAGATAAAAAGTATTTATATCGTGACACTTTTTTGATCACTGTCATGATATCTCGTTAAATGAAAATTTGAAACACCATTATTTTATATTGTATACTTCCATAATATTCCATTATATATCCATACCTTTTTAGTTTTTTATAGGAAATATTTCCCCCAATCATTATTTTTATTTGAAAGATGATTTAGCATCAAAAATTAAATCCATTGTTTCCAATAATATGATTTCATTTAAATTCGTGAATGTAATAAGGTTTTATCCTAGAAATAAGAGTCCGCTCAGTACACTATGAATATTAAAATTTAGTTTCTATAGATTTATCAAAATAAAACATCATATTATTTATGTTTCTCATAGAATCATATTGATTTTTTATAATCCTCTATTAATTTATTCTCCATCATAAAAACATCAATATCAAGATTTCAATTATTTTCCCATGTTTATCAATATATATTTTTATTAATCTAATTTCATCCAAAAAATATTCATTTTCAAATAATAATATCTGAATTATCCTCGATTTATTGTATTATTTCTTAAACAGATTTATCTCTATTTAAAAGTTATATTGTTATTTGATCCAATATTATAGTTTATTTCTCTATATATTATCGACACGTAGTTCATCACCTCAAACTTCATTGCATGAATATTTATATCCTCCATTATATAATGTAGAAATTTTATTTATTTTACATTTTAACTATATTCATAATTAGTTTCAATTAATTTAGTATAGATATATTAATTTTTAATATTCAGGAAAAATATAATTTTATTTTAAAAAAATTACATTTTTTTAAAACATTTTGTGTTTATAAGATGGGAAGTTATTGAATGTTTTGATTTTTTGGATTAAATTTTTTTATCTTGGTGATCGGTTTTAAATTTTTTTTCTATAATATTTTGGTTCAAAATGATTTTTATTGATACATAAGTTGGTGGAAGATTGTTTCTTTTTAATGGTATTGAAAAATTCAAATTATACCCCTTGAAATTAAGTGATCATCTCCAACTATCTTAAAAAATTATAATGTGGTGGAGAATAAAAAAAAAGGGACATGGCATGTCTATTTATAGTGGTTCAAATCACAAAAATCATTTAGTACACTCCAAAAATTCTCTCTCTATGATCCTGGTGATTTTAACTAAATATGTACTTTTATTTGGGGACCAAGACAATTGAGTGATGGTAATTAACACATTAAAATAAATCATGTTCTTTTATAGGAAACCTTGACAACATCAACTTATTAAAATAAGTTAAAACCCCAGTTACACTAAGTACATGTTGTTGAAAATTTAGTTGAATGTTATGAGATATTTATTGTTGAAATAGATTCATCACACATCAACATTAGTAAATTATTGATGTATATGATCTTCAATAAAGAACACATATGCAGCAAATAGATCGTCAATGTCATGTGGTATTCTTGTTCATTAAACAACAGTAATAAAATTAACATAATAACGCATTTCTTTCAATTTATACTGATAAATAATAAATATTTATAAATAATTATTTTCAATCTTCTTAAAATTTTGAATAGCGTAATTAATCATTTAAGAACTATTTTTTTATTAGAGGAAGAGTCTTCAGTCATCACATTTGAACATTCCATAGAAATATTTAAAATGAAAATTAAAAATAACTAATAGTTCAGTAGCTCCTCCTACATTGGAAATTATAAATAAATTATATTTTGTTCTATCAAAAACATAAAAAAAATATATCACATCACCTATATTATTTTCATTTTAAAATTAAAACTTCAAAAAAAAGTCATTTAAATTTAAACTCTTATGATGTTTCAACATCATTTTTGTTGAATCCTGCTTTGAAACATATTCAAATTTATATTCTAAAAATCCCTTAAAATAGAAAAAATAATCCCTAAAATCGTTCAAAAACATCTATTTAAAATTTCAAATATTTAAATTTACATAACCAAGAGTCCTCTGACTTCTCTTGAAAAAGATTTTAAAATAATCAGATGATTTTTCACTTTAATATATCCACCAAAACCATAGTGAATTGATATATCGTAAAAACTAGTTTTTTAATTTTTCATGACTTTCACATATTTATTTTAATTGGGTAAACAATATTATCTATAATACATGTCAAAATATTAATTTAAATTTTGATATTGTGAAGGAATAATCCTCTAACTTCTTCATTCACTAGTTCACAAATACCATGTTTCGGGTGTTCTCTAATTCCTCTACTCACTATTGTTTAATTGTGATGATTCAAATTCATAAAGTCTAACTAGTATTTCTCCCACTGTTCCACAATAAAAATTTATCTCCACGATTAAAATGTTTTAAAAATCATTATTTCAGCATGATATAACCAAACATCCAATTATACTCTTTTATGTGAGTTCATCCACATTATCTTCCCCTCTAGTCGGAAAAAATATTGAGTTTATTATGTGTATTTCAAAAAATCATCCACAATATCCAAACAATAAATAATTCCATTTTTATCTCCTACGTATCATCTTCTCTACATGGGGTGCATGTAGATTTCCCTTTGTACCATGGACATCTCATGTCTTGATCTTAAGGTAGGATAATAAGAGAATTTTGGACTCTATAGATTTGTGTATGAGTTACAGTTCAAAATGTGATTTCATAACTAGAAGTGTTTTAGTTTGTAAAAAATTATAAAACATGCGCCCCATATTCATGTACTGTAAATCATTTCCCAACTCATAGTGTATAATGTATCTTCTTAGTTCATCATTAATACTAGAGTGAGTTCCACTACAACAACAACAATGTGAGGTTCAACATCAATGGTAATTTAGGGAACAACATATGAAATGTAGAGGTTATTTTACAACCCATAGGTTCATGAACCATACATTAAACATTATCATAGGATTATTCCAATACCAATATAGGGATAACCATATTGGGATGACTAACATTTGGATGAATCATTCTGAAAAAATGTATTGTCCACAATGATAAATGTCCCTCATTTTACAGTGGCCTTTAACAATAGGTTCAAAGTTCTTCCCATAAGACTGATATTTAGGAAATATCAAGACCTTTATAACTGATCAATAATCACATAAATATATCTTCCTAATCACAATATATTATCAAAATTCATAATCATATGAATATATGAAATAAAAATACTTTGAAAAAATGTCGCAGAATAGCAGATAATTTTTTGAACATCAAAAAACAGTTTTTTCCTTCCATGTAAATTAAAAAAATTATGATACATTTCTTTGATATATATTTCAAAATGTTTCATGTGATTCATATATTTTTATCTCACATAAAAATTGAGAGATAAATGTAATCAAAATATATAGATATCAAAGTCCCTTAAATGTTTCCAAAGCTTTTCTAATTTTTTAGAGAACCCAAGAGATCATTTATGTAACACCTCAAATATTTATCTTAAAATAATAATAAGCATGATTGTTTTTTTGATATGAAAGGATGATATTTTAGAGAATAGAGTTATATTATAAAAATATTATTATCTGAATATGATTATTGCGACATATCCTTTGAATTAGTAGGTATGAATATTAGTAACATCATTATGAAATATATATATATATATATATATATATATATAATGGGCTTAATCACATCAAATGTATTGATTAATAATTAGTAAATATGCACTCAATTTTCATAAATTTTATTTTATTCTTCAAAATGGAGTTATATTTGATCGAAATTTACTTTTTTTTCAAATATGGGTGTGTAACCCAAGAACTAAAAGGAGTCATGGTTGCCTAAAGTGGTGCAGCCCAAGGGTGTCCCCTTGCACAAAATTACTACATTTCTTGGGGAGTGATCCCAGACTGTTAAACACCAACAAAGGATACTCCAAACTACACCCCAGTGACAGGGATTCTGTAAAAAAAATAGCCTCTCCATGGGTGTGGTGAACCAAACAACCATGTCCTATTTACAAGGAGCAACTTCGAACAAGGTACGTCAGGTGACAAGGGGCCTCCACTTTCCCATTTAACACTCGAACAACAGAATTAGAATCCAGCTCCACTTCAAAAAACTCAACGAAAGATTCCTGCAAAGGGTGACACCAGTGTGAATTGCTCTCCTTTCCACACCCAAAGAGCTCCCCGGACCATAAAAGATGATGAAAGAGAAAATCACCGAGCCAAACCTATCCCTCAGAAAACCACCCCCACGCATCTGCCCATGATTAAATGAGCCATCAACATTCATTTTGAACTCTATCAGAGGCAGAATCCATTAGATCCAGCAACCTTGGGGACTATTTTGTACCAACAGTTTGTTGAGAAGTCTGCAACAAATAGGAGACTGCAGTCCACCTCTGATCAAGGAACCTAATTCATGGATCAGCGACATCATCCTCACATGGAGAAAAGCCTGCGAAGGGCGCGTACCATTCATCACTTTGTTCCTTGCCTCTCACAACATCCAAAATAGAGCACTGATAATGATGCTAGGAATCTTAACACCCAGTTTGACTTGTTCCGAACCCCGGAACCAGTTCACGATAAAAATCATGCATGGAGGTGCATGCCGTGTTGAAATTTACCCAAGTGCCCATAGATGACCAAAGACTAATGACCCATTCACTTTTAAGAAACAGATGAAAGATCGACTCTGCCTAGGGATTGGAACAGAAAACGCAATGGGATTCCATGGAAATCCCCTTCCTCTGGATATTATCCTCTGTTGGTTAAGCATGATTGTGCACCCTCCAGAAAAGGAAATTCATCTTAGTAGGCACCTACCTACACCAATGTCATGTGGTATATACGTCGCCCTCTCCCTTGGTTGTATCGTCTCCCAGATGTTGCGCCCCCTGAAGTGACCTGAAGGTGATCCTGTGAAACAGCACCGATCTGGCTCCTCTGCAAACACCATCTCTTTAAAGGTAGACAACTGCTCTGTGCTTAAAATGGCCTCAAGCAGGCTATGGAAACGTCTCGCCTCCTTCCCTCTCATCCCCGGAACATAACAGCATGGGAAAAACAGCTTCTCACTAATCCAGTTGTTCCTCTACAAGCTGATATCCCCTCTCCCTATCACCCAACAAGATGTGTCCTGAAGAATATCCAAAATGAACCAGTATGGTTTTAGCCAAATTGGATAGTTTCCATCTGTCCCACTCCTCCCAGTGGTGACCATATTTTGTTCTCAGGATTTTGGCCCAAAGTGACTTCCCTTGAAAGACCTCCCATGCCAGACGGCCTTGCATTGCCTGCATTGATAAGGACACATCTCTAAGGTCAACCCCTCCCTCCTACAGTAGATTTTCCAGATGACTCCATGCAGACCAATGAGCCCTACCTGTAGCATTGGAATCCCAAAGAAATGAGTTCAAGCGCTTTTACATCAATGAAATAACTCCTTTGGGGGAGTTATAATGGATAAGACATGCATCAATATTAAGGAAATGTCATTTTTTATGAGAGAACACGTCCCCCAAATGAAAGGAACCTTTTTTCCAGCTGAGAATCCTCCCAAGTAATTTATTGATGAGCTCGTCGAAAAAGTTCATTTTGACCCGGCAATTGGAAATAGGTGCTCCGAGGTAGTTCATTGGAAACTGTCTCCGCTGAATTCCTAGAATATCTTGAACGGTCTGGGACCTCCTTCTTGAACATCTATTGGAAATGAATACCCTTATCTTGTCCACATTGATATACTAACCGCTAAGGCTACCATATATCTCAATAGTCTTCACAAAGCTGAGAATGGAAGATCTCCTGCCATTTAAGAAGACAATAATATCATCATCAAACATGAGATGAAAAAATGTACCATCTAAGGCATTGGAGTGATAAGGCCATATCCTTCTTTCCTCAATACCACAGAGCAAATTCGGTGAGAGAGCCTCCTGGGCTATGATAAATAAGATGGGTGATAGCGGATCTCCTTGTCTCACCCCCGGTACACTTTTGAAATAGAAAATCCTTTACCCAACAGAAAGATAGAGAGCCATGGTGAAGAATAATATCGAAAGCAACAATCGCATACCAATTCGTGAAATATGAGTTTCCACATGACCTGAATAATAAATCTCCAATTGATCTTATCAAATTCTTTATCCATATCCACTTGAGCAATAAGATTAGAGCCAATCTTCCTTTTATTAATATCTTCCACAAATTCCTTTTCAATAACAATCACACCTTGGATACCCCTCCTCATGATAAAGCCATGTTACTCCAAAAAGATCAACTTTGGAATCAACATGTTTAACCTCCTAACAAGCAATGTAGCTAGTATTTTGTAAGACAGATTACACAGAAATATGGGCCTAAAATGATCAATAGAGGAAGGATCTTTGATTTTAGGTAGAAAAATAACTCTAGAGGAGTAGGTACTCCTACCAATGAATCCTCCCCTGAAAATGTATTGGATAGCTTTAATCACATGAACCCCCAAAAACTCCCAAGCTTCCTTGTAGAAACTCCCTGGAAAACCTTCCGGTCCTGGACCGCTATCTAGAGGCATGCTACAGACAGTGTCCCAAACCTCTACTCCCTCTGGAACTACCATGAGGATATTGTTGTCCTCGGGAAAAATACTGTTGGGAATACAACCCATCAAGAATTCCTGCTCCACCTTAGAAAAACTATTCAGCAAGTTCTCTGGCCTAAAATCTTCCAGCAAGTGCTCAAAGTGCTCCAATGCCAACCTTCTGGAAACCTTACTATCAGAAGTGTATGATCCATCCTCTAGTTTGATTTTGATTTTCATATTCTGGCGCTCCTTCAAACAGGCATGAAAAAAGCGGTATTCTGATCCCCCTCTTTAAGTTACTTAATCCTATAATGTTGTTTATATCCTGTTTCAATGTCCAGTAGCCTATAGGCCATGTAAGCACATTTATTACATAATATTATCAAATCACTCTCATCCCAACTTTTCTGAAGCTACTCTTCCAAACTATCAATTTCAACCTGGAGACCCTCCACAAAATTATCCACAATGGGATTACTGGAGATCCAACGCGATATGTCCACCTTGAGACGTTTCAACTTCCATGCAAGCCCAAGCCATGCCCTCCCATCAACTTTCTGCTCCGAGGAGTTCCTCATCATTTGCATGAATCCGTCCAGACAATGCTAGTTAGAGGAATACATGAATGGCAAAAATGAGTTTTATTAAAAAATGAATTTTTTTAAATTTTGTTTGTGAAAAATATCATAAATTTATACCATTTTTAGAATTTATGTTTCCAAAAAATTAACAAAAATTTTCAAATATTTATATCATAATAAAAAATGGGTGAAATTATAGAATTTTTCTGAAATGATTAATATTTTATTTAATAGTTAAATGTACATATTTTTCAAATTCTATAATTTAATCGAGAAACTAAAAGCTTAATTACATTTTTGGCTTATTTATGAATTAAAATATGTTTTATTTTTTTTATAATAATAAAATTAATTCCATTTGAATAAGCAATATTCGTGATTTTGATATATAATAATTTTTTTCTTAAAAACACTTTTTTCTAAATATAGTTTTCTTGTTTTATGGAATATTTTCCACCATAAACATCAATAAATGTGTGCTACAGAATTTTGGTTTCCTTTTCCCTTGATAATGATGTTTATATTATTTTATGTAAAAAAAATTCTAAAATATCATTCTCTTTAATTTAATATCTAAAAAATTGTTTCATATGGAACAATTGAGGATATTTTGAATTATAAATTTTTATTTAAATGTGTAATTAATTTTTTTTAGTTATCATAATTTATTTATATTCATTACATGTTAAAAATTTACCCTAAATTCTTATGCAACAATAACATAATATTTATTATATTATTATTAATATAAGAACAATTTTTTTAAAATATTAAAAATAATGAAATTTGGTTGAATTATTTTTCACATGAATTTTTTAGGTATAAATAACTATATAGTGATGTTTGAATGGATTATATTTAAAATATATCATTTTTATTTTTCTCAATGTCATATTATGTGAATAGTTGTTAAAATCAAATTAGTTGTGTTTTTTGATAAAATTATTTTATTAATATATTTAAAAATCATATTAATCTTGAAAGAGGTCATGTATAATGTGTAATGGTATGAAATTCCATCCCTTGTGATTTTATGTGCCAATAGTTTCTATATATGTAATATTACAACCAATTAATATTTAAAAATTCATTAACATGGTTCTAATTAAAAAAATTAATTGAGGGGTTAAACAAAAATACAAGGTTTCAAATGTTACCAAAAACTATCTGAATTTCATTATTGGATTATATGATTATCTTATATTCTCTTTATTCAAATCCATATCTATATGGAATCATTTTTCTTGATAATTACTTAATTTTATTTTAATTACCTTAGAATTTCCAATTATGTCATTTCCCTCCCTTATAAAAGGACACCACTGATCTCTTAAATTCTACACCAATATAATAAATATAGATATATAAAACTATGAAAAATTATTTGGTAAATATACATAGAAACAAATTTTAGGTTTTGATCTTCTCGAAAGAAAATTATAAGGGTCCCCAACAAAAGATCCAAAAGAGGTCTCTTGAAGAGGTGATAATCATCTTACCCAACCTCTTAAATATAAATATTCTTATAGAATCATTAAATATGTTGTATTAATAATAAAATAATAAATTTTGTATCTTTAATTTATTGTAATGTTTTTTAAATGTATCCACAATTTTCCACCCTACTTTCTATTCAATGAGTAGTGAAATTATCACACATGCGTATGTGTGGACTAGTGACCCCACATATTTTTTTAGGAAGACCAACTTTGTTTCCCTCTTCGGTAAAAAATCATTCTTCTACCATATCCATGTTTTCCTAAAATGTTTTAAAGAATATTTTTATATTATTATATTATTATTTAAAATTTTTTACCCATGATTAAATTTTTATAAAATGATTTAAAAGGGTTCTTCTTTCCCTTTCCTAAATGGGGTAATTTTGACATTTATCAAAAATGTGTAATAAATCATTTTTTTAACATACACAATATTTATGGAAATTCTAAATATCAAGATCTATCAATGATTTTTTGCATCATAAATAAGTTTCCATTGTTTTTAAAAGAAATATTTTCCATATTATTTTGTAAAATTTTAAATTTTAAATAACTGATTTCAATATGAAAAGTTTATTTTCATCAGAAAGTATTCTAAATGATCTTGTAAAGGCATTTTCAAAAATTATAACATCATTTTTAGCTATTATTTAATGGGTATATGATCCAAGGATACCAACCATATTATATATCTATATGTTTTATGAAAATTATGATTTAAGGATGATATGTTTTTGAAACTTGTTTCTTTTCCTCATATTTTGATAAGGTGAAATGATGGAATATTTATGGAACCCATTTCCCTCCCATTTTTCATCTCATGGAGAATGTGGTATGATCTTATTTCACACATATTTATTATTTTCATTATGATAATGGTGGGACTTAAATTATATATCCCTCAAATTCATTGGATGATGAAGGTTGTGTCATGGGAAAATAATGGCTCAAAAGGTTTGTGAACCTAGTTTAGTACAGTACTTTTTAAACTATGGTAGTCTTGAGAGTAAATATAAACTTGATGATATGGGGTGTGAACCCAATATACTTTGATAGTCTTGGAATTTATCATTGACTAAGGAAATGATTTTCCATTATTATCTGTATGCAATAAAAACCTTCTCTTATTCCAATGTTATTCTCTCATGGATCATGTTCACTGATTCCATTATGATTATTGTAAAATGAACTAATGATATTTATTACATTGTTAAATATTATGATCTACGATATTATATTAATGGTTTTCAAATGTTATTCACATCTTATAATACCCTTATGCTTATATTATGTGTATATCTCCCCTGTCTATCCTTACTGATCAAATGATCTCACCAATTATTATGTTATACTTTCCTAGGATATGTATAAACATTTTATGTATTATGTATCTAATAAGGGATATAGTTGTGAATAACTAAGTCATAGATGATTTATATGTCTTATGAATAATTTTTTTTGTGTCTAGGTTTCAAAATACCCTAAACCTATATGGTTTTGAGATTTATATTAATGGCATTTAATTAATATTGATCTAATTAGATGTAATGTAAATTTATAAAAGTATTGATCAATATAGTTGGTATTAGATAAGGGTTTTGAAATTAATTGATGATTAGTATTAGAAAAATTTTGTAAAAACTCTATGGATAATACTATGTATATGATAACATCCTAAAGTTTTAGTAAGAGAGATATTATGTGTTTTCTAAGTAATATATCCTTGTGTGGATAGTACCAGTGGACTTATTTCTATAATAGATTCATATTAGTGTAAAAATACTGAAAATAGTTTTTAATGTATTTCTTGACTATCCTTCTAGTGAATGTTGGTTGTGGCCATACTATACATATTTTTTGATACTCATGGGGTACATTCTTAGATTATCTCACTTTCACTTTTTGAACCATTGTAATAGAATTTTAATAGATGACAACAAAAGATTACATGGGATAAACCTAAGGTGTCATATAATGTTAATAAGGTGTCATGATTTAGTATATCTATAAATTACGTGTCATGATATCTCACTATGATTAATTTTTCTCACACTAGGTTTTATAAATGAAAATAACTAGTATGATTCATGTTAGTGCTTAATTTAATGGACTATGAAATGATTTTAATAATTAAGAAATAAATGAAATATAAATGGGAAGATTAATCCATATTATTATGCCTAATTAGATATTGTTTCATATAATTAACAATATGAACTTTAGAAAGTTTAATAATATAAAAAACAATAGGAAGATGGACCTCTTATGAATTTTCATGTAGTAATGACCATAGTGGAATAAAAGTTAAATTTTATTCATGTCAAGAATGTGAGAAGGAGAAACTAGGACAATTCCTCAGAATATGGTGGGGTTGTATTATATAAGGAATGTATGGTCATATGGCAATGAATTTATAGGGAATGCAGTGCCTTATATGTGGGGAAAATGAAAATTAATTGATTCAACGACCTAATATATAGATTAAATCTATGTCCAAGTTAGAAGATATGTTAAGAAAACTGTTGATGGGAAAGGATTGATTTTCTTATCATGATCCAATAATTATATTATAAAAGTTTTGTATTGATGATATTCTGGTTTTAGTAATCCTCAAACAACTACAGATTGAGCAATAGAAGAACTTATTTATGGATTTGAAAAAATATATTGAATGGTGCTGATAACCAAGAAGCATGATATAATGGTAAGGTGATATTTTGAGAGAACACCTGATTAAGGGGAAGATAAACCAAATTTTTTTCCAAATGATGAATTGGAAATGTTTAGTTGGGATAATGAGATGATATACATGATGAAATAAATGAGATAGTATTGGTTGCCATGAAACTAATTATTTATTTTATGATTAATTGATTTAGGTCATCATTGATGAAGTTTATTAAATTTTTTTATAGAATATAATCAATAGTATGTGGTTTTATTTAAGGAATATAGATAATGTAAAATTTTAAAAGATTATATGTTTTTATTGATGTTATATAGTCATTCAATTTATCATAATGTTTTAGGAGAATCATGGTATTCACATTTTTGGTATAAGACATTATGGAATAAATCATGTTTTATTGGGTAAATGATAAGGTTGATCTTGAAAAAAAATATGTGCTAAAATATTTAATATTTCTGGGTATTGAATTAGGTTAGACATATTTTGGATGAGCCTCAAGGTAATCTATTTATGGCATCGATTAATTTGATCTTTGGGTGTTATTGTTATTATTTCAAAGATTAATGAAATTTATTAAACTATATTAGATATCTTGTGATAATATTTTTATGATCGAAGATAAGTAGATATTAAAAGTTAATTTTAATGAATTAGGAATGAGAATTTCATCTTGATTAATCACTTAGTGCAGTAAGAGATGAACAAAAAGTTCATGGATGCATAACCAAAGGATTAAATATTGTTTATGAAATATAATGAAACCATGTTATTCTATTTTATCATGTTATCTAACATTGTACTAAAATAATCCCTCATATTTAAGATCATGGTCTTGAAATAAAAGTTTAACACTTTTACCATCATTTCTATTGAATCTATTGTCTCTTTACCTACCACATATTTATTAAAAAAATTCATTAACATTATCGTTACCATGTTCTATATCACCTATATATTAACTCATGGATTCTATTTATCTCATACATGACTATATTATAAACTCTCACCAAGGTTCTTCTATTCTGGGAATAAGATTATGTGCTATTTCAGGTAACATTTATATTTCCCACTTTCCCTTTTTTAGTTTTGTATTATCCTTCTGTGTGATGTGGGTTTTTACTAATTTTGTTTTCAAATATTGATAATTTTATTACTAAGATAAAATATTTTATTTTATAATCTATTTAATGGGTGATATTTTGACACCCCAAAATAAATGTTTTAAAATAATAATATTCTTGTAATTTTTCTTAACATGTAATATCAAGTATTAATATAATTAATTATTATTAAAATGTGATCATTATAATATATATATTGAATTGGTGGGTATAAATATGAGTAACTGAATTATGAAATATATTTATAAGTTTTTTATTTAATATAAATTTATTTATTAATTTATAGGAAATAATCCCTAAATATTTATTGAATGTGATTTTATGCATCAAAAGACATTTTATTCAAAGATGAATTTTATTGAATATTGTACATAGAAATTATAATACATTTATACCAGTTTATAAATTTTATTTTAATAAACAAACAAAATTTTTGAAATTAGAGTTTTAGATTTTACCTAGGGTGAATTTTTTTTATTTATCTCAAATGATTAATTTTTCAGTTAATAGTGAAAAATATGAACTTTTTAAATAGTTTTACTATATCACGTTATATAAAATTCACATTATATTTTTGGATTTTTCATTAAGATTAAATATGATACATTTTTTAGATTAAACTAATTAATTGTATTTTAATCATTAACATTCAAGAATTTGATATAAGTTAATTTTTATGTTTAAAATGTATTTATCTAAAATAAATTGGTGCATTTTACACATTTTTTAAATATTTTTGTCTACCACTTATAGAGATTGAATATTGAAAATTTGATAAAATATTTACAATGAAGCAGTTCAAATCTGGGGGATTGATCCCTTTTATTTTGGGTCATTATAATTAGTAACCTTGGTAAATATTTTTCACCTAGGTGAGGGTGAAATAGGTAATATAGGGTAAAAAACCATGAGGTATATTCTCAAGAAAAAAAATTATTTCATTTTATTTAATATATTATAAATAAAAAACTATTATATATTTTAATCGGGTTCCATTTTCATTTAAAAATGATTTTTATTATATTTTATATAATGAAAATTCCAAATGTCACTCTCTTGAATTTAATACAAAAATAACATATTACATAATGATAAAAAGAGGACACACAAGGTTTAAAATGTTTTTGTAAGAATAATATTTTTATAATTGAATTTTATTTATAATTTTTAGTTGCTGAATAATTTCCCAATATTCTTACAAAACACCGAAACAATATTTATTCAATGAGTAGAAAAATAAAATTAATGAATTTAAAAATATAATAGTAATATAAATTTTGGTTAATTATTGTGTTACATGAATTTTTTAGACCGATAAACCATTTTAGGTATGTATGAATGGTTTATATTTGTATTCCAATAATTTCATGTTATTTTCATTGTTAAATTATCTGAATAGTTCTTAAAATTAAATTAATAGTATTTTATGAATAAAAATATTTATAACATTATTTTAAAATTATGAAAAATATTTAAAGAGGAAAATTCGTATGATAAATTGTCTATCATTTCATCCCCTAGAAATTTATGATAAAATATTTACATTATAACTAAAATTATAACCCTTTAATTTTTAAAAAGTCATTACCGTGATTAAGATTAAAATTTTTATCTAAGGGGTTAAACCAGATGATAAGGTATAAAATGAATCCGAACCCTATTTATATTTAATTAGATTATTATGTTTAAAAATATATTCCTTTTGTTAAAATATGTGGCCATTATGAATTATTTTTTAAGAGAATGAATTATTTTTAGTTTAATCTCTTAAGTAAATCCATGTATGTCATTCCCCTCCCTTATAAAAGGATACCCTTTATCTATATTCATTACTCCAGTTTCAGCCAGATATCTCAACCAACCCCTGAATAATTCACTTATCGACTTCCATAGTCACAATTATAGGTTTTCATCTTCACAAATGACAATTCCATGCATCCTTAAGAAATGATAAAAAGGATGACTCCCGAATAAATCTTAATCATCTTACCAAACCTCTTTCAATTTATTTTTTATTCTAAAATATCAAATTATATGGTATTCATCAAAAAATATTTTCTTCATTATCATAAATATAAATAAATTTTATTATTTTTATCATAATACCCTTATCGACCATGTTTTACATCAAATGGGAAGTGATAATACCGAGTATGCGTGCATGCAGACAATAACATCAAGATTATGATACTATTTATTTTCCAACACTATTATTAATGGATGTTTATTATTATGGGATTAATGATTATATATGACATTTATTACATAATTATTATTTTATAATGATAATATAATATCTTCCTTCTTACCATCCAATCTATTGGGAAATGATAATGTCACTCGTTTTTACATATAGACTACAACCTACACAAACTCATGTGATTAATTTTTCATTTACACATTACATGGGCAGTAATAATGATATATTTGATAAATATATGTGATATATATTATATATTCAGGATTCTTGGATGTTTTTTATAATTTTACTCTCTTTCTCTTCATATGTCAATATGTTATAATATCATTCATGCATATATACAACATATCGTCTCGATGAATGATGTAATTCGTATATATGTATATATTAAGAATGGATATATATCTAAATATAATTAATATATATGATATATATAAAATTATTAAAATTATTTCAATGACGGGACCATGATCAATGTACGGGGACCAAAATAATCGAAACACAATTGTAAGAACCCGGACCTTATTTTAAGGTATGTTTCCTTTTTTTGGTCTTTTTTGAGAAAAAGAGGAAATTCTGGAAATTTTCAAAGTACACTTCATGTACATTATGAGTACATGCTGTGTACTGAGTTACCAAAGGTAACCTTGTGTTGGCCGTGTAGCGGCCTTGCACACGGCAGTGTGGGGGTGACTTGGAGGCCGCTTAAAAGAGGAGTGCAGAAAAGGTGAGTACATGTCATGTACATCAAAAGTACATGCCGTGTATATTCATTTTTTCATTAAACCCACCAGGGTCACGTCTAATTTCTAGAACACTATCCTTTTAAGTCTCGTTCGACCAAGAGCTCTGTCTAGTCGCAGATCTTCGTCGATCCCCCGAGCCTCCATCTGATCTCTGATTCGATCATCGTCGATTGCATTGGATTTGCCTCAGTAAGCTCTCTCTTCTTCTTGAGCTTCATTTCACGTTTCCTCTTCTTCCTCTTGTTATCCTTCATCGAATGTTTTAGACATTTTTGTAGATCTACCATGTAGTAGTTTGATCCAAGGGCCGACGCCAGATAATATCGATCTCACAACGCCGGGGTAGGTGTTTTTTGCCTTTCTGTTGAAAGACATTGAGTATTATCTGCAATTGTGCCCAATACCCTTGAATGGGGTATTGTGTGTTTACCGTTTTACCCATGTTGTCTTCCCGCTATTCTAGTATGCTTTTTTAGAGGTTAATTGGATATGAATAGGGTTGTTTTCTATGCTTTGATGTGTTTCCCATGCATTTTCTATTTATGACAGTCGGTCTGCTTATCCTTTTGGTCGTCTTTCCTGTTTTCCATTCATGTTCCTTTAGTGTGGAGAGTTTGTATTGTTGACATGCTTGATATGTTTTAGACTAGTTATCCAAGTAGTTCTATAGGTTTATATTGTCCATATTTCACTGCTATGCCCGTTGACCTACACAGGGCTATGAGAACCTGGTGTAGTAGACTATAAAGAGAATTGACAGAGTGATCTTCCTCAGAGAGTCTTTGAGCACTTTAATCTATATGGAGGATTGACTGTGTGAGCTTCCTTAGAGAGCCTAGGACTACTTAGGGCTATAAGGGGAATTGACTTAGTGAGCATCCTTAGAGTGTCCTTGATTGCTTTAGACTATAAGGGGAATTGACCCTGTGAGCTTCCTCATAGAGTCTTTATTTTAATTGAACTTGGGATATGAGGGGAATTGACCAAGTGATCATCCTCAGAGAGTCCTTGACCTTGTGGCTATAAGTGGAATTGACCATGTGATCTTCCTTAGAGAGACCTTGACTACCTTAGACTATAAGGGGAATTGACTGTGTGATCTTCCTCAGAGAGTCTTGTTCTACCTTTGACTATAAGTGGAATTGACTGTGAGCACTTCTTAAGAGAGTATTCATATATCTTTATAACTGAACCAGAGGGGATAGGCTATGTGAACTTCCGAGAGAGTTACTATGATTGATTATTTTTTTCTTATATGTGGAATTGTTTCTGTTGAGTACTCTTGTTTACTGCTTCTATTCTTTTACCTGCCATATATTCACTGACTATTAGGCACAGATCTTTGGGTGGCTGCCTACTGGGATTTAGTCTCACACCTAGTTTGGGACATGCTTTTGGGCCCAAATAGATTATATTTCTATAGTTATAGACAAGGGAAAGCGCCCTTATAATTTAGGTTCATGATTTACTGTAGAGATGGAGAGCATGGGACCAAGCTGAAGCTTACGATGCTGAGGAGTTTTTATCTATTTCCCTTCTGTACTTTGGTTTAGTAGTGTTGTATTCCAGCATTGTGATTTGTTTGGCTTCTTTCCAAGAAACATGTTACCATGCATCATTTATATATGTGCTTTAGTTGTCGTTATTCCAGTCTTCCACTATTATTTTTGTTGGTATATTTACGGCTTCTGCAATTTTGTATTTGTTTTGTTCTATTGTTTTACTCTTCCAATTAGCACATAGTTTCCCCACTATCACACTCAAGGCCCTTACTACAAGTCAGCAGCCTCTGGTGTTTGGTGAAATGCGCTTGAGGTCATGTGACCAACTGGTTACAAGGCACCTCTGGGTGGCTTTCGAAACCGGGATGTTACAAAGTGGTATCAAAGGAATTCTTTTCCCTTGACTTATTGTTTAGAGCTTTTAGCCAGGGATAGGATGGAATTGGTACTTGGTATTAAGTTATTCCCAGGGGTATCTATCCTGTGTATAGGTAAAAGCCAATCTACCTCATTTAATTTTAATTTTTATGGTTTTTCAATTATTACAGTTGATTTGATTTCACCTTGAGTGATTTACATGATTTGTGTCGTTATTATTGATGTTATCGAGGATCTATTTCTGTTGCATCCCAAGGAAATTATGGTATTCCATATCATGCATCATATAGTCACTTACTAGAAATCACATTTCATGCATTCTTTCCATGCCATATAGGGTGCATTAGCAATTTCATGTTGTTGTGATAGATGTTGTGTAGAAAATGCATGTTGTTGTGATAGATGACTTGATAAAAATATGTGTTGTTTGATACGGTATTTTTTTGTAATTTTTTTTTTGAATGAACGCCAAACTTTGATTCTTGAGGTGTTCTGGGCCCTTATGGACCATAATTTGGTCGATCATTGCCTAGTTTTCCATGTTAAAACGTGTATGAGATGCCAAACATTGATTCACGGGGTGTATAAGCCCTCACGGATCAAAATTTGGCACTTTCTTTGTTTGTTTTAGTGTTTTTATGGGTTTTGAAGTAGTTTTTGAGACTTAATGTCCATAAAAACCCAGAATACATGCCGTGTAATATTATGTACACACCATGTGTTCTTCTGTTTTGGAGGAAACTATTTTTATTATTTACACGGCGTGTAATTTATGTACACGCCGTGTAGTCTCAAACTGTGTCGTAGGTCGTGTGGGAAAAGACACAGGATGGGGAAAGTCTGGTGGGAACATTCCATGTACCAGTCGAACATGCCGTGTAGTGTCGACCTTGTGTCCAACCATGTAACTAACAACACGGATGGATAAAACCTTAATCAATACACACCGTGTCAGGATTGAACAAGTCGTGTAGTCTGACCCAGGTACTCGGCCATGTCACGAACAACGCGGGTTAGTGTTATCCATTCATGTACACGTCATGTCATACTTGAACATGCTCTGCAGTGAGAGTCATATGTCAGGTTACGTCACTAACAAAATGGGTCAGGTGAAGCTTATCTAGTACATTCTGTTTCTACCATCAACTTGTCGTGTAGTCTTGTCTTAGGAGAGCCATGTGGCTTAACCGTGTAGAATGACTCGGGTAGGGGAAGAGGATTAAAGTACACGTCGTGTGATAGGACAACACGACGTGTGTTTGTAGTGTTACAGGACCAGTTTCAGTAGAAGTACACACCCATTTAAATGACTTAAGGGAACATGTCGTATAGAAATTGTACATGTCGTGTAGTTATGTTTTGTAAAACATGAGTTATTTCGTTCTCATGTTCCTTTCTTACACATATATTTTTCAGTCCTTGATAATCTTGATATAAGGTGTGTACTTGACCTTGCATAGTCATGCCACCGAGACATCATCCGGTAGTACGTCAGTTGCCAGGCGGTGATCAGACACTGGACATGGCTGATCAGGGACTAACTGTAGATCATCCTGTCATGCCAGTCTTGGCACCAACCATTTTACCCAACATAATAGCTGATGCATAGTTCATAGAGGGATTTTTGAGGATGATGCATACCTTTCAGGGAGAACCTCCTTCCCCGTAGATCGTAGAATTGACGCGGGTCTTTAAGCAGCAACATCCTCCCACTTTCTTAGGGGATGGAGGACCCCAGGCTGCAGAGTCATGGCTAGAGGCCATGCTGATGATTTTCAAAAATCTAGAGATACATCCATAGAAGAGGATGAATATTTCTACCTACATGCTTCAAGACTTCGCCAAGAGGTGGTGGGATGTGATCTCACAAGCGGGACACCATCAGAATATGGATTAGGATGAGTTTTGGCTCATCTTTTATGATTACATCTTCCCGGAGACCTTGAGGGATGATCGAGCCTGAGAGTACATGAGTCTAGAGTATGGTACACTTACTATTATGGAGTATTCCTCTTGCTTCACAGAGCAGCATCGTTTCACGGTTATTGTAGGAGGTGATGATTTGTTCCTTGCACGGATGTTTGAGGATGGTCTGAGGTACGACATCCAATATCAGGTGAAAATCTTCAGGTTGACTTTGATATACTCTATCGTCGACCAGGTTCTGATCACCAAGAACAATCTGAGGTATTCTAGAGATGTGATTTAGGGGGGTTCAACATCCAGAGTTAGTATTCCTCCTACTGATAGCAGGTATCGCCATAGGGAGACTACACGAGGAGATAAGAGCGGGAGGGATGCATCATCTGGTATCAAGGTGGTGTGCTATCAGTGTAGGAAGAGTGGGCATATGAGGCCACATTTTTAGAGAGACCCAGTGGAGTGCCAATCTTTCGGCAAGATGGGTCACCTTTAGCGCTTCTTCCAGTTATTTTCACCAGCAGATGGTGACAATGGTTCTTCTATGACTCTGCGTTCATGAGCAGTGCCACCAGTTTCTCACCAGTCTAGGAACTTGAGCTCTTTCAGCTATTCAGGCTGAGGTGGAGGTCATGGCCATGGTATCCAATCGCCTAGTTTTCAATGACATCAGGGTGAATCAGCTCAGAGTGGTCAAGAAGGGTCACAGGGCCACGATATATGCCAGAATTTTGTAGTGGAGTAGACCCAGCAGGAGGAAGATCCCGAATCCTATACCATTTGAGGTACGATCTTTGTAGCCTCAGTTTTAGCTTCGGCTATTTTTGATATGTGGGCTTTACATAGTAGTATATCTATTGCTATCGTGGATAACCTTGGCCTCTACATCTTTTTTTCTGTTGGTATATTGACACTAGACAATCCGTTGGGGACTAGAACGGCTAATGTATGTCAGTGTAGAGAGTTCCCTCTACAGGTTGGTGGGTTTCACTTCTTATGGGACCTCTATGTCCTTGAGATGACATGTTATGATGTCATTATCGGTATAGACTGGTTATTTCCATTACAGGCAGTCGTTGACTGTTATCGATGCAGGGTGAGCTTGACGTCACCAGAAGGTGAATCTTATCTTCATATGTGTGAGTGGGATGTCCAGGCAAGCAGAGAGGGACCTGGGCATCATGGGTTGGGAGGAGTTATAACCCAGATTTATAGTCTATATCTAGATGACCATGGGAATTAACAATTAGACTTTACTCTAGTGGTGGATTGTTTCAGAGATGTTTTCGTCGAGTACTTTTCAATTTTTCCTTTGGAGCGTGACGTAGACTTTTCTATTGACCTTGTGCCAGGAGCAGAAATGGTGTCAATTCCTTTTTATAGGATGGTCACACATGAATTTCAGGAGCTCAAGAAGTAGTTGGAGGAGTTGCAGGCAAAGGGTTTCCACCGACTCAGTACTTCTCTTTGGGGTTTTCCTATTCTATTTGAGAAGAAGGAAGACGGTACCCTTAGGCTTTTTGTGGACTATCTGAAGTTGAACCAGTTGATTGTCAAGAAGCGATATCTGTTGCTTTGGATTGATGATCTCTTTGATCAGCTTCAAGTAGCCCAGGTGTTCTCAAAGATTGACCTAAGATCCAGTTATCATCCGTTGCGTGTTAGACCATATGATATACCTCTCACAGCCTTCTAGAGTAGGTATGGTCTATACGAGTATGTGGTTATGTCATTCGGTCTCACGAACATGCCTGCAGTTTTCAGGGAACTGATGAACTAATTGTTCCATCCATACTTGGATTCCTTCATAGTGGTTTTCATGGATGATATCTTGGTGTACTCTCACACTCGAAACGACCTTGTCAACCATCTTGATATCATTCTAAGTACACTGAGATAACATAATTTATATTCTAAGCTCTCAAAATGCAACTTTTGGATGGATCAAATTCACTTCTTGGGTCATGTTATCTCAGAGATAGGAGTATCAATAGACCTAGAGAAAGTGAGAGCAGTTATTTCATGGGAGCAGCTGGAGAACGTCTTTGAGGTGTGGAGTTTTCTAGGGAAGGCTAGATACTACATATGCTACATATAAAACTTTTCATGCTTTGCAGCACTGTTGACGGGTCTGACTAAGAAGGGAGCAAAGTTCATGTGGTCAGATTCTTATGAGTCAGCCTTTCCTGAGCTGAAAGGGTGGTTGAATTTAGCACTGATACTAGTCTTTCTAGAGCTAGGTAAGATCTATAATTTTTATTGTGATGTATCTGGTAACGGTCTAGGAGTTGTGCTTATTCATGGAGATGGATTCATTGCGTACGAGTCTCGGCTATTGCGACCACATGAGATGAATTACCCTATGCACAATCTTGAGTTGGCAGTTGTTGTTCATGACTTACGATGTTGGAGACATTATCTTCTGGGAGAGCACTTTGTGGTTTTCACCGACCACAAGAGTCTCAAGTACATCTTCATTCAGCGCGATCTGAATTTGTGATAGTGAAGGTGGGTTGAGTACCTTCAATCCTTTTACTATAAGCCTGCCTATACGCATGGTAAAGGCAACGCAGTGGCTGATATGTTGAGCAGAAGGACTCAGATACAGTTAGTTAAGGAGGCCAGCAGTGAGTGGCAGCTTATGGCTCTATTATCTGAGATGCATTTGGAGGTGCATGACAGTCCTGGGAAGATGTTTCATTCTATTGTTGTTGTTACATATACTCTTCTTGATTGATTGCGAATAAGGCACCTATCAGAATCTGAAGGCCTAGTCCTACGAGAGAGCATGTTAGGAGGAGACCCTATTCCGGGATAGACCATAGGCGAGGATAAGATCTTACATTTCCAGGGGTACGTATGGGTGCCAACAGATGTACATGAGGAGCTGATGTGGGATTTTCATTCCTCAATTTGGGAAGTTCATCCTGGTGTCACCAAGTGGTATCGTGATCTACACCATCAGTATTGGTGGCCAGGTATGAAGAGAGATGTTGCTGGTTTTTTCATGAAGTGTTCCACCTGTTAGTAGGTGAAGGCAGAGCATCAGCGACCAACATGGATTTTATAGCAGTTACCCATTCTCGAGTGGAAGAGGAATGACGTTGGGATGGATTTTATAACAGGGTTGCTGAGGTCACCTCGAGGGAATGATGCAGTTTGGGTTGTCATTGACAGGCATATGAAGGATTATCACTTCTTATTGATCAAGGAAACCTTCGTTGTTGATGATTTGGGATGGTTGTACATTAGTGAGATTGTACATCTTCATGGAGTTCCAAACTCCATTGTTTCAACTAGGGATGCTTGTTTTACTTCTCGGGTCTAGCAGGGGCTTTAGAAAGTTTTGGGTACACAGGTAATTTTGAGTACAGCTTAACATACCCAGATAGATGGAATTTCCGAGCATACGATTTAGATTCTTGAGGACATGCTTCGAGAATGCATCCTAGATTTTGGAGTTTCTTGGGAGAAGCACATACCTCTTGTGGAGTTTTCCTAGAATAATATTTTTCAAGCAACTATTCAGATGGAAATTTATGAGGATTTTTATGGTAGTCCATAATGATCGACTTTATGGTGGATGGAGGTAGGAGAGGTAGCTATGTTGGGACCTCGTCTTGTTCAGGAGACCACAGAGAAGATAGAGTTGATTCGGAAGAGGATGGCTACTGCACAGTCTCGATAGAAGTCTTATGCTGATCAGCGGAGATGACCACTAGAGTTTGAGGTCAGGGATTAGGTTTTCCTACATGTCACACCAAGGTTTGGACAAAAGAGGATTATGATACAGGGTAAGATTTCATCGAGGTACGTCAGGACATTTGAGGTTGTGAAAAGAGTTTGGGCGGTTGCCTATCGGTTGCAGTTACCCCAGAGGTACCGAGCTATGCACAACATCTTCCACGTTTCTCAGCTTCAATGTTACATCTTAGACCTTTCTCATGTCTTTAAACATGAGGAGGTTGAGATCGAATTGGATTCGTCGTTTGAGGATCATCCTACCTGGATTGTTGATCGAAGTACAAAGGTTCTACGTGGCCAGTATGTTCCTATGGTACGAGTGCTATCGCAGCACATGCGAGTACAGGATGAGACTTGGGAGAGGGAGACTGATGTATGAGCACATTGGTGGGAACTATTCGAGGTTTCTTCTTCTATGTCGTGCTAGTAAAATTCTTTGATGAATTTAATTATGAAGGGAAGTTTTAAAGAACTAGGACCTTCCTTTCAGGTATGTTTTCCTTTTCTGGTCATTTTTCAGAAAAAGTAAAAAATCTAGAAATTTTCAATGTACATGTTTTTTACCTTATGATTACACACTGTGTACTCAGTTACCGCACGTAACTGTGAGCTAGCCGTGTAGCGGGCCTGCACATGGCCATGTGAGGGAGACCTAGAGGCCACTTATAGCAGAGTACGAAAAAGGCGATTACATGTCGTGTACTTCAAAAGTACCCACTGTGTACTTTATGTTTTTCATTAAATGAAATGGGGTCACATCTAATCGCCATAATGCTCTCCTTTTAGGTCTTGTTTGACCGAGAGCTTTATACGGCTGTGGATATTCGTCATGACAATGAGCCTCCATCTGATCTCGGATTCGACCACCGTCTATTACGTTGGAATCTCCTCAGTAATCTCTCTCTTTTGCTTGAGCTTTGTTTCATGTTTCCTCTTCTTCCTCATGTTATCCTTCATTGAATGTTTTAGATTTTTTTGTAGATCTACCACATTCTAGGTCGATCCAAGGGATGATTTTGGAGTATATCATTCTCACAACGTCGAGGTAGGTGGTTTGTGACTTTCTGTTGGATGTCTTTGATTATTATGTGAAATTATGCCCAATACCCTTAAACGAGGTATTTTTCCTTTACCGTTTTACCCCTGTTGTCTGCCTACCATACTAGTATTCTTGTGTATCGGTTAATTAGATATGAATAGTGTTGTTTTCTATGCTTTGGATGTCTTGCCCATGAATCTTCTATTTACGACCGTTGGTCTGCTTAGCATTTTGGACGCCTTGCCTGTTTTCCATGCCTATTGCTGTAGGGTGGAGACTTTTTATTTTTTCCATGCTTGATATGCTATAGACTGGTTAGACAAGTATTTATGTAGGTTTACATTGGCCATATTTCACTACTAAGCTCATTGACCTAAAAAGGTCCGTGAGAACCTAGTGTAGTAGACTATAAGGGGAATTGACCGAGTGAGCATCCTCGGAGAGTCTTTGAGCACATTAGGCTATATGTGGGATTGACTAAGTGAGCTTACTCATAGATCCTAAGACCACTTGGGGATATAAGGGTAATTGAATGAATGAGCTTCCTTGATTGATTTAGACTATAAGAGGAATTGACAGTGTGAACTTCCTCCAAGAGTATTTTTTTCAATTGAACGACTTGGGATATGAGGGGAATTGACCGAGTGAGGTTTCTCAGAGACTCCTTAAACTTGGGGCTATAAGGAGAATTGACCATGTGAGCTTCCTCAGAGATTCCTTGACTACCTTAGACTATAAGGGGATTTGACTGTGCGATCTTCCTCAGAGATTCTTGTTCAACATATGACTATAAGGAGAATTGATTGTGAACGCTTCCTCAGAGATTCTTTTTATATCCTTATAACTAAACCAGAGGGGATAGGTTGTGTGCACTTACTAGAGGGTTACAGTGATTGAATAGTTGTTTCTGATATGTGGAATTGTTTCTACTGAGTACTATTGTTTAATTATTCTATACTTTTACCTTCCATATATTCACTGACTATTAGGCACAGATATTTTTGTGGTTTCCTACTGGGATTTAGTCTCACACCCTGTTTGGTCCATGATTTTGGGCCTAAATAGATTATATTGATGCAGGTATAGACAAGGGAAAGTGCCCTTCTACTTCAGGTTCTTGATTGACTGTGGAGCTGAAGAGCATAGGACCAAGCAGAGGCTTGTGATTCAGAGGAGCTGTTATCTGTTTTCCTTTGGTACTTTGGTTTATTACTATTGTATTCCAGCATTGTGATTTGTTTAGATGCTTTCCTAAACAAATGTTACCAAGAATCATTTATATATGTGCTTCAGTTTTTGTTATTCCAATCTTCTGCTATTACTGTTGTTGGTATATTTACTACTTCTACTATTTTGTATTTGTTTCCTTCTGTTGTGTTACTCTACCAATGAGGGCATAGTTTTCCCACTATCACACCCAAGGCCCTCACTGCTATTTGGCAGCCTCTGGCATTTGTGGAAATGCGCTTGAGGCCATGTGATAAACCGAGTACGGGGTTCCTCTGGGTATCTTCTTGGAAAAAGGATGTTACAAAAATTCCTAAGAAAAACCAAACATTTGACACCATGAAAAATTTATTTTCATAATAAATTATTAATAAATGAGAATTGAAATGAAATAAGGGGATCATATATGATATTATAATAATGTAAATGATTCCGTAATATAATTTAAATAAATTTTATTTCATTGCATAGGTTGTAAGATCACATTCAACGAAGTTCCATCATAAAGTAAGGTATTTTCATCTAAGTTTTATTTCTATAAGATGCATTCCATATTCACCATTTTATTATTTTATGTGGTGTGTATAATATCCAGGAATTTATTTTATTATTATTCTATTGAAAATAATTTCGATATATATATATCCATATAATTTCCTCTCTTTAATGATTTTCTTATTTGAATGTTACCAAAGCGTTAAGGGATTTATGTCTCAGTCTCATTTTAATTAGGATTTCATATGTTTGATTTCCATTAAAATAAATCATATTATCCATTCCAGAAAAAATCGATTTTATTTTATTCTCCATTATATACTTCATATTTATACATTTTTCATTTTATTTTTATCATCATATGAACTCATGATAGAGAAAAAATGTTATTAGGAAAAATGATTTTATTTTCCTCTTCATTTGAACATCCATTTTCTTTCATATACATGTCCTCTGAAAATGTTTTCAATAATTTTTTTCTATTAGTATTGTTTAATGTATTTTTTTCCATTATTTACTTTTTCAGATATCTTTTTAAAATAATATTGTTTTCATGTTCAGAACAAGGTAATTTTGACTTATTACTAAAAATGTGGATATAATATTTTTTTAACATGTATGGTATTAATGGAATTTACAATCAATAAGGAAACTGAATTTTTTAATGATTCCATTATAACTATACATGTTTTTTAAAGAAAAATGTTTTCCATTATATTTTGGAATATTATATCTTTTAATGAATTGATTACATGATGAAAAGGGTATATTCCTCATGAAAAAATCTAGAAGATATTTTAATGGATTATTTAAATATTATAGACTCATTTTATATTACCTATGATTTAATAGTAATACGATACAATTATTTCATCCTTATTCTTTCTCTATATGGTTTATAAATATGATGATGAAATGATGAAATGTTTTTTAAAATTTTTTCCTTCCCATATGTTATAATATGATGAAATTTTTATGAAACCCATTTCTATTAAAAGGGTTTTTCCATGGTGAATATTTTCTGTCCTTGTGGAAAAAATATGTATGATTTTAATTATGTTATGTTTGTTGATAGAATTATATATCCCTCTAATTAATTGGTTAAATATGTAAATATCATGTGATAATAAGGACCAAAATGGGTAGTGAACCCAATTCAGTAAGGAACATTATCCACAATGATAGTTTAGGGAGTGAAATATGAATAATGATATAATGGGGTGGAATGTTAAAACAATCCTATATGATAGAATTTTTAGCGAGACTTGAATAATGAAATGATTATCCATGATGATTTGTATGCCAAAAACTTATGTATTTTGTTGATGTTATTCTCTCATGGATCAAATTCATTGATTCCATTATGATTCATGTCTTATGAACTGCCACGATTTATTTCATGATTAAATATTATGATCAATGATATTCTAGGTAAGGTTTTAAAATATTAATATCAGTTTTCATACCCTTATGCACATGTTATGTTGAAAACTCCCTTGTTTACCCATAATGAGCATCTAATCTCACCCTTTATCATGTTTTATTTTCTCAGGATATGATGAAATGTTATAAGTATGATGTTTCCAAGAAGGGTGATAGTTTTAAAGAACTTAGTGGGATATAATGTAGATCTCTTAAAAATTAGTTGATTATGTATCAATGTATAAAAATTAACAAAATCTATATTATTTTGGAATTGATATTAATGTTATGTAATGAAAATTCATATAATAATTTGTAATATTTATATATGAAAAGTATGAGTCACTATAATCTCATACTTCAACGTAGATGAATACAATTTATTTTAAACTCATAATTATCCTATATGACAAGTCATGACTAAATTGAAGCACTAGATCATTTCATATTATCAAAATACATATGTGAGCTTAAATTGAAAAAATAAAATGATGGTGAAAAATATAATATATTTAGATAAATTAACACCATCTTAACATCTTATTTATCATTCTATATAAATAAGTATAATGAAGATAGTAATCCTAAAATTCCAACTAAAGAAATAGGGTAATAATCCGATTATAATAGAATTAGAAATAAATTAATCACAGATACATAGTAAATCTAAAATCACAGAAACAACATATTAGTAAAGTAAAAATCGTATGAAGTAATTATAAAATCCATGATGAGAAATGTGAGGATAAGGATACACTCAAAAAAATTAAAATTTTATTATAAATGAATTTTTATGAATTATAATACGTCTAAATATAGTAAAAATAAAATAAAAATTAATAATTCATCATGTAAGAGATTATCAGAAAGAAAATAAAAAAGTTGAATATACAACGCTTTATTTGTTGATATTTAATCCATTATGTTATTTTACAAATATTCATAATAAATAATTTAATGACAATTTCCTTAAAAGTTAATCCAAAAGTTATATGAATAATATATCAAATCTATATGGCCTCTCTTCACTCTATGATAAGGTAGTTTCTAAAATTTATATAGAAACAAGGGAAATTATTTGGTATATATGTATTTATATTAAAATTCATTATAATAAAAAATATATAATTTTTTATAATATTTATCCAAAAAGTAAATTCATTTTTAGTTATATGTATCACTAAATGATTCATAAAAATATTATAAAATAAATATAGTAAATTAAATAAAAACTCATATACCATAATTGTGCCTCCCTTTAACTGTTTAATGTTTAAATACTTACATATCTTTTGAATTCATTTAATATATCATTATGTATTGGTTGAAATATATGATTTAAACATATATATAAATAGTATATAAACATTGGTAGTAATGTGATATTATATATTTCTAGATGTGATATATAATTATTAAAGTTATAACCCATATTTCTTGATTTGATATTATTCATATCATATAATATTAAATGAGACTTTAGGAGAATATATTTTTCACCCATACTAGTAGAATTGACGAATTTTATGGGAAAATGTACTCAATATTTTTACACCTTACAAAAATATATTTAAGATTATAGAAATTATTTCATCATTGATCTCATTTTATTATTCGCTTTACGAAAAATTATGAATAACATTTTAAATTATTCTTTAAATTTAAGTTCCATATTGTTTTGAATGAAATTAAATTTTACCATTTATTTTTCTTCTTGAAATCATGAGGATTTCGAATTTAACAGGAAGTGAATATACATCAAAATTCATCCATAGGTTCCACATATAAATAATTTTCTTAAATTTTTGATACCTTTATTTCAAATATATCCAATATAAATATCAGTAACTTCTATAAAATATTGGAATAAATTAAATTTTCATCATAAACTCTAATGGTTCTTGTAATATAATTTATTTATGTGAATAAATCATCAATGGTATCATAATTTATCAATATTTAATATTCCAGCATTGCTATATAAAGCTTAAAATTTTCTTCTTTAAATATGCAATTTATTTTATATAAGTTTTATGGTTTCTCCCATATTTCGTTCAATGTTTGAAAACCCACCATGTTTCCAAACTCCTTCTCAATAAATGAGATCAATGTGGAATTTATTATTTTTACAACATTATCTATGTTTTTCTTATAGATATCTTACATGATTTAAACTTCTTTATGTGTTGTAAAAATTATTTAAAAAAATAACAACATAAACTGCATTATAAAAATAATTTAACACTATAATATTCAAAATAAGATAAATTTTTTATTGGATGTAGGAATCCACAAGCCATTAAAAAATTAAAATTGTCTCTATTTACTGAAATAAAAATTGGAATAATGAACTATTTTAAAAACTGTAAATATACTAAGAAATGATCATTTATAGGCATCCTTGATGCTCAAATACTAATTTAAGGGCATAGTAATTTTATTTTCAACAACTCTAAGTGGATGGTGATGGAGTATTAATTATGGTTTTGGATCTTTTAGGTAAACCTACCCAACATGTTTGAGTTAATGGTCACCTTACATTTTCATTTTTGAAAAAATATTATGATTTTAAAGCATCGATGATGTTGAATTCCACTTCTATATTGATGGTCAAGAAAATGTATCCAATTTTTATTTTTTTATCAATAAAAAATATCTTTATAGAATTATTACTTTCTATTGGTAAAGGATAATCCTTAATATTCTTCATAACATTTTCAAGTCTCATTTTTTAAGGACCCATACTTAAACATTAAAAAATCTTGAATTAAGTTATTAATTCATATTAAGGTTCATCTCAAGATTATAGATTTAGATAATTATATCATAACTTATATATAACAACTTTAATATTACATGTATAAACTTCTACATAGTATCCATTTTTACATAAACTAAAAACTCTTAAAAGAAAAAAAAACATTTTTAGTTCAATGTTTTAAATATAATGACTTTTCCTTGATCCCATCCTTGACCTTATTCCACATTAAGTCTTGTGAAAAACATTTCAAAAACATGGGATAGGCATAAAAATCTCATTAAGGGATACCCAAAGAAAGAAAATGTTAGTTTTTCAAAAAAAAACTTGTAAACCAAAAATACATTATCATAAGAAATAATTTTCACCTTTATGAAGTAGTAAATACACTAAATAAAATCTCATTGAGTACCCTTTTGTAACTAAAAGATTAACATAAAACCCATAGAAGGAACACATAACATAATGCGGTTAACATGGGACATAATCTTACTTAAATGGAATAATCATACAGTCAACTTCTATAAATCAATCTTACAAGTGGAATAGAAATACGACTGACTTTAATTACCAATGCATTATAGGTTATATGTAACACCCATCCCCTACCTCATTGGATTAAGGAGGCAGTGTGGGATACTTGGCCTTAAGCGACGTTCCCAAGATGCCAAAGGTTGGAAATAAATGCCAAGGGCTTCAAGATCAAGTTGGGGAACGATTTTCCCTTAATACAAAACCAACAAAACCATCCACTAATAGCCACTATATAATGCATGTGAAATAAACACCCAAACATGTATTCCAAAAAACAACCAAGTTGTTCCACAATACTACCCCAAACCAATACAACTAGACATGTCCACCAACATCAGAGTACAAGCGGAAACTAAACAACCAAAGCACCACGAGCCATGACACCTCCACAACTCCACACCCAACTCCAAGCTCCAAACTCTACCAAGACATCACAATGCACCATTAAAGGAGGTTGATGCCTTACCTTTGCCCATGTCATGGTACATGACATCTGAAAAGAAAACAACATGCCAATGTAGGGGGTTAGTACTAAAACTCGGTAGGTTTTCCCAAAATGACTTCCCTACACACGCCACTAGGATAAAACCGTTAACACATTTATATAAAACAGTTTATATAAATTAAATCACAAGTGAACCCATTTTCATAATCCCAAACATGACCTTACCTAGCCATCACACCCAAACCAAGCAACCAAGTGAAATCCAACCAAACATGCCATAAGCCATCTCATCATTTACACGTTAGTAAAAAAACTTCCATCTTGCAAAGCAATGCACCACAAACCAAAACAACCAAACGGTGGAACTTCCATCCAACCCGTTCACCCATTCACACCAAGCAGCACTTCCCATCCACTTATACTTGATGGTGGCCCTTCCATCCACTATCCATACCCTTTTTATAGTTGTACTTCTCGCCACTACCACACAACATTAAAACAATCCAATTCCAAGCATATAACCCACCAATGTCACAACCACATGCAATCAAACAATTCCATTGCATATCAACCCACTTCAATAAATCACCAATTTATTGAAAACCATTTTCCATGCCAAAAAACATTTCAATAAAGCATCCATTGTTATTGAAAACCATTTCCTTAAATCATTTCCACAAATCACCCAAGGCATCCCATTTTAAAATCCCCATTTTAAAATCCACAACAATAGCATTTCACCATAATACCCTCTTTTCCTAAAAAATCCCCAAAACATCACCCAAAGGACTTCAAACCAATTTCTAACATAAAAAACAATTAATTTCCAGAACAAAAAATTAATTGTAACCAAAACCATTAGCTCTAAACAAGTGTAGTCGAGAGAGAAGCCACCTACCTTTAGGGTTCCTGAGAAATCGAACCAAAAGACACCGCACCTCAAATCCGGGGAACGTACCACCGAAACCACTCTATATCCCCTTTCCCTAACATCCACAAGCCTTAATATTAACATACTAGGAAACCAAAACCCTAGATATACACAAAACAGGTGTAGATCTAGAAAACCAAGAAAGAGAGGGATGTAGATCTAGATGATAACACAAGAAAAATAAGAGGAGAGACTTACCCGGAATCAATCACCTTCAAACCACCTTGAATCCACTTCAAACCCCTTCCAAAATGAGTGGGAATTCTTCTCAACCCCATGAGAACCCAATAACCCAAGTGAGCCACGAGTGGGAGGAAGATAGAAGTGAAATAGGTAAATCCTGAGGGATTCTGAAACTTATAACCCTATTTTTAAGTGGTCGCACGGTTAGCCCGCACGGTTTGGAAAACTGAGCGCTAACCGTGCGCACGCCACTACCTCGAGAGCCGGGGTCTGCATGGTTTCCTTGCTCGGTTTGGAAAACTGTGTGCAGGACGTGCGAAGCCTACTGTCTCCCTTTCATGGTTTTCTGGGGAATCCGCACAGTTTCCACTAACTGTGATCAAACCGTGCACCCCTTTAAAAGCCTCCAAACTCATCCAAACCCATTCCAAACTCTCCCAACCTCTTCTCAACTCATCCCACACACTTTAAACACATAACAATGCATAAACAAAGGCCACATACCTCAAACCGGGGGTGAAAAATTCTCCCCAATATTGGACTTTCCGTCCTTGGAAAGTAGTGAACCCGCCCTTTGCCGAAAGAGCTCAGGCCACTGCTCGACCATCTCTCTCTCCCGCTCCCAAGTATCCTCTTGAATCTGGCCATGTTGCTACAAAACACGAACTAAACCGATGATTTTACCATGAAAGACTTTCTCTTGCCTATCCACAACCCGCACTGGCACGTGCACCAACGAAGCATCTAGTTCTAGTTCAACATGATCCCATCGAATCACATGGTCAAGATCCAACTGATACTTTTTCAACTGCAACACATAAAACACATTGTGCACTGCACTGAACCTAGGTGGAAAATCCAAATGATAATCCACCTCACCAACCAGTTCAAGAATCTCAAAAGGCCTAATATACCTCAGAGATAACTTTCCCTGCATTCCAAATCGACAATATCCCATCCTAGGAGAGATCATCAAGAATACATGATCCATCACCTTGAATGAAAACAGTAGTTGATGATGATCCGCATACGATTTCTAATGACTTTGAGCCGTCTCCATTCTCTTCCTGACCAACTTGATCATTTCCGTAGTCTGCTGGACAAGTCTTGGTCCAACCATCTAGGACTCACCTGTTTCCACCCAACATAGTGGAGAACGACATGACCTCCCATACAATGCTTCAAACAGAGCCATCTATATAGATGTATGATAACTATTATTGTATGAAAACTCAACCAACAACAAGTGCTCCTCCCCTGAGCCACCAAAATCCATGACACAAGCCCGCAACATATCCTCTAGAGTTTGTATCATCCTCTCGGATTTACCATCTTTCGGAGTGTGATACGCCATACTCATCGTCAACTGTGTCCCAAGGGCTTGCTATAAGGATTTCCAGAAACGAGATGTAAACCTCGGATCTCTATCTGATACAATCGAAATGGGAACACCATGCCTCTTTACCACCTCCTGGATATTGATTTTGGACAGATCCTCTACCATATGAGATTCACGAATTGGAATGAAATGGGCTGACTTCATTATCCGATCGACTATCACCCAAATGGAATCATGGTTTCGGACCGTTCTTGGGAGACCTGTGACAAAATCCATCTCTATCTGCTCCCACTTCTGAACAGGGATTGGTAATGACTGCAACATTTTTGATGGCCTCTGATATTCTGCCATGACCTGCTGACAAGTCAAGCATCTCAAAACAAACTCAGCCACTCTTCTTTTCATACCAGCCCACCAGAACTGCACTTTCAACACATTATACATTTTCTAAATTCTAGGATGAACAGCCCACCTGGAATGATGATATGCCCTGAGAAGATCCTCCTAACAAACAACTGGTACAACCAACCGATTCCAAAAACACACAAATGAATCTCCATTAAGTTTCCAACCCTCAAAGGTCTCCCCACCATTGAGACTCGACCCCATGGTCACACACTCATAATAGGATATTTTTTCCTCCCTAACCAGGCCAACCAAGTCAGGAATCAACAAAACTGGAAAGATAACCACTTTATCACCCATGTCTCCACATTCCAATCGCATGTCCGCTATAACCAACATCAATTGCCACTGGTCTGATGCTTGCTTTACCACTTGAGCATATGATTTTCTACTTAATGCATCTGCCACTGAATTTCCCTTACCTGATGTGTACATCATGTCAAAATCCAACATCTGGAGATATTCCATCCATATCCATTTCCTCAAGTTTAAATCCCTTTGTGAGAAAATTTGATTCAAACTCTTATGATCTGTATATACCGTGAACTTTTCCCCGAAGAGATAATGACGCCACACTTTAAAAGCATGGACCAGTGCTGCCAACTCTAATTCATGAGTTGGGTATTTCTTCTCATACACTCTCAACTGTCGCGAGCCATATGCAACCACGTGATTCCCTTGCCTTAGAACGCACCCCAACCCTGATCCTGATGCATCGTAATACACCACATACCCTTTTCCTGATTCTGGAAAAACCAAGATTGGTGCTGATGTAAGACGACCCTTTATCTCTTCGAAACACTACTAACACCATTCATTCCACTGGAATGGAACATTCTGTCTTGTCAAAGATGTCATCGGTGAAGCCAATCGTGAAAAATCACGAGCAAACCCCCAATAATACCCAGCTAGACCAAGAAAACTCTGTATTTCAAAAACATTGTTTGGTGTTTTCCATGAGATAACAACCTCTATATTTTTCAGATCCACTGAAACACCTCTTTCAGAAATCACATGGCCAAGAAAATGAACTTCATGTATCCAAAAGTCACACTTTGACAATTTTGCATAAAACCGATGATCCCTCAAGATCACCAACAATATCGCCAAGTGATGCTCATGCTCCAACCTTGTCTTTGAATACACCAGAATATCGTCGACAAACACCACCACAAATGAATCCAAATATCTCTAAAATATCTGATTCATTAATTTCATAAACACCAATGGCGCAATCATTAGACCAAAGGGAATAACCACATATTCATGATGGCCATATCTACTTCTAAAAGCTGTTTTAGGAATATCCGCCTTCCTCACCTGCAATTGATGATATCCTAACCTCAAGACGTTCTTAGAGAACCACCGGGATCCCCTCAACTGGTCGAAAAAATCATCAATTCATGTAATTGGATATATATTATTTCTTGTAACTTGGTTAAGTCTTCGATAATCAACACATATCCTCAAAGTTCCATCCGCCTTTTTCACAAAAAAAACACATCGACGCTGCCCACGATGATGTGATAGGCTGGATAAAACCTTTGTTTTATAACTCTTCAAACTGGATTTTCAATTCTCACAATTCAGCGGGTGTCATCCGGTAAGAAGGTAGTGAGAGTGGACTGGTCCCCAGAAAGAGATCAATCGTAAACTCCGCTTCTCTTACGAGAGGTAACCCAAAGAATTCTTCATGAAAAACATCCATGAACTGATCTACCACTGCCGTAAGAACACTCTTCTCAACACCGTCTATCGATTCCAACGACAAAACTACAAACTGATACGATAGCGTACCCACTGCTGGTGCCAAAAAACCCGTTGCACCCTACCTTTCATTCTTCTCTCCTCTAAAGAGATGTCTAACGTCGTCGTGTGTCGTAAAAGACACTGTTCACACATCAAAATCGATGTGAGCCTTAAACGCCATCAGCCAATCCATTCCCAGGATTACATCATACCCATCCTTCTCAAGTATTGAGAAATTCCACACTATCTCAACCTCTCCCACAACGATACAACATTATCTACACAAGAAAGCTCAACACACTCTTCTACCCAGAGGAGTTTGAAGATTCAAAACCAAGCTCTTCATTTCTACCCTTGAACCCATCAAATCAACCACACGTGTAGCAATAAAGGAGTGTGAAACACCCGTATCAAACAACACTTGCATCAAGGTAGAATTTAAAAGAATAGTACCTCGCACCGTGGAAGGTCCCGACTGATCATCCACCACAACCTGTTCATCTCCAAACACATGTTTTCTTGCCAAACTCTGCTCTTTATTACTTTGCTAAGGTATTTTGGTATTCCAAGAATCACCATGACCCACTTTACTCTGCTGACGAGGGTTATGTTGCTGCCCCCGTCCTGTTGAAGCATACAACATCTGCGATCCCTAAGGAGTGTCACGCGCACCCAACCTTGGATCATTCCGAAAATAATGCTGCAGATGCCCCATCTGCTTACAATTATGACATGCTTGAGGTTGTTCCGTATAATCCCTCTTGATGTGCCTCGTATTACCACACTAAAAACATTTCGGATTGCTCTGGGGCTTCAGAAGAAGATTTACCAATCCTGTCATCGGATTATATGCCATATTCCCACCCTAGTAATAAGTGTCCCTCTTCTTCTTGAACCCATCGTTAGAGTTCCCACTATTCCTCATGGGTACCACAATGCTTCCCCCACCCGGAGCTCCCAACAGATCCTACTCAGCCACCAAGGCTCTATTCACCATCTCTATGTAATCATCTATACACAACACCGCTATATTTGAACAGATTTCTTGGCTTAACCCCACTTCAAAGATCCTTTCCTTCAATGGCGTGATTCCCACCACCTCAGGTGAAAATCTCACTAAGTTCATAAACTTAGTTGCATACTCCGTCACAGACATAAGCACTTTCTTCAAACTGATGAAATTAGTTGTACGCTGAATTTTTAATGTATGTGGGTAGAATTGTTTATTAAACAATTCCTCAAAGCCTTCCCACATCACACCCTAGTCTATCCCCGCTTGGACTACCAAATCCCACCACCGAAGGGCAAGATCATTCAACATATACGTGGCCAACTTCACCTTTAACTCTACTGGTGTTCCCAAGAACACGAAGATCTTGTTTATTCTATTCAACCATGTTTCTACCCTCTCTGGCTCTGAATCACCCCTAAAGATGGGTGGATTCTTCTTTTGGAACTGAACTGCATGATCCACATTCCTTGGATCATCCACTTTGTTTCCACTTTCCATAGCTTGAAAAGTTTGCACTATGCTTTACACTAGTTGCTGGTTCACCTGAGGCTCAGGTGCTACCACATTCTCAGCATCTTCCTCTGGTTGGTCTCTATGATTCCTACCTTGTGCCATTTATATAAACATAAAACAAAAAACCTTGAGTCTCACTTTCATAGACATCATGAAATACCATTTCAAATCACATTACACAACACTATCACAACAAGGCTTTCCACCAGTTAACATTTTCCACATGTGTCATGTTTCACCATTTTGAAAACCAATCCATTTTCAAAATACTAATTTATTCACATTACAATTTCACACATTCATATCACATCATAAATCATTATACCTTAATGAAATATGCATCCTAGTTGGAAGTCATTTTTACCATGCATGCCATGCTCATCTCATTGGCTACACCCACGACAATGAGATATCCAATGCCTATAATTGTCTCAAAAACACTTATATACCCAACTCCCTGGTAACTTGAATTTCAGCAAAAAAGGGTTAGCTACGTCCTTTTATGCTATACCTGCCATGTTCCGACAATCCTTCGGCTTGCTACCATCCCGACATAAGGAATGTAACAGAACGAATTTCTATAACAAATCTGAGAATCAACTCCAAAGGACCGGACAAACTGATACCACTTGTAACACCCCTGCCACTACCTCATTGTCCTGAGGAGGTGGTGAGGGCTACTTGGCCTTAAGCGACGTTCCCAAGATGCCAAATTCTGGCAATAAATGTCGAGCGCTTGAAGATCAAGTTGGGGAACGATTTTCCTTTAATAAAAAACCAACCAAACCATCAACTAACAGCCATTATATGATGCATGTCAAATAAACACCAAACATGTATTCCCAAAAACAACGAAGTTGTTCCACAATACAACCCCAAACCAATACAACTAGACATGTCCACCAACATCAGAGTATAAGAAAAAACTAAACAACCAAAGCACCATGAGCCATGAAACCTCCACATCCCCACACCCAGCACCAAGCTCCAAGCACTACCAAGACATCACAATGCAAAACTAAAAGAGGTTGATGCCTTACATTTGCCCACGTCATGGTACATGACATCTGCAAAGGCACCAACGTGCCAAATAAGGGGGTGAGTACTAAAACTCAGTAGGTTTCCCCCAAATGACTTCCCTACACATGCCACTAGGATAAAACCTTTAGCACATTTATTTAAAACAGTTTATATAAAGTAAATCACAAGTGAAACCATTTTCATATGCCCAAACATGCCCTTACCAATCCATCACACTGAAACCAAGAAACCAAGGGAAAGCCAACAAAACATGCCACAAGCCATCTCATCATTACACATTAGCACAAAAACTTCCATCTTTCAAGGCAATGCACCAAAAACCAAAACAACCAAATGGTGGAACTTCCGTCCAACCCATTCACCCATTCACACCAAGCGGCACTTCCCATCCACTTACCCTTGATGGTGGCCCTTTCATCCACTATCCATCCCGTTTTTATAGTGGTACTTCTCACCACTACCACACAACATTCAAACAAGCCAATTCCAAGCATATAACCCACCAAGGTCACAACCACATGCAATCACCCAAATCCATTGCATATCAATCCACTTCAATAAATCACCCATTTATTGAAAACAATTTTCCATGCCAAATAACATTTCAATAAAAGAACCCTTTTTATTTAAAACCATTTCCATCAATCATTTATACAAATCACCCAAGGCATCCCATTTCAAAATCCCCATTTTAAAATCCACAAAAATATCATTTCACCACAAAACCCCCTTTTCCCCAAAAATCCCCAAAACATCACCCAAGGTACTTCTAACCAATTTCGCACGTCAAACACAATTAGTTTCAAGAACTAAAAATTAATTGTAACCAAAACCATTAGCTCTAACCAAGTGGAGTTGAGAGAGAAGCCACCTACCTTTAGGGTTCCTAAGAAAACGACCCACAAGCCACAGCACCTCAAATCCGGAGAACGCACCAATAAAACCTCTCTAGATCCCCTTTCTCTAACATCCACAAGCCTTATTATTAAGATCCAAGGCAACTGCAACCCTAGATCTATAAAAAAAAGTGTAGATCTATAAAACCAAGAAAGAGAGAGATGTAGATCTAGAGGACAACACAAGAGAAACAAGATGAGAGACTTACCGGGAAGCAATCACCTTCAAGCCACCTTGAATCCTATTTAGGACACTTCCAAAATGAGTGGGAAAGATCTTCCACCCCCTAAGAACCCAAGAACCTGAGTGAGTCATGAGTGGGAGGAAGAGATGATTGAAATAGGTCAATCCTGAGGGAGCCCGGAACTTATAACCTTATTTTTCAAGTTGTCACACGGTTAGCCCGCACGGTTTGGAAAACCGTGCGCTAACCATGTGCATGCCACTACCTCGAGAGCCAGGGTCTGCACGGTTTCCTTGCACGGTTTGGAAAACCGTGCGCAGACTATGTGAATCCTACTGTCTCCCTTGCACAGTTTCCTGGGGAATCCGCATGGTTTCCACTAACCATGATCAAACCATACACCCCTTTAAAAGCCTCCAAACTCATCCAAAACCATTCCAAACTCTCCCAACTTCTTCCTAACTCATCCCATGAACTTTAAAAACATAAATATGCATAAACAAAGGCCACATACCTCAAACAGTGAGTGATAAATTATAACGTACCCACCCAACCATGATTTATCTTTGAACCACCCATTATTTTGTTTATCACGTAATCACTCATCAAATTTCCAAGTACCATTGTATAATCATTACACTTAAAATATTTCAAATATTAACATTTCAATAATATTATTTCATTTGAAATCACAAGAAATAATTTAAAGATATTGAAATAGTAAAAACACTTTCAAAAACAATTTTCAGTACCTAAATATTTAAATAGGGTATATGATATTTATTTTCCATTTAAAAACATTATATCTAGTTAAGGAAGCCAAATGTCAACTAATTCTCGTGACGGTGAAAAGGTCGTTGTCATCGCATATGTTAAATAGAAAATTTCACTTTATTATTTAGTAAAATCCTATGTTGAAAAATATTCCATTAGAATTTAATTAAATGTAAAAAGATTTTATATTCCATATAAAATAATGTAGTGCTCAAATCAAAATATTCCTCAAAGAAATGATATTGAGATAAAGTCCCTTAACTCATGTCAGACTTGACACGTTCGTTATTTAATTTCCAGAATAATAAAATTAAGTTAATTTTTACTTGCTTCAAAACATTTTCCAAGTCTATTATTACTTTTATATAACTTATTACCTTTCTATAACAATTTGTTAATTATTTTATTTCATATTGGACATTTTGTCGATATTCAGAACTTGAGTCAAAAATGAACTTGTTATAATTATAAATTGTCCATGTGGTCAAAATTATATTATCTCGAGAATTATATTCATGATTTAGATATAATATATATCATATATATATCATAAATAATTATTTTATAATATTCCATATCATTTTTCTATAAGAAAATATATGCATCGTTCATGGAGACGGTAAGTCGTACGTACACACAAACACTAATTTCATTTATTTTTTTCATATTTAAAGGAATGAAAACTAAATGATAAATAGGTATATTATATTTCCAGTATAATATATATGTAATATATGTTACATAAGTTCATTAATTCAATAACTTATATGTTCCATGTATATCATGAACGAATCATATCACTTTGAGGGGCCGATAGTCTGCACTTCCTCAACTGAAATTATCAAATTTATACAACATGAAAAGAATAAAGATATGTTCTAAATGATAATTATAAAAAAATAAAAATAAATATCATATATATCATATATAATTTAATTTCTATCCTAATTTCCACAAAAAGTGGTCGTAGGAGAATATTTAACAATTATCGTTTCGTGAGGCAGTAGTTTGTCGTCCACAAAAACAGTATATTCTATACCCATTAGATGGAGGTCTGTTTAAGTGTAGTTCAAATAAATATCATAAAAACAACCTATTATATCGAGGATACTGGGTTTCTTATGTAAACAAATTATATGAATATCATATGGAGTAGAGAAGGAAAAATAAAGTAAAGGAACATAAGATAAGACATTACCTCAAATCAGGTAACTTATTTTGATTTGATCCAAATGGATTTCCTAAATTCCCCTATTCCCAAGGGAATGCATATAGGAGTAATAAGGGGATGTTGGGAGATTATTTGAGTAGAGTTTTGATAATCCAAGGTTCTTTAGAGGTGTGAGAAATGGGTTAGAGGTGGTGTCCTTTTATAAGAGGGAGGAGGGGCACTTTAAGAATGATTGAAAATATTATTTCATTATTAATTGATTTTAGAATTGTAATAACACCAAAGTAATATATTTATAATCTCAGAGGATGATGGATATAAATAATCTCATCCAATATGTTTTATACAAGTTTTTCTTACAAAATTAACCTTATCATTTAGATTTAACCCTTAGTAAAGTTATTTGACTTTTTCCATGTCTTCTTGTATATTCATAATACATGGGTACCTTAGTTACTATAAAATAACAAGAGACCCAAAATGGATCATTAATAAAAATTTAACATCATATATGTAATTTGGATGAATATTATATTTTTAAGACTATTATATCATTTGATAAAATATTAATTTATTTAAAAACACATTTATGTCAATTTTAATACTTTTCATATCATGACTTTTTAAAAATCCATAACAACTTGATTCATTAAAAACACATCATTAATTTAGATATAAAAAGTAATAATTGTCCATAAAATTAGTTTATAACATAAAAAAGTTCTAAAATATATTTATTTTAATATTTATAATCTCATTTATTTAAATCATTCATTAATAAGGTAATCACTACATCACCATTGTGTCATAAATAAATTTATCTATTTAATCTCTAAAAATTATAAATAAAATAAAATGATGTATGAAATATTTTTATCTTTGTAATTACTATTTAAATTTAAAAATATCACCAATTTAACCCCATATAATTTTTTTTAGTAAAATATATATGTTCAAGTCATATTTTCCTTATCATTAAATTAAAAGTAATTAAATGTCATTTTCACACACAAGTGGATCCATGGGGTCCTAAAATAGACCCAAAGATGCCAATGGTCGAAAATATCTCATAAAATAGGGTTAGGACAAGTGTTAAGATAATTTAATTTTATTATAATATTATCTTTTACCCTTATTTACCATATTTATCCTCAAACCACGGTAAATAAAATATTTACTAAAGTTAATATTCATAATGTATAAAAATAAAAGGTACAAATTTACACAATTTGAACCTCATGATTCCAAATATTGAATACATTTGTCCAAATTCAAAACATATAATTTGCAGAAATTAAATTAAAATAAATTCCTGTTTTCATTACCAAAAAGTGTGTTTTTAAGAAGTAAAAACTACAAAAAGAATGACATTTATTTATGTAAAATCTCAAATTAAAATTACTTCCAATAACCAAAATTGGATTAAATAAATAAAAATATAATATAATTACACTTTAAAACTAATTAAAAGGACAAAATAATTATACAAATAAATTATATGAAAAGACAGTTTTGACTTAAAATGCAGCAATTTTTCACTATTCATTAAAAATTGGACTTTATTAGAAATATACTAAAAATTTTCCCAAAGTAAATTTTGGTGTCAATTTTCGAAATAAGAAGTTTATTTTGTCAAATGGAACATATGAAAGTGACAAAAACAATATTTAAAAAGGGTTTTCCATCAAAAGGTGTAAAAATACATTTTAAAAATATTAGAGTATTTATGTTTAAAATTGGATTCATTCTAATTTTAAGAACCTAAATTTTATGGTATAAATGTAAAACCATTTTAAAAAAATGTTTAATAATAGTATGGTTAATTTTTTTCATTCCCCCAATACAACGTCTAGGCATTAACTACCATCTAAAATAATAAAATTATATTATTATTATTTTTCTCAGTATGAATCAGTCTTGTGTCCAACATAAGATTTCAAAGAAACCCATTATTTTGTGTCGGGTACGCTGTCAAACATAGAATCCAAATAAAAATTTTGGTCCCAACTTCCCTAGTAATCCGTTGAACAAGCATGTAGGATATCTTCCAATGTCTGAATTGCTCATTCTGACTGCCCATCTGATTGAAGATGAAAAGGTGTAATAAAATTAAATTCAGTACCCAATGTATTATAAAGGCCTTTAAAAAATATAGAAGTAAAATGGGATCATGATCAAATAAAATGTTGGTAGGAACTATATGAAACCTGACTATGTATTTAACATACAGCCGAGAAACCTGACCTAGAGACATAGTTTCTCAAATAATAAGGAAATGAGAAGTTTTAATCCATTGATACATAATAACCCGGATTGCATTATTATCTCAATATTTCTTTAGTAATACTAGAATGAAGTCCATTTATATATTTTCCCATTTCCACTCTGGCACCGGTAAAGGCTCAAGAATCCCTTTCAGAAACTGACACTCTGATTTATCCTATTGACAAGCCAAACACTTCCCAGTAAAGTCATAAATATCTCTTTTCATTCCATCCCACCAGTAATACTTCTAAATATCTATGTACATCTTAGTATGATAGGGATGAACTGAAAACGAAGAACTATGATCTTCACATGACAACTCTTTCTTCAACTGTGAATCACAAGGCACACATAATCTCTCCCCACATCTTAAAATACAATCATTATTAGTGATCAATTAAATAAAATTTCCCCTTTGAACCAACTATACCTTTTTCTACAACTCATTTTATTCCTTCTACGCCTGATTAATTCTGTCTGAGAGAGATGGTTTCATTAAAACCTAAAACAAAACAAAGGAATTTCATGTACCAACAACTTCTATTCCAAATCTCATCAAATATTTAAACAAAGTATCTTATTCCAAATGTTACATGGTTAATGTAGAATTACTTTTTGGACTCAAATCATTAGACACTTTATTTTTGTTTCTTGGATGGTAATGAATCATGAAATAATAATCCTTGATTAATTCAAGCCATATTCAATGTCTCATGTTTAATTATTTCTGAGTAAATTCATACTTCAAATTTTTTTAGTCAGAATATATTTCACATTTTACTCTATACAGATGATGCCTCCAAATTTTTAAAGCAAAAAAATCAATAGAAACTAATTCCAAGTCATGTGTGGGTTAATTTAACTCATGAGGTTTCAACTGACATGAAGCATAAGCAATTACCTGGTCATTCCGCATTAGGACACATCGAAGTCCTTTCAACGAAGCATCACTGTAGATAAAAAATTTACCATCTCTGGAAGGTAATGCCAAAACTGGAGCATTAACCAATCTTCTTTTCAATTCCTGAAAACAATCATCACATTTATTTTTCATGGATGAATTTAACACCGTTTCGAGTTAACTTAGTCAGTGGGATAGATAACCATGAGAAATTATCAACAAACCTTCTATAATATCCTACCAAACCATGAAAACAACTAATCTCAGTTATATATGTGGTTCTTGGCTGTTCTTCAAAAAAATTTGTTTTAGTAGGATGAATAGGTTTTCCATTTTTGAAAACAATTTACCAAGAAATGAATTTTTTTGTAACCAAAACTCACACTTGCTGAATTTCCCAAACAATATCTTTTCATTTAAGGTTTTCAAGACAACCCATAAATAATTTTTATGTTCCTATTTACTTTTAGAATATAAAAAATCATCAATAAACACAACCACAATCTTAACCAAGAAATCATTGAAAATTATATTCATAAGATCCACAAATATAGCTGGTTCATTGGTTAACCCAAAAGGCATAACTAAAAATTCATAATGGCCATATCTAATACAAAATACGGTCTTCAGAACGTCTCATTCCTTTACTTTCAACTGATGGTACCTCGACCTGAAGTCAATATTTAAAAAATATTGAGCTCCCTGGAGCTGATCAAACAAATCATCAATATGAGTCAAAGGATACTTGTTCTTAATAGTGATATTATTCAAGGCATTATATTCACTGAAAAGTCTCATTTAAAGATCTTTCTTTTTAACAAAAAAGACTGGAGCACCCCACGGTGATGTGATAGGTTGAATAAACCTTTATCTAACAACTTCTGTAATTGTTTCTTTAACTTTAAATGTTTAATTTAAGCCATTAAATAAGGGGGTTTTGAAATTGTCTTAGAATCAGGAACTAAGTCAACAGTAAATTCAACATCCTGATCAGGTATAATACTAGACAAATCATTAAGAAAAACATCAAGATATGCATTTTCTTCTTTCATGTCATTAATATGAATAGTTCCATTATTTTCAGCAATATGTGCAATGTAACATTCACATAAATCCTTCACTAGTTTCTTAACCTTATAGAATGTTATCAGAGAAAATGGTTTATTTGTGTACCTAGACAGAAAGTCTTTCTAAAAGTAACCTCTTTAGCTCTACATTCAATCTTAGCATAGTAAATAGAAAGACAATCCCTTCCCAAAATAACATCAAACTCTACTAGTGGAAAAAAACATGGTTTATAAGTAAATTTATTCCACAAATAAGGATAAGAAGTTTATTATAATTTATTCTTTCCTCAACATTTCCCCCATAGTGTTTTTCCTATAATATTTAGATTCATTTATTGAGGTGGAATTCCAAATTTTCATAAACATTTCTCAGAAATGAAATAATTTGTTGATACTAAATCAAAAAATACATGGACATAATCTGAAAAAACTAACAAAGTACCCGATACCACTTCATTTGATGGTCCCGGATCAACTGTAGTAGTAGAAAAATATTTTTTCCCACCCTTCTACTTTTGATCTGTCTGGTTTCCACCTTGGGTAATCAACTTTGGACGCATATTGGCATAATTCCCAATCTCATGGAAACTAAAACATCTTACTACTATATTTTCATTGAATTCTTGATCTTCTTCCATACAGTTATGACAAATATGACTAGTCCTACATCACCAGATTCACTTTCTAGACTTTGATAAAAATTCTCCAGAATTAATTATACCCCACTTATCGCAAGATGGAAATTTAATTTTCTTACCTCCAGGCTTCTCTAATGAATTAATTCCTTTTGTCTGCCAACTGGAAATCCACTTTTACTTTCTCTCATAGAACTCATGATCATCAAAAAACTATATTTATACCTTCTCATCACATCTAAAAAGTTTCTCATAGATTTTGAATTCACAAGAGGATATTTCTCTTCAATATCGCGGCTTCAGTCCTGAGTAAAATTGATTTATCTTACTATAAAGATCTCTACTGAAATTTGTATCATACCTTTCAAATCATGTGATATTTTATTCGAAATCAGCCACTGAGTCATCCTCCTACCTCAATTCCAAGAATTTGTTTCCATCCTAATTCGAACTGCCGTAGGAAAATATTTCTCAAGAAACATACCTTTGAATTCATCCCAACAAAGAGAATCAATCTCACCAGAGTCCCTGATATTTTTAACCATCGACCCCCATTGATCAGCTTCCCCTTAGAAACAATATATAGAAATACTATCCTTTTTATTATCTATATAACCAATGTGTTTCCTTTAGAAATGGGGATGACCTCATTGATTTAAGGTTCAATCATTCCAAGCGGTTTCTAATGGGTTTTTTCGTAGAACTGGAAACATCCAATGATTCTATATCCATTTGGAACTACTTTACAAAGGTAGGTGCTCATTAGTCGTAGACTTATGAGGCTTAAAAATTTGAATTGGTCGAGAGGATGGGAGGTCGGACTCATCACAGCTTTTTTAGGGGAATTATTGTCTACTCTGGGACTCTCTTTATAGATTTAAGTTATGTTCTTGAATCCTTATTAAGTTACCATGTATGAAAATGAGCTTTCCTTTAGATCTAACAATCAATGATTAGTATATAGTAGATTTAGAGAATATTTTTTCTGTATTTGAGGTTCTTCATCGATAGATAATCATCTATAAATTTATTGAGATTTTTAGTCAACGGTATCCTTCAACACATGATATAGAAATCTCTTAGTCATTACGATAACCATACTGGTTTTAAATCCACTCAGCGGTGCACTTGAAGTTTATTGTCATTCAGAAGGACATAGATTATTTGAGAGTTGGGATCATACCCACAGATGGGCTACCTATGTATCCTTTTTATAGAAAAGTAATCCGAACCCACATAGTTCGAGTAAAGAAGAATGAGGTTTATGTATGATTAATGGGTCAAATAAAGGTGTCATAATTACTTTTACGCTCTAAGATCACGTGATTCATGCTTAGTGTGATAAACAAGAGGTATTGGTAAAACCTAACAATTGTGCCATAATAAGAAATGATGTGGGGATTATGTATGTATGACTGCCCAAATAGATGAATATTAGGATTTATTTCAGGGAAGAAACCCGAGAATAAGGTCCATAAAGGTATATGTGCTCCATGGAGATTTGGATACTTAACGTAGGGATTATTCCTAAGAAGGAGGCCCAGGTAAAAGGGACTTGAAGACTGGGGCTTATTCCTGAGAAGGAGGCCTAGGTTAAAGAGAATTATGACTGGGGATTACTCCTAAGGGGGAGGCCAAGGTTAAGGGAATTTGGAAGTTGGGGATTACTCCTAAGGAGGATGCCTATATTTGGGAATTTAAATACTGAGGCTTACTCCTGAAAAGGAATCCCCAGTTAGGGGACTTGGGGCTTACTCCTAAGGAGGATACCCAATTTAGAGAAATTAAGACCGGGGCTTACTCCTGAGAAGGAGGCCCAGTGAATAGGGGTCTCGGGGATTACTCTTAAGGAGGATGCCCATATTTTGGAAATTATGATTGGGGATTACTCCTAAAGAGGATGCCCATATTTGCGAATTTGAGACTACGGTTTAATCCTAAGGAGGAGGCCCAGGTTAAAGATCCTATCATCTTAAAGGATGAGGTTGAATGAATGAAATCTCTCACATTAGTGATAAAAAGATATGTAAATCACTATATTTTGACAGATGTTCCACATAATTCCTTTCAGATAAGGAATCCAACCAAGGAAACATTCCATAAATGGATTTGAAGAGTGTCTTGAAGACTAAACCTTGAAGAGGAAAGGTGGATTTGAAGAAAACAAGGGAATAAGCAGGAGGGGAACCCAAAAAGAGAAAGGCGTGCAAGTCCTGCGTGGGCGCACAAGTCATAGTCGTGCAGGTATACCTATGCGACACATGGGTACTTGCGCGATAATCAACCCTTAGGGTAATACTTGGGCGAGACTTGGCTCAATCCCTTAGTATTATTCCTAAAGGCTTCCAAAAGAGTGGCGCGCAGGTTCTGGAGAAGGGACAAGGCGGTGCGTGGGTGTCTTCATTTCCCTTAAAGGTTTAAACACATAGGCGTGCAGGTGTTGATGAATTTCAACACTAAGGCCTTGTTTACACTATTTAGATCTTCCATTATAGGTAAAAAATTAACTTAGAAGTGTTCGGAAGACTTCTATAAGAGACTAGGGTGTCAGGAGCTCGAATATGAGTTCTGGAATTTTTCCGACGTTGAAATGGGGGGCCCACCGGGGGTATTTATATGCTGCTGAAGACCCCGAGTGAGAATCAAAGAGGGAACTAAAGTCACCTGTGTGACCACTATGTGGTGCGCAAGTATACTTGTGTGACCATAAAGAAACTTGCACAACCCAAGTGGGAATAAATCTTTTTCATGCCTTTGTCGAATTTTGATGTTTCTTCAAAGGATAAATCACTTTGGGTTAAGGTATTCCCTTTTTTCAGTTGTTTAAACTTTGTGATGGAAAGGGGCGTCAACAAAAGTCCCCCCTCAGAGTTGGATCAGAAAGAAATGAGGATATGACTCTGAGGTAAAGAAGAAAAACCAAGGAACATGCGGCATGCAAGTGTTGAGCGTGCAAATGGCGGCACGCAAGGGTGAGCCGCATAGGCTTTGGCATGCTGGGCTACGGCCTTACCTATATATATGCGGTAATTCCTCGTGCATAGCTCCGAATCTGAATGCTTCCAATCTCTCGTCGCACAAGTTTCCTTCACCATGCAAGTTACTCTGTTTTCCACTGCATCCTTTTGTGTCGCGCTGCTGTAGAGGTATTTGGACTTGCACGGTGATACCTGCGCGCCAAAACTTGCGCGACAAACTTATACTTGCACTCCAATTTGGGACTTGCGCTCCTTAATGCCTTAGCCATTTTTTCACTTTTCTTCACAAATTTTATGAAAAATCAACTTACATAAGAGTTAATTATCCAACCTTTGTGTGGATTCAATGGCTCTTAGAAGAATCAAAACTGCTGATGAATTGGATAGCAAGAAAATTGATGACCTGATGAATGTTATTGGACATGATTATTATAGTGTCTGCGATAGCACTCTCCTAGATTTGGCTAAGTATTTGAAGAACTATCATCGTAACTTCCCAGAGAGAATCTACTTGCCTTTGTATGGGTATGGTCATCTACAAGATGTCAACATTCCAGAGGCAAATAACTATCTCCCAATTTCTTGGTTTCATAATTACACCAATTTTGCTTTATCAAATATCTCAAGTGGAGGATTTTTTTTAAATACTAGATCAGTGGAGAAGGCCTATATAATGCATCATAGTCCTTGTGCGCCAGATCTGAAACCTCACAAGCCCAAGATGCAACCACATTGTTATCCTTCAATCTTCCGAAATTCTCATATGGATCAATCCAATAGCAGGAAGAAGAGTTGGGACTTCCGTCCTGGAGGAGGTGTGAAACCAACCTAGATGTGGGAATACTGGGTGCGACAAACCTGTGTAGAGTTTTTCGAGGATTTGAAAGGAGCTGCGATATATGAAGCTATCTGGGCTGGGTAGACATATGTCTATAGAAATGATGAGTTTTTACCAGAGATAATCAGCCGTTTGAGCCTAGAAACCAATTCTTTCCATCGGAATCATGGAGAAGTATGCATCCATTTGTGGGATGTCTACAAGTACTCAGGGGCTCCAATTCTAGGTGACATGTATGATGAATTCATCCCTCCCAAGGCGACTTGGAATGATTTGAAGAAGACCCCAGCTTTGGATCAGGAATTATGGAAAATCTTTTACAAGCTCAAGAGTTCAGAGACCTCCATAACTCATTCTAGAAAGGATATTCATCCAGAGGAGTGGATGAATATTTTTCTTACCAAGAAGCAGGAGAAGGAGCCGAAGGAGAAGGGGCCGAAGGAAAAGGGGCCGAAGGAGAAGTGACCCACCTGTACTAATCCTACTACCTAACCCTGAATAGAGAAGAGGGGTGATCTTGGCACATTTTGTATGACCTTGTAAGCAGGAGAATTTGAGAAGTGTGGATATGAAGTAAATCAGAGAATCCCAAAAAAGACTCTTCTGGGGGGATTCTTGTCCTTGTAGCTCAGTGTTTATCTTTTCCCAATCAGGGATTCGAAGGGAGGCGTCAGGCCAGGGACTTCGTTGTGGAAGCCAATTTGGTTGAGAAGAAAATGGTTGGGTTGGCCACCCCCATTTTCGTGAATATTCACAGGAGCATACTCCATGTTTTTATGGGTAAGTCTCCTTTGAGAATAGTGGGACCATTCCATGTTTTGTGAGGATGGATCGCCACTCACTTCAGGATATATAATGTACAGAACAGAGTACAGGTTGCTGTAAGTTCCTTCATCCCATCAGTGCAGACATTTTTTGGAAGTGTTCCATTATCCAATAACCCCTATGATATAATGGTGAGACTGAGCATGTATAATGAATTAAATTTCTTTCCTTATGGAAATCCGCCAACCGGGCGATTTGTTGATGATGGAAAAGCCAGCCTGGAATTGAGGGCATACATGCTGACCTACAGAGATGGTGTACTGGCCACCAGGATTGACGGAGAGATTATATGCGAGGCCTATGCTCCATATAGATTTGCATGTGAATTCAAGTGTTTGCAGAATACTATTGTATCTCCCCCTATGCATGTCAAGTCAGAGAGGCATCCGATGATTTCTCGACAAATATGGTTGCTAACATCTATGGAGAGGACCGGTGCAGTGTTTGATCTACCAGTTGATAAAGTAGCAAGTAACTTAAATACATGGTATGCCAGGAACTGGATAGCATCATACCCTGGAGGGGTGTTGAGTCACCCAGTTTATCAGGCGGGGAGAAGGAAAATAACCGTAGATAAGAAAACCCTTCATCTGGAAGGTGATTCTTCTACACCACCCGGATCTGATTCGCCAGATTCCCAGGATGGGGATGATGAGGCACAATATGCGGCAAAGTGGCCTCATGCCCGATATAATCCTCCTGTCAGAATCAAAAGACTCACTCCATAAACTCCTAGTGAGTTACTTTATTGGGGTAATTTAATCACCATTACTTTATAGGGAAACAAGTCTTATTTTCTTATTCTCTATCTGTAGTTGCAGGAGCTAATATGAAGCTGAAGTCTAAGGTTATAGGACCCTCCTCACAGCCTTCTGGTACACATACAAAATATCTACAACCAAAGGTTGTCTAGACATGGTAGAGTTTATACTGTGGTGCTGAAACTGCCTGGCTGGATTTGTTTGAGGGGCTACACCTCCCTGGAATAGGGAATCTTCTGGCTTCTACAGATATCTATTACAAGGATAACCCCTATGAAGTGCAGACCTACATTAGAGAGATGGAAATTCTCATATGTGCCACTGATGATTCCATTCTTGTCACTAAGCGGGTGAAGGAAATGATACATCGTGGTGCCACTGAGGGGACTGGTGGTTCTGGAGATGAGGAGTGGCATGATTACGTGGATCCTGAAGATGTAAGTCTCTTTCCTTATTTTCTTTGAAACAATATTTCAGTCAAAGATTTGTTACTCAAGGAAATTATTTTCTTCATCCTGTAGCTTGCAAAGAAAGGAACTATTGAGGTTCCTTCGCCACAGTATAGCCCTGGTGGTACTGCCATTGGGGCTAATGAATCTCCTCACGAGTCAGGTGAGATATCTCCAGGACAGCAAGCCATAGATGAGGAGTTGGACATGGCTTTCCATTCAAAAATTCATGTACCTTTAAAGGAGACTGTCAACACTCCCAAAAAACCAAAGAGACAAAGGCATAGAAGGAAGATGTCCACAAATAAATGCTTCATTAGTTGTGGTAAGTCTTTCGGATAATCATGAGTCTTAAACCATGAAAAGGTTGCTCATACTTATTGGGATTTTAGGGGCTTCTTCAATTTCCCCTATGAGGGAGAGGACTTACCATCCTTTAAGGACCACAGAGGGTAATGGTGAACAATCACAAGTTCATGCTAACATGGCAGCTCCTGGAGAAGAGCCAACGTCTGTTCCTATTATCCCTCTTGCTGTAGTTGAAATAAGAGAAAAGCATGCTTCTGGTAAGTTAACAATGCTTCATAAAATGTTGAATGAAACATCAACTAACTTCTATTTTGTGATTCTTTAGGTTCACCCCTGCACTGGAGCTTTTGGCGGCCATTGCAACTGATGCCGCAATTTTAACTGAAAAAGCTTTCTAGGGTCAGAGGCTACAAGATGAAGGTCACTAATAAGACATATCGAATTCTCCCACTTGTGAGATTAACCATGATTCTGAGATAACATTGGATGAAATGATGGAACTTGGTGAATCTTTTGAAGATATTTTAGATCGTGTTAAATTACAATGTAATTTAGAAGAATATGGATGTGAGTTTTTTCCCTAGTCCTATTAAAAATAACTTCTTATTATATCTCTGTTCATGATCGGTTGAAATGTGCAGTTCTATCTGAGCAAGCTACTGAACTGCCAATGCCTGAAGGGGGTACAGAAAACCCTACTATAGCAAAGACATTAGCACAAGTGCAGCTGAACCCAGTAGAGCTTCCTCAAACTCATCCTGAAAATCCTTTCGAAGCAAGGAAATATGGGGAGGATCCTTTACATGTTTTTGATCTACCGTTGGGTAATAGATAACAATTTTTGCGACTATACTTAATTTGTAAGATAGGCAATCAACTTTTGTTATTCTTTGAAACTAACCAAAGATTTAAATTGATTATGAAAGGCCATCTATTTTTTTGGCTAGATCTGGAGGTGAATCCTCAGCCTCCTCCCCAATGGGAATAGAAAGTGAAGAAACATGGATCAGGGGTGGAGGAGCAGAGCAGGGCTCTGACAACCCTGCTTTTATTAAAAATTTAAACATGATTTATTTCATAAACTATTAACTTAATACAACATGGAAGATCAAGAGTTCTAGTGTCTTTGGGGATTAGGATCATTACATAACAACTTAAAACATGAAATACAACATCTTTATTGAAAACATCCTCTACATGACCACTACATTCCCTCGTACTTAGCATTGCATGGGATAACCAGAGGACATGCATAAGAAAAGGGGTGAGCTATAAAGCCCAGAAAGGGAATAAACATGGAATACATGAGGAGTAAAATACATGTTAGACAATAGGCATATCAATAGATCATAATAGAAAAATGAACATAAAGGCATGATAGAGCATGATAATCATAACATGGAAATGTGGAAACAACAATTAACGTGGAATTAGCATGAGCCAAGGCTCATTGCACATGAATCATGAGTAAATACTCATTGCACATGAATCACTAGTAAAACCTTGTTTCACTTGAATTAGAATGAGTAAAAACTCATTTCACATGACGTATCATGATACTATACTTTACCCAATGCATTGGAGCCCTATAAGGGCGCACCCTTCTTAAACATTTCATATCATGCATAAGTGTGCCACATAGATCATAAAACATGGATTCATAAAACATATTCATTTATTCCAAGACAAAGGAATGTGGAATGAAACTTTATAATCAATAATTAAATGTTCATTAAGGTGAATACCCTTGATGGACAAATGGGTATGGTATTCACTACACAATGGCATTGGCTTAGAAAATCGGTGCAATTTCGGCGGCGTAACGACGTGATATAAGAATTCATAGAAAATGGTTGATGAGAGTGAAAGGGGTGTCTCATAATATCTACATGAAATGGAAAGTAAGGGGGTTCATATAGATACATGTCCCAAAATTTGTAATGGAATTTAGATTCATGATACAAAAGTATTCCTTGAATGTAAATGAGGAGAGAGATGTTTCTTTCGGAATTTCGGCATAGTAACGGGTGTACATGGGAGGCATTTAATGAGAGGGAAAGGGGTCTCACATCATTCAGACAATAATAGGTAAATATGGGGGAGATGAGAAACCATACCCCAACATTTATAATTGAAATTAAAAGGGCATAACAATATTAAGAAAATTGGACAAAAAGTGAAAGGAAGAAAAATCCTTACTTGGAAGTGAGCTTCCAAAGGCTTGAGAGAGGCTTCTTTAGAGCTTGGGGAAAATTGGGAGGATTCTAGAGAGAGTAGGGCAGAGGTTGTATGAACTATAAAGGCATTGAGTGAGGAGGAAGTGGGAGCTTGGGTGGGTTTATATAGGAAAGGTGAGTAAATTCTTTATTATTTAGGTTGGGACCCCTTACATTAAAATAATCATAACCACAGATCATCTCATGGTTTTTACCCATGGTTTTTGGCAAAGGGGAGAGGAAAATAATATTTTATAATGCCAGAGTCTGAACTACTAAAAATAATGGGGTTGCTTATGTGGATGTGAGTCACACTCCCATGGAAAATAATTTAAAAAGACAACATGTTTAATAAGTATTGAGGGGTCCATTAATTCTTGGTAAAATAAGTCAAACAAACCCAAAATCACCTTATTTTAATGGTAAAACATATATTGGCCGAACATAAAGCTTATAGTAATTTATTACATCACTATTGGGTCATTATGATGTCATAAAACACATTATATATTTAAACAGTATTTAATTTTTACCCAAAACATTGACTGTATTAGAAAATTATGAAAAATTCACCGTTGGATAATTTCGATGTTTTGATTCCATAAATAACATTTATTTTATCTAAATAATTTTCTAAATATGTTAATTTTTTATTTTAAAATAAAAACTGACATTTATAAAAAATTCACGGGTTTTGACAAAAATGGCTTTCAAACCTTAATAAAAATTACAATTGCATTCACAAAATTATAAGATCATTTATATTTAATATAAATTAATATAACGATAATAATAATATTTTATTAAAATATTGTTCAATTCAAAAATCCATTAATTTAATAAAATAGAATTCTTAATTAAATAATAACTAAAAACACTATTTGTACTTTAAAAACTATTTACAATCTATCAATAATGACAAGAAAGTATATTCATTATTATATACAAAAATCTTGTACAGGAACATATTACTAGCGATTTGTTACATAAAGCCTTAAAACAGCCACATAAGACCTTAGGGTAAGGTGTACGATGGTGACAGACTCTTAGGGTGGCTCAGATAACATCACTTGAGTGGTAATCTCTATCAACTTCAACTTTTCCCATAGAGGGTCTCGTTTGAGCATGACATGATGAAGCTCAGCTTGGGATTGGTCATGAGCGAATCCCAAAGAAGCCACCTCTTTTTCGAGCTCCGAAAAATGGCCTTCGTATGGAGCAATTCTACTAGATGAGGCCATCGCTTCCTTTGTCTGAGTAAATTGGGTTTGTTAAAGCCCTATATTTATACTAATCATGTGATCACTATTAAATGAATATAAAATCAACAGTCGCAATTATTAACATAAAACCAAATAAGTTGAAATTTATATAAACATTTTACATAAAGAGAAATTTAATTAGATCAAGAGGGATTTCTATTAATGAAACTTTGGTTCGTTACAATATTCCCCCCTTAATAAATTTATCCCTCGAAATTTCCTTTTCCCACACTAAAACCGATGTGGGTAACTCAGCTTCATCATTTCCTCTAATTCCCAAGTCGCTTCTTCAAACTTGTGGTTTCGCCACAACACCTTGATGAGGGGCATTGTCTTATTTCGTAGAACTTTTTCTCTATAATCTAATATCTTCACTGGTTTCTCTTTATAAGAAAGATCATCCTCCAACTATACAACCTTAGAAGAGAGTACATGTGAAGGGTCCATCATGTACTTCCTTAAGAGGGATACATGAACGACATCATGTACTTTGGCCATGGTATGTGGAAGTGCTAGAAAATAGGCCACAACCCCGACATGATCATGAATCTCAAAGGGGCCGATGTACCTTGGACTTAACTTCTATTTCTTTCCAAACCTCATGACCTTCTTCCACGGAGATATGCATAGAAAAACCATGTCTCCAACTTTAAACTCAAGCTCTCATCGACGATTAATAGTATAACTCTTCTGGTGACTTTGGGCTACCTTGATATGTTGTTGAATGGTTTTCCCCTTCTCCACCATTTCCTCTACCATTTCTGGTCCAAGAAGTTTACTTTCACCGACCTCATCCCAACATGTCGATGTTCTGCACCTTTTCCCATACAGGGCTTCATACGGTGTCGTTTGGATGCTTGAGTGGAAACTGTTATTATATGAGAACTCAACTAGAGGAATATGGTGATCTCATCCTCCTTTAAATTCCATTGAGCACGCTCTCAACATGTCCTCAAGTGTTTGGATAGTCCGCTCAGATTGGGAATCAGTTTGAAGATGATAGGCCATACTGAAGTTCAGTTCAGTATTCAGAGCATGTTGAAGACTCCTCCAAAACATAGAGGTGAATCTTGGATCTCGGTCAGACACAATAGATAGTGGTAATCCATGAAGCCTTACCACTTCCCTGATATATATCCGTTCCAATTTATCCAATTAGAAATCCTCCTGTATAGCAATGAAGTGTGCAGTCTTTGTAAGACGATCCACCACAACCCAGATTGCATTGTTGCCTTTGGATGTCTTCAGAAGTCCGGTGACAAAGTCCATGGTAATGTTCTCCCATTTCCATTCTGTTATGGTCAATGGTTGCATCATCCCCTTATAATTCTACCCCTCTTCCTTCATTGGCTGGCACACCAGGCACATTGATGTATATTCAGCGATCTCCTTCTTCATATTATCCCACCAAAAGTTTTCTCGGAGATCCCGATGCATCTTTGTACTCCCTGGGTGAATAGAGAAATTTGAACTATGTGCATCATCCAAAAGTTCCTTCTTCAGCTCCAGACATGAAGGAACACATAGTCTTTTCCCAAATCTCACAATTTCTTCTCTATTAACATTAAACTCCGGGGATTTCCCTTTTTTCGATAGCTTCCACATTTTCATGAATTCCCACAACATCCTTTTTAGAATCCTTTAACCATTCCAAAAGATATGGTTGAGCAATCATCTGTGAAAGGATTGATGATGTTCCCTTCTTTATGATTCCCATGTCCATCTTCATCAAGTCTAAGAAGATTGGATCCTTCTCAATTCTCATCATTGATAGAATCGCTGGGTCCTTTCTACTTAGGGCATCTGCCACCTTGTTCGCTTTCCCAGGGTGGTAATGTATTGAACAGTCATAATCCTTGATGAGCTCTTTCCATCTTCTCTGGCGCATATTAAGCTCTTTCTGTGTGAATATATATTTAAGACTCTTGTGGTCAGTATATATCTCACATTTCTCCCCATATAGATAATGTCTCCATATTTTCAAGGAAAACATCACCATCGCCAACTCCAGATAATGGGTTGGATAGTTTCACTCATGGATTTTCAACTGCCTTGAGGCATGGGATATCACTTTATCATTCTGCATCAGCAAACAGCCTAATCCCTTCTTCAAAGAATCACGGAATACCAAAACAATTTCAACACTTGTGGGTAAAGTGGGCACTGGCACAGTGATAAGCCTCCTTTTCAACTCCATGAAGATTTCTTCGCATTCATCACTCCAAGAAAACATTACTCATTTTCAAGTTATCTTGGTAAGAGGGTTGGACAATAGTGATAAATTTCTCACAAATCATCGATAATATCCATCTAACCCCAGGAAGCTACAGATATCTATTACCAATGTTTGCCTCAACCATCCCTAAATTGCATCTTTTTTGGAGGGATCCATAGATATCCCATTACTTGTGATGATATTTCCCAAGAAGGAGACCTCGTTAAACTATAAATCACACTTTCTGTACTTTTCATAGAGCTTATCCTTGCGCAAAGTCTCTAGTACAGTTCTTAAATGGTCCTCATGATCCTCCTTGTATTTGGAGTATATTAGAATATCATCTATAAAGACTACCACAAAATTGTTTGAGGTAATCTCTAAAGAATCTATTCATCAAGTCCATGAAGATTTCTGGAGCATTGGTGAGTCAGAAAGGCATTACTATCAATTCATACTACCTGTATCTTGTATGAAATGTAGTCTTGGGGACATATTCCTTCTTCACCCTTACTTGATAATATCTCGACCACAAATCTACCTTAGAGAAGTATTGTGCTTCACACAGCTGATCGAACAATTCATCAATCTGTGACAGAGGATACTTGTTCTTTATCGTGATTTTTTTAAGTTCATGATAATCGATGCAAATATGCATTGACCAATCCTTCTTCTTGACGAAGAGGACTGGTGCACCCCATGGTGAAGCACTTGGACGTATAAACCCTTTATCGAGATTCTCCTGTAGTTATTTCTTAAGCTCTTCAAGCTCAACGACATCCATTCTATAAGGATTCTTGGATATTGGTAGTACCCTGGGTATAAGTTCAATTGAGAATTCAACGTCTCTTCTAGGAGGAAGACCAGGCAGTTCCTCAGGAAACACTTCAGCGAATTCCCTCACAATAGAAATTTATTCAAGGAAGGTTTCTTCCTTGCACTCAATCATCTGAGCCAGATACGCGTGATCATAGGGAAGTAATATCCATTCTTGAGATGATGGAGCTAAAGGAGATTCATCTTCCACCCTACACTTGTAAAGAATTGGGGGTCGATTCTCCACATGGAGTGTGATTTCTCTCTCCTGACAATTTATGTTTGCTCTATATAATTAAATCCAATCCATACCAATAATTGCATCAAAGTCCACTAGAGGTAGTATGACGAGGTTCACCGGGAAATTAAATCCAAAGATTATGACAGAGGAGGAGTTATATTCATGGGATGCAGTGATTGCCCCATTTTCCATATTCACCGACATCTTCACTTCCATGATTTGTGGTGGTGCTGGGATTGTTCTACTAAAATTTTGAGATAAAAAATATTTCTTTGAACCAGAATCAAAAAGTAAGTTCTCTATTCTTGAATGAATAACTATCGTACTGATCACCACTTCATTGTCGGGGTTCACTTCGGCAGAAGTGATGGCAAAAGCTCTACCTTTCTACATTACAGGTTGTTGGATGCCTCTGAAAACCTTTAGATTAGGGCACTGATTTGTAAGATTCCCCGGTTCTTTCCAGTTGTAGTAATGAACAACGTGTTGAGGTTTGAACGGAGCATTCATCTCTACTAGCACAGCCGCGGGTCTTTTTTTCTGACTGTTAACAGCTATGTTTCCTTCTCTTCCACACCTAAAGCATTTCCTCGTCCCCTTGAGGCAATTTCCAGGGTGATTCTTTCCACACTTTTGGCAAGTTGGGTGCTGGATCTTCTTAGCACCATTGTATTTATCCATCGGACCGCCAACATTGAAGTCCACCTTATGCTTCTTGTCCCCATGATACACCTGTGATTCCCCGATCTCCATTTCGACCTTGAGGCCACATCGGACAATTTTCTTATAGCTGTCAAAGTCACGGATTGCTAATGATTTCCGTAGGCTAGGCTTCATCCCACAAAAGAAGTGGTCAACCTTGCATTCAGGGGTAACGAAAAAGCCAGAAGTGTATCGTGCAATCCTTGTGAAGTTTTCCTCGTACGCTCCAACAGATTATTCTTCTTTTTTCTTGAGGGAAAGGAAGTCTCTTTCCATCTTAAGTTGGAGGGTGCACGGAAAATATTTATCGAAAAACAACTTTCGGAAATCCTTCCATTCCAATGCCTCGATCTCCTCCTCAGGCTTCGTATTATTGATCAACGTCAACCATTGATCATCTTCACCCTCCATACGATAAACCTCAAGGAGAAAATTCTCTTGTTCAGAACATTGAATTATGGAGAAGATCTTTTCAATGGATTTGATCCATTGTTCAACGATCGTGGGATCGGATGATCCACTAAAAGTTGGAGGCCTTTGTCTCGTGAAGCTCGTGATAGTGACTTGTTCCTTCTTAGGGGGTTTGGACGTTCCTCTGGACCCGTGTTTCTATTCAAAGATTGAGTTATCTGAGAGAGAATCGTGACAAAATTCGCAATTCCCACTCCCATTGGATTGGGATTCTCGTTAGTACAGTCATCACACTGATCTTCACATCGGTTGTTAGCCCGAGTCCTCCTATTACAGGCCATTAGATGGAATAAAAAGAAAGTTAGGGGGTAACACTTAAAGGGTAATCAAAAGACAAAAGTTGATGACTTATAAATAAACTTTTATTTCCTTAACTCAAGAGTCTATAGGCTTCAATCTAGGCTTTCCATAATCTACTTTCTAACGTATATTCTTAGGGGAATTTTTTTATTCCCTTAATAAGGGTTCATACTAAGCTTGTGAATTTATCAAAACATATCCCCTGGGAGTGTCGTAACCAAGAGTATAGCAAGGCCCATTGTCATGCACCAGTCCCCATTCAAGTCTAGCTCAAAGCAGTGTTTTTAGGTTTTACCCCTAGGATACATCTATGCTAGAGCCGCCTCAACCTGCTCGTATCGAGACAGGGATGTATTTGTTTGATAAACCACTTACTCAATACTTAAAAAAACTTAGGGATGTTTTTATTATACTTAGTCTTGTCTCTAAGGATTTAATAGGGTTTTCTAATCTTAATCCCAAAAATAACTAAACCTATCCTTTGATACCAACTATGACAATCCTGCTTTTATTACAAACTTAAACATGATTTATTACATAAACAATTCACTTGATACAACATGGAAGATCAAGAGTTCTAGTGTCTTTGGGGATTAGGATCATTACATAACAACTTAAAACATGAAATACAACATATTTATTGAAAACTTCCTTTACATGACCACTACATTCCCTCGTACTTAGCATTGTATGGGATAACCTGAGGAAATGTATAAGAAAAGGGGTGACCTATAAAGCCCAATAAGGGAATAAAAATGGAGTATATGAGGAGTAAAATACATGTTAGACAATAGGCATATAAATAGATAATAATAGAAACATTAACATAAAGGCCTGATAGAGCATGATAATCATAACATGGAAATGTGCCAATAACACTTAACATGGAATTTGCATGAGGCAAGGCTCATTGCACATGGAGCATGAGTAAATACTCATTGCACATGAAGCACAATTAAACCCTAGTTTCACATGAATTAGAATGAGTCAACACTAATTGCATATGACGTATCATGATTCTATACTTTACCCAATGCATTGGAGCGCTATAAGGGCCCACCCTTCTTAAACATTTCATTTCATGCATAAGTGTGCCACATGGATCATAAAACATGGATTCATAAAACATAATCATTTATTCCACGAAAAAGGAATGTGGAATAAAACAATATAATCAATAAGTAAATGTGAATGAATTTGAATACCCTTGATGGAGAAATGGGCATGGTATTCACTACACAATGGCATTGGCTTAGAAAATCGGTGCAATTTTGGCAGCGTAACGACGTGATATAAGAATTCATAAAAAAATTGTTGATGAGAGAGAAATGGGTGTATCATCATATCTACATGAAATGGAAACCAATGGGGGGTAATATAGATACATTTAACAACAATTGTAATGGAATTTAGATTCATGATACAAAAGTATTGCTTGAATGTAAATGAGGAGAGAGAAGTTCCTTTCAGAATTTCGGCATAGTAACGGGTTTACATGGGAGGCATTTAATGATAGAGAAAGGGGTCTCCCATCATTCAAAAAATAATAGGGAAATATGGGGGATGTGTGAAACCAAACCCCAGAATTTATAATTTAAACTAAAAAGGCGTAACAATATTAAGAAAATTGGACAAAAAGTGAAAGGAAGAAAAACCCTTACTTGGAAGTGTGCTTCCAAAGGCTTGAGAGAGGCTTGAGAAAGGATTATTTGGAGCTTGGGGAACCTTGGTATGATTATAGAGAGAGTAGGGCAGAGGTTGGATGAACTCCAAAGGCTTTGAGTGAGGAGGAAGTGGGAGCTTGGGTGGGTTTATATAGGAAAGGTGAGTGAATTATTTATTATTTAGGTTTGGGACCCCTTACATTAAACTAATCCAAAACACAAATCAACTCATGGTTTTTGCCCATGCTTTTTGGAAAAAGGGGAGAGGAAAATAATATTTTATAAGGCCAAAGTCCGAACTTCTTATAATAATGGGGTTTCTTATGTGGAGGTGAGTCACACTCCCATGGAAAATAATTTAAAAAGACAAGATGTTTAATAAGTCTTGAGGGGTCCATTAATGCTTTGTAAAATAAGTCAAACAAACCCAAAATCACTGTATATTAATGGTAAAAAATATATTGGCCAAACATAAAGCTTATAGTAATTTTTTACATCACTATTGGGTCATTATGATGTCATAAAACACATTATATATTTAAAAGGTATTTAATTTTTACCCAAAAATTTCACTATCTCCGAAAATTATGAAAAATTCACCATTGAATAATTTTGACATCCTGATTCTAGAAATAACAATTATTTTATCTAAATAATTTTCTAAATATTTTAATTTTCACTTTTAAAATAAAAACCGACATTTATCGAAAATTCACTGGTTTTGACAAAAATGGCTTTCAAACATTAATAAAAATTACAATTGCATTCACAAAATTATAAGATCATTTATATTTAATAAAAATTAATTTAATGATAAGAATAATAATATTTTTTTAAAATATTATTTAATTCAAAAATCCTTTAATTTAATAAAATATAATTCTTAATTAAATAATAACTAAAAACACTATTTGTACTTTAAAAACTATTTACAATGTATCAATAATGACAAGAAAGTATATTCATTATTATATAAAAAAATAATGTACATGAACATAGTACTAGAGATTTGTTACATAACCCCTTAAAACAGCCGCATAAGACATAAGGGTAAGGTGTGCGATGGTGACAGACTCTTGGGGTGGCTCAGATAACATCGCCCGAGTGGTAATCTCTATCAACTTCCACTTTTCCCGTAGATGGTCTCATTCGAGCTTGACATGATGAAGCTCAGCTTGGGCTTGGTCAAGAGCGAATCCCAAAGACGCCACCTCTTTTCCGAGTTCCGAAAAATGGGCTTCGTATGGAGCAATTCTACTGAATGAGCCATTGCTTCCTTTGTCTGAGTAAATTGGGTTTGTTAAAGCCCTATATTTATACTAATCATGTGATCACTATTCAACGTCTATAAAAGAAACGGTCACAATTCTTAACATAAAACCAAAGAAGTTGACATTTTATATAAACATTTTACATAAAGAGATATTTAATTAGATCATGAGGGATTTCCATTAATGAATCTTTGGTTCGTTACAAGGGAACTTCCCTAAGTGCATTAATCCTGGATTATATTCCCCCCTGTGACAATGATGCCGAATCAGATCCAGAGGTACAAAAGGCACTCCAGTTTTCACGACGCAAGGCTTGGCAGAACATATGGAAAATCATATCTGATGTTCCTCTAGAAGATATTTCAACGAAGATCCCGTGACTGTCATCCCTATTTATCATGTTGGGACATGGCAGTTTTGGATATCAAAAGATCCATGCCGCGGTGAAACAAGTCATCTTAAGAAGGGAGTAGGAGTAGAAGTACCATCAAGATTTGACCAGATTAAGGTTGTCGGCTAATATTAGCAAATTTGAGGATGTAGTATCCCAAGATGAGGCAGATCATACTGCCAAGTTAAAGGAGCTGAAGCATAAGATCAAGGAGAAAGTTGTCCATCAAATGCACCTTCATCAACAGTTAGATGTTGTTACTGGGGAACTTGACCAATTGAAAAATTCACTGGAAGGAGTTAAAACAAATGTTATGAAAGCCATTGTTGAAGCCAAGAAATCACTCTATCAAGCTGAAAAGAGTGAAGTTGGTCGAGTGCATGAGCTTAAAGTGGCTACTGATGAAGCCCAAGATGCTGTAAATCAAATGAAGATTTATGTTGGCCGCCTTTTGTAATTCATAGAAAAGAAAATAGACTTTAGTCTGTGGATGTCCTTCTAACTTTTGTGCATCAAATGAAAAAAACTTTCATCTTAAATCATTTGTGCATGCTTTCTTTTTCTACCTGCTTTAAATTTTTACATAATCCAATGGGCCTAGTAAGCGTAGTTTGATTTTTTCTAGGATTATTATAAATAACCCTACTAACATTGAATCTTTTAATTATTCAATATTTCCTAAATCATACGAAATGTATGTTTAGTGAGCTGGAACTTGACTTTTGTTCAGAGTTCCCTTGTCTTTTGTGGGAATTTTAAATTCATACATGTCGGACATAAAAAGGCTATTGTTTAAGGTCGAAATAGCTTAGACCGAATGGACTAAAATTGACTCAATTCCTTGACAATTTATCTAAAAACATATTACCACACTCAAGTATGAGGGAAAATATGTAAAATATGACTTAAGAAATTTTGAATATGAGGGATGACATGAAAAAGGGCTAAAAGGCATTATAAGAAGTAGTTCCGAAGAATGAAGTTACCATTATTTAACAAACCTGTTAGGGGGTTGAATTATGCAGGGCCACCTAAGGGAATTGGTTTCATAGTCAAATAATAGCATCTTTTGGCTGACAAGTCTGTTATGTAGACTGTTTATACAAGGCTGCCTAAGGACACGTGCTATATAGTCAGGAAAAAGAACTCTCAGAAATTTGCTTTTCTACTGCTAAAAAACCAGTGGAAGTTTATGGAGATTCAATTTTCCAAATCTTAGAGTTTGTTGTGTGGAGATAGGTACTTTAATATGGAGAGCATATTTCCAATCTAGATTGTCTAAGAACTGGATGAATGTCACTCCTATGAATGATTGACCCAAGCATAGGGAATAGAATTATAAACCATAGACTTGAATACTTTCAGATCATGAAAAAGAACATGGGACAAATATGTTAAGGATGGCTATTTTTTTGTGGATCCCTACATGTTGTCATTAAGACAACTAAGGAAAAAAGAGGTTTTCTTCACAGGAATGAAGTTACCATTATTTAACAAACCTGTTATGGGGTTGAATTATGCGGGGCCACCTAAGGGAATTGGATGCATAGTAAAATAACATCATCTTTTGGCTGACAAGTCTGTTATGTATACTGTGTATGCAAGGCCGCCTAATGGCACATGTTGCATAGTCAGGCAACTCAAGTTCCCCAAAGAGGTTTCTAGAAACACACTTACATGAGTTCAGACTTTTATCATCACCATTTCCCAAATCATTCAGTGTTCTTTTAGTGTTAAAATCCTGTTTATATGAAGGTAAAATAGAAGATTCTCTAATACCTCTATCAAAAATAGATTAATTATAATGGATGTGTGTTCCATTTCATTAATCTGATAATCCTAATTTTTTTGGAAATACACAAACATGAGTTCAGTATTTTATCAACACTATTCCACACATCAAAATGAGTTTTGTTAGTGTCCACATCCAGTTTATAATAATGGGAAATAGTATATTCAAAAATACATCTATCCAATCTAGATTAAACATATGGGGAAGAACTTGAGGCATGTGAAACAATATACTTGTTCTTCGTTGTCTTCATATAAAATGTGATTCTTATAGTGATATCAGCATGACCATTAATCTATGAAACAATATACTTGTTTCTCTTAACCCATGTTTCTATTCAAATCATGAGTTAATTGAGATAGTATTGTGACAAAGTTCTCAATTCCCTCTATCATTGGATTAGACATCTCATTAGAACTGTTGTCACATTGATCTTCACATTGGTTATTACCCCGAGTCCTCCTATTACTACCAATTATCTGGAATAAAAGGAAAGTTAGGGGAAACAAATAAAGGGTAATCCAGGTAAAAAAAAATGGATGGCTTATAAATAACTTTTATTTCTTTAACTTATGAATCTATAGGCTTTGATCTATGTTATCCATGATCTACATCCAAACATTTATTCTTAGCGTAATATTCGTTTTTTAATTCCCTTAAAAATGGTTCATACTAAGCTTATGAATTTACCGAATCACATCCCCTGGTAGTGTCGTAACCAATAGTGCATCAAGGCCCGTTGTCGTGATCCAGGATACCCTAGGTCAAGCCCAAAACTCTTTTTCGAAGTTTTCACTCCTAGGTACATCGGTACCATAGTCATCTCTACCTGATCATATAAAAAATGGATTTATTTGATTGATAAACCTCTTACTAAATACTCACCAAAAATTAGGGATGTTTTTATTATACTTAGTCTTATCCCTAAGGATGGTGCCTCAGTCGCCTGGGTGCTACCGTTCTCTTGTCCTGGTCTCCCTCTCCTAGGGTTTCGACTTATCCCGGTGACAACTCTCTAGCTTTGGGTTTCATTCTGACTCACTCTCCTGGGTGCTCCCGTTCTCTCGGCCTAGTCTTCCACTCCTAGGGTTTTTACTTATCCCTGCGGCAGATCTCTCTCTTTCGGCGGCGTTCTCACTCGATATTTTGTTTCTATCTCTCCCTCCTCTTCACCATATGTGCTAGCAATCCGATATTCTCCTCGTCGACCTCTCTACGCTCTGATCTTACATTCCTCAGCTTCTCTCTAGGTCGGATTTGAAGCATGGGATATGCTAAGGTTTTGGGCGAGCGGTTTGGTAGACGACAGAGTTCCAAGCACTACCGGGGTTGGTACTTCTTCCTAGGGTTTGAGTCCCACTCCATTTTTGGTTTCGTCCCACTTTCTTTTTTATCCTGAAAACAATTTTCATTCTCTCTCACTCGCATTCCCTACTTTGTGTTTGCGTCACAGTTTTATTCCTGTTCGCCTATCTGTTCTCTAATCTTTCATTCCTAAGCTTTTCTCCAGGTTAGTTTGGGGGCTAGGGATTCACCGAGGTTTTGCGCATGTGGCTTGGAGAGAAAAATATTTCCTAGTGTTCTGGAGTGGTCCTACCTCATACGGTTTCAATCCCTTCCCATTTTTTTGGTCCCACTTTCTTATTTCATGTCCAGGTGATGGTCTCCAGTGGTAGTTTTCACTGTAATCAACAGAGTGGGGTTATGTTGTATTTTTGTTGTCGGTGTGTTGATAGCCGTTGTCATTAGTGTCTATTCTGAGTTTTTTGTCCCGGTTTGTTGAATCGAAGATAGTTTTTAGTGGTCGTGTGTGTAGGTCTTCTGTAGCTGGTATGTGGTCCAATGATGGGGGATGAAGACATATTTCTATTAGGGGTATTCTACGTTCTAATGTGGTATTGAACAACGATGATGATGGCATGACAAGGGAGGCTCTGTGAGATGGCAGTGATGATGAGCAGGCAGTGGTCGTCAGTGAAGAGTCCAGTGTGGACGACGACTCTTGTGATGTGATGACACGATGGTGGTGATGGTGGTGTGATGACAGATGGAAAGGTGATGATGGGGGTTATCGATGGGGTTTCTTGGGATGCTCGATGCCCGCGTTTCTAGTATGAATTTGAATTTGGAAATTTAAATTTGGCCTTTGGGATAGGTTCTTTATGTAATTCTTTATGCAGGTGATTTGAATTGTATCCAGGTTTTTGTGAGGTTCCCACATACCCAAAAAGTGGGATTTTAAAAATAAAAAAAAAGTATTTGGAGTCTTATCCCTAAGTCTTTCACTAGGGTTTTCTAATCCTAATCCCAAAAATAAATAAACCTATCCTCTGATACCAACTATTACAACCCTACTCTTTATTACAAACTTAATCATGATTTATTACCTAAAATATAAAATTGAGAAAACATGGAATATAAATAGTTGTAGAGTATCTGGTTCTTATGAACATTACTTAATGACTTAAAACATGAAACACAACATATTTATTGAAATCTTCCTTTACCTGACCACTACCTTCCTTCGTACTTGGCATTTCATGGGATAACCCGAGGACATGCATAAGAAAAGGGTGAGCTATAAAACCCAGTAAGGGAATAAACAAGGAATAACATGAAGAATATGATACATGTTAGGAAATATGCATATCAATGGAGCATAAAATAAACATGAACATAAAGTTGTGATATAGCATGTTTATCATGAATGGAAATGTTGAAACAACACATAACATGGTATTATCATGAGCCAAGGCTCACTCAAAATGGAGCATGAGTAAAACCTCATTGTACTTGAATTATCATGATTAAAACCTCATTTCACTTTATGTATCATGATACTAATCTTTACCCAATGCATTGGAGCGCTATCAGGGCGTACCCTTCTTAAACATTTAATTTAATACATAAGTGTGCCATAAGATCATACAACATAGATTCATTAGACAACATAATTTATTCAATGATAAAGGAATGTGTAATTAATAAATAAAACTATTACATCAATATGTAAATGTGCATAAAGATGAATACCCTTGATATAGAAATTTTCATGGTATTCATTACACATTGATTTTGTCTTGGAAAATTGCGGTGCAATTTCAGCAGCATAATGGTGTGATAGAAGACTTCATATAAAATGGATGATGAGAGGGAAAAGGGTGTCTCATCATATGTACATGAAACAGACAGTAAGGGGGCCATATAGTTACATTTCCTAACATAATTAATGGAATTTATATTCATGATACAAAATAATTTCTTGAATTTAAATATGGGGAGATAAATTCTTTACAATATTTTGGCATGGTAATGGGTGTACATGGAAGGAATTAATGGGAGGGAAAGGGGTCTCCCATCATTCAAACATAAATAGGCTAGTATGGGGGAGATGTAAAATCATACCACAACATTTATAATAGAAAATAAAATCATGTAACAATATTAATAATCTTGGATAAAATAAGAATGGAAGGATTCACTTACATGGAGGTGTGATCCCAAAGGCTTGGGAGGGGCTTCAAAGAGGCTTCTTGGAAGCTTGAGGAATATTGGGTGGATTATAGAGGGAGGATAGAAGAGTTTGGATGAATATAGAAGTCTTTTAATGTCAAGAAAATGGGATATTGGGTGGGTTTATATAGGAAAAGGGAGAGAATACATAATTATTTAGGTTTGGGTCACCATACATTAATCTAATCAAAACCACAAACCGTCCAATGGTTTTTCCAGGGTAATTTAAAAAGGGTATTAAAAACATTATTTTATATGTCCAATGTCCTAAATTCTTAAAATATTTGGTTTTCTTATGTGGAGGTGAGTCACAGTCTCAAGGAAATCATTTTGAAAATTTAATATGTTTTAGAAGTCTTGAAGGGTCTACTAAAGCATTGTAAAATTAATCAAACAAACCAAAAATCACATTATTTTTATGGTAAAACATATATTGGCAGAACATAATGTTTATAGTATTTTATAACATCACTATTGGGTTATTATGATGACATAAAACACATAATATATTTAAACAATATTTAATTTTTACCCAAAAAATTTATTCTCTCAAACAATTATGAAAAATTCACCATTGGATAATTTTGACCTATTGATTCCAAAAATAATATAAATTTTATCTAAATGATTTTTCAAATATTTTAATTTTTAATTTTTAAATAATAACCGACATTTATCATAAATTCATGGGTTTTGATAGAAATAGCTTTCAAACCTTAAGAAAATCCCAATTGTATTCATAATAATTATACAGTCGTTTATATTTAATAAAAAGTAATTTAGTGATAATATATTTTTAAAATATTATTTAATTTTAAAAATCTATCAATTCATCAAAATTGATTTCTTAATTAACTAAAAATCCTATTTTTTCCTTAAAAACTACTTACAAAGTAACAATAATAAAATTAATGTATATTCTCTATACAAAAATAATGTTCATAATCATAGTACTAGGGTCTCATTACATAACCCCTTATAACACCTGTATATGACCAAAGGGTAAGGTGTGCGATGGTGACCGACTCATGGGGTGGCTCGGATAACATCGCTTGGGTGGTAATATATATCAACTTCCATTTCTACCGTAGGTGGTTCCATTTGAGCTTAAAGTGTTGAATCTCATCTTGGGATTGGTATAGAGCGAAGCCCAATGATGCCCCTCCTTTCCAAGCTTTGAAAAATGGGCATCATACGGATTAATTCTACTAGATGAGTCCATGGCTTCCTTTTTCTGAGTAAGTTGGATTTGTTAAATCCCTATATTTTTACTAATCATGTGATCACTATTCGAAAGCTATATTAGTATTGGTCACAATTTTTATGGGTATTATAAATTCCAAAAATATTAAACCAAATATGTTCATGTTTTAAGTAACCATTTTATATAATAAGATATTTAATTAGATCAAGATGAATTTTCATTCAAGAAAGTTAGTGTCGTTACAATCTTCCCCGATTAAGAAACTACGCCCACAAAATTTCCTTTTCCCACACTAAAATAGATGTGGGTAACTCTGCTTCATCACTTCCTATGATTCTCATGTTTCTTCTTAAAACTTTTGGTTTCACCACAACACCTTGACGAGGGACATTGTCTTATTTAATAGATCATTTTCCCTATGATCGAGGATCTTTATCGGCTTCTCTTCATAGGAGAGGTCATTATCCAATGGTACCACCTCTAGATTGAGTACAAGTGATGGTTTAGGTATGTAATGCCTCAAGAGTGATACATGGAATACATCATGTACTTGAGATAAGATCGATGTGAGTGTTGGTTAATAGGTCACTACTTTAATTTGATCAAGGATCTCAAAATGGCCAATGTACCTTAGACTAAGCTTTCCCTTTTTCCAAAATCTCATAACTCTCTTCCACTATGATATGTGAAGGAATTACATGTATCTGAAATCAAACTCTATGTACCGTCGACAATTATCAACATAGCTCTTTTGTCGACTCTAAGTATCTTTAATGTCCTATTGGATGGTCTTAACCTTCTCCTCCATTTCATCGACCATTTTTGGACCTAGGAGTTTTCTCTCCCCAACTTCATCCCTACATGTTGGTTTTCTGCACCTCTTCCCATACAGGGCTTCAAAAGGAGTTATTTGGATGCTTGAGCGGAAACTATTATTGAATAAGAACTCCACAAGAGGAAGATATGGATCCATTCTTCTTTGAATTCCATTGAGCTTTCTCTCAACATGTTCTCATATTTTTGGATAGTCCACTAAGATAGGCCATTATTTTTAGGATGATAAACCATACATAAGTTTAGCTCAGTATCCATTGAAATTTGAATACTCTTCAAAAACTTAGAGGGGAATCTGGGATCTCGATCAGATATAATCGAAAGTGGTAAACCATGCAATCTTACCACGTATCTGATGTAAATCTGTGCTAGTTGATCTAGTGAGAAATCCACCCGAATTTCAATGTACTATGCAGTATTTGTAAGACAATCCACAATAACCCAAATAGAATAGTTTCCTTTAGATGTATTCAAAATTGATGTGACATAGTCCATGGTGTTGTTATAAAATTTCCATGCTGGTATGGGTAATGGTTTCATCATCCTCTTAGACTTCTGCCTCTCATCATTCACTTTCTGAAACACCAGGCACTTTGATGTATACACAGTGTTCTCCTTCTTCATGTTATACCACCAAAAATGCTCTCAGAGATCCTGATACATCTCTGTTGTTTCCTAGGTGAATAGAGAAATTTTAACTATTTGCATCATCAAAAAGTTCCTTCTTTGACTCCAGATTTGATAGAACACATAGTCTTGACCCAAATCTCACAATTCCTTATTCATTGACATTGAACTTTGAGGATTTCCCTTTTCTGATAGTTTCCACCATCTTCTGAATTCCCACATCTTCCTTTTGATCATACTTTAAACTTTACAAAAGGTACTTTTGAGCAATAATTTGTGAAATGATGGATGATGTTCCCTTCATTATGATTCTCATGTCCATTTTCATCAAATCTAAGAAGATTGGATCCTTTTTAATTCTCATCAATGATAGAATTTCTAGGTCCCTTATAATTAGAGCATCTGCCACCTTGTTCACATTCCCAGGGTGGTAATTGATTAAGTAGTCATAGTATTTTATCAACTCTAACCATCTTCATTGGTGCATGTTCAAATTTTTTGTGTGAATATATACATGAGGCTTTTGTGATCCGTGTATATTTCACACTTCTCCCTAAAGAGATAATACCACCAAATTTACAAAGTTAAGATCACTACAGCCAACTCCAGTTCATGTGTTGGATAGTTTTTCTCATGGAAATTGAATTGCCTTGAAGCATAGGAAATGAATTTTTCATTTTGCTTCAACGCACAACCTAGGACCTTCCTCAAAGAATCACTAAATACCACAAAATTTTCTCCACTTGTGGGTGATGTGAACATGGGAATAGTGATAAACCTCCTTTTCAACTCCTTTAATCTCTCTTCACATTTATCACTCCAAGAAAACTTTACTCCCTTCCGATTTATCTTGGTAAGAGGGTTTGAAATTCATGATAAATTTCACAGAAATTAGAGTTAATATCCAACTAACCCCAAGAAGCTACGGATATCCATTACCGATGGTGGCCTTGACCATCCCTCTATTTCATCTATCATTAATGGATCCAAAGATATCCCATTGCTTGTGATGATATGACCCAATAATGACACTTACTTCAACTAGAATTCACACTTATTGTACTTTTCATAGATCTTCTCTTTTCGTAAGGTCTCTCGTATAGTTCTTAGATGCTCCTAATGCTTCTCATAGGTTTTGGATTATATTATAATATCTTCTATAAATTCTACCACAAATGTTCAAGGTAATCTTTAGAGACTCTACTCATCAAGTCCTTGATGATTTCTAGATCATTAGTGAGTTTGAAAGGCATTACTATGAATTCATAGTGCCCGTATCTTGTACGAAAATCAGTCTTGGGGACATATTCTTTCTTCAACCTTACTTGATAATATCCCGACCATAAATATACCATGGAGAAGTATTGTTCTCCACAAAGATGATTGAACAAGTCATCAATTCATGGAAGAGGATACTTGATCTTTATCGTGATTTTGTTAAGCTCATGATAATCGATGCAAAGGTGCATTCACCCATCCTTATTTTTGAAAAAGAGGAATGGTGAACCCCATGGTGAAGCACATGGGCATATAAACCCTTTATCTAGATTCTCTTGTTTTTTTTTCATCAGCTCCTCAAGCCCTGTAATAGTAATTCTATACGAAGTCTTGGATATTAGAAATTCCCTGGGTATAAGGTCAATTGAGAATTAAACATCTCTTCTAGGAGGAAGACTAGGAAATTTCTCAGGAAAAACTTCAGTGAATTCCCTCATAATTGGAATGTCTTTAAGGATGATTTCTTCCTTAAACACAAGAATCTAAGCTATATACGAGTGCTCATAGGGCAGTAATATCCACAATTGAGATGATGACGCTAAAGAAGATTCATCTTCCTCCTTGCACTGGTATCAATTAAAGTGTTGATTCTCCATATGGAGAGTGATTTCTCTCTCATGGTAATTTATGTTTGCTCTATATAGAGAATGAAAATTATTGCTGAGAATTGAATCAAATTTCACAAGAGGGAGTATAATGAGGTTCACCGGGAAGTTCAATCAACGGATTATGACAGGGGAGGAGTTATATTCATGAGATGCAATGATTTCCCCATTTTTCTTACTAACCGACATATTTACATCAAATATTTGTATTTAATATAAATTAATTAAGTGATAATATTTTATTAAAATATTATTTAATTCAAAAAATCCATCAATTCATCAAAATAGACTTCTTAATTAACTAAAATTCTATTTTTGATTTAAAAACTATTTACAAAGTGACAATAATAAAATGAATGTATATTCTCTATACAAAAATAATGTACATAATCATAGTACTAGGTTCTCGTTACATAACCCCTTATAAAACCCACATACAACCGAATGATAAGCTGTGTGATGGTGAAAGACTCTTGGGATGCCTCAGATAACATCGCTCGGGTGGTAATCTCTATCAACATCCACTTCTCCCGTAGGTGGTTACATTCGAGATTAACGCGTTGAATCTCATAATGGGATTGGTCAAGAGAGAATCCCAATGATGAAACCTCCTTTCTGAGCTCTGAAAATTGTGCTTCGTATGGAGAAATTCTACTTGATGAGGCCATTTCTTCCTTTTTTTGAGTAAATTGGATTTGTTAAATCCCTATATTTTCACTAATCATGTGATCACTGTTCAACATCTATATTAGAAATGGTAATAATTATTAATGGTATTATAAAATAAAAAAAACCTAAAACCAAATAAGAGAATGTTTTATATAACCATTTTACATAATAAGACATTTAATTAGATCAAGAGTAACATTCATTGATGAAATTTTGGGACATTACAATTAAGATAAAAATTCTTTTGATGAAAACTTGTTTATAAAAAACATTTCCTTTATATTCAATTGGTCTGTTGATATTAATTTATAATTAATTGGTAACCAATGAATTTAACCATATATTTTTAAAATTTTCTGTATTCTAGTTATAAAAACTAATTTAATTTCTATGTTATATCATATTATATTAAATAATAATATTTTCATAAAATAATTTTGTTTATTAAAACTCGGTCTTGCGTGTTTCACAAGTTATCATCGAAGTTTTTTGTTTAATATAAAGAAATCTAACTCATTTTTAGATTCATTTAAAGAAATAGAATAGAGAAAATTTATTTAAAATAGTAAATATACAATAATCTCAGGATAAGTTATATTATGTTCTACGCTTGGTGTTTCATTTCAAAAATGCTATCAAATAAAATGTTATTCTTTTTAAATTTTCGGGGTGTTACATTCTCAACAGCTTAAATAAAATGTGTCCTCCCAATTTTAAAAAATATATTTGTAATAAATTAATTTATATTTTGAAATTAAATTGTTGAAATCACAAATAGTGATAATTTTTGGTAAAACCTAATCTTGAAAATAGTGAATAGGAAGTTCCAATGTCATACATAACAAGTTTCCCAATTAGGACAACATCTATGGAAATTATAGATGTTGACATAAAGGAAAAGGATAAATAATTATAGCGAATGATTGAAGTAATTGATAACATACAATTTACTGTTCAAAGAAAAGTTTGGGTGATCAAAACAATAGATTTATGATTATTTAAAAGATCACCAGTTCAAAAAAATGATGTTATCATGATGACATTTTATTTCAAGATAACTTTCCTAATGCTGAGTAATTATTTTACTACCTAATAATATATGGAAAAATATATATACATGATATATTAATATAAAAATAATTTCATTATTTGGTTGATCTTGGATAAATTTCCCATTTATCCCATTATTCCAAAAAATGATTACCCAACAATGAATTTTTATACATGAAGCGCTAAAATTCACTTTTAATAGATCATAATATCCATAAAAGAGTGAAAAATATTTTAATTTATCTCTAATAATTTTCCAAAACCAAAATTTTTATTACATTAATCTCTAGTACAAAATATTAAACCAAGTAGTTCATAATTAAAATTTATTTTTCTAATTTTTTAACTAAAAACAATTACATATTTAACTGGACATTCTGTAGGTATGTGGTTTGTGTAAAACAAATATCATCCATCGATTGTGCGTTCAAATATAGGATCTCTGGTATTTATAGAATAATACATTTTCATTTATATTAATATTTATGAATAAGAAATTAGTTTTATTTTAAAGTGGATGATTTTTCTAATAGCGTACTCAACACGAAACAACGGGTTTCTTTGATATCATATATTGCACACAACTTTGGGGTATAACAAAAAATAATATATTATTATTATTATTTTAAATGGAATATAATTCCAAGATATTGTATTGGTGGGAATGAATAGAACTAAATACAATATGATTATACATGTTTTTTAAATGTCATTAAATTTATTCAATAAATTTTTGGGACTTAAAAATTAGAATAAATATGACTTTAAGCATTAAATACTCTAATATTTTTAAAAGGTTGGTTTACTGCCTTTTGATGATGAACCCATTTTCAAATGATTTTTTATCACTTTTATATATTATATTTGACAAAATAAATTTATTCTATAGAATCATGACATCAAAAAATTTTTTGGATAAATTTTTGGTAATTTTCTGATAAAGTTCATGTTTTAATGAATAATGAAAAATACTGCATTTTAAGTCAAAACTGCATTTTCAACTAGTTTATTTATAGAGTTATATTGTACTTTTATTTTTTTTTAAAGTGAAATTGGATTATATTCTTATCATTTAATATAATTTTGGTCATTTTATGTAATTTCACTTTTAAATTGAGCATAAAACATGTCAATCTTTTGATAGCTATTACTTCTTAAAAACCCACTTTTTGTGTTTGACAACGAGAATTAATTTTAAATTAGTTACTAAAAATTATATGTTTTCAATTTGGAAAAAATGGACTCTAAATTATTTGAATATGTACCTCTTATTTTTGGAGATTATAAATATTAACATTAATAATTATTTTATTTACCATGTTTAATGGGTAAATCAGGTAAATAAGGGTAAAAAATAATATAACAATAATATAAAAATACACTAAAATGTGTTCTAATTCTACTGGATTATATATTTCTGACCATTGGAATCCTTGGGTCGATTTTGGGACCACATGGATCCACTTGGAAGTGATAATAACATTGTATAAGAATTAATTTAATATAATGAAAAATATAACATAAACATGTATCTTTTACTAAAAAAACTTCTATGTGGGGTTATATAAATTATATCTTAGAATATAAATTGCCATTATAAATCTAAAAAATTATCCTACATCATGGTATTTTATTTAAAATTTTTATACATCAAATAAATAAATATATTTATGACACAATGATGATGTAGTGATTACCTTATTATTGAATGATTAAATTAATGAGATTATAATATTAAAATAAACTTATTTAAAATCTTTTTATTCCACAAAAAAAATTTAGGGATGATTATGACTTTATATCTTGTAATTAATGAAGTTTTTTTAAAATAAACATGTTTTTATGTATTTTCAAAAAGTCATGATATGAATTGTATAAAAATTGACATAAATGAGTTTTTAAGACAAATAATATTTAATTAAATGATATAATAGTCTTAAAAATATATGATACGTTCAAATGACTTTGATAATATTAAAAATTTCATTAATGAACAACTTTAGGTTTTATTGTCATTTTATTGTTACTATATTAACCATATAGTATGAATATACCAGAAGACGTGGTAAGAGTAAAATTGGTTAACTAAGGGTTAATGCTAAAATATAAGGTAAAAATTTTTTTCTAGACATTTTTAAAACCTATTGGTGTAGATTATTTAGAACCAAAAAAATCTTATCTTTGAAATAAATCACTTTCATACCATTTTAAAATGAAAATCATTTTATACTAAAATAATATTTCAATACCTTCCTAAAAGTGCCCCCTCCCTCTTATAAAATGGCATCAACTATACCCATTTACTCACACATATCAAACCTCTTGGATCATCCAAATTTTACTCAAATAAACACCCAATATCCCTCACTTTCCCTTGGAATGCTTACCTTTGGTATAAGGCAATTCAATAAAGCATTTCGGCTCAAACCAAAGGGAGTTACCCGATCTAGAGGTAACATATTCTCTAAAGTTATTTTCATTTATTTTCCTTCTCTACTCCCTATTTTATTATTACTATTTTATTACATAACAACAATAGTATCATAAACATACTAGTATTTTTTATGATAATTTATCTAACTACACAAATACAAACCTCAATATAATGGATACGAACATACTATTTCTGTGTACGACGAACTGAAACCTCACGAAACGATGATTATTTGATTTTACCCTACCACCTCTCATAGTGGTCATTATTATGGAAATGTATTTATATATGATATATATTATAATTATATTTTCTCAATGCTTTTGTATTTTTAATTTCAAAATACCATTATGCTTTCAATAATATGTAAATATGATAATTTCATTTGAGGAAGTGAGGACTACAGTCCCCTCAAGGTGATATGACTCATTCATGCCATACATATAGCATATAAAGGATAGTGTTAATGAAGTTATATAACATATATATAATATTATAATATACTTTAATTATAATATACATATGTATCATTTAGTTTTCTTTCCTTTAAATATGAAAAATCGATTAATGTAGGGTTCATGCATACGTATGGATTACCATCTCCATGAACGGTGAATTTCATTTCTCATATCCAAATGTCATGTAATATTATAAATAAATATATACTCGATCTAACAAATATATACTTGAAATATATGATATTTAAATCATGAATGTGATTCTTGAGATAATGGGCTTTAGACCACATGGACAATTTGTTATTATAACAAGTTCATTTTTGACTCAAGTACCGAATATCGATAAATTGACCGATATTAACATAAATAATTATGTAGTGATTATAACATGATAATAAGTGATATAAAAGGAATAATATACTTGAAAAATGTTCTGAAGCAAGTATAAACTTAGTTAAGTTTATTATTCAAGAAGAACAAGGAACATACGTGACGAGTAGAACTCAAGGTAAGGGACTTTGTCTCAATATCCTTTTATTGATACATATTTTGGTTTATAAATGAACTTATTTTATAAATTGTATAATTATATACTTTTTCTTTTAATTTAATTAAATGGTGTTCAAAATCAATCATTCCTTTACAAAGCGTTTTACTAAATGACAAAAGTAATGTTTATTTTTAACATATGCAGTGAAAATTAACTTTCCTCTACCACAATAATTTTTTGATATTTTGATTCCTTAAAAATATATAACATTCATAAAAGGAAAATAAATACAATATACCCTTTATATTTATTTTGGTATTTGAAATTGTTTTGATAAATCATTGTTTATGCCAATATCTTGAAATGATATTTTCTATTTTCAATGTGGAAATGTGATATTTCCTTTATGTTTGCTTTATATGTTATGATTATGTTATGGTTTAGGGAGATTATTTACATATATGGGTGGTTTCGTGATAAACTAATGGAGGTTGAGCCCGAGATAGCTCTCTAATGCATTGGGTAATGTGATGAAGGTAAACATTAATGTTTCTCCTAAGCGTTTTAGGGAATATTCAATGATGGGTATTCCAAACGTAACTCCATATGTTGTTGTGAAAGCTACGATGTACGTATGTTATTGTAATGCCCCGACCCTTGTTACCTAGAGACAGTGCATTCATACATATCATTGGTATGATCACAAGAGATCATGTTCTAAAAGACCAATCTGTTTAGTAGCCTTGTAAGTACTAGATACATACATAAGTTTTACGTTACATTATGAAATAAATTGAACAACATTGTGTCTCCTTATAACACACTCATATACCTTATATCATCCATATATGCTAATCATAATATACTTCTTTTCATCTTGGTAAAAATAAAACATATGAATGGGGTGGGCTCAGATACTTAGTAAGGATAACAATATAGTAGAAACTATCATAAATAAGCATTAATATTTAAGGCAATGTATAAGACTAAAACAGAATCCTTTTAAACATAAACTTCAGCATAATATGGAAATGATAAATCAAATAATTTCATTTATGTATTCACATGGATATTCTACTAGTCAATAATCACATGTTATATCAATAGCTAATTTCATAATGATGGAATGCATAATACCGAACTACATAACCACACAGTCAAGGACTCATTCCAAGACTACAAATATAATATTTTCATGGACATGTGACAAGATACTTTTTTGTATCATGAGACCAACTGATTCATCGAGGGACTATAGCGGTCCATGATCATCACTTACTACGTTCAATTCTTTCCTCATATGAAAAGTTTTAAACATAAACATAAACATTCGTATTAGAACTAGCATAAAAAATGTTAATACATTAACCATAAACCATGAACGGTATAAAAAATAGCACGTCCATAGAAAAACATATCACAAAACCTTAAATACAATATGGAAGATTGTATCATAATAAAACAACATCAAACAAGCATAAAATCCCACAATGGATGTTGACATAGATGAAATCAATCAAACAACTATTTGAGTGAAATATCTCTTTTTTACATTGAAATCATTTAAAAGACGGGTAATAATAAGTGAAAATTTTAATTTTTTAAATCCTCTTATAAAATTTTATGGTAATCTTAGAAGGTGTTATAATGGAAGAAAATAGTCCCACCCGCCGTATATGTTAAAAAACATTCTTTCCTTAATTTGTCAAAAAATTCCTAAAGTACATTGTTTGGAAAACGACAGAAGGATTCCTTTAAAAACATTTTATAAAAATTCAAACAAAGTTATAAATGACATTAACCCATAGTCTAGGAAATATTTAAAATGATATGAATTACATTTTTAAGAAACATGGATGTAGATGATAAAGAATTCCCAGTAGATACTTATGTATAAACAACCTCAGATAATAAATAGATTATAAAATTAACCATTACCATATACTTTTCCATAGTTGAGGGTATTTTAACCTCCTGTATAATTGTTAAATAAGCGTTATTAAATTAGAAAATAACAACATACATAAATATGATATCATATATGATCTTCTAATATTTATTTGTTAATAATATTTCTGTAGTATCATTGTTTCGGGTGTTATCTGATTCATTTTCCATTATATGTTTTGATACATAAGTCATGTTTGTTATGGAAGGGATTTATTTTATTCATATACATAATGATATTATGTTTTTATACATTATTTTTAAAAATCAAATTAAAATTATTCTTGAATGGTTATGATGGGGAAAGAAATCTCATCACGTCATGGAGATGGTAATACATACGTACGTACGAGCGATAATATCATTCTATTGATAGGGAAATCATATGTAAATTAGTGGAATATTATAAATACAGAATCATTAACATGTTATAATTATTATTTATATCAATTATACTCATTATTATACCTATCAAAATAATGATGCGTTGAATAAAAAACTACCCCACGACGTGGAGACGGCAAGTCGTACGTACGTAGATATGGTGACTTTGTCATTAATAGGATGGATAGAATAATGAATATGGTTTTAAAATATTTATAATAACACTTAAATATATAGAAGGTACTGGAGTTATTATTTTAGTATGGAAACAACAATGAAAGAGGATGTACAAGATGAAAAGAACTTTGAAATGAGTGATGAAATAATTACCTCTACTTCAGGTGCTTTCATTTTATTTGAAAAAAGGGCTCCTTAGGTTGGATTTATGATCAAATTAATGCATCTAGGATGAAGTTAAGGTAGTTGTGAGGATATTTGAATAGGTTTTGGCTGAAACCAATGGAATTGGAGGTGTGAATTTGAGAGAAGGGAAGTACCCTTTTATAAGATAGGTGAGGGGCACTTTAGGAAGAGCATGAAATATTATTTTATTATAAATTCATCCTCGGTTTATAACAGCTCAAATGGATTTATTTCATGGATAAGTTGGGGATGGTCTAAATCCTCTCAACCAATAGGTTTTAGACATGTTTAGGTCACAATATTAACCTTATGTTTTAGATTTAACTCTTAGTTAAATAGTTTAACATTTAACATGTCTTCTGGTATTTTTATATTACATGGTTCATAAACGTACTATAAATTTCCAAGAGATCCTAACTTTGTTCATTAATGAAATATATAATTTTATCTATTTCCTTTGGCCAAATATTATATTTATAGAAGTTTTATATCATTTAATAAAATTGTACTTGTTTTAAAAACTCATTTATAACAATTTTGACACTATTTAGTATTTGGTTTTTGTGAAAGTCAAAAAAACATGACTAATTCGAAAACAATACATTGAATCAACCCTAACATGTCATATTAACCTTGATAATTTGTGTATGGCATCAAAATTTTCAATTTACATTTATTTTAATATTTATAATATTAATTATTTTGATCTTTCATTATTAAGGTAATTACTGCATCATTGTGTCATAAATAAATTTTATTATTTAATTTATAAAAAATATAAATAAAATACTATGATGTATGAAATATTTTTATCTTTCTAATTATTATTTATAGTCAAATTTATCTTATGTATAACTCTATATTAAAAATGGTTTGGTTAATAAAATTTGAATTTAACACTTTTAACACTTCTTTAAATAAAATATAATAAATATCCTAATATAATCCATGTGAATCCAAAAGGTTCATATTTTATTCTTAAGGTTTATTTTGGTCGAAATAAACTTATCCAATATAATTATGACATGTATTGAGGTAATTATTATATAATTTTTACCTTTAATTCCCCTATTTACTTTTAACAGTGTTAAATAATATTCAAAAGTTTCTATTCACCAAAAATTATTTTCATCCCATTGAACAACATTTTAATTACTGATGATAGCTATGTCTGTAGAATTTTAGAAATTCAATTCACAGAAGTGGTAAAATTAGGTTTTACATAAATATTCAAATGTTCCTAGAAGGTAGGTGAAAGATGTTAAAAAGTTCAATAAAGATTTATATATCTAATATTATTATAAAATGACTCCAATGAATTAAATTGGACTAATATAGGTATTATGTATATATTTTGAATTTAAAATAAATTTAAATAAGACTAATAATTATTTAAATAAAAATTTAGTTTTAAACTATAACGTAGTGTTTTTCACTATTCATCAAAAATTGATAGTTTTCTGAAAAATACCAAAAAATCACCCTAAGATAATTTTGATATTTAAAATTCAAAAATGAAGTCAATTTTGAAAAATAAAATTTATAAAATTTCAAAAACTGGGTATTCATATTCAGAACTACTTTTTAAACATCAAGTTTGATAGGTCGTGGTGTGCTAGAACTCGAAGTTGTGTACAATGCAAGCTATTGTATTATTCAAAGAGAAGCGTACCGTGGAAGCTTGGGGGGTTACATTATTCCCTATTTCAAATAATTTCATCCCCAAAATTTCTAGAATATTTCTACATACAATATTCTGGTGGTTCTTCATCATAAGTTCCTCAGGTTCCCGCGTTGCCTCTTCCAATTTATGGTTTCTCCAAAGAATTTTTACCCTAAGGGTTTTCCATTTTCTCAACACTTGTTCTCTAATATCAAGAATTCAGATAGGCTCTTCATAATAAGGAAGATCAGGTTCTAGTTCTATTTATTCATAGGTGAGTACATGGATTTGGTCCGGCATTTATTTTCTCAATAGTGATACATGGAACACATCCTAAACTTTGGAGAGGCTTGGCGGCATTGCCAAATTGTAAGCTACAACTCCAATTCATTATAGAATTTCAAAATGTTCAATGTATCTGAGAATTAATCTAACCTTCTTATTGAATCTTATAACACCCTTCCATCGAGATACCTTGAGGAAAACATAACCCCTTACTTTAAATTTTGAATCCTTCCTTTAGTTATTGGAATAACACTTCTGCCTACTTTGAGCTGCTTTGATGTGTGTTTGGATAATCTTTACCTTTTCCATTTTTTCCTGAACAAGTTCTGGGCCTGTGATTTTTCTTTCACCAATATCATCCCAATAAGTTGGTGGGCCAAATCTCTTTCCATATAACTCTTCATATGGTGCCATCTAGATACTTGAATAGAAGCTATTTTTATAGAAAATTTCTACCATAGGTAAATACTGATCCTACATACCTTGAAATTCAAGTAAGCAAGATCTCAACATGTATTCAACGGTTTGAATAGTCCTTTCTGATTGTCTATCCATTTGAGGGTGGTAGAAAGTGTTCAAACGAAGTTTAGTATCCAGGGATTTATGAAGAATTTCCCAGAATCATTATGTAAAACAGGGATCACAGTCAGAAACAATCTATAGGGGTATATAATGAAGTCTTACAACTCCATTAATATATAGTCTTTCTTAATGTTGAAGTTGTAAATCTTCTCTAATAGCAATAAAATTTTTAAACATGTTAAGACGATCAACAAAGACCCATATTTAATTATTTCTTCTAGGAGTATTTGGTAGCCCCATGAAAAATTCCATTATAATATCATCCCATTTCAACTATGGTTTGAGAGAGTTTTCATGACCCCTCTAGGATGTTGTCTTCCAGCCTTCACCTATTGACAAACCATACATCTTGACACATAATCATCAATCTCCCTCTTCATGTTTTCCCAAAAAAATGTTCCTTCTAATCTCTATACATCATAGTGACACTATGGTGTATAGAGAAATTGGAGGTATGAGCATCATCCAAAAAATCCCTTTTTGGATCAGGTGTATCAGGAACACAAAGCCTTCTACCAAATTTTAAAATTCCATCTTAATATACAAAGTCAATCAATATCCCATCATTTACAATATTAATTTTCTTTTGAAACCCATCATAATCAGTTTGAGAACTTTTAATCCTTTCTAGTAAAGATGGTTTGGAACCCATTTGAAAAATTATTGATGTTTCACCTTCCATGATTTTTTCCATATCCATCATTACTAGATCCATTAACATTATCATCACTTTCAACTCTCATCTTGTTCATAACTACATGATCCTTTCTACTCAAATCATCTTCCACCTTATTTTACTTCCCTGGGTGGTAGTGTATAGTGCAATCATAATCCTTGAGTAGTGTGAGCCATTTTATTTTCCTCGTGTTGAGTTCTTTCTGTGAGAAAATATACTTCAAAATCTTGTGATCAGTATATATCTCACATTTTTCACCAAAGATATTATGTCTCTATATCTTTAGAGAAACAATTACAGCTCCTAACTCAATATCTTTAGTGGGATAGTTTTGTTCATTAATTTTTAGCTATCGTGACGCATAGGAAATAACTCTATCATTCTGCATAAGGACACAACCAAGTCCTTTCTTTGATGCATCACAATAAATAACAAACCCATCATTCCCTGATTGTAAAGTAAAGATAGGAGAATTGACTAATCTTCTCTTCAATTCATAAAAAAATTCTTCACACTCTTTTTCCCAATCAAATTTAACCCCTTTACATGTGAGCATGGTTAATGGGTTAGCCAATTAGGAAAAATTCTAGATGAAACACCGATAGTAACCTACTAAACAAATAAAATAGTACACCTCAATTTTACTAGTTGGTGTTTCCCATTATTGGATTTCCTTTGTATTTGAAGGATCAACATAGATTATATCCTTAGAGATAATATGGCCAAGAAAAGAAATTTCTTAAAGCCAAAATTCACACTTTCTAAACTTCACATATAATTCATTTTTTCTATGATTTTTTAGAATAGTGCTCAAGTGATTTTCATGATCTTCATGGATTTTTCAGTAAACCAAGATATTATCAATGAAAACCACTAAAAAGTCATCAATATGTTCCTTTAAAACCATATTAATTAGATCCATAAAAAAAGAGGATGCATTAGTCAGTCTAAAAGGCATTACTGTAAACTTAGAATACCCAAACCTGGTTCAAAATGTTGTCTTCAGAATATCTTCCTTCTTCACGCACAACTGATGATATCCAGATTGAAGATCAATCTTTGAAAAATATTGATCTTCATGAATTTGATCAAATAAATCATCAATGTGGGGTAGGGGATACATTTACATTATTTTTATAACATTGATCTCCCTATAGTCAATGTACAGCCTCATATATCCATATTTCTTCTTAACAAAAAGAACATGGGCTCCCCGTGGAGAAACACTAGTGTGAATAAATCATTTGTTTCTTAATTACTCTAGTTTTTTATTTAGTTCTACTAATTCCACAGTGTCCATTCTATAAGGGGTATTTGATATGGGTATTGAACCCAGAATTAAGTTAATCGAAAATTCAATTTCTCGTTCTAGAGGATGTCCATGTAAATCCTCTAAAAACACATCGACATATTCTTTCACAATAGGCGCATCCTCTATTTGAACATTAATTTCCTCACCCATAATAATTTAACTCTCTTCCTCCACAATGATTAAATTTAGTATAGCTATTGGAGGTGGATCTATATGAGATTCAGATGGTGATGTTTCTTCTCTAAATACAAGGAATTCCTTATCATCATAAAAGAAATTGTAACCTCCTTCTTTTACAAAAACAATTCGCTTCATGGTATGAAAGCCAATCCATATTGAGGATTATATCGAATTAGATCATGGGTATGAAAATAAGATTAGTAGATAAAGTACGTTTATATTCCATAACGGTAACTGATTGAAAAAACACCGTGGCTATGATACTTCCCTTAAGAGTTTTGACAGACAAATCCCTTGTTATGTTAAATTGGAAATATCTAATTTTATTGGCCAACTGGGAAGATATGAAAGAATACGATGATCCATAATTGAATAAATCATTGGCTAATTTTTTAAGAAATGATTAATGTACCTCCCACCACGTCATTAGGAACTTCAACCTCAGTTGTAGTGACTGCATAATCTTGTCCTTTTCTAAGGTAATTTTTCTTGATGGTTAGGACATTAATTTTCATAATTCCCAATTTCTTTACAATTATCGCATTCAACATTGACAGCCTCTATATTTACCTTGCACTCACGAGCTTAGTGGTCTTTTTCTCAACACATGTGACAAACTCCCTTCCCCTTTAGGCATATACCAGGATGTTTCTTCCCACAATTATTGCAAGATGTAAATTCAAAATTTTACTTCTTCCCCTTATTTTTTTTTTCAGTCTCTTCAGCAAATATATTCTTCTTTTACTTTTTTTGAATGTCATAAGACTTAGGGAATTATTTTCCTATCTTAATATCACATGAGACAATATCTTTGTATGATGAGAAGGATTGTGAGACTAATACTTGTTGGAGAAATGGTTTTAACCCATCATAGAATCTATGCATATTTCTTCTTGGGATACGTATATAATCATCAGAATGCCATGATAATCATGTAAAGTTATCCTCGTATTTGGTGACATTCTCATCCTATTTCTCCCTCAAACTCGGAAATTGCCTCTTCATATCAACTCGATGTTCACAATGAAAATATTTTTCTAAGAAAAGCACTTTAAACTCCATCTATTCCTATTTTGATACTTCTTCATCATCATTTGTGTTTTGAACTAACGACCACCATTGAGCTACATCTTCTATGAGGTGAGAAACTACCATGAATAATTTTCCCCTTTCTCTACTCCCCAAAGCATGAAATATTTTCTCTAAGGAACTTATCCATTTCCTGGATACAAATGGATTTTTATTCCAATTGAATGTTGTTGGTTACTACCTCATGATGCGGTCTAACATTGATCCTTTGAGTTGTGTATTAGGGTGCTCCATATGGGTAAGGTTATTATTCATAACCTGAGTGAGTTTTCCCAGTATGGATACAATTTTTTCAGCACTAGTTGCATCACCAGCTCCAATATAATTATCTTTAGTAGGAGGGAAATCCCTACATGGGTTACATGCATTAATATGGTTTCCATTCCTTCAACTAGGTGTCATTTCTAAGTAATGACATACACTAGGTTAGTTTATGAATCGCAATTCATAATTCCAAACATGCAAAATACCTAACATTAATTGAACAAATTATTCATATAATCCATAATCATAAAAAAATATTTGGGGAAGCACTTACTTAAAAATCCTTTATAATGGTTTTTAGAGAAAATGTGTATTATCCTAAGAATATACCCTATGAGTGTCAAAATAGGTGCATAGTAAGGCCCATTTTCATCTACCAGGATATCCTGATTCAAGACCAAAAGTTCTTATTGGATTTTTCACTCTTAGTTATATCGTGCTAGAACCACCTCCACTTTTATTATCAAGACATGGATATATTTTTTGTGAAACCTACATAATATCTACATTATGAAAATTTTAGGATGTTCTTATATACTAATCCTCAAATTCTATCTTAGGGTAATGTTTTCTAGTCAGATTTTTTCTAAATCTAGTTTCCAAGTTTGTACTAAACATCCTATGATACCAACTGTAATGCCCCGAACCCAGTTACCTAGAATCGGTGCATTATTAAATAACATTAGCATGATCACAAGAGAGAAAATCCATAAAGACCGATTAGGTTAGTATCCTTGGAAGTATTAAATACATTAATAAGTTTTACATTAAATTATAAAATGAAAAAAAATATTGAATCATTAGAAAACACTCATATACCTTAGATTATCCCTACAAGTCAATCATAATATACTGTTTTTCATCCTGTGAAAAATAAAACATAGGAATGGGATGAGCTCAGATGCTCTGTAAGGATAAAGATATAGCAGAAACTCTCATAAATAAGAATAAACATTTAAGGTAATGTATAAAACAAAAATACAAGCCTTTTAAACTTAAACATCATCATAATATGGAAATGATAAATCAAATAATTCCATTTAATTATTCACATTGATATTCTACTAGTCGAATAATCACATTTAATATCGATAGCTAATTTCATAAGGATAGAATACATAATTTCAAACATCTTAACAACATAATGAAGGATTCTTGCCAAGACTATAAATAAAAATATTTCCAATTCATTGATCCAATAAACTAGTTTGTCTCATGATACCTACAAATGCATCGAGGGACTATAGCGGGCCCCTCCATTCACTTGTTATGTCCAATGAATTCCTCCTATGAAAAGGTTGAAACATAACATAAAAATTTGTATTAAAACTAGCATATGAAATGTTAATAATTTCACCATAAACCATGAATGGTATAAAAATAGAACATCCACATTCAAACATATTACAAAACCTTCAATATAATATGGAATATTGTATCATAAAAAACAACTTCAAACAAGTGTAAAATTCAAAAAAGGGTATTGACATAGATGAAATGAATACGAAATCTATTTCATTGAAATATCTCTTTTTACATTAAAATCATTTAAAAGTCAAATAATAATAAGAGAAGACATTTATTTTAAAAATTTTGTTATAATATTGTAAGAGAATCTTCAAGGTTTTTATAATGGTGGAAAATAACTGCACCCACCGTATAAGTTAAAAAACATTCTTTCCTTAATTTGTCGAAAAGGTCATAAAGTAACTTATTTGGAAAACAACAGAAAGATTCCATTAAAGACATTTAATATAAATTAAAACAAGTGTATAAAATAATTTGACCCATAGTCTAAGAAATAGTAAAAATGTTTGGAATGAATTTTTAAGAAACACGGATGTGGATGTTAAAGATTTCCCAGTAGATACTTACGTATTAAAGAACTCAGATAATAAATAGATTGTAAAATTAACCATTACCTTGAACTTTTCCTTAGTCGAGGGTAATTTTACCTTCTTTAAAATGGTTAAATAATTTTGATTAAATTATAAAATAACCAGATACAAAAATATGATATCATATTTGATCTTTTAATTTTGCTTTGTTAATAATATTTCAGTAGTATCATTGTTTCAGGTGTAATCTAATTCGTTTTACTTTATATGTTTTTTTATGTAGGTAATTTTTGCTATGGATAGGATGTATTTGATTCATATCTGAAATGATATTATGTTATTAAACATTATTTGTAATCATCAAATGAAAATTTTTCTTGAATGGTTATGATGGGGAATGAAATCTCATCGCGTTGTGGAGACGGTAGGCCATACGTACGCACAAGCGACAATATCATTCTATTGGTTGTGAAACCGTATGTAATTGGATGGTTTATTATAAATAAAGAATCATTAACATTTTATATTTATTATTTACTTAAATTATACTCATTTCTATACTCATTCAAATAACGATTCTCTGAATAACAAACTACACCACGATGTAGAGACGGTAAGTCGTACGTACGCACGTATGGTGACTTTGTCATTAATAGGATGGATATAATAATTAATGTGGTTCTACCACATTTATAATAACATATCAGTGTGTAGAAGATACTGTATTTATTATTTTAGTATGGAGACAACAAATAAATTGTAAGTGGAAGAAGAAAATAACTTTGAAAGGGGTGATGAAATAATTACCTCTTCTTCGGGTGCTTCATTCTGATTTCAACAAAATGGATCCATAGGTTGGATTTATTATCAAATTAATGAATCTAGTTTGAAGTGAGGGTATTTGGGAGGATATTTTATCAGGTTTTGGCCATGCCAAATGGCTTTGGAGTTGTGAATTTGAGTGAAGAGAAGTACCCTTTTATAAGAGAGGTTAGGGACACTTTAGGAAGAGCTTGAAATATTATTTCATTATAAAATAATTTTCAGTTTTTCATAGTTCCAAATGGATTTATTTCTATTATGAGGTTGGGATGGTCTAAATACTCTCAACCAATAGTTTTTTGACATGTTTAGTTTACCATATTAACCTTATCTTTTATATTTGACTCTTAGTTAAATAGTTTAACATTTAACATGTCTTCTTGTATTTTTATATTAAATGGTCAATAAACATACTATAAAATGATAAGAAACCCTAAAATGGTTACCTAATGACATATATAACCTTATCTAAGTCATCTGTTTGAATCATATATTTTTATGAGTATTATATCATTTAATAAAATATTATTTTTTTTAAAAACTCATTTAAGTCTGTTTTGACACTATTTAGTATTTGGTTTTTTTGGAAGTTACCACAACTTGATTAATTCAAGAACATAGATTTAATCAACCCTAAAATAACATATTAACCAATAAAATTATTTTATGGAATTAAAAGTTTCAATTTACATTTATTTTAATATTTATAATATCAATTATTTTAATCTTTCATTTGTAAGGTAATTACTTCATCATTATTGTGATATAAATAAATTTAAATTATTAATGTCTAAAAATTATAAATAAAATTTTATGATGAAGGAAATATTTTTTTATTTCAAATGAATATTTATATTCTAATTTATCTTATGTATTACTCTTTATTAAAAATGATTTAGTTAATTAAATTTGAATTTAACACTTTTAACACTTCTTTAAATAAAATATAATAAATGTCTTAATATAATACCAGTGGATCAAAAAGGAACATATTTTATTAATAAGTTTTATTTTGGTAGAAATACACTTATCTAATAGAATTATGACATGTGTTAAGGTAATTATAATATCATTTATTCTTTTAATTACCCTATTTACTTCTAACTGTGGTAATAAAATTCAAAAGATATTATTCACCAAATATAATTTTCATCCTGTTGAAAAACATTTTACTTACTTATGAAAACCTTATCTATCATATTTTTTAAAATCAATTAAAAAAAGTGGTAAAATTACGTTTTATGCAAATTTACATATTTTTTTAGGAGGTATGTGAAAATCGTTAAAAAGTTCAATAAAAATTTATATATATAACCTTATTATAAAATGACTTCAATGAATTAAATTGGTGTAATATAGGTATTCTGTATATATTTTGACTTCAAAATAAATTTAAAAAAAATAATAATTATTTAAATAAAAAATAATGAAGTGTTTTTCACCATTCATCAAAAATTGAAAGTTTGTAGAAAAAACCCAAAAAAATTACACTAAGCTAATTTTTAAATTCCGAATCCAAAAATTAAGTACATTTTGGAAAATAAAATTTATAAAATTTCAAAAAGTGGTTATTACTATTTATAACTGCTTTTAAATAGCTAGTTAGATTGGTCGTGGTGTGCTAGAACTCGATGTTGTGTACAACATAAGCTATTGTATTATTCAAAGAGAATCGTACTGTGGAAGCTTGGGGTATTATAGTTATGGATTCCAAAAGTTACCTTTATGATATATGATTTATTTTTAAATCTTATGATTTCTTGAGGTATGATAAAGAGATTATATTTTATGATTGAAAAGTACGATTTCATTGATTTGTTTGTTTTGATTGACTAATGACTTCTTTACTTATTTTATAACACTTGATGAGCTTTTTATACTCCTCCCATGTTTTTGAAATGTTTTTTATATGGTTTAAGTAAGGTTAATAGAAAGGAAGAATGCAAGAAGATTTTTATCAATAAAAAGAATTCTTTTTTTATTATTTTGAAAAAATTAGATAGACTAGAAGTGTCTAAATTAAAATATTTGAGATGTAATGTAATAGTTATGGACTAATTATCTAAAACTCTAAACCTGAAAAGATCATCACTTTGAATTATTTTCTTAACTCAAGATTATGTAATGTATAAGACCAGGGCCTTATAGTTGGTATCAGAGGTTGGTTTAGGTAACATTAGGATTTAGGATATAGTTAAATTAATATATATAAATTATTTTTACTTTATAGTCAAATTAAAATCATATAGAATTTGAATATTACCATATTGCTTCATCTAAGATAAGTTTGTTCAGAATGGTTTTCCACAAAGTAATAGGGTAGTAGTTCTATGAAGACAAAAACATAGAAATAACCTTCCAAATCAGCATCCCAAGATGCTCAGAATCAGAACTGAACAATTTATTTGAATGATGACTAATTTGACTTAGGTGATAAATGGTGGTTGTGTTTATTGAAAATATTTTGGTATATTATAAAAATAAATAGGAACATGAAATTAATTTAAGGATTATCTTGAAAACATTAAAATAAAATAAACTATATGGGAAATTCAGAATGTGTGAGTTTTGGTTACAATAAATATTATTACTTGGTCACATTATTTCTAAAGATGGAATAACAGTTGATCCTTTTAAAACAAAATTTGTTGAAGGATGGACAAGACCCACAAATATTACCAAGATTCGTAGTTTCTTGGTTTATTAGGTTATTATCGAAGGTTTTTTGAAAATATATCATGGTCTTCTAGTTCACTAACTAAGTTAACACAAAAAAGTGTTAAGTTCATCTGGACAAAATAATATGATAAATGTTTTCAAGAATTGAAAACAGGATTGGAGAATGATCTAGTTTTGACCCTACCTTCTAGCAATGGTGAATTTGATATCTATAGTGATTCTTCATTGAAAGGACTTGGTTGTGTCTTAATATATAATGATCATGTAATTTCTTATTCTTCACGTCAGTTGAAAACTCATGAGTTAAATTACCCTACACATGATTTTGAATTAGCTTCTATTGTTTTTGTTTTAAAATTTTGGAGGAATAATTTGTAGGGTGTAAATGTGAAATATACTGGTCCCAAAATTTTTAAGTATATATTCACTCAGAAAGAATTAAACATGAGAGAAAGTAGATGGTTTGAATTAATCAAAGATTATGATTTCCCGATTCATTATCATACAAGAAAAGCAAACAAAGTGGCTGATGATTTGAGTCGAAAAAGTAATTCTACATTAACCATGTTTCATTTAGAAAGTTACCCTTTAATTAATGATTTGGGTAAAATTGGCATGGAAGTTTTTGGTGTGGGGAATTGCTCTATTTTGTTTCATTTTTCAGTACAAGCATATGTATCAGACAGAATAAAGAAACCGTGGAAAGAAGACAGTGAGTTGTAGAAAAAGGTAGAATTGGTTCAGACGGGTATGTTACCTGAATTTAACATTGATAAAGACTCTGTTTTGAGATTTAGAAAGATATTATATGTGCCGTTTTATTCAAATTTAAATAAAGAGTTGTTATGTAAAGCTTATAGTTCTATGTTTTCATTTTAACCTAGAAGTGGTAAAATGTACAGAGATCTTTGGGAGTATTACTAGTGAGATAGAATGAAAATAGGTATTTTAGACCTTACTGTGAAGTATTTAACTTGTCAAAAGGTTAATGAAGAATGAAGGTTACCAAAAGGTATGCTTCAGAATTTACCAGTTCCGGGGTGGAAATGGGAAAATGTGTCCATGGATTTTGTAGTGGGATTACCAAATACTTCTCAAGGTAATAATGCAATATAGTTTATTATTGATCGATTGACTAAATTTGTGTATTTTATTCCTATTAAAGATAATATGTTTCTCGATCAACTTTCTCAATTGTATATTAATGATATAGTCAGGTTATATGGATTTCTCATCTTCATTGTATCTGATCGTGATCTGATGTTTACTTTGAACTTTTGGAAAGGCCATCAGAAGTCGTTGGGAACTGAATTAAATTTTAGTACAACATTTCATATTCAATCAGATGGTTAGTCAGAACAAACAATTCAGAGCATGGAATATATGTTATGTTCTTGTTTAATGGATTACCAGGGAAGTTTGTGCAAACATATTTATTTGGTTAATTTTTCTTATAATAGCAGGTTTCATTCCAATGTTAAGATGGCACCATTTAAAGCATTTTATGGAATTAGTGTTGAACTCCATCTTTTTGGGATGAAGTAGGTGAATGAAATATTATGGGACCAAATTGGTAGAAGAGATGACATAAAAATTTATATTGATTCAGAAGAACATGAGAACAGCTCATAGTAGCAAGAAAAACTATACAGATAACTGGAGGAAGGATATTTCTTTTGAGGTAGGTGATCATGTCTTTCTCAATGTTTCTCTATGGAAAAGTGTGATATGTTTTGGTAAAAAGGGAAATCCAAGTCTGAGATTCATTGGACCCTATGAAATCCTAGAGAAAGTTAGATCAGTTTCCTATAGAGTGGCTTTACCTCCATGTTTATCCAAAGTGCACAATGTTTTTCATGTTTCAATGTTGAGAAAGTATATACCAGATCCATCTCATGTTCTGAGTACATAGGTAGTTCAATTGGAAGAGAATCTTTCTTATGAGGAACAACCAGCCCAGATTCCTGACCATAGAGAGAATGTGTTAAGGAATAAGGTAATTATTTAGGTAAAGGTTTTGTGAAAAACCCATATTATTTAAAAGGAAACATGGGAATTTGAGAATACAATGAGAGATAAATACCCCCACTTATTTGATAACTTAATAGAATTGTGAGGACGTAATTCCCAAAAGGGTGGAATGATGTAAGATCCCATGTATTTAGAGAATAATACATTTTTATTTATATTAATATTTATAAATAAGAAATTATTTTTATTTTAAATGGGATTTTTGTCTGATAGTGTACTCAACATGCAACAATGTGTTTCATTGAAATCTTATGTTGCACACAACATAGAGTTATACCAAAAAATAATATATTATTATTATTATTTTAAATTGTAGTTTACACCTAGAAATTTTATTGGCAAGAATGAATTTTACTAACTAAAATATGATTATACATGTTTGTTAAATGTCTTTACATTTATCCAATTAAATTTAGAGGCATAAAAATAAGAATGAATCCAATTTTAAGCATGAAATACTCTAATATTTTTAAAAGGTTGGTTTACCACATTTTAATGGAGAACCCTTTTTAAATATAGTTTTTCTCACTTCTATATGTACTACTGGACAAAGTAAATTTTTTTGTATAGTAAGGACATCAAAATTTACTTTGGATAATTTTTCAGTGATTTTCTAATAAATTTATTTTTTTTAATGAATTGTGAAAAATACCACATTTTAAGTCAAAACTACAATTTCATGTAATTTATTTATATAGTAATATTGTAAATTTAATTGTTTTTAAAGTTTAATTGGATTATATTTTTATCATTTAATATAAATTTGGTGATAGGATGTAATTTCACTTTCAAATTGGACATAAACACATGTCAATATTTTTATAGTTATTGCTTCTTAAAAACATGTTTCATGGTTTTGACAATGGAAATTAATTTTAAATTAATTACTGCAACTTATTTGTTTTAAATTTGGAAGAAATGGATTCAATATTTGTAATCAAAATGTCAAAATTGTGTGAATAGGTACCTTTTAATTTTTAACATTATGAATAGTAACTTCAGAAAATATTTCATTTAACATGGTTAAAGGGTAAATCTGGTAAATACGAATAAGAAATAATATTATAATAATATAAAAATTCCCTAAAACATGTTATAATTCTATTTTATTAGAAATTACTGACCATTGGAATCTTTGGGTCAATTTTGGAACCCCATGGATCCACTTGGGAGTGATAATTACATTTTAAAAGAATTAATTTGAAGTAAAGAAAAATATAACATAAACATGAATCTTTTAATAAAAAATTTATATGGGTTTATTTAAGTTATATCTTTAACTATAAATAACAATTATAAATATAAAAATATTTCCTACTTCATGGTATTTTATTTATAGTTTTTTGACATGAAATAAATTAATATGTTTATGACACAATGATGATGTAGTGATTACCTTATTAATGAATGATTTATATAAATGAGATTATAAATATTAAAATTTATTTATTTTAAATATTTTTATGTCATACATGGATTTTATGGATGATTATGACTTCTTATATTTTAATTAATGAAGTTTTTTCGAAAAAATAATGTTTTTATATATTTTTAAAAAGTCATAATATGAATAGTATAAAAATTGACATAAATGAGTGTTTAAAACAAATACTATTTTATTAAATGATATAATTGTCCCAAAAATCTAAGATTCTGCCAAACATCTTAGATAATGTTTAAAATTTCATTATTGAACCACTTTATTTTCAACTAGAATTTTATAGTAACTATATTAACCATATTGTAGTAATATACAAGGATACCTGGTGAGAGTTAAATTTGTGAACTAATTATTAAAGCTAAAATATAAGGTTAAAATTGTGACCTAGAATTTTCTAAAACCTATTTTTTGAGATATTTTCGACCCAAAAGCATATTATCTTTGAAATAAATGAATTTGGGACCCTTTGAAACCGAAAATCATTTTATAATAAACTAATTTTTCAATACCTTCCTAATTGCCCCCACCCCTCTTATAAAAGGGAATCAACTTTACCCATTCACTCACACCTCTCAAGCTTCTTGTATCTTCAATATTCTACTAAAATAAACTCCCAATATCTCTCACTTTATCCTTAAATCCTTACCTTTTTTATAAGTAAATTAAATAAATCATTTTGGCTCAAATCAAAGTGAGTTACCCGAGTTAGAGGTAACATCTTCCCTAAAGTTCTTTTCATTTATTTTCCTTCTCCACTCCTTATTTTATTATTATTATTTGATTACATAACAAACAAAAGAATCCTAAATATACAAGGATTTTGTTATGAGAAGAATTTTAACTACACAAACACACACAACCCTCTAATGGATACGAACATACTCTTTCTATGTACGGAGAACTGCTATATCACGAAACGATGATTGTTCGATTTTCCCCTACCACCTCTCATAGTGGACATTATGATGGAACTGTATTTATATATAATATATATTATATTTATATTATCTATTTTATTCTATATTTTTATTTAAATCATACCTTTATTATTTCCATAATGTGTAAATACGATAATTGCATTTGAGATGTGCGGATTATCGTCCCCTCAATGTGATATGACTCGTTAATTCCATACATGGAACGTATAACGGATGGAGTTAATTAACATATGTTACATATATAAAATATGATATTATACTATAATTATAATAAACTTTTATATCATTTATTTTTCATTCCATTAAATATGAAAAATAAATTAATGTAGTATTCATGCGTACATACGGCTTACCGTCTCTATGAATGGTGCATTTCATTTCTTATCTCAAAATTTTATTTACTATTATAAATAAATATATAATGGATATAAATACATATATAATAGATATATATGATTTTTAAATCATGAATATGATTCTGTAGAAAATTTACTTTAGACCACATGGACTATTTGTAACTATAACAAGTTCATTTTTGACTAATGTACTGATTATCGACAAAAAGACCGATATTAACTTAAATAATTATGTAATGATTATCATGTGGTAATAAGTGATATAAAAGGAATAATAAAACTTGAAATTGTTCTGAAGAAAGTATACATTAACTTAATTTTATTATTTTGGAAGAACAAGGAACATATGTGACGAGTCAGACTCAAGGTTAGGGACTTTATCTCAATCTCCTTTCATTGAGGTGTATTTTGGTTTATACACGACCTTGTTTTATATGGTGTATAATTATATCCTTTTTATTTAATTTAAATCAATGGTTTTCAAAATTAATATTTCATTTACAAATAATTTTACTAAACAACAAAAGGAATGATTTTTTTTGACGTATGTGGCGACAATGACCATTTCTCCACTGCAAGGATTATTTGATATTTGGATTTCTTAACAGGGTGTAACATTATTAAAAGGAAAATAAATACCTTATACAATTTTTATGTATTTTGGTATGGAAATTTTTTTTGATAAAACATTGATTATGTTAATATCTTGAAATGATATATTGTGTTTTCAATGTTCAAATGTTATCTTTCCTCTATGTTTGTTTTATGTGTTCTGATTATGTTATGCTAATTAGGCATTATTTACGTATACGGGTGGTTCCATGATAAACCGATGTTGGGTGAGCTTGAGAAATCTCTCCAATGCATTGGGTAACATGACAGAGGTAAACGTCAATGTTTCTCTTAAGAGATTTAGGGAATATACTATTATGGATATTTCAAACGTAACTCCCTATGTAGTTGTGAAAGCTATAATGTAAGTATGTTATGGATTCAAAAAGTTACCTTTAATATTTATGATTTCTATGTAAATATTATGATTTTTTAAGGTATTTTAAATAGATTATGTTTTATGATTAAAATTTATGATTTCATTGATTTGTATGTTTTAATGGATTAATGTTTTTTTCTTTATTTTATAACCATTAATGAGCTTTTTATGCTCATCCCAATTTTTTTAAATTTTTTTTCCAAGGTATAAGGAACGGTAATAGAAATTAAGAATGAAATAATATTTTTATAAAGAAAAATAATTCTTTTTTTATTGTGAAAAAATTGGATAGATTAGAAGTGTCTGCTTTGTAATATTTGGGATGTAATGTAATAGTTATGGCCTAATTCTCTAAAACTCTAAACCTAAAAAAGATCCTTAATGTGAATTCTTGACTTCACTTGAAATTAAATAATGTTTAAGGCTGGGTCCTTATATCTAATCCTATGGCCTTACTAGATATTATGTGTTTTTAACCAGCATACATGTTTTCCCTTTTCTAAACTATATTCATATAATGTTCCCAAAAATATGATGGAATCCATTGAAATAAAATTAATCATTAAATATCCTTTATATTATGGTTTTCATTACAATTTTGTTTCCAAAAAGTCAAAAAAATATTATTTGTATATCAATCCAAAATTTTATCATCACCAGTAAAATTATTTAAATTATTTATTCCAAAAATATCTTTCCCACTAAAACATATACTTTCCATAAGTTTCTCCCAAATTTCCTTATTCATGGTATAACCCCATCATATAAAACATAAAAATATGTGCTTAAGACATTTAACAACTAATCTATGTTAAACTAATACACTCTTAAGGGTATTCATAACTCTTATGTTAATGAAAACATATATGATTCTAAAATTTAATAGAATCCTTATATGTTTAATGATTATTGTAACCAATATAATATTAAAAAAAATATTAACAATTTATTTATTGAATCAAAATAAATAAGTACTTCATCCATTAAATTTCCACTTAGGACCTTCCATATTATAATGATTAACCTAGGTAATTCATTTTCATTATATTTTAAAATCCTTCATAATGTTTTATAAGAAAAAATTTGAATTATCAAAATAGTATCCCTTGAGAGTGTCATACGAGGTGCGTAGTAAGGAATGTTTTTGTATATCAAGATATGCATGAGTCAAGCCTGAGATTCCCTTTTCATGGTTTTTACCCATACATACATCTGTTCAGGAACCACATCCACTTGTAGTATAAAAATGATTTATTTTTAGGAAGGCCCACTTAATCTCTACCTTGACAATGCTTTAGGATGTTATTCAATAATTATCCTCGACATCTTTGTTTGGGTTATGTTCCCTAGACTAGTTTTTTCTAAATCTAATTCCCAAGGTTTCTACTAAGCTTTCTATGATAACAATTATAGTGACCTCGACCCCAGTGTCATAGTTTCAATTCCTATTACCATTATATTAGAATAATATACAAGGAAATTTCATCCCAAAGGAATAAATAGTTTTGTCGTCATGGTAAACTAGATACATAAAATATTCATGTATTTATAATTAATAAAAAAATTACAACATAATTGTTTTCTTGTCTTTTTTGATAAAAAATATTATTAAATTTAGCATATACATACACATATATCTCAATATACTTCATGGAATCCAAGGTAAAAGAACCAAAATAAGGGTTCCCTCAAATGATCAGTAAGGGTTAACTATAGAATAAGCAATAATGAATCAATGAAAAAAAATATCAAGGAAATTTTCTAAAAACATATTCCATGTAATCAATAACTAAGAACTAAGTGTGTAAATAATGTGGTAAGTTAAATAACTTGAAACACATTCTATTTAATCGATAAACCAATAATGAAGTACATTCATAAATTTTTTCATAGTGAAAATCAAATGGATAATAATAATCATAAAAACAGAATTCTTAATGAAGGGAATTCCTATTTATTGAAAGTCATGTTTTCTAGGAACATGTTACCTTTACCATCAATATATATCCTCAAGATGGTTTAAAACATGCTTGAGAAAACCTATTGTAGTTATGTATTGGCCTTTCATAAGAAACTACTATCAGGATATAACCTTATGATAGTTTAAACTGCATTGTTATAAATTTAAAGGGATTATTTCCAACAGATTTCATTTTATGAGACTAACGATGCATTAAGGGGATTAATTTAGATGGTCCCCAACCAATGTCATACTAGTCCAAAGTATTCCTTATATATTGAATGATTGATTGAATTCATAAACAGTGCGCCTTATTGAATATCTATTTTGAGTAAAGATTCCGACTATACTGATTTTCATTAGACAATCAAATAATTCTTAAATTAATCAGAGTATGAAAAAATTTATTATGATTAGGAAATAATCATATCCATTCTAAATAATGAGGATATTTAGGGGAAATTTATTGTTCAATGATAACCCCAAAAGTAAATAACTCAAGGGGAACTTAATGTCTACAATAATGATTCAATGTAGTGAATGTTAATTCTATCCTTGATCAAGGTAATCGTAATCCATCAAGATTAAGAATAAGTTTGTTATAACTATGGTGTACTCCCATTGGAGTAAGAATAAGGGTTGTTTTCATTTATGAAATAAAAAATATCATTAAAAACATTTTGGAGGAAAATATCTGATTCATTTTGAAAAATATTTTGAATATAATTTTCTTTGAAAATCACTTCTAAAAACCATTTTATTTAAATATATATTCATAAAAATTCAATGGAATCTCTAGATAAATTAGGGTGGGTAATTTTGTACATGTTTTATAAGGAAAACAATTCCATTTTCAATGTAAAAAGGTTAGAAATGTTCCTTGGTTAGAAATATATAGGAAGATTCCATTGATTTTTTTAAGAAGAAAATATGGGTAATAATTTCCGATATTAAATCATTTTTGGAAATGAAAAATAAAACATTTTTAATTTTTTTCGGGAAAAATGGTTTTTTTTAAATGAATTTCAGACTGAATAGAGAAATGAATTCCTATTTTATTAAAACATTTTATGAATATCATTAATTTCCAAAAACTAGAATAATGGTACAATCACATGAAAAATATAATGAATAACCAAGTGAGAAGATATAGAAAGGTATTATTATATAACTAATATATAATTTTCATTGATTGAAATTATATAATAAACAATGTCGATTAGAATGATATTGTGAAATAAAACCATAAATTTATAATAATAGTGTAGTGAGAATTAATCAATGAATCGATTATGTGTATCATATATAAATCCACATAAAAAGGTATTAATATTTATTGAATCTCACTACACAAAAAATCATAGAATGTTAATGAAAATAAGGATGTAATATAACCCAATGAAAAGGAATTAAGTTATTAAATTTCTTAACCACAAGGTAACTTTATGTTCAAATCCACTTAGATGAAATAATTTAAATTGATACAAAAAATTCCTTTTTTAATGAATTATTCATCATATTAAATTTAAAAGGGGAATTATATACACCATATAAGAGAAACTAGGTTCATATCATTTCAATATTCATCAATGAAATGAAATTGAGAAGAAATCTCATACCTCAAGCTTTTCTTTAGGTTATAATTGGTTTAAACTCATGTATAGTGTTTTCAAAAATGTTATAAAATTCTGAAAAACATATTAATGTTTAAAAAATCATATAATATCTATTTACAACATATTATTATCTTTTCAAAAATAATCATTCATTATTTTCAATGGTTTAGATGTTATTTTCCTTGACTTTCAATTATAGCTTGACTTTTTACTTTTATTCCTATTACTTAGATCTTGATTTACTCATCTCCATAACTTAAAAATGATTAAAATATCTTATATATTCATTATATATGTATTTATAGTAATCCATTATATTTAGTGATATGAAATGGATTGAATCATTTATGGTGATGGAAGGCCGTAAGTATGCATGAATATTGCATCCATTTTCTTATCATATTAAATAAAATAAAAGTAAACAATATACATGTAAATTATTACTCTATTATATATTTTTTCATAAATATCACATATTTTTTCTTAAAACAATCATTAATAAATTCAATGTAAAACATGAACAAATCACATCCCTTTAAGAGGTGGTTGTATGCTGTACACATGAGTAATGTTATCATATTCCCAAAAAAATGTAGATCATGAAGGTATGTGTTATATAATAATTAAACAAGAATAATAATATCATAAATATCATATAAATTAAAAAATATATATAAACCCATCATTATTCCCATCCATGAAAGTCGTTAATGGGAGAACGAATGATATCGGTTCACGAGGCGGTAATCCTTTATACACACGAACAATTATTTTGTATCTCATATTATAGAAGTGTTTGAAGTTGTAGGTTGTAAAATTATCAATAAAAAGTTTCATTAAATTTATTATTATTATCTTATTATATAATTATGATATAAAATTAATTTAAGGGGGTGGAGAAACAAAATAAAACAAAAGTACTCATTGATGAACATTAACTCCTCTTTTGGAAACAGTTTTTGGTTAAAAAACCCCTTCCTTTGATTGATTTATTCCAATTATGGGAGGTTTTTTTTAATTTATTTGGTCAGGTTTTGGACGACCCAAATTTCTTGAGAGGTGTGAATAATTGAGTGGTGTGAGTGACCATTTAGAGTGGAGGAGGAGTGGCATTCTTGTAAATTCTAAAAGGTAAAAACTATTGGTTTGTCTCCCTTACATAAAGTGACTCCAATAATGAAAAAATTTCTATAAAATATGGTATATGGTATAAATAAGTCTATATAATAAGTTTTTTACAAGTTTCTACGTCATTTTCTCCTAAATTTTAACGTTTACTCTCTCAAAAAACTCAATTTTCTCCCAATCGCCATAATTATTCTTAACTATTTTCACAAATCATTATAGAAAAAACGTAATTCTAAACTTATAATACATTATTGATTATTATAATTTCTAATATTGAATCCATATTTCCAAATTCGAATCATATAAGTGGAATAAATTATTTTAAAATTAATCACACGAATGAGACAAAACAAAGGTTTTTAAAGTGAAATTGTTTAAAATATTACTATGTTTTAATATCTAAATTAAATTTAAAAATAATTCCTTTGACCTTAATTGGATTAATATATTTAAAATTGAAAAAATTCATCTTTCAGATAAATTCAAAATATTATTTATTATTATTAATTATTTATATGAAAAGTGGGTTTTCAATTAAAATCTAGTATTTTTCATTATTTATCAAAAAATGAACCTTCTCAGAAAAAGACCAAATATTCAACCTAATATAATTTCAACATTAAAATTTCAAAAATTATTTTTCTTAAAATATAAATTATAGAATTCTCAACATTATTTTTTTAAAAAAAGTGCGCCATTAAAAGGCGAGAAATCTGCCTTTAAAAAAATACAATTTCTTATGTGTATAGATGGATTTATTCTTCTCTTATACCTATTAAATAAATTTGATTAATATCAAAATATTTTATTGAATATATAAATATATAAATTTAATTAATAACAATCATTAATAGTAATTATTTTTATATATTATGATAAAAATCCATTGGATGGATAGTTTTTTTTAATATTTCCTTTACATTCAATTATTTTAATAAATTAATTTTTAGTTAATTGGAAATGAATGAATTCAATAATATATTTTATTAAAATTGTAAATAATATTCATAACATTCAATTTAATGGATAGGTTATATCTTATTATATTATATAACAATATTTTAATAACATATTATTTTTCGTTAAAACTCAGTCTTGTGAGTAACAAAACCTATCAAAGATAGTCATTATTGTATGAAAGATAAGATAATGTCGTGTTTCATGCATTGAAAGCTATAGAATAGATTAAATTTAATTGAAATAGTAAACCTATCATAAATTCTTGATGCATTATATTCATTTCTATCCTTGGTGTTATGTGCCATACATGAAATCGAATAAATTGTTGTTCTTCTAAAATTTGTGGTGTGTTAAAAATGGAAAGGATTTCATAAACATTTCGTCAAATTAAAAACAATTTAAATGTTATATTATTCATAATAAATTTTTAATTTCATCAATTTTTAACCCATTGAAAAAGAAAATTGATTCATATGTATTTTTTCATTGTATAACCCATTAAAGCGAAACATTTTTAACAAACATATTATCATTATAAACCATCTAGAGAAAGAATAAGTTTGGTTCATTAGTTCATATCTCTAATAAAACATAAATTAAATCAAAGTATTTCATCTTAGATGGAAAATATATTTTCATTTCAAAATCATTTTTATGTCATATATACCACATATCGTTATCAAAACCATACCTATTACCTTCTATGTAAATAATGAAAGAATCACATCACATTGCAAGGCGGTAGTCCTCTGTACACATGAGTGATGTTATCATATTCCAAAAAATGAAAATAATAAAGGGATATATGATATAATAATTCAATAAAACTGATAATATCATTAATATCATATATAAACAATCAATACCACATTATTTCCAATCGTGATAGGTTGTAATCAATAAATGAATGACATCAGTTTATGAGGAAGTAGTCTGATGTACAGCCGAACGATGATTTCATAACCTAATTAATGTAAGTGTAGATGATAATATGTCATGAAATTAAAATAAAAAATATAAATATATTTCATATACTAAGGTTTCTATATCATCATTTTATAATAATAATTAACGGAGGTGGAGGAAGAAATAAAATAAAACACTCATTGAAGAACATTACATATATTCCAGGTATCCTCCATATGTTTTCACTAAATCCTTTCAAAAGTTTAATCTTTTAAAAGGATTCTAGGAAGATATTATAGATTTTTTTAAGTTATAAGGGTAGTTTTTTGGTGTACCAAAGGGCTTGAGATGTGTGAGTAATTGTGATGTTTAGTGCACTTTTATAATTATAGAGGAGTGGCATTTTGTAAATACCTAATTATATTAACTATTGGGGTCACTATTACATAAAATACCTCAAAAATAGATCAATAATCTATAGTATATATTATATGTTTGGGACACACCTCTAATACCCAAAGGGAATACATTTTATTCCATTGTATTTTAGTTTACTCAACTTTACCGTAATAGGTTTTTCCATGGTAAGTTGTTTCTATTTATTTACCTTTGTAATATATAAAATAATACTAAAATTTAAAAATAAATTTATTATAAATTTATAAATGATTATTAAAAATATAAAAACAGATTAAAAAAAATATGGGTGTGTAAAATTAATATTAATACATACACAAATAATGCACAAAGCCTCGTCTTAACCTTTATCGTAGTAATTTATTTTAATAATTTTTACTAATCAATATCATCAAAAATTATTTTTACATTATTAGATAAAATATATAATTTTGTCTTAAAATAATTAATCCATTCCTCCAAATTAAATTCAAATAAGTGGATGAATTTTAATTTAAATTTAATCCCATATATGCGATGAGAAAGCAGGTTTTTAAAGTGAACTTTTTTAGAAGTTTAAAAACTTTTTATATAAAATTTATATATGAATTTGATTACAATGACCTTAATTAGATAAATAGATATATATTTTAACTAATTTTTCTTTAAACCAAATTCTAAATATAATTTAACATTAATATTACTTTAAATGAAAAGGAAGTTTTCAATAAAAAACCTTTATTTTTCAGTATTCACCAAAAAATAAAACTTCTCTGAACAAAATCATAAAATCACCCTAATATAAGATTTGTATTCTAATTACATAAATTAAATTATTTTATTAAAACAAATATTTTAATTTTTTAGAAATTTACTTTTAAATTATGTTTGTAAAACGCGAGTAATCGGCCTTTTAGAAAAAAATGTAGTTTTTGAGAAAATAATTCTTTTACTTTAGAATGACTATTATTTTGTTATAAAAAATATATAAATTTTATATGTTTTATATAGGTGAAAACAATAAAATGTGACAATTTAGTTGATCATATTGGTACCTGAAATTCCAATGGATAAGTGATAACTATCATATTAAATAATAACATTATAATAGTATGACATGTTTCGTTTAAACACAGTATTACATGTAATGAACGATAAACTCAGTATTGTGTGTTAAAAAATAAAAACATGATGTTTTTTGTAATAAATCTATACACGACATACATGTTACTCTAATTATTGAAAATATTAAATTCATTTCAAAAACATATTTGATAAAATCTCGGTGTGCTACATTTACGATTAGATTGAACGCCACATAGAAAGTATTAAAGGGTGGTATAATAGAGAATAGGGGAATCTTGGAAGGCCTAATAGGATTACAACTGGTTTTAGTGTCATTTCGGAAGTTTAAATAGGTAAAACTATATTTTAGGAACCTATTGGATGTCTTAATAGTTATTCATGAATTTAATGTTATTATGGTAGGCATAAATAGATTATACTAGAGTTTAGTTATATCTCGTAATATAAATTAGGTTAATCTTGATCTCAGGGCCATCAACGAAGGATTAAATATTTACACAGTTTTTATTGTTTTTCGGAAAGGTTAATTGAGAATTATGGAAGTTTATTTATATATAGGAATACTTAAAGGTTATACTAGAGTTTAGTTAAATCTAGGAAGGTGAATTTAGTTACTCTAGGGTTTAATATCCCTTATAAAAAGATAAATTCTTTTTTGTAGTTATGTAGCATACATGAAGGATTAAAATTTTTAATGATGAGGGGAGTTCCATGATGCTGAGAATAATACAACAAAGGGTTCCAATATGTCTCTAAATGTGGGATTAAATCCCTTGAAGGTTAATATCATAATTTAAATTCTCATGACAATGCATGATACCCATCCATTAAAAATAAGGATTTTTGTTTTTTATGAGAAAGAAGGTAAAAGATTTAGTTTAGATCCATGTCAGTAGTTCCATTCATGTAATTTAGCATCATATGTTAAATGCATTGGGATATATTGTTTAACTCCATATGAAGAATATATTTTGATTCCATTTAATTCCATATAATAATAACTAATAACCATATTATTTTTAGTCAAAAACTAAGAATGATAGGTTAAAGGTTCCAAGGAATTCTATTACATATGATTATCCCAAAATGCTCACACTTTTGGATGAACACAATGATGTCATTTGGAATACCCCATGAAAGATATCCAAAATGAGAAAACATCAGTGTATAATTAGGTAACAAGTATTATGAACATCCCTAATGGAGGTACAAAATATCATAAATAATTGAAAGGTGACCATATAGGGGTGAAGTGAAAGTGTGGGATTTTTACTCATATGGAATCACAATTATTTTTATTTATTCCTCAACAAAATGTTGGAATAAATAGTAATAAAGAATGTCATGCTATCTCAAATATGAAGTATTCTTTTTGTCAAGGGAATTCATGATTAATGAAACCTTAAGGCCCCATGATAATTGGTGGGGAACCATAGGTGAAATCATTTAAAATTTGGACTCCATCTTTTATCATGTTTTAAAGTGATCACATAGGCCTTTTGTTTGATTTGGTTTTTACTCATAAGAATAGGGGTCATCCCAGGGAATACGTGTGTTTCTAAGGGTGTGATAATAGTTGTACTAATTTAAAGGGTTCAAAATTTTATATCAATCATATATATGGTACAAAACTGATAATATACTTGTTTTTGGCCATACAGTCATGTGTTCCCCATGTGTAGGGTAAAAGATCCCATTAGTCATGGATATTGAATGAATTAAAAAGAAAAAATTACTACTCCCTCATAAGAGAGATTTCATGGTGGTTACACCACATGGATTATAATTCAAATTAATGGGACCATGCGACCTATGAATAAGGGTAAACATGGGATATATGAATCATGTATATAAAATTGAAAGGGATCTTGATAAATGTTGATACACCATTTTATAATTTTAACAATATATTTAACTGAGGGAGTATGTTAATGGATTGATGAATCACATTAACCATGTAAGTGGTGAAACAATTCAACATCCACTAAAACTATTTGGATCCCTAAGATGAGGTATGTCTTAAGGTATTTATAGATAAATTTTATCACATATTTCTAAGAAGGGAGGTACATGGCAGAGTGGGTATATGAGGTTGTATGACACATATGTTATTGTATAAGTGGGATTTTTAAAAAAATTTCTCTATCACCCAAAGAATATTCAAATTTCAAAAAATCGTAACTTTGATATAGTATTTTTTACTTCATGCTTTAGAAAATATAATATATATAAAACGATTGATCATCTGGATATTTGGTGTACCTATGTCCATTTATTTTTAAGTCCCAATGAGGATTGTAAAGACTCTAAAAATGTATTTGAAAATTTGGGTAATATTTCCTTCAATAATGGAAGGAATCCATATCCTACTCATGATTTATGGTTCACACCACCACATCATAGGATTTGGAATTTTTTTTAAATAATCACTATTTCTTTGTGTGAATGAAACCATATGGTAAATGGAGATCATATTATTTTCATTATATATAGAGTGAGTTAATCCTTCATCTTCACGTTATCCATGTAAGAATCATGTCAAGGTTTATCTGAAAAGTGTTCACATTATATTTTTGGTTACTAAAATTTTTAACAACCAAAAATATTTCATTAATTATGTATTTATTAATTGAATTTCCCATAGTTAGAGATCAATGTTAGGAAAATGGATATCAAATTTTGAATCATAATTTCAAAATTTGGTCATGGGTTATTAGTGATTTTAGGAATCTGTAAAATCTTCAATTGAATATTGAAAATCAGAACATTTTATAGAATTATTGTTAGTTTAAAAATTATTTAATAATTTGAATCATATTTTCCAAGGCTTCAAAAACTTTTAGTTGGTTAAAATAATTTATTTTAAGTTATTAAAATAAATTATCTAATAATTATGTAATTTTTAAAAAATGACACATGTTTTAGTCCATTAAAAACGATTTTTTTTCTTCTCATGTGTTATTTATTATGAAGATAGAATCATTGATTCTATGAATTTAAAATTAAATTAACATTTTTTATCAAATAATATGGTGAGGTAAAAAACCCATTGTTTGAAAATGAATTATGAAATTTTAAATGAAAATATTTTATTAACAATATTTCATAAAGAATACTATCATATTCTCCAAGATTCAATATAAATTGATTCATATCTTCACCATTAATTATAATAAAAATATATTAATTATTTATTTTCTATCATTTTATCACTTATATATCTTCTCACGATACTTCCAAGATTCCATGGAATGATTTATGAAGTTTTATGAAGTTGTATGTTGGGTATTGGTTTCCTATATTTCACATACTTTCTTTATTTTTTTCATTTTTATATGAAATGTTTATAAGGATAATTTATTACTTTTTTATCATTATATATCCACTTTAATATTATTCACTTCATGTACTACTTATGATGTTTTTCTAAACACTCTCTTTAAACATATTACATGCGTCTTGTATGTTTTTGAAAAAAAAATCACTTTAATAAATCCTATAAATTTCTATTTATATCATGTATATGTGGAATTGTGGATCTATAATTTTTTATAAGAAGATTATATTATTATTTGGCTAAGATATATCTAGTTTAACCATTATTTGGATAATAGTAGATTAGTTTTATATATTTATGTATGTGAACCATTAATATTTATGTTTTCAGTACTAAGAGTTATTGGTTGAAGTAATTGATATCCCAAATGTGAATTTAATATATGGGTTATATAATAATATTCATAAAAGGTATTTATGAATCCCTACATCAATCTTACTCAACTATAATCCTTTTTAAATTATTAATAATTCATTCAGATAAATTTTATACTATTATCTTTAACATCAATGTATTATTCAACATAAAAATTTCCAATTTTAAAAATAATTATTTCAATTTCGAGAATATAATTCTACATTATTATCCCCATTATGAATGGTTATTTATTTAATGGAAATATTCATTATTTGATAAAACCCATTGATTAGGTGTTTCAATAAAAACACTCACATTACTTTTTCATGGGTATCCTTGAATTATTATTCTCATTTGATGCATGTTATTTCCATGGGACCAGGTTTTAGTCCTAAAAAATACACAATATACTCTCTATACCCAATAATCTCAAAAAACATTAGATAAAATCCTCTTTACTATATGAAAATTAATTTTTACCTTTCCTTATTCCCATTTTCATTTTTACCTATGAGTGATTAGATTGTGTATAGGGATACCCAAGTTGTGTGGAACCCTTATGTATATAAGGTGTGTATACAGTAGTAGGTGTGATTCAAATGACTTATTTTATTAATCTAGGATATCAAAAAATGAAAAGGAATTTTACTGATTAATTCAAGTATAATTATTTAATGTTTCCAGTCAGGATGATTGTATCACTCTGAGGGGAAGGGTTGAATAGGTAAGACTTTTTCTTATATGTTTCCATGAAATAACCTTCATCTCCAATTAAATATTTCAATCCTTGTTGAAAATAATTCAAAAACAACATCCACAAGGACACAAGAATTTACAAGGTTCACTATTCAAGAACAATATTTATGTCCTTGGTATGGTTTGGAAATGATCCAATACCACAAAACACACTAGAAAAAATACTTGGAATACAAAAAGTATGATATAAACTTTCCTCATGTAGCACTTAAAAAACAATCCAACGATGCATGTGCTTATTAATATTACAAATAGTTTAAAACAATGATTGTGTACCAATAAAAGTTACATGTGCTTCTTTTAAATTTCCACTAAAGCATTATATTGAAAAAATATTATTTAATTTCATACCCATATGCTGGTAGGAACCTCCTAGACTTCATCATGAAAACTCAGTCTAATTGCCCAATCTGATCTACCGACATCAATTATTCAGATCTGATCATCAAATATAATTTCCCAATAGAATGGATATAAATCTGTCAGAATAAAATTGATACAATTCTGAATTCCTTATTCCTCTATCTGGTAATCCCAATATGAAAAATCCTGATCTGATTATCCATCCCAGTATAGTGACCAAACAAATACTATGAAAAGCATAATTCGATGGATAGATTAATATGATGATCATCTGAATAATACTTCAATATTGTCTCTCATCCATTCATTTCTCTCCATAGAAGCTTCTTTAACTTAACTCAATATGGAGAACTTTATTCTCTACCTAGTAAGTGGGAGCTTCTATCTCTACCCGTGAACAATAATCTTTTCAGAAAAATTACAATGTACTTTTTATTTTTATAGGTGACCCAATTATAGTTTTGGATGGAATCCGAAAAGAATTCCCACACTACCTAATTTCCCATAATCATTATTTCTCTTAAATTTTGGGTGCATATTGACTTCGTCAACTCTTCTCGAATCTTCTCAACAACATCATCTCTTCTTTATAATTTCTTTTCAAACACCAGTCGAAATCTGATTTACAAGACTTACTAGCTCAATCCAATTTCTTCATTATTATTCTTAGAACAAGTTAAATACAAAAATGAAGAAATATACTTCTTCACATTCCTCTGTCCGATTCTATTTCTCCATTATGATTTCTAAATTATATGCTCCCATTATCAACACATCCAATAATATAATTTATCCTTTCTATTGAACAACTTCATCTTCTTCACTATATAAAGATGATTCAATGCCGATGTGATGGATTTGGACCCAATTGGATAAACAAAACATTTAAAAAAAAGTTAGATTTTATCTTCTGAATACGATACCATTGAAAACTTGTTTATTTTTTTTTCAAAAAACATCATTGTTTAAAGATTTATTTATTTTGGATTTTGGTCTTACTGAAAATAAAGAACCATTTATTTTTCAAATTATCTACCAACGTTCTACATTATGAATCTTATTTTACTAATACGATAATCTGAAATCTTTGGATTCACCACATTTCTTCTTTTAAAAACTTCATCTAGTACCATTGCTTCCTTAATGACTTTGAATACATTGAAGATCATCTTCAATTTCATCTAAATTTTAGTTTGAATTTATTGTAAAATCACATCCATTCCATCAACCAACAATCTTTTCCAAATCATCCTAAATATTATTGTATGATTACAATTTACCTAATTACGATCAACCTAATTATGATCTCCAGAACCTTTTCTTATTTCTATCTAGATATAATCAATATACATATGATTGGTAGTATCTTTTTCACCCCCCCCCCCACTTCATTTATCATACCAACATCACATGTTTTACTAATTATATATGATTTATGAGAATAAGAAATACAGAAAAAACCATCACATTTTAAAATCATAGTAATAAAGACTTTGATTCTCCATTAATATGATCACTTCTTACATACTTGTTCTAGAGTGAATCTGATGACCATTTATGTCTTCAATTATATATTCTCAATATGATTGATCCTCTTATTCCATATTAAGTGTGAATCTAATGATACTTTTCTTTCATTCAACTTATCCTGAATATGATATACTTTTCAAGCATTGTTTGTCCAATTTTATTGAATACTATGGTGAAAAACATTCATCTAAATACAATGTGAGGTGAATTTACATACTTTTGGAAACATATCTTGACAACAATAGACAATATGTGAATACGATCACCTTCATCATCAACATGGACCTAAGAATATACCACTTTGGATTTTGTTATCAACCATGTATCATAAATCACTAAACTTTGTATCCTTAAGAAATGGATTAATTATCAATAATTCTAAGCCTATATTATCTAACTCATTGTAGGAAACAATAATTACTGATAGTAATGTCATGCTATCAAAGAGTAGTGATTATGAAAACCATTCCACCATTTCATCCTCATCTTGTCTTCCTTAGCTCTTATTCTTTTATACACTTCATCAATGTTCCAAGAATGTAATAATTTGTTTCCTAAAACCACTACAACAAACAATAAGAATAGTTCACACACATAAAATGCAGAAATCACAGCTTACCAAAAACTCCCCCTTTCTACATGCATACAAAATGATATATTTATGAATCTATATAATTATCCCCCATGACAGCACTATCTAAAAGTAATATGAGAGAGGGCACATAAATTCATACCTCAACCTTGATGATAATATAGTTGTATTCCCATGGAAAAACTCAATTCATAAAATGATTCTTTCTATAATGTTTTTTTTGAAAATGTCAACTTCTTGTTCCGATGTAGGATCATAATCCAACTTCAACTCATTATTCTCCACATGATCATTGATGAAATGATAATTGATATCAATATGTTTTGAATGAGAATATTGATCAAGATTAGTATTATGGCTAATTATTATTTGATTATCACAACCTAAGAGAAAAAATAACTTCACTCCAAAAAGTAAGTATTCATAAAGAGTATTCATCCACATAAGTTGAGTAATGGATTTTTTGGCACCAATATAATCAGCTTCATCCATACTAAGAGTTAAAGAATTTTGTTTCTCTGAATATCGACTAACACAACTATTTATTAAAAAGAATAATCCCCCCATATTTGGATCTCTTATCATCAACATTTCCTATCCAATCAGCATCTGAATACCCAAACAAATCAATATCATCTTAGCTATCATAGTTGATTCCAAAATATTTTGTTCCTTTTGGGTATCTACGAATTCTTTTTCCAGTAAGAAAATTTCATTTTTTTGAGCACTCTGAAATAATGAACCTAAGGTAACATCATAAACAATGTTGGGATATTAAGGAAGTCAAATTCAACAAACTTCCAATTAGATTCCTAAAATATTTTGGATCAACCTTTATTCTTTATCCATATTTACTCAACTTTATCCCCATGGTAATCAGTGTAGAAAAACATTTTGAATTTTCCATGCCAAACCTCTTAAGATGTTCCTTATAATATATTTACTAATAAATAAAAATGTATTTCTTCTCCTAATAAATTAGTTAGTGGAAACGTATTTCATTTACCCCAGTATGAAAATTTCAAATAAAATTTTCATTTCTTTAGGAAATCTTTCACAACTCGTTTCATTATCACCGACAATTATAATTTTACCAACATAAATAGTTTAAAGGAGTTAGCTCATATAGTATTAAAATTATTGATATGTAATCTGTTGCTTGGGGATTCAAAGTTTAGTGATTTATGATACTTGGTTGATAAAAAAATCCAAAGTGGTATATTTTTAGGACCAAACTGATTATGAAGGTGATCGTATTCACAAATTTCATGCCTAAAGAACCCAACCTCCATAACATTTGCGCACCTAAAGCACCCAACCTTAAAAAATCAAAAAACTTGTGCTTAACCCATTCCTATAAACGGAACATGAGTGCACCACTTCTGGGAATACCTGTGAATACACATAAAGTATTAAGTCAAGTATCTTCTCGGTTTTAACATCCTGGTTTTTTGTCACTTAAGTAAACATCAGGTTGCCAAAACCTACCTGGGTGCCCATACCTATGCGCCAGATGCCTAATTGGGAGACCCTCTTTAGTCAACTTTATTACATCAGCCTATAAAATCCTTTCATTAATCCATATTCAAAGTCATTCATAGAAAATCTTCCTCTTCATGGATCCACTGTCTGAAATGGATTATGTTGAAAACTCCACCAAAACCTCCTGACATAACAAACCCTTAAAAAAGTCACATTGGTGTGTCTCCCATTTGGGTTTTTATATCTATAGTAATAAGTTTCCCACATTTGTTTTATGATGGGGTTAGGATTCATGGAGTGTGTGTGGGTTTCTATATCCGTAGTCAGATGGACCTATCTTCCAAGAATACTGTTTGGGAGTTCATGTTTTGGAGGATTAGGTTTTTTTCTATGCCCATCCCTTATTGTCTCGAAAACATAGATCCTAAGGTCCTTGTTAGGAAAGGTATGGTCCACACCTACATTTCCTTTTGAATAAAGGAGAAGTCTCCCTCCCTTACTAGGAAAAATTTTAGGGTATTCATTCTGGTGTAAGACCCTATCCATTCATGTAGGATGTTAAAGTCTCACTCCTCTGTACTTCCTTCACCTTCAAGCCTTCTATACATTGGACCCTTTTCTAATTTAAATTTAAGAGGGGGAAGGTTTGTTGCCTCTACCTCATCCACTGCCAACACCGTAGGCCCATCCTCTTCCACCAGTGGAGGAGGAAAACTTTGTGTTCATTTTTTGAATCTTCTACATCCCATTTTTTCTCACATAGAGCATAAATCATGTGGTATTAGTGATTTATAGTTGTCAAAAAGTTTTCACAAACACCTCATTGAATGAACTACGAGAACTCTGATTCCCATCAAAACTGGGATACATAGGAAGCCATTCTAAGGCCTGATCTCTATTTCATTTCATCCATTAATGGAAATCCTTCTTAGGATTATGCCATAAATTAAACCCCCAAATTACCAAGGAATCATTTTTAGGAATTAATTCCAAACTCATTTCTATTAAATGACTACACTATCCTATGAGATTTCCCTGAACTATGTGGGCTTTGATTCTCGTCCAAATGAGATACGTAGGAATCCTCCTTATGGTTCAAACAGAACAATATGAATAAACCACATCCTTTTGGGACACATTATCTGTAGGGTCTAATTCAAAAAGGAAATTCATATCCCTTCCAGGTTCCATGGCCTATTTAGGCATAAGTCCCACACCCAGATTTAACTAAGAACCATATTCTTAGATGTCTTTACCAAATGACATTAAACTATACGATTAGGTACTTATCAAATGACCTTAAAATGTATTATGTGTCCCATTAAGTGGCACTGAACTATGAGGCTTCTGATTCCATTCACAAGGATATGTAGGTAGCCAATTTATGGGTAAGATCCTAACATCAAAACAAACTTTCATCTCCCTGGGTGACAATAAATTCCAGAGTTCCCCACTGAGTGGCTTAAAAAGCAGTATCATCATAACAACGGTTAAAAGAATCTATAAATAGTATATAAGAGGATACCATTGATGGAGAACCTCGAATACATACAGATATATCAATTAATGAAGAACCTTTAATATATATGGATGATTCTAAATTTCACACAAGATAATAATTGATTGAAAATTCTATGGGAAACATACATTATACTTGGTGAATTAATAAGGATTCATGAAAATTTAAAAAATTTAAAAGAGGGTCCCAAAGTAGGCAAAATTTCTCCCCAAAAGTGTGTGATGACTCCAACATCCCATCCTCTCGACCAATGTGTGTTCTTAAGTATCATAGGTCCAAACCTAAAAAATGTCTTCCATTGGAAAGCATGTCACTTTAGATAAAAGTTCCATTGGATGTTTTTGATTTCATAAATAAATCCAATGTAAACCACCTGGACATAGTGATTCCTAACCAGAACACATGTTCTGAGTCAAACAAAATAGAAAACGATGAACCCGACGTGAATCCTTAACTATGTTGGAAGTGTTACCAATCTGTCAGCCCATATCAATTTATAATGGAAGGCTAGACAAACGAATCAATCATGCATTGTTCCATGTAAAATGTTTTCTTTAATTGTTTTCATTGTTTTTATTTGTCAAGTTTTCTCACAACTTTCTTCACTTACAATAGATTCATTTAATTTTGGACTCGTGAATTCCCCAACTATTCCACAAGTTGGATCCTCATCTCCTGGAAGGACTTCATCACCAAATTAGTGTCTTCAATGCTAGGTAACCAATGTATTGGTTAATTAATATCATCAATATGATAATATCCCAAACCTGGAGTCTTCCTGACATGATTTCCATGTCAACAACAACCCTAGATCATCCACTCAGTGATGACTGATGGTCAAGAAGCAGACGGTACCAACCGCCGTCTTCAACCATTTCATGTCTTTATTCCTAAAACGCAATAACCAATCCCTCCCATACTATAGGTAGGTGGATCAAGAGGTCACTATAGGCCTCAACAAAAAGATACTGGGGTCCTTCCTAAGGGAACCCACTAATAATCACCGCCAACATAATCGTGTGGCAGTGAACCCCCAATATGATTGGGTTGTTTCCTTCGATTTTTCGGCCCAGGTCCTTCAGGCCTGGGCACGTAAGAAGAACCACTGAGGACAACATCTGGCTATCATGGAGCAGGTTCTTACTATTTTCCCCTCTAGATAAGTCCATCAAGCTAACATGGTGGTGAAAAATGAACAGGCACATACACCCATCTGCCTTAATTATGCCAGCCTGCAGACTTGTCTGGCGGTGCCCAACCAATCCTGCCATTTAAATATAGTGAAGAACCATGAGTAGGCACATACACCTATTTAAAAACTATTAGTGATTCATTAGAATCATCAGACTTCATTCAATGAATCCCTCAAATCAAAAATGGTGAAATATTGTAAGCCGGAACATACACCTACCTACACTCACCAATCCTTCCAATAGTCTTGATTGGAAACACCTGGAGAAGTCAGTCAGAAATATCCAAAGACAAACCTGGGGAAGAATCAACTCTCTACTACCAAACATGAGTACTATTATTATTCCCTGGTAGTAAAGATAGGACATGATCATTCATATACACCTACTCCAGATATGGAATGGACGTATATTCCTTTTCCTACTGCTGAAGTCACCAAAAACATTTTAGCAATGGTGAAAGGGAAGACACAAATTAATTTCCATATTATAAAAGCCTGATAGAATATCATAACGTCATCTTCAGTAGTATCAGGGGAATAGACACATAATTCTGTCCCCACAACTGGGATGACTCATCAGAATTCCATGTCGGAACAGATACACATCTTTGTTCCGATCTGGGAGGGTTTTGGGGCATACTCCTCCATATCGTACGGAAAAAATAGATCTGGAATATACACTCTTTCCAATTGGAGATAATAATCCTATTCGGATGAACACTCCAAGGAAAGAACATACACATTCCCATTATAACCACTTCTCCCAACAATTGGGCCCAACTACATGTGAAATAGCATCTAAGAATAAGTCTCACCAAACACAGTTGGAAAATCAAGATCTAATATGTGATCCAGCTCCTCTTAATGTTGTAGTTCTTGAAACCCTTATACATTTATCAATTTCAACTCAAGATCCTACAATTTAATTGACAATTATAGTAGTATTAGTAGTAATTATAAAGTTCCCCATCATAAACTCCATCATAAAGGCTTTCTTCATGACAATTCGTTCAATTTATAGAACCTGTCGCTGGATGAGAGCCACAAGAACCCTCTATGTAACCAGAAGACCCAGGAGAAAGAGGATTTATCCTTTGCTATAAAATACCATAGTGTTCCTCCCCATAAGGTAATTTTCTGTGAATGTACTCTTCGCAGTAGTGTTTCACATTGTCAAAATAATTATCCAGTTGACAATGTAGTGATGGGAAATATGTTTTATCTTAAGGAACATGCCAACATAAGTCCAGTCATGTCTAATGCCTTGTTACCAACAGGTGAAATACATTATCAACCAGAATACTTATCTAGGAGAATTTCATTCTCTAAGCCTCAATTGGGTTATTTTCCTTCTAATATATGGTAGAGTAAAAAAACCATTGATCCTATTTTTTGTTATAAATTAATTGATAATCATCCCCTCTGGTCAAACCTAGTTGATAATCCTCTAGAAATTGATGAGGACGACATCTTTAATATGAGAAAACAATTGTCTAAGGGTAAAATACCAGTCATGTTCTGGTCATTGGAAACTTCTCAATACATCATTCTATAATTGATGGAAGAATATTGACTTCATGGTATCATCCTCAAAATATGAAAAACTCTTCGTCATATGAAATCCAAACTATTACCATTTGATGAATATCAAAGTCATGTAAAGTAATAGAATGGTTGAAATGCCAAATTGACTTGGAATATCTCTCAGTTTCCTGACATCCAAAGGTCGAGAAGCAGAATGGATCCCTTCTGTATGCATGCCTTGATACACTAAATAGGCTTCACCAGTTAATTACTGATACCACATCGGGTGTTCATATAAGAGGATGGGGTGCACATGGAGAATTGCATTTCACTGCACTCCAAAATCAGTAAATCCTGCCAAAAGTGGTATCATGAACTTTTTTTCCCATGGCTAGCTACAATTAACAGATTTTTGTGTAATAAAAGATATTCTCAAGAACAGGCCTCTACTAGATCTCATCAAAGTCATGACTAAAGAGAGAAAGATGTAGAGATAATTTTTCATTAGCATCTGATAACATCAATCAGGCCTCTCGCTTAGATAATATTAAAAATCAAATTTCACAAATATCTGAAATAGCACAACAGTCTTACCAAATAGCCGATTTAATTTCTTACTGAATAATGCACCAAGCCAATGTATGGACCAAAATTTGTAAGGTCAGAAGAGAAGCTTCATTAATATTAGCCATGGTAGTTCAGAATCCACCCAATCTTGCAGGGTTGGGGGATTTTTTAACTCATACTTCAAATTCAAAAAACAATGTTCAAAGGTTTGAAGAAGAATAACTGGAACAACCTCAACCTACAGGGAGGGGGGATTTTTTACATCCAAAATCCCTTCCTCAGTAAAAAATAGTTTTCTCCCAATTTGGGGAAAGGTCATAAAGTGAATGCACAACTGAACTATCCAAGGATTCCTTTCAGGTTACTGTTCGTCAAATAGTTCCTGGGAATTTAGAATATAAGATAACAAAGTCTCATTGAGGTAACAGAAGAAGATGATCTTACAAAGATACTAACATAATGTCGTCAATAAATTATGTGTCGGTGAATATCATTAACACCATTATTGAATATCCTCAAGAAAATGAGCCTAGTTCAAGGGAGTTGGAAGATGAAGTTCTTATTAATAATATGGTAAACACTGAATCAAATGAAGGAGGTGTGTGTACGTGAAATCAGAGGCTTACTGAGAATCTTGGAATTCCCTCAAGTAACCAACTGCCACCTCCTCGAAATGCATATAAAAATGGGAATGTTAAAGGTAAGATCACATCTCACTTTACCATAGGAGAAGGTCAATGTATTTTGCTTGAAGAAATATTTTCCCATTATGAGGAATAGATGAAGGATTTGAAAATACTCAATGCAGAGTTAATTCGAAGTAACATTTCTGCAAGACATGCTCCACAAGAAGATCCTCATCTTGCACATCCTGTAGGAACTCCTCTGCAAAGAGGGTTTTTCTTAAACTACATATACGGATAATGAATTCCCTCAATTGGTTAAATAGATATAATAGGATCAAACACATCCTTACAGGCCTTTCCCCATGGGTTATCCATGGAAAATACCAGCATCACCACCACCAATGGATTTTCCAATCATCGTTCCAGTTCAAGATTCAACTATTGTACATGTACCAGTCTCAGCTAATCTAGATATTCCCCAAATTCTTATGAATACAATCAAGGCATTAACAACTCGATTGGAATCTATGGAAGAACGATTTTCACCAATCAAACTAGAAAAGAATGCTTACCCTGAATGGGTAGATCTGATCCCTCCCCCACCAAAATTTTTGAATACTACATTTCCAACCATTAATGGTTTGGTAGATTTGTAGAAGAACTTAACACATTTTGCTTCTCATTGTGATCCCATGATGGGGACCCCTTAACAACAAGAAGCTGTAAATCTTAGGTGTTTTGTGAAATCATTATAGGGGCCAGCCATTATCTGTTATACATGTTTTTAGTATCTTTAAATTACTAGATGTGAAGGCCTTCGTCAAAAATTCCTTCTCCAATTCAGCACAATGATTCCAAAGACAATTTTTTTGATCTTACAAATTGGAAATAAAGGTAGAATGAAAGAGTTTCACATTTCATTGCACGATGGAAAGGATTAACCTATTTCTTAAATCTTCCACTCACTCAAGATGATTTCATGCCAATTTTTGTAGAAAATATGTGTGATGAGTTATGCACACCGCTAATCCATGTGAAATACAAATGAGGGTTTTGAGACCTAGCTTTAATCACCCAAAAAGTGGTGGATTCCATTGTGGAAACAAAATCTAAATATCATGTAATCCCATTATCTTTGGGAAGAAAAATAGGGAAAGAATAAGTTTCTATAGTCAAACCCAAACATGCACATGTACCTACTTCTACTTAAAATCCATCATCATACTCAAGGGTGCTACCTCTCAAGAATCAACAATAGTAACCACCTCATCAAGATGATAAAAATTATCAAAGGTGGAGACAACTTTTGGGAATTAGAGAACAAAGTTTATTATTTTCAGAATGAAAAGATTCTCAGTTACTTCATTTAATATTTTGAAAATTATTTAGTTCAGTTCACAAGGCTGAAGAAACTGAACAAAGAAGGAGGTGATGATCTCCCAAATTGTTTCCCCTTTCATCAAATATTGGGGAATCCTATTTATCAGTGTTTTTTCTCAAATACCTCCTGTAAAAAATGGTAGACTCTAGAAATGTGAATCTAAAATGATCATCTTGGAAGAAATATTAGAGGTTATACCTCCACTCTTGCAGAAAATAGATAGAACTAGTTAGTCTAATCTACCAAAATCGGAATTATTTACAACTTCTGCCCCGACATATGATACATCTACATCAGGAGCATCAACTTGTAAGGAACCTGCTAAACCACATTTTCATGCTATAAAACACAGAACTTTAGAGGAATATTATGATGATTTGAATCAACTATCCCAAGTACCAAACATATTTTCAATCTTGGATGCTTTGAATCTGCCAAAAGATCTTCAAAAATCACTTATTGTGGCATTTTTCAAGTCCTCGAGAGTTTGACACTGTGGTTGTTTATGCTTTGTTTTACCGTATAGAGAATGGTCTTATGGAATGTCATGCATTTATATCTTTTATGGATGAATATGAGGATGTGTTTTTACGTGGACACATTAAGCCCTTGCACATATCTAGCAGGGTCAATGATACAGATGTCCAATGAGCCTTCATTAATAATGGATTAGGGGTTAACCTCATTTCCATCTGTACACTTCATCGATTGGGACTTAATGAATCTGACTTATCTTCATCCACTTTAATGTTGAAAGGTTATTACAAGAATGAACAAGAAACTTTAGGTGAGATTTCACTAAAAATTATGTTTGAGGACCTTATATCTAATTCTGATTTCATGCTTGTTCGAGAAGACACAACTTTATATCTTCTGCTTGGACGGCCTTGTCTACATCAACATGTGGCCATTCCTTCATCATATCACCAATGTCTCAAGTATTTCTTTAATTGTAAAATTTTTACATTTTATGGTGATAATGATCTATTTAAAATGATTTAATATCTATATATTGAGGAATAATTATATCACAAAAAGGGAACAATGTCTGTGGTAAAATATGTAATAAGAAACAATGGTCTGAATGGTCTGGAAAAGATCTCGACTAACCCATTCAAACATCAAAGTATATATTTTGTGTTTCCTATCAATAAAATTAAAATGATAGACCCAAATCCAAGCACTCATCTAGTGACTTCCACAATGTCAGTCAAGACAATCAATCCTAACAGAATGGGAGAAATTGTTGATAGTGAAATCTTAAATGGAGATGTATTCATCTCATCCACCAGACATCAATAGGTATTTTCTTCATCAGTCACACTAGAAGAAGTTGTCACGTTAATAAAATAATATAGGGATATTGATTCCCAACCCATCATTCTCTCTTCAAAACTCTAGGAAGACCCTTCATCATTGGTAGAGTCATAAATGGTTGCCTCTTCTTCAAGATGTCCAGATAATGAATCCTGTCCTAGCTCAAAAAGTATTGATTCCTGAGCTACACTTCAAGAAAAAATAGAATAAGTGACATGTGAGAAAGAAGAAGAATAAGATCTTAAGGACTCTCCTCCATCATTTGTGGAGGGAATCTCCACCACTGTGGATGGGCACTGAGAAATAAATTTGGGTATAGAGGAAGATCCACACCCTACTATAGTTAGTGCGTCCATGGATTTTGAAGAGAAGGAGATGTATAATTCATTTATAAATCATCATCGAGATGTATTTTCTTGGAAATATATATATATTCTAGACCTTAATCCTGATGTGGCCACTCATATTTTGGGTTTTCCAAATGAGCATTGAGGATTGAAGAAGGCAGCAAGAAGAACACACAGAGCTCATGACTCTAAAATGGAATATAAAGTCTAAAAGATTATCAAAGAAACATTTTTCATGGAGGTCAAATATCCCTAATTGATGGTGAACATTGTCCTAGTGAAAATGAATAATGGTAAAATCAGTGTTTTCATTGATTTCAGAGATCTTAATCAGCATTTCCCCATGGATTACATTCCAGTTCCGATCAAAGAACATTTGAATAATGAAACATCTAGCTAAAAAACTCCCGCATTAAAATATATATATGCTAGGTATAATCAAATTTGGATGGATGTAGATGATGAGGAGTTTACAGTATTTAGATTGCCTCAAGGTGTTTTTTGGTATCAAGTAATTCCCTTTGTCTTAATGAATTTTGGTGCAATGTATCAACATTCCATGCATAATATCTTAAAAAAATTCCTTGGAAGATATGTTGAATGTTATGTGGATGATTTAGTGGTTAAATCTAGACAGTGTTCTAATCACTTGACTAATCAATTCAGTAAACTTTGGTTACATAATTTGAATATGAATCTCATGAAATGGGTTTTTGGGGTAACTTTGGGAAAATTCCTCGGCTTCTTTGTATGCCAACATGGCATCGAAGTTGATCCTAATAAGAAAAAATAAATCTTTTTCAGGAAAGATCCTATAAATTTTAAGGAATTAAAAGAAATTCAAAGACACTTGGCCTATATTAGGCACTTTATCTCCGATTTGGTAGGTATGTGTCTACCCTTCTCCTGATTAATGAAGAAGGGAGTTACATATCAGCAGACCAAAGACTACCAAGAGGAATTTGACACCGTTAAGAAATATCTCTTATGTCTACCTGTATTAATGCCACTTATTGAAGGAAAGACACTTATTCTCTATGTGACAACCTTAGATTGATCACTAGGTTCTCTCCTTACACAAAATAATGTTACTAGGAATGAAAATAGCCTTTATTATCTCAGTCGAACAATGATTGACATAGAGACATGATATTCAGGTATCGATAAGTGCTTCATGGAATTAATCTTTTCAGTTTAAGAGCATTGGAACTACCTACAACATCACAAGGTCCACTTGATATCTCACAATTACCTGCTCAAATTTATCATCTGTCGTCCTATTCTTATAGGACATTTGGCATGGTGGGAAGTTATTTTGAAACATTTCAATATTCATATTGTGCCTCTAAAAGAAAAAAAGGCCACGCCTTGGTATACTTATTTATTGAACACCCTTATGTAGAAGATACAAGTTTGAATATTGAACTTCCTAATGAAGACATCTTCTATATTCAAGATAATCCCCAAACATGGTAAATGTACTTTGATGTTGATTCCATAAGTCCAATGGGGAAGAGAATGGAAAGTCATAAACTCAATAAGGTTAGGTTAGTAATTGTGAATATCTCCCCAGAAAAGGTAATGTTTCCATATTCCTTTCTATTATTAGAAGGTCATACCATAATGATCAAAATATCATGATCTCATTATAGGCCTGGAATTGGAGCTCCAGGTATAGGTGAACCACTTTAAAGTGAAAGGTGATTCAGAATTGGTAATAAAATTGATAAATTAGGATAATGCTATTAGAAAAGAAGAGTTAATACCTTTTTTTGATAATGTTAGAGGGTTAATGGCTGGATTTTCCTCAAATCCAACATTGTCTTATATCCCACGATCACAAAATTCCCTAGCTGATGCATTGGATAATTTATCCACAACCCTGTAAGATCCAAATTAGGTTGAGACAATCACCAGTATTTCCCATCGTCATGTGGTTTCAACTTTTTTCAAACTAGAATGGAAGAAATTAATGAAATCAACACAATTTTTAATCCATTTGATTATACCATGGGATGGATGACACCTATAATGGAATTCCTTCAAAATGGAGTACTTCCACCAGATAGATATGAAGAAGAATAGATTAGGAAAATATTGGCCAATTTCACTCTTTATGATAGACCTGATCACCATAAGATCATATACCAATAAGGATTTGATGGAGTCCTCTTCAGGTGTATTGATGGAGAAGAAACTATAGCTATAATGAAAGAAGTACATATAGGAGGTTGTAGTGATCACCAGTCTGGGAATCATCTTTCTGATCAAATCTGAAGTCTTGGATACTTTTGAGCTTTAATGACATGTTATTGAACAGATTTCACCACGAAATTCCATCCCTTCCAAGTGCATGCCAACTTCATTCATCAACCCCCGGAGTTTTACATAGAAGTAAATACTCCTGTCCATTTTCTACATGGGAAATGGATATAGTAGGAAGTTATCCTCCAAATATGGATAAGAAGTTCAAGTATATTCTTATAGCTACTTATTTCTTCACCAAATGGATTGAGGCAATACCTCTCACAGAAGTTATTTCCAAAAGTATTGTTAGATTTTTCAAATCTAATATCATTACCAAATTTGGTGTCCCTTAGGACATGTTGACGGATAAAAACAACAATTTATATTCTTTTGAGGTAAATAAGTTATATTAAGAGAACAACATCAAATCCTAACATTCATCTCACTATCATGCAATAACCAATATACAGATAGAGGCTTTCAACAAGACCCTATAAAATATACTCCAAAAATTGTGGATAAAGGTAAGAAATCCTGGACTGATAAAAATTTTCTTGCTTTATGGTCTTATCGGACTACTACCTGTACTACCACTCAAGCAAATCCATATTCATTGTTGTATGGAGTAAAAGACATCTTTCCAATTGAAATTAAATTTCCATCACTCCGAGTTGCAATCTATGATCAATTATCCACAGATAAACAGTATAAGAAGTTATTTGATGATTTGGAATTATTAGACAAAAAGAGATTACATACTTGACATCATTTGGAAGACTATGAGAACGATATACAATGATCTTTTAACAAGAAAGTTCACCTCCACTCATTTCATTAATGAAATTGGTATTAGTACTTAGGACTCCAATGATACTAGGAAAGAAACCTCAAATTCTTGAGCCAAAGTGGGATGGACCTTACTCTATACATATGGTATACTCAAATATAGCTTTTTACCTAATCTCAATGGATGGAGAACTCATTACAACTCTAACCAATTCAAGATTATTGAAGAAGTACTTTGTGTAATCACACAACATTATGTTCTTGCTTCATTACTTGAAACTGCACAACATAATTTCATAGTTAAAATACATTAAACTTCATAAAAACTATATGCGTCTATATTGACCGACATTAAAATGCATAACATCTTTTTCCTTGTCGCATGATGTTAAATGCCATGACATCATTTGTCCTCGCTACACAACATTAAACTGTTTGGTAAACATCTTCTTCATTTGAAATTAAGAAATTTCATAAGATACAGCAAATTGGTATTCCTTGGGGTTCTTTAAAAAATGAGTAGCTTCTATCTGAAAGCATTTCTCACATCATTACTACTCCTTAGTGGCACATGAGTTCCATTACTCCCAATGTTTGAATCAGATCGGCATAGAGACCTCATTTCAAGAACCATGTGTGGCTTAGTTTTCATTTCAATGGGATATGTCGAGATGCTCAGATCTCCAATCATGGACCCAGCCACAACCATAAATAAATTTATTTCCTTTTTTTCTTATTGTATATGAACCAAATCTACATAGAGTGCTATTCTAAGATACATGGTTTGATCTTCATTCCATCTTGTGTTTTATGTTTTACCATTCTTCCAGTATGGGTTAAAAGTCCCCGACTCTCATATCAAACTCAATTTATGTGGGGAATTATTTTATTTAAGAACTATGTTTGTCTTGATTATCATTTCATTGGGATATGTAGAGATGCCTAGATCTCTAATCATGGGCCCATCCATGATATAAAAACCCCTTTATATTCCTAGTGTGTATGAACCAAACCTATATAAGGAATGTTTTAAGAACTATATGTGTCTTGATTCTCAGCCATATGAGATATGTAGTGACACCTGTGTTCAATTCTTTGCTCCACCTGCAATATTCTATTTTACGTCTGAATCACTACATGTCCTTGCTGCATGACATTAAACTGAAAAGTACCCAAAGAACTGTGTATGGCTTGATTCTTATCCCATTGAGATACGTAGTGAAAACTAGGCCTTATATTCTAGTCCCAACCACGAGATAAATTTTTATCTCTCTTCCATATATAATTAACAATCTATGCGGGATTATTAATTTTGAGTCCTCTCCTCAGAGATCCCACCAAGGAAACAAGAAATTTCCTCATTTTACATATGTGTTAGATCTATGTGAGGGACTCCAAAATCATGGCCAATATTGATTAAAATATTTCACCTATGCATTGAGTGGTACCCCCTTTAGTATTTCACACTCCCAATCATGAATACTTTCATATAATCACAGCCTTCCTAATGGTTTTTGGTGAAAGAATTTACGATACCTGAGAGATCTTTTGTCTGACTATGCAGTTCATGACCTAGTGGCCTTGTATAAAAGCTTCCAACATAATAGGCCTTTCAGTCAGAAGATACCACTGTTTGGAAATGTATCGTATGCCCTAGTTTTCCCTTCATAATATATCCCCCGTAACGGGTTTTTTGAAATAATGGTAACTTCATTCTTGTTAAAATCATATTTTTCCCATTAAAACGTTAATGACAATATACAAAATTTTTTGTCTTAAATAATTCATCCATGTATATTTGTGCCATTACCTTTATCTAGATCTTAATGTCTCCAAGATCATTGTTTACACATTTTCCTCTCCTTGTGTTCAAAGAATATTGAAATAACCTTGGATCATTTGACCACATATCATCTACTGTTTCAATTATATTTTTGGTCCTAGTCATATGACTTAAAACTATAGATGGCATACTTCCTATGTTTGGGTCAGACCACCATAGAAATCATGTTCCTCCAATTATTTGGAAATCATGATTGGAAATACTCTTTCTGTATTCAGGTACCTTTCTCTATAAACTAAACTATGTGTTGTGGAAAATATGAATCTCCCTAAAATTTCTTTAGTTTTTACAAACTGAATGATTGGTACCCAGGAGCTCTTTTTCTAGACTATACGGTACATGCCCCTAGTGGCCTTACATAAAATTATCATATTTAACAGGACTGTCAGTCAAAAGATATCAATGTTCGGTTTGTAGCATATTCCCTAGTTGGCCCTACATAATACACCCTCCAATAATGCGTTCATAAAATAATAGTAACTTTTTTCTTAGAAAATACTTCCTCTAATGCATTTTTTCCTTCTCCAATGCCAGTTGCGGATCCATAAATTCCCAAATCATGTATTACATTTCTTTTCTTCCATACCCGAACATTATAGTATGTTTCCAAACAAATTATCAAGAAACTAGAGACTCAGGAACCTTAGGTCAGAGATAAAGACCTTAAATTAAATCCACCTAATGTCCCTACTGCAAGATTTGAAACGGTATAGCATAATGTCCTTACATCATGACATGAAATTGCATTTCATAATATCATTACAACATGACTTGAAATTTCATGACATAATTTCCTTGTATCAGCACTCTAAACTACACATCACAATATCATAAATCACCCTTTCAAAAAACAATTTAACCATTATTCACACACCAAATTTGTGTAGGAGTGTTTTTCCCATCCATGATCTATATCGGCATAGATAGTCCTTTATTCTGAAAATTTATTTTGTTGAAAAAACCACTCATTGTAGTCTTGAGTCACAGAAATCATAATTTCCCTTGTATATCAATAATAAAATGTCAAATTTTTTTAAATATCTTTTGTTTGACTATGCCGTACATGCCCCCAATGGCCTTGCATAAAATTCTCTTACATAACAGGCCGATTAGTCAAAAGATGTCATTGTTTGTATATACAGCATATTCCCCAGTTATCCCTACATAATACATCCCCCATAATAGATTTTTTCAAATAACGGTAACTTCATCCTTTAAAGAAAAACTCCTCTATTTATATACATCATATTTTATATTTGGATACCATAAAAATCATGACTCAAGATTCCCCTTGTATGTATCTAAATAATATTGGAATAGTTACTTGCCACTAATCCTTGTTTGGTATCTAATTTCAAAATTTATAGTCAATGATATTCGACCTTAAACAATAGAGTTCTTAGTCCAATATACAAGACTCTAAACTACAATTAAAAAAATACATGGTGCTCCCAAGATTGAAATCCCACCGAGGGAACTCTGGATAAAATTATATGTCTCAACTTAGTAGACCTACATTTTGTACAGATTAGGAAATATTGAGAAATAAAATTCAAAGGATAAAATGTTTTTTGGGGTTATTTTCATAACCCTAGTAAAAATCAAACTATGCTCACAAGACCCATTGGCCTAGGTAAAGAAAGAGTGAATTCCATTCCAATTATAGTAATTATGCTTATCCAGTATGGAAATATCATATTATGGAATTCAACATTAAAATTAAAATTAAAAGGAAGCAAGGATGAAGAAAGATATGATTAAAGACAAAATTATTTTCATTTTTGAGTAAAAATCCCCATAAGAACATCCACAAACTAAAGTATCTCTGTCATATATCCCAAGACATATTCTACAAAACTTATCATTTGTTTAATGGACTCTTGATCTACATCAGTTGTTTTTTGAATTACAATTATCCAACCGGTCTCGTTCTTCTCATCTTTATGTAGTTCATCCTTGGCATCCGCACTAGTTTTTGAATAATCTTTATTGAGTTCTTCTATAGAACCATAAAGTGGGGAGAGCTCCCTTGTAACAATATCCGACTCTTTTTGAAGATGAAACTGTTGAACATCCTTTTCTTTAACTCTCTGCTTGAGTTCTGTCAACTTTGCAGTATGATTGGCCTCCTCTTGGGATAATGCTACTTGGAATTCATCAATGTTGGCCAACAGTCTAGATGGTATCATATCTTGTCCACATTTCTTCTCTTTCTCCATTTTTTGAATGATTTCTTTCACTGTAGTATTGATTTCATGGTATTTAAACCCGCCAAATCCCAACATATTGAACAAAGACAAAATCCATTGAATTCATTAGGATAGTTTCTCAAGGGGTATTTCAGATATTATCATCCATATGCTCTACCATGCATTGTGATGTGAAAGTAAAATATCCCTTTGTAGATATAGATAGGATTAAGAATTTTTTTCGTAATGAGGAACATATTCCATGATTACTGAACTTAATTAAATTCCCAATTCTTCTCCTTCCTTGATAGTAGTCACTTCAAATCATTATTCGGTTTGAGCTGATGCAGAAGCTTCACCTCCAGACCTAGCCATTGAAGATGATAATCATATATAGTGAATTAAAATTATTTTTAGTTCCAAATGAATGAAAAGAGTGAGCATAATTACAATATTGGTAACCCTTATCTAATAATAGTTTAGTAGCTTGAGAAGAATCATCCCTAATATTCTCAGCTTCAGCAGTTTTGGTTGACATATTTTACTGGAGAATTTTTTCTTTCACCTTCTTAGAATTCTCCAAATAAATCTCAAAACGATTTTCCATTTCAAGGTTCATCAGATCCAACATCTCTGTAATGGTGGGACTAACATTGATATCGATGCTTCCATCAGTAATCGTCACTTTAGTAGTTTCCTTAGATGGAACTATATATTTCAACTGATCACAGTTAGAAAATTATTCATAAAAATATTGATAGGACAAACAATAAAAACTCATGTCTATTTGGTTCTATACAAGGAACTTCAAAATCTTCTAAACTATTTGGAATATTAACATGTTCAAATACTTCTTCAATAGACATGCCAAGATTCTTCAAAGAATCCAATGATATCACAAATCCCATGTTATTATCACCCATGAGAGCACATAGAGTGTTTGTTTTGAGACCCTCCTTTGATAACTTTTGACCCTGAACAGCTTATTTAGTAACAACAATAGGGTCACCATTAGTTGTCGCAGGATTTTATGGTGGATGTGATGAACCTAATGTATCACAGAGTGGAACTCAGTTGTTATACATAGTTTCTCATGAAACAATTATGATTTACTAGAGGTCTCATATTTCATGGTAGCAGGAACATGAGTAGTTCTAGGAATAGATGTTGACTCCTCTGGCCTAAATGCCCCTTCAGTCAAAGGAGCCACTTGGTTTGAGGGAATTTGTGCTTGTACTGAAGCACCCTCCACGATTCCTAAATGCTCATCAGTGATTTATCAAATAGAATAAATACAATAAGTTCCAATATTTCCAAGAATCTTAAATAATTTCTTTGAAAAAATATAAATTTCAGGTTGTCAAGAATGCTTCAAACTGCTGAGAAAACGTTTAACCACATTTTTCATTCTTCAATGTTTCTGTTTCTTTGCCTTTTTGGGAGGACTTGTGTCATCATCTCCAAAAACAAGTATTGGAGACTGCACAGCCCCTATTATCTCATCCTCTATGGCTTGATTTCCTGGAGATATCTCAACCAAATCATAGTTTGATCCAACAGCTCCAAATATAGTACCACTAGGGCTATACTGTTGCAATGGAACTTTAGTCGATTTTCCCTTAGTCAACTGCAAGTTGAAATTGAGTTTCCCCTGAGCAATAATTCTTTGACTAAATTCCTATAGAAAATAATAACATAATTTGAGAAAAAATCATACATATTAAATATCAACAAAATCACACCATTCTTCATCAAATGAAAGGCCAATCCCTTCGGTGGAACCACAATCTATCATCTCTTTCACTTGTTTTTTGGTGGGAATTGATTAATCATTTACGTATATGAGAATATCCAGTTCCCGAATATAAGTTCCTACTTAATCAGTGTTTTTCTTAAAAATAATATCAGAAATAGGCTCATAGATCCCCTATTTCTAAAATAGGAAACCCTTCACATAAATCTATCCAAGTGGTTTCAGCATCACAATGCATGATTTTCAATTTTTAATCGCCTCTCTTGGTACATGTTCAGGGTAAATTCTAGAGGGTTTTAAAGGTGATCATATAGTTTTAGATTCGAGTTTCTTCCCAATTCATTTAGTCATAGATGGTTGATGAGAAAATGGGACCCACGTCTCTTCTAAACGATGACAAATAGACCACCTCAGTACGTCTTTAGTTTTTACTGATGGTTTATCTCTCTTGACTCTGATAGGAGGATTGTATATTTTATGAGGTTGCTTTTGTGGCCTTGGAGCCTCATCACCCCCACCCTTTAACTCCAATGAATCAGCCACTAATAAGGGGGAATTTCCTTCCAAATGGGAGGGTTCTGTTCTACTACCTCTCTTTATCCCGACTAGAGGGACAACATAGTTTAGCACCCCCTTAGGGTATTATGCGACCCAGTTCTTAGAATACCATACATTCAATCTTCTTATTGCATCAGTGACAAGTAAGTGGCCTACTATCCTAGTTTTCTCTATAGTCATTGACAATAATAGTTATCGGGCCATCATCGGACATTTCTCTAATCTGAATTGCACTAGAGGAGACACAATAATTTTTTGAAGACATTTTAATTGACTTGGTAATCTGTATTGATCATAGGCATCACATATGATTTCACTTTTAATCTCAGTGGACAATACGCCATCCCTGCAAGCTAACATATACGCCCTTAGCTCTAAGATCCCCATCTCGTCATCAACAAATCACCCCATAGGTGGATTCCTATAAGGTAAAAGATGAAATTAATTATACAAACATAACCCGAACTTATTTTCAAAATCATTCAAAAATAAGGGTGAAATACCAAAAAAAATATTGAACAGATAGTCAGAACGAACATCCCAGGACCTGAACTCCACTCTGCACAGTATAAGTTCTGAAATGAGTGGCGATCCACCCCCATAAAACCTAGAATGTTCTTCTTATTTTGAAAGGAGACACCCCTCTGTAGATATGCAAAAATATCTTATGGATCTTATCCATAATAGGTGTAGACAACCCGACCATCCTCTTCTCTGCTATCTGGGCCTCTATAATAGAATTTCTCAGCCTCACGCTACCCTTGGAATCTCGGACGAGCAATAGATATACAGTAATATACATGCCTAGGAAACCCAAAAGCCACGTCTTCAAATTAATTTTGGATTTGAATTCATACCCCCACTTTTCAAACTCTCCCTTTTCTAAGGTTGTCCAGAAATTGTTGGGTGTACCTCTTTTCCTGCCTTTGTACTTCTTGTTAGACGAGTGCAAGTGAGACCTTTCTCCTTTTAATTCATCATGAATATTTACATCCACTCCTCTAGTTGAATATCCCTTCTCATGTGGGAAATAGTTATTTATGTATTCTTGAGTTTATAAAATATCTTCATTAACTCACGAACCAAGGCTAGTGTCTTTTCTGAGTCATTCCTCATCTCCTTAGGAGGAATAAATTTATCATACATGTCTCCATGGATTGTAGCTCCAAAGATCTTGTCGACATCCCACAAACTCATGCCTACTTCTCCATGTGTAAAATTAAAGGAAGTAGTCTTTGGAATCCATCGGATTAGTAGCTATGGCACGAATTCTTCATTCCCATATACATAGGTTTTCCCGACCCATACAGCCTTATAAATTCCAATTCCTTTTAAGTCATCCATAAACTCTGCACAAGTCTTCCGCAACCAATATGCCCACATCTATGGGGGTTTAACACCCACTCCTGGACAAAATAACAACTTTTCTTCCATCCCATTGATTGATCTGTCTAAGAATCTCAAAAAATGGATGAATAGTAGTGCGGCTGTAGATTAAGTGTACGTTTTTTCAAATCTAGAGCACATATGTTGTTTTTTATAAAATGGGTCGTAGTTGCAGTCCCAACATTTATATATGTGCCTGCAGCAAAAATATTAGTAGATGATAAATTGGTTTGGTATTAAAACCAAGAGAGAGGAACATAATTTTTGGATTTGGTAAGTTGACATCTTGTAAATGGCCATAACCATATATAGGGAAATAAATACTTCTTGGAAAATATAATTGATATTTCCTCGGATGATTTTCCAAATTTGGGAGAGTAGTGTCACATTTGTCAAAGAAATCATGCCTGAAAATCTTCAGGACATCATCAATTCTCTTGATAACCAATTCGTTAGTAGTTTCAATTCTCTTGACAGCCATTGAACCTGCAATAGAGATCAAAATTCATCTAAAGGTGAACTCATTTTGGATTTTTTTTATAAAGGAATTAAGAAAAATTGACAAAGGCATTAAGGCGTGTATTTATGGATTCAACATGAAATTATAAATCTTGTCCGCCAGTATGACGCCCCATATGTGGAGAAGAAATAAAAAACATATAAAAGAAGCGTGGCCGACAGGAGCATCTGAGCAAAAAAAACATGTGCACCGAGAGCTGGATTTTCGGAATCCTTTTGTAATTTTCACTGAAGTGAAGAAATTATATATAAATGATGAAGACTACCCTACACACAATCACCTTTTATGCTCATACCTCATGCTCTATCAGGTTGAGTTCCACATCAACCACTTTGACCTTTTTCATAACTTTACCTATGTATAAGGAAAATGAAAATTCCTTCAAAAAAAAGAGGAAAAAATACAAGGAAAATTTCATGATTTTCAAAGGTTCAAAATTGAAATCCCCCCAGTTGAGCCAAATCACCATCGGCACATAGGCACTTTCATGCCACAATGTTGGTGTGCACTCCACATGCATGACCAAACTCCATTCACCTAGGGTCATATTTTTCCTATAAATAGACCCTTGGTGTCTTTATTTGTATGGAAAAGTATCCCTAAGTCTAATTACTACTATGTTATCCCACGTTCTTCTCACAGGTCTTCTGAAACCTTAAATGTGGTTCTTTAACACCTAGGGTGGAGGAATGGAAGGATGTTCATAATAATTATGTCCTTTTAGAGTTTGAAATCCATAACACTTGTGCGCCTAATGTTCCTAACCTCCCTAATTTAGAAACACTTGCACGCCACCCATTCCTCTCCAATAAACATGAGAACCCCAGTTTTGGGAATACGTATAAATAAATATGAAGACTTGAGTCAAGTCTCACCCAAGTATTAAAATCCAGGTTATTTATCTCTTAAGTAAACATCAGGTCACCCAAGCCTAACTGTGTGCCCATACATGCGCACCCATACCTGTGCTCCGGATATCAACTTCATCACCCCTCTTTGACTCACCTCATCCATTCATCCTATACAATAGTTCCATCAAGACTTCTTCAAAGTCATTCATAGAAAGTCTTTTTCTTTGTTGGCTCTCTTTTTTGAAAGGTATCACATTGAAACATCTATCAAAAACTCCTGACGTACCAGACCCTTGGGAAAGGCACATAAGTGTGTCTCCCATTTGGGTTTTTATATCTATAGTAAAAGGATTCCCACATTTGTTTTATTATGGGGTCAGGATTCATGGAGTGCCTCTGGGATTTTTTATCCACAGTCACACAACCCTGCCTCCCCAGAATAGTGTTGTGGATTTCCTGGTTTGAAGGATTATGGTTTGGGCCATGGCCATACCTTATTGTCTCTAAAACCTAGAGCCTCATATACCTAGCAGTAAAGGTATGGTTAACACATACCTTTCCTTTTAAACAAAGGATAAGTCTCCCTCTCCTACCAGGACCAATTTTTGGGCATCCATCCTAGTGTAAGAACCTAGACTTTAATATATGAGGTTGCAGTTTCACCCCTCTCTACATTCTTCACCTTCACTCCTTCTTTAAATTGGACTCTCATCTAATGTAAATTGAAGAGTGAGATGATTCATTGCCATGGCCTCATCCACTATTGCCACTGTAGGCCCATCCTCTTTCACCGATGGAGGAGGAAATGTCTGTGTGCCTTTGTTAAATCATTCATATCTATTGTTTCTCACACATAACATGACTCACACAGGCATAAAGATTTGTGATGTTCATAATGTTTTCACAAATACCTCATTGAATGGAATACTGGAACTCATATTTCTATCAGAACTGGGATCTGTAGAAACCCTTCTTAAGGCTCGAGCACCATCTCATTTCATCGATAAATGGGCATCCTCCTTATGAGTAAGAACAAAATTAAACCCCCAAATCACCAAGGAATCCTTTTCAGGTAGTAAATCCAAAATAATTTCCGTCAAAGGATTGTACTCTCCTATTATATTTCCCTGAACTACATTGGCTTTGATTCTCATTCAAATTATATACGTAGGAAGCCTCCCTGAGATTTAAACCCTACAATCGTAATCAACTCTGGTATTTTTAGGCCAGACTCCTAGTTGTGTTTAATTAAACATGGAAATTCATACCCCTCTAGGTTCCTTGGGTTACTTAAGTGTAATTCTCACACCAAGCTTTAACTAAGCACCTTTCACTTAGATTTCCTTACAACATGACATTAAACTATACGATTAGGTCCTTATCACACGACCTTAAAAGTTATGATGTGTCCCATTAAGTGGCACCGAACTACAAGGGTTCTAATTCATTTCACTAGGATATGTAGTATTCCCATTTTTGGGTATGACCCCAATACCAAAACAAAATATCATCTCCCTAGGAGATAATAAATTCCAAAGTGCCCCATTGAGTGGGTTAAAAACTAGTATCATCATAAAAATGGTTAAAAAAATCTAAAAATACTATATAAGAGGATTCCATTTATGTAGAAACTCCAATACATACAGATATCTCAATTAATGAAGAACCTCAATGTTGGGAAAAAATCCCTCAAGGTATCATTGAAGCATTTTTGATTTGATTGTGTTTGTTGACAAAGTGGGCATCTATGCTGTGATTATTGAAAAGCAATACATGCTATACAATTTTGTTGATAAAGGGGATTTCATCGTCGAATGACGAGTTCAGGTGTGGTGGTCAACGATCCATGTTTGATTCATGAACATTGGCAAAGGAATGGATGATCTGGAGATGGTACAAAAGAACAGATACAAGGTGGTGTCGTTTTCCAGTGTTTGCCAAATTATTTGGCCTGAAAATTGACAAAAAGAGAAAAGTGATTTTTGGAAAATGGACTTGTGCGTCGTGTACTAGGAGGAATGGAAACTTGTGCGTCATATGTTTTTCAAGATCAGAACATCAAAATATGGAAAAGGAAAGAGGGTCATGAAATTATTGCTTTAGTCGCACAAGTGACCTACGCACCGTGAAGAGACTTCTTCGCCGATGCCTAGGAGGCTTGGGAACTTGCGCGCCTGTTGTTCTTCAAGACCAGAGCATGAAAACATGCACTACTAGAAAACAGGGCAAGGGAAGCACTTCCCTTTATCAGCACTAAACCGAAAGCACTAATAAAGGTATCTCTTTATCAGCACTAAAAAAGTGCTGATAAATGAATGTTTTATCAGTTCTTTTATTGTAGATTTGATAAAACATACCTTTATCAGCGCTTTTAATGAGCGCAGGTTCTGTCGGTTTTTATTTAATAACCCTAATAGGTCATCCTCACACGCACGCGGTCAAGCTTTTGCGGAAGCTGAACAAGGCCCCTCGCTGCCGCGACCTCGTCCTCCTCCTCCTCCTCCTTCCTCCTCCTATCCACCTCCTCCTCCTCCGCTGCTGCTGCATCAGCCCCAGCTCCCGCAGCCGCGACCGTCACTGGCTCTGCCACCTCCAACCCCGCTGCCGCGACCGCCGCCACCTCTTCCGCCACTGTCTCCACCTCTGCCGCCGCCGCCACCTATGCCTCCGGCGCTTCCTCTACCGTCGCTGCCTCCGCCTCCACCTCTGCCGCCATCGACAAGGTGGGTGTGGTTAGATGCTTTTCTATGTTGGTTATTCTATTTTTGTTTCACTTCAGGAAACATGATCAATGTATGGTTTGTAATGCATGATTCTAGATCAATACCTAGGTGGCGTGTATTCTTGTGTCTTATCTTGGTATGAGGAATATGCCTTACTTCTGAAGACGAGAAATGAAAGTGCTCTGGCTTGTTGGGAATAACATGTTATATGGGAATATTCGGTTGATTGTGTGTTTTAGCCTATTTTTTTTTTGTTGTCTTACTCATGTGAGTCTGATCCTAGTTTTTCATTCAGGTTTCATGAGGACCAATGAGAGGTTCTTGGGGATTCACTCTTCATTGAAAAGGATAGTGGTGGTGAGTAGTTGAGTATAAATTTCTAGGAATCCATATAAGGAGGAGTGCACCATTGGTCATTGGAGACTGTGATCCTCAATATAAGTTTATTGTTGAACATGTGGGATGTCATTCATGGTTATCTGATAATTGGGATTGGAAAGTATTTTCATACTAATTTAATAATTTCTAATCATTCCATTCAGTTTTATATAGATCACAGGTTGTGGGGGGTTATTATTTCTTTAATGGGGTGATGATAATGATATTCCCATGATGGGAAGAATAAAAACAGTCCTGGATGAATGAACATCATGTTGGAAGTGATGGGGGAACTTTTGATATTCATGGTGGCATTTGATTTGATGGTATCTAAGGTGAAATCATGGATATTGTTTAATCTACAAGGCTTTTCATATAAGATAATCATTATAGGGGAGGTTGTGTTGACCGACAATGTTATTGGTTGAGAAAATCGAGGGAAATTTGAAATTCTATTCCTATGTGGTTTTAAGGGTAAAATAGTAATTTCTCATATTAGAAAAACTATGATAGTTTTTAAGACTTCTTAGTTGGTCTCATTACCTTTCATGTGAGGTATATTTTAACATTTTTTGGATTTTTTTTGTTGAGGAATGCTGAGAAAGGATTTGGAGGACACATGTATTGGTAAATTTAGTGATCTTTATGGAATTTTTAGAAACAAAACAGCATTTTTTACTATATTCTAAGAAATTACATGACGTGTAAATAGAGTAAATGACATGTAATGACCTGAAAAAATGACACATTAATTGGATGCACAATGTGACAATTTTACAAACTTTGTAAGGGTTACATATCATTTAAATAAAAAATATAATGTTTTAAATAAAAAGTAACTTGTTTTTTAGTCAAGAGGATTACACGATGTGTCAATGTATTACATGTAGTGTCAATGTCACAGAAAAGGTTTTTTGGGATCCATAGAGTTCTTAAGGCTTCATATTTTTTACAAAATTATCCTCTTTGATAGATCTTTATCCCGATGATATTTTTGGTCACTCCCTCCCATCTAGTTCACATTGTTCTATGCTTGATCACTATTATGGTTGGATTTCTTTTCTCGAGGTATGTGATCCTTCTGATTCCTATTTGGATTTGTTTGCACCTATGGTTTGGATAAAAATTAGTGATCAGATAGTGATTTCTATCAATAAATTTAAATTTATTTGCATGCATTGTCTTTTGGGGTTTGTGGGATGTGGTAAATGGTGTACTCGATTTTAGATTATTTTATTCTCATGGGTTTCCCCTATTTTATGTTTTTTCAGTTGGAAATCTACTCTGTTGTGCGCCTCTCCTCTGCCACGAACTCTCCTCTGCCGTGTGCCAAACGACACCTTCGCGGTGAGTTTTCTCCTGTTACTCATTGGTTTCCTCTTGTTCTCATGTTATTACTGTTTGATATTGATGTTTATAATGTGAAATGTATGGGCTAAATGCCCCACTGAAAATTGTGGCCATTGGTGGTCCTTGTTTGCGCACTAAATGAATTGAATGTTGGTTGGTTCTTGTTGAACATTGGAATATATAAATTGGTAATTTACGTATACTTTACTTATGAATGAACACCCCAGGATGATAAAAATTCTGTGATAACCCCTAAAATAACAAAAAAAATTGAATAAGGGATGCTTTTTAAAATCTAAAATTTTGATTGTTTGGTTTGTATGGGGTTGCGATTGTGATCACGATTGTGTTTTTGTATGGTGTTACGGTTGTTGGAATAATCTTCTCACTCAAACTTGGAATAAGTTTTATTTTAAATGTTACATGTCATGTGAACCTAGGTCACACACAATGTATCTCCAAGACATATACTTCAGCATGAAACCATGTGCATGCCATAAAATAATGGTAGAACCATATGACATGTGTTTTAATTCACTCACACCATGTATAGATACCATAGAGACTTGATGTGTATAGACTATATACCCCTAGTGGTCATGTAAGGACTACACACCGTGTATTCCACAAAAATGTGATGCATAGCTGGTGAGGTGACTCAATATGTATCTAAAGTACACACCTTTAGCTCAAGTTGTTCTAAATGTCATGTATTTTCAAAGGCATCATTTAGTATTTGTAAGACTAACTTGGAATAAATTTGATATATGTCAGATTAAATTAGGTATCTTATAGATACACGATGTTCACCCTACTGAACACACCATGTATATGGATTTTACATGTGTTTAAAGGCATTTGTACCATGATTTTTTTTATAAAACCCAAACAATGCTACCTGAATAATTAAAACATAATATTAGGAAAGTTTGAGATCGAACCCATAAAGATGATGAATATGAATAAAGAATGGATGAATGCCAATTGGTTGACAAAAGAGTATGAAGATGGCGTGAAAGAGTTTATCAAGTTTGTAGAAGATCATGCATGTGATCCTTCTAAAATCCTTTTTCCATGTTTACGTTGTTGTTATTCAAGACAAATTAGTCCAGAGGAGTTGGATGAACACCTGATCTGTCACAGAATAGATCAAAGTTATACTTGTTGGAATAAACACGGGGAAGAAACGAATGTAGGTAGTGACTCAGAGAAGATGGCATTTTATAAATCATCTAATATGATTAGAAGCATGAACAGTGAAGATGATCATATGGAGGGTGTGATTACAGATGTGAATGATGATGAAGATCGTATTGAGGAAATGAAAAGGACAGTTGAAGATGAACTTCGTGATTGCCCAAAACTGTTTGAGAAGTTAAAGAGTTGTGCAAAAACACCATTGTATGCTGGTTGCACTAAATATACAGTTTTGTCAGCCGTATTGAAGCTGTATAATTTGAAAGCAAGCAATGGGTGGAGTGACGCCTGTTTTACGGAACTACTTACTCTCTTGAATGACATGCTCCCAGAAGATAATTAACTCCCAATAAAAACATACGATGCCAAACGAATGCTACGACCGATGGGTATGATCTCTGAAAGAATACATGCTTTCCTGAATTACTGTATATTGTTCTTCAAGGACCACAAATCACTTAAATAATTCCCAAAGTGTGGTGCTTCCCAATACAAGAAAGATGATTCTAGTCCTACAAAAGTTTTATGGTACTTTCCAATCATTCGTAGGTTTAGACGCCTATATAAAAGTGTGGAGACTGCAGGACAATTGACATGGCATGTGAATACAAGAATTAATGATGGGAAACTACGTCACCCAACAGACTCTCCTCAGTGGAATATAATTGATCACGAGTATCCGGAATTTGGGAACGAGCCGAGAAACCTTCGCCTGGCGTTATCTACAGATGGGGTGAATCCTTTTGGTTTTCAAAGCAGTTGTCACTGTACATGGCTAGTTATGTTGGTAAACTATAACTTACCCCCATGGTTATGCATGAAACCAAAATACATCATGTTATCTGTGCTTATATTAGGAACAAAACAACCGTGTAATGATATTGATGTTTATTTAGACCCATTGATCGAGGATTTGAAAATATTGTGGGATTCAGGTTTTACATTGTATGATGCTTACAAAAATGAAAATTTCACTTTGAAAGCCATGTTGTATGGGATGATAAATGAATTTCCTGCTTATAGAAATTTTTCAGGATATAGCATTAAAGGAACTCAAGGGTGTCCCATTTGTGAACAAGGTACACAGTCAATTAGGTTGAAACATTCATCAAAAACTGTGTTTCTAGGACATCGCATATTTCTACCCAGATGACATAAGTACTGATCTTGGACAACATCATTCGATGGAAGTTCAGAAGAATGTACAGCACTGTCTCCACTAACAGGTGATCAATTGTTTTAGAATGTAAAAGATTTGGACACTACTTTTGGTAAACCGTTTTCAAAAAACCTTACAAAAACTGGTTGAAAAAAGGGATCAGTTTATTTTGAATTACCATACTAGAATTGTCTGTATGTCAGACATTTTCTTGATGTTATGCATGTTGAGAAAAATGTTTGTGATAGTGTCATCATCACGTTGCTAAATGCACCCGTCAAAACAAAGGATGGAATTAAGGCTAGATTGGACATGGTTGAGATGGGAATAAGAGAAGAGTTGGCACCAGTGAAGGGTGAAAAACAAACATTTCTTCCTCCTGCTGCTTACACTCTTTCCAGGCAGGAGATATATCCGTTTTTCAACTTCTTGAATGATGTAAAGGTTATAGTGGGGTATTCATCAAATATCAAGAACATTGTTCCAATGGGCGATTTAAAATTAAAGGGTCTAAAATCACAAGACTGCCATGTTTTGATGCAAGATCTAATTCCTATAGATTTACATTGCATTTTGCCCAAGAATGTCCGCCATACATTAATGAAGCTATGTTTCTTCTTTAAAGCTATATGCAGCAAAGTTATAGACCCGGCAAAATTGCCAACTATGGAAAGATAAATTACCGTCATATTATGTGAATTGGAAAAGTTCTTCCCGCCGACATTTTTCGATATGATGGTTCATTTGATGGTACATTTGGTGAGAGAGATTCGACTTTGTGGTCCTGTAAATTATAGATGGATGTACCCCATTGAATGGTATATGAGGATTTTGAAAGGGTTTGTCAAAACCTGAAGTCGGTCAGAGGGATGTATTGCAGAGCAATATATTGTTGAGGAAGCTGTTGAATTTTGTACCGAATACCTGTCTGGTGTGGAAATCGTTGGCCTGTCGAAATCTCGTCACACTGAGCGGCTTGAGGGTGAAGTAATTTCTGGAAGAGAGGTTGTCACAATCAATATTACAGATCGCGAGCAAGCCCACCTTTACATTTTGCATAACAGTTTCGATGTTGACCCATATGTTCAAACCCACAAAGAAATTCTTAGGTGTTTGAATCCTTCTAGGGTTGAAAAATGGATATCAGATACACATAATCGACAGTTTATATGATGGTTTCGAGACCATATTTTTAAGCAACAAGATGAAAATCCAGACTCAATTTCAGAACGACTTCGATGGCTAGCCGGAGGAGCAAGTGTGTACGTATTATCTTACAATTCTTATGAAGTTAATGGTTATACATTCTATACTAATGAACATGGTGAATATTGTACCATGCAGAATAGTGGGGTTACACTTGTGGCTAATGCGATGCATGTTTTCGGTGCTAAAGACCAAAATCCAATTTATACAAATATATCATACTTTGGCATCATCAAACGAATATGGGAGTTGGATTATACGAAATTCAAAGTGTCGATTTTTCAATGCAAGTGGGATGATAACAAGAGTTCAGTTAAAATAGATGAATTAGGATTCTTGAAAGTTGATTTCAGTAAGGAAGGGGAGAAAGACGAACCATTTATAATGGCATCACAGGCAGTACAAGTATTTTATGTTCCAGACCCCGCAAACCGAAATTGGTCAATTATTTTGTTATCGACCAAAACAACTGAAGGGTCAGATGGAAGTTCAATGGAGGTTGACCCTTTTATAGGAACTTCACAATAATTTCACAGCGGTCCCAATGTAGATAGGGTTTTGTATGTCATAGGAGACCACAATGAAGGGATTTACATAGTTGATAGAGGATTCAAATCTCTTTAGCCGTTAAAGAAAAAAAAGAGAGTAAAATAATCAGTTTATTTGTTTATTGTAACATACATTGTGTTACGTTATGTTATTATCTGTTCTCTACTGTTTTTAGGTAATCTAAATTAAATATTAAACCACTTCTGCAGATAATGACTTTTGCACCTGCTGATGCACCCAATCTCAAGGCACAAAAGGTCTCTCAACCAGCAGCTGGTGGCCCTACTACAGAGCAACAACAGGTTTCTCAACCAGATGCTGGTGGTCCCATTGCAGAGAAACAACATGTTTCTTAACCTATTGTTTCTGGTCCCAGTGATGAGGTTCAACAGGATTCTCAACCTGTTGATGTTGGTCTCATTGCCAATGCTAGTGCTCCGGGGAAAGATATTGATGCTACTTCTGAGAAAATGGTAGGAAATGAAACCCTCAAAGTGCAAAAAAAAACAAGAGCATCGTAGGTTGACAGTGTTAGCCAAAATCCTTAAGTCAAAAGCAAAAGGCATCAAATTTCAGGTCGGGTGGAATAAGCGAGGCCAACATGTTAACCCCAACAGAGCCATCTTTAGTAGCTACATTGGAATCGTCACTCGGTAACACATGTCGATTGATGTACAGTCATGGCACCATGTTGTCACCGAGCTGAAGACACTAATGTGGGAAGAGATTACGGTAACATTATGATGTCATTTTTTTAATTTATTAAAATAAAATAAAATACCAAAACATTGAATTACACTTCATCATTCATTGCAGAGTGCATTTATAGTAGATTCCTTGCACAAGGAATATGCATTAAGAGTTGAAGGAAGGATTCATAGAGGTTTCCGCAAAATTTTAATGAAATATCATCTTAAAGATGAAGAAGGTAAAATCAATCCGCACCCACATCCACTTTACGCACACTTGATATCCCAAGGAGCGTGGGATGCGTTTAGCAACCATTGTGAGGAGCAGACTTTTCAGGTACATTGTGTGGGGTAATACGTTGTTTGACGTTTGCTTGTATTCATCACTCTGATTTAATGTTTTTTATTTATCAAACATCTACTGAGTGGTAAAAATAAAAAACGCACAACAGAACCAGCATACCCTTACCGTAAAGCAAGGATGGGGTACACTGAACTTGAGAAAAAATTAGTACATCTTTTAAATCTACCCTACTACAAGTATGTGACATAAAACAATACCATAACCATGTTTTTCTGTTTCTATGCAGATTGATGAATCGAAATTGAAATCCATATCCATCTCATGCCATGTGCTATAGAAGGATTCTCATGTAAATAAAGAGGGGATACTGATAGATGAAAACACACAAAAAGTGAGGGAAACATGTTTAAGTATGACATAATATAAATTTTATTTTCTTTAAATCTCTATTACATTACAATACCTACTAATTTTTATATATTTTATATCTGACATAGTCACAAGAATCAACAACAACCACACCAGATGCAGACATACTTTCAGCATCCTTGAAGCAGCCAGAACAGTATGGCCGCGTCAGAGGTGCGGGTTTTGGGGTGACACCCCAAACATATTTTCAAAAACAAAAACAAGCGGAGGATCAAAATGAAAAAATGGAAAAGCTGCAAGAACAGTTATCTATTTTTCAAGAAGAATTACAATACCAGAGAAAGATGATAGAAAAATTAATGAGGGGGGAGGCAAAGAGAATAAACAACTCAACAGCAACCCGTGTGTGGCGATCCCGCCCCACCCCCACCAGCTTTGAGGCGAGCCATTCCCCTAAATACCTGACTTAGATGAGGTAATCAATGTTTTAATAATTGTTTCTGTGAAATGTTTCTTATATAGACATTGATAACTTTCCTGTACTAATATTCCACAGGGTGAAAATGACTGTGATTTATATTTATCAACTCCCACTTTTCACCTTGTAGTGAGGACTATAGTGGTCTATACACAAAATGACATGCTACACAACAGACAGCTTCCAAAAGATCATCTTAGTGTGTCAATTAATGTAGCTAATGAGCCGAGTGTCGAGCTACCTGTTCCAAATGACGATGACGACATTCATACGGTTGAACAAGCTGTTGGAACATTCATCGCATGGCCGACAGTTCTTGTAAAAAAACATGTCGAAAAAAGGTATCCATTTCCAACTTATTTTTCAAGATGGACCTTTAACATTTAATGAAGAAAGGTCTTAACCGATTAATGTTATTACAGAATGACAAATACTATGGGATGAAATGAAATATCAGCTGAAATCTATCTCATGGATCAACCAACTAATTGAAACGGTCTACTGAGAGCACCTTCACCCCGCCCATTCTATATCCACAGTTAATATCATTGCAGGCTCATGTGGATATAAAGTTGAAAGACGGAAATACTCATACAGTTGATTTAGAAAAAGATATGTATGGAGAGGGAACCTCATATTTCATTAGTGCTGAAAATGTAAATAAACTCCTCAAGTATGAATGGCTAGGCGCCTTAGTTGTAAATGTATACATGAGGTAAGTTTTGATGATTTGATTTACAAAAGCTGATATAATCTGATAATTATGACTAAATACATTTTATATTTGTCGTAGACATATATATGAAAAACAATTGAAGGGATTTCCCCATGAACAAAAATTTTGACTCGTTAGTCCTCACACCACCTCTTCAAAAGATGAAATAGATTCTATGACAACCTTGCTTTTTATTACAACTTAAACATGCTTTATTACATAAAACATCACTTGATACAACAAAAAAGATCAAGAGGTTTAGTGTCTTTAGGGCTTAGGATCATTACATAAAAACTTAAAACATGAAATACAACATCTTTATTTAAAACTTCCTTTACATGACCACTACATTCCCTCGTACTTAGCATTGCATGGGATAACCTGAGGACATGCATAAGAAAATGGTGAGCTATAAAGCCCAGTAAGGGAGTTCACATGGAATAACATGAGGAGTACAATACATGTTAGGCAATAGGAATGTCAATCGATCATAAGATAAACAAGAACATAAAGGCATGATAAAGAATGATAATCATAACATGGAAATGTGGTAAAAACACTTAACATTGAATTAGCATGATCCAAGGCTCATTGCACATGGAGCATGATTAAACCCTCATTGCACATGAAACATGATTAAACCCTCGTTGCACTTGAATTAGCATGAGTCAACATTCATTGAACATGACGTATCATGATACTATACTTTACCCAATGCATTGGAGCGCTATAGGGGCGCACCCTTCTTAAACATTTCATTTCATGCATAAGTGTGTCACATGGATGATAAAACATGGATTCATAAAACATAATCATTTATTCCACAATAAAGGAATGTGGAATTCATACATGAAACTTTACAATCAATAATTAAATGTGCATAAAGGTGAATACCCTTGATGGAGAAATGGGCATGGTATTCACTACACAATGACATTGGCTTAGAAAATCGGTGTGATTTCGGCACCGTAATGGCGTGACATAAGAATTCATAAAAAAGGTTGATGAGAGAGAAAGGGGTTACTCATCATATTTACATTTAATGTACAGTAAGTAGGTCATATATATACATGTCCCAAAAATTGAAATGGAAATTAGATTCATGATACAAATGTATTGCTTGAATGTAAAAGAAGAGAGAGAAGTTCCTTTCGGAATTTCGGCACAGTAACGGGTGTACATGGGAGGCATTAAATGAGAGAGAAAGGGGTCTCCCGTTATTAAAACATAAATAGGGCAGTATGAGGGAGGTGTGAAACCATACCCCAATATTCATAATTAAAATTAAAAGGGCAATACAACTTAAAGAAAATTGACAAAAATGAGAAAGGAAGAAAAAACCCTTACTTGGAAGTGTGCTTCCAAAGGCTAGAGAGAGGCCTGTGAGAGGCTTCTTGGGAGCTTGGGGCACCTTGGGAGGATTCTAGAGATAGTAGGGAAGAGGTTGGACGAACTCAAAGGGATTTTAGTGATGAGGAAGTGGGAGCTTGGGTGGGTTTATATAGGAAAGGTGAGGGAATTCTTTATTATTTAGGTTTGGGTCCCCTTACATTAAATTAATCCAAACCACAAACCATCCCATGGGTTTTTAACATGTTTTTTTGGAAAAGGGAAGAGGAAAAAATTATTTTATATGGCCAAAGTCCGAGCTTCTTAAAATAATAAGGTTTCTTATGTGGAGGTGAGTCACAGTCCCATGTAAATTAATTTAAAAAGGAAAAGTGTTGAATATGTCTTGAGGGGTCCATTAATGCTTTGAAAAGTAAGTCAAACAAACCCAAAATTAAATTATTTTAATGATAAAACATATATTGTCCGAACATAAGTATTATGGTATTTTATTACATCATCATTGGGTCATTATGATGTCATAAAACACATTATATATTTAAACGGTATTTAATTTTTACCCAAAAATTTGACTGTCTCAGAAAATTATGAAAAATTCACCATTGGATAATTTCAACATCCTGATTCCATAAATGACATTTATTTTATCTAAAAAAATTCTAAATATGTTAATTTTCACTTTTAAAATAAAAATCAACATTTATCGAAAACTCACCGGTTTTGACCGAAATGGCATTCAAACCTTAATATAAAATTTTAATTGCATTCATAAAATTATAAGATCATTTATATTTAATAAAAATTAATATAATAATATTATTATTATTTTATTAAAATATTATTTAATTCAAAAATCCCTTAATTTAATAAAATATATTTCTTAATTAAATAATAACTAAAAACACCATTTGTACTTTAAAAACTATTTACAATGTATCAAAAATGACTAGAAATTATATTAATTATTATATAAAAAAATAATGTAGATGAACATAGTACTACTTATTTGTTACATAACCCCTTAAAATAGCCGCATAAGACCAAAGGGTAAAGTGAGCGATGGTGACAGACTCTTGGGGCGGCTCGGATAACATCGCTTGAGTGGTATTCTCTATCAACTTTCACTTTTCCCGTAGATGGTCATGTTAGAGCTTGAAATAATGAAGCTCAGCTTGGTCTTGGTCAAGGTAGAAGCCCAAATACGCCACCTCTTTTCCGAGCTCTGACAAATGGGCTTCGTATGGGGAAATTCTACTGGATGAGGCCATCGCTTCCTTTTTTCTGAGTAAAAATTGGGTTCATTAAAGCCTTATATTTATACTAATCATGTGATCACTGTTCAATGGCTATAAAAGTAATGGTCAAAAATCTTATAATAAAACCAAAGAAGTTGACATTTTATAAAACATTTTATATAAAGAGACATTTAATAAGATCAAGAGGGATTTACATTAATAAAACTTTGGGTCATTACAGATTCTGATAAAGAGGCTGCAATAATGTCATCCCTGCTCAAATCGTTTGAAAAAAAAATTACGGATGACAAACTCTTTTTAATACCAACGATGTAGGGGTAAAACTCTAAAATTTAATCATATCAACTATATTTTCATTTCCTTCCTTAATTATTCCTTTTTGTATTTTTATGGAGCATTGGATGCTGATTGTAGTCAATTTGGATACTCCAAAGATTTATTTTCTGGATTTAACGCATGGATATCCAACAAACCGACCACGCATGATGGCATTTGTTAATTTGTAATACACTAGATCCAACATTTTAAAACTAAAAATCTAGTTATATAATATATGTTATCTTTTAATGTGGATTCTGTTATGATAGGGAGGTGCATCAATATCGTCTAATGCATGGAATGAATCCAGGGAATAAGGATGAGAAAGCCTACAAGATCTAAAACTATAAAAGTATCCGGGTATATATAATAACATTTCACTATCCAAATACATATCAAAACAAATTACTTATTGTTTTCGATGTTTCTGTAGTGTCCAAAACAAACAAACGGAAATGACTGTGGTTATTATGTTTGTAAATTTTTGAAAGAGATCGTATTTCATCAACAAACTATGATCCCTGGTGAGGTATTTTCAAAAATAATTACGAGTTAATTTAAAATATTTATTAATCCTTTTTGTATTTATATTTTTTCAGTACTACCTTGACTGTCGCAAAAACTCATATTCAGAAGATGATATACATGTGTTTAGAAACGAATGGGCAATATACCTGATGGAAGATTGTACAAAAATAGGATAAATTTGAATTCCTACTACTTATGTTATCTATATATGATCATTTATTATCCTCCAACCTTATTTGGTGAATTGAGAATGCTCCGATTTATTGAAATATTAATTTATTACTCAATGTTTTCTATCCCCGGATTCATATTATTGATATTTGAACAAATAAATATTGAAGTAAGGCATGATGGTGAGCAATGTGTATGGGGTGAATGACGAAACCACCGAGGATCAACAAAATCCATTTTCCAACAAACGATGGATGGAAACAACAAATATGGTCTATATCCACCATTTTCAATTAGATATAGGGACTAAATATAAATATTGCTGAAATTAAAGTAGAGGGATCAGATTCAACATGCAGAGATAGTATTTGAGAACATGTGTACCCCTTGGTTCATTTTTAAGAAATTTCAATGTTCTGTATCTCGTTTGTTTGAACTTTTATTTGAGCACATGTGTTATTTTTTGACTTTCACAATTATTTCTAGGTAGATGCATGAGATAATCATTATCGTTGAGGGATTTTTTTGAACCAAAATATGTGTCCCAGGATAATTCAAGTGAGGGAAAGGCTGGTTGAGATAAAATCCAACCTCAAACAACCAGTACATAATCAAAATAATCAACCATGTGATGCACCATCATGTTAAATCTAGTCCTCGTGATGTTTTGAGATGTTTATGGAAGGTATGGGGAGTCTGATGAGCCCCATGGCCACCATAAATAATGTTTACAGACCGCTCCATATTCTTTTTGTGCCTCTTGCCTCTTTACAAGGATCACGTCATTCACATGATCCATCTTAACCATGGGTAATACCCACACCATACCTCTTTTAAATATATGGGTTTTGATCCTTGTATTCTAAATAGGGTACGTAGGAAGCCTCCATGAGGTTAAATCCCAACCAATGGTAAACCATGGTGACCCCCTCGCTGGGGTACACCTTCGCTTATTTTCCCTCTTATTTTTCACTTAGTGGCGTCCGAATAAGTCTTAAAAATGATAAACCTTACCTTTATGGGATGCACCACACTTGGGTCAGACCTCATTGGGCGTTTTGATCCATCTATCAGGTAAACATTCCAGGTGATCCCTCCTAGAGATGTACCTACCTGATCCACCTTTATAAGTGTTTTGATCCACCCATTACAACTTTGTAAGACATTAAATCATGACCCTAAATCCTTTTGGGATGTTAAACTCATGGAATACCACAAGTTAAACATGGGTTTCCATTTCGTTGAGAATCCCTTTGACGACGATGAATACATGTGACCAATGTTCTAGTGTACATACATTCCACTGATTCCCAATGTTAATACTTTCCTAACCAAAGTATTATTCCCTGGAATGACCCTTTGGAATGTCCTGATATAATCATTGTAATTAAGCATCATCCATAAAGAGATGGAACTAGGAACAAGTTTCATGAACAACGTCTTATTCTATAAGGGTGACTCATACTAGGTAATGAATTCTGAGGAGGAATCCATGGAAGGAATGAACAACATCCTATCACCCTGTTTCAATCAAGGAGAATTCATCTCTTTATAAGTGATGAATTCCACTCACCTTTGTAACGAATGAATGTGTGGTACAATGCACCGCCACCGAACGTCAACATGCTCTAGGCAACGTGCCCCTGTGGAAAGTGTCAGAAACATATTTCATGCTCAATCATACATGGAATCACATTTTCTTATAGGGACCTCTCCAAAAACAAAATTTAAATTGAGGTTCCCTATAAAATACTACAGTAGAATTAAATCCATGTAAAAAGTTAATCTCAATTAAAAATTGAATTTTGATTTTCTTATAATTTTTATCATATAAAATGTATATAAATTGAGATTATTTGGTCATCCAATTTATCAAAACCCATATTTAATTATTCCATCAAGGGGTATATGAAAACCTAACCTAATATCCCACAGAAATATTGTCCCACTTCCATGTCAGAACTGGAAGTAGTTAAAGAAAACTTGAAGGTCTCTAATGCTCGGATTTGATGTGTTGGTATGTATAATAATGAGATAAATTTTCATTGATATCTCATCTAATACATGGACACAAGAATCTTCTTGGTATATCATATAACATCCGATTAGTACATTGGTACACTTCCAATGGGGAATTAAGGAATTCCATAATAACAAAAAAATCATCGAAAAAGGTACAATATACTAGTTACAATAGGTGTTTCAGACATGTATTGGGGCTAGAGGGATGTCATTGGGTTTTGGGAGGATATGAGGGATGATTTGGGTAGTCATTATATTGAAATGTAGTAGCATTAGGTTACTCATAGTGTGAAAGGGTAATTCACAACATGAATGCATTTAATAGGGTGATAATGGTCGTGAATGGGGAAAAGGGGTCAAGTAAGGGTTTGGACCCAAAATATAGTGATGTCACCACTTGGTTCATTTCATGTAACATGATTTAAAACTTATTTTTATGTGGGCGATGGGTTTATAAAGTATAAACCTCCTCAGGTTTCTTTATTTGGGCACCAAGTTCTTAGGGGGTGGCCAAACCCCATTCCCCTCTTTCCTTCCCCTTAGACTTGAGTGGATTATCGGTTGTTCATCATTTCGAATCAATGTGGTATCTTCTCTTACATCTTCCTTGCTTCTCTAACTTCTTGATCAAAGATTTGAATTCAGTTTTTAGGGTTCTAGGTGTAATTATTATACCATCGTATGGATAAATCATTGTTCTTCATGGGACTTTTATATATGACTCTTAGAGTATGTCTCAAAATTACATAAACTAGTAATCAGTCATTATTTGATGAAGATTATATTTTTTGGAAGATTTATTTATGGGTTTTAAAAAATTTAGGCTTAATTTGTCATAAATTTAGTAATACAGATTGGGGATTTAGTGTTTTCTAGGCTTAGGGGTTCGTCCGGAGTGGATCGCGCCTAGTTTCTCAGCATTTTGGCTTTGTTACATTACACGATGAGTTTGGCGCCTATTATACAATGCTGTATTTTTTTGTTAAAATTAACTATTTTTGTAATTTAATGATGTTGGACATTAATACATGTGATCATGGACTCATTTGCGGTTGGTATGAACTGAAGATAGTTTATTGGACTTCTGGTTGAGGTAAGGGCATTCACCTAATTGTGTCTCTTCGTTAATTGGTTATTTTATGTTTTGTGCCTCACTAGTATAATTCCATTTAGAAACCCCATTCTTTATTTCATTATTGTATTACTAACATAGTATTTGTTTTGTTATGTAGGTGAAATCTTTTTCCTCAGTTCGAATGCTTTGTTCGGAAACCGCTGCCATGGATGACAATTTTTTAGAGCGGATGGATGCAAAAAGGATGGAACATCATTTTTTTAACTATTTGTTGGATAAATGTAATTGTAACCAAATTAAACATTGTTTGAAATATATATAGTAGTGTTTTGTTTTGTATTCATGATTTCAAGTAAATGTATGTATCATTTTTGTTCTTCTGTGCTTTGTGTGTGGGTGTTGTTTGTGCTATGTGCAGGTGTTGTTTGTGCTCTGTGCAGGTGCTGTAAGGTGTACAGGTGTTGGGAAGGTTCTGTGCAGGTTCTAGTTTTGCACAGGATCTTTGGCCTTTATTAGCGCTAGTTAAGCGCTGATAAATGGATAATATATTAGCACTGATAAAGGTAGTTTTTATCAGTGATCAAAATAGCACTGAAAAATGTAGTATTTATAGGTTCTATTTTTAGTGTTGATATATTATACATTTATCAGCGCTGAAAATAGTGCTGATAAAGACTACCTTTATCAGCGCTTTCTTAGTGGTGATAAAGGGGCACGTTTATCAGTGCTTTTTTTAGAACCGATAAAATTCCCCCTTCATCAGCGCTATTTTTAGTGATGATAAAAGGGACCCCCCCCCCCTTTATCTTCATCGATATTAACAGCGCTTTTTTAGCGCTATTAAAGGTGGTTTTTAGCACTGTTATAACCAATATTTGTAGTAGTTATGGAAAAGGGATAAGGAAACCCAAGTTTGGAAGTGGGTCACGTAAGTGACTTGTAGGGGAAGAGACCTGTGCGCCGAGGGGAGACTTGCGCGTTGTCGCGCAGAGTGTCCAAATGCCTATAAATACAGGACCACCCCTCCTCATTTTTGATTGAGTTCAACACTTTTAAAAATCAGACCTCCCGTCGCACAGGTGTGGTGGTCGCGCAAGTGGGGTGTGGTCGCGCAAGTAGGACTTGCGCGCCAGGTTATGGTTGTGCACCTAAGGCAGTTTGGGCAAGGAAGGAAGAGAGTTGCACTGGTTTTGAGTTGAAGAAGGTTGTGTTGTGCAAGTGGTTGAGGTGGACCTGCGATCCAGTTTTAACTTGTGTGTCGAGACTTGCGCACCGACTTAGAGAAGGGAGCCAAGTGTGGTTGATTTTAGGTAGTGTTTTAGGGCTGCATGGAAGCTAGAAGATTGCCCGATACCTTCAGTGAAAAGGGAGATTCATCTACAGGTGAAAGTTAGACTTAAACAGAGCATCTATATACAATGGAGGATTCATTCATTAGTGATAATGAAGAGACCTAAAGGTCTATAAACTGTGAGTGGATCCTTCCAGAGCAATGAGCAAAGGAAGAGGAAGAAGGTTATCCTCTCCACCGGCAGTGAGCCAGAGAGATGGAAACAGTGAGTGACCCTTGGGAATGCAGTGAGCTGACCCTAAACCTTGTAAAGGTAGTGAGCCTGGGCATTGAAGTGATCTAGCCCGAACCTTGTAAATAGCAGTGTGCTTTTTAATGGATTTGGTACTGCAGCACATCATCGTTGTATGCTCCTTGGACGTAGCCCAGTAAGGGTGAACCAAGTAAAAATATGTGTGTCTTCCTACTTGCTTCCCTGCATTGCATTCAAAGCATCATCATCAGATAAAGAAGAAAAGAAGTGGTCATAATTAACATACAAGTGAAAACAAAGTTACCCTTGTAATAAAGAGGTCAAGATCTAGTGGGGCAGGAAGAATTTTGAAAAAAGAATATCTATACCCTGATTCACCTCCCTCTCAGGGTATATAGGCCCTTATTGGTCCTAACACTCAAATTCATATGGATGATTCTAAATTTCGCACATGCTAATAATTTATTGAAAATTACTAGGGAAACATTTTCTATACTTGGTGAATTAATTTGGATTCATAAAAATATCTCAAATCTATAAGAGCGTCATGGAATAGGTAATAATTCCCCCCAAAAGGGTGTGATTAGTCTGAACTCCCATCCTGTCAACCAATGTATTATCATAGGTCTAATCCTAAATAGTACATGACTTTGGAAAGCAGGTCCCCTTAGATAAAGGACCATTAGATGTTTCCGGTTTCATAAATAAATCCAATGGAATCCACCCAGATGTATTGATTCCTAACCAAAACACATATTTCGAGTCATACGAAACACCATTAATGATATTTTTAGTATCTTACTCATCACTTTAAACATATAAGTTTGATTCTTCTTATAGTGTTGGATTATAGTTGTATGTATCCTTGTCATAATTGTTTTCCTTATCCTGGTCAACTTCCATGTCTACCTGAGTATATTTGTCTTCCCCAGATCTTTCAATTACTTTCACATATAGAATCAACAATTATTCATGTTTCATTATTTGAAGCATATATATCATATTCCTTCTAGATCATATCCATGAAGGATTCCATCTTTGCCATTATGCTCAGACATTCCATAGTTTCCACCCTTCTTCTTTATAATTTGTGGACTCCTGAAAAATATAAACTGATTCAAACATAGAGTTTTTTAATTAAACAATTCATATGGATTCATATATGAATTAGGCCTATATAAACAACAATTTTGAATATAAATAGTAGTACTCATGGATTATTTCTAAATTTAATGAAAAAAACATGTTCAAATTACATAGTTCTTCCCATTTAAACGAAAATTCTATTCTTTTTTTCAATGACCCCATTTTGTTGAGGATTATTTGGAGAACTATACTCATTCCTAATTACATGATTCTCAAGATAAGTTTCAAATTATTCACTTATGTATTCACATCCATGATCAATTCTCAACTTATTTACTACATAATCCCATTCTTTTTCATCTTTCCTTCTGAAACATTTAATCATTTTCAAAGAATCTGATTTATGTTTCATATACATAACACACGTAATGTGAGTAAAATAATCAATGAGAGTGATGAAGTTCGTATCTCTATTTGTTTATTTTTTCTCATTGACCCACAAATATCAAAATGAATCACCTCTAGGGGTTATTTTGAACAAATCTCAACTTTTTTATGCACTGAATATATAATCTTTCATTTCTAAAAAAAGTGCAACACCAATCCCTTCTTCTAGGAAAATTAGGAATGTCTGAGATAGTATCTCATTTTGATAGTTTTCCCATGTTTCATTGACAAATGTTTCCCACCCTTTTATACAATAATTTATTATCTTCCACCATACTCAAGTAACCAGTGTTTTGTATTTCAGCAACCTAAAACAAGTTTCCTTTTGTACGATGGCCTATTATAACAATCATCCCATATTATTCACTTTTCACAACAAATCCATATTTTCTAAAGATAACTTTTTTACCCTCATCACACAATTTTGAAACACATAGAAAATTTTTTTTATCCCACCAACAAAAAAAAAATCTTGGATTTCATCTTTTTCTTTCCCAATAATGGATGATCCAACCCCTTTGATTTTCAAGGATTTTTCATTACCAAATGTCACACTCCATTATTTAAACACTTTAAAATAATTGAAAATTTTCAAATATCCTATCATATAATAAGAAGACCTTCTATCAAGAATCCAAGGTTATTCTCCTTTTTTGGTTTTCATAATTGTTTCCACAATAAGAGCCTCTTATTATTATTTTATTTTTTCACCTTATGCTTCTGAGAATTGAGAAACATTCGTTGAACTAGTAACCAAACAAGACTTCCATTTGAATGTTGTCTAGGTTATTCACATATTTCACAAATATTTCAAAAGGATGGAACCTATTTTCTATGTTCACACCAGCCTTCCCAGGTTTTATTAAAACAACCTTCTCTAACTTCTTTCTTTGAGAATATTGAATCCCTCTCAAACTCTTCATTCCATTACTATTGGAATAATTGTAATGTCTTATTATTTAACTGATAAATATTTTTCAAGTTTCCAAATCCACCTCAATACCATAATTATCCATAGAATAAGTATTTTCCTCTAATGCATCCATACTTACTAGAATTGTGAATACTTTTCTTAGCTACCTTTTTCACTTTCTTTTCTAAGCCACCAAACATTTTTCTTGTCAATCAGAATTTTTTTTTCATTTTAGATTTATCAAAACCATTATTATTATAAAAAATTTTGGAATCAAAATTTTTCATAACTTTTTCAGGCTCAAGGTTCATTAAGACTTTTTAATTCCCAACTTTTTTAATTTTGGTCACGTACATGACATTCCCAACTTTCTTCTTTGCAGAAACAATTCAATCCTTATTCTCAACCTTCAAAGTTTTCTTTTTATCCTTCTTGGGTATCTCTTTTTGTGAACATTTAACATCTTAAGAAATATAGTTTTTGAAACTTGTATTTCTTTGTTCATATTTGGAATGTTTTTTTGGTAAAAGTGCTAACTATTCTTCATTTTCCTTCAACTTCACCTCTAAATTATCATTATGATTCGTTTTGTCCCGAAAATTTTTCTTCAAAACATTAATCTCTTTCACTAGCTTCACCTTCTAATCAGAAATAAAATTCTTGGTTAGTTATTGAGTAAAATTATTCTTCCCAATTTTTATTTTTCTTTTCAAGTCTTCTAATATTTCTCAAACATTACATGAACTCTTCTTCCAAATGAAATTCATGTTGAGTTTCTTCTTCTTCGGAACTACTACTTCTGAATTCGTCAGCATTCACTGTTTCAATGAATGTATTTTCAACACCATAATCAACATGTTTTTTGGATTCATCATTTCTTCCTTCTTCTTATTAATCATTAGATAAGAAACTTCATCCTTTTTATTTGAAGAATTATCTACCTTTCCCCATAGAATATGATCTTCCTTTATCTCCTTGTTTCTTCCATGCTCTTCTTCGCCTCCTTTAATCTTCATTACTATCATATTCTTTCTTTAATAGAGGAAAATTAGCTGAAAATTCCAAATGGATCCACATTCAAAACATTTCACGAAAAGTTCCCCTTTTATTTCCCTATACGACATTTCATATTTTTGGGAGAAAAAGATAAAATTTTACCAATGTTTGTACAACCTCTTATTTAGAATCAGATTCACCAGAAAAATCATATAAAATAATCTTCTTCTAATTAACATTAATATAATACTTGATAGACATTTCTCTTTCAACTTTAGTTTTTATTTTCATAGATTTCTCCCTTCTATTTTCATATGTAAGGAGAGTTCTATGAAAATAATCAAGAGATAATTCTTCAGGATCTATGTCTTCTAGTGAATAAACCTTTGCATTGAACTTATTGGGGTGGATTTTCAAGACTTCTCATCAACTATAGAATCATATAACCATTCACCAAGACATCTGATAGTGTTGAAAATGTAATTCACCCTATTAAATAAGTCCCCAACAGATTCATACTCACCCATATTCAAATATTTATACTTCAATCTCCAGATTTGTATATTTTCTTTCTTCACTTTTGTATTTCCTTCGTATATGTTTTTCATTTTATCTCATATAGATTTTTTTCCTATGGAAACACCTTTCACCATTAGGAATTCACATTCAAAATGTGAAGATAATATAAAATTTCTATCCCTACCATCATTCTAATGATTCTTATTATCAACTTGTATAAGAGGATATTTATCATTAATGGGAGGTAACCCATCTGTTTTTGCTTCAAGAACAACATATCCAATTGATATAAGATAAGGAAACAGTCTATAATTCTATATATGATAATTATTTCCATTTAAAATTGGAATACCTTTACTTTTCATGTAATTCAAATTCTCTATCAGTAAGGAATAAGAAAAGGGAAGCTTCTGCTATTATATGATTTGAATGTTCCCAGTCCAGATAATTGTATCACTGAGAGGGGGAGGGGTTAATCATTGATATGTTTCCTCTTATGATTCAATGAAACAAACTTTTCCTCATATTAAAAGTTTAATCACTATAGAAAAAAATTCAAAGACACATCCACAGGAACAAAAAAATTTAAGGATTGTTATTTAATAAGAATAGAAACGTCCTTGGTATGGTTTGGAAATGATCCAATAAAATATAATCAACTAGAAAATAATCCATGGAAAACAATGAGTAGGATATTCCCTTTCACTTATATATCACTTTGGATAGAATTCAATAGTTCATGTGCACCCACTTAGTACAAATAGAGTAAATCAATGGTTATGTAACAATACATGTTACATGTGCTTCCATAAAAGAATGGTGGAATGTTGGTTGAATCACCTTCCAATCTATTATCCATAATATATAAATAAATTGAAAGAGCTTGAAATTTAGAATTAACAGAAATTAATAGATCTTTAACGTAAAACTACAATCACAGTTGAATAAGGTTAAACATGGTCTTAATAAATAGCCTATGATACCAAATGTTGGTCGGAGTAGATTACTCAAGAGGAGGGTGAATTTAGTATCTATAAGAATTTATGGTTAAAAAGTATTCTTAAAAAGTTTCCCCAAATAGGTTAAATACATCCCAGTTAATCAAGGTTATATTTTTATAAGAGTTTTACTGTTTAAATAACTTATTATAGGATTGATTAGTTCTCAGTAATCTTAATACCAACAATTAATACTAATTTTGAAGCTATTCTACTAGGACAAGAAAATTATAACTTCATTCCAAGATTAACTATCAAAGTGAATTTAGTGATTTCTGAATTATATAGTAAAGTAGTAAAACAGAGAAGACTAAACTAAGAAGCACAATAGATATAAAATAAGTGGTTCGGTATCAAGCTGAGACCTAATCCACTCCACTTAGTGATCAACTACCAGAAAGAAGTTTATATAGATAAACTTGATTCACACCCTGGATCGGGGTTAACAACAGTACACATGACGGTCCAGGTCACACAGGGATGTCTTCCACAGTTCTTCATGGGTACAAACAACCAATCCACACAGGGACCTCTTCCACACTTCTCTGTGGGTATACAAAATTGTAAAAAGATGTTTGAGTAAGGATATCTTTTATCCTTCAGTTTAATGTAAGAGATACGGTGTGTTGTCATATAGATACACACAATGCTGGAAATATAATAAAATGATACACAACAGAGCAGAAATATTGAGATAGGTTTATAAGTTCTCTGAGTGTTAGTATTGGAAACTTTTGACTTCTGACATGAAGCAGATGCAAAAATCAAGTCCTCGTATGGAAAACAGAGTGTCACAAGTTAGATAGATATGGTTTGTGTTCTTCGTGATGTTAGATAGTGCAAATATGTTCTCGATTCTGGGATTCTAGTATGCTTCGTGTGTTCTTCAGTATCATCAAGTTTCATGTGACAATTATTTCTTCAAAAGTTCTTTGATTGTGTTCATCGTTATCATAATTATGCCCATTTTCCTTGCTTTAATCTATCATGCCACGCTCTTTTGTTTCTGGACCGCACTACACTTTTATCTAGGAGTGCATGTGTTTAAGCTGACAAGTTGGATGCATTATGCACCTCATACCTCGTACTGTCAGATGAAATGTCTACAAAGAAACATTAATTATGTCAGTGCATTTAAAATCGTCAAATATGACCGTTAGATATTAAATTGAAAGACGAAAAAATAGATTATGAAACAGTCACAGTATTTCATGGAAACAATGTTTTCTTCACACGGTGTCTGGATTGGTTACGGTATCTGGTTCACGGTGTCTGGTTCACGGTGTCTGGTTCACGGTGTCTCATGGTCACGGTTTCTCATGGACACACTGTCAGGAAGTCACGGTGTCTGGTTCATGGTGTCTCATGGTCACGATGTCTGGATGACTTGGTGTATCATGGTCACGGTGTCTTCTTGTTCACGGTGTCTGCTTGTTCACTGTGTCTTCTTGTTCACGGTGTCTCAGACTTAGGAAAATATTTTGATTCAGACTTAAATAGTGATATTTATGGAATGTATTAAACATAATCATTTTTTCAAATAAATCATTATAAAGTAAATCAAATGATAGTGTATAGAAACCAAGCTGAGTGTATAGCACTTAAGAGATTTGGATAGATTTTACTAAACAACTGTACATTTTATGTGAGATAGATTACATAGAGTTAACATGGTTTATAGACTGAATAGGATGTGTGATCATTAAAACATGATTAAGATATGAGGATCCCAATAGTAGGAAAAAAATCAAAGACACGTCCATAGGAGCACAAAAATTTAAGGATCACTTTTCAATAAGAATAGAAACATCCTTGGTATGGTTTGGAAATGATCCAATAAAACAGAATCTACTAGAAAACTATCCTTGGACAAAATGAGTAGGATATTCTATTTCACTTATGTATCACTTTGAATAAAATCCAATAGTTCATGTGCACCCTCTTAGCACAAATAGGGTAAATCAATGGTTGTGTAACAATACATGTTACATGTTCTTCTTTCCAATTTCAAAAAATTCATTCAATTGAAAATAAATTCTTCAATTTCTTACCTCGAAGCTGGTAAGAACCTCCGGAACTTCATAATGGGAACTCAATATGATTCCCCAATCCCATATTTTCACTCCAATTATTCATATCTGATATTCAAATCTGATTTACCAATAATATGGATATAACTCCAGTATAATACAATTGAGAAAAATTAGATTACCTTATTCCACATTCCTGCAATCCCAATAAAGAAATCCTAATATGATTATCCACCTCGATATAGTGGCCAGTTGAATATGATGATAAGTAGAATACGATAGAGAGATGAACACGATGATCACTAGATACAATGATCAACTGAATAACGTTTTCTCCTTTCACTTCTCTCTATAAAAACTTATTCAACTTATCTCAATACATAAAACATTATTCTCTCCCTAGAAATATGGAGCTTCTCTCACTTATTGTGAACAGTTCCCTTATTATAAATAGTATAATCTACTTTTCGATTTTATAAGTGACCCATTGATGGTTTTTGAGGGAGTCCAAAAAATATTCATGCCCAACAAAATTTCCCCAAATCTCTATTTACCTTAAATTTTGGGTTCATCTTGACTTCATCAACTCTTATTTAATCTTCTCAAATATTTTCATTGACTTTATCTCTTTTTCATACTTTCTTTTCAAATGATATTCCATATACGATTTCCAAATCATAATAGCTCAATATTATTTCTTCATTACGATGCTCTGAAATTATTTAATATAGAAATGAAGAAATAGAATTCTTTGCATTCCATAGTCTGATTCTGTTTCTCCATTCTAATTACTAAATATGATTCTCCCCTTTTCAACGCATCTAATAATCTCATTTATTACTTCTCTCGAACTGCATATACTTAATCACTTCATATAGACGATCAACATTGATGTGATGGTTCTTGACCTAATTGAAGAAACAAAACATTTGAAAGTAATTCATAATTATTCTTTTGTATATGATACCTCTAATAAAACATGTTTCTTTTTTTCCAAAAACATCATTCTTCAAGGATTTCTTTCTTTTGGATTTTATTCTAACTCAAAAAACGAGCACCTTCAGTTTTTTACATTATCCCCAAAAGTTCTTGTCCTTTATGAATTCGATTATCATATTACGATAATATGCAATATTTTACATCGCCAACTTTCTTTTTTTACAAACTACATCTTTTATCATTATTTACATTCGGACTTTGAATACATTGAATATGAGCTTCAGCATCATATGACTTTCCATTGGAATAAATTATAACTTCCCATCCTTTCCATAAACCATCTTTCTTTTCTAAACTTTCATGAGTAGGATTCTCTGATTAGGATAAACCTGATTAAGATTAGATTGATTATGTTCTCTAGTACCATTTCTTCATTCCATATAGTTCTGTTCAATCCGAATATGGTTGTAAGTATCTTTTTCACTCCCCCTTTATTTCATCAAGCTTGAATCAAAAGTTTTACATCTTACTTAATATTTATGATAATTAAAAAATAGAAAATCATCGCCACATTTCAAAAACATAGTCATTCATACTTTATTTCCCTATTGATACAATCACTTCTTCCATACCAAATCTAGAGTGAATCAGATGAACATTTACTTCCAATAAGATACATTCTCAATACTATCAATCCTTTCATTCAACATTCAATGTGAATCTGATGATAATTTTCTTCCATCCAACTTATCATAAATACAATGGTCGTTTTCCAAAAATAGTATGTCCGATTTTCTTGAATATGATGGTCGAAATAATTTCCACCAAATACCAATTGAAGAGATTTTCATTACTTTGGGAAACCTTTATTGAAAACAGAAAACATACTTGAATATGATAATCTTCATCATTTTCTTGATTCTAAAACTTATTGTGATATACCACTATTATGGACTTTGGATAATCATCAAGAGAGTGCGGATGATAATTATTCACCCATAGTGGCAATCGTGCCTCTAATAAAATAGTTTATATGAATCCTAATATTTTAATTAATTCATTTTGTGGATTATGGGAATCTAATTCATTTTGTCTAATATTAATTTATTGTTACTGATGCAACACACATCCTATCCTCGGTCAAGGAAAATCTATAGGTCTAAGAGTTATGATTATATATATATATATATATTTGACTAAATTGACAACCTTGTTGATAATAGGGTTATGTTAATAACAAAAATTCACTATAAACAAGCATGTTAATCCTAGGATGATATGGTATAGATGGAATGACATGAGGGGATACAAAAAAATGTTTTATAGAACTAATTATTCAAGAAATGTTTCCTTCGTACACTAAAGGGGGTGCTACTGTAAAATTTTATACATCTCACGTAGGGTGAGATTTCAACAAAGGATTACATGGAATGATTTATGGAGTTACTTCATTTTCTATGATGTTGAATAGTACTGGGACTTCCAAAGTTATAAATCTCAAAGATGGATTTAGGTACACTATATGGGTCCAACTAAACAAATTTCACATACCTTCTTTTTCTAAGGGGGTAATCTAGACCCTTACCTCTAAGAGGAACAAGATACAATGTTGTATCTTAGGAATTTTTTTTATTTTATTGGGACTGGGAGTAGATATTTTGGTTATAGAAAGTAGATGTTTGGTACTTTGCATTAGGTTGGTGATATGCAAGGAATTTATAGTTGAGATTCATCTATTCCTCTTTACTGAAGAACTGTTATTGAGTTCATTCCATGAAATCCACTAGGTTATATCCAATCTAATTATGCCAGACCATTGAAGGAGTATTATTCGAGTAGTTAATTTTATACACTTTAATGGTTTTATAGGCGTATTCCTCTACCAAATAGTGAGAATGGTGTTTTGATAAAAGTATGGGTGTAGATCATTGTTCCAAGTGCCACATTAGAGTTTTATTTGGAGATATATAGGTCAAAGTGGTGGGTATGGTTTGTTAGGATTACTAATATAGAAGATTGGTATTCCCCAATGTGTCTAAATGAAAAGAGTCTAATATTTAGGTACAAGTTAGGTCTAGGATTACAATAATGAGAAAACATCACCTATCAATATAGTGTGGCTATTGATAGTTTGGTGTACAATCCTAGTACTATCTACATTTCCGTCAATTTTAATGGAATTGGGATCGACATTCACATTTAAATTTATTTGTTTTGTAAGTGATCAAGCTTTAATTTGTTATGCATAATGGGGATGTTGACCATTGATACCCCCAAAGTGAATTGATCTATGGGTATTAGTAGATATTCAGGATATATAATAGTGGTTTGTAGTATGAGCATCCATGGGATTTTCAAGTGATATATATATAATTCATTGTGTTTATCCTTATCATAGTTGAGTTGACTCTTTATATAGAATACATTAAATGTTATTGGAAATGAGTATCATTCACTTCACTTGTGGGTGATTGTTATACTTTCTTTTGGGATTAGGAATCATAAAAGATTTTATAGACAATGACCAAAGAGAATTTGGTATGATCATATTCCTATTAAATAGTGTAATATTAGAGGATGAGAAATAGATTAATACGGTGGAATTCATACCTTTTTTATATGGGTATCAAGATACAATTCCTTGGGATTTTCACATAAGAGAGTTTCCAAATTCATATCCAGCTTGGTTTCTGGTATGAATCTAATAAAAATACAACTATATAGAATTTCACCAGCTGAGTTCATATAAATGAATTTCTTACTGTAGGATATAGAGGTGAAGGGTTTTTTCCCCAAATAAATTAACTTTGAGTTGATCCCATTTGGTTCTCTAATAAACGGGGTGTAGTTTACACTTGTGTATAGATTGGTGGAGGTCTAACTTGGTAAAATTCAGGAATAATCATCCTCTACCTCATACCAATATATTATAACTACAAAGGGGATCCATAGAGTTCTCTAATGTTGATTTGAGTGTATGTTACCACCATCAATGGAAAAGAGTATAGGGTATTCCACATACCACCTTTAGGAGTAACTATAGTCTATATGAGTTCATTGTGATGTCATTCAGTCTGATGAATTTTTTATAAATATTTACTACGCTAATGAATATGATTTTCACCCTTAACATGATTTGTTTCCTATTATTATTCATTAATGATATCTTTTTATACTCGCATATAGGGTTAGTCCACAGTCAGTAGTTAGAGATCACACTGATTATATAGACTACAAATAAGATTTCTTCTAATCTCCTATACTATCAATGCAAGATACGGTATGTACAAATGTTAGGTAATATGATATTAAAGACAGTCATATTAGTGGACTATGGGAAGGTTGATGTTTTTGCTTAATGGGAGTGGCCAAAGAAAATATTAGAGATTTATACATTATTTTGATATATAAGTTATTATTTTATATTCATTCAATACGTCTCCAGATTGATAATTCACATGATGGGATTGAAAAAGATGAGGGAGAGGTTTCAGTAGTCTGATCAGGGTGACAGTATAACACCCTGATATTCTTTTAGACTTTGTTGAATAAATTGTATCTCACGCAACAATGAACTAAAAATAAACATGATATATTTCATTACAATGCAAGCTTTACATTAATAAATCATTAGAATACAATGTGAAACATCATTAAGAAAATCGTAAGAAGGTTACACCCTCATGTAAATTAAATGATTATAATTATTAAAATTCATTATTATAAAACATGTAATTTATATCCTTATATATTATTTTTTTAAGGAATTATTTGATGTCTTTTACTACCAATCAAACAAAAAATACAAAAATTTAACTGGGTATGATTAAAAACATTTAATCATACAAATGCCATATTTTAAAAAACTATTTTTTAACTGTCTTGTGAATTTTTTAATCTAAAATTAAACATGATAATTTTATTGTATTGTTCTAATAAAATTTCCAATATTTAAACAAATAGATTTATTCTCATTTCATTAATAATTTATAAGAGATAATATTCTAGACAAAACACGTTTAAAAAAGTTATTTTCCAATAAAATAAATTTTTTATTTTGCTATTATATTTTTGTTTAGAAGATAAATTTAATTATTTTAAAATTTTAATCTCATTAAATTTAAACCATGTTTCTAATTTAGTATGTTAGAAGTAGATTAGGTTGTTTTTTTATTTTTATGAAAATTTAGATTTTTTAGTGAGTAATATAAAAATCCAATTTTTTTAATACAGAAAATTTTATAATGTTAATGAGATGTAAAAATGGTATAAAAGAATATGAAACCATTTTCATCACCAAATATCTAAGGACTAAAGTAATTCATTTACAAAAATTATACTTATAGATCTATTTTTGAAATTTTATATCCCCTGTTATATTTTATTGTGATAAAAATATCATGTTGGTATTTTTCATTTAAATAATTATTAAAAAGACATACTCCAGTTCTGTATTGGTATAAAAGAAAAATAACAATCCATTATTTAATCATAAACTAATAAATATCATGGGTATCAATACTATTCATATTATTTGGCCAAAATAAATAAAATAATATGTATATATATATATATATTTATATTTGCATAAAAATATGTTTCCTTGATTTTCTTTATTATACTATGTATACTTATATTGAAGTTTATAGTCATCACATTTAGAAATTGAATAAAAAAAATGTATTTAATATTTTGAATCATCATATAAAAATTATTTAATACATTAATATTCTTTTTTAGGCATTAAAATAAGATACAAAGGTAAATGCGGATCTCCACGGTAAGGGATAAAATAAGTTAAATGTGTTAAATCAAATGGTAAATAGCTATATTATCAAACAAATAATATATGAATGAGTTTATGGGGGGTATTTATAGATCTCCCTACATAATTTGGGCCCACTTTCCTTGAACGTGATATTTTATATTATATTAGATAACAAATAATTACAAAATATTAGTCCTCTCACTTTAAAATGAATCCCTTCCACCACCACTTCATGGACACATATAAAATTAGAATTACCTTATATAATCTTCTATATTAGCTTACATTATAATCATTTACTATGTTGCATTACTTTTTTTTGTACTGATTTCCCAAATTAGTTGGAAAACTAATAAGTTTTCCAAGAGAATATATGATTTCTTCTTCGTATATAAGAACTCCTTAAAATTATTTTTAATTTATATTATACCTAAAACTCAATGAAATTTATATTTATATCTCTAATAACAACTAAGTAATTTCATTATTCTTATTTAATGATTATATTATAAAAAAACTAGTACATAAGCATACTCATTCACTCATTATAGATTGTTCTTAATTTGGGTCGGTTTAACCTCCCACATGGACAATGCAACGAATTTATATCATCGATGGTTCTAAAAATATAATTACTAGTATAATATGATATTAATAAGTAAATAATGTTTTTTTTTGTTATGTAATGGTAATATTAACATTAAAATCATTGTTAATATACTATCATTTATTCGTTGGACTACCGGGACAAGCGCCTTATAGATTTCCTCATGGAGAACCGTATCATAAACTCACATGGATCATCATAACTCATTATGGATATTATATTCTAGTAATCTTTAAATAATAAAAATTATTATCTAATTGAAAAGTAATTATTACTAAAACAATTTTACTAAAACAGATAAGGGATGGTTGAAACCGCTAACAATGGATGATCAATATTAAATGATGATAAGTAATAAATTAGTAATATTTGAATATAAAATATTAATATAGAGGGTAACACACATGAGTAAGTTTGTGAAGTAAATTATTAATGAGCCTTATATTATTATATAGGAGGTTTAGGATTATACAACAAAGTAGGAATACATGGTAAGTGTTTTTTCTCTCAATTTGCATTGCTTGTGACATTCTCAAATTATTCTCCTAATATTATATGAAATGTTGTACATACTATATTATTACTTAATTTTTCATAAATAAAATTTTATTCCTTTTATTTAAAATTAAAATTCATTTTTTATTTCCATGTCTTTTTGAATCATTTATCACAATACCCATAATGAGATGCAAAACTCGATTTCATTTCATTGAGTTATATCATTCCTCCATTCATTATATTATTTTAAGATATGTCCATCATAAGAATTGTTATTTAATGTTTTATTTAATATTTTTAATGTTTATTTTCATTTAATTAATATAGCACCATCCTAGTTTTATTCTTACTTCACATGTCTATTTTATATTCTTAGTAAGGGTTATTTCATATCACTTTTCCTTCTTTTAAACATGTTTTTCATTACGAACCAATTTTCTTTTATGAAATATTGACGAGATACCAGGATAATGCAGAAGGATCGGTGTGGGTCTTGATATCTCCTCTCCTCTGGCGTATTTTTGGTTTCGGGTTGAAGGATCAGTGGAGTGGAAACAACAACTTCATTATGTCTCGGGCACTCACTACTGATCATCGTGCCACCTTGACGGTCATTTATTGTCTTTCTACAAAAAGCAATCATCACGTTGTACGCCCCTGCGCCAGCCGAATCTTCCGCCTCGTCACAGATCTCCACCCCTGTACCAACGTACGACCATCAGCCTGAAGGTGGCGCTTTGACGTTAAGCACTTCTGTTGACCCTTCCGTGGATTTGCCTTCGGATTTCACTCCAGTTGTGGACTCCCTACCGCCCCGTCATTTATCTCTGTCTCAAGTTCCAGGGAATGTCCATCAGCCTGAATGTGGCGCGTTGCTCTTAATCGATGCCATTAACCCAGCCTTGGAATAGCCATTGGAGTTCGCTCCAGTTGCGGACTCCCTGGCGGCATTTTCCCCAGTTTATCCTTCCTTGGATCTTGTTCCCTTCATCCCACAGCCTTCTTTATCTCCGCTAGTATTCAATCTTCCCAGGCCCCTGCATATTTCTCCATGCTTGAAGACTGAAGGTAAAGAGGTGGCACACTCTATCCCTCTGTGCCCCCCCCCCCCCCCCCCCCCATCCCTCTCCAGTGGACTGGTTCTCCAATGTCCTCCCTAGTGCCAACTTCGAACATCTTCGATGCCTTATTTCATCGGCTATTAACTTGAATTCCGATCCCGGTATGGTGATTTCTTCATTCCAGGTGGAAGAACCTTGCACTCCCATCGGGCCTTCCACTTTTTCATTCGGTGTTTTCCCCAGGTCGAGATCAAGGAAATTGTTAGCTCACATCAATTCGGGGGAAAGAAGTCTTTCAACACCTGGGGCTAGTTCTAGGCGTACTTTGTTTCAATGATTTCTCAATTAATTTGGAATGCTCGTGCTTGGGTGCACAGGTTAAAATGAATTTTCTCTCAAATGAGGTGTCCAAAGAAAAATATTTCCAAGCTTAGGGAGTATGCTAGGATGTTTGGGTTCTGTAATTTCATGCATGGACTGCCCGTAAATCATCATATTTGGATTTTCTGAAAGTCTTCCATCATGTTGGGGAATATGGAAGTCTCAACATCAAATCTCAGTAAAGGTCAGTAATGGAAACTCATGTCTTCTTTTCTCTTTCGTTTATGCGAAGTGTGATTCTATGAAATGGGAAAATCTTTGGAAATATCTCGATGCCTTCAACCGAGGGAATTTGGCTTGGATTGCAGGTGGGGACTTTAATTCTATTATGGGTCATTCAAAGAAGGGTGGCGGTCTGTTTCCGTGAAGAGATAGAATGGTTCTTTTTTGCTCCAAAGGGCCTCCTCAACCATGGTTTTATAGGTGATAAATTTACATGGAGAATCAACATGGGAGGAGCTCGTCGTACTTGGTGCAGGTTGGATGGTTGCCTTTCCAACCTTCAAAACATTGCCTCTTTCCCTAGTTTACAGAATATCCATATGACTCAAGCTCTCTCTGATCATTATCCTTTACTCATCAAAATGAAGGTGGGTCAAGATGGTGGAGATCGCTTATATTTCTATAATCGATGGGTGAATCTACATGACTTTAATTCGATGGTTCACCAATCCTAGAACCAACCGATTTCGGGTACTCTTTGCATCGACTTTCACAATAACATGTGAAGACAGATAAAGGATCTTATCAATTCGTCCATCTCCATTCTGTCTGTGAGTCAAAATGTGGATACACTTAAATCATTGTTTGATCGAGCAGAGACAAGTTTGGGAGAGTCCTGGGATGTTAATACCATTGCGACCCTTGCTCAAAAAAAAGTACAGATCAACGAGATGTTACTAGAACATTTTTAGATGTATATGAGAGAGAGTGAGGGTCACTTGGCTTAATGAAAGAGATTGTAACACTCACTTGTTTCATGCTTTCGTGAAAGTGAAATGTCGGGACAACACCCCAAATAATCAGATGGAGGATGGCGCTTTTACTACCAATCCATACCTGAATAAGGGTATGGTTGAATCTTACTTTAAAACCTTATTGTACAACTCTAACCGTTTCAGGTAGGATGGCAACCCATTTGGATAGGTGGATATTTTCTCCTCAATTCCAAATTTTTCTTCGAAGCATGCTAATGAATATTTAGAATCCATACCAGAGGAAGAGACCTGAAATTCTATTAAATCACTCAATCAAGAATGTCTTCCTAACCCCGATGGATTCCCTGACTCCTTTTATGTGAAATCCTGGGATATCCAACCATCCAACGGCCCGAAAGCCTTCAATTTTTTTATTTTAAAGCAAAACAATTCCCCTTTTAAGGGAAGAAGGGGGGAACCCTAACATACATCATCACCATAAAACATATCACAACCCAAAGATCAAGGGAGATAGTCAAACTAACAACATGGAGATACCCCTCCCTAGTAGATGATAATGAAAAGCACTCCACCGGTGCAAGACTAAACGACAAGCAAGTGTCATGTGTTAAAGCACATGCCCGATCCGATGGCTTTCCACATACCCTATCAAACATCCAAATCCATTATGCACTGCAATGATGAACATAATGCTCTGAAACTACCTCTGGGGCCTACTCCACGTGGTGAGTTCAGGTGCAACACTGTACCAACAGATATCACAAACCCTTTTGCCATCTCAAAAATAAAAAGCCATTGAACCTCCAACATAGACCATCCTCGGCCAAACCCACCATCCTGCTCAGGACACTCCTTCCACCGTAGCCATAGAAGTTTGGAAGACAGTAAAAAAAACACAAGATCAATCCATCGTCACGTAGGACTGGATGACCCAACCTCGCGTAAAGGAAACGTCATCGGAAAGGGAATTTGGGTCTTCCTGAAACAGAAATGCCGCTCTGGGCATGAATCTTCTCCGATCAGAACCACAATGCATCATTACCAGGTTCCGGCACAAGCCTCACAATGACAAGGATTGCAGAGAAGGGCCATTGATGTTGAACCATGACATCCACAAACCAAATCCAATCCATCCAGAAAACAAGATCACAGAACCACTCAAAAAAACCCGTCAAATCTCACAAGATCTGATATTGGAAAACCTCCTCCCTTCGTATCACACAAACCTGGCCGAGCCGCATGCTTGGAAGACTATTAGTATGTTCAATTTCACCTAAAATTCCATAGTTTTCTTATCAGTAGAAGACTCTCTAGGGATATTGAAAACATGATTCCCAAGGAGAAACATGGATTCATTAAAGGCGGTCTATCCAAGGATCCATTGGAATATCCCAAGAGATGTTTGGGGACATAAAAAAGAAAGGTGTTTTGGTCAGACATCATTATAAAAATTGATATGGAAAAGGAAAATGATACCCTTGAGTGGAACATTATCCTTCAAGTGTTGAGATGCATTGGTTCCCCATAATGGGTCATTGATTTGATTTTCAAGTGCTTCAGTTCTCCGTCCTTCGCCATTATTTTCATGAGGAGAAAATGTGGCTTTTTAAAATCAGTTAGGGGCCAAAGACATGGTCACTCACTATCCCCCAATATTTTTATCATTGTTAAATATGCTCTCAGCAGACTCATTGCATCCATCATGTAGTGTGGAACTATGCTCCCTTATCATTGCAAGGAATACTTCAACGGTGTTTCCCATATTCCTTTTTCTGAGGACATATTCTTCTTTTTTAATGGGATATCATCCTCACTTGTTAGTGTGTTGAAAGACATTAGGGATGACTTCTCCAAATTTAGTGGAAAAATCATCAAGCAAGACAAAATCTATGTTTATTTTCCCTTTTAATGTTCGAATAGGTGAAGATAATGAATTGAACATATTCTTGGCATCTGAAGGAATAATTTTCACATGAATTACCTTGGTTCACCCCTTACTCCATGCAGGTTTATGATTAAATACTTTCAAGGTGTGATCGATAAGTTTTTCAGCCAAATTGCTAATTGGAAGAACTGTTTTCCTTCCTTTGGCAAGAGTATTACTTTTGTTAACTGTGTCTTGAATTCTATTCTGATGCACACCCTTTCAGTTCTTGGGGTTCCCAATTTTTTGGAGGGAAATTGATAACCTTATTTATACATTTATTTGGGATGCTCAGGGAGAAGGAAGGTTTCATTGGGCTTCATGGGAAAATCTTTCCAAACTAGTGGGACATGGTGGTATTAACATGAGAAATATGGAGGAATCGATGAACTATCTGCAAGGCATGGTGGCATGGGAAGTTATCTATGTGTGATCCATCTAGGGAAATTTCATCTCTGATAAATATGATAATTTAGTAAGTAGGTCCATTGGGCATCCATCTTATCCTTGGAACTCTCTTCAAGATCATTTTCCATTTTGGATTCAATATTATCAATTTATTATTAGCCATGGGGAGAACAATTTCTAGAATTGAAATTGGATGGGAAATGTATTAGGCTTCCCTGAATTCCCCACACCGGACTGAACTTTCTAGCAGGCATGTTGTTACCACACTTTCATCCAAGCTATCTTGAATCTAGATACGAAAAATATCTTTGATGGTACTAGGATGGAGGACATTCATGGAATTTTTTTTCATGGATAGTGTTTCATGAATCTTCTTAGCCAAAACCTATAGATGCTCTATGATTTCTATAGAAACTAGTGACATGTGGGGGAAAACTCTCTGGTGCTATAACATTCTAAATAAACTCAATTTTCTTGTCTAGAGAGTTTGGAATCAATTTTTACCCACATATTCGGTGATTATGGGAAAGGGTATTCACTTAGCCTCCAAGTTCCCCCGATGCATTGACCAAAAAGTTGAATCATCCACTCATTGATTTTTTCACAGTTACTTGGAAATTAAGGTTTGGGTGCCAGTTGATATTTTTTATGATTTCTCTAGGATGGTGGGTTCATTTAAGGATCTGCTTCAAGAGTGATTTAACGGTGTTGGGAGTAACATTCAAAATAATAGGGCTCGGTCACTGATCCTTGATGCAGGTTTCTGGTGTATATGCGAGGTGAGGAACTGATACCGTCATAGTGGCCTCCATTCGTCTTCTACGACCATGGTGGTAAAGACTATTTATCTTTAGGAAAATCTCGTGCAACTTCTTAAGCATCAAGATGACGTTCTTTATTATGATAGTGCCTAGATAGAGGCGGTGTTTCTCGTTATTCTAGACCCTATCGTATGGGCCACTATGTTAAATTGATTCCACATTCTCATGGTTCGAATCTTAATGTTGATAGATCTTGTAGCAATTGTTCCATGCAAAAGGGGGGGGGGGGTTAGGATTTACAAGGCTCAGTGATTTTTTCCTTTTTTGGTTTCAATGGGGATAATTTTTCCCTTGGAGTGGAAGTAAGATCAATTTTCTAGGATCATGAGCTTTGCCCCTCAAAAAAAATTGCACTAACAATAGTGGAGGCCCACACAAGTATCAGCCAGGGAACTCTCAAAGGAGTCAATTCCATTCCTAGGACAATCACCTATGTGATCTGTAGATGAAAAGACTTTCTGTATAGTGACATCAAGATTCTTCACATGTGGCATGATGTTAACCATGTAGCTCACTTTCTGGATTCCAAGGCTTCCCAAGAGGTTCCTTTTACAGAGTTTTGAACTAATGGTTCCCTCCCTAAGGTGGTGTGAAATGTTTATTAGGGTTTCTCCTGGCCTATAATTTTAGGTACCCGTGACCCTTTCCCATGTTTTGTAACCTTTCATTCATTCAATAAATACAAAAATTTAGGTTATATTATTTATATCTAAATTACTATTTGATTGAATTGTATGTAAATTCACCCTAAACCCGATATCATTTATTTTCCTCCATTAATTATATTTGTTTAAATTTATTCATACAATTTAACATATATTTTTTTACAATTAATGTAACACATTTTTGTTTCTAAAGAATAAAATTATGTTCAATAATGTATAAGAAACACAACACTGAGTTTAAACGAACTTTGATATACTATTAAATTATTATTATTTAATATGAAATTTATTTCCTAGACATTTTATTTGCAGGTATGAATATAAATATCTAATTTATGAAAAAACTGGTTCACAATTCATAAAATAAATTCATTGGTTTTTAAATGACTAGAAATTAAAATAAAAAACATTTGAATGTAAAATAAATGTTTTTTTGATAAACTATTTTTGTCCACACAATGTGTTTTTATCTTAATAAATTAAATTAATCACTATTTTTAGAAGATTAAAATGAAATATATATATATTATATATTAAATTAAATGTTATATCATTAATATAATTTTCTTATTAGCATGATATATTAATAATTCTATTTATACGCATAAAGGATGTAGTTTCTAAATAACGGTTTTGTATCATTTTTCGCACTTATATTAAAAATATTTTTTCAAAATATTAGAAATTTATTTTATTTTTTTTCATTTTTTAAATCATAATTTAAAAATTATGTTAGTGTATTTTATATAATTTTTTGAAATGATTTTTTTGATTAATAGTGAAAATATTAATTTATTTCTTAAAACTGCCACTTCATTTGGACAATTTACAAAGTGAAATTTTGTTTCAAATATAATTTAAAAGAAAAATTAGTAAAATAATATTATAATTAATCCAATTTAAGTAATTTGAAGCAATAATATGTTCCATTTTGATATAAAAACAATTTATACTTATGAAATATTTTTTTTGGAAAGTCGCTTTCCCAAAGTGCCTATGGGTTTAATTTAAAATTTTGTTCTAACATTTCTATTGTTTGAATTTTATAAAATGAATTCCATAATTTGAATCATAATGATTAAAATCATTTAACAAGTTCAACTTAATTTTTTTTCATAATGAATAGTAGAATCATAAAAAAATTAATAACTGCGATTAAGGTTAAAACCAATTTACCGGGGGCATCAACTAAAATGGTAAGTGTTTAAATGACATAAAAATTTGTCTAATTACTATTTTATGGGAAAATTTAGACATTATATAATCTAATGTTCAATTATGTGTCATTTGGGTTCATTTTTCATGTGAAAAATGTGGGTATAATTTATTACTTTCCAAAATTTCTATTGTGTCCTCTACCCCACAAATAAAAGGGATCCTCCATTACGCTCTAATTCACACTTTAAAAGACCTTTGGTTTTAAATATAAAAATAATACATTCCATAAATCCATCCACATTACCTAGAGTCCATGTTTTGATCGAAAATCTATTATCCGAATGTTTTAGGTATAAACCTAAATTTATTCCTTAAATAAGAGGTATAGTTTTTCACCATGAATTTTCATTTTATTTCTTCCACAACCTCATTCAAACATTCTATAAATGTTATAAAATAATATAACCATAATACTAAAAATTATGAAATTTTATTAGGTTAATGGTATAACCTATATCTGTCTCATATTCCATAAAATGGTAAATAAAAATGTCGATCGTGTGTACATTGGACTACCACCTCACAAACCGATGCAATTCGTGTTCCGTCAACACCTCTCATGGATTCATGTAATGATGCATTTAATATATATAAATATATATATGATATTTATAAAATATGTATACTTCTTTAATTATAATATCACATATATCTTCTTACCACCCAATCAGTCGAAAAAGGATAACATCGCTTGTGCTTAAGCATGGACTACCTCCTCCACATACTGATGTGATACATTTTTTATTATTGACGATATATTAAATTAATATATATATATATGATATATATGATCTTATAATGATTTTTTAATGTTGAAATAATATTTACCTATCTTTTGTTCCATATATTAAAAAAATGTAAATAGTGTTGATGCGTAGGCAGGGTCTACCACATCCCTAAATGGTGTAATTCATTTTTATATCTACATTTTGTGGAATTATCTAAATACATATAATAACAATATATATGAAACTTATATCAGGATTAGTATTCTAGATAGTATATATAAATGATATAAGTATAAGGACTGACTCATCCGAACAAAAACATATGTGAAAAATGAAATAGTTATCACGCAAAATAATGTTTTTAAAAAAGAATTTTAAAAAAACACGTGATAAATTTTAAAAAGAAAAAAAATATTATAATATATATCATTATAGTTTTGGAATATATGTATAATAATTTTTTATTATATATGAGGTTTTGAGTCATTTTAATGATGTTGAACCTAAGGTAAGGGTTTCTCATATCACTTTTACTTATGTGAGACATATTCGATATTCAACACTTAATTATTTTGGCTGGTGTAGATAATTCCCCCATCATATCATATATCATGATTTTATTTTCCATAATTGCATTCCAATTTTCATTTGATATTATTACTTTCATGGGGATTAATATTCAAATGTTATCAAAGCGGTATTGTTTTATTACATTATCTCATCATTATTTGGGATTTTTTATGTTTAGTGACTGAAAAGTAATTTTCATTCTAAATAAATTTTAAGGAAAAGTTAGCAAAACCGAAAAAGTCAAAACATAAGTACGTTGAATATTGAAATAACTCACAAAATAATTAAAGATAAAACTATGGTCATTATAATCACTCACCCTGTATAATCCCACATGGGGTTACATGAGTATCTAGATCTTCCTTGATAACATATTTTAAATGATTGTCCATATTTTCCCAGGTTTGGATATTTCATTTCTGAATTGATCTCCCTTTCATTGAATCCTCATCCCAAAATGTGATATTGTTTTTATCCACACCCTTTCATCCTCATTAATATCAACTTAAATCATTCTCCTTTATATTTTATTAACAACCTACTTCAGTGCATTGATTTGAAAGGATCCTTCTAGAATTTCCTCCATAGAGTTGATAATGAGACACGATTTGTTTTACTTTTATCACATCCACCATCCTTTAAAACATATTAAAGAATTAAAAAGACACAAATTATTTTTCTTTCACAGTGACATCAAGTGCCTTATTTTCCTCACATGGATCTTGATTTCCAGACTTACCAAACTCCTGATTAAAACCCTCAACAATTATTGATGCACTCAGTCTTATTTATACCCCCCTTTTCCTTTCCTTACATAAGTATCAAATTACAATGGATTCTAGTAAATTCGAGTAAATTATGTGAGTATTTCCCCCCATGTGAACTAAATAAACCCTAGAAATAAAATTGCCTTGATTTACCTTCCTCGAGCAAGACATTAGAATCGTAGCCCTCTCGGAGACCTACAAATAGTCTATCATAATTGCTTTTTGGCCAAGTTTATAGATCGTCATTGGTTTGGAGTGTTGAGTCAAAACTTTCCTTTTTGACATTTTCCATTCCTTTATGTTTTGGAAATCACAATGAAAAAATCATTAATAATACCTTCTATCATTAAGGAAGTTCATATATAAGAACATCTAAAGTCTTATTCATCATTTTAAATGTATTGCATGCTATTTTATTACTAATTCTAACCATACATTCCTTACGGTTGAATAACTACTGGAATTTCACAAAGATTATTAGAATCATACAGATTCACAATTCCATAGACTCTGAATCTTCCAGAAAATCTAATAAGAGTCATAGTTCCTTAAAATCTGATTCATCTAGCAATTCAATTCTGAGTCATAGTTCTGTAGACTCTGATTCATCCAGAAATTTGATTCTGAGTCATAGTTCCTTAGACTATGATTCATCCAGAAATTCAATTATGAGGCATCGTTTCTTAGATTCAGAATCACTCAACATTTTGGATCTTATATGTTTCATAAATTCTAAAACAACACAGTTCTTTGATTCTGAATTGCTCAAAATTTTGGATCTGATGTGTTTCTTAATTTTAGATTCACCAAATTTATTAGATATCAAATCACAAAAAATTATTTATCTTGATTTCATTCTCAATTATGAATCACTGTGTTCCATAGATTTAGATTCTAATAGAATCATGAATCCGATTCATGTTTCTCAAATCAGAAGTACTGTGTTTTGTAGCATACAAATCTCAATTATATTCTGATTCTTAATATTTTTCAGACATGATTATCATAGTTCCTTGCATCTGACTTTTTCCATAAAGATATGATTTTATATCTTTATTAATGTAACTCTATTTCCATAATGTAATGTTTCTTAAATTTAGATTCATAAATATTATTGTAAATATGATGTTACTAGTGACAGTTTTTACTATACTAAACGGTGTCATTGTTTCAGTTACAATATGGCCGTTACAAATTCAGCGTATCCAACTCCCTCCAATGTTTCAGAAAAAATATGACTGTTGGAGGAGATTTCGACCATTATAGATCTCACCTATAAATTCCAGGTCATTTAGATGAGCTGAAAACTTTTGGATTTTGAGACACATGTGGGCTCTACCAAAATTATGATTAGTGTGAAAGCTCGGAAGAAATTAAGTTGTGAACAACTTTTTCATCATACATAAAATCTTCAAGTAGATTTGTTACGGTTTGTGTGATTCCCAATGTTGCTGATTATGATAAAGGGCTTCTAGGGCTAGGAAGATAGAGGTACTGATTACCTGATTAATTGAGGTCTTCTAAGTTGAAGGAAGATAGAGGTGATGATCACCTTATAGATCGAGTGATTGCAGGGATAACAAGACAGATTCTAATCTTCATATCTAGGGACTACCCTAGTGTGGGTAAGATAGACTTTCTTGAAAGTATAAATCAAGGAACCTTTATCTAAGATGTTTTGGATACCCTACTCTTTGTGATGAGATAATTTTATTCTTTACATATACAATTAAATTTCTGTTGCATCCTTATAAATATGAATTATAACTATCTTAAACATTCTCTTCTGTTGTAACTTTGATATAAGATTCTATACGCTTTAAGGTAGAATCATACTTATGTATACCTATTTGCATATTTATTATAATATCTTTATAATTGGACTAGGGTCCCTTCCAATTCTTTTGTTAAAGATAGTAATGGGATTTTTGAATCTTGTTTGTTTAGTTTTGTTAAACAAAGTTTCCTTAGGGTTAAAAATAGAAATCATTTTAAAACCTATAATTCACACCCTCTTGTAATTGAGTATCTACATTCATTATTTCAATCATATAATTAGTATTAGAGAATGTATCTAAAATACTGATACCTACAATTGGTATCCAAGACTGGACTCTATCCTATTGATACCTACCTTTGGTATCAATGCTAAGTCTCTATGTTTCTTATACATACACTCTATTTCAAAGGATTCATTTTCTTTCACTTTATTCACATTTTTATTTTAGATTTATTTCTTTTTTAAATTTTTTGTTTATAAATACTTGGTACACTAACATGTACTATGAAAAAGAATCTTTTGTATGATGACAAGAATAAATATAGAATCTATTGGGAATCTAAATCACAGAAGACCACCTACCATTTATGGAAATGATTATGAATATTAGTGAGATAGAATGAAGACATAGGTTATCCATACTAGTGTAGGAATCTTTATTATTATTACTTGTAATTACAAGACATCTGATAAATAATTCTGAACCTTCACAAACCAAGAGAAGCAATAATATCAGGTAAAATATATGGTAAAAAATACTTTACTTTGTTCTTTGACTAGGAACATATACAGTCAGATATATTATTTTGAAGTAGTAAGTAGTTTTTGGAAGAAATTGGAAGTTACACATTTTGTTACATATAATGTCCTTGAGATAGGAAGATCTATGCTTTGAGATGACTATCATTGTTTTGTTTCTCCTTATAGAGAACCCATTGTTAAAGTTCAGTAGGGATTTAGGACTATAATAAACAACTTACAATCAATGGGAGACAAAGGATTATAAGATGATATTATTGTAGATAAGATCATTGATATTATGCCTAATGAGTGGGAATAAATTAGAACAAATATTGATGAGATAAAGAAAGTTTGTAATATTACTCTTGATGAATTTTTTGGAACTCTCTTACAACATTAGAATCGACTTAAGATTGTTACAAATACTAAGAAAAAGATTAAGAGTGTTTTTTAACACTATTCCAAATCAAAAAAAAATCCAAAACTCAAGAGAAAGATGTAACATCAAAGAAGAATAAGATCGTTGTACTTTAGACAGACTCAAGTGAATCTGAACAACCATAGAATGAGTTAACCAATCTTGCTCAAAGGATGAACAAGATTGTTGGCAAGAAATATTTTCAATTCAGATATAATAATAAGGGTAGAAATGATTAAAAGTATTCTAAAGTCTAATGTTTTTAGTGAAATAAATCAGTAAACATCTGATTTGATTGTCCCATGCTGAAAGGTTTGGAAATAAAAGAAATACATTCTGAAATAAATCACCAAAGGTATCATAATTATAAGGGAAAGAAAGTTCTAAAATCTAATGATACTTGAAGTGAAAGTTGTGTATATTCATTTGATGAATCTTTTGATATTGAATCTTATGGATTGATGAATATTGGTATTATATACATAATTATAATTGAAAATTAATGCTTCATGGCTAGAGTACACAATGCTAAATCCCTAACCATTATGTCTTTAAATCAATATTATTCTGATGAAGACATTATTACATCCTCGGATGAAGAGTCCTCTTCTGAATAAAATAATATTTTACCATATTTTGAAGAAGTTTCTATATTTTATATATTACTTGAGAATGATAATTTAAAGATCAATAAGAATCTAGATAGGGAAAATTCTAGAATACATATTTTAATGAATGTAATCTCAGATCCTTACAAAATTTTTAAGACGAAAACTTTTTATTTTGAAACTATTTAAGAAAATCTTACAGATGAAAATTCTGAGAAGGATAAATAATCTAATGAACTTGAAAATTATATCTCTATGAAAAATGTTTTTGAGACTAAAACCAATTCAACAACTAATACCGGTGAGGATAATAATTTAGTCATTAGACTAAAATCTAAAATATTTTTAATTAAGAAACTCTTATCGAACATTACCACTGGTAAAGAAAATTTTGATAAGATTTATTCAATGTTTCTTCCACTAAAAAATAGTTTTGGATTTGGTTATTCTTACCCAAAAACTATTTTTATTAACAACTATTTTATTCCTTTGAGTGCCCCATTCATTAGTAAGTGTCAAAGTGGTACACAAAGGGAAAAAATTGGTCTTTAAAAAAACCCAATCCTTAGGTCCTCATAAAGATAAATGTTTTAAACAAATATAGATTTTTAAAGTTTTATGTTCAAACAACTTTAGATCGAAGAATTTTTTGATTCTGAATGTCTAAAATTTTCTTTTTTAGGGGAAAAAAGAAAGTACCAATAAAAACATATGGTACATGGATAGTGGATGCTCCAAGAAAATGACTGGTGACAAAAAGTTCTTTTATAATATTATCAAGATGAAAGGTAGAAAAGCAACTTTTTAAGATAATGATTAAGTAAAGATTATTGGTATGGGTAACAATATTCTTTTTTTGGAAAAGTCATATTTAAAATGTTTTATTTTTTATAGGTCTTAAGAATAACATTATAAGAATAATCCAATTATGTGATTAAGGTTACCTTGTGAATTTTATGAATGATAAATGCCCAGTACAAAGATCCATGGATGAATTCATTCTTTATTCACATAGGTATGAGAATGTTTACACTGATAACATAGAAGACCTTAGGAGCCAATTCCTACCTTGACTTAGTGCAATGAAAGATCAATCTTCATTATGGAATAGAAGGATAGGACACTGTAACCTTGAGAACTTATGAAAACTACCTAAGAAAATACTTGTTATGGATCTAGCAGATCTTAGTTTTGATTCTTCAAAAGTCGATGATCCTTTTCAATATAAAAATAAACATAAATATTTCTTTAAATCCATATGTGAAATATCAACCTTTGATGCAATATATTTAGTGAATATGGACTTATTTGGACCTATACAAACTTTATGTATTGGAGGAAAATAACATGTGTTTTTTTAGTAGATGGTTACACTAGATTTACATGGGTATATTTTCTATTAATTAAATTTGATTCCTTTTATTATTTTAAAACCTTTATTTCCAAAGATAAAAATTAGAAAAACCTTCCATTGATTAATATTTATAGTGATCATGGTGGAGAATTTGAAAATTCATATTTTGAATCTTTTTGAAGTAAGAAAGGCGTTATTAATTACTTCTTAGCTCCAAGAAATCTGCAAAAAAAATGGTGTAGTTGAAAGAAGAAATAGAATTATTCAAAAGACAACAAGAACTATGTTGAGTGAATACTCAATTACTAAACATTTTTGGGCTGATGCTGTAAGTACTGCGTTTTATACAATAAATTGAGTTTTAATCAGTCCCTTTCATAATAAAACACCTTATGATTTATGGACGGAATGAAATCCTAAAGATCTACACTTCAAATTATTTTGATGAAAAGTATTCATTTTGAATTCAAAATTTAACATACATAAATTCTCACCTAAATCTGATGAAGGAATTTTTCATAGGCTATTCAACTACTTCTATGCATATAGAGTTTTTTTTAAAAAAATCTTATACTATTGTGGAAAAAGTACATGTCAAATCTAATGAAATAGATCCTTTATATTTTAAACAACCACAACCTATAACATCTGATGTGTTTAGATAACCGATTATCTACTTCTAATAAAAGATCATCCTGATAAGGGGAATCCCCATTAAAATTTTTCTGAAGTATTCTCCCTAGATGATTTTCTACCTTATAAGGACGAAAAGATTTTACAAAACCCAAATCAGTTGTTTCTTAAGAATCATCCTATTGGTAATATCATTTATGATGTAAATCAACCTGTAAGGACTATAAATTCCTTATAAATTTTTTAGAACATTTTGTATTTCTCATAATTAGAACCTAAAAGTACTAATGTATCTATAGATAATGAATATTAGATAAAGGTTATGAAAGATGCACTAAATGAATTAAAAATTAATAAATTCTAGACCTTGGTTGGATGTCTTAAAGAAACCTATGTTATTTGAATAAAATGAGTCTTAAGAAATAAATGTGATGAAGATGGAATAATTATTAGAAATAAAGAAAGACTTATTTCTATGGTTATAGTCAACAATAGGGAATAGACTATGAGAAAACCTATGATCTACTATTTAGACATGAATTTTTTCGAATTTTATTAGCCTTTACATCCATCATTAACTTCTAGCTTTTTCAAATGGATGTGGAGTGTGCTTTCCATAATGGATATGTACAAGAGGAAGTTTATGTTGAATAACTTCCTGGTTTTGAGAACACAAAACATCCTAAATATGTTTTTGGACTCACCAAAGCATTATTTGGACTTAAAAAATCAACTAGATCCAAGTTTGATAGACTCATATGATTTTTTGTTACAAAAAAATTATGTTAAGGGAACCACTGATCCAACCTGTTTTATAAAAAAAGAAAATAAAAATGTTTTTATTGTTAAAATTTATGTTGATGACATTATATTTTGTTCAAATCAGTAATCCTTAACTGATTCATTTGCGAATATTATGAAATCTGGGTCTTAAGTTAGTATGATTGGTGAGCTATCATTTTCATTGGTTTTTTGAAATCTCTAATAAATCCGAAAGAACCTATATATCTCAACATAAGTATATTAATTATCTTCATAAAAACTATGAATACGAAAATACTATGAGTATTAATACTCCAATTGGTACATCAAACATTCTTGATCTTCATGAAGCAAGGAAACTAGTAGATCAAACAACTTTTAGAGGTATGATAGGACGTGTACTATACTTAATATCTAGTTTTCCAGACATAAGGTTTTCAGTATACTTATATACATGATATCATGAAAATCCTAAGGAATCTCATTTAAAGGAAGTGAAAAGAATTTTTTTCTACTTAAAGGGAACTATGTATTTGGTACTATTTTAATTTTTTGGAAATGATATTATCTTAATAAGTATTTTAAATGATGGATTTGGTGGTTGTAGAATGGTTAGAAAGAGTACATTAGGAGATTTTCATTTCTTATAAGATTATTTATTTTCTCAGTCATGTATGAATCAATACATAGTGGAACTTTCCACTACAAAAGCAGAATATATAGCAGCTGGAAGTTATTGTGATCAAGTGTTGTGAATGAAACACACACACACACACACACACATAATATGGCATGAGTTTTACTAAAACTCAAATACTAAGTGATAACACTAGTGCCATTTTCCTAAGTAAAAAACCATGCACATCACTTTTGTGCAAAACACATAGATATTAGGTATCACTTTCTTAAGGATCACACACATAAAGGAGATATAATTTTACAATGTATCGGAATGCAAGAACAACATGCTGATATTTTTACAAAACCATTACCTTTTGATAGATTTTAATACATTAAACATAATTTTTGAATGATAACCATAAGGTAATCATTCATATCTATTTTTTTCGAACAACGTCCTAACATTAAGATACTCTTTTTCATAGTGGGAGAACATTTTATTTTCTTAAAATGAATTCAGAGCCTATATGTTTTTGGGACCTATATGTTTTCTAAATCTATATGATTTCAGAACCTATAAGTTTTTAGAACCTAAATGTTTTTGGAACCTAATTTTTTTTGGAAACTGTAAGTTTTCTGTCTCTAATAAAACTTTTTGGAATCTAAGATATCAAATAATAATCTTATCTAATACTATAAAATCATCCAAGAAATATGACTCCTATTTCTTATTACATGTTAGTTACATTTATGTATGTTGGTATTTCAATCTTATTTTATGAAAAATCCTATTAGATTCATCTTTCCTTAAATTCGATTTATTTCCTTAAAACCTCAAATGATTAGAACCTATAAAACTTCTTCATCCTAATTTCAAATATCAGATCAGATAAGTTTAATCTCAACCATTTGATAATGATTGAAATATTAATTGTCACCTCTTCACCTATATATAGGGGGACCCAATCCGCATCCCACATCACTTTATCTACAGAATTTATCACCGAACCACTGACTGAAAGTTAATTTTTTTTAAAAACACTTTTTAGTTAAGTGAGAACCGAACAAGAGAAACAAACCAAGACAATATGTACAAAGGGATCCACCATTTTATACACAAGATAGAAAAACCAAAACTAAACAAGAAAATGCACTGTGCCCAAGGGAATCCACCATTGTAGACACAATTGTGGTGAAGTGAGAACCAAATGCAAGATCTTAAAAGATCCAAAATGAAATCATTAGATCCACCAACACAATCCCTATTAGCCAAAGAAACCTTAAAACCATCCCAAAAATGGGGCATGTGTGATGGGCGAAGCCAATATAGAAGTGGAAAATCGTAAAATGACATTATCAGAACTTAGTAAAAAAGAAAAACCTCAAAAGAGAAAATGCCAAAACAGGGGAGTACAGGCGAAATAATTGCGCAATCACCGAGCATTCCTGAGGTCTCCCTCTGTGACCTCGTAATGACCAGAGAGAAGACGTTGACCCTGCATGTTCCGACCTTAGAGAAAATCAGAAATGAACAGATGAGGAGAGGACTTCATCGGTACCCAACATTCCTACATCTGCCATTCACATATGTGTAATAACTCTAGAAAACAAACAATTTCCCTACCTCCTAGAAACCAAACCAGTGGCACTAAAATAGTAACGACCCGAAATTTTGAATAAATCTTGTTTCCTAAATTTTTGTGTTGTTTTATTTTATTTTATTTTTATACTCAACAAAAATGTTTCATTTGATAACATGAGTATAATTAAAATGAGACTGTTGGGTTTTGACTGTTATATGACCATTGGTCAATATGACCGCTGTAAACTAAACATTTCGATTATTTTCTCTAAATACAAGTAATCTTGGTTAATTAATATAGAAAAAAGATTCGATGGCCTCACCCAGTAGTCTTGGACCGATCAAAGCCCATCTAACAGAACTTGGGTAGGAGGTAGCACCACTGGGCTTTGCTCTGGACCAAACCCAAGATGAACTTCATCGTGTGAAGCTAGAACGAGATCGCCTTCTCGAGAAGTTAAAACTAATAGAAATTACTACTCGTGCGACATTGACCGAGCCTCACTCAAATTCTCTCACCTTATCACACCTTACACTTAGGTCCTATGATGGTGTGATAAGGGGTTATGTAAGGAGACCGTAACCGCCTTGTGTAATCCTGTGTTTTAAATAAAATTTTTTATTTCTTCTTATGATGAAGTTTATGAATTTTCAAATGTACGGATAAATATAGTATGCATAATATTGATGAATTTTAGAAAAATGATATTTTAAAAATGTTTAGGTAAACCTTAAATAATTAAAAATGTGTTATGATTTTCAAAAAATGATCTTCTACAATTATGTTCAGTACGAAATTTAGAGTCTAATAAGACCAACTTAATTTTTGATGAATAGAAAATTATGAATAGTGCTTTTATTCTTAGGATTAGTAATGTGACCATATGGATTAGTAATCTCACTTAAAGAAAGTATTAAAATAAGCTAGGCACTTTGATTAAGTAATGTGAATCAATAAAATGGTTAAATAACGGTTTCATAAATTATTATTCAAGTATTAGTTTTTTTAGGTGAATAGTGTTTTTTAATTAAAAATTTAATTAAAAATATTTAGAAAATTATTTTTATAAAATGGACTTCATTTTTGAACTCAGAGCATCGATATTATGTTAAGGTAATTTTTGGGGATTTTTCTCAAAAAAATGAAATTTCAGTTAATAGTGTTTTTTTAATTAAAAATTTAATTAAAAATATTTAGAAAATTATTTTTATAAAATGGATTTAATTTTTGAAATCAGATCATTGATATTTGCTTAAGGTGAAATTTTGTGATTATTCTGAGAAAGCTGATTTTTCGATGAATAGTGAAAATACAGTTTTTAAGTTACGGGTGTTTAATGACATCATTAAATGATGTATTAAGTACGTAATCAATATGGTCGACTTATGAATAGTAAGATAAGTTATGAGTTGTCCCAAGTGGCCAATACCATGGGCAAATACCATGGGCAAGCCCATAGTTTTTCCAAAACCACTAATGAGGTGTCCCTTGTCCATTAATGCCTTGTCCCCTCACTTTCCCTATATATACCAAGCCATCCTCTCCTCCATTCGAATCCCCACTCTCCCCCAATGAAGTTCTGGTCTCATTACTTCCCAAGGAGTCCTCCCAAGGTGCCCCCAAGCCCTCAAGGTCCCAACATTTGAGTTTTAAGAGTTATGTTTTAAGGTAAGGGATCTGACCTTTCTCTTTCTTTTCAAGAAATCTGTTTTATGTCATTTATTTTATGGTCCATGTTCTTATGTTAAAGGATGTTATTTTATACTAATCTTACTGCTCTTTTCATGTTAATATAATGAGATATCCCTTATTACTCTCATTATTTAGTTTTATGAAGTTTTAAGTGGCGCCGTTAGGCTGCAGAAAGTTTTGTAACGGATTCTTTCTCCCCTCTCATTTTGCAAGATCTATTTTCATGTAAAGTATTTCAAGTTCATTTTTATTATGTTGGGGTATGATATATAAATTTATCATACTTATATTTTATGATCATATGAAGAGATACCTCATTTGATCTCTTCAATTCAGTATTTTGAAGTTTTAAATGGCGCTGTTAGGCTGCCGAATTTTTAAGTGGTTCTTTCACCTTTCTCCTTTTTCAAAGTTCTAATTCCATATCAAGTATTGCAAGTTCCTTTTTATTATGTTGGGGTATGATCTCTAAATCTGTCATACTGATCTTTTATGATCATATTATGAGATACCCTATTTGATCTCATCAATTCATTTTTGTTGAAGTTTAAGTGGCGTCGTTAGGCTGCCGAATTTCTAAGGGGTTCTTTCACCCTTCTCGTTTTCAAGATCTATTTTCATGTCAAGTCTTTCAAGTTCCTTTTTATTATGTTGGGGTATGATCTATATATCTATCATACTGATCATTTATGTTCATGTGATGAGAGACCCTATTTTATCTCGTCAATCCATTTTTGGAAGTTTTAAGTGACGCCGTTAGGCTGCCGAATTATCATAAGAGAAATCTTATTTTTGTTTTCCTTTCATGTTCTTCATTTCATATGGTATATCTTTCAAATTTCCTTACCATGTTCTCAAATCATTTATATTCTGTCCCCCTACTTTTTTATGGATCATATATGAGTGTTTGACCCATGTCCCCTCTCTTTTCAATGTTTTCTAAAACCTCGTAACATAGCCTTTATGCTACAGAATTTCCGTTTCAAAATATCTCCCTCTTTTTATAATGTTCATTTATTTTATTAAGTGAATAATAAAAGCTCATTATTCTAAAGTGGTATTCACATATGTATCAAAATGTTCTATTTTAAATTCTTGGATTTACATACATGAAACCCTCTTTCCCTTTTCCGTGGGTTTAAAGTGACACAAAGATCATGTCTTTAAAGCAGTTTTTAAAACGTTATGATTATGAAATGAAACCCATTTATTTTAGGCTATATGGGTTGTTTATGAAATGATTGATGATGATATATGTGGCTCAAATAATAATAAAGACATGTCAAGGGTGCACCTAGATAGCGCTCCAATGCATTGGGTAAAGACTTAATCTCTAGAGATGACTTTTTAGACTGATACCTTGGTGAATAACCTTGGTAATTTTTAATGACACCTTGGGGATGGACCTTGGTGAAACGAAATGATTGTCAATATTAAATGTTTTAGCCACATCTTAAAGTTATAAAAAAGGTTATTTTTATTATGATATTCCACATGATTCTTTCTCATGCCTTAAAGTTCTTTTTCATGACATAATTGATGTATCTCAAGTTCACATGTTAAATGTTTCTCTGGTTTCCCTTACTGGGCCTTCTACTCACCCTTTCTTTTAATGTATGTCCCCAGGTTATGAGATACATTAATTAACCTAGGATGAACATGAGGAGAATCCGTTCAAGTGTTTAAGAATAATGTTTTATGTTTTTATGTTTTAAGTTCCTGGTTTCCAAGACACTAAACCTTAAAGATCTTTGGTTTTGTAAAATGTAATGAAAGTTTATGTGATAAAAGGCGGGATGCTATAATTGGTATCATAGGATGGTTTAGTTATTTGTGGAAATTAGGATATGAAAACTCTAGTAAGAACTCTATAGAAAAGTTTAAATATAGGAAATCTTCCTGGTATTTTGGTGAGTATTGAGTAAGGGGTTGCCAAGCAAATACATCCCTGTCTGGATACGAACAGGTAGAGGTGGCTCTGGCACAGATGTACATAGGGGTAAAACCCGAAAACACCACTTTGAGCTAGACTCGAACGGGAACTGGTACACGACAACAGTCCTTGCTGCACTCTTGGTTACGACACTCCTGGGGGATATGCTTTGGTAAATTCATAAGCTTAGTATGAACCATTGTTAATGGAACAAAGATGAAATAAAATAAATATTCACATAAGAATATATGATCATGGATAACCAAGATGGGAACCTAGGGGATCACAAGTTAGGGTATACTTTTCTTCTACAAGTTATCCTTATATGCTTTCAGTTCCTTTTCATGATTATTGGCTAAGTACTTAAGCCCCTAATTATGCTTTCTCTTCTTAGTTAATGGTGGGAAATGGAAGAACATGTACCAACAACCAATGTGATAGGAAATGTGACGATTTCCGTATTAATATGACAGGGATGATTAGGGGATTAAAAGATGATTATTATTTTGGAAGACGTTCACTATTTTGGGGACCCTTTATGATCGAGGTAAATAGATTACTATGGTATTTTCATTGAGGATTAATGTTGACTTATATTTTGAAGAATCGATGAATTTAAGGTGGACTTATAGTAATTTAGGTTACTTATGGGAATGATTAACCTATATTGAGTAAAATATGTTTAGGTTATCTACTTTTGTTATAAGATGTTAGGAGTGGTTGATGTTGTTTGGAGATGAACAATGAAGTTTATTTTGGAAGACTATGTTATCAAATCCTTCTTGTATTTGAGTTTCAATATTAGTTTGGTTTATTTTGAGGAATTTTATGGATCGTTATTTATGGAATGGTCTATGATGAACTTTGGGTAGTACCATGGAACTTCTAAGATTTAAAAGTAGTTTCCATTCCTATGAGATTCTTTCTTTTTGAAGAGTTGTTTTACCTTAACCTTTCTGTTTTTGGGATAATGTTTAAAGATAGAAGAAATAGATATTTGATCTTTTGTGGATTATGTGATTCTATAGAAGATGATTCTTGTGCTTTTTATGAGACCAATTGTTTTTGAATTCTCATCATTTGGAGAAAAGATTAGTGTTGGTAGGGACTTATTAAAGGATGAAACTCTACTTGAAGGTAGGTATATTTTCGTATGTTTTTTTCTATGTAGTAAATGAATTCCTCAAAATTATGAAAAGGAACGTAAAACAAAAACATTGTTGGTTTACGTTTCCTACTAGGTAATCAAAGACCGTTTACACACATCGTAAGTTTGGGATTTTCTTATGGTTAACTTTCTCCTAATCATGTTTTCTATCACTCTCACTTAGAACGTGACCCTTGGTTTTTTCCTCCATGTCCATGTTTTCCTACATGGGATCCTAGTATGGGTTAACTCGGGTGACCTTTGTACTTCCCATTCTTTCTTTTAAAGTAATAGTTTTACTGACTCCTTTTCCGATGTGGGGATTTCAATAAAATTTCAAAACCCAATTTTAAAAATTGCGAGGACGCAATTTCTTAAGGGGGGAAGATTGTAACAACCCAAAATTTTGAATAAATCTTGTTTCCTAATTTTGTGTGTTGTTTTATTTTATTTAATTTTTATACTCAACAAAAATGTTTCATTTGATAACATGAGTATAATTAAAATGAGACCGTTGGGTTTTGACTGTTATATGACCATTGGACAATATGACCGCTGTAAACTAAACATTTTGATTATTTTCTCTAAATACAAGTAATCTTGGTTAATTAATATAGAAAGAAGATTCGATGGCCTCACCCAGTAGTCTTGGACCGATCGAAGCCCATCTAACAGAACTTGGGAAGGAGGTAGCACCACTGGGCTTTGATCTGGACCAAACCCAAGCTAAACTTCATCGTGTGAAGCTAGAACGGGATAAACTTCGCGAGAAGTTAAAACTGATAGAAATTACTAATCGTGCGATGTTGGCCGAGCCTCCCTCGGATTCTCTCACCTTAGAACACCTTACACTTAGGTCCTATGCTGGTGTGATAAGGGGCTATGTAAGGAGACCATAACTGCCTTGTGTAATCCTTTGTTTTAAATAAAAAATTTTATTTCTTCTTATGATGAAGTTTATGAATTTTCAAATGTCTGGATAAATATAGTATGCATAATTTTGATGAATTTTAGAAAAAGGATATTTTAAAAATGTTTAAGTAAACCTTAAATAATTAAACATGTGTAATGATTTCCAAAAAATGATCTTCTACAATTATGTTCAGTACGAAATTTAGAGTATAATAAGACCAACTTATTTTTTGATGAATAGTAAATTATGAATAGTGATTTTATGCTTAGGATTAGTAATGTGACCAGATGGATTAGTAATCTCACTTAAATAAAGTATTAAAATAAGCTAGGCACTTTGATTAAGTAATGTGATTCAATAAAATGGTTAAATAACGGTTTCATAAATTATTATTCAAGTATTAGTTATTTCAGGTGAATAGTGTTTTTTAATTTTAATTAAAAATATTTAGAAAAATATTTTTATAAAATGGACTTCATTTTTGAACTCAGAGCATCGATATTATGTTAAGGTAATTTTTGGGGATTTTTCAGAAAAAATGAATTTTCGGTGAATAGTGTTTTTTTAATTAAAAATTTAATTAAAAATATTTAGAAAATTATTTTTATAAAATGGATTTCATTTTTGAAATCAGAGCATTGATATTTGGTTAAGGTGAAATTTTGGGATTATCTTGAGAAAGTTGAATTTTCGATGAATAGTGAAAATACAGTTTTTAAGTTACGGGTGTTTAATGACATCATTAAATGATGTATTAAGTTTGTAATCAATATGGCCGACTTATGAATAGTAAGATAAGGTATGAGGTGTCCCAAGTGGCCAATACCATGGGAAAATACCATGGTCTAGCCCATGGTTTTTCCAAAACCACTAATGTGGTGTCCCTTGGCCATTAATGCCTTGTCCCCTCACTTTCCCTATAAATACCAAGCCATCCTCTCATCCATTCGACTCCCCACTATCCCCCAATGAAGTTCTGTTCTCATTACCTCCCAAGGAGTCCTCCCAAGGTGCCCCCAAGCCCTCAAGGTCCCAACCTTTGAGTTTTAAGAGCTACGTTTTAAGGTAAGGGATCCGACCTCTCTCTTTCTTTTCAAGAAATCTGTTTTATGTCATTTCTTTTATGCTCCATGTTCATATGTTAAATTATGTTATTTTATACTCCTCTTACTGCCCTTTTCATGTTTATATAATGAGATATCCCCTCTTACTCTCATTATTTATTTTTATGAAGTTTTAAGTGGCGTGGTTAGGCTGCCGATATTTTTGTAACGGATTCTTTCTCCCCTCTTATTTTGCAAGATCTATTTTCATGTAAAGTATTTCAAGTTCCTTTTTATTATGTTGGGGTATGATCTCTAAATTTATCATAATGATCTTTTATGATCATATGATGAGATACCCAATTTGATCTTATCAATTCAGTATTTTGAAGTTTTAAGTGGCACCGTTAGGTTGCCGAATTTTTAAGTGGTTCTTTCACCTTTCACCTTTTTCAAAGTTATAATTTCATGTCAAGTCTTGAAATTTCCTTTTTATTATGTTGGGGTATGATCTCTAAATCTATCATACTGATATTTTGTGATCATATGATGAGATAACCTATTTGATCTCATCAATTCATTTTTGTTGAAGTTTAAGTGGCGCTGTTAGGCTGCCAAATTTCTAAGGGGTTCTTTCACCCTTCTCGTTTTCAAGATCTATTTTCATGTCAAGTATTTCAAGTTCCTTTTTATTATGTTGGGGTATGATCTATATATCTATCATACTGATCATTTATGTTCATATGATGAGAGACCCTATTTTGTCTCATCAATCCATTTTTGGAAGTTTTAAGTGACGCCGTTAGGCTGCCGAATTCTCATAAGAGAAATCTTATTTTTGTCTTCCTTTCATGTTTTTCATTTCATATGATATATCTTTCAAATTTAATTACCATGTTCTCAAATCCTTTATATTATGTCCCCCTACTCTTTTATGGATCATTTATGAGTGTTTGACCCATGTACCCTCTCTTTTCAATGTTTTCTAAAACCTCATAACATAGCCTTTATGCTACAGAATTTCTATTTCAAAATATCTCCCTCTTTTTCTAAAGTTCATTTATTTTATTAAGTGAATACTCAAAGATATTTCTTCTAAAGAGGTATTCACATATGTATAAAAATGTTCTATTTTAAATTCTGGGATTTACATACATGAAACCCTCTTTCCCTTTTCCGTGGGTTTAAAGTGACACAAAGATCATGTCTTTAAAGCAGTTTTTAAAACGTTATGATTATGAAATGAAACCCATTTATTTTATGCTATATGGGTTGTTTATGTAATGATTAATGATGATATATGTGGATCACATAATAATAAAGACATTTCAAGGGTGCGCCCAGATAGAGCTCCAATGCATTGGGTAAAGACTTAATCTCTAGAGATGACTTTTTAGACTGATACCTTGGTGAATAACCTTGGTAATTTTTAATGACACCTTGGGGATGGACCTTGGTGAAACGAAATGATTGTCAATATTAAATGTTGTAGCCACATCTTCAAGTTATAAAAAATGTTATTTTTATTATGATATTCCACATGATTCTTTCTCATGCCTTAAAGTTATTTTTCATGACATAGTTGATGTATCTCAAGTTCACATGTTAAATGTTTCTCTAGTTTCCCTTACTGGGCCTTCTGATCACCCTTTCTTTTGATGTATGTCCCCAGGTTATGAGATACAGTAATGAACCTAGGATGAACATGAGGAGAATACTTTCAAGTGTTTAAGAAGAATGTTTTATGTTTTCATGTTTTAAGTTCCTGGTTTCCAAGACACTAAACCTTAAGGATCCTCGGTTTTGTAAAATGTAATGAAAGTTTATGTGATAAAAAGGGGGGATTCTATAAAAACCAAACCAAAAAAATGAAAATAAAAACAACAACATCCATTCTCCAGTCACGCCACACCAATGCAAGGTAGCACTTGGTCTGATCAGCCATCTGTGGTATGTTCAGGGCCGGGGAACCCGACACTGCAGTCGCAGAAAACCCTGGATCTAAAGTCGCATGCTCTCTCATTTGCGCAGCACGGTCCGTCAAAGATTCTAAAAATACTAAAGCTAGGGAGGTAGCATCAGTGTCTAACCAAGGTGGGACGAAGGTTAGATTTGAGACCGGATTCGGAACACAATACATCACTGATCCAAGCCCCATCCAAAAACACCTGCAATCGATGATCAGAGTAACGATGTAAAAACCACCAAATCTTGAATGACCTTCAAAGCTATCATTATGTTTACTTTAACTTCCCATGTTCCAGATGTCTTTGTAGATTTATTCTCAAGCATCAATGCCTCCACACAAGGATCTTAAATATTACTCAGTATTCATGGAATGGTTAGTTGATTAGATATTCTATCATAGATACGAACCTATAATAAAGAAGATCATTTAATTAAAAGTATTGGAAAGCTTCTGTATTTCAATGAATAAGGGAGACCAATATCTGGTGTATGTAGATCTAGTAATGGAATTCTATGATTCTATTGAGTTTTTCATTGAAGTTATAAAAGATAAGATTTAGTTTAAAATATAAGGGAAAAGAGAATCTTTATCATAAAAGAAATCCGCACACATCCTTGAGCTACCATATGATAGTGAAGCAGATTATTTCTCTCACAAACTACTAGATTAAAAAGGATCCTTTGATAGGATTAAGGCTATTGAATATTTTGGAACTAAAGCGGTAAATTCACCCAAGGATTCACATATCTTGGAAAAATATAAGATAATTGCATTATGGATGCAAGGAATTTTGATTCCGAGAAAAGGAGATAAGGACACCTGGAAGATAATAGATATTTTCATGTTGGATTTCCTAGTATTTATAAGGAAGATCAATCTGGTCAGGTATATTTTCCTTACAATCGGTAAGATTAAGGATGGATAAATTAAGTCTTAGATCTTAATTTTTCCAGCCATTTTATCTAAGATCATTTTTAAATATTTGAACTCATTTAAAGTTCCTTGCATATCCAAGATGAAAAAATATCATGATACTTCTTTTATGTGATTACGCACTTATGAGAATGAATGTTTCCATCAGTGATAATATAGGTGAGTTTATTGATTTTCTGTAAATTCAAGGGACATTGGAGAGAGATCCAAGAAATAGGTAGTTGAGCATAAGAAAAGAAAACATCAAGATCTGAATCTATAGATAACCCTTGATTCCAATCCTCTAAATCCCAATAAGAAAAATACTTACTCTAATAAAGTTATAGCAAGGTGGAGAAAACTCAAAGAACAAAGAAAGGGAGGAGATCCAATGTTTGGGATAGACCCAGTTGAAGTGAAAGCATTGAAAATATGGTAATCTAAAGAACTTGAGAGGAAATACATGGATAACAAGCTCAAGAAGATATAGTCCAAAGTAGATATTTGGCAGGACCTTTTGAAAGATTCAGAAGAAGCCTCTGCACACATTCATGTCTCAGAAGCTTTCTAACAATAAACATATTTTACTCATCCGTAACAATCTTTTGAAATAGTTACTCCTCCTATATTAAAAAGATATTATGTTGTTCCAATCTCAATTTCGATATTTAAAGAAAAGTCCCAACATGGAGAATAAGAATACGTAAATACCCAAGAGGAAGGAAGTGATGATGAGATTCATAAAATTGAAGAAATTCAGTGACATGGTGAATCTGATAAACTATCCATAATATCCATAGAAGAATCCTCTTATAAGATATAATTATAAGAACAATCTACTCACAAATCCAATTTTAAAAAGGATAAATTCATCGATATGAAAGTTCATCAGATTCCTTCTGATGGTGATGTTGATGGTGGTAAAGAAAGTAAAGACGATGAAGATGATAATAATTATAATGACGATGAGAATGATGATAGTGAGAAAAATAATGATGAAGATGATGATGATCATATTTTTCAACATCCTAGTCAAAGGAAAGAATTACATATGGTCAAAAAATAGGATTTTAAGAAATATAATGGGAAGGATGTTGATATTAGGACATCCAAGCAAGATACATCAGAATCGGAGAGGTCTTCATCCTCTCTTGGAGAAGGCTTTGTTGTCCAATCGCTGTAGAAGTTGGTGAACTCAATTCTATTTTTTCCAAAAATTTAGTCCATATACCAACTTATCAAAGAATCAGTGAATCAGAAGTCAAAATATTTAACCCTCTTCATGGAGAATGTAATAAAATTGGAAGGGTATTTCAAATAGTTTTGGATGAATTTTGAATCTCATAAGAAGTGTTTCAAAGAGATAACAAAGTGGTCAAACCGTATTGATATTGATCCTAAGGACTTTGACAACATGTTCGAAATAGTTAAGGGATCCTTCAAAGAATCATAAGTTTCGAGGAAAAATCATTCAAGAAGGTTTTTGAGATGTTGAATGTGGAGAAAGGAATACAGATAGAAGAAGATAAAGATATAAATGATAAGAAAAACTTCTACAGGATTGAGATCAAAAGGTTAAAGGAAAGAAGAAATGAGTTGGTTGAGAAACTCATGACCCAAGAACAAAATATTAAGTCTCAGGATGAGAAGATCCATAGCCAATAATAGAAGATTCATAATCTTGAAAAGAAGACTCAAGATCAAGAAGTATTTTTGCAATATTTTTCAGGTTATGACAAGGATCTTAAGAAGTAGTAGGCTATGCTTACTAAATTAATGCCAAAAGAAAGATGGATTTCCTTGTAATCCCGGTATATTTTTTAATAAACTTTTTCAATATAAAGTGTTTATATCAATTATTTCTAATTGTATGTTTCTTATCTTTTTCAGGTACATTATATTTCCCTCTATTCCCTTTTGAAAACCACAAAGGGGGAGAAGGGAGAAGAATTTTTTTAAAAAGAATATTAGTCTAATAAATGAGAATTTCTATGTTAGTGGAGATTTCTTTAGAGAATACATCCTTAAGAAAGGGGGAGTCATTTTCTTAAGAAAGGAATACATATAATTAATGATAAGAATACGATCCTTAGAGGTTTCCTAACATAATAGAGAGTTAGTTGTATTCACTGTAAGTCATAACCTCTGGGGGAGAGAAGTATTTATTTTATGTTCATATGTGTAACCTCTCGATCTAAATATTATTTTTCTAAAAATAATGGTTTTGTTTTCAAAAAAAGGGGAGATTGTTGAGTCAAAAGTTTTTTTATGACATTTTCTTTTCCTTTATGTTTTGGAAATCACAAACACATTTCTTTATAATACCTTCTATCATTAAATATGTTCATATATAAGAACATCTAAAGTCTTATTCACGCTTTTCAACATCTTTCATGCTATTTTATATCTAAGTATAATGATCATTTCCTTAATGTTGAATAGAAACTGGAATCTCACAATGATCTTAACCTTTCTCATGATCATACACATTCCCAGAATCTTACATATTTATATTCACTAAGTCTCTGAATTGTTTAGAAATTCAAATTTGAGTCATAGTTCCTTAGACTCTGATTCATTTTGAAGTTTAATTCCGAGTTATAATTCCTTAGACACTGATTCATCCAAAAATTCAATTCCGAGTCACAGTCCCTAGACATTGATTAAACCAGAATTTCAATTTCAAGTCATAGTTTCTTAAATTCCAAATCTATAACAATTTTTTATATAATGTGTTTCTTAAATTAGGAAACACTGAATTTCATAGATTCCAAAGCTCACAAATTTTTTGATCTTCTATGTTTCTTAAATTTAGATTCAACACATTTCTTAGATACCGAATCGAAAAAATATTGTATTTGAATTGCTTTCTCAATTCTGATTCTCCATGTTCCTTATATTCGGATTCTAATAGAATCGCGAATTTGATTCATTTTTCTCAAATCATAATTCTTGTGTTTCTTAGCATATGTATATTAATTAGATTATGATTCTTCATATTTTTCATATTTTATTATCATAGTTCCTTGCATATGATTTTTTCCTTAAATATATGATTTTATATCATTATTAAAGTTACTCTATTTCATTAATGTAATGTTTCTTACATTTAGATTCATACTTGTTATTGTAAAACTAATGTTACTTTTGATTTTTTTTATTATACTAAATAGTGTTGTTGCTTCAGTTACAATATGACTATTACGAATGCCACATGTCCAAGTCCCTATGAAATTTCAGGAAAAATATGACCATTGGAGGAAAATTCGATCGGTGGAGATATCACATATAAATACCTAGTAATTTGGATGATATCACAACTTTTGGAGTTCGAGACACACAATAGCTATGCCAAAATTCTGCTTAGTTTGAATGCTCTGATGAAAATAAGTTTTGAATAGCTTATTAAATGTATTTAAAATCATTAATTTTTTTGTAATGTGTTGTGCGATTCCAATTTTTGATGATTACGATTGAGGGATTATGAGGATAGGAATACATAGGTGTCAATTTCCTGCTTAATCGAGGGCTTCCAAGTTGAAAAAAGAAAGAGGCTATGATCACCTTACAGATCGAGGTCTTGCGAGTATAACATGCCAGATTCTGATCTTCGTATCGAGGGCTTACCCAGGTGTGTGTAAGATAGAATTTCGTAAAAGTATAAATCAAGGGACCTTTATCTAAGATGTTTTGGATACCCTACTCTTTGGGTTAAAATAATAGTACTCTTTAAATGTACATTTAAATTTCAGCTTAATCGTTATAAATAGGATGTGTAACATTTCTACACTTTCTCTTCTGTTTTAGCTCAGATATAAAATTCTATACTCTTTAAGGTAGAATATTACTTTTTTATACATTTGTAATTATTTCTTATAATATCTTTATAATTGGACTGTGGGCCCCTCAAATTCCTTTGTTAAAGACAGTAGAGGGATTTTTGAATCATGTTTGTTTAATTTTATTACACAAATAATCCTTATGGTTAAAAAGGGAAATATTTTTTAAACATAAAAGTCACCCCCTCATGTAATTGACTATCTACATTCATTATTTCGATCCTACCTAGAGACTATTTCTCTATAACTAATTCAATGTTCCCAAAATACCTTAACCCATCCTTCTTTAGTTTTCATATTAGAATGTAAGTTCCCCATCCTTTAGAGTCAAAATTATCCTTTTAATTTCCATTAAAGGTTATTAAATAGTTCTAATGCTACATTTTTCTTGATGAGTCTCATTGTCCAGGAATCCATGTCTTGGAGCCAATGTTTTAATAAGACCAGGAAAATCCTTATCACTTTCCTTGCATATTGCATGTAACCCCTCCTTATGGTTAACTATATTTCTAGTTCACATTGCCTCCTCATGTTACACGACATTGGATACAATAATTAGATCCAAAGGTTATGTTGTACATAACCCCTCAAACCCCTCTGACCTGATCGAGGCTTGCACTTCGAAATTATTCTCAACCCAATCATGTCTCAGTCTTCCATAGACAACCACTACTTTCAGATCATGAATAAAATATAATTCCTTTTTCTAGGTGGGATCATATTTTTTGTTTCAATCAAACCTAATTGGAAGGATTCCTGAAGGTAGATTCCATAAGACATGCATATAGGAGGCCATTCATCCCTTGTTGCTTTAATCAGAACCTCCTATGTTGGACCATCTTCAGTGTACACTACCTCCCAATAAGAACAATATTGTTGTTGGATAATTCTTCAGTTCATACCAAAACCAATTTAAACATGTTACTTCATAACTACATCTAAAACAGACAACAAACCCTTACTACCAAGGCCTAACCCCAAATCCATATCAACTTCATGGTGATAGTTCATAAGAAAACACATATACACTTCCATCACGTGACCCGATTTCTTTCATGAGGTACAAAAATAAACCCATGTCTAAAAAATAAATGTTTTCCTGTATCCAAACTCTTCTTTAACATTGATCTGAACATAATCTGCTATCATTTAGTAAACATTGACATCAATGGAAGTTCATGTGGATATACGGTGGAAAATAACATTATTTATACTATCGTAACATAGATATCGACAATATAAAGTCCCTAACACTCAAATAATTAACGATTCTAAAAAGGAAGAGGGATTACTTGAAAACTAACAAATATACCCATGTTTGATGTATCTCATTTCAGGTGGAAATTATAATACTAAAAAAATAAGTAGAAATGAGAGCCATTAGAAATACAAGGGGTGGTAGACTAGGAATGGATCAAATTTTTCTCTGATTCAAAGTGAATCATGATGTTCCTATTATCAATAAGTACAAATATTTATCATTCCTACAACCTACAAGATATAAATAAAAGCTCATTGACTGATTCCACCAATGTAGGGAGTTTTAGGAAGCATAAAACATGTTCAGATTCAGAAGCGATAATGCATATAGGAACTTTGAAGCTGAGAGAGATAGAGAGAGTTGTGGGAAGCCATCAAAGAAGGTCAAAATATTAGGGCAAGGATAAATATGAGGGAAAGGGGAGAGGGATTTGTAGTTATAGAAGAGGGGAAAAAATGTGGAAAAACCCTCTAAATGGTCGAAAAGGACCCTCCCCCTCCATAGGGGAGAGGCCCACGTGGTGAAAATCGTCAACTTGATTAGGACGGGTGTTACTTCCCTCACTACCAGTCCACCTCTCTCTTATTTGCGTTTAATTTTCCACCAAGGGTGTTTTTTGATCTTTCAATCTTAAAATAAATTTATTTTCTTCTACTCTTGTTATTCATGATATTTTCATATAATATTACCAGTTTTCTTACTTTAGTAATTAAAATTTTAGAGAAAATGTTTTAAATAAAATATAACCATATTTCACCCATAAGTCCAAAATACTTCTTCTCCAAAATCCATGTTTCCTAAAAATGATTTCAAGAATGTTTTCAAAATATTTTTTTCCCATTATTATATTTTTTTAAAAACTTGTAAAAGTAATATTCCTGTTGTTTTAAGAATGTTCTATTTTTTACTTTTCATACAAAAATGTGAATTGAATATTTACATTAAAATACTAAAAATAAACAGAATTCCCAACCATCATGACTTCACAATGGTTTTATTTTAGTTACATGTTTACAATGGTATTTCCAAAGAAATATTTTCCCTAATAATTAGGAAATTTTTATATTTACAATGTGATTTTCAAACTGAATTTTATATTTTCCTAAAAACATATTTTAAAAAACTTTTAATAGAATTTATCTTCATAAATGAAAATAACCCTCATTTTACTTATTCTCTATTGGTAATATGATGTAATGAGACAATCCGTATTATTTTCCAAGATTGTTTATGATCAGTTTGATTGATGATGTTTTATTTCGAAGCCATTCACCATATTATTCTGGATTGTTTAGGAATATGTTTATCTATTAGGGGAGGTATTAACATATGCATTCTAGTTTTATAACAAGAATGTTTATAGTTATTTTGTTTATTGATTAGGGAAATTATTAAAAAATTTAAGCTAGTTTTTCAATATGAACGATTCTTTTGATTATGATTCTATCCTTTTATATGAGTAATGTATTAAAAATTGTAAGTGATGAGAAGGTCCCACTATATCCCCTCGATGTTTCAAACTGCATAATGATACAAACTAGCATGGGTATTTTGTTTAGGCCTTAAACATTTATATAAGATATCTTGGAATAATTCCATGAAGATATGGTTATGATATCTGACATTATTAATTCCCTCACAATGATATTAGTTATTGATTTACATGTGATTATTCGATTAGTTTGAATATCCATAGATATTTTTCTTGTTTATGTGACTATTTATATGGAATTATTTTCATCATTAGTTAATACTACCAAATTATTAATCATGTTTATATTATTTATTAAATTTCACTTGTTCACGTTATTTTCATTTAAAATTTTTATGTCTTATTTTTTCATGGTATAATCCATGGTATGCATACCCTTCCTAAGAATTAGAGACCAACCCTTTATTCTGTTTCCATTCCATAGTACTATATGATGTGTATTATGATTGATATTTTGGGATATTCCCATGGGAGTAACAGTGTTATAAAAGAATGTTATATGTTTTATTTAATGTTTTAAAATGTAATGTTAATTTCATGTATGTATCTAGTCATCCCAAACTTGTAAACTATTCAGACATTTGGGATGTAAAAGCTAATTTGTAAAAAAAATGTAATAAGGTAACCATAAACTTTGGGAAAACTGGGTCAAGGTTTTTGCAATTGGAATCATATAATTTTTAGTATAAACCATGTGAAACAAATTTAGGATAACATAGAATAGAGAATATAAACCTATGAATAAATATAAGGATAATTCTAAGTATATGATATCATAATAATGTTATATTAATGTTGATGTTATGTTTTTATTCCTATAAATACATCCATATATGGATAATACAAGTATATGTGGCTCTGTAATAGTTTCATTTTATGGTAATAACTCTGAAACGAGTTTATTGGGATTTAAATCCATCATCACAGACTACATGATAATAGGACTTACTACATACCATTTTTGACAATCACAAGGGATAATCCTTGGCTAAATCAAATTTTTAATAAAAATCATTACGATGAATTTGAATTTTTTAAAAACATACTTAAATAATATATGTTTATTAATATGAAATTAGCTATGTATAATTTTTTCAATTTATGCTGAGTGTTTCCTTAGTTTTTGGATTATACATTATGTTTCATAATGTTATGATCTAATCTAGTATATTGCATTATTTAGAAAAGACACACAGGGGAAGGAATGGAAACTGTAAAAATTCACATAATCTATGTTGGGATTTCCCTCTTAGGTAAGATAATGAAGCTAGAGTTAGAGATCAAGCTAGATCTTAAAATATTATAACTATATTGTGGTAGACGGCTTTAATTATGACCAATAACCCTTCCCATATATAATATCCAAATTATCCACAAATGGTGTAAAAATTATTGAGTTTTTTGAGCACTTAAAAACTCAACTATTTAATGAAACTAAAAATACATTTGTATATGAGAAATTGATAGGTTCCATAGAGAAGATATTTATCTCTTAGAGAAGTAATGAAATAGATAATTTTATCATGACAGTTTATCATCCCTTTGGAGATGTGGATCAATGGTCTCCATTAATTCAAAACAATAAGGATGGAGATGAAATAGAAAACATAGAGTGGAATAATTTTAAGGAAATCTTCATGGAAGTTTATTTTCTCCACAAACAATAATAGGATATGGATAGACACTTATTCAGTTGAGATAAAAGGAAGAGGAAAATGATTTTCTGTATGATGTTAACATTATAATATTAAAAAGGAATCCTATGAAATATGTTTGTAATCAAAAGAGTAATATTGACCTTTTCATTGATGGGTTAAAGAATACTTATAAGTGATCTAGTCTCCAAAACCTTCTAATTACATGAGAACATAATATCATGTTCCATCATGATAGAAGAATAATTCTTTAGGAATTATATCTTCAAAGGAAAGAGAGATAAGACAAGGATAGTTGAGAAAAATTGGATAATTGGAATAAGAGAGAGAAGGATTTTCTTTGAAGTGATAATTGTAGAAAGAATGACCCAGGTACTTTCTTGAAGGAAATGATAGTTTTCTTCATGTGTGGTGAAAAAAACTTCAGTCGTTTGAATGTAGAGGTAATAAAGAAACCTCTAATATTTATTTTTTCTACTGGAAAGACATGAGGAACTATGCAAAAACAATTCTAGACACATCAGGTGAATGTAACCCAATAGATTCTAAGGGATTAGGGTTATGCATATATTATTAATAAATATGAAGTGAAATGATTATATTGATTGTGTATTTGGATTCAATAATTATGTTATATAAGTATTATATCAATGATATTCACATAATAGAAATCATAAAACGTATAAGGATTATACTTAAATAGTTTTTCTTTAATTATTTGAAAGAATATGATGAATAGTATAGATGTATAATAAAAGCAATTCAGTGGAAAAGTAACCATTTTGGAAAGCACATAATTGAAGGATGATAACCCTTAATATGGGACGAATGTCTTTATAGTAATTATAAATAGATATTTATTAGATTTAATTATTTACCTTTTAATTAGTTAGTTATTTGATGGTCTATGTCATATTTGATAGAGTTTACTACATTTTTTTTGAATTTATGTAATATTTTTGATAAACTAAAAATTTATTTTTTGAAGAAAGTAAGTCTTCAATAAGGTTTTATGAGGATAATGTTATTCAAAATTTTGTTTTTTAACATTATGATCTACTTTATGTTGTTTTGGGAATCTAATGCTATCTTTATTTTGGAAGTTATTTTTAGAATATTTATTTGGTAAGTCATATTTTGTAGGAGTCTGTTTGAAAACTATTTATGAAATAGATTAAGTTTTATAATGGGGTTTTTTTTGAGGTTTCAGAGATTAATTTATTATTAGACAACTTGTGAAAACCATTATTATTTTGTAAAATCTATATAGACAAGACAAATGAATTATCATTATTTTATAGATCCTATCATATTTTAAAATAGAAATATATTACATCGGGGATAAAACAAAAAATCATCATCGATACTCATTTCTTTGAGTATGAAATGAAGTGGAAATTGACCAAAGCACAACCAAAGGATGAAATTTTTCTTATGAAATAAAAAATATCATGTATGTTAATTTTCTAGTTTTCTCTATCTTCATAGTAAACGAATACCTCAGCTTTAGGAAAAGTATCTTAAAATAAAAAGGATATACATTTTCCATCATTTCCAATAAATATAGTTATGATTTTTTGTTCGTTAACATTCCCTTGAAAATTCACTTTCGTATAACCAATGATCTCTATAAATCCCCATAATTATTTTTACTTTTCTGCCATATCCAACAATGTTTTCCTACTTGGAGGCCTAGTTATGTTTCATTCTAAATGACCTTCATACATCACTTTATCTTTTGTGAAGATGATGTTTTATGAACCATTTTTATGATGCAAGATCTAGATAAAGGTATTTATAGATAAAAAACATTTAATTTTTGAGTGGAAGTTCAAATTGTGGGGATGAAATTTATTAAAACCTATGATAATTTAACACCCCTCAATTTTAAAAAGTAATATTATTTTTGATAGTGTATATAACATATAACATTGAGTTTAAATGAATATTGATATACTATTAAAACAATACTATTTAATGTTATATTTATCACCTAGCTGTTGGATTGGTGGTATGGATAAGAATAACTAAATTATGAAAAATTTATGGTTTAAATCTGTATAAATAAACTTATTAGTTATAATTTTTTAAAATAAACATAAAAACCATTTTAAATTAATAGAAATGTTTTTTTAAAAAACTATTTTATGTTAGCAATGTGTTTTTATCTTAATTTATTAAATTAATCATTATTAGTTGTTGATTTTGATAAAATTTAAATACTATATAATCAATAATCTTTTTTATCATTCATCTTTTATTTTTCTTGAAAATATTAGATAAAAATAGATAGAGATTTAGGCTTAAAGACTCTATTTATCTAAAAAGAAGGTTTATCGCATATTTCTCACTTATTTTAATTTTTTTCTTCTAATTTTAGAAAATTAATTTTGAAAATGTAATAGTGTTTTTCTAAATCATCATGTGATTATTATTTTAGAATGAATGTTTTTGAAATTTTAAAATATATTAATTTTTTGATGAATAGTGAAAAATAGTGAAATTTATTTGAGACAACCTTTTCATTTAGATAATTAAAATGAAACTTTTGGATTTAAAATTTAATTTAATGAAAAATTATAAAAATTATATTATATTTAATAAAATTTAGGTATTTTTAATGAACTATTTGTTCATTTTTTATATAAAAACTATTCAGACTTATGAGAACGTTTCTTTAGAAAACCAATTTTTCGTCTTGTATACAGGTTCAATTTTAGATTAAGTTCTTCCAATTATTTGTTATAACTTTTAAAAATGGTTTCCATATTTTAAATCAAAATATTTAAAATTATTTAATAAGTTTAACATTATGTATACATAATTAATATTAAAAATAGTAAAAAATAATTATCATGGTTTTGGCTAAAACTAGGTATACCGAGGAATTAAACTAAAAATATAAGATTTTAAATGACATAATAACATATCTAATTACTATTTTATTGAAATATATAGGCATTAAACCATATAAGGTTAGATAATGGTCCATTTTGGATCCTTTATTCACTTAAAAAACATGTGCATAATTTATTCTTTTCAAAAATTCCAAGAGCGACTGTAATGACCCAATGTTTTTAATGGAAATTACCTTCTTATAAATATGCCATAAAATCACATAATAATGAACAACTAAGTTATAAGTGTCCTTTAAACCTAAGTTTTTCACTTATATGTTTCAAATTTTGAAAATCTGACACACACGGTTGTGTTAAAGATGTTTTTTGGAGTCTAATAAAACAAAAATAATTTTTAGTGAATAGTAACCTACCCTAATGAATAGTAACATAGCCTTATGAATAGTGATATAACCTAATGAATAGTAACCTCACCTATGGTGGTATAAAAATAATATGCAAGTTGGAAGTACGATATACCTATATTTTAGAATGAGTTAATGAATGTTTTAAAAGTGGTTTTGATAATAAAATATTATTTTAATAAAATAATAAAATAATAATATATAGATAATTATTTTTGAAAAATAGACTTCTTTTTTGGATTCTACATGTCAAAAAATGGTTAGGGTGATGTTTTGGTATTTTTCTGAAATACTTGAATATTTTAGGAATAATAGAATCTGATAATTTACAATAAATACTAAATAAAGGATTAATTGAGTCATCAATGATGCTCTACTGATGAAATACCACTTGGTTCGAGAGAAAATAATAAAATTACTATTCTTGGTCATGGAATACTTACTATTCCTTGTATTGGGAAGAAATAATAAATTAATCATTATAATATCATGAAATCCTTCCTCTCCTCCACTATAAAAACCCCCTTCACTCCATCTTCTCTCCACTCCTCTCAAGCTCCAAGAATTCTCTAAATTCTGCCCAAATCTCTCCCCAAGGTCCTCCCCAACGTCCAAAATCTCTCACCCTCCTCAAAATACCAAAACCTATCCCCTTAAGAGGTTCTCAAAGGAGGAAGTCTCAAGAGGTAAATTCCTCTTCCCAATTTCATCTTTTCTTTTAAGTTATTTTATTTTTTATTTCTTTCCTCACCTCCCTTCACCATAATAGTATGATAAATCCAGTAACATACATTCACTGGAATTTCTTCATACTAATGGTATATTTCATTATCTTCTCCCTTTACCCACCCTTTTATTTGAATGAAATGAAAGCACCGTTTGAGATGTGCTAATTTAACACATTCAAGGACAACAGTTTATCAATTTATATTATTATCAATAATTTTGGTCATGAAACCATTTCTGTTATGGTTGGACCAGATTATTATATATTTAATATATCCTATTTTTGGTTATGTAATCCTTTGGTACAAATGGAATTAATTTATAAATCAAAACACATTCTTTGTAATCGAACCCACCGAATAACAAAAACGGTTACCACTAAGGTTATATATGTAATAATTAAACATCACTATAAGTAACCTAATTAAAATTAAAACCATGTAATCTACTTTATATTAACTAAATAATGTAACTTCAATTATTGACATCCACTTTCATCTTGCATATAATCCAAACTCGAATATTAGTGAACTGATCTTTTAAAGCCAAGTAAACAAACGAGCCCGAACAATGAAATTGAACCTTATAACTAATCAAAAAGGATTTGAATGAACTAAAAAGGGTTATAATAAATAAATTAAATATATAAGAGGTTATGTACTTATGAATTAATAATCCTAATTTTTTTATTCAGGTCATTAATAACAAGTGGAGAACACCGCCAGATTTGAGGTAAGGGATCCTACCCTTTTCACTCTTAATCAAGATTGTTCTCTATGCTATGTATTTTTGTGTAATAAAAAGTGATGGGGTATGTTTATACAACTTCCCCATACATCTATAATGTTTTATAAGTGATTAGAAACCTCTTTTCTCTCTCATCAAGCCCTCTTAGGTACACCCGACACCGTGCTGGTAAAATCGAAACGAATTCTACCTGAACCTTGTTGTTCTTTCGGGTTGCCTTATATTTCTTTCAAAATGGTGTTATCTTATCTATTCATGTGAATATTTTGAATTCTGGTTAGTTGTAAAATATTATTATATTAATAACCTTTTGTAACATTTTTTTGGGTATATACATGTTTTTGAACGATTCCCTCCATAGAACTTTCTGATAAGCAAACCTGTTTTAAGGGGACTTCCCAATTTTTTACCCAAATATCTAGTGCACTCTATCCTATGTTTTAAAACTCCATTGTATTTATAAAATCCTTATTTTTATTATTAAAACCTTCTTGTTTCAATTCTGGTTTTATATAAAATAATTTCCTCTTTCCTATTTGAAAAGATCTAGAGTGTATTCCTTAAAACCGCACAAAATTTTTTTAATGCTATTATTTCTAAAATAAATGTTTTTTATATGTTTTCACTTATATTTGACACCAATTATCATGTTATATGCCTATTTTACCCTATGGAATTCCATGTATTTTCTAATTCTTTCCTTACATTGACACTTTCATGATACCCCCATTGGTTATGATTTATGTCATTATGGTGATACCTAATTCATTCCATGGGTACGCTTATGTTTATGTATAGTTGATTATGTATGATTGTATATATTGTAAGAATATTTATGTGGAAAGAATGTACATGAAAATTTTGATATGGGTGTTCCCAAATAGAGCTTCAATGCATTGGGTAAGGATAAGTCTCATGAGATGCGATGTGAAATGGGATTGGCGATTAGCCTTGACCCGTACTAAAGATATGATTTATGATTCTGCCACATTTATATGATTCCATGTTTATATGATCTCATGCTTATATTAAATTATTTTATAAGTTTCATGCTTTGGATATCATTATTTGATGCCTCCTAAATCATGTGATTGAGATGTATCCTTATGTTCATTCCTTTACGGGGATTTTTAGCTCATCCCTTTGTTCATGTGTTCCCCAGGGTACCCTATGCAGATGTAAGAGCTCAAAGGAAGTTAGAAGCTCATTATGGAGATTAAATAAAAAAGTTTTTTAGCCCCATGTTTTATGTTATATGTACCTAGTCTTCCAAGATAGTAGACTTAACGATCCTTGGCTTGTACTCTGATGATTAATTATGCTTGAAATAATGAAATGTTATATGTAAATGGCTTGGGTTTCTATAGTTGGTATCAGAGGATGGTCTAGTTATTTTTGGAGATTAAGAATTAAGAACCTTAGCAAGAACCATAAGGATGAGACTATGTATAAGAAAATAGTCCTAAATTTAGGTGAGTATAGAGTAAGTGGTTTATCAAGAAAATACATCCCTGTCTGGATACGAGCAGGTAGAGGTGGATCTGGCACAGATGTATCTAGGGGTAAAACCCAAAAACACTGCTTTGAGCTAGACTCAAATAGGAACTAGTGCATGACAATGGGATTTGCTGCACTCTTGGTTACAACACTCCTTGGGGATATGCCTCGGTAGATTCACAAGCTTAGTACAAACCATTATTAAGGGACAAAAAGAAGCCCATAAGAATATAAGCTAAGATATAGATCGAGCATAACCTAGATATAAACCTAAGGAATCACATGTTAGGATATAATTTTATAAGTTCATACTTTTATGTTCAAAGTTTCTTTTTATGATCAATAGCTAAGTATTAAGGACCTCTAATTATACATTCTTTTTCTTAGTTAATGGCGGGAAATAGAAGAACATGTTCCAACAACCAATGTGATAGGCAATGTAATGATTTCCCTAATGACATGCCTGATGTGATGGAAACAGGTGCTCAAAACTTCATGGAAGTACTTGATCAACTAGCTCGAGTTATGAATAATAACTTGAATAAGGTGAAACGTCCCCCTCCTCCAAGGAAAGAGAAAGTTGTTGTAGAATCCTTCATACGGTAAAGGCCTCCCATGTTTAGCGGGTCTTCTGATCCCCTTCTCGTAGAACAATGGATTAACTCCATTGAAAAGATTTTCTCTATCCTCTAGTGCTCGGAAGAAGAGAAAGTTGTACTGGCAGTCTATCATTTTGATGGGGAAGCTGATCAGTGGTAGACACTAATCAAGAATACGAAGTCCCAAGAGGAAATTGATTCCATAGATTGGGAGGAATTCAAGAGGATGTTTTTCAAAAAATATTTTCCCCGAACCCTCCATCTTGAGATAGAAATAGAGTTCCTTGGACTCAAGAAGAAGGAAGATAAGTCCATTGCGGCGTATGAAGCGAACTTTACAAGGCTTTCAAGGTACGCCTCTGGCTTTGTCATGAACACCGAAAGCAAGGTGGATCACTTCATTAGTGGACTAAAGAGGAGTCTACAAAATGTGTTGGCGATTCGAGACTTCAACATCTATGAGGAGATTGTTTGTTGTGCCCTCAAGGTTGAAATAGAGATTGTAGACTCTCAGTGATCTCATGGGCCTAGTTACAATAAGCAAAAAATGGAGAACAACATCGGTGGTTCATCAAAAAAATCCCATGATGGAAAGAAGCCTCACTTTCCCCTTTGCAAGAATTGTGGGAAGAAGCATCGTGGTGATTATCTCAAGGGAACCAGGAATTGCTTCAAATGCTAGAAGTTTGGTCATCTGGCCATAAAATACCAAAGGGATATGAAAAATCCCCCTAATGTTGAATAATAACGGAAGGTTCAGATCAACACTTAGACTGAAGTGTAGTGTTATAACTGCAAGGATCTTGGGTATTATGCGAAGAATTTCCCTAAGCCAAGGGTTATCGGAGGAAATCAGTAACAACCTCCAAGGAAACAAGGAAGGACTTATGCTATCACTACTACTGAGGTGGAGCCGGAAAATGATGTGGTGACAGGTACTCTTGTTATTCATTCAAGAATAGCGAACGTACAATTTGATTCTAGTTCTATACATTCTTTCATATCTTGAAAGTTTAGTAGAACAATTCAAACACCACCTCAAAATTTATAACAAACATTATCTATGAGAATAGAGAATGGGGAAATTATTTCATCCATGGTTTATAACTCCTCTCCGGTTAATGTTTGTGGACTAAACCGCCCAGAAAATCTTGTCAAACTTCCTTTAGTGGAGTTCAATGCTATCTTGGGCATGGATTGGCTATCTTTGTACAAGGAAAACATTAATTTTCAGGAAAGGGAGATTAATCTTCACATCTCAAAGAATTCTCTGATTCTTTACAAGTGAAAGTGAAAAGATTAGACTCCTTTAGAATATTCTTCTCATGTTTGGATATTGCTTCCTTATGAGCATGCGTACCTAGATCAAATGATTGAGACAAAGGAGAGAATCATGCTTGAAGACATGCCCATCGTGAGGGATTACACTGAAGTATTCCCTAAAGAGTTTCCTGGTCTTCCTCCTAACTGAGAGGTTGAGTTCTCAATTGAAATTATCCCTGGATCTATGCCAATCTCAAAGACACCTTACAGAATGGACACCGTAGATCTATAAGAGCTGAAGAAGCAGTTACATGAGAATATGGAGAAGGGTTTTATATGCCCGAGTGCTTCACCGTGGGGTGCTCTAGTCCTCTTCGTCAAGAAGAAGGATGGATCAATGAAACTCTGCATTGATTATCATGAGATCAATAAAATCACTATAAATAATGAGTATCCCCTTCCACGGATAGATTACTTGTTCGATCAGCTTCGTGGGGCTAGTTATTTCTCTAAGGTGGACCTTCGGTCGGGATATCACCAACTAAAGGTGAGGAAGGAAGGTATTCCCAAGACTGCCTTTCGAACGAGGCATGGACACTATGAGTTCATAGTGATTCCCTTCAGACTCACTAATGCTCCAGCAATTTTCATGGATTTAATGAATAGAGTCTTTAGAGATTACCTCGACAAATTTGTGGGGGTCTTTATTGATGATATTCTGATATACTCCAAGAGAAAGGAGGAACATGAGAAGCATTTAGAAACAGTGTTAAAGACTTTGCGAAGGGAGAATTTGTATGAAAAGTACAGTAAATGTGAGTTCTGGATGGAGGAAGTATCATTCTTGGGGAATGTTATCACCAGGAAAGGGATATATGTGGACCCTTTCAAGACAAAGGCCATTAAAGAGTGGTCAAGGCCAACTTCTGTAATGAATATCCACAACTTTTTAGGTCTAGATGGGTATTATCGATGATTCATGAAGAACTTTTCATGATTGTCAAACCCAATGACCAAGCTGACATGGAAGGGAGTAAAGTGCATCTGCACACAGGAATGTGAATACTGTTTCAAGGAGTTGAAAAAGTGGCTTATCCCTGTGCTAGTACTCACACTACCCTCATGTGGAGAACTCTTTGTGGTGTATAGTGATGCTTCTAAGAAAGTCTTAGGCTGTGTGATGATGCAAAATGATAAAGTGATACCCTATGCCTTAAGGCAGCTGAAAATCCCTGAGCAAAACTATCCCACACAAGATTTGGAGTTGGCAGCTGTGATCTTTGCGTTGAAAGTCTGGTGACATTATCTCTATGGGAAAAAATGTGAGATATATACTGACCAAAAGAGTCTCAAATATATATTCACACAGAAAGAGCTTAATATACACCAACGAAGATGGATAGAGCTCATCAAGGATTATGACTGCTCAATCCACTACCATCCTGGTAAAGAAAACAAGGTGGCAGATGCTCTAAGTAGAAAGGATCCTGCATCTTTATCAATGATGATAATTAAAAAGGATCATATCTTCTTAGATTTGCAAAGGATGGACATGAGAATCATTAAGGGAGGAACATAATCAATCCTTTCTCAAATGATTGCTCAACCATCCCTCCTGGAGAAAATAAATGTTGCTCAAAGAAAAAATGTGGAAATTCAGAAAAGGCTGGAAGCTGTTAAGAATGGGAAATCCTATGATTTCAAAATTGATGAGGAATGACTTGTAAGATTTGGGACATGATTATCTGTACCATCTGATCAAGAGATAAAGAAGGATCTATTGAATGATGCACATATCTCGACCTTCTCTATCCATCCTAGGAGTACCAAAATGTACCGTGATCTCCAAGAACACTTCTGGTGGCATAAAATGAAGAAGGAGATTGAGAAATATATATCAAGGTGCTTGGTATGTTAGCAAGTTAAATTTGAGTGACAAAAGTCCAAAGGTATGATTCAACCATTGCCTATACCCATGTGGAAATGGAAAAATTTTACTATGGACTTTGTCATGGGTCTCCCGAAGACATCAAAGGGAAATAATGAGATATGTGTTGTGTTTGACCGACTCACCAAGAAATCCAATTTATTCGCTATTCGGGAAGATATATCGCTTTAGAAAAATGAAAATATATATGTGAAGGAAGTGGTAAGACTGCACGGTGTTCCACTCTCAATTGTCTCTAACCGCGATCCCAGGTTCACATCTAAATTCTGGAGAAGGCTTCAACATTCTTTGAGTACTGAATTAAATTTCAGCATGGCCTATCACCCTCAAACTGATGGCCAGTCTAATAGAACTATTCAGATGCATGAAGATATGCTAAGAGCCTGCTTTCATGAATTCAAAGGTGGTTGGGATCAGCATCTCTCATTGGTTGAGTTCTCATACAACAATAGCTTCTACTTGAGTATTCAGATGGCTCCATATGAAGCTCTCTATGTAAAGTGATGTAGAACTCCAACATTTTGGGATGAAGTTAGATAAAGAAAGTTACTTGGACCTGATATTCTTCAAGAGATGATAGTGAAGGTTCAAGTCATCCAGAAACACATCAAAGCTGCTCAAAGTTGGAAAAAGAGCTATGCCAACAACCATCGAAGGGACTTGGAGTTCGATGTTGGAGATAAAGTCTTCTTTCAAATATCCCCATGGAAGAGAGTCATGTGATTCGAAAATAAAGGGAAGCTATGCCCATGGTATATTAGCCACTTTGAGATCCTTGACCGCATAGGATCCATGGCCTATAGCCTTGCACTTCCACCGAATATGGCTCGAGTTCATGACGTTTTCCACGTATCACTCTTGAGGAAGTACATACCTGATCCCTCACATGTACTAAACTCAGAGGTGGTACAACTGGAAGATGATCTCTCCTATGAGGAGCAGCCAGTAAAGATTTTGGATTGGAGAGATAAGGTTCTACGCAACAAGACAACCCATCTTGTCAAAGTGTTGTGGAGGAACCATAAGTTTGAGGAAGCAACATGGGAACTGGAGGAAGCAACATGGGAACTGGAGGAAGCAATGAAGGAAGAGTACCCACGTCTGTTTTAGGCCTAGAATGAAAAATGAAATTTTGAGGGCGAAATTTCTTAAGGGGGGAAGAATGTAATGACCCAATGTTTTTAATGGAAATTTCCTTCTTATAAATATGGCATAAAATCACATAATAATGAACTACTAAGTGATAAGTGACCTTTAAACCGATGTTTGTCACTTCTGTGTTTTTAATTTTGAAAATATGACATACACGGTTGTGTTTAAGATGTTTTTTGGAGTCTCATAAAACAAAATTAATTTTTGGTGAATAGTAACATACCCTAATGAATAGTAACATACCCTTATGAATAGTGATATACCCTATTGAATAGTAACCTCACCTATGGTGGTATAAAAATAATATTCAAGTAGGAAGTACGATATACCTATATTTTAGAATGAGTTAATGAATGTTTTAAAACTGGTTTTGATAATAAATTATTATTTTAATTAAATATTAACATAATCATATTTAGAAAAATATTTTTGAAAAATGGACTTCATTTTAGGATTCTACACGTCGAAAAATTATTATGGTGATTTTTTGGGATTTTTATGAAATACTTGAATTTTTGATTAATAGTAGAATCCTATAATTTACAATAAATGCTAAATAATGGATTAATTGAGTCATCGATGATGCTCTTATGATGTCAGCCCACTTGGTTTGGGATAACATGATAAAATCACTATTATTGTTCATGGAATAATTAATATTCCTTGTCTTGGGAAGAAGTAATAAATTAATGATTATAATATCATGAAATCCCTCCTGTCCTCCACTATAAAAAACCCCCTTCACTCCCTCTTCTCTCCACTCATCTGAAGCTCCAAGACTTATCTAAATTCCACCCAAATCTCTCTCCAAGGTCCTCCCCCACACCCAAAAGCTTTTAGCCTCCTCAAAATACCAAAAATTCTCCCCTTAAAAGGTTCTCAAAGGAGAAAGTCTCTAGAGGTAAATTCCTCTTCCCAATTTCATCTTTTCGTTTAAGTTCTTTTCTATTTTATTTCTTTCATCACCTCCCTTAACCATAATAATATGATAAATCCAGTAAAAAAATGTAATAGAATGTCTTCATGCTAGTGGTACATTTCATTATATTCTTCCTTTCCCCACCCTTTTATTTGAAAGAAATGAAAGTATCGTGTGAGATGTGCTAATTAATCACATTCAAGGACAACTGTTTATCAATTTCTATTATTATCTTTAATTCTGGTCATGAAACCATTTGTATTATGGTTGAACCAGATTATTATATATGTAATATATCCTATTTTTTGTTCTGTAATCCTTTGGTACAAATGGAATTAAGTTATAAATCAAAACACATTCTTTGTAATCAAAGCCACCGAATAACAAAAACGGTTATTACTAAGGTTATATATGTAATATTTTAAAATCTCTATAAGTAACCTAATTAAAACTAAAACCATGTAATCTCCTCGATATGAAATAAAAAATATAACTTCAATTCATGATAACCACTTTCATCTTGCATATAATCCAAACTTGAATATAAGTGAGCCGATCTTTTAAAGCCAAGTAAACAAACGATCCCGAACAATGAAATTGAACCTTATAAATTATCAAAATGGATTTGAATGAACTAAAAAGGGTTATAATAAAACAATTAAATATAGAAGAGGTTATGGAATTATGAATTAATAATCCTAATTTTTTTATTCAGGTCATTAATAACAAGTGGAGAACACCACCAGATTTGAGGTAAGGGATCCTCCCCTTTTCACTCTTAATTAAGATTGTTCTCTATGCTATGTCTTTTTGTGTAATACCAAGTGATGGGGTATGTTTATAAACCTTCCCCATACTTACCTAATGTTTTATAAATGATGATAAACCCCTTTTATTTCTCATCAATCCCTCTTAGATACACCCGACACCATGCCGGTAAAATCATAACAAATTCTACCCGAACCTTATTTGTTCTTTCGGGTTGCCTTATATTTCTTTCAAAATAGTGTTATCTTATCTATTCATTTGAATATTATGAATTATAGTTAGTTGTAAAAGATTCTTATATCAATACCCTTTCGTAACATTATTTTGGGGATATACATGTTTTTGAACGATTCCCTCCATAGAACTTTCAGATAAGCAAACCAGTTTTAAGGGGACTTCCCAAATTTTTACCCAAATTTCAAGTGCACTCTATCCTATGTTTTAAAACACCATTGTATTTATAAAATCATTATTTTTATTATGAAAAACTTCTTGGTTCAATTCTGGATTTATATAAAATAATGTCCTCTTTTCTATTTGAAAAGCTATAGAGTGTTTTCCTTAAAACCGAACAAAAATGTTTTAATGCTAATGTTTCTAAAAAAACATATTTTTATATGTTTTCACTTATATTTTGAACCACTTGCCTTGTTATATGCCTATTTTACCCTATGAAATTTCATCTACTTTCTAATTCTTTCTTTACATGGACACTTTCAAGATATTCCCACTGGTTATGATTTATGTCATGATGGTGGTACCCAATTCTTTCCATGGGTACCCTTATGTTTATGTATGGTTGATTATGTATGATTGTATATATGGTAAGAATATTTATGTGGCAAGAATATACATGAAAATTTTGAGATGGGTGCGCCCAGATAGCGCTCCAATGCATTGGGTAAGGATAAGTCTCATGAGATGCGATGTGAAATGGGATTGGCGGTTAGCCTTGACCAGTACTGAAATGGGAAATGGGATTGGCGGTAAGCCTTAACCCGTACTGAAATGGGAAACGGGATTGCCGGTTATCCTTGACCCCTACTAAAGATTTGATTTATAATTCTTCCACATTTATATGATTCTGTGTTTATATAATCCCATGATTATATTAAATGATTTTACAAGTTTCATGCTTTGGATGTCATTATGTCATGCCTCCTAACTCATGTGCTTGAGATGTATCCTTATGTTAATTCCTTTACTAGGCTTTTTAACTCATCTCTTTGTTCATGTATTCCCCAGGGTACCATATGCAGATGTAAGTGCTCAACAGAAGTTAGAAGCTCTTTATGGAGATTAAATAAAGAAGTTTCTTTTAGCCCCATGTTTTATGTTATATGTACCTAATTTTTATAGACACTAGACTTAACAATCCTTGGCTTGTACTATGATGATTAATTATGCTTGAAATAATGAAATCTTATATGTAAAAGGCTTGGGTTTCTATAGTGTCCTATCCCCCACTTTTAAAATAGAACCCCCTATCATCTCCACTTCACACATCGAAATAATTTTTTTGGACCCATTACTACCATAATAACTTCCTTACATACCTCCCCACTACCTAGAGTCCCGTGATTGATCATAAAACTATTGTATCAAGGATTTTTTTATAAATATAATTAGGTTCTCTAAAAAATATGTATTGTTCTTACCCATGCTTCATAGTTTTATTTCATCCATAACCTCCTTAAAATATTCTCCAAATAGGATAAAATATCAAAACTAATATCATGAATATTCTAATATGTTATTATGTTAATGTAATAATTTATATCTATCCCATATTATTTCAAATTGGAAAAGAACCCATCAGCCATATGTATGGCGGACTATCGCCTCACGAATCGATGAATCTCATGAATGAATATACTGATGTATTTAATATATATATATATAGATGTTACATTTATAATATAATTGTAAATTATAAATTATAATATCACATCAAATTTTTTTCAATCCAATCAACTGGATAACAAACATCGCTCGTGCGTATGTGTGGAATATTTCCTCCACATAGTGATGTAAATAAATTTTTATTATTTAAATGGATTTTAAAATGGATATTTTAAGAATATATAGTATATATATGTTATAATAATTATTCTATAATTTTAAAATATTATTTACCATTATTTCATTCCCTTTGTTAAAAAATAGAAATAATTTTTAGGCATATGTATGGCATACAGTCTCTATGAATGGTATAATTCATTTTTGCCTCTAATTTTTTTGGGTTAATATAAATAAATATACAATGAATATATATGATATTTATATCGTGATTATAATTATAGATATTATGGAACCATTATAAAATTATATGGACCAAAACTACCAAGACAAAACATATATGAAGAATAAAGGAGTTGTCACATAGAATAGTGTTTATAATAAAAAATTCAGAATAAATGGGTGATAAAAAGATACAATAAAATAATATATGATATGATTTATATTCTTATGTTTCAAAAATATATTTATATCAAATATATATTTATTACACATGAGGTTTAGACACATACGAAGGACGTCGAACCTTATGTAAGGGTTTCTCGTCTCACTTTTATGTTCGTGAGACATATTCAATAATCACCACCTCTTTTTTTTTGTGTGGTGTATAAATTAAACTATAATATATTATATGATGAATCTATTTATCATCAAGTTTTTTAATTTTTCATTTTATGTTATTTTATTCGTGGGGTTATCATTCAAAAGTTAGCAAAGTAGTAAGAGATTATTTCACAATCTCATCATTATTAGGGATTGTTTATGTTTATATCTCTTCTAGGAGAATTACTTGATCTTTACATTTTAAAACAAATATAATTTTTTTAAATATTTTTTATGAGATTTTAAGGTAATAGTCCCAATTTTCTCTATTTTTCGATAAAATTATTAATAATAATTTTTGAGGAAAATCTGACCTCATTTCCCTCATCGATCGAAAATCATCTTTTATCAAAATCGATTGTTTTTTCTAAAAATGTTTCAGGAATTTTTTTAATTTTATCCTATTATTTGTTAATGTAGTTTATTTCAAATGACTTTATTTTTATTAAAATAGTTAAATTTAGTCTTTCTTTCACTTTCTGAATGACGTACCTTTTGACGTTTCTTTAAAAAATGTGAGAGGAATCTTTACTTTTAAGTACTATACAAGAATGGTATTTTCTATCATCATGGAAAACCAATGATTTTATGATTTTGATACAATTTTATGATTTCCTTTCCATATAAAACGTTTTTATTAATGTTATTGAATTTTTTAGTTTTTTTAAGTGATTTTCAATTTGATTTTTTTTATCTTCATGAATGTTAATAATGGAAAATATTGTAATTATACCATCCTTACTATTTATCTGTACGAGTTGTGATCGTATTGACTAAGGATGTAAAATTTTAATATCATTCCCCATATTACTCTAGATGGTTTATGACTATGTTTTTTGATTAAGAAAATTATTAACCTTCATATAATAGTTATCCAATTTGAATGTTTTTATTGATTATGTTTCTCCTCATTCATATAATGAATTAATTTTAATTAATATGTGATTGTAGGGGCCCATGATATCCCCTTGATGCATCGATAGTTTAATGAGAAAAACTGGTCTGGGTATTTGGCTAAGGCCTACCCATTCAAATACGTTTTCTTTAAATAAGGCCTCGAAAGTATGGTTATGATGATTTGAATTATGAATTCCCTAATTATAAGATTATTTAATGATTCTAATTTTATTATTTGACATGTTTGAATAATCATAGATAAGTTCCATGATTATACAATTATTTATATAGAATTATTTTCATAATTATTTATTCCTACCATATTGTAATGGCCCGGGGTTTTGTGGTCTATTACATGGTGAATATATGATGTTTGGGGTGTTTTGGGTGGTCTCAAAGGCCATCCCATCTTCTCCGTGAAGCTTAAGACTCCTAGCGGTTTCCTTAGCATACTGGTAGCCTCGGCCTATCGGTAGCCTCGGCCAACTGGTAGACCTAGCCTACCAGTGACCTTGGGGTACCGGTAGCTCTCGCCTACCACTAGCCTCGGCCTACCGGTAGCCTCAGCCAACTGGAAGCTTGGTCTACCGGTATACCTAGCCTACCGGGGACCTTGGTGTACCGGTAGCTCCACGGGTTTTCCAGTAGCTCCTCCTTTTTGTGAAAATTTGGTTTTAAACAGTGTTTTGGCCCCTTTAAGCCTGTTTTAAAGCCCATTAATGGTGTTTAATTAAATGATTCATGAGGTACCCTCCTTAAATGAAAAACCATGCATTTTGGTAATGCCTTTAACCGTGTTTTCATAAATGCATGTTTGTTTAAGGAGGTGTGCATCGATTATAATCGCCCCGAATGGCGGGGACCTTTTAAGTTGACGTGTGGGGTGGCCCAGCCGCATGGTCAACCCATGATCCCGCTTCTACCGTAGTTTCGAGTTTTTTTACTTATCTTAACCATCTCAGGAATTCTGTATCTCGGCCTTTATAACCTAAAGGATTCTCTTCTCGCAGAGTTTCTCTTTTCTCACCCTGCACTTGGAGTACCCTTCCTCCCGACAATTTGCACCCCTGTTGTGAAGTTTTATTTGATCGCATTCCGTGGAATTACTGCTACTCTTTATTTATAGTTTCCACATGAGGACATAACTTCGATCCTTGATAAATTAGTTTGGGATCTTACCTTTGTCTCTCCTCTTTGTGTATCATGTGGGGTGGGTGTTCTATGGTTTCCACGAGGCAGTTAATCAATTCTGTAATGAAGATAATAACCGGTGAAAGAACAGGGTAGAGAAAGTTTTTTAATGTTGTTATATGATTTTATCCATGATTCCCTTATGATGTTGTTATGAATTGAATGGGCTTAGGCCTACTGAAAATCATGGCCATTGGGGGCCTTTGTTTGCGCACCTATGCTATGCTCTGTTTTATGCTTTGTCTGGTGATTGGGAATCATATATGAATTAGTTAAACACTTAAACCTGACTGTTGAATATGAATGCCCATAACCTTGCGTGATCACCCCAGTTGAACTAAATAATATAAAATAATGAATTATGAACATTGGGCTGGATCAGTTATGGATGGGTGAACAGTGGGGCTGTGAATGGTGTGGTTGGAATGGCATGAGTTGTTGTGTGGCTGTGGTGGTGTTTGGAAGCAGGGTTGCAGGTTGGGTTGTTAAAATGAATAAGTGGATAGTTAATAACGAACTAGGTGAAATGGTAATGAATTAATGTGGGATAACCAATGGTTTGTTGGGTTTTTCTTTGGTTCTAGTACTTTGAGGGATCTCACTGATCCTTTTGTTGTTGTGATTTCACAAGAGAACCGGGTGTGAATGCTTAAATTACCCGATGGTTTTCCTTACTTTTTTATTGTTGTTTCATCTGTGATTGTGCCCGTTAGTTTCCCAGTAGTAAAGGGATTAACTCATACTGAACTGTTATGAAATGATAACTTGAATAGGGAAACTGGGAACTGTTTGTTGTGTGCCTGTTTTCTGAGGAACTAGTGCTTGGGAGCCTACTTGTATCTGTTTGAGGATCCATAGGTTGGGCTGTGTGTTGGTATATATGTGTAACTATATGTTTTGTGTTTAGTCACACCCCACCTGCATTGGGAACTTAGTGACGAACACCCCATCTCATAGGGAAGGGTGTTTCCCCCTTGTAACACTCTTCCTGCTCCCTCTTCCCTAGGTTGTGATGGCTGGAGGCGACCTTACACCCAGGACTCTTTGGATAGGTTTTGATTGGTGTTTTGTTAGGCCCATGTGTGTGCGGGCAGGGATGTGGATTGTTGTGAGGCCCAGGTGTGTGCGGGAAGGGATGTGAACGTTTGTGGCCCAGGTGTGTGCAGGTAAGAAGAGCGTGGTAGCGTCAGGATGTTTTCCGTTAGGGATGAGCAGCTAGCTAGTGGGGGAAATGGTGGTGTAGGGTACCCAAATGTTTCGTTCTTTACTATTACCTTACTACTTGTGTTATTTGGTGAGCATGGCTGGTGAGGGGGGATGGATAGATTCCATGATAGATGTTGGTTCTTCTGCTTCTCACGGGACTTTAGGACATCTCCCCAATTGTGCATGAGATCTACAGGTTTTCCTACTGAGTATACTTTGTATGCTCACCCTACGTCTACTTTCAGGTTGCCTGGAGGACTTTGGAGGCCATGCAGGACCTTACTAGTCTGGACGTTGGAGTTTTTGTTGGTCGCTGTTGTTTTATGATTATCCTTTTCCTTTCCTGTTTGGTTTTGTACTTTGGAGTTCTTGCACTTTGTTCAGTTTTATTATTAAAACATGTACATAGTTTTGTTTTTCTTTTGGGTTTTCTATACATGGTGGTGTTTGGTGTTGAATAATTCTTTCTCCCAATCCTGGTTAACTAAAAAGGGTAATGCCTCCCATATTTTTGAAAATGTTACACCCTTGGTGCTATTAGACACTCCAGGGCCTACTAGAGGTGGGACTTAGGGGTCATTATCTCGTCTTCGACTTGAGGAAGGAAGGGCGAGGACCTTTGCCGCCCCTTCCATCATCTTGTCGAAGGCGGGTCATGACAGAATGGTATCAAAGGGTGAGGTTGAAGGATAGGATGGAGTCTGGAGTTAGGCATAGTGAAGATTGCATGAGATGGTAGGGAAACAATGTTAGGTGATCTTGGTTTGTGAAATAGACCAGGGAGGACCGGCTAGGACATGGGATTTTAGGGCCCCCCATGATCCGATGCAAAGACTCTGAGCCTATCAAACGACCAAGTGATACTACATTGATTTCAGGGTAGAGACCCTAGGGAAGGTACATGAATCATACTAATTGTGTTTTTACTGGATTTGAGGCATCTTGGGGAGAAAATTTAATAATAATAGTAAGGTAAACAAAATTTCTCTTCCTACTCGGGCTTAGAAATTCTTTGTTTACCTTGCAGCTATGGCACCCAGACGTTATCCACGAGCGACTCGGGCGGTTGAGGCCCAGTGGATTGAGGCAGTTGACCAGCAGAGGGTTGACCGAGATGAGGAGGACGACTTGTGGCAGAGGACTCTACGCTCCTTCCAGCGACAAACCCTTGATAAGTACAAGGGAAGCATTTTTTACTCAGTGATGGAGGGATGGATCGTGGATCTAGCCATCACCTTCTCCTTGATCTGTGCTCTGAGGGAGTACTGGGTTCCATTGGCCTTCATTCAGCTGAGAGAAGTAGTGCGTCAGTGGTGGATGCTTTTCATGGGAGAGAAGACAAAGGCAGAGGTTCCATGGACCAGTTTTGAGAAGGAATTTTGTGAGGAGTTCCTCTCCTCTATGGAGAAGGCTGAGAAAAGACAAGATTTGATCTCCCTTTAGCAAGGAATCATGTCATTGAGGGAGCTGGGGATCAAGTTCAAGGATCTCTTGCGCTTTTCCCCGGATCTCTTTCTGGATGAGGAGTCTCGGACAAGATGGTTAGAGGAGGCACTCCGTCCTTCACTTCAGTACGCTGTCACTCCCTTCACCCTTCCGACATACCTAGAAGTACAGAAAAAGGCCGAGATAGTAGAGAGGATGCAGTCTAAGGGAGGCACGCCATGAGAGGAGAACCATCTGTGTTCATCAAAGGGAAAGGTGGTCAGCAGTAGGTCTCCAGCGACAGGGCCTTCCAGGTTTCGACCAGTAGGGAGTAGGCCTCATCAGTTCCAATTATAAGCTTCTAGACGTCGCTCCTTTTTTATAGGGCCAGAACCGAAGTGTTTCTCTTGCGGAGTTTTCGGGCACATCCAGGGAAGGTGTCCGACTCAAGCTCCACATGGTGGAGGTGGGCAGTTTCAGCACCCACCTCAGCAGCATCCTTTGCCAGTAAGGCCATTCCACTAGCAGAGGCATGCCTCTGGCCCTCCAAGGGATGAATTTGCGGGAGGAGACCGACACCAGGGTGCCCCTCAAGGACCTCGACCATGGCGTGGTCGGGGAGGTGGTTGACAGCAGCGAGGCAGAGGAGCTGGGTGTGGATAGTTGCACAAAGCAGAGTTCGTAGCCCTGGAAGGACCAGAGGTCATTTGAGGTACAATCAGTTTATTCAGTACTCTTGTTTCTACCTTGTTTGATTCAGCAGCTTTACACTCCTTTGTTAACCCCGAGTTAGCCCATGCTCTGGGTGAGGACGCCGAGGGACTTTTTGTGCCCCTAGTGTTGAGCACACCATTTGGGGGTCAGACCAGCGTATCTTATTTTTTCTATGGATGTAGACTGATGTTGGGACCACATCAGTCCAGTGGAGACCTTATTTCATTTCAGATGCAGCAATACAATGTCATTCTAGTCATCGACTAGTTATTCTCCGTGCATGCCATCATCGACTACTATCGGAGAAGGATTGAATTCTCTGATGAGGATGGATGACGTGTGGCTGTTGTTGGGGAGCAGAGTTATCAGGTGGGGAGTTGACATGTAGAGCCACTCCTTTCTATGCTGGACAGGGTGTCAGTGCAGTCGATGGAGGCAGGAATGATGGATGTCTCAGAGGTCGTAAGAGAATTCCCTGATGTCTTTCCCGATGAGGTTGTGACTGTACCCCCTCGACGTGACGTTGAGTTTGAGATATACTTACAGCCTGGTGTCTGCCCGATCTCGATGGCTCCTTATCGAATGTAACCTTCTGAGTTGTGGGAGTTGCGGATTCAGATTGATGATCTGATGGAGAAGGTCTTTGTTTGACCCAACGTGTCATTGTGGGGTGCTCCAGTTTTGTTCATAAAGAAAGCAGATGATAGTCTATGGTTGTGCATAGAATATCGGATGTTGAACCAGGTCACAGTCAAGGATCGTTACCCCCTCCCAAAGATAGACGATCTATTCGACCAGCTGAGGTGAGGAGGTTGGTTCTCTAAGACCGATATGCGGTCTGGATACCACCATTTGAGAGTGAATGAAGGTGATATCTCGAAGACGGATTTCAGGTGCAGATATGGCCACTTTGAGTTCATGGTCATGCCATTTGGCATTACAAACACACTAGCTATGTTCATGAATCTCATGAAATCTGTCTTCTGAGAGTTTCGGGACCAGTTCGTTGTGGTGTTCATTAACGACATCCCTATTTACTCAAGATTATAGGAAGAGAACGTTGAGCATCTTAGGGTAGTTTAAGGAGTCCTTTGACACCACCATATTTATGTGAAACTGTCTAAGTTAAGGTTCTTGATGTGGGAAGTATATTTTCTTGGACACGTAGTGTCTTAGAAGGTAATAGCAGTAGACCCGTTGAAGGTCGAGGCAATCGTTTCATGGGCATCACCCAAGAATGTTGCGGAAGTTCGTAGTTTCCTGGGTTTGGTAGGCTATTACCAGAGGTTTGTGACCGAATTCACTCGAGTTGTAGCTCCGTTGACAGATTTTACTAGTAAGGACCAGGCCTTCGTGTGGAGTGACCAGTGCCAGACATCTTTTGGCTACCTAAAAGAGAAGCTGGTTAGTGCTCCAGTACTAAGATTACCAGAGGAAGGGGTATTGTTTAAAGTGTTCTTTGATGCTTCTTGATTTGAGTTGGGATGTGTGTAGATGCAGCAGTGAGGAGTGATCTCTTATGGGTATAGGCAGTTACATCCTCATGAATGTAACTATGCCACCCACGATCTGGAGCATGCAGCTATGGTGTTTGCATTGAAGTTGTGGCGGCACTATCTCATCAGAGAGCGCTTTGTGGTCTTCTCAGATCACAAGATCTTGCGTTATGTCTTTTACCAGCGGGATCTGAACTTGAGGCAACAGAGATGGGTTGAGTTCCTCCACGACTACGACTTTGATATCTCTTATACTGAGGGAAAGGTTAATTTTTTGGCTGATGCCCTGAGCAGGAAATCACAGAAGGAAGTATTTTGGGAATCTGCAGATGCTTGGAGAGCAATGGAAGAGTTAGCGGCCTTGCATTTGGATGCAAGGGTGGAAGCTGGAAGAGGTTGTCTGTTTTAGATGACTGTAGTTTCCTCTTTAGTGGTGAAGGTGGAAGAGTCTTAGTGGGGGAACTCGGAGGTATAAGTGATTTGAGATTGTGTTTATCAGGGAAATGCTCTTGAGGAATGGTCTAAGGATGGTCACCATCAGATGCTTTTCCGTGAAAGGATATTTGTTTCAGAGATGATGCGCAAAGGAGTTCTCCGTGAGTTCTATGGATCAACTTTAGCGGTACATCCTGGGGTCTGAAAGATGTACCAAGGCCTAAGGGGACCGTTTTGGTGGCTCGGGGTAAAGCGAACGGTGGCAGAGTTTGTGGCTAAGTGCCTAGTGTGTCAGCAAGTGAAGGCTGAAAACCTTTTTCCTGGAAGGTTGTTACAACCTTTAGATGTTCCCGAGTGGAAGTGGGATGACATCTCGATGGACTTCGTCACATGGATACCCATGGATCAAAGAGGATATGATGCCATCTGGGTAGTGGTGGATCAGTTGAAAAAATAAGCTCACTTTTTGGCGATTAAGGAGTCGAGCCCGGTGAGTACCTTAGCCCAGAGGTATGTCGATGAGGTGGTGCGGTTTCACAGTATTCTGATATCTATTTTCTCCGATCGAGACACATGGTTTACCTCAAGATTTTGGAGGGGATTACTGCATGCCTTTGGCACCCAGCTACGCCTTAGCACTGCTTTCCACCCTCAGACAGATGGGCAAACAAAACGGACGATCCAAACATTGGAAGACATGCCGCAGACATGTGTTCTAGATTTTGGGGGATCATGGGTACGACACTTGCCTATGGTGGAGTTTTGTTATCACAATAGCTTCCACTACACTATCGGCATGACACTATTTTAGGCCTTGTATGGAAGTCCATTTCGTTCACCCGTTTGCTGGACAGAGATTGGGGAAGCAGCTGTTCTTGGGCCAGAAGTGGTGCATGGAACCACTGAGAAGGTTCAGCTCGTGTGTGACAGGATGAAAGCAGCCTAGGACTTGTAGAAGTCTTATGTCGATCGTAGGAGGAGGCCCTTGGAGTTCTAGGTTGGAAATCATGTGTTCCTAAAGGTCTCCCCTCGACGTGGGTAGCGAAGGTTTGGGAAGGGGAGTAAGCTCTCCCTTAGGTTCATCGGAACCTTAGAGGTGTTGGGACGAGTTGGTGAGGTGGCTTATTAGATGGTGTTTCCACCTCATTTGGACAATGTTCACAACATATTTCATATCTCCCAACTTCGTTGATATCTACACGATGACTCTAATGTCATCTATTGTGGAGAGTTATATGTCGAAAACGATGCGACCTTCATAGAACGACCAATCAAGATCGAGGATCGTAAAGAGAAAGTGCTTTGTGGATGAACCACCCCCTTTTTTTGTATGTTGTGGAGGCATGGTGGCCTTGAGGAGATCACTTTGGAGCTGGAGGCCCAGTTACGTGTTCAGTAACCATAGATGTGTTGACTTCCTTGTTGTTTTTGTTCTGAGCTTTGTGGAGATGTTTTACCTAGTGATTTAATATATAAAATTCTAGTTTTTCTTAGCTATTAGATGATCTGTTCCCTGTTATATGTGTGTGTTTGAATGTGTGATGATGGGAAAACCTAACTGGTAATCAGGACACATTAATGTGGATGCGATTAAACCCGTGCGGGTGAGTCAGTGCTGCCCAAAGCAGATAATATCCTAACATGTAGGAAGGGACTCCCTGACTCATGTGTTGGACAGTGTGATCCTTGTGCTTGTTGTGGATGTTGGGGGTTGATAACTCTTGATGGATTATTCTTGGATGTAGGGGGTTCTGTTCCAGCTTTTGAACAACTCAGGGGTTTTCCCCTAAGAAGTATCTTTAGAGGGTGGTTGTTTGGACCCTTCTTTTCTCCTTTCTGGTTTGTTCTTATATTCTCATGGATGAGAATAGTTTGATAAGTATATGATGTAATAGACCGGGGTTTTGAGGTCAATTAAATGGTGAAAATCTGATATTTTGGGTGTTCTAGGTGGTCTGGAAGGCCATCCCAGCTTCTCGGGGTAGCTCCACAGGTTTTCCAGTAGCTCCTCCTTTTTGCGCAAATTTGATTTTAAACCATGTTTTGACCCCTTTAAGCCAGTTTTAAAGCCCATTAATGGTGTTTAATTAAATTATTGGGGACGTACCCTCCTTTAATAAAAAACCAAGCATTTTGTTCATGCCTTTAACTGTGTTTTCAGAAATGCATGTTTGGTTAAGTAGGTGTGCGTCGGTTTTAACCACCCCGAAGGGCGGGGACCTTTTAAGTTGATGTGTAGGGTGGCCCAACCACATGGTCAACCCACGATCCTGCTTCTGCCACAGTTTAGAGTTTTTCTCCTTATCTTAACCATCCCGGGATTATTGTATCTCACCTTTTATAACCTAAAGGCTTCTCTTCTCACTGAGTTTCTGTTTTATCACCCCGCGCTCGGAGTACCCTTCCTCCCGACGAGTTGTACCCCCATTGTGAAGTTTTATTTGATCACGTTCCTTGGAGTTCCTGCTACTCCTTATTCCCAGTTTCCACGTGAGGACTTAATGTCGATACTTGATCAATCAGGTAGGGATATTACCTTTGTCTATCCTCCTTGTGTATCATGTGGGGTGGGTGTTCTATGGTTCCCATGAGGCAGTTAATCAATTCTGTAATGAATAAAATAACCGGTTAAAGAACAGGGAGGAGGAATTTTGTAAATATAGTTACATGATTTTATCCATGCTTTCCATATGATGTTGTTATGAATTTAATGGAATTAGGCCAACTAAATATCACAGCTGTTGGGGGCCTTTGTTTTCACACCTATGTTATGCTCTGTTTTATGCCTGGTCTGGTGATTGGGAATCATGTATGAATTGGTTAAACACTTAAACTCAGTTGTTGAATATGAATGCCCATAACCTTGTGTGATCACCCCAGTTGAACTAAATAATATAAAAGAATGAATTATGAACGTTGGTCTGGATCAGTTATGGATGGGTGAACAACAGTGTTGTGAATGGTGTGGTTGGAATAGCATGAGTTGTTGTGTGGCTGTGGTGGTGTTTGGCAGCTGGGTTGCAGGTTGGGTTGTGAACATGAATAAGTGGAAAGTTAATGACGAACTTGGTGGAATGGTAATTAATTAATGTGGTATAACCAATGGTTTATTGGGTTTTTCTTTGGTTCCGGTACTTTTAGGGATCTCACTGATCCCTTTGTCGTTGTGATTTCACAAGAGAACCGGGTGTGAATACTTATATTACACGATGGTTTTACTTCCTCCTTTCTTGTTGTTTCATATGTGATTGTGCCTGTTAGTTTCCCTGTAGTAAAGGGATTAACTCATAATGAACTATTATGAAATGATAACGTGAATAGGGAAACTGGGAACTGTTTGTTGTGTGCCATTTTTCTGAGGCACTAGTTCTTGGGCACCTGTTTGTATCTATTTGAGGAGCCATAGGTTGGGATGTGTGTTGGTATATATTTGTAACTGTATGTTTTCTGTTTAGTCGCACCCCCCCCCCCCACGTTGGGCACTTAGTATCGGACACCCCATCTCATGGGGAAGGGTGTTTCCCCCTAGTTACTCTCTTCCTGCTCCCTCTTCCCTAGGTTGTGATGGATAGAGGCGACCTTACACCCAAGACTCTTTGGGTAGGTTTTGATTGGTGTGTTGTTAGGCCCAAGCGTGTGCGGGAAGGGATGTGAACATTTGAGGTGTAGGTTTGTGTGGGCAGGAAGAGCATGGTAGCATCAGGACATTTGCCGTTAGGGATTAGCAGCTAGCTAGTGGGTGAAATGGTGGTGCAGGGTACCCAAATGTTTTGTTCTTTACTATTACCTTACTGCTTGTGTCATTTAGTGAGCATGGCCGGTGAGGTGGGATGGATAGATTCCTTGATAGATGTTGGTTCTTCTGCTTCTCACAGGACTTTAGGACGTCTCCCCACTTGTGCACGAGAGCTACAGGTTTTCCAACTGAGTATACTTTGTTTTCTCACCCTACGTCTACTTTCAGGTTTCTAGTAGGACATCAGAGGCCGTGCGGGACCTTACTATTCTGGACGTTGGAGTTTCTATTGGTCACTATTTTTTATACATAGCCTTTTCCTTTCCTGTTTGGTTTTTTAGTTTGGAGTTCTTGTACATTGATCAGTTTTATTATTAAAACATGCATGTAGTTTGGTTTTTCTTTTAGGTTTTCTATACATGGCGGTGTTTGGTGTTGACTCATTCATTCTCCCAATCTTGGTTAACTAAAAAGGGTAATGCATCCCATATTTTTAAAAATGTTACACCCTTGGTGATAGTCTCCACTCCGGGGCCAACTGGAGGCAGGACTTCGGGGGGTCATTATCTCATCTTCAACTTGAGAAAGGAAGGGCATGGACCTTTGCTGCCCCTTCCATCGTCTTGCCGAAGGCGGGTCTTGACACATATTTTTCATCATGTTATTTTTATGGATAGAGTGATGCTTTATTTAAGTCATATACCTTACCATTTTAATTATGTATTATTTGATTTAGATTGGTACCACAGTATACATACCATTACTAAGCATTATATAAACATAATTTCTTATAAATCATTTCCCCATGATTTTAAGAATTATATTATGATTGATATGTATGGATATTATAAATGGAATAATGGTCTTTTAAAATAAAATAATTTGTTGTATTTTATTGTTTTAAATTTAACATTAATTTCATATATGAATCTAGTTTTCCAAGAAAACTAAACTATTCAGTCCTTTGGGATGTGATGACTTGTATCTAGAAACAATATAATAATGTAACCACCAATTCTTTTTATTAGGGTTGGGTTTTTCACAAGTCGACTGAAAGGATGTTCATAAGTTGGGCCACCCATATTTATTATTTATAGTCACGTATCATTCTCCTCCATACTCGTATTCTTCATATTTTTTATTGAAATTATTATCCTTAAATTAATTAATTTTATAGTGATATTATTCTATATTTGAATTCATTTAAAAAAATTTAAAATGATTTTTTTAAAATCTCCAAATTAGTATTTTTTGAAAAATTGTGAACAAAATCTCATTTTTATCAATTTTCACATAAAAGTTTTTAAAAAAATTATAAAAATTTTTCTAATGAAGCTTATTCTTCATGATTTCTTGGATTTAAAAATAATTTATTCTCCCAATTAGTTGGTTAATTTCTCATTTTAAAAATATAGGTTAATTTTTTATAAGAATAAATATATGTATTTCATTCCACTTATGTATATTTTTATATTCCACACCACATTTCCTATCACTAAAATCATTTCATTTCAATATTTAAATATTTGGTTTTTTTAAATAATTATTTTCAAGAACTTATTATCATCCACTTAAAATGGATTTTCTATTAAACATTAATGTTTATATTTTCAATAGTTTTATCAATGATTTATGAAAATTATTTTACATCTATTTTCATATATATCTACAAAGGTTTCATCTCTTATGGAGTAATGTTATCGATCATCCTAAAAATTATTTTATACTCATATTGGGTGGTTTAATAGTGAGTATTAACTAATATACTATTGTTATAATGTCATGTGATTCCATTTGAAAATTATATGAAAACCATTTTCATTATATTTACATTCCATCATATGTTTCATGATTAAATTCACATTACACATAAATATATGGATTGTCATTATTATGTGGGTTGGTCTATTATATCCCTCAAATTCGTTGGGAAAATAATTATATCTCTTAGGATAATGATGTGATGCATAGAAATTAATGTGTTTGTTTACAAATTAATGCAAGTGCGTTATTAATCTTTCTCACAAAATAATGTGTTCATATGATTGGGCATGTTCAAAACATAATTTTTGGAAATTATTTGGTATTTTTTACAACACAATTCATAGAAATGATTGGTATTTTTAACAAAAAAATACATATACATTATAGGGTTTTTATAGTATAATGAATGAACATGATTGCGTTTGTTCACAAGAAAAATTTATAGTCACAGTTCTATTTGTTCAAAACATAATACATGAGGTTGATTGGGTTTTCTAACAATGATATGAATTCATATATGCATTCTTATACATAATTTATATGTTATGTCCACTTACTATGTTTTTGATCCATGACACATGATTATTGACTCTATTTCCACTCCTCTGTTACTCATGATTTACATCATGCCAAAGCTTTATTCCATGTATCCAGATTCATTATCCTGATTTTAGTCAGTATGATCTTCTAATGTTATTTCCCTGATCATTGATTATAAAATCATAATCTTATTCTCATCATATTCTCATTTATGATCTATGATTATTATCTCATATTCTTACCCTTACATAGAATTTTAGCACATCCTTCCTTTATGACTTTATTCCCAGGGAAATGAAGAGAAGTATTATGTATAATATGTATATAAGGGTTTAATGTATAGATAATTTTCTGAGAGACATTAAATATTTATTTAAAAATAATAAATGCTTTGATAAGTGATAAGAATTTCGATTTTATTGGACAAATGTGGTATTTTATGTTAAATTATTTCATAATTCACTAAAGCTCTATGCATAAAAGGTATTATGTTACTATTTGACATGATAATGGTTATTGAAATTGTAGTTATAGAGGGTTAGTTTTTTCTTTGGTTTCTATCAAATATAGTATGTAAATAATATACTTTTAGAACTGAATCTGAGGTTAATGGTCTAAGGCTTCATAGTTGTGATCAGAGAAGGATTTAGATAACATTGGAGGTTAGGATTCTATCAAATAATGATATATTAATAGTTTTTGATATCATTGTGGGTTAATATGGTTATGATTTACTATAAGTTCAAAGGAATATATACCCCTTTGAGGTCTTATAAAATTTTACGTTGAGGTGATTACTTATATTTTGGCAAATTTATTCTTTTTTTAGTAAGAATATTTGATTAAGGTATACATAAACTATTATGTTGATTTGTGATTTGATGTTGATGTAATTATTTTCAATTTGGAAAATGAGTAATAATTTTTGTGAAAATTATTTAAGAATTATAGATAACTATGTGGATTGAAAAGTTATTTGGTCACACAGTGACTCAGATTATTTTTGGGAAATTTTAACATATTATTTGGTGTGTTTTTATTAAGGTAATATTGATTGATATTTTATTTTAGGTTGTTTGGGGATTAAATATTATGTTGATTTCTTAGAGAATATGATTCCATGATTTTTGGATTTAGAATAAAATAAGAAATATCTCAATAAATGAAGGTTTAGTATTTTATAGAGATTTTTTATCAGAATTAAGAAGATAAAACTTATATACACCTAATTTAAACTAAAGGAGTTATAAATTAAACTTGTAGTGTAAAACTTAAAATAAATTTATCTTGGGATTAAATGGAGGTTTCATAGTATAGCACATCTTTGGATTTATTTTAAATTTTTTTATATATGATCATAATAATTATGGTTTTATTATTTGGTTGACTACAGGACCATAAACCTAAAGTTGTAGATAGTATGTCTCTAGAAACACCTATGACCAACTAATAAATCATATTTGTCTCTAATTATTATAAAAAATGATAGTAAAGAAATTTTATTATTATGAGGTAGAATTGAGTTTTCTTTCCTTATCAAAGATAGTAAAGGTGATATGTAAAGTTAAAATATTTCATGATTAATGAATATATAAATAACACACTCATATATTTTTATCAGTGAATTAAATTAAAACTATGAGGATGAAATTTATTTATCGGGGTAGAATATAACACCTGGAGATTTTAGTATACTTTGTTGACCAAATCGCAACTCATAAAAAATCAAAATAAAAAACTGTAATTTTTTTTTTACAATGATAGATGAATATTAATAAGTTTTGAGAAAATAATTTGAAAAATCATTAATGAAATTACAAGAAGAGTAATGCCCAAACTAAATTAAAAGATTTTAATTAATAAAAATAATTTACTAACAAACATTTATTTCAATTCCTTAAAGATTTTTTGAAATAATTATTCTATGTGTTAGAATTAAAATAAATTTAAAGTAATATGTTTTAATGGGATCTAATTAATATCATTTTTCATAAGAAACATATTTTTGAAAATATATTTTTGGAGGTGTTCTATTTTTTTATCAGAAATTAAATTATATATTATTAACGTATTATTCTAATAAAATTTTTCAATGTGAAAAAACAGATTAATGATCACTCAATTGTTATTTGATAAGAAATAATATTAATATTAATTAATCTTTTAAAAAATAATTTCAATCTAAAAAATATTTTAATTATATTTTATATATTCTATTAAAAGAGAAATCCCCGAATTTTATGAATTTATTGTTATTAAATTATCCCAATTTTTGGATTTTTAATTTAAATAATATCTTATCATGATTTTCTTGGGTTTTTCTAAAGAGTTACATTTTATTGAATGTTAATGAAATACAGTTTTTTTAAATACCGTATCTTATATTAAATCATCATCATACAGTAATAACATAAATATTTATGAATTATTTTATGAGAAAATTATTTATTTATGTAGAAGAATAATTTGACTATAAAATGATATTTTGAATTTATAAACCTATGTTTGGTATTTTGGATCCTAAGTTTTAATTTATTATGAACACTCATTTTCTTCCTTTTCCTTTAATTATGTTTTCCAAAGATTCCATTCAGTTTTGGATTCATATAAAATAAAAATTAATCCCATTTTATAAAATTGTAATGTAGAGACCCAAATCTTGACGTACATAGATATTACATTACTTTTACGGAATACTTAATACATAACAAAAACAGACACACAAGGATCGTAATAGTTTAGTGTCTTTGGAAACTTGGAACGTAATCTTCTAATCGTGGTGAAAGATCTTCAACATATCCCATAAAGATCTTACACTTTTTGTTTCCTTACCTAAAACCTTTCTTTTAATCCTGGGGGAAAATAAAACATAAAAAGGGTGATCTCAAATTCTCAGTAAGGGTAAGCATTGATAAAATAAAACATACCATATACATTTGAACTTAAAAACATGAACATAATGTTTAAACATCAAAATATTGAGCGATGACATAAAACATGGAAGTACATAAGGCATAGATCATAATGGAACATAAATCATGATAAAATAGAATGAGAATAAAACATGTAATTGTGGCATCCATTAAGCACATGTAATGATTTTCATAGTAGCCAAGGCATTGCTGCCAAGACCATCTTAGTGGACAAAGTCCCTTTCTGAATCGAGTTCACTCTTCATTTCAGTCCTGTAATACTGAACCGAATTAACTTACCGTTCCTACCATGTCTATCTCATGAGATATAAATCTTTACCCAATGCATTGGAGGGATATATAGGTCCCACCCATCTCATAATGAAATCATTCTTACTTGTGCCACAAAATAAACATACATCATTCATAAAAACCCAATAAATAAAATGGGTTTCATAAAAATAATCCCACCATCACATAATACATATAAAAGAAATATATATCATTTCATAATAAGAAAAGTGAAACCATGTAAATCATATAGTCATGATACTTGAAACATACACATCTAAAATAATGTCATCTTAGATGAAAAATTATTTTGATAAAACACTTAAAAAGAATTCTTGAGGAAAATATCCTTTCTTCTTCAAAATCATTTTCTTTTCACAAAATGTCATGCAATTTTAAAAGAAATGGATTTTTTTTGAAAATAGTCATGAAATCTTTTGGAGAGAGCTTCATGAAAATAAGGATTTATAAGACCGTAAAAATCCGTTCATGCCGTATAAGTTAAAGAAAACATTCTTTATGTACTTTTTCCAGAAAAGTCAAAAAGTACCTCGTAAAAGAAAGATTTCATACATAACATGTAGTAAAATTAAAAAATGGGTAAAAAGTACATTAAACATACATAAAAAAAACTTTTATAAAACATGTACATGGATGATAACAATAACCCCAGTAAATACTTACATATAAGTAATCTCGGATAAAAATGAGATTTGCGAAATTATCCCTTACCTTAGGTCTGATATGCTTCGTACGTATCCAAACCTCCTATATAATTATTTAAATAATGTCATTGACTTATTACAGAATCATATTCATTGTTATTATATCATATATGGTTCACTTATGACTTTATATTACCCGTTCTTTTGTAAATTCATGTTAAAGTAGCGTTTTGGGTAAAATCGTTTCATTTGTCGTTCGTGTTTTAACTTGTAATTATTCATATGATTACATAGATCATTATTACTTACATCCAGAATGTAAAACATGATTTATATATAATATATATTCAGAATATACATATATATAATAGATCGATAAATGGAAAGAAATACACCATTCATTGAGACGGTGGGTCGTACGTACGCATGAACGTTGTTTTCGTTTCCTTATTGAATTGAATGGAATTAAGTAGATGACATAAATATATATATACATAAATCCAGTAGAATTATTATGTCATGTATTTCATGATTACTTATTATATATACTTTATAATCATTCTTGAATGGTTATCATGGAGAGTGAATCTCATCGCGTCGTGGAGATGGTATTCTGTACGTACGCACGAGCGATGATATCATTCCCATGATCGTGGAATTGTATTAATGCATGTATAATATTACAGAATCAGTATCACTTTAAAATAATCTTATATATTCATTATTTTCACCATTATACCCATCCAAGTAAGGTGGTGGTGGAAAATAGATTACACCACGGCGTGGAGACGATATTCCGTACGTACGCATGCGCCGTGATTTCATTTTCCATAGGATGGATAGATGGTGAAATATGGTTGTTTCATACTTATAATAACATATAATTATATTATTGATACTTATATTATTACTTCATAATGAAACAACTAAAGAAGAAGAAGTGGAATAAGAAATAAAGTTGAAAGAATTGGTAACAGACATTACCTCTTATTTGAAGCGCCTCTTTGAGACCTCCACTTAGGGCACTAAAATTGGTCTTTGAAGAAGACCAGGACCTATAGAATGTTTCTAGGGAAGTGGTTAAGTTAAATGGTCAGGGTTTGGCTGAGCTGGAAGGCTCAAATTGGTGTGAGGAGGAGAGGGAGGAGGTGCCCTTTTATAAGGGAGGAGAGGGGCACCTTTGGAAATATAAGAAATATTAGTTTATTTTAAATCCCAAACCCACTTAAAAACTTCCAAAATGACTCATATCTAAATATTAGATGCTATAGGGTTGAAATATCATCAACCAATAAAATTTAGACATTTTGGGATTTTATTTTAAACATTATCAACTTGATTTATCCTTATTTAATCAATTTAATTTTATTTGTGGTAATAATATTCTAAATTTTAAATTATAACAAATAATTACTTATTTTTTGTGAATTGTCTATAATTGGATACTTTATAACATTTTATACCATATAAATTTAAATTTATAATTTTTAAATATTTTTTTTATTTTTAAACAATTTTATAATATGTTATTTTTATAAAATAACAATAGTGTCAATTTTGACACTATTCATTTATTTAATTTTAAATAAAATATATACAGAAGATATTTTCGAACTAAAAGCTTTAATAGATTCATAAAAGGTCATATGTATCTAGAAAATTAGTGTATCAAATTAAATAGTTAATATAATATATATTTTATTATTTTTAAAACCATTTATTTGGTTTATCTCTTAATAAAATTATTACTACAACATTGTTTTATAATTATTTAATATACTTATTTGTTGCATAACAATTTAAAATAAACTCTTATGATGAAGATAAATCTATTAAATTTCACAATAATAATTTTACTCGAATTTATCATTTTAAAATCACAATATTTAAATTTTTATATTTATTAAATTATGAAGGTGACAACTTTGGCATCATTTATAATAAAATAATATATGTGTCATAATCGCCTTAATAAGGATCCAAATGGTCAAAAATTCTACCAGTGGATTATTAGAGTTTATATATACACTAATAATATGTTTTGTGCATATTTATTTGGCCTTTTGATATGTATTACTATTTCAATAAAAACTATATTATCGATTTTTCACTAAATAAATAATTTCTGCATCATTAATGTATAAGATAAAAAGGTAATTAAATAACTCTTAAAAATTAAAAATAAATTACCATGACAAATAAAAACATTTTATATTTCAAATGATTATTGATAACCGAATTTATATTCTTTATAAACTTATATTAAAAATACTTTAATTATTAAAGTTGAGTGAGACATATTTCACGTTCCTTTAAATAAAATAAACTAAAGGTTTTAATCACCTCCAAGTGGGTTCTAATGGATTCCATTTCGACCTAAATATTACTCAGGACAAATTATAATCCTCAAATTGTATTAAGACAAGTATTAGAATAATTTTATAATATTATATTTACCCTTAATTACCCAATTTACCTTTTACTATGGTAAATAAAATTTACCGTTGATACTATTCATAAAGCCCAAAAATAAAAAGTAGTCTATTAATATAATTTGGACCCACTAATTCCAAATTTGGAATCCATTTTTCCAAATTCAATACACATAAGTTGCAGAAATTAAATTTAAATTAATCCCGTTGTCGAAAGAAAACGGGTTTTTGTTTAAAACATTGCAAAAGATTGAATTTATTTAACCTACAAATTCAATGTAAAATCAAGGATAATGAAATAAATTATATTAAATGGTAAAAATATATTCTATTTATACTTTAAAACCATTCAATATTATAATTTAACCACTTAAGTTATTATGATGAAAAATGTTGTTTTTAATTAAAATATAGTGTGTTTTTACTATTTATTAAAATATGAAAGTTATCATAATAATATGAAAAGTTTATCCAAGGTAAAATTTTATATCCTGATTCCAAATAATAATTTTATTTTGAAAAATTGAACTTATAAACATGTCAAAAACTAGATTTAAAGTGGGTGCGCCATCAAAAGGCGGCAAAACTGCATTTTTTGAAAAATACTTATTTTACACGAAAAATTTATTTTGATCTTATAACATGTTCTATAAAATGTGTAAGATTAATAATAATGTTATAAAATTCAAAATTTAGTTAATACTATTCATAATGGCTAGTTCATAATAATATTATAATAATATGTCGTTGTTTAGTAAAACCCGGTATTGCGTACAACACACGCTATCGAGGAAGGTCGCGATTGCGTGTGATGCAAGCCAAGTCAGGGTTGCGTGTTGTGCAAGAATAATTTATTATTTTTTATAACAGAATCCAACCATAGTTCATTTATACATTGAATATATATATATATATACACACACTCAATGTTGCGTAGAATGACTATTATAAAACGAACATGAAATTGTGTGTAACACAATCTAAGAATAGTGTTGTGTATATTTCAAGCTAATACAGTGTGGAGTATAGAAAAAGATAATCTTGTTGTAGCATAAAACACATGACATAAAATAAATTAAAAATAATACTTATCATAAAATATCAGGTTGTTACATTCTACCCACTTAAAATGAATTTTTCCCTCGAAATCCGTCGGGGTTATACATGGTTTTCTACTTGAATGTTTCTTTAATTGAAACACACATCATAAAATGAAATACCAAAACTAAAGTATGAAATGTAACAGTTACCCAAATTAACTAATCATTGGGTTTTCACATAGGAGAACATAGGTGAAAATATAGATATGGAAGAAAAATCTAACCATCAAGTTCTGATGGAGAGTGGTAGAGGACATGACTATGAAAAAGAAAACAATCAAAAAGCCATAGATTTGTGATGATCTAAGGTACCATCTGATTTATCGGATATAAGGGCACTAGGACAACATTTTTGGTTTTCAAGATCATTTCCCTAAATTTGATGAAAATAGAAGAAATACTTGCTTGATTTTGGTACAATCTCACTATTGTTCGTGCTTTGAACAATTTACACTTCATATCTTAAATAAATGAAGTTGAATTTATTATTCATGAAGTGCTAAAAGATCATGTGATAGAATGATGGGTCATTCCATCTATTTCAAATAAAAGGTTAGCAAAATTTGTCAAATATACATAAGTCCATCTATGGTGAGGTTACTCATATACGATTCCAAAAATGTAGTTATACTTCATATATCATACCTCTTAATAAAATAAAACTAGTTTTTACTAACTAGGGACTTCCTATAGGCCAGTGGTAGGCGATAAAGTCCAGTCGCACTTCAGTTGTGGGTTCGATTCCCACAGCCTTGTCCGACGCGATGGGTTGTCGCCCGTCTTGCAGGTTGTCCTTTTTCTAAAACTACATTACTATAACATCCCATCAATAATATCGAAAAAAGTTCTATCGTTAAACAATACTAACTTATGTCCAACATAATCCATTCCAATCTTTAGGCTTATCTAAAATACTTCGGTCCAAGCTCATAGTATAAAGAAAACAATTACTAGAAAGGTTATCTACCAAGAATGTGAAAACAAGCATTTATCTCACATATATTATAAGATATATCTTGTTGGTTTCATTCCAAACACATGAATACCTTAGTCATATATTCTCATGAAACAAAAATTACCATATAACCTTAGTAAAAACATGAATATTGTCAAAAGGTAACTCTTTCCACATACCAAAATCCTCAAAATTCTATATACTCAAACCATGATATTACTTAGACCTTATATCAATCATGAGCTCATGAATACTTTCAAACATTTCATTTTCTCATTACCCCTTCATTATGAGCATATAATCTGCTTTCCAAAATATTTGAATCACTTTTCATGGTTACCGGTTCCATAAAATTATTGAAAACCACACTAGACTAATACAAAAATATGCCAATACACCATAAAATTACCTCATCAACATTATTCTTGAATACCAATACATAAACACTTCAATCCATCCTATTCAATGATTGTCCTGGAATAAGTACTTCCTTGATTTAGAAGTGACTTTTTAGGTCAAGGCATTGAGTTGGGTAATGCCCATGTTCTCTACAAATAAGACATTGAACTCCATAACAGTCTTTCACTCTATGACCCTTTTCTCCACACAGATAACATATGTCCCTCCATTTGAGGTATTCCTCAAGGTTCTTCTTCCCTTCTTTAGAAATCTCAATCTTCCTTTTTTTATTCTCCTCAACATGCGAACATGCATAAAAGTCTATCTTCCTCTTATTTGATGAATTAGGCATACCACTAAATTTCACCTTGTTAATCATATATCACGATGACTGATTTGGCATAATCACAATATATTTATCTCTAGGAATTAGGAAATTTTGTTTCTCATAGTCACCAATTTGTATATTGTATTCAATTTTAACTGAATTCCTTCTAGTTCCCTCCATTGACTAAAACACAAAAATAATTCTGTGTGAGGAAAAAATCATACATAGAACATAACATAATCAAGGGGGAGTATGTTAGATATCTAACATCTAAGGTTTAATTCTATTATCGTTACCGTATTTCTAGGACTATAACCTATACTTATATTTAACCTTAGGGACATCCCTAGACATACCATAGAAATATCTCTAGGGATATCACTAAAGTTCTCGCATCCTAGTTTCCAAAGGTTGACTAAACCTTTCCTCTGATACCAATTGTAGAGACCCAAAGCTTGACGTACATAGATATTACATTACTTTTGCGGAATACTTAATATATAACAAAAATAGACACACAAGGACCGTAATAGTTTTGTGTCTTTGGAAACTTGGAACATAATCTTCTAATCATGGTGAATGATCTTCAACATCTCCCATAAAGATCTTCCACTTTTTGTTTCCTGACCTAAAACCTTTCTTTTAATCCTGGGGGAAAATAAAACATAAAAAGGGTGAGCTCAAATGCTCATTAAGGGTAAGAATGGATAAAATAAAACATACCATATACATTTGAACTTAAAAAGATGAACATAATGTTTAAACATAAAAATATTGAGCAATGACATAAAACATGGAAGTACATAAGACAAAGATCATAATGGAACATAAATAATGATAAAATATAATGGGAATAAAACATGTAATTGTGGCATCCATTAAGCACATGTAATGATTTCCATAGTAGCCACTGCATTGCTGCCAAGACCATCTTAGTGGACAAAGTCCCTTTCTGAATCGAGTTCACTCCTCGTTCCAGTCCTGTAATACTAAACCAGATTTACTTACCATTCCCGCCATGTCTATCTCATGAGATATAAATCCTTACCCAATGCATTGGAGGGAGATATAGGTCCCACCCATCTCATAATTAAATCATTCTTACTTGTGACATAAAATAAACATACATCATTCATAAAAACCCAATAAATAAAATGGGTTTCATAAATCTCATCCCATCATCACATAATCCATATAAAAGAAATGTATATCATTTCATAATAAGAAAAGTGAAACCATGTAAATCATAGAGACATGATACTTGAAACATACACATATGAAATAATGTCATCTTAGATGAAAAATTGTTTTGATAAAACACTTGAAAATAATTCTTGAGGAAAATATCCTTTCTTCTTAAAAATCATTCTCTTATCACAAAATGTCATGCAATTTTAACTAAAAAGGATTTTGTTGAAAATAGTCTTGAAATATTTTGGAGATAGATTCATGAAAATAAGGCTTTATAATACCGTAAAAATCCGTTCGTGCCGTATAAGTTAAAAAAACATTCTTCTTGTACTTTTGCCAGAAAAGTCAAAAAGTACCTCGTAAAAGAAAGATTTCATACATACCATGTAGTAAAATTAAAAAATGGGTAAAGAGGACATTAAACATACATAAAAGACTTTTAGAAAACATGTACATGGATGATAATAATAACCCAAGTAAATACTTACGTATAAGCAATTTCGGATAAAATTGAGATTTGCGAAATTATCCCTTACCTTAGGTCCGATATGCTTTGTACGTATCCAAAACTCATGTATAATGATTTAAATAATGTCATTGACTTATTATAGAATCATATTTATTGTTATTATATCATACATGGTTCACTTATGACTTTATATTACCCGTTCTTTTGTAAATTCATGTTAAAGTAGCGTTTTGGGTAAAATCGTTTCATTTGTCGTTCGTGTTTTAACTTGTAATTATTCATATGATTACATAGATCATGATTACTTACATCAATAATGTAAAAAATGAGTTATATATAATATATATTTAGAATATACATATATATAATAGATCGATAAATGGAAATAAATACGCCGTTCATGGAGAGGGTGGGCCGTACGTACGCATGAACGCTGTTTTCGTTTCCTTATTGAATTGAATGGAATTAAGTAGATGACATAAATATATATATATATATATATATATATATATATAAATACAGTAGCATTATTATGTCATGTTTTTCATGATTAATTATTATATATACTTTATAATCATTCTTGAATGGTTATCATGGAGAGTGAATCTCATCGCGTCGTGGAGACGGTATTCCGTACGTACGCACGAGCGATGATATCATTCCCATGATCATGGAATTGTATTAAAGTGTATGTATAAAATTACAGAATCAATATCACTTTACAATAATCATATTTATTCATTATTTTCACCATTATACCCATCCAAGTAATGTGGTGGTGGAAAATAGATTACACCACGGTGTCGAGACGATATTCCGTACGTACGCACGCGCGGTGATTTCATTTTCCGTAGGATGGATAGATGGTGAAATATGGTTGTCTCATAATTATAATAACATATCTGTATATGAGTGATACTTATGTTATTACTTCATAATGAAACAACTAAAGAAGAATAAGTGGAAGAAGAAATAAAGTTGAAAGAATCGGTAACGAACATTACCTCTTCTTTGAAGCGCCTCTTTGAGACCTCCACTTAGGGCACTAAAATTGGTCTTTGAAGAAGACCAGGACCTCTAGGATGTTTCTAGGGAAGTGGGAAAGTGAAATGGGAAGGGTTTGACCGAGCTTGAAGGCTAAAATTGGTGTGATGAGGAAAGGGAGGAGGTGCCCTTTTATAAGGGAGGAGAGGGGCACCTTTGGAAATATAAGAAATATTAGTTTATTTTAAATCCCAAACCCTCTTAAAAACTTCCAAAATGACTCATATCAGAATATTAGATGAGATATGGTTGTAATCTCATCAACAAATAAAATTTAGACATGTTAGGAATTTATTTTAAACATTATCAACTTGATTTATCCTTATTTAACCAATTTAATTTTTTTTGTGGTAATAATATTCTAAATTTTAAATTATAACAAATAATTACTTATTTTTTGTGAATTGTCCATAATTAGATATTTTATAAAATTTTAGACCATATAAAGTTAAATTTATAATTTTTAAATATTGTTTTTGATTTTTAAACAATTTTATAATATGTTATTTTTATAAAATAACAATAGTGTCAATTTTGACACGATTTATTTATTTGAATTTAAATAAAATATATACAGAAGATATTTTCAAACTAAAAGTTTTAAGAGATTCATAAAAGGTCATATGTATCTATAAAATTAGTGGAGCACATTAAATAGTTCATATAATATTTATTTTATTATTTTTAAAACTATTTATTTGGTTTATCTCTTAATAAAATAATTACTACAACACTTTTTTATAATTATTTAATATACATATTTGTTGCATAAAAATTAAAAATAAAATCCTATGATGAAGATAAATCTCTTACCTTTATCAATAATACTTTTAATTGAATTTATCATCTTAAAATAACAATATTTAAATTGTTATATTTATTAAATAATGAAGATGAAAACTTTGGCATCATTTAAAATAAAATAATATAAGTGTCATAATCGCCTTAATAAGGATCCAAATGGTCATAAATTCTACCAGTGGACGATTAGAGTTTATATATACACTAATAATAAGTTTTGTGCAGATTTTTTGGCCTTTTTATATGTATTAATATTTCAATAAAAACTATATTATTGATTTTTCACTAAATAAATAATTTCTGCATCATTAATGTATAAGGTAATAAGGTAATTAAATAACGCTTAAAAATTACAAATTAATTACCATGACAAATAAAATCATTTTATATTTCAAATGAGTATTTATAACCGAATTTATATTCTGTATAAACTTATATTAAAAATACTTTAATTATTAAAGTTGAGTGAGACATATTTCACTTTCCTTTAAGTAAAATAAACTAAAGGTTTTAATGACCTCCAACTGGGTTCTAATGGATTCCATTTCGACCCAAATATAAATTAGTACAAATTATAATCATAAAATTGTATTAATACAAGTATTAGGATAATTGTATAATATTATATTTACCCTTAATTACCCAATTTACCTTTTACTATGGTAAATAAAATTTACCGTTGTTACTATTCATAAAGGCCAAAAATAAAAAGTAGTCTATTAATATAATTTGGTCCCACTGATTCCAAATATGGAATCCATTTTTAAAAACTCAATACACAGAAGTTCCAGAAATTAAATTAAAATTAATCCCATTGTCGAAAGAAACCAGGTTTTTGTTTAAAACATTGCAAAAGATTGAATTTATTTAACTTACGAATTCAATGTAAAATCAAGGATAATAACATAAATTATATTAAATGGTAAAAATATATTCTATTTATACTTTAAAACCATTCAATATTATAATTTAACCAAATAAGTTATTATGATGAAAAAGTTGTTTTTAATTAAAATATAGCGTGTTTTTACTATTCATTAAAATATGAAAGTTATCATAATAATATGAAAAAATTATCCAAGGTAAAATTTTATATCCTGATTCAAAATAATAATTTTATTTTGTAAAATTGAACTTATAAACATGTCAAAAACTAGATTTAAAGTGGGTGCACCATCAAAAGGCGGCAAAACTGCATTTTTTGAAAAATACTTATTTTACCTGAAAAATTTATTTTATTCTTATACCATGTTCTATAAAATGTGTATGATGAATAATAATGTTATAAAATTAAAAATTTAGTTAATACTATTCATAACGGCTAGTTCATAATAATATTATAATAATATATCGTTGTTTAGTAAAACCCAGTATTGCCTACAACACACGCTATCGAGGAAGGTCGCGATGGCGTGTAATGCAAGCCAAGTCAGGGTTGCATGTTGTGAAAGAATCCTTTATTATTTCTTATAACATAATCCAACCATATTTCATTTATACATTGAATATATATATATATATATACACTCAATTTTGTGTAGAATGACTATTATAAAATGAACATGAAATTGTGTGTAACACAATCTAAGAATAGTGTTGTGTATACTTCAAGCTAATACAGTGTGACGTATAGCAGAAGATAATCTTGTTGTTGCATTAAACACATGATATCAAATAAATTAAAAATAATACTTATCATAAAATATCAGGTTGTTACACATAAATAGAAAAATCTTATATTTAAGAGTAATATTCATATTTATTGGTCTATTTAAGTATTTTTATGCTTAAAAATAATAATAATTTTTTTATAAAAATGATTTATTATTTTAAATATACTTATATTGAAGTTATTTTTTACTAATTCTATAAATTCAATTAGATAAAATCTATTTCATATTTTGAATAATTTTTTTAATTCTATTAATATGTTGAATTTCATTTCTATGCTTCAAAAAAGGTTGATAAGGAAAAAGTTACCACAGTGGAGGCTAAAATGAGTTAAAAGTGATAGATCAAGGGGTGAATAACTAAAATTTCTAAAAATGAAAAAAATAAGTGTATGAGGTATTTCCTAAATTAAAAAAAATTTCACCATTATGTTTAAAATTTTTATAAACTGTCCTTGAATACTAATTTTCTTTTTATACTAAGTAATAATATATACAAAAATCCCACTCCTCTCACTCATAAAATGACCCCTCCACAATACCTTCAAATACAAACCTAAAATTATAATTTCCCTCTATAATATTTTTCATATAATTTCCTATTAATCATATCCAATGATAGAAAGATTTATGTCCTTAAATATTTAAATATTCCTTCAAAAACTATGAATATTACAAAGAGGATATACATTTTCTTCTTTGTATGAAAACATTTATTATCATTTTATCATTTATCTTATTAATCCACCACTTCTCTATTCTGAGGTTTCTGTATAATAAAATCTAGAAAATAACATTATAAATCTGTATTGATGATATTATAATAAAATGAATTCATTTTCATACTCATCCATTGATTCAACATGGTTTTTTTGGGTCAGTTTAAACACTTACATGGATGGTTAGATAAATTTTTTTCATGGATGGTTATGGAAACAAAATTACTTGTATTATATTATATTAAATAATAAATATATTTTTTGGTTATGGAATGGTAATTTTATGATTTAAAAAAAATCAAAATACTAGACTTTATTAGTTAAAGAATACTGAAATAACTATTTTTTATATTTTATACTAGTGAACCATATTTGAAACTCCCATGGAATAAACACGGATCTTCATAAAATATTTTGCAACATATATTTTAATACATTGACTGTTATTTTTTTTAAATTATTAAAATTTAATGATCATTGAAATGTTTATTCTAAAACGGAAACTGGATGGTCAAAACTACTAACTGATAAAAACTATTAACTAAAAATAAATAATAAATTAATTTAAAATAATAATATAAATGGTGTGTAACATGAAAAATTTTCATAAATAAATTATTAATTATTCTTATTTTATTATCCAGGAGGTTATATCTTGTCTTACAAATATTCAATACAGGGTATGTGAGCTTTGTCTCAAATCTCATTCATTGAAACATAATTCAAATTTTGTTCCTATTCTTATATGAAATTACATAATTTATGTACATTCAGATAATTTTTATTGGACAAATTTTATTCTTGTGACTAAAATTTGGTTTTATTGATAGATTTTCATATATATTTAGTATAATTTAACCAAATCCATATGGGAATTCTTAACTAAAATTAATTTGATTGTGTTATATCCTTCATTCATTGATTATGTTATAATTATATTTTTTTCATTATAAGATTTTATTGTTTATATTTTTATTTCAACTATATTTTACATGCATTAAAATACATAAAAGGAATATTTTTTATTTTATCTGTATGATCTATTTTTTTCTTTCTTGACAAAAGTTTGAAAATAATATCATTTTTAGTGTTTTTCACATGAACTAATTTTCAAATTTTTATAACTATTTTTCATAATTATTATTTCAATAAATATTTTCATATATTTTAAAATAAATTTGAATTCCCACTTTCATTGAAATTTTAATTTGAAAAATACATGTTATTATTATAGAATAATAAATAAAGGGATTTCATTCCACTTATGTAAATTCATATCTTACACTCCATATTTCAAATTAATGACATTTTTTTATTTCACTAATTAAATATTATTAAATATTTTAAAATTATCATTTTCATTGTCCTCTTTTCATACCCTTAAAATGGATTTATAATGTAACTTATAAGTCTGGTTTTACAATAATGAAACAAAAACTTTAATAAAAAAAATTATTTCTTTTTCCCTCTATACAATCAATGGATCTAGGAATTATGGAGTAATGTTTATTATTAACCTCTAAATGATTTTATTCACCATTTTTTAGGTTTACTTTTGAGTATTAACTGACCTACTCTTGTGGTCTTCTAAAGTGATATAATTTTAAAATGATTTGAACCCATTTTTCGTTGGGATTTTGAAGATATGTTGGTTGTTTGATTTAATATTTAATGCATATATTTAATTTTTCATTATCACATGGGTGGTTAGGTTATATACCTATAATTCTTCTTGAAAGGAATAATATATCATGAGATAATGATGTTATGATTTTATATTAATTGGTTTGTACACAACATAATGCATTATAAGGACTTGGTGTGCCTATAACATAATGTATTGAAATGATTTTGTTTTCCCAGAACATAATGTGTGGTAATGAATGATATTTCTCAAAACATAATGTGTGGATAAAATTGGGATTGTTTATGATGGATTATGTGACATTTTTTGGGTTTTTTAAAACATAATTATTATATAGGATTGATATTTCTCACGACATAATGTGTCCACATTATTGGGTTTGTCGACAATTTAATGCACATGCATGATTGAATTTTCTCATGGTGTTATGATTTAATATGATTATTAGTGTGCCACATATATATTCTATGCCAAAATCCTATGATATTGATCCATGGATAATAATTATTAACTCGTGTTTACACACATATAATTCTCTTGATTTATGTTTTGGTAATTCTTTTTTTCACGACTAGTGATATATGAAATATTTATTATTTAGTCCGAATCTCTTATATTATTTAAAATATATTTTATTATGAACTTAAACCTATAATATCATATTATTATCACTTAATAACTTTAATTTATTCTCTTATGTATACCCTTACTAAGAGTTTTTGCTCATCCTTTTTTCTTATGTTTCCTTTCCCAAATTATGAAGAGGAGTACTATAAATGATGTTTCTAGATGGGTATCAAGTGTTGTGAATTTTACAAGGTAATTTTATGATTTATTATAAAGTAATATATCCTTGGTTTAGTGGGAAAATGTATATTATATGTGAAATAAATAATTTTAGATAAATAATGTTTTTTCAAAATTTTCTAAAACTGTAAACCTAACATATCTTGGGTATGTAAGTGAAACAATATTTATTATTGATATTTTAATTATATATGGTTAAATTTGGGACACTACATATGGTATTAAATCTATTTCATAAATAATATATTATTATATTTGATCAAGGTGTTGGGGTCTAGTGAATCTTAAGTAAAGCCTTCCAGAATCTGAATGGGAAATTTCTATTTCTCTAATTTTAATTTTAAAAAACCAATGCAATATATATATAATAAAAGCATGATGTATGGGTGTTATCTTATGGGTCTATTAATTTGAGGCTACATGAGAAGAAATTTTTAATACAAGATATAAATTTTGTTATGGTTGTCTATTTACTAAAGTGTTAACATCATTATCTACTAGGTTAGAAGTTTTTGAAGTATACCAAAAAATAATTAATTATATATAAATTTCATAGGTTGACCTGAACCTTTAATATAGGATCTTATTAAAATAACTAATTTTATTCTACTTTGAGATAGTATACACCCATGGTAAGGGTAATTAATTGAAATATATATTGGGTTAGAAGACATAGGAATCAGTGGTGCAGGAGTGTTGAAACCTAAAAAATGTGTGGAACACTTTTCTATGATGACCGTCATATAATAATCATTGGAATGATATGAGTTGATTTGAATATAAAGAAACATCATACTCAATAAATATGTTACAAATGGAATATCCATGTGTTATATATCCATTCACACACTAAGAGACAGTGATCAATAAAAAATGTTTCTTTATACAATGATGTGGTATTGAGAATAATCTATCTAGATTAGGATTTAGATTTTATTATTTTATTGAGAAATTCTTTCCCATGCTTCAAATAAATTTTTATAATCTTTGAGAGATTATTTTGACCAAAGAAAACACCTGTTACGTATCAACTCACTATCCATGGTTGTATCACTTTTCAATATATTTTATTTTACACCTTATCAATACACAAATATCTTTTATAATAAAGTTTATGGCTATTTTAGTTTCTATTCCTATATAAATAATTTTTTAAAATATAGGATTCTCTATGATTACACACCTTATAAAACCCCACATGTAAACCCCATGAAACCAAACATGTGCCCCCAACCAAACTCTATGCATGTGCCATATCAATGTCTAAATGTGTGCTTTATGTTAATAAATTAAATCCATTTCCTTACATTCATACAATGCTAAATTATGTTTTAATTCCATAAACCATATTTACATGTACACCCAATTTATTTAACATGTGGGAACATTTTAAATTTTTTAGCATCCTTATTTCTCATCATTCTTGTAACTACATTTACAACGTTACACTTGGGAACCCTTAGTAGTTACGGGTAGTTACTACCCAAGTCTAGGAAAAAATATAAAATATTTCCTACAAAAGAACCTGCTAGACTCCAGTTTTAATGGGATCAACATAGTGAAAATGAGGTGGTATCTCTAAGTACATAATATTATATAGAAACATAATATGATTCATAGCCTCCCATAACTCTCACTTATCTGATTTCCAAATAGAATAATATTTATGAAGGGATGGAAAGACCAATTCCTATAGGCCTTGTGAAAATATAGAGAGATGGAATCCTTTCTAGGACAACACCCATGATGTTGGGGGTGAATAATTATGTAATAATGGTTAATTCAATTCAAGTTAGAACCCAACACTTAAGAGATTACAATATAAAAGCATCAAAGCATCAATGCACCCATAATCCTTTAATTTTTGTTGATGACTATCCTCCAATGGGATCACTAGAGAGAATCATCAATGAAACCATGATCCATCCATTTTGAGTCATGCCTATCTCTTAATGGATCACTAGGGAAGATAATTAGGGTTCTAAGGATACTTACACATGGATTCACACCCACACCAACTAATCTTATAGACATTGTAATGCCTCCATCCCCACATCCCTAATTGGGATTAGTGATGTGTTTTGATTTATATACTTAAACATAATCCATATAATTCCATCACTGGACCCCTTAAATTTTTTGGAGTTTCACCACAAACCTTTTAGTCTATATAAAAAGGGATTTGTGTCCTTATACCAAAAATATCCACCAAGATATGAAAATTTACTTAATTTAATATAAACCTCTTGGTTCCTGAAAATACATTGAGTTGAAATCATCCTACTGGTTTCAAAATATTCATTGAGTCGAGATGATTGTATTTGTTTATTAAAATAACTATAGTCAATATCCATCTCTTGATTTCCCAAAATACCTTAAGTTGATTTTCCTCTATTGGATTCCTTATTTTTTTGAGTTAATATCCGCCTTTTGGATTTCTAAAATAGCTTATGATGAGATATTTTTGCAAGTTTTCTAAAATTCATTGTGTTAATGTCATACTATTAGATTATTATAATTCCTTGAACAAAGATAATTCTATTAGATTTATAAATTTTGTGAGTTAATATCTTCTTCGTTGATTCCTAATATACTTTGAGTTGAGATAATTAACTATGTTTCAAAGAATTCCTTGATTTTTGATACTCATCTTTGTATCTAAAATTACATAAGTCATAATCACCTTCTAAGTTCCCGAAAATTCCTCCACCTAAGTAATAAATCATGTAAAATAATAAAGGGATTCTCAGGAATAAGCCCCACACCAAAATATTTCTTAGTATCCCAAATCTAAACTACTCAGAAATAGTCCTATTCACATGACCTTAAAATGAACACCATTAGTCATGGATTCATTACTTTAAAGGGTAACACATTGGTCATTATCACATGAACATAAAGGGTATTTCAGGACTCATTATAAATAACTAAACTATATTTGTTTTGATTCAATTCATTTGGATGTATAAGAACCCCATTTCATATGAACAATACCTCCATCAAAACACTTTATGCCTCCCTGGAAGGATTTAAATAATATATTTCACTTTTATTTCTATCTAAAAATAATAAATAAAACCTTAGTATGAAATGCGAGATAGAAGAATTTCTTCTTATTGTGGTCATCTCAATGCATTAGTCTCAGTAAATCACTTTCACTTAAGGGTAAGTCATATTGTTTTTAAAAAGGATTTTATAAACATGAATTAAATCTAAAGTAGAGTCTTAAACCAAATGATAAAATCCTCTATGGTTTGAAAAAACTTCTCAAATCCTAGAGTTTGACATGTCATTCCCTAATCATAATTAATTAAAATTAATTGCTTTCCTCTTTTGGAAAAAAATCTCATGATGAAACAAATATAGTATAATCGAAAATGTTGAGGCTAGTAGCATGTGGTGGTGGTTGGGTATTTATAATAAGATATATATACATATAAAGGATAAATAGCGGATGAATATGAAAAAATCACTAACTATAACCACAATACTTTTGTATAGGTTAAAGGAGGGTAAGATAAGTGACTCAAACTACAATGTTATAAGGGATATCTTATATGTTAAGGATCCACCACAAATTTATAATTAGGATAATGATGTTGTTTTATAAATTCTAGGTAGAATTTTTTGTCAAGACTAGAATGAGGTTTGAGTTTATGTGGTATTCACATGTCTCAAAATGGGAGGTACACTCTGGGGTGATTAAAAACTACCATGGAATCCATTGATAGTTTTTCTGGATTTGGATGAAGAGAGATATAGCATGTGTATATCATGATACCTCACCAATCAGCATGTGAAGGATGATATTATGAGATATTATAGTATTATTCAACCATTATCCATACCTACTTGGAAATTTATTGAGGTCACCATGGACTTCGTGATTGATTTTCAAAGTCACCCCGTGGTAGTGAAAAATTGTTGCTCTGAATGTCCCAATTGACCAAATTTCTACAATGAGAGAGTTCAGGTAAATCGGTGGAGTACATTTTCTAAAAAAATACTTCATTGAAATAAACATATATATATTTAGTTAAGACATGGTCATCTTCAATAGAATAAAAATATACTCACTATAATCATATTAATTTAATAAATAGATAGACCTAAAAATGTTTTTATAATGGAAAAAATAATGTTTGAGACTATTTCTTCTTGCATACGATTATTATCGCAATATATAGAATTTTCACTAATATCCAATTATCAATACAACTGGTTAAGAAATTTTTTATCTTGAGACCATTATTCCCAATAATACATTTCCTCCCATATGTTCCACTATCTCTCGATAGGTACAATGACAAACAACATCACTATATGGGAGAGATGGTATTTTGAGGAAAGGTTTCATCAACAATAGTTGTGAGATCCCATCCTTGAATCTTTCATGAAAATATTTTAGAACCACTACTCACCATCATCAAGAAAAATAATTTCCAAATCTACTTTGGGAATAAACACTAATTTATCTAGACTCTAAAAAACACAGTACATGTTACACACTTTTTGGATCTACTTCTTCATTTTATTTCATACACATAAATAGTGTGTCAAGAAAAACAATATCTATTAAACTTTATAGACTCTTTACTATATCCTAGATATCTTTTCTTAACTTCAATGAAAGAAATGGTATATATGGTTTCTAGAGTTTACACTTTTTTAGATTTAGGATAAATCATATTTTTATATCTACTCTACACAGTCTTGTCCACAAACCATGCTATGTACAATATTTAGATCATGTTTTATTCTTCCACCTCTATAAAAGTTCAATATCCTTGATGCTTCCATGGGGAAATTTTATCACGCTTCGATAAAGAATTTTTTATATACAACTGGATCATTAATTTCACATGTAACTTTCATATACCTAAATTTGTATATTATAATATATCTAAATAATTTCAACAAAAGGAAATATGATCGTTAAGACACTTCTTAGATACATAATACCCATGAAAATATCACTAAATAAATAACAGTATCATCCTCACACATTCTCATGAATAATTAAAAAAATAATCATCTATTAGTTTTAATAGATAAATAAACAAAGATACACAGTAGTTAGACATCTTCATGATTCAACTTGATCATCCACATTTTTTCATTTATCTCTACCCAGATATCAATAAAACATAAAACTTGGTTTCCACAAGTTTTTATAATAACACAGCCTTAAACATTACATAATCATTAGTTTTTAGTCAAGGATTCATTTTCATGCATCTCTGAAGAACGATTAGGTTTAGAGTTTTAGAGAATTAGTTCATCACCCATAAAAAAACAATATTACATCCCAAATTTGACATAACCATTTAGTATCATTTTTTTACACAAAATAATTAGTATATAAAAATCCCAATTTTCAAGACATATCTTCAAAATTTTTATCTTCACCTCATCATTTCCCCTACACATCCTCAAAACCCTACGAAAATCACTCTAAAAAATTATATGAGCACAAAAATATATGTAAGGTATGTAAAAATAATGAAATAAACCATTATTCCATGAAGGATAAATAATATTCATTTTAAAAAATATATATTGGGTTAAATATAAACAATTTCATATCCATGAAATCAACTTCTCTACCCAAAGTTTTTCATAAATTGTTTCACATGAAATCAAAAATGAAAAATTAAACTCAAATTGGTTTATTTTATAATCATAAAAATATAAATAAATTTTTTTCATAAAGTTTTGATTTTATACCCTATTAATTTGTAAGTATTTTACATTAAAAATAGGTCATTCTTATCTTTCTAAAATCACTATATTTCAATAAAACAATCATAAAAAACATAGATAAACCAAATTGGTAACTATGGTCATAATATGACTCTTACATATAGAATAACCTTCATGGTTAATTGTTGAATAACCTTCACTGTTACACATGGAATAACTATCACTCTTAGACTTGGATCAATTTTCACAGTTACACTTGAATTAGCCCTCATGGTCAATGTCTAAACATAAATCATACCCAATTAATTATAAGGATATCGCAAACCCACCTATCCTTATTCTTTAACAGAACCAACCATCATCATAAAAAATTCCCAAAATCTATAGCATAATAATAACACATAAATGCTATAATTTTTCAATATTACACTCATAAAAATATTATATACACCCTTAATAAAACATTTCTAGTCATTAAAATATACATTGTATTTAAAACACTTTTTTAAAATTCATAGGATATAGAAAAATTTATTTTTTATTTAAAATTAAATTTTATTAAGTAGTTCAAATTTAGAATAATTTTTATCATGATGTGGAATGTCATTGTTGTCGTATATGTTAAAATAAACCATTACTTTTTACATTTTTAATAAAACTCAAAACATTCCGTATTAAATATGTAATAAGATTCCTTTTTAAAAAAATGAAATAATGTAAAAAAGAGACATAAATATTCAACTATAATTCATTTATGTCTATAAAAATAGAACCATAAAATAATTCTAAAAATATGAACATCGATGAAAAAGAGTTTTAAGGGAAACTTTAAAAGAGGATGGTTTTAATGAAATCCACTTACATTGAGTCTAAATCATAACGTGCCTTCCTTATCATAAAAAACATTTGTTAATTATTTACATAATTAATAACCACTTTCAGTTTTATTACTCATTTTTACCATTTTATAATAAATTACATAAACATATAATTTCACATATGATGTTTTGGCGATATTCATCTTGTATATTCAAGATGTCTTTGGTAGGTTGACTATAGTAAATGAGTCCATTATTACATATTCTCAAGAATATTAATCATGTCATAATTATAATTTATATATATCAATCATACTTTAAAAACCAATCATGAATGGTGGTGTCATAAAATTAACTACATTATAATCATGGATATGGTAGGTCGTATGTTCATATGAATAACACTTCCATTATTCAACGATCATTATGGAATGAATATATGATTTATTTAAACTTTTTATAATGATAATAATATCATAAATATCATTTTTTTAAAAAATACTTATATATATCATTCATGTGATGTGGTGATGAAAAATGAATCACATCACTTCATGGTGGTAGTAGTCCACACATATGCCCATATGACTTTATTGTTTTATAGTGAATGAAAAGGTAAAAAATTAAATTATATATTATATTTTATAATTATAAATATTTCAGGATCATGATATATATACAATATATACATCATCAAATCCATACATAACAATAGGTGATGTAAAATGAATTACATTAATTTGTGCGGTGGTAGTCCTCCTTAAACAAAAACGATGGTTTTGTTTCCCATTTAATGAATATTGAAATGAATATAGGTTATTATATTAAGAAAATAAAATATAAGTATATCGAAAATAATTTTTTTTATTATTTCATCATGATTTATGAATTTTTTAATGTGGAAGAAGAAGAAATAAAATGAAAACACTTGATTAATAACTCTACCTCTTCATCAAACACCTTCTTAATATTTAAACCAAAAGTATACAAGTATGATTAAATATTATAAATTATTCAAGGATGTGTGGAGAGATTTATTGAATGGATTTTTCCAAGGATATTATTAACCAAAATGATTTTTAGGTGTGAATAAAATAGGAGAGGAGGTTCCCTTTTATAAGTGAGGGGAGGGGCACTCATGGAATTTTTAAAAGGTATTAATTTAAAATAAATTAATTTTCATATTAAATATATCAAAATTTAGTATATTCAATTATAAGATGATTTAATATCGAAATACTCTCATTTGATAAAAATTAGACAAGATTAGGTGATGTTTTCACAAATATCTTTTTCCTTTAACCAATTTAAACCATTATTAAATTACTATGGTATTAAAGTGTTTACACTTTAGGGGTAACGATAGTTTATATAAATAAAATAATCAACCATAGATGGCCCATGGTTGATGTTTTCAACTATATCCCATTTAATTATTTAACAATTATATTTTTAGTTATTTTAAAAAACTGAATATATCATTATTTATTATAAAATATCAAAAAATGTTTTTGACACTATTCATCAAATTTAAATTAAAAGAAAATAATATGAATATGAAATTGGATTTTATAAATATAAAACTACCCTATAATTAAATATGTTTCCTAAAAATTTTGTAGAAAACAATATTTCATTAAAATTACATTACTTGTAATGTTTTTAAACTCATTTATTTTATTTTCCTTTGAATTAAATATATACTATGTCAGCATTACGGGTGAATTTTAGGGAATTATATAATTTATAAATATTATAAAAAAAATTAAAATCTTTAAATTAAGTTAATTTTCCTCAAAATGACTTTAAAGATCCTTTAACAACTATTTTTTGCTTTGTAAACACATAATTGAAATTCAAAATCTAGAGGGTGAGATTTTTCCTTTTTCTTTAAATGAATTATTATAATGGTAAAAATCAAGGAAATATGGGAAAAGGTTAAATATTTGAATACTTGATGATTATGGAAAAAATATACTCATAAAACAAAATTAGGCAAAGTGATAGGGTTTCATTTTAGTCTTTAAGAAAAAACATTTACCTATATTAACCCATTTAACATGTATCGCGAAAAATAATATTTACTATGATTATTATTAATAATGAAGACATTTTATTATGAAATTATTATATAATATCAATTTCCCTGATTCTAAATATGGAATCAATTTTATCAAATTATGTATGTATAAGTGGTAAAAAATTCATTTTATAATTATCCCATAAAGCACGATGAAAAATGATTTTTTTCCGAAAAAAATATCAAACTAAGTATAATAGAATTTTAATACCAGGATAATATATAATGTTTATACATATGTAATTAATTATATTATTTCCAACTAAATGTGTCTAAAATTAATTTATGATGTAATTGAAAATATTATGGTTATTTTTCAATAAACATGTATAGTAGTTTTAAAAAAATATGTATTTTCAATATTTTCTGAAAAATAAATATTAAAAAAAAAATACCAATAACACATCCTAGGATAATTTTCAGACATTGAGTTCAAAAATTAATATCTGTTTTTAAAATTAAAATTCTATAATTTGAAAATAAATATTTAAAATATAAGCGTATAATGCATGAAAACCCAAATAGGTTAGAAATAATGCCTTTTCGTTTTTTACTGCTAATTACCAAATATATTTAGAATGGAATAAATCTATAAAATCTAATTAATGAATCATTGAATATAATGTATCTAAATAATACCTGGGTTTATAAATTCACCCCCACTCTTTTTTTGTCCTCAAAATTTTATTCACTTATTAAACAAGTGGGGATATCTTTCCCTCATAGGATTTTTAGATTCTCATGTTTATTGTTCAACCATATGGGTTTTTTCCAAAAAAAACATAACCTAATGAATAAATTTATTCCAAAACACCTACTCTCTGAGTTCAATAATATGACCTTGTTCTTACCCATATGAAACATTTTCATCCAATTGAGATACTTGAGGGATTATAACATGGGATGATTCTGTAAGATATTTTTTTAACATTGAAACCATAAATAAGTTGTGTACCTAAGATAAAAATAGAGGAAATGCCACTCAATAGGAAAGTACATCACCATTCTATAGGATTATATAAAATCGTATAAACCATGTAATTAGCTTCCCCTTTTTACCCAAACGAATAAAACTATTCCATATATATACTTTAGGAAAACATGATCAATTACCTCAAAAGAAAGATCTTTCATCCTACCATGTATATAACTATTCTACCTCCTCTAACATATTGATGTGATGGATTTTTTCATGAAAACCTCTATCAATATCTTTCTACTTTTAATGTAGTATAGTGTTGACCATAGGGGTGTCTCTCGAGGAGGTTGTAGGTTGAGTTTCAAAACAATCACATTTATTTTTTTTTTGTTTTTAAAATAAGATAAATTTTGGGATTTTATTTAATGTTTGATTATAAAATAAGAGTGTAAAATAAATTGCATGTAAATTCAATTGAAAGACTGTAAAAATTGGAAGAAAATAAATCGGGTATGAAATCAGATTTGAAAATAGTTGTTGCGGACTAGCATAAACCTCTCGGACGCTCCCTGCTTCCTTGTTTGAAAATATTTATCAATTAAATATCTAAATTCACCCATGAGGACCCCCAGGTGAACACTAAAATTTGATCATACACCACATTAAGACTATAATATGATTTTCCCACATATATAAGTGAGTCAATTACTTGACAACCTCTAATAAATAAAACCTAATTGGCACCACTATGTTCAATGGAAAAACCTATCCCAAGATGTATAAATAGTGAAATAAATTACTATACTTCATAGGTTGAACAACCAACCATGAGAATTTATTTAACATATATTTTACGAAATAATGAAACCACATTGATTCAAGAAATATGAGCTTAAGATAAATTCAAAAATAAATTACACAATGAGTTTACAAAGAAGAAGAGAGTCTCCATTGGGTGTCTCCATCCACAACTACTTTCTGCTTAGACACACATCACTCGTGTAGCCTCTGTCATCTCCATCATGGCATTTATGGATAAAATATTGATCAAGATTACAATTTCCACTACGGTGATGAAGGGTTCTGTATTGGGTGGTAGATGTTGGGAGGACCCCCTGTGTGTGTAGCTACTCCCTCTCAACCCCTAATTCCTACAAAAATCAGCCAATTGGTTCTATTTATATGAAAACCCATAACTCCCTCGGTTTGTGTCACATTTATTTATTTATGTGCATCGATTGGGTTACGGCGTGTAACTGGGTTACACATTGTGTAACCTCTCCGTGTCTTCTGGATCTGTGAAAATATATCATGTGAATCTCGCTTGAAAGATGAGTTCAATCATGACATGAAATGGGGAGTCGCATCATGTAACTCTATTTCACGGCGTGTACTACCTTCTGACATGTCTTGAATGGAAAATCCCATTTGAAAAGGTCAAGACATGTAAGGTCATTATACATTGTGTAATCATTCTACATCAGTTTCTAGATCCACTTCTGTTATCCATAATCCAATGTTTCACCACGAGTGCATCTTTCTCCGCAAAGTAGAGTTTACCTATAATCATGGGGTACATAATAAAATTAAAAATAGTTAAAATCCCAAAATTATGGAATTTTAACAGTATAACTCAAAATGTTCCATTATTATAAAAATGGTGCAATTCACATAAACTATCAAATTCATGGGGTTTAAATCACTAAATAAGGTATGAAAAATAGAGGAAATATTAGCTCTATTTTCCATCATCATATGTTTCTGAATATTCTTACACTTATCAACTATTTAATCTAAAAAATCAAGTAAAAAACATTATTTCTCTTATAACATTAAAAAACACTAGAGTATGACACTGATTTCTATATAATTCCTCAATAGGGACAATCTGTATACTCTAATGAAAACTGCTTTTATAAGAAAAATCAGCTAATAAGATATTTTGATCCCACATTCGGTGTAATCCAATGAAAAAGAATAAATAATTTATTCCATTGTCTGAATCATTCACTCAAAATATCAATCATATAGAGGATGAAAAGATGTATGGAAGTATAATTCAGTACCGAAAAACATATAAAGTCCTTTCCAAAAAACAAAAAGTGATCCTTAGAGAACATCTAGATACAATGGATAGGGTAAATACATGTAACACTACTATATCGTTAAGGTGTAATAAAGAACATTGATCTAAATACAATGTATCTCAAATGGAAAGGGAATATAAAAACATAGTTGTTCAATCAATTTTAACCCAAATCACCTTATTACATTGGGATTTACTTGGTAATACCACTACAAAATCCATCAACATATTTTACCATTTCCACTCTAGCACTAGAGATGGTTGTAGAATCACCTTTGGTAATTGTCATTCTAATTTAAAATATTGAAAATTCAAACATCTCATATTAATTTCATAAAAATCTCATTTAATTCTATCCCTATAGTAATACTCATGATGGTCTCTATACATCACATTGAAACCAAAATTAATAGAACATGTGGAATTATGAGATTCACTGAATATTTTTCTCGTAAGCTAGGAATCATTATAAGGGCCTGTGTTTTTCTGGACTACAGTGTTGATCAGAAATTGGAATTTTTTCTTTCAGATACTTGTGATGGGTAAAATTAACTTCAACCTTAGAATATTATCTTAGATATTTTTTTTCTAACTATTCCATTGGTGCTAGATTAGGTTATTTACCCGAGGAAAGGAGTTTGGGGGAAATCCATGCCATTTTAATTTTGGAAGAATTATTAATAATTAATATTTAATAAATTAAATATTAAATTATTCGTGTAGGTTCGTTAGTTATAACTTTTAAACAAGGAATTGAATTGAGATATTGTCTTTGTAGTTCAGTTCAGAATGGGGAGTTTAGCCTTGGCGAGGAATAAACTCGAGTCGGGTGTCAGGGTCGGCCCGAGCATCAGGGTGGACCCAGGCCCCTTTTCCTTCCTTTTTTTTATTATTTTTATTTCTTTTATTTTTTTTCCATTTCTTATTTCATCTTAATTCTTATGCATAATTACTGTGTGGCTCATCCTATTCTGTTCGATTGAGGGAGAAAATTGATTGGTGAAAAATAGAGAGAGAGAGAGAGATAGAGAGAGGAGGGGGAAGGAAAGAGAGGTACCGCTGGTGGACTATTAAATTATACCGAGCTTCGGCAGTTTATACCTGAATGTAGGAAATTTTAAATATTTTCTACAAAACCCCATTAAATTCATTATTTAAAAATTTTAGTCGTCTATTCTTCTTGCTAATGGCCCTCTAGAGGCCTGATCTATTGATTTTGTGGTTTAAATGGGGGGTTTTGGGTGATCTGGAGGGTATCTAATTGGTAAAACCTGATAAAACGATTTGTGGTTCTAGGGAACACACAATGTGTTATTCTCATTCGAGGAAGATGAAGTCTGAGGAGTACACGTCGTTTATAGTGGTCTAAATGCCGTGTAGTGGTACTCAACCATGTAGCCAAGTACCTGGCCTGGTAATCATGTGTAGGGGTACATGGCCATGTGGAGTACACGATCAGACCCCACATGGGTGACATGCCATGTAAAAGTAAATGGTTTGGCCAAGTATCTGGCCATGCTAATTTATGGACACTAGCGTATACCTCCTATAGGATACAGGCTGTGTACCCATTTTACAGGCTGTTTAACTCAGGATTGTACATTCTTAGGTCGGTGGTGGTACACACCCAGGTTGGGCTATATGATTACACACTGTCTACCCATGGGGACATGTTGTGTACTCCCTCTCATAACCCATTAAGGGTATTTTCTTATTTTTTGACCCGATGTTAGTTTGGGACATAAGAGTAGTCCATTCTAAGTACTTTTCCATGTAGATTGCGATGGTGGAAACCATGGAGTGTTATGAAGAATCCTAATAGATGTTTTATAGATTTTATCTAAATGGAGAGGTTTTTCCTCCAGTTGGTGAAACATGCATCTTCTGAGAGTAAAACCTATTCTATGGTGAGCCAAGGGCTATCTCACATGAACTATGCATTGATGACATCTCCCTTTCAAGGTGTTCCATTCTAGACTATGAGGCTGTAAGTCCAGTTTTCATCCAGTATTCCCTATAGATTCCTCTATATATTTTTCACTCTAATAGGATCCCTAGTTGGATGCCTCTACTTTATATGTTATTATGAGGATCCATAGTATAATTCATGTTCTTGGGTTTACCTTCAAGGATCCCAAGAGAGATGACTCTCAGCGATGACTTGAGGGTCCCAGTGGGAGTCCTGTTTCTTGATGGACCCTGAGTTGTATGCCAGGTTTGCATAGAGATGTTGTTCGGGTTTCACCATATAACCCACGATGAACTGGTAAGCCCACGAGGTTGTGGCTGTAGTGTTGTGTTGGGTATTTATGTCACCCTCACTCCTTTATTTAAAATTTCACTTATTTATTGCAGATAAAATGATGTTACCTGAGGTGCTTCCTAGTTGGTGGATTTTGAGCCTGATGTGAGGAGTCTTCCCTTTTGTTGGGATGCCTGGACGTTCTTCTCAGGATCCTCATTGCTTGTTGGGATGCCCAAACATACTTTCATAGTATTAGGCTTCTGAGCCATTTTATTTCTAATATTTTACAAGTATACCAAGAATTACTATTTGTGACTTTGACTTTGAGCCTATATGTATATATATATTGTGATATATAAATTGTTTTGATGTCCATAGGTGTTTCCTGAAATTTTTTTGTTGAGGCTTAAATGTTGATTTATAATCCTTGAGCGATACTTTGATTCCTGTAGTAGGAATGCATTGGTGTAATCATAGGCTGAATAATATTTTATGAGGATGATTATCCTCTCCTCAATATGGGAATGGTGACCCATGAATATTTGTAGATTACACACTCTCGAGTGGTGGGGATGATCATGATCTCTTTAGCATATGATCATAATGATTATGCTCTTCCAGATCAGTTATGAGACTTGATGGGTGTAGCATGTTGTCTCACTAGTGAGTTCTCTCTTTATACAAGAATAATGTCCCAATACTGATGGTATATTACAAACTCTAGGGTGGTGGGGATGATTCAGATCTTCTTGGCCAATGATCATAATGATTACAGTCTTCCTGATCAGTTACAAGACTCAAGGGGTGTAGCATGGTGTCTCACCGATGAATTCTCTCTTTACAGATCGCCTAATGGTTAGAACATAATGGATGATCTGAGTTCAAAATGTTTTGACCACCTAGGTACCGAGGCCTAGGGCTTAGACATTGGACTAGATTTACAAGCTTGAGTTTCCTAGTGACTAATTCAATGTCCTTTTACATGATTTACAGACATGATCCCTAGAATACTTCTTTATATGATTGACCATCGGTATACAATATCCTTATTTATATGATTTACTGTCGGTATACAGTATCTTTGTTAGTGATTGGAGGCGAGTATGTGTGAACCTAAGTGTAGGACAATAATACCCCCTTTGGTGACATAGATATCTCAGATATATAATTACAACATTGTCTGAAGCCGATACTTTTTGATGAGATTACAGACCCAAAGATCGAATTGATGGTACACAGATTGAGTGGCACTACGTCCTTCTCAATTCTCATGAACAAGATGTCCATGAATTCGGGATTATAGATCCAAGTATCGACTGTTGATGTGGTTTCATGTTGTTTGATTAACATACTCGTGAATATTCATATTTATGTATACATGTATAAGTATGGGATGACACATGTATATGTATTTAGATGTAGACATCCATGGTGGCACTTTCCTAGTTGAATGGGATTATAGAGCAGAGGTTCGACTATATTTTCACAGTGGGTTTTACTTCATTTTAGATATTCCTTAACTAAGATGAGTAGTTTAATTTTTCATAAACTTATGGCAACACATTTATAGTTTTCTTGTCAGGGAGGCCTACTGAGATTATTTCTCTCCCCTACATGTGAACCCCGATGTACATGTAGGCCTTATGAATTATTTTTAGGATGAGAACATGTTTCATAGTGGATAGGAAAGAGGCCCAGGGTTGTATGTTTGAGAGGAGATGCTCGTCTGGTTCTTATGATTGGGATGGTGTAGTGAAAATGTTTCTAGATACCACATACATGGTCTGATTCAGAGTTAGTAGTACATAACTGTACTTTTACTTTTAGCATATTTATTTCTTTTATACATGTATGGCCAGCCTAGTGGGTGACTAGTTTTGTATTGTGTTACATAATTATTCTTGATTTTACAACATCTCATTTATTTTTATAGAATGTTCTATCGTAATTGTTCACTACTTCCGTAAAATATTTACTTTCTATTGTGTATAATACTTATTTATTTCCATTTATTTTTACTCTGTTAAGAGGGTATAGTCTTCTTGCTATACCACCTTTACACCCTCACTACTAGTTGACAAACTCTTTCATATTGGGAGGTGCATGTGAGCCCTAGTGACCCACTTGCTCGGAGCACCTGTTTAGTGTCATCCGGGCCAGGATGTTACAAAGTGGTATTAGAGATGTTATTTTCATGGTATTTACTATTTGGTATATGGTAGGTAGGATTATTAGGAATGTTTTGGAACCTGTGATGGATATCATATTGGTGTGTTGAGAAAACTTTCTCTGGTAAGAAGTCCTTATTTCAAGGGGTTGGTATTGTTGTTCTGTTTTTCAATATTACATTTGTATGTGATTTTTTCCTTGACCAATGAACATGTTGTGTGGATGTTATGCTTTACCATGGATCTCTAGCTCTTGGGCACTGGTAAGAGGCCATGGATGGATTTTTACTCGTGGATGGAAATGTAAAGAGGCATCTCATGCATCATATTTGGCATATAGGATTCACGTCACATAGTCTTTCTAGTTTGTGATTTTACTTAATATATAAGAATATTTGGTTGGGCCTTCTAATGTATATATATTTCTTGTAATGGAAGATTGCGTGGATCAATGTTGAGGTATTTTTTTGAGATGATGAAGACTCAGTCCTCATGCACGAGAGGTGTAGTGACCTTGTAGGTTGATACGAAACATGATGCCTTTTTGTTAAACCCCTTATTGGGTGTTGTTTCATAGGTATGTGGTCATCTAGTCAGGTCACTAAGTACGATGCCGATGGATACCAAGACTTTTCATTTGAATTTTACCTCCTATGTTTATTACCACACAAATATTCCCAATGAGTGTTAGTTCAATATTTATTCTGTGTTGGTTGTGACCTATAGGGATAAGTTCCTTCTGAGGATTCTCAGAGAGGATCAGGGCCCTTTTAGGCCTCATTTTAAGTTTTTACCCTCATAAGTCATTGTGATCTTTACCTTATTTTTAGACGTTGGATATTTTGGGATAGGTGGATGGAACTTGTGACCTATTTTTGAGTCTTGTTCAGTTGGGACAAGTGGGAGACCTAGAGAACCTTGGTTTGAGTTAGAACATTATAGGTCTACGTTTTTTGGTTTTTGGGAAACTTATGTGACAGAGGTTTACCCATGTTTTCTAATGCCTTTTAAGTTAGTGATCTTGGTTGTATTATCATTTTGTGTTCAAATCATGGTGGTTCTCAAGTTTTGAATTTTAGGCATGTTGCTTCTTTCAAATTTTGACAAAATTCATTGGGTGCGTGTTTTTTGATTCTGGCTTTAAAGGGAAGGACTCTTCGAGTGACTTTCCTAGTCGTCCAGTGTTTCTTCTATTTCTAATATTGTTAAAGCTTGGGTAGATGCTCATGACTGGAATAACATCATGTGATGTGAGGAAATGGGGTAGATCGTGGAATAGGTGAGGTGCTTGATTTTGAAGTGGAGTTCCAAGGGAGGTTTTGGATGAATGAAACTAACATATGGTGTAACACAACCAACATAGACTTGTGATGGGTGACTCACTGGTGTATGAGTCGGGTGATAGAGGTACACACTAGATGCAGGTGGTATCATTGGAATATAATATAGCGAGTAGCCAAATGCAAGCCAAGTACTGATGTTTCAAGGCATGTCATGGGTTAAGATCCCAAAAGTCATGTTGGAATGTCCCTATGTGGTATAGGTGACATCATTAATTGAAACATGTATCATGAGACAGTTAGCCTGTTGGTGAATCTTGGTCAGGTTTTGACAAGAAGTGAGTGTGGATCAGAGGGAGATGTACATACCCTTGGTGAATTCTCAGTGCACTCATGTTAGAGATGACCATGCTATATCTTGATTCATCTTGACTATGGTAAGAGTGCTTCAACCCTACTTTGTGCTCTTTTTTCATTCTAAATGTTATCACCTGTTGAAGAAGGAACCTGTCAAGGTTGCGCTCGAGGAGTGGTATAAGGTAATCCTTATGCTAAGGAGTGTACCATTGACCATTTGAGGCGGTGAACCTCGTTTTGGGTTGATGATTGGCATTATCCATGAGCCGTTGTGCTCAGAGTTTGGGTTTGAGGTGACGATAAGGGTACTCATATGGTGGGGAGTAACATATTGGTCGAAATTGAATGCCGTCTATGTATAAGGTAGTTATTAATGATATGATACTATTAATTGGAATGTCTATAAATATTTCTTGTGTAGATGATTTGGTTGAGTGAATGGATTCTTGTCTTTTCACTAGGCTATACAGGGACAAGAAGCTTTATGGTTGGGAGTTTGTAAGCCCCCGTGTTTTTTCAGACTACATTTTTGAGGTGAAATTTTATTTTTTTTCTTTCAGATGATCATTAGGGGTAAAATTGAATTTTCCCCTAGAAAATGATCTCAGATAATTTTTCTGACCCCTTTATTGGTCCCAGAATAGGGTATTTACCCTAGGACTGGAGTTTTGTGGAAATATGAGGCATTCAAATTTTGGAGGAATAATTAGTATTTTATATCTAATAAATTAAATTTTAAATTGTTCTCACTGGTTTTTTCGGTCGAAACTCTTGAATGGAGCATCAAATTGAGATTCTGTCCCAACAGTTGAGTTTAGAATAGGGATTTTATCGTAGACAAGGCATAAACTTGAGTCAGGTGTTGGGGTCGGCCTGAGCCCATTTTCTTTTCTTTTTCTTTCCTTCTTTTTCATTATTTTTATTTTTTCCTTACTCTAATTTATTCTACCTTCTTGATAATTCATCTAATGTGGCTCCTCAAAATGTTGTTTGATCGAGGGTGAAAAGGTAGGGGAGAAAGAGATAGATAGAGAAGGGAATAGAGGTATCGTTGCAGATACCTTAACGCGCTGGATCAACATGTGATGATCATGGTCCGTCAAATCGACCCAAGCTTCTGCGGGTTCCACCCAAATGTAGCCTGTTTTAAATATTTACCACAAAACCCTTTAAATTCATTGTTTCATTTTATTTGTCCCCTATTATGCCTGCTAATGGCCCCTGGAGGCCTGATCTGTTGATTTGGGTGGTTTGAACAGGGGTTTCAAGCAATCTGAAGGGTTCTTATTCTAGAACACTCGATAACATATCATGTGGTTCTGGGGAACCTGTCATGTGTTCTTATATTTTGGGGAAGATGTAATTTTACAATAACACACCGTGTATAGGTGTTTACGTGCTGTGTATTGGTACTCGACCATGTAACTGAGTACCAAGCATGGAGAACCCATGTACATGGTCATGTGGAGTGCACGACTATACCCCGTGTAAAAGTACATAGTTTTTCCATGTATCCGGCCATGATGGCTGAGGGACACGAGCATTACACCATTTAGGTTACATGTCGTGTACCTGGGGCTTTTAAATTCCTAGGATGGTGGTGGTACATTCCCAGGTTGGGTTGCAGGGGTACATGCCATGTACCCATGGGGACACAACGTTTACTTCCCCCTTGTAACCCTTTGAGGGCCTATTCCTATTTTATTCCATGTTGTCAGTTTTGGATGTAATAGTAGTCCATTCTGAGTATTTTTTCACGTATATCATGATAGTGTAAACCATGGTGAGTTCTGAGGACTCCTAATAGATATCTGGGGGATCTTATCTGATAGAGATGTTCTTCATTTGTTTGATGAATCAAACAGCTTTTGAGAGTGAAACTAGTTTTGAGATGATCCATGGGATATCTATCATGATATATTCTTTGAGGAAGTCTCTCTTTCAAGGTGTTCCCTACTATTCTATGTGACCTTTAGACCAATTTTCATCAAGGATTCCCTACAGGTCTCCTCTACTTTTGATTAATCCTAGAGGATCCCAAATAGGATGCCACTACTTCTTGTGCTGTTCTAAGGATCCCGTGTTGGATTCCTATGCTTGTGTTTACCTTTGAAGATCCCAAGTAGGATGCCTCTTAGTACTAACTTGAGGGACCTAGTGTATTCCCTATTGCTTGACCGACCTTGAGTTGTGTGTCGGGTTTCGGTAGAGAAGGTGTTCAGGTGTCACCATAAAACCCATGCAGAACTGGTAATCCCATGGGGATATGGATGTAGTGCTAGGTTGGCCATTGGGGGCACCCTCAGTCCCTTGTTTATGCTTTCACTTGTTTATTTATGATGCAACAATGTTACTAGAGGTTCTTCCTAGATGGTGGATGTTGAGCCCGGTGTGATGCATCTTCCTTATATTGGGATACCTGAATGTTCTTCCCCAGATCCATATTTTATGTTCGGATGTCTAGAAGTTCATTCCTAGTATACGACATATGATCAATTTTATTTTTGTTATTTTACCAGTATAAATGAAGGTACTACCTAGAACTAGGCTATTGGGATTGGATATATATATATATATGTATTATTTTTATACATATATTTTTTGTGATTCCCAAAGGTGTTTCCTAGTATCTAGTTCTTGATCCTTACGTGTTTTTTATATTCCTTGAGTGATACTTGGATTCCTATTGTTGGAATGCCTTGGAGGACTCATAGGTTGGATGATATATGATGAGGATGGTCATTCTATCCTTGAATCGAGCATGTCAATCCAAGTCTCATGGTAGATTACACACTCATGAGTTTTGGGGATGATTATGATCTCCTTGGAAAATGATCATAATGATGAATCTCTTTCAGATTAGTTATGATACTCGAGGGGTGTATCGTGGTGTCTCACCGGTGAGTTCAATCTTTATACGAGCATGGATTCCCAAGACTCATGGTACATTACACACTTCCGAGTGTTGGGGATGATTATGATCTCCTCGTTATATGATCATAATGATTACGCTCTTCCCGATCACTTACAAGACTCTAGGGGTATAGCATGGCATCTCACTGATAAGTTTTCTCTTTACAGATCACCTAAATGTAATCCCCTTTGGGATTATATGAGTCCAAAATTTCATGACCACCTATAGAATGAGACTAAGGGCTCAGAAATTGGACTTGATTTACATGCCTGGGAATCTGGGCGAATAACTCAGTGGCCTTTTACAGGATGTCCGAATGTACTCCCTTAAATCCTTCTTTATAGTATTGACCATCAGTATATAATATACTTATTTATATGATTGACCATCGGTATAAGGTATAATTGTTAGTGATTTTAGGTGATTACTTGTGAAACCGGGTGTAGGATTATTCCCCCCTATGGTGACATAGTTTTCTCAGAGATATAACTCTGGAAAAAGGCGATGTTGTTACATGTTCACAGGATTACAGACCCAGAGATCGACTTGATGGTACACATCATGAGTGGAACAACATAGAAATTAATTCCCTTGCACATGATGTCCAAGTGATTGGGATTACGGACCCAAGGATCGACAATTAATGTGGTTTCATGTTTTTTGATTCACATAGTCATGAATATTCATATTTATGAAGATATGTATAGGTATGAGACTATACATGTATACATATATAGATATGGAAATACATTGTGGAACATTCCTAGTTGATTGTGGTTATAGAACTGACGTTTGATGTTGGTTTCACATTGGGTTTAACTTTCTTTTATTTGTGACTCAGCTTGGATGGGAAGTTTACTTTTTCATACAATTATATAAGCACATTTATAGGTTTCTTGTTGGGGTGGCCTACTAAAATTATTTCTCAACACTGCATGTTCACCCTGGTGTACATGTAGACTATATGCCAGCTTTTCAAGTCGATCATGTGTTTCATGGTGGATAGGGATGCGGCCTAGTGTTTCATGTTCGAGCAGAACTTCTCATGTGGTTCTTCTAATTGGGCTGGTGCCATTTGATAATGTATGGACACTGAGAATGTGGTCAGGCTCAAAGTTAGTAGTAGAGCCCTATACTAATACTTTCAGTTTCTTTTGTACTTTTTATCTATATAGTCATCATAGTGGGTGACCATTGTTTCATTTTATTTCACAGTTGGTCATGAATTTACATAATTTCATTTATTGTTATAACACGTTCTATTTTAGTTGTTTACTGCTTTAGAACTCTATTTACTCTCTAGTCTGTGTGATACTTAGTTACTTCTACTTTTTTCTCACTCTATTATGAGGGTATAGTCTCCCCACTATACCACCTTTACAGCCACATTGCTATTCAGAAGCCTCAAGCATATGGGGAGGTGTTCTTGAGCCCTAGTGACCCACCGGCTGGGAGCACTAGTTTAGTGGAATCTAGGTCATGACATTACAATCACAAAGAATAGATAATCATTTTCAAAATATGATAAAACATCATTCATCAACATTAATCTCTATAAATTTATCCTTCTTAAAATATTGAATATTTTATTATAAAACATGATCCTCCCACTAATTTTTTCTGTAATTATTTCAGACCAAGTTGATTTTACAAACCCTTAAAATAGAATATGTATGTTCTTAACTTACTAACATCATGAGAAACATTCAAAAAATCATTAACAAGAGGGACATGTTCTAAAGATAACATTGTTAATGTAGCATTATTTTTCAAACTCATTTCATAGACTACTTTATTTACCTGCATTGGATGTTAATGAATTGTGAAGTCATGATCCTTTATCAATTCCATCAATCTTCTCAAGCTCATGTTAAACTCTTTATGAGTGAAAACAAACTTCAACCATTTATTATTAGTATATATTTCAGTATTTAATCCATTCATATGATACCTATAATTTTTTAAATAAAAACACCAAACCATCTAATTCCAGATCATCTGTAGGAAATTTTAACTTATGATGTTTAAGTTGACGTAAAGAATAAGAAATTACATGGTCATTATTCTTTATAACACAAACAATTACCTTTAATAAAGCATCACTGTGGATGAAAAACTCACCATATCTAGATAGTAGTTCCAAAAATGGAGAATTCACTAATCTATTTTTCAATTCCATGAAATAGTCATCACATTATTTTTTAAAAATTAATTGAACTATTTTTTGAGCTAACATTGTAAGTGGGGTAGATAACCAATAAAATTTTTTAAAAAACATTCAGTAGTGTCTTTATAATTCAAGAAAAATATGAATTTGAGTAGAATTTTAGGCCTATACATTCATAAACAACATTAATTTTAGTGGTGTCAACTAATTTTTCATCTTTTTTATGATTTTTTAATAACTGAAATATTTTGAAACCAAAAATTATTTTTTTTAAATTTTCTATATTTTTTCTCAAGGTTTATAGAACAATACTTATATTTTTTATTGATCCTTATAGCTTATGGAATAAATAAATATATCATCAATAAAAGAATTTCTTTTCATAATATTCATGTAAGTATCTATTCATAAGATCCATAAATACAATTGGGTAATTTTTTAACCTAATGGGAATAACAAGAAACTCAAAGTGCTCATATCTTGTCTGATTTTATTATTTTAATACTCCTTCACCATTAGATTATGGTACACAAACCATTGGTCAAACTTTATAAAATAATGAGATCCTAGTAGTTGATCAAAAAAATCCTTTAATATGAGGAAATAAATTCTTATTCTTAATAACAATGTTATTAAAAGCTCTATAATTAATGAAAATAATCATGGAACCAACAGTTTTGGAAAAAAAATAATATTACCCCATAGGGATGTTTTAATATGAGTGAGACCTATATAAGGAAACTCCTACAATATCTTTTCCAATTAAATATGGTCATCTTGAGAAATTTTATTTGGGGGTTTTCAAATTGTCTTAGCATTAAAAACTAGGTCAATAATAAATTCAACTTCCCAATTAGGTATAAAAATTGGAAATATTTTAATAAAAACGTCGAGTTATTCATTTACTATTTTGACATCAATAATTTTTATAGTTACCATTTTTCAACTATATCTAAAATATAGATTTAATTTCAATCATTTAATAATTTCACTACATCATGTTATATTATAAATGTTATGAATTAATTCTTCAATACTAAATGAAATGATTTCTAAAAAACATTCTATAGAAATACAATATATATTAACATGGTAAACCGAGATCCAATCCTTACCCAAAATAACATCAAACACTATTAGGTGAAAGAAAATAGGGTTTTCAAGAAAATTATTTCAACAAATAACAATAAAAATATTGTTATAATTTTATTTTCCCTCAATAATTTTCACAGGTATTGTTAGCATAAGATTTTGATTCCTTTCATGAGGTGAAATTTATATTCTACCAGAAACTTTCTCTGAAATGAAATAATGTATTGACCCCAAATCAAACAAGAAAATTACATTTTTTAAATAAATAATAAATGGACATGTTACTACTAAAATTACTGGACCAACATCATCTGATGGAGTTAAAATTGATTTCACAACACCCTTTTTCTTATATTATAGCTACTTCCCATCATTCATTTTCTTCTTCGGAAACTCATTTTCATAATAACTAATATCACTATAGTTAAAACACTTTACTTCATGATTGTCAAAATTGGACATACCAATACCAATATCGTTTTCATTGAAATACCGAACCTTATTCCCCAACTAACCCCATTAAAAGTACTTCCCATATTTTTTAAGGCATTATGCTTGGTTATTTTTACCATAACTATCATAAAATGGAAGCTTAATTTCCCAAGGTTCATATTTATTTGAGAGTATCTTTCCCACTGATTAACACATGTAACATATTTTATTCTTATTGTCTTAGAATAATTGATCATCTGAAAACTCCATTTACACCTTCGTGGTACATTGATCAAGTTTTTAATTACATTTAAATTAATGGGAATCCAAATTCATTTGATATCTTGGATATAATATTAAGTGAAACTGATTAAAATTTTAATATCAAGATCCGACATAAAATTTGGTGTCTTCCATGCCAAATGGGTGAAGATTTATTCATATGTGGCCACTTAATCTTCTATATTTTTTTAATTCTAATATTTATTTTTAAATCCAATTTTGATAAATATTAAAGAAAAAATTTCAATCCAAATATTCTAAAATTCATCCCATTAAAAGGAATCAGTCTATTCTATTTCCCTAATATTCTGAACCATTATCTGAATTTGGTTATCTTCTCTTATGAAATGGTAAATAACAAATTTTATATATTGATGTTCCAAACAAACCATTACATTAAAAAAAATCTAGGGATTTAAATCAACCCTCATTTTTTACTCGGTCAGAAGATCCAACAAATACAGGAGGATCAAACCGCATAAAGTTAACCACTATAAACATATTTATATATGTTAGATTTGTTTGATCTATAACATGGATACCCCCACCATTTATATATTTTATCGGCAGATAAATCCCATTGATAAACTGATCAAATTCAATTCAAACCATTCTGTGTTTCTTATTTGGATGGATATTTCCCGCTTTGATCCCTCTTAGTATAACTTCCATATTTGTTCTCCCAAAAAACATTATGAAAAAATGTTGTTGAGATAAATAAATATGTAAATATTCAAATAATACATCATGATAACTATAGTTTAAAATATTATAAGGGTATTTACTTACATTATCCAAACAACTAAATTTACCAAAACATTTTCTCTGATACCAACTATAAGGACTAGGCCTTAAGCATTACATAGTCATGAGTTTTTAGTCAAGGATTAATTTTATTTAATTCAAAAAATATTTATATATTTTTATTTAATATAATCGGGTCATCACCCATGCAATGAAAAAAGTTTATCACAAAGTGAACACTTCCACATAGTATCCATTTTCCCCAAAAAATGTCAATTTTAATATTTAATAATTTCTTTCATGACATATAATCAAAATTTATATATTGACCTCATCCCTATCCTAAATCATCCTTAAAACCCTATAAAAACAATTTAAGACGTGGGATGATAAAAAAAATCCTAAATAAGGAATATTAAATGAAACAAAAAAACTAATAGTCCCTGAAAACTTATAAAAAATTTCCTTTTTAAAAATAAACATCAGATTCCAAATAAAATTTTCCTTACCCATTAAAAAAATATCTTCCCAACTATTTTTAAAAACAATTTCATAATAAATTATAAAGAAAAATAAAAAACATACTAGTTACATTGAAAATCAGGAAAATATTTTGAAAACTTTTTCACTATGTTATAATTTTCAATATTAAGAACCATCATATAAATTCCAATAAATATAGGATTATTTCATATCTTTTTTAAATCATAATATTTCCATATAAAACTAATAGAAAGAATAGATAAATCATATAGGTAACATGAGACCTCATGTTTCTCTTATATATTGAATAAAAGTTAGGATTATAAATGGAATAACCTTCATGAGTATAGATGGAATAGTAAACCCAGTTACATGTGGTTTAACAATCACAGTTAAACATGGAATAACACTCAAATTTGACATCCAAAGATAATTCAAACCCAGTTAATTATAGGGATCTCATAGACCCACCCATCCTAGGTATATAAAGGAACCACACATCATCATTAAAAATTCCCAAAAATCATTATATAATCATAACACATAAAATCATGATGTTTTCTACATTACCCTCATAAAAATATTATTTATGCCCTTAAAAACATTTCCAGATATTGATAAATCAATTCCATATTTTTTAAAATACAGAAAACAATGGAATATATGTTTTATCTTTTAAGAAAACAATAATAAATATAAATTAATTCAAATATCAAAAAATGGTTTCGATGTATGGAAAAGTATTTATCACCGTATATGTAACCATTGAACACTCCTTTTATTATTTGTGAATAAAGTAAAATAATTCCACATAAAATTTATAATAAGATTGATTTTGAATAATTTTGAAACAAACTTAAAATATTTATAACATTTCCATTACAATTCATTCGTTTCCTTATAAATACATCCAAAAAACAATTCTCAAAATATGGATACGGAAGGAAAATAGTTGGAGGGGAAACATTAAAAGACTTTGTTTTTAAAAAGGCCCTAACCATGAGTTCAAATCATTTTGTACATTAATTATCATCCATAATAAGGTACTTATGTTAATTATTTAATTTTTTAAGAACCATTTTTATTATACCTTTTACCATGTTATAATGAATTATTTAATCAATTAAGTTCATGTTAGATGTTTTGATGATATTTAGAACATATGTTCAAACTAACCTTGGTAAGTTGACTATGGATAATGAGGTCATTATTTCATCATATCCAGAATAATAATCATGAAATAATAATATTATATATATAAATTATCATTTTATAACAAACCATGAATTATTATAATGAAAAATGAACTACATTACAATCATTGAGATGGTATGTCATATGTACACATGATTAACATTCCCATTTTTCAATGATCATTATGGAAAGTAGTTATGTATAATTTTATCATTAATTAAATATCATTATATCATAAATAACATATAATTTATTTAAATATACTTATATATATCACACATGTGATGCGGTGACGAAATATGAATCTCATCGCTTCTTAGAGGCGCTAGTTCACACATACACACAAACAATGATATCATTTTCTAGTAAATGTAAATGATATATTATCTTTTTAGATTTATCAATATGTTAAAATGATATATATATACATATATATATAAACATTAAATTTATCATTAAATGAAGAAGTAAGAGGAGGTGATGGAAAAAAATTACATCGGTTCATGAGGCTGTAGTCCTCCGTATGCACTAACGATGGTTCCATTTAACATTTGATGGAAGTTGAGATGGATATTTGTTATTATATTAATATAATAAAAACATATTATATCTATGATACTAGTGTTATTATTTCATTATTATTGATATTTTTTGAAGGTGGTCGAATAATAATTAAAATAAAAATGGTTGATTAAAAACTACACCTCTTCTTTGGAAACCCAAATATAGTCTAAATCAAAAGATTTATTAGGATAGTTTTATAATAAATAATATTCCTATAGTATGTTGGATTGATATATTTAATATGACTAGGTAGTTATTGGTTGATCATAAATATTTTTGAGGTGTGAAGAAAAAGAGGATACGAAGTTACCTTTTATAAGTGAGGTGTGGGACACTCCTCGAATTTCATAAAATATTTAATTAATATAAAGTAATTTTAATATTAAAAAGGATAAAACATTATAATATTGAAATATAATTTTATTCTGTGTTGAAATACACTCATAAAATAAAAATTTATTATGTTTGGATGATGTTTTAAACATTAATTTTCTGCTTTAACCCGTTTTAACCACTTTTGACCATTATCATGGAATTAATATTATTAATCACTATGGGTGAAGAAGGATCCTATAAAAGTAAAAATTGCCTATATATGGAACATGTTTGATATAATAAACCATATATCTTTTTATTGGGTGAATATAACATTTTTATAAATTTGAAATTCTTTAAAAAAAATTATATATTAAAAAATATCATTAAAGTAAATTTTGAAATAATCATTTAATTTAACAATAAATTAACCAGAAAAAGATATAATTCTAATATATAACATTAAATATCACCTATAATACTATATTTATATTCAAAATTTGTACAACACAGTTTTTCAATCAAATTATATTACTTTTAATGTTTTTTAAATCGTTTATTTTATTTTCTATTTAAGTAAATATATATTGTGTCAATATTGCGTAGGAATTTATGTTAATTTTATAATTTATAAAAATTATAAATAATGTAACATCATGAAAATAATTTCATTATTCTAAAAAACATTATCAACATTCATTCATTTTTTTTCATCGTTGTGAATATATAATTGAAATTTAAAAGGAAAACGGTGATAATTTATCATTTTCTTTACTTAAGTTATCGTAAAGGTCATAATGATGGTTATATAATCAAATTATATATATTTTAATATTTTATTATTATTTATGAAATTTAATCATCCAATAAAATTAAGGAAAGTTTTTTGGTTACTTTTTAGTCTATGTCAAATTATTTTTACACTTAATGGTTTAATTTTACCTTCACCATGGTAACTAATATATACTACTATTAATACTCATAATGAACAAAAATTTAGATCACATTATTAAATAATATTAATTGTTATTATTTTAAAAATGGATGAGATTTTTCCAAATTCAACATCAATAAGTGGTTGAAATTCATCTTTTGTTTATCCCACAAAACACGATCAAAAAATAGATTTAAAAAATACCCTTTAAGTATAAAAGAATTGTTATACTAAGATCACATATCTTTTTGATTCAAATGTAATTAATTACATTGTTTATATATAAATTATATTTATATTAATTTATTATTAAAATAACACTATTACGGGTATTTTTAATGAAAATAAATGACAGTTTTACAAAAATTGATATTTTCCACTATTCACTAAAAAATCCATATTTTCAAAAACTTTCTCAAATACTTATATTAGGATAATTTTTGGATGATGATCTAAAAAACTAAATTTATCTTTTCAAATTTAAATTCAATAATTTTTAAATATATATATTTAATAAAACCACACAATGCATGAATGCCTAAATTTGTTTGAAAGAAATATTTTTCAGTTTTTACTGAGAAGTACCTAATATCCATATAAAGTTATTACTTTATAAAATATAATGAATGAATATACAAAAATTATTTATCATAACTTTTCATGTGTTTTTATAGTTTTCATTTTTTTCCAATGACTTGGGATGTGAAAGAAACACTTGAAACACAATTAAAATAAAAATCATAGCCTCTATAGAACTAAAACCATGAATAAACTCACCTATAATATTAGCATGATTATAATGTGATTTACGATCTGAAAAAAATAAAATTAACATCATAATTAAATTTTTATTATTCTTGAAAATAAAATAAATTCATTTAAGCATCATTGAGAACTCTATCATTTGGTCATAAAATTTCTAATTGAAATCATCATGATGTGGAGATCAAAAAATCTCAATGTTACATGACGAAAATTTTAAATGGGATAATATTATCATTTTATAACAACTCTTACATCTACTATTTTAGTTTCTCTATTATATTATAAATATAGAAACTCTATATTTATGTTCACAACACAATCAAATTATGATAATAATTTTTGCTTATAAAACACATTGATGTTTATAAAAATCCAATGATTCTTATGTAGACTCATAAATGATCATCAACATTATCATTCCTACAAATACAGATTCATGACTTTTTAACATTGATTGATGTTTATGTTGGTTAGATTTATGGTTATTCAAGGTATATCATGGTAATCCAGAAACTAGATCATTTGTATACAGTAACTAGAGTCATGTTTACATATTACAGACTTTTTCATCTTTCGATTTGAACAAAAAAACATCATAATTATTCATTTAAGTTCAGAACTACTTCAAATTAATATCATCACTTCTAAAATAATCATAGAAACACTTCATAAAAAAACGAAAAAAAACATAAAGCACATTCTTAGAGGAATCTAGTGATACTTTCAAATTGGGATGAAAACAAAAAACCTTGAAAAATTCCAAGGTGCACTTCAATATCCATGTTTAGAATTTTTTGGTAACCCTTTATAAAATATTTCTCAGCCTTATAATGTTCATCACTAATAAAAACTAAAACCACTCAAAAATAATTAAATCAATGTCCCAATTAAGTTATATTCACTTTGATATAATATCATAGGAAAATATCATTCTAAAAATGTCATGATGAAATAATAAACAAGATCATTGTTTCTGGATCCATAGTGATAAACTGGATTCATGGAAATCTCAATATCACATTGACTGTCACATGAAATAGATAATGTCTTCTTAACCTTAACTCTCATGTCAGTGAGTTTCAATGGAATATATATCATAGGAGTAAAACCATATGTGGATACAATGTAGATAACTTTAGTTATGCTTAATTACATACAACATTTATTCATGCTATGTGTGGCCACAAAATATCACCATGAAATAAGGTTCCGCCTATAGTGTAATTCTTATCAATACAACATAAATATTAATTATTATATGTAAAACCTTGAAAGGTAATGTATGAAGTGGATATGCACGGATATTAATTGATCAATATATTCTTGATGTACCTCAGAAATCTTTATGGATGATAACATGTGAGACTCTCTTTGATCACTTTTAAACCATGAACACAGTGTCACGGAAAAATAATTCCAGGTCTGGAAGATATTTTGTAGATAATGATTCCAATCTGTTTTATATAGCCCATTTGATTCACACCTGTTCTAGAGACATATTTTATCAACATTGTTCTTGTAGATATAGGAGTAGAAATATCCTTACATTCCTCTATTCTAAAACTATTTAATTTTTCTCTACAGTATTTTTCTTAGGATAGAAATATATTATCAGGCCGTTAAATGAATGCAAATCCGAAAAAAGGATTTCCCAACCAATATATACATATCCAAATGTCTCTTTATTTTCTCAACAATCATCAAAAAACTATTTTCTTTATCACCAATAAAATTATTTCATCTATATATACAATGACATAAGAGTCCATGTGATCAATTACTTTGAATAGAGACTACACAAAACGTTTCCTTTTGAAAAATTCATGCCTCTATGGAAACCATCCATCATGGAATAGAAGGTTAGAGGCATTTTTTTAACAAATATAATCTTTTATTAATCCTAATAACCATGATACCATCATTACCAAGATGAAAAACTTCATATTATACACTAAAAACCACTTCTTCAAGATCACCATTATGAAAAGTTTATTACACATCCATTTGATAAATATTATAATTACTATGATCTACTAATGACAAGAATATTCTAATGACATCAATTCTTTATGCTGGTGTAATTTTCACTTTATAGTCACCTCAATCTATTTATAATACATTGTTTAAAATATAATATATTATTTATTATGACTTCACCATTATTATTCATCTTATTTATGAAAACCCAACTTGGGACAATGATCTTATTGTTTGTATTAAATCATAGAATCTCTATGGTGGATATTTATTATCAATTTTATAACGTTCCTTATTAATAATTTTAACCCATTCTTCATGCTCAATTTCTTCATTAATCATTTTGTGGTATCTCTTTTGAAATTTGAGCAATATGGTGTTTTAACATAAACCTTATTTTTTTATAAAGAGGTTAGTTTTGTTAACCAATAATATTTTTTAATCAATATTTTTACATATCCATTGATTCCTATACCTCTAATATTTTACTTCTTATTCATTAATGGTCTCATATGAGTCAATATAAATCACAACATGCTCATTTCTTTCCTATTCCACAACCTTTTTTCATGAATATGTATGTTTATAACTCTATTGTATTCCAATTTACCCTAAAAAATTACACTTTTTTTACACAAATCTAATAAAATTTATATTTCAATAACAACCCATCATTTCATTATGTTTTATCCAGAATTTTTATAAAATACCATTGGATAGATATCCTACTAATGTCCCTACTTTAACTCTTTCATCAAACATTCATCGGGTATTACTCCTTATGTTCATGTAACAAGGAATTCCAAATAAATTGATGTATATGAGAATTTGTTTTTTGTAAAACTTCTCATATAAATCCTTTTTGAATGAGGTTTTATAAAATATCAATTTAGAATGTGCACTTTAGTTTATACAGATTCTCTCCAAAACAAGTATAAAATCTTGTTTTTAGGTTACACAGTTCTTCCCATGTCAATAATTCCCAGGTTTTCTCTCTCAGTCAAATAATTTTATTATGGATTTTATATTTTTATATATTTATTCATTAATACAAGATTTTATATATACCTCTCAAAATCATTTGATACATACTCCTTTCCATTATCAGACCTCAAATTCTTGATATAGACATCATGTTCTCTCTCATCTATTATTATAAAAATATTAACCATCTAAATATCCTCATATTTTGTCCTAATAAATATTACATTAGACATTTTGGTGTAATAATCATTTAATATAATGAAATAGATATAAACCATAGTTAAATTATTCATTATAGCACCACACACATCTTAAAATACAAGTTCCAATGGTCTTGGGGATTTATTAACCAAATTCATGTGTGACCCTTGAGTTGTATTCCATTTTAGGAATGTATAACATTTTGATACTCTACCCCTTTTTATCTTGTGTATATCTCTTACAAAATCATGTTTGGAAATATTTATTATGTTTCTCTATCTAATATGTTCAAGAATTTTATCCCATAAGTCAATCTCATCTTTTCCATTCATATATCATGAATTGGATGGGTCACAAACTTGAAACAATTTCCCCCATGTTCTTTCAAATATTATAGTGACTCTACATTATTTGAATCACTTGAAAATAAATTTTGTGAAACAACATCATTTCCTATTTCACACAGTTTTCAAGCACTAGGAAAATTGTTTTTTAGTCCTTACACATTTTTTGATTTGAGTCCTTTTGAATCAATCTCAAAAAATTCACGCCCTATTATTTTTAAGGAGATATCATTACCGAATGTAATTCCTCCTCTTTCAAAATTTTATATATATTTCATGATTTTAGGACACTATTTATGTGTAATGAATACCCTCTTTCAAGGATATATGTTACCCCTCTCTTTCTTGCTTCCAATGCCACTTCCAGTATGAATTATTTTTCATCATGACTATCTTTTTTGAATTCCTTCCCATTTTATTTAGATGGGAACTATATAATGAGATTTTTTATTCACTAAATATCACATTTCACTAGTTTCTAACATATGAAATATAACATTTTAAATCTATAAATTGGTTATGTGTAGGAAGACATGAGAAGATTTCATTCATAACATTCTTCATGGAAGACTCATTCTATTCTGCTTCAAATATTCTCCCCATTGATTCATTCCTTATCCATATAAGGAAATGTTTTAACATCATGTGTAATAATTTTGGAAAAAATACTTTAGAAAAAACAATGACCAATATCATTAAATATTCTATTAAATTTATAATGTTATTTAGAAAATTTCCTTTGATATTTTTGGATTTTTTATCCAGATATGGCATGATATTTCTTATAACTCAAGGCGGTTGACTTTTATTTCATTCTTAAATATTCACTAGATGTAAAAGATAATATTTAATATTGTTTTAATACCCATACTTATATATATTATTAAATAATACTTTCACTATTATGGAAAAAATATTCATCTTTTTGATGAGATTTAGTTATAGATTTAATCCAAATTGATGTACTAGAAATATCAACTGATATAGATAAATAAGTGTTGACAAACAATTGATGTATTTATTCCCCATTTTCAACTCATGTTGATCTATAATATATTTTTATTCTAAAAATTTCATTTTTTCATCTTTGAAAATGTCTTTCTATTTAAGACTATTCATGATCATTTCATAATATATAGCCTTGATGCTGAATTTCTTTTGTTAATAAATGTGTTTATTCTAGGTTATAAATTATTTTCAATTTTCATTGAGTTCCATCCCACTAACTTAATCAAGGTTTTAACTTCCTTCACCATCATGATATTTTTTTAGAAAAGGATTATAATTTAGGTTTGATAATATATTCTGTGCACGAGTCTTCACCAACTTCCATATCACTATTTGGGAAGGGTTCTAGGTCATCTAATTGAGCCATAATGTTTGTAACCATTTTAGGTGATTCATCTTCATATTGGTTTCTATAGGAGGATTATGAATCTCTTAATATCTCATCATACTTAGCCTCTTTAGTCATGAAAATATTTTATTTTTATCTCATATATATAAAATTTAATTATAGTGTTTTTCGCTAATTATATTTCTATTGTTATTCTTCTTGTTTATCAACATGACACTCATAAACATTAAACTTTCCAAAGATGACGACAAAGTGTCCAATTTCTCCAAAATTGAGGCATTTCATGAGAAATTTTCCCTTTTTTACTTGGATTTTTTTGAAATATTTAGTGACAAGTGACATGATTCTCTTGTTCTTATTATCTACATCGTCATCATTTTTAGACTCACCATAACATTGAAATTATTATTCATTTAGTTGTACCATTCCCAAAGCTTGAAAATCCACTACATCATTCATTTTCTTGTTAATGGAATGTGTATTTGTCATTTCTTAGGCAATGAGGATATTGTGAGGGATACATCATAATGTAATATATATATTTTCATCAAAATGAAGGTTACTTTTATCATTAAATTTTATGTTCTCACATATTTGAGTGTGTTGAAATAAAATTGCGGTTTCATGAATAAATTCAAGGTCCCGAGACATCAAAAATGTCAACATTAAATTTAACCAACTATGGAAGTTCAATCTATCGAATATAGGGAAACATTTACAATTCAAAAATTTCATATAATTTATCTTTCTATATATTGATAGAGTCTAATAGTGGAGCCGTCTACAACCATGCCCCTCAAAACTCCCAGTTGACTGAATGAATACACTATGATGGGTGTGGTAAATCTAAGTAGATCCCTTTTTACAATTTCCTTCCTTCAAATAAACATATGAGGCCAATTATGACATGGACCTCTCAACTATATTAATCATAGACTCAACAGAATGATACGATAGTAATAAAGATAATGGAACATAACTATTTTTACTAGGTCCATCAATATTGTGTGAGACTACTTCATACTGTAGCCAATATTTGTCCCATACTATAGATTTTACACTAAAATATTCTTATCAATACAATTTTTTTGGTAAATTATTGTTGTAATTCCATGAATCATTGCTACATGATACATCTCACAGGTTCTAAGGTCTGACAATTGTTATAATGACATTCCACACCACCAGATGAGATATATATTCTCTTAAGTGCATTTTTCATTATTAACGATAGTGAGATCCTCTATTTCAAACCATCATGGTAATATTCAGGAAACAAAAATCACATATTTTCTAAATTTCCAATCCAAAATCTACACGATTAATAGATATTGAAGGCCCCTTAATTCTCAACACGCTGCATACAATACCCTATGAAGATGTTCTTCTACTTATTATTTTCTCAAACTATTAACTGTAATATTAGAAAAAGAATATCCTAAAAAATCTATAACCTCTTTTCCAAAAACTCATTTTATTCTTTTCTGAACTATAAAATATTAGGTATATATACTTTTCATAGCTCATTATGCCTATGATTTAGGCACATCTTTTTTCTATCATATCTACTTAATACTCATATATGTTATGCTATGTGTAGTAGTGAGTTCATGTGTTATTATTCGGCCTCTCTCAAAAGTTCATCATCCTTGATGCTTACATGCTATATTTTTATCTCTCTTTGATAAATCGCTTTTCTTGTACATCCAAATAAATAAATATTTATTTTCATTCACATACCAGAATTGGAAGATTATATGATGTCTCGAGCCTATAAAAATGAAATTGTGAATTAAAATCCACTTTTTAAACCAAGATTACCATGAAAATATAAATCACATGAAAAGAGGGCTAGCCTCTCATTCTCTCATGAAGCCTTCAGAAAACACCCATCTCTTCATCTCAATAGATAATAAATCTAGAATATATATAATCTCCATCTGTTCCTCCATCAACTAGTGAAACTTTTTATTTTTCATTCATCTCAAAAAATTTGAATGAAAGACTCAGACCCTTTGTTTCCAAATTTTTTATGTTGGTATACCAATTTCTGATGTGAAGACAAGACTTTTTGAAAATCTAGACTAAAAATCAAAGCCTCTTAAAAACATATAAAATAAAAATAGTCATCTATGATAATAGATTGATTATAATATTATTTCAGATTCAATGAAAAACAACAAAAATTCCCACATACATCTACATTATTCTAAAAAACCAAATAAATTCATTTTAATTTCATTACAATTTACCACATTATATTTTATAATAGAATTTTTTTATCTTTATGTTCTCCATACAGATAATTTTAATTTCATATTTCTTAAATCAAAATTTTAAAAGTGATACATTAATTATTTAATAATTGCTCTTCCATCAATTTTTTTTATTTTTACTTCACAAATTAAATTAAAATACTCCATTTTTTAATTTATAAAACTCCCACATTTTTCTAGAATTTTAATCTTATGCAGCAAATATATTTTTTTTGTCAAATACAATGATTTTTAGGAAGACTCTCAAATGATTATTATGAGGATCTTTCCTACATAAATAGATTCATTCTTAATTAGCCTAGATTAATGGTTACATAGGATATCATAGAGGATATAAAAGGATCATGATGGTTACAGAGACACTATATCATACTTAGGAGACCAGAAGAATAATTCTTATGCACAAAGGTCCATTTCTCTTCATGAAATCATAAATTAAAGAATTATTTATTTAATGATAGAAACAATTCAATTTAATCTCAATCATTATCAAACCATCTAAAAAAATCTTTAATAAAATACAAACACATCATGTTCTACAATATTATCTTCTAATGATTCATCCATGATGGGTTGACAATAGAAAAAATCTCCAATTATTCATAGGAGAACATTAGGCTCATTAAAAATTATTTAACTATGAATTCACATTTTTTCAATAATATTAACCTATTAGATTTAAGAATTATTAAGTCATATGTATGTGGGAAGGTATTATTACCTATATTGTTAATTAGTATCATGTCTGATCATAATGTGAGTTACACATCCCATTTCTATAAAGGGATATAGTTAGAATTGTGTATTGAACTGAAGCATAAAAAAGTGTATCATTTTCAAAATGAAGGTCAATTTTATAATTTTTTTGAGAAATTTTTTTGACCATGTGTCATAGAATTTAGAGGATGTTAGAAGAGTCATATTTTATTAATAGTGTTCACTTATAAGAACAGTTATCACAGTTTGTTTTAGATGGAACCCATGAAGGAACATTATGGTAGGATAATATAATATTATTTATAATAATTTGAGATGGTGGGGATATTTTATTTCATCATTCTCATACATCATACCATAGAGGATTTTTAGGTTATTTGTAGGTGTATAATGACTACTTTGAGAGAGAAATGAAATGATTTAAAAATTAGTGATGATAACTTCTACAGTTCAATATAAATGATTGTGTCTTTTTGAGAGCTCCTCCTTATTTAAGACACTCATGGTTACTAATATAAGGGATATTAAAATTACAATTCATGGTTCTATTAAATTATTTTTATATAAAAAGTGGGTTTTAAAGGATATTGGAGGGAGTTGCGAAGACCTCAATTAAGAATTGGTCAATATATAATGGAATATTATACAAATGTTTGGAGAACTCTTGAAAAATTATTTTTTCTAATATAGTAGTATTTAAATAAAATTTATATTGGGAGCCTTATATGAATAAAATTTTAATATAACTATTTATGAGTTTCACATATATAATAATGTTAAATTTATTGTCAATATAATCAAGGATTAATGTAAGATTCATTATAAATAATGAGGTTTATAATGAATAATGAATTTTTTAGAAAGAGAAAACTATGACATGCAGATTAGAATATATGTCATGGATTTTTTTAATGAAAAATGGCATGTGATGTTCTTCAGAAAAATGTTCATTTATTTTTTCATGAGATTATATTGGCCTTTTGGGAGGACATGAGATGGTGAACCATGTTGTGGTTTATTCCACTATGTCCTTTTTTATGGTGAATATAAATTTGGTTCAAGTGGTTGTTTTTCTAATATAATTGATATTGGAATTAAAAATACATCATAGGAAGATAAAAAATCATTTTTTAATCACCATTTTATAGTCTAAATAAAATTGTAGCTTTGGATATCTACGATTTAAGAAATATTACATAGATACCATTCCAAAGAAAATAATTTTATTATTGATGGATCACTTATTTTGTGCTAGGGAAGATAGTTAAAGTGGGTATATGAACACATAGTAGATGTATTCAAAGATTTATACAATAGTGGAAAACTAGACACTAATATTTTAGAATGATAGAGATTTTATTTCAATTTTTATTAATAATTATTTTACCAGGTACAACATGTTATAGTAGGCCTCGAGACACTATGGTTTTTTTCTATAATTAATTAATCTGATGAATAACATTAACATTAATAATAAAACATTGAGATAGTTATCTAAACATTCCTATGAGAATATATAGATAAACATTATATCTTTTAGGTGATTAATGAGAGTGAACCCGTGATTAATCATCAATGGAAGTTCAAGAGTATTAGTTAATATTGATTGATATTTTTAACATGATTTTATTCAGTTAATTTATTGGAGTTCATAAATATATCCTTGATATATATATATATATATATCCTATAATCATTATTTATAATAATATAAGTATTTCTAAAGTGGGATCAGAATCAATAATAAATATAGATATAAGCACTCAAAAAATAGAATTAGTTCGCCTTATGAAAATATTTGGTTTCATGTTTTGTATTTATCTCACTCTATATATATATCCATAAAATATTAGAGTTTTTATAGTCATACAAGCTAATTGCAATGAGAGTTGTTGTTATACATGGAAGGAAAATGTTTTGGTCACATTGATTCAATCCATGCCCAACTCATTATTTCTCAGTATGTTTTACATGGCCACATAATTTGGTATTAAAGAATAGTTTTTTATTAAAGATATTGGTTATTTTATTTATTGATTATATCTTATGATATAGAATTTTATTGAGTGTATTAATTTTATATATAAATATTTTATTATCAGTTTTAAAGGAAACATTTTCATTTTTTAATAGTGACGATGGTTCTATATATTTTATCCCTTAGATTGGTAATTCTTGAAATAAAAAATATTGGTGTAAACATAACAATATAGTCTTGTATTTAGTCTAATATAAATGAAGAATGTTAAAAATAATGCGAGATCATAATTTTTCTTACTCTCATAACTCTCTGATAAAGAGTTGACATGAGTTATGGGTTCCGAAATAGTAAATTCCAGATAAATAAAGCATCATGAAATTCATGAATGATATAAAAATGTCAGATTCATGAAAAGAAACACTTAATAAACAAATTAAGGATTTTTATATGGTTTAAATTTCATCACAATATTATTTATTTATAAAAGTGAAAACGTTATTAACTATATATAAAGTTATAGGGAATTTATTGAAGACTCATCCATTGTGAAACGATTGATTAAAATTTTACCATAATATTTTTATGCCAAAATATTAGTATCATTTGGTCAAGACATAGATGAGATTATTATTTACAAGTAAAAATTTTATCATGATAACCTATGAGATAATGAGGTTTATCCTTAAATAATAATTAAAATGAAAATGAGATGACATTTAAAATCATCAAACACTAAATTATTATTATATCTAAAATACGTCATGATGAGAAGGCATAATCTAAAGATGATTCTATAAAAATAAATAACTTTATATAACTTTCTTATAAAGGTATGAAAAAAGTAAAAAGATAATTAAAAGGGAAATTACCTTTTCAGATTTTTAATTATAGTAAAATTAGACACATTTTTGTTAGTGTCCTTAATAACACTCAAATATATAAAGAAGATAACCCACTAAAAACATCATTAAAGATAAGAAACACAGAAAGTTATAAAAAAGTATCATTTCTTAATATAATGGGAATTGAAAATATATAAAATGAAAAACAATACCTTTAAAACATTAGAGTATATCATGGTATAAATATTGTGAAAAGTGAGGGAAGGATTTAATGAATGAAGGGGATCATGCTTTTATGAATCGATCGATGTTTCTTATGATTCCTCTACTGCTGAAAAACGATGTAGAGAAGAGGAAATTTCATAAGAAAATGAAGATAATGATAAATTAAATTATTTCAAATTAATAATTGAAATATTGTTTTTCCTTAATGAAAAATATGAAATAAAAATTCAATAATCACTATTTGAAAATGAATAATAATTTAATCAAGAAGTCCCATGATACATCAAATTTTAAAAAAAACTTCTAATAATGAGGGTTTATTTTCTACTATGATTTTTTATTTCATTACCAGTACAAAATATATGGAAAATATTTTCATGATTGATAAATATAATTTTCTGAAAATGAATAAGGAAATTAAATCCATTAAATAAAAATTATTGAATATTGAAAACAACATAATGTAATTTCAATAGGAGTGTCACAACTTTTTTAATGAGGATGGCGAATCATATAAAGAAATTTATAATTATATTAAAGTCATAGAGAAACCTTGTTATTATTCAAATAAAAATAAAACATTCATTTTATACACCTGAAAGTGTAAAAACACCTATGGTAGTAATAAAAATAAGAGAATTTAGTGAAAAAATATCATACTCATATCTCTTATATTGTTTTAATGATTACAAACACTCATTTAAAGACATGTGATGATCATGCTGAAGGATTAGAAGTGTATTATTAATGTTTCATTATCACATAATAATTTTAGAAAATAATTAGAATGAATTATATTAAATATGGATGCAACCTCTTGATGGTGGAGAAGTACCAGCTACATCATCTCACCGGTTCCATGGGTGTAGTACCTTAGAATCAGTAAGAGTTCACTAGGCATTCAATGGTATTTCTATAATTCCGCATTTCTACTAGAAGGCCATCGACTAGCCGCTCTTCGGTAGAAGTTATTCAATATAGATTTTCTAAAAGCTCATAGCTTCAAGAGACCCAAAGAACTATTGGTGAGATTTCCTAGGTATCTGATGTTGTTGAGATAACATCTCCAAGGGAGTATTTAATATTTATCAAAATATCATTAAAGCTGTAATCATTGAATTTAAGGCCTATAGATAATTATAAAATAATCCATGTTCTTTTGGATCTAATAAATAGATCCATATTGAGGCATAGAGGACTACCAATGAAAAATAATGCCTCTTTGATCCTTGATTATTTTTCTCTATCCCAAAAGGCGAATCCCTAGAAAGTATTCTCAAACCCTTCTCTTGAAGAAAAAAATTATCAATTCTATTTCAATTTATAAGGATCTATTATACGACATCCTTTCTCTCAATCTATCATCCAAATTATCAATCATCCATAAATGTGAATATAGAGAAATACTATAATATTTTTTTGATAATAAATATCTTCAACTTCTCATCTCCATCAAAAATAGGTTTTATTTACCAAAAAATTAAGGGATGAGTTCTATGGATACTGGTGAAGCTCAACATAGTGATCAAAAACCATAATTTTGTGAGGATGGTTTCCTTATAACACTCATACCAACAGTGTAATAATAAAATCCTCTCAATCAAATGGGAGGAGCTATAGGGGATCACACAGATCTCTTTCCAAACTCCTATATCAATTTTTTTTCACTCTTATTTATTTTCTTCTTCACATCCTTATAACCAGATACACATAACTTCATAAATCTAATAATACCATATCTAATGTGCTCAATATATTTATCTAAAATACCAATAAGCAATTCTATAACTATCTAAATTATCAATTTATCGAATTTCCACTTTATTTCACTATCGATTTGAAATCATTTAATATTGAATATAACTTTTCTGTTTTCTATTAAAAAATAAAAAAGATACCCCCTTCATTTTATTTTACTCTCATAATCAATTTGTATCAATGTATTCTTTATATTTTTATTGACAATATACTTATTTTTGATAATTATGTTTTAATTTTTTTAAAATTAATCATTTTCAAAGTATGATGAATCTACCTCTAATACTCATGCTATATTATTTTAGGGAATAAATCACTCTTATTGGAAAAATCATATATCATCCATTATATATAGAAAAAGTCAGTCTATTTTATATTGTGATTATGATAGAATATACTTATACTAAATAACTATAATATAAATGGAATCCTCAAAATATTTCTTCTTTTGATCATAATGTAAAATATATGAACGCTCTCCATTATAGGATTACACAAAATGAATTTAATTTGATATCCACTTATAAACCAACACATGAAATATGGAAATTTCTAGAATTTATACACAAAAAACAGTGAATAATGTAGAATACACCATGTTTTATCTATTTAGACAATATTTTAAAACATTTCATATTTTTCCACAGAATCCATTACCATATTATCTACATAGATGTCATGAATTTTCAATGGTTTCATGTCTTTTGGTGATGTTTTTTCTACAAGATCCAATGGAAAAAATATAATCTGCGTATTTACATGAAATTGGAAATCAAAAATAACATATATTCAATAATTGGAGGATCTGAGTTTAATGGAGGTTTAAGAACTTGTCAGATCCATAATGAATTGAAAAATAACTATCAAGCTACAAGTGGAAAAGAATCCCAATGAATCCAAATATATAATGAAAATAATCACCTTCAATGCTACAGGTGATGATGCATCTTGAGGTGAACTTCAAGAATTTACTCAACTCACCAGGAACATCGAAAAATTATTTATGGAAAATAAATTTTCCAATAAATCAAAGATCATAATTCAAAAAGTTAAACTAGCAGTGAAATGCTACAATTAACAGAAAAAAGTCACACAATGTTGCAGTTCCCAATCAACAAAAACAATGTCAAAGAAAAAAACACGGTAAGATGTATTTCAAAGATACAACATGGAATAGAAGTGATAACTCCATGGAAACAAATTTCTCAACTACTTTATGTAATTGATGTCCTATGTTCTTTATATCACATATTGATGATGATTTCCAGGTTAGTACCCCTCTTCCCATTTCTTCTACTTCCACTTTTTCTCCTAATTCTTCGTATTTTTCCTCTTTTTATTACTCCTTAAGTAATTTGAATTACAAGTACATAAAATATGCATGTAATAAACTATAAAATGGTTTTCATATTCTTTATTCACTATATAAATAACATTATATGAAAAAAAGAATGTTCATAATGAAAATAATATCATTAGAATTAAATCATATAAATATTCAAGGAAAAAATTAGAATTATCCATGAAATTAAAGAGTCAATTGAAAGTTAAAAAGATTGAATATAATTTAAAATAATTCAAATGATTTCTATTAAAATTAACACATATTGTAGATACTCTAAATAAAATCATGGTCTCTCCAATAAATAGAAATGAAAGTAATGGTAATGGTCTATTAAGTCATGAAATTACATTAAAAATACAACAGAGACTAATTTTATAATAGTTTTCTCACAAAATAAAAAATATAATTATTTTATAAAAAATTTCAATTTATTTTTTTTATTTTTTGGCAGTAATTCATCTTTTGGGATACCAAAATCAATTAATCTTCCATCCAATATTTCCAAAAGAAAATATTAAATTAAAAAAAATCTCGATCCCTAAATCTTCATTGGATAACATTAGGGTATCCATGATTGATTAGGTAGAAACCCATTTAGTCAATTTTTTGTACCAAATGTATATTCAACATTAAGATAAAGAATCAATTTATAACCTAGATATTTGTTTCTTAAGAAACATGTGTGGAAAGTAACCCATGTTAATTTAAATTGGTAAACTAATTGGACGACATGTCAAATTCCATAATAAATCCATCATTAGGATAATAAGTGATGATACCATTGGTTTTTATAACTCAACACCTAATAAAAATGTTTTATTTATGAAAGTATGAAAACACAATTTGTTAATAATTAGAACCTTTTTATTGGTTGTTTAAAATTTATTTCATAAATTTGTTTTGGAAAACTTTTACCTCAAAAATAAAACATTTATTTACCACATTTTATTCTAAAAACTTTTATACAATCAATATAAAATACCTCACTATACATAACATTAAATCATCTAGTGCACATGTTAATAAGTCATGGATTTCTAAAATATTAATCAGTCACTTTATAAAACACCAACTTATTAAAATCAAATTTTATCATCTTGTAAGAGATTTTCTCAAACTCTATTTCAATGATGATATGGTTTATGAATCATAAAAATAAGGTATGAAACCCAAATATTTATTTAAATCACAAAATTTAATATCTTCTTTTAATGATCTAGAATTAATTTATATTAGTTTATTGGGACCTTATCACATTGATTTTCAGAGTGGTAAATCCTATAATTTTGTTATTTTTGTTGACTTTATAAGATTATTATGGCCTTATATATTATACAATTAAAGTTAATCATTTGAATCATTCATTATATATTCTAAAGAATCATAAAATGGAGATGTTTTTAATATTATTTCAATGAAATGTTTTAATGGAAGAGAATCTGACAATAAATAATTAGATGATTTCTATTCTACTCAAGGCTATAATAATTATTTTTAAAATCCTCAAACCTCTACAAAATTAGGTATTGGAGACAAGGAATATTAATATAGAACAAATTTTCTTATTTCATTTAAATTAATTCAATTAACATTAATATTTTTGGTTAATAGACAAAATGATACATGTTTTTCATTAATCATGTTCACAGAATCCATTCTCACAAATGAAACCTTATGATCTTTGAAATAAGATCTAAAATTTCCTTCTTTGTTTTATGTCCTAAATGAATTATTCACAATTCCAAAAACATTATTGTGAAATTTTTTACAAAATATAATGAAGCAATATTTCAGGGGTACTTGATCACACCGCTATTCACTGTTTCATTTTCACCCTTACACCACTATGATAAACTTGTTTTATATTGAAAATCATAGAAATAATAACAAGTTTAATTCCATGTTTTAATAATTTATTTTGTGTTTATCACTGTTTAAAAGGTCAATGTTACTTGTTTTGGTGATTCTATTGCAGTAGGAGGTTATTTGGAGGCCTCAGAGATGATCGAGAAGGAAAATGGGCCAAAACTGAATGGGTTCCATGAAAAACTATCCACTGTTGGGTAGAGTATGAAAACTAAGTGCATAAAAATGGGCTGAACATTTGTGGGCTGGTCTGAAATTAAATTATATATAACTATTATGAAGACATACAAGCCTCATTTGGTAATTAAGGGGCCCAATGTAAGTGATCGGTCCAGGCCACCGAATCTGCACGGGGTCAAATGTAGTGTGTTGTGTGCTGTCCATATCTTGAGTTTCAGGTTTCCTAAAAGAGACAACCATTAGGAGGAGATATCCAAGACGTGGGGAAATTTTTTTATAATTTTTTCAAAAGTTATTTAAGACTTTCTAGAGGCCGAAGACAATGTGACATGTGGGTTTACACAATCTGTGTTCCCAAAACCATTTCCCATTTTTTCTATAAAAGAGCACCATGTGTACCTCATTTGGAAAGTTCAGACCAGGATACATCCTCTACCATTTTGGAGTCTTAGAGAAGAATATTCATCATGATATAAGTTCTAGAGGTACCTATCCTCATAAGGGTTCAATTATGAAGGCAGAGTTCCACCCGAGCCTCCTTCTCCTCTCGATGGCGAGCTAAACTGTGGACGATCATTTCGAGGGAGCTACACAAACAAGGCAGGGAGTTCCAACACATGTTCTTCTACTAGTTTTTTATAATTTTTGTGTTGAATATTTCACTTATTTTTTTATCTTGACATGATTTCCCATGATTACATTTCATTTGATATAATTAAGTGTAACACTTCTTATTTCAACTCTGATTGGGTTGAGATTTCAAGTGGGAATCTTGGGTTGTTCCGATTGTATAACACAATAATCATATTTATCTCACACATATGTAAGATTTATGAATACTTTGGTATACATTTTATTATATGTTTGATAACCAAATCTTGGAAAAATAATTGTTGTGTCAAGGGGTGGTTCTGTAAGCATCATTTGAAGTGGCAATAGGGGAGTCAAGATCTTGACAACATTCACCCCAAGAATTAAACAAAACCATGTTAAATTTTCAGAACAATGAACTATAAAATATGTGTATTGAACTATAAATGACCTTCTTCTATCATAATTATTAATACACCACCTTTATTTATGAACTATTTAACTATTCAATTAAGTATTCTACTTAAATCTGTTTTCAAAACTACTCCCCTCTTTTAGTAATTCTTATTAAAAATAAACACTCAAAACCTATCAATGCTCCATGAGAGACGAACTAGGGTGTTCCATAGATTATAAATAATTCTTATAATCATAATCAATTTGACTTTCCAAGATAGAGTGATCACATTTGGGCACCGATGTCGGGGAGTGCTTTGGTTTTAGTGCGTGTTTTTGATAATTTTATTTGTAATATTTGTGAATGATTGATGGTTTTATCTTATACCTTTACATTTATTTATGTGTTATAATTTATTTCTTATGTAGGATTTTGTGTATAAATAGTTCAACTCTGGGAGACATACCACCTTTCACACCATAACCAAAGAGTATCCTACATCAGCGACCCTGAGATACACAAGAAGAACCTTTGAAGTAGGACACACAAAACATCTACCCTCATCTTGACCCTTATTCTTATTCTTTGGAAACCCACATTAAAACTAAAATTAATGTGAATAAAATGTATGAAAACAACAGAAAACTAAAAGAACTAACCTCACATGATGTTTATATCGAACCCACCTATATTTAATTACAAGGCAATGCAAACAATTTTGAACTAAAATCTGGTTTAATTTTTCAATTACCAAGATTCCATGGACTTCCATGAGAGGATACACACATGAATTTAAATGAATTTCACACTGTGTGTTCTATTAAAATACATGAAAATGTGGATGAAGAACAAGTAAAGTTAAGGGCATTCCCTTTTTCATTAGAAGACACAACAATTGACAAGTTATATTATGTTAATTCCCCAATAAGAGTTTGGGCAAACATGAAACACCTTTTTTTGAAAAATATTTCCCAGCCACTTAAACTGCAACAATAAGGAAAGAAGTTTGTAGAATAAGACAATATCAAGGGGAAACATTGCATGAATATTGGGATCCCTTTAAATGGTTATGTTCAAGTTTCCCACACCACCAAATAAGTGACCAACTTTTAATTCAATATTTTTATGACGGTTTAATTCCTATTGATCGAAATATTATCAATATTGCTACAGGTGGTGCACTAGTTGATAAGACCACAATGGCTATAAGAAAACTGAATGTGAACAGGGCAAAAACACACATATATTTGGTTCAAGGTCCAATGTACCGATTCTAGGTGTCCATGAGGTGCAAATACTGAATTCGAGATGAATGTGGACAGAAAGTTCGAAGAGGTAAGTACCCTTCTTCGACAACATTCTCTTTCCCAAGGGAAATCAAAATCTCCCCATCCTATCCATTATGGTATATGTTCTTCTAACACTCTCTACTCTGACCAATGTCTTCAATTGAGGGAACCATATGAGAGTTGTGAGGTAATATTTCCAAGTTGCCTCTATAGCCAACACTTTAGACAATAACCATACTATCCATCCAACCCTGGGTGGAAGGAGACCCAACCCTATAGGCAAGGGGGGTCTTCAAGCCATCCTCAATAACAATGGAACCAACCGGTGCACAGTACTCATCCCCCACCACCACCTAGAAATCCTCAACCACCCCAAAGGCTTTTCTAACAAACCATTCCAAAACCTGAGCCTAGACTAGAAGATATGATGAAACAAATGGTTTCCAACAACATCAAATTCCAACAAACCACTCAGGCAGCTATATAAGACCTCAAAACCCAATTAGGATAACTATCTAACTTAGTGGGTAAAATTCAATGTCACAGATCAGGTAAACTTCCCTCTCAACTAGTATTTATCCATAGGGATAAAGGAAATTCTTTTGTCATCACCCTTAAAAGTGGAAAAAAACTAGAAATTATAATTAATCCTCCATTAGAGTCATCCCCTCTTAAGGAAACCTCCATCCCAACCACTAAAAATGATCCAAAAGATGAAGAACCTTATCTTGAGAAAATACCTTCCAAAGGAAATAGTGTGTATATTTATGAGTCACCTATCCCAAACATTACTCTTTAATTTCTTCGAAGGTACACCAACCAAAAAAATAAAAGGAAACTGAAATTTATAAGGAAATATAGGAAATTTTCAAGAAAGTGAAGTTTAACATCCCATTGATTGATGTTGTGAAGAAAATTCCATGGTACACCATGTTTCTAATGGATATGTGTACACACTAAAGGAGACTTTGAGGTGATGATAAAGTGAGCTTGGGGAGAAATGTTTCGACATTGATAGAGCCATCACTTCCCCCCATGTGCGATGATCCTAGAATATTCTCAATTCCGTGCACCATAGGGGAGTATTATTTTTCTAATACTACACTTGATTTAGGTGCTTATATAAATGGTGTGCCTCACTCTATTTACTCTAAATTTCAGGTTGGGGAACTGAAGCCCACTGAAATTATTTTTCAACTGGCTAACCAGAGTACCGCACACCCCTCTGTTGTGTTAGAGGATGTTCTTGTGAGGGTCCAAAATCTAATTTTTCATGCCAACTTTTATGTTCTTAAAATGGAGGATGATAGGATTAATAGACATGCCCTGATTATATTGGGGAGACCCTTCGTGAAAACCACCAAAATAATAATTAATGTCAACAATGGTACATTATCAACTGAATTTGGCGGTGATATAGTCCATTTCAATATCCTTGATGCCATGAAGAACCCCTCATAAGAACATTCCTCTCTCTATATTAATTCAATTGATGTACTCCCTACCCATTAAAAAACAACTTTTCTTTCTCTTGATCCCCTTTTTGTGTTTTTTTCATTGATTGAAATTCTATGAAATGAGTCATGTAATCATTGTAGTAGTGGATTAGAAAAATTTCTTGCATGTTTATTAATTGATGATTTATTGAACACTAAGGATGTAATAACCATTGATGATACTTATAATCTTATAAAAGATCATTCCTCTATTGAGGATGATACCATTTAGTAGTTAGATGAGATAAGTGACCTCTCACTTTCCCACACACTCCCATAAATCCAAAATCCACCTGAATTGGAACTGAAACAATTTTCTCAAGATTTAAAATATTAATATCTTGAGAATAGAAACAAGTTTCTGATCATCAATGCTAGTTCACTCCCTCCTGAGCATGAATTGTGACTATTTTAACTTTTGAGGGAGTATAAACAAGATTTGGGATGGAAACTTGCTGACATTCCCGGTATTAGCCCATGAATTTATACACATCGTATTTTATTAAATGATTAGGCTAAACTAGTGAGGTAGCCACAACATCGATTGAACCCAAAACTCCTAGAAGTTGTGAAAATTGTGGTAACAAAATTATTGGCTACTGGAATCATTTACCCTATCTCATACAGCCAGTGGGTTAGTCCCGTTTAGGTAGTTCCTAAAAAGACTGGCCTTACAGTAATCAATAATGAAAATAATGAATTAGTTCCAATACATGTGCAGAATACTTGGTGTGTCTATATAGACTATCACCGACTAAACTAACACACTACGAATAACTATTTACCTTTTCCATTCATTAACGAAATGATATAGAGGCTAGCGGGTAAGTCCCACTACTCTTTCCTTGATGGGTATTATGGATACTTTTAGATCCATATTTCCCCCAAGGATCAGGAAAACAAAACCTTTACTTGAAACTTTAGAACATTTTCCTATAGAAGGATGACATTTGGTCTGTGTAATGCTCTGAGTTCATTCCAACGATGCTTGATTAGAATTTTTTTGGATTAGCTAGAAAATTTCATGGAATTATTCATGGATGATTTTAGTTTTTATGGATCTTCTTTCAATGAATATTTGAGTAGTATTGGTTCATTCATACGTCGCTTTATTTAAAATAATCTTGTATTAAAATATGGTAAAATCCATTTCATGTTTAGACAAGGTATAGTTTTGGGACATGTCATTTTTAGGGATGGTATCCAAGTAGATAAATCAAAAGTGGATGCCATTTCTTCCCTAACATTCCCAAAAAATGCACGGGATGTGCGATCTTTCTTAGGACATGTTGTATTTTACCATCGTTTCATTCGTGACTTTTGTAAAATTGCACTCCCCCTCTCCAAATTACTCAAAAACAAAAAAGAATTTGTTTTCAATAAAGAATGTGGGTAATATTTTAATAATTTAAAATGGAGTCTCATGTCACCCCCATTATTCCAACCACCTCGGTGGGATTTACCATTTGAGCTCAAGTGTGATGCTTCTAACTATATAGTTTGAGTAGTCTTGTCACAAAGGGTCGACCGAGCTCCACATGTCATAGAATATGCCTTGTTTAAATTGGTCCCTACCCAAGAAAACTAGACCAAAACTGAAAATAATTTCTTTCCATTGTGTTTTCCTTGGATAAATTTAGGTCGTATCTTTTAGGGTCCAAATTCATTGTGTTATCAGACCATGAAGCCCTCAGGTATCTTCTTAAGAAACCTGAATCCAAGCCACGTCTCATTTTTTGGATGCTCCTCCTTCCAGAATTTTATATTGAAATTAGAGATAAAAAGGAGCAAAGAATGTAGTGGCTGACCATATCAGTAGGATCCTCCCATCATCAGAAATTGAATCATCTCCTTGTATTCACATTAATGACAAGTTTCATGATGAATAATTGTACCACGTGCAAGATGTTATTCCTTTGTACGCTGAAATTGTAAATTATTTGGTAGCACATTTCATTTCTACTGATTTCAATAAAAACCAAGACATTCGTCTAAAATAGGAGTCTCTTTGGTACATTTGGGATGACCCCAACCTCTGGTGCACATGTAGTGATCATGTCCTTAGGCATTGTATTCTTGATAGTGATTTTTAGTATCTCCTTAGATTCTGTCACACTCTTGCTTGTGGGGGCCACTTTTGTCCCTAACGGACCGATTGAAAGGTCCTTGATTCAGGTCTCTTTTTGCCAACAGTTTTTTGGGATGCCCATTATTTTTTCAAATCTTGTCTTTGTTATCAAATAATGATAAATTACTCTAAAAGAAATGAAATCCCACAACAACCGTTCCTCTTTCAGGACATTTTTAATATTTGGGGAATTTAATTTATGGGTCCATTTCCCAATTCCTTTGGAAACTTGTACATTCTTTTGGTGGTCGATTATGTGTCAAAATGTGTGGAGGCTCGACCAAGAAGGAAAAATGATTCCAAAATAGTTGTGGAATTTTTGATAACTCAAATCTATTACAGGTTTGGTTTACCTGGGTTCATCATTAGTGACTAGGGTTCCCATTTCTACAACCGAACAATGCAATAACTTTTGTGTCGGTATGGGATCGGTCATAGAGTGTCTATTTCATATCACCCATAAGACAATGGTCATGACGAGGTGTCAAATATAGAAGAAAAATATATTCTTGAAAAAATGATTAAACCCAATAGAAAAGATTGGTGTCTTCCACTTGATGATTCATTACGGTCCTACCGTACTGCTTTCAAAACTCCTATTGGAATGTCACCCTATCTTCTTGTGTTTGGAATGAGTTGTCACCTACCTGATGGTATTGTGCACCGATCCTACTAGGCCATAAAAAAATGAAATTTTAATCTTTATGGTGCAGGTTCTCAAAACAATTTGCAGATATAGTAGTTAGAGGAAATGAGAATAGATGCATATAAAAACTCTAGAATTTATAAAGAGAAAACCAAGGATGCCCTTGACCGTCTTATACTTCATTGTCACTTCCACATTAGGAAGAAGGTCCTCCTTTATAATGCAAGGCTTAAGTTGCATCCATGTAAGCTTCGTTCCCACTGGTTTGGCCCATACACTATTATTAATGTATCTCAATTTGGTGTTGTTTAGGTTCAAAATGAATAAATCAAGCAAACCTTCACTAAAAATGGGAAGTGGCTGAGCTCTTCCGTGAAGCCCATCCAGAGTTTACGATGAAGGAACTCCATGTTCAAGAAGCAACATACCAGTGAAACACACCATGTTTTATCCTTCCTTCTCACATTCTCAAATATTTCAGTAAGGACACTGCACATTCTAGGTGTGGGGGGGGGGGGATGGGTACATTCCTAGGTTAGTTCTGAATTTTCATCATTTTTTATTTCTCCAATTTGTTTTCTTCTTTATGACATTTTCTCTATTATTTATCTTTCTGGATTTATTCGGATTTCTATTATCTTTCTCCTTTTTTCTCTTTTTTTCCTTCTTTATGGTATTTTAATTTTCCCCGTAAAAAATTTCAATGTTCCATGATTAGGTGACCATAAAGGGGGGAAAGTAAAAAATACCATAACGAAGGAAAAAAAGAATATCAGTATGAATTTAACATCATGGAGTGATTTTTAGTGTATTTTTTTCTTTCAATGATATAAATAGTTGTATCGCTGTGAAACATTTGAGATTATTGATGCCCCTTGTGTGTGTAGTTTTTGGTAAAATTGTGTCACTAATATCTCTACACATTTTTGAACTAAACCATAAAGTGTGAATATTTCGTACTTACTATAATTTAAATATATGTTATGTTAATATTTTTCATCTTTAAATGATATTTCCATACATTCGTTCCTTATCCGATCTGTTTCATTAGTGTACTAGATTGAACTATGCATGTGTACCTATTGTCCGACTATAGTACACCCTCAAAAAAAATTTGGGTTGTTTCTTGGGAAGGTCAAAAACCACTCCTCCTCAAACTTTGATCTTTTTATAAAAATTGAAATTAGTGTCATGAGGAGATCAAACAAGTGTTGAGAGATGAGTGTGAGATTTGTTCGAAATGAAACTTCTAAAAAAAAAATAAAACAAATTGAGGTGAGTGATTAAATGTGAAACATATGGGGATATCTAGGTTGAGAGCTTATGGTTTGACTTCTGGGAATGCTTATGTGAGTGGTTCTTGAAATATGATTTCAAAGGATGTAGGACAGGTTCGGTGAAAAAAATCATTTAAAGCTGAATAACGTTAAAATAAAATATATTTATTGGAATGAAAGTGAGAAGAATAGAAAGGAATTATTTTCACACACACTCAAGGAGAGTTAGTGGAATGGTTGACTTCTTAATTCCTTGCTCATATTGGTGTCATGAATCTCTTTGAATTTCCCTGTGATATGATTTATGAGACATCTTTTTCCATTTTCACTAGGAAGAACTTATTAGTGTGGTTCGTGCATTGATCAAATTACATCAATGAAATAAAATTTCTTTAAATGTTAAATCCTCATGATGTTGGGAATATATACATGCATTATTTTTTTATATGTGACTTTTCCCAAGAGTGAAAATGTTTAGGTGTCGGGGTGTGATCACACCACGATTCACTGTTTCATTTTCACCCTAAAACCACTATGGTAAAATTGTTTTATATTTAAAATCATAAAATAGTAACAAATTGTATTCCATGCTTGAATCATTTATTTTGTGATAATAAATATTTAAAAGGTCAATGTTACTTGTTTTGGTGATTCCATTGCAGGAGGAGGTGATTTGGGGGCCCCGGAGATGATCCAAAAGTAAAATTGGCCAAAACTGCATGGGTTCCATGAACACCTGTCCACTGTTGGGCAGTGTATGAAATATCTGTGCATCCAAATGGGCTGATATTCTATGGACAGGTCCCAAATTAAATTATCTAAAACCCTTAAGAATAAAACCAAGCCCCATTCAGCAATTAAAGGGCCTAAACGAAGTGATATGTCTAGGATGCCGAATCTGCACGGAGTCAAATGTTGTGTGCTATGTTCTATCCATATATAGAGTTTTATTTGCCCAAAGGGAGCCAAAAATTATGTGGAGATATCCAATATATTGGGAAAAAACTTTTTAGTTTTTCAAAAAGTGATTTTATATTGTCTATAGGCCGATTTTTTTTTTGAAAAGTGGTTTTACTAAATCCGTGTGCCCAAAACCACTTCCCATTTTTTCTATAAAATTACACCATGGGTAACTCATTTTGAGAGTTTGAACCAGGAGACATGCTCTACCATTTGGAGTCCTAGAGAAGACTCTTCATCATCTAATATGTTCTGGATGCCCCTATCCTCGTAGGGGGATCAAGGATGAAGAAGGAGTTCCACCCAAGCCTCCTCTTCCTCTCTATGGCGAGCTAAACGGTGGATGATCATTTCAAGGGAGCTACACAAACTTGGGAGGGAGTTCAAGCACATGTTCTTCTACTAGTTTTGTATAATTTGTCTGTTGAATATTTTAATTATTTTATATATTGACATGATTGCCCCTGATTACATTTCATTTGATATAATTAAGTGGAACGCTTTTTATTTCATCACCAATCAGGTTGAGATTTCATGTGGGAATATTGGGTTCTTCTGATCAGACAACACAATAATCCTATTTTACCTCACACATACATAAGATTCAAGTATGATTTGGTATAACTTTTATTCTGTTTTTGATAACCAATTATTGGCAACACGATTTTTGTGTAAAGGGGTGGTTCTTTAAGCATCATTTAGAGAGGCAAGAGGGTAGTCAAGATCTTGACAACCTTCAACCAAAGAATAAAACAAAATCATGTTAAATTTTCAGAACAATGAACTATCCAAGATGTGTATTTAACTTGAAATTATCATCTTATCTCATAATTATTAATACACAACCTTTATTTATCAACAATTTAACTCTTGATTTAAGTTATTTACATAAATCTGTTTTCAAAACCACTCCCCTATTTTAGTAATTCTTATTAAACAATACATACTCAAAACCTATCAACGCTCCTTGAGAGACGACCTAGGGTCTTCCCTAGACTATAAATCAATCTTAAATTCACAATCAAAATGACGTGTCACGACAGCACAGTTAGTAATCTAACTAAGGAAAGGAAAATCGAGTCTTTTATAAAGGAATAAAATATTGGATGAATCGATTGATGTTGTTTTTTGAAAATTTTCTAATAAACAATTTCTCAACATATTTTTTGAAAATAAGGATTAAAAAAATATTCTAAATCTAGAAAAGTGTATGTTGAATGATATTAAACTTCATATTCTTTACCAAAATCTTTTAAAAAATATAAATAGCATCCCCATGTAATTTTTGTTTCATATTTTCATGTGGGAACTCATACTATAAGATTTTTTAAAAATGATGTTGGACAACATACATTTCTCTCTCTATTAGATCCAAATAATATTAGTGATTTTGTAAAAAATGAGAATTAGATTCTTTACATGAATGATTTATTAAATAAAATCCACCAGAATGATATATATAATTCTTTAGAAATACATGATGATCATCCTATTAGAGGATCTAAATGAGTTTTTTGAAATAATTTAGATGAGTTTGGTAATACCACTATTAAAAAAGCATGTTATGTATATAAATGTTATAACAAAGAAGGTGGAATATAATATAGTTAAAAATTTACACATGTCTCTTGATTATAATCCATTTGAATTATGTTATCTATAGACTCATACCATAATTTCAAAATCTTTTAGATGCATGCTTAATGTTCCTTTACAAATTGTTTTGTTGATGAAAATGTTTTTGTTAAAAAATCACTTAATTTTGATGATTATAAATTTCCAAATAATGTTTTCAAAATTTCAAAATATCATAATGGTTTCAAAAATACAACAATAATTGTTATGAAGGTTTATCTAATTTTCTTTTTTAAAATGGTTTTATTATGGAAATAGTTGATTGTACACTTTTTCTAAAACACATTCAAATGTTTTTTCACATGCTCAAATTAATGTTGATGATGTGGTTTTAAACTCAAAAAATGGAAATATTTTTATTGAATTTTATAATCTATTTGAAAATGTATTTAAAATGAGATTTATTTTTGAAATAAAATTCTTTCTTAAATTTTAAAAGTTCCAACACAATGATAGTATTTATAACGAAAAATAGAAATGAACTCTAAAAACAATTTGGCATGGATCACACTATTAAAATTAGTACACCCATGTGTAAATAATGTATGATAATTTTGGATAATGGTAGTAAAATATTATAAAACAATATTTAGAGAATTATGGGTGGTTTTTAATACCATATTACTGTGACCCAAGATTATATCATGTTTATTGTCCGCCTTTTTCTATTTTTTTTCGAATTCATGGTAATTTCATCATAAATATATTATTATTTTTTCATTATTTAAAAATAAATAAAGAACACGATATGATTTATCCAAATGTACTTATTTTGAGTTGACTATTTTTTATGATTCATATATTAGTGGATTCAAAAATGGATATGAAGATTATAAGTGAAAATTCCCACCTACAAGGAAAATCTCTCATCTCGTGGAGTAGTAAGAATAAAAACATTATTTTCTTCAATAGAAGGAGGAGAATACATAGCTTCTAAGAGATGATGCACTCATATACTATGGATGAAACACACTTTGTCAGACTTTAGGCATACATATGACCATATTTCCATTTTGTTAGTATCACAAGTGCCATTAATATTTCAAAAATTCATATCTGAAAATTTCAAAATAAAAAAATTACCTTAAGAACTATTTATTAATAGGTTACTTACCAAAGGATGATGTCATATTATATTTTTTTAGAAAGGAATATCAAATCTATTTTTTTCTCTCTAAACCCCTTTCTCTTGATATTTTTGATCTCGTTAAAGGTGAATATATGAATTGTATTATTTAGATTCTCTTTATTTGACCACAGATAACTTGAGTAATCTTTTTAAAATTTATTTATTTTTTAATTCATTTTAAATATAAAATTTTTAAATATAATATTCTATTTTTTATTTTATATTGTTTTTCTTTTAGCAATAATCCCAATATCGTACATGTAAATTAATTATTTTTGGAGCCTTGTGTATTTATTTATTAATTATTCTATAAAATTGGATTTTATTTTCAAATTAAATTTAAAAATTGAAAATGTTTTATATTATATCATATATCCTAAAAAATATATTTTTTATAATAATTTTTCTTTTGCAAGTCTTTAAAACATCATTCTATTCCAACATCAAATACAAATAGTGTGTTTTTTTAAAATAATTTAAAAATTATATGGGAAATTATGTATATGATATCATTTAATTTTTTTTATCTCTCTTAACGGAAGATTAATGATGATGGAAAATTATATACGTATTTTCCTCTCTAATATTTTTTATGAAGATACGCATGAAAAAATAGAAATAAATGTATGATTTTGAAAAAAACCCCACTCTAGTAACCCATATCCAGTGTTAAACTCCTTACATTAATATATATACACTGGGTCACATGAAAAATGATCTATTATTGTAGTAGATTTGTATTACCATATACACATACGATACCCATTTCACATCGGGGACAAAAAAATAGAATTTTGGTGTCCTTGAACTAATTTGAATAACTATTATTCTTATTACGGGAAATGAAAAGATTAAAGGGTATTCTCAGAATTTTAGAAGGGTTTACATACAACAGAAGATATCATGAGTAAATAAGGAATAGTAAATATGGTATGATAAATAATTGGAAACACATTCCATTTAATAATAAATTTAACATGAACTGAATCCATGAATAATATCAATGTAAAAATATGATGGATAATAATAAATAAATTTTAATAAAGTAAATGAATACTACTAGATGTATTAATATCTCTACTATAAAGACATTACACCAAGACAGTTTAAAAACTATGCATGAAGACTAATTTAATTTGGACAACTGGTTTATCTCATGGGACCTCTCATTGCATCGTGGAGCTCTATAATTCAAGGCCCCACATTTCAATGCATCTATAATGAATTAATTATATATAAAATGGGGAATTTAATTCATTTACAATATTACTTATTAATAAATATTTTTATTGATAAAATAATATGAAATATTAATAATTAACCAGCCAATAAAATAACTATCAAATTAAAACAAAATATATAATAATGTTATATGTTTAGGTAAAAATAATATAGATAAAACAAAGAATATAGATATTTAAGGTAAATATACTTTTTAATGATCACATGAAAGTGATTTTTTCAAGAGAAATTTAATTTTCTTGAGATTAATCACGAGATAAGAGATGACAACAATAAATTAGAATTAACAGTAAAATCAATTATTTTAAAGAATTGATAAAACATGGATTGATACATTTAAAATATGTTTTCATTGACAATTTTAAATTATTAAATCATTGAAAAAATGTATAATAACATACAAGTAATAAAAATTTAATGGTGACAGGAAGGTCTGTTGACAATAAATACATTAAAATAAAACATTTCTTTTAATTTTTTATAAAATAGTTTGAAAATTTACTTTTTTGGAAATAATTATAAATAATACTTTAAAAATTTAAAAAAAATTAATGTATAAATAAAAAAATTAATTATAAATCATATGGGTAAATAAAATATATTTTCATAAATCAATTTTGAAAAATACATATGTGGAAGAAAAATATACCTGATCAAGGTGAGAAATAAGATTGGTTTTTATTTTAAAAATTTATATTGAATTAGTATCCTGGATTGAATCATTATTAATAACGAATAAATAGATATTCCTATTAAACACATAAAAGGGCCAAATTATACACATCATAAATGTAAATCAGTTCATATTACTAAGTTCATCTAAATGGGGTTGAAATTTTGATGAAATCCATTACTTCAAGTTTCCTTTTTGTTGAACTAGATTTAACCTCATGTACATTGGTTTTAAAATTGTTATTGTTTTATAAAAAATATTCATATTAATATTTATAAAATCATATATGACCATATTATAACATTGTTTCATCAATTTCTCAATAATCATTCATTGTTATCATTGTTTCGGGTGTTAACTTCTTTTTTTTGCAAAGCATGTTTTATCATGGAAGATCTAGTCCTTATACATTGATGATGATTCGATAATTTACATAATTTTAGTCATAATATTAATATGTTATTACCCATTAAACATATATTTAATTTTTTCCATGAAAATTTTAAACGATAAAAGATCAAATTTCTTTATGGAGGTTGTAGTCCATACATACACACAAGTGACCTTATCATTTTCAAATGGATTGGATGGTAAGAAATTATGTATAATATTAATGTTTTATAAGAATACTAATTCCATTATTATAAAATATAATCATTAGCTCCATCTCTATAACCATCAATTAATTTTTTAATGAAAATATAATTACACCGCTATGTGGATATAGTGAGCTGTACATGTACATGAGTGATGTGTTCACTTATTATAGGATAAAAAAGATATGAAAACACATTTTAACATAATCAAAATAATATATCTTTATGTTAATGAATCTGGGTTTTTATTTGTTTATGGTAAAAAGGATTTATATAAATTTTATAAAGAATAAAATTTGAAAGAGTCAGTAAAGGAAATTTCCCCTTCTTTGAAAAATATACTGTAGATCCTCAATTAAGAGAACTATGGTTGGTATTTTTTTAATATTAACTACAACAAGACAAATCTAATTATGTTTATAAGAGATGTGGGAAATGGTCGGTTGGAATATATGAATCATACTATTATGAGGAATTGAGAGAATAAGAATCCTTTTATAAGTGAGGGGAGGGAATTCTTGGAATTTCATAAAGTATTAAATTATTATATTTTTTTATGTCCAAATAGATCCAGTTCGATAACATTTATAGATATTTTGTGAATGATTCGAAATAATGTAATAAAATAAATTTTGGACATCCTTTTTTATGTTTTTTTCACCGTTATATTTTTTTAAACCCCAATTAACACTTCTAGAAATTCACAAAATTAAAAATTAATATTACCATAAAAGATAAATAATGATACTATAAAATAAAAATGCCCCATAAATTGACAAGGATTGATGTTTTAAATCATATACCATTAATTTTGACAAATATAATATTTTCATATATTTTAAATCATTTAATAAAATTTATTTTATTAGAAAGAATCACTAATGTCATTTTGACACTGTTCACATAATTTCAATTTAAATACCTTAGAAATATTATTTAATTCAAATATAACACTTTATAAAATCAATATCATGATATAGTTCCCATAAAATTTAGTGAACAAAAAATTAATTTCAAATTATATTACTTTTTGTATTTTTAATATATTTTATTGTATTTTTCTATTAATTAAATAAATTTTGTGTCTATGTTGCACATGAATTTATGGTAATTATATACAATAGAAAATTATCTTTAACTGTCCATATTATAAAATAATATAGATATTAAAAAAATAAAGGGGTCAATTTTTATATATTTCACACTCATATATTATAATGTTAAAGACAATAGAAAAATATAAAAAGGTTATATATTAAATTTTTAGATTATTATGGACAAACTAGACTCATCCAATGAAATTAAATAAAGATATAGGTTTAATTTTAATGCCTTATCACATTTTTCAAAAACTTAATTTATAAACATAACCTTATTATGGTGAAAATTATTTACAACTGTCACTATTCTGACTAACAAGAAATAAGAGGGTCTTATTTACCAAATGTGGAACTCTTAATTAAAAATTTTGAATCATTTTTTATTAAATTCCAATAATTTTCCTAAATTAATTTAAGTTAAAACATAAAACACAAAAAAGTTGAGTTTTCAAAAAAATGACTATTATGTATAAAAATATATGTTTTTAACAAATTTATGAATAACATCTATTCCAAAAACCATAATATAATATAACTAATGTTTCATTTAAACTATTTTAAATCAAAATTTATCTTCTTAAAATATTTAAAAAAATTAATAAATAAATATTTTTAATTATATATTTAAAATTCTATCTTTTACAAAAAATCCCAAAAATTCACCCAATAATGATATTCATATGATTATTTACAAAATGAAGTTCATTTATTCAATTAATGTTTCAAAAAGTGGAAATTATATTATTTTCTCACAAAAAATAATAAAAAACATTTTTAAAGAAAACATATTTTTGAATAATAAAATGAAATTGCTAAAAATATTGAGTGTTTATTTCCAAAACATTAATCAGTACATTTATATTTAGTAAAAACAATATATATATTTCATAATTTATTTTCCTTCAACAACATATTCCCAAAAAGTTTTAGAATGATATATCATGTCATATGATGCTTCATAAGAAACCACTTGTTTTCTTGATTGGATAATATTATCAAAGGAAAACTACAATAAAGGTAAGTAATTATCTGACATACCTTTAATGTCATGTAATCATGACCCCAATAAATATTATCATGTTTGAATAATCATTTCATACTATCTATCAATTTAAGGGTGATATGTAGTGCTCAAATGACATTTAGTATCCATGACCTTATAAGTACTTTTCTATAATTTAGATGTAAATCCTGGTTCATGATCAGAATCAATTGAAACAGGTTCACAATAAATCTTTAAAAATTTATTAATATAAAGCCTTACAAGGCTCTCAATAGGAAACCATTCAATTATATTTAGTGAATTTAAATTTTTTGTTAGGCGATCGATGATAACAAATATTTAATTATTAATTCTTGGAGTCTTTGTTAATATAGTAAAAAATTCCATATTAATTTTATCCATTTCCAAATAAGAGTAGGTATAGTTTTCATAATTTCTCTAAGATATTATCACTAAGACTTAACTTATTGAAAAACCAAGCATCTGGAAACATAATCATAAATATCCAATTTTATATTTTCCCACAAAAAATGTTCCTTAAAATATATACACATCATTGTTCTAGCATAGTGTATTTATAAATTTGATCTATGAGTATCGTCAAATAATTCATTTTTAGCATTGGTATAGATAGAACACATAACACATTTCGAAATTTGAGAATGTCATCTTCATATATGAAATATACCAATTTACAATCATTCTTGGACTTAGTTTTTATATGGATGTTTTAATCACTAGGATAAATTGTTATTAAATTTTACAATAAAGAATATTTGGAAATATTTTAATAATTTATAGATGTTTCTCTTTTCGTAATAGTTCCCATATACATATTTACCAAATACATGAAAAATATATTCCTCTCACTCCTCATTTAATCTAAAAATCCACGATCTTTCTTCCTTAATACCTCTTCTACATTATTTTATGTCCATGTGTGGGAGTGTATTGAAAAATAATAATCCATGAGTAGATCGAGCCATCACCATTTCATCATATTGATCACCCTATGCAAGAAGATTTTTTTGGGATTTTATTTGTTTATATCACACATATTCACAATAAGGATAATTTTTCAATATATTTAAAGAATTTATTATGGCTTCTAATTCAGTAACATGATTTAGAGAGTTCTGTTCACGAGTCATCAACTACCTTGATGCATATATAATTAGTTTATCATTATTTATAAGGACACAACCATGTATATTATTTTATTAATCACTATATATCACAAATACAAAATTTCTTGATGGTAGAGTCTAAATAAGATCATTTAGCAATCTCATCTTCATATCTTAAAAAAACTTCACAATCCTTTTCCCATGTAAATATAAATCCTTTATGTGTAATCCCTATTAACGAGTTATCCAATCAGAAACTTTTTATAAACAAATCATTGATTGTAACCTATAAATCTTAGGAAACTACATACCTCATTAATTTCATTTTTTGTAGGACACTCCTTTACTTGTTTTGTCTTCATTGAATCAACTATCATTCCATACTTGATGAAAATATGGACAAGGAAATAAACATTCAAAATCAATAATTCTCACTTGCTAAAATTTCAATAAAACTCATTTTTTAAAAGAGTTTATTGAATGGTCCATAAGTGATTCTCCTACTCCTAATATTTTTAGAGTATAGAGATATATTATCAATAAATACCAAACAAATATTATCTATATATTCTTTGAATACTCTTCTCATTAGATCAACAAAAACATAGTGTGCATTTTTCAATACCAATGGAATTACCATAAACTTGTAATGTACAAACCTCATTTTGAAAGTTGTATTCAGAATATCTTCTTTCTTTACATGAAATTTATGATACCCAGAACAAATGTCCATCTTCTAAAAATATTTATCACTATTAAATATATTGAATAAATCATAAATGAGAGGTATCGTATAGTTTTTCATTATTATAATGGCATTAATTTTCCTACAATCAACCCATATCCACATTGGTCCATCTTTCTTATTTATAAAAAGAACAAGGTCTCCCCATATTGAAACACTAGTGTATATTAGTCTCTTTTGACAAAACATCTATAGTTGTTTCTCCTACTCCAATAATTACATATTTTCCATTCTATAGGGTTTATTTTATTGTATCATGGATTAAATAAATCGAAAATTCAACTTCATATTCTGGTAGATGTCAAGACATTCCCTCATGAAAACAATCAATGTATTCTTGTATAATAGTTACATCCTCAATTTGAAGATTTCCTTAATCATACATGGATTATGTCTTTTCATACACCATGAAGATATAATTTAGTATAGCTACTATAGGTGGCTCTATACAGAAATCAAACAATGATGTCCCTCTTCTAAATATTTGGAATTTGATATCTTCATCATGAATCATAATCTACTACTCTTTTTAATTAATTATTACATTATATTTTGAAATAAAATCCAAAACATGTATTATATCAAAATCAACCAAAGGTATAATAATTATGTCTTAAAATATTACTTTCTTGTGGGTCATAATGGAAACTAACTGACACATCCCTATTGTGGTGATATTTCCACTATGAATCTTAACTGACATCTTCCTACTTAAGGTTCTAGTGAAATATTGATATTTTTGAAAATATATAAGATAAAAAATAGTGTGATGATATATAATAAAATAAATAATTTTATAAAATTTAGTCTATAATTAATGTACCTTCCACCACATCATTTTGAGCCTCAACCGCAGCTATAGTGATCTCGTAAGCTTGACCTTCTCCACTTGAACTCTTCTGTGGTATTTTCCCTTAGATCATGGATAATTAGTTTGAATAATTACCCATTTATCAATAGTTGAAGAAATAAACATCATTTATTTGTTTCCTCTACTACCATTAATTATCCATATAACCCTAATATCTTCACTTGTAAAAAACTCCCCTACCCATAAAATATTTTCGACGATATTAACTTCTATAATTTTTACATAGTGGGAATTTCATTGTCTTCCTCCTAGTATTTGAAGCTTTAAATTTTTCTTATTTCTTAGCCATATAATTATCCTTTTTTATTTCCGTTGAATATATATGTTCTACAAACTTTCATCCCTATTTTTATAAAACATAATACTATTTCATTATATGGTGAAATTTTTTTGTGAAAATTGTTTTCTTCAGAGGATTGGCTTAAGGCCTGAAATTTATTAATAAAACATGATAAATGGATTACATATTTAGTACATACCATATTTTAGATAGTCCTGTAATGGTATCTTGCAACTTTGAAACATTTTATTTCACCCATTTCATTAAGATGAAGAACATTCTATTCATTAAAGTTCATTTTTTTTGAAGGAAATATTAACCAACGAATATTAACTTTAAGAATTTCCACTCTATAATTTTTTTTAATAATCCTATATAGTATAATGGGTTAACAATCACCATTTATTATCATTACCACTAATATGATACACTAACATTATAACCTTTTCCCATTCATTAAATCTCGAGGAATGAAATCTCTTCTCAACATACTTGATCCACTGCCTAGATATAGTTGGATTAGTAGTTACATTATATTATAGAGGATTTTATCACATAAAATGATCTAATAAAGGTTTATCTTTCTAAATAACATATTTTTTCTCTATATTTTAAAGGTTATTAGACATATACTTGGTGAGTTTCTCTAATATGGTAATGATTTGATCTGCACCAACACAAACTATACGACCATGCTCAATGGGTAAATCTAAACAATAACTATGAGTATTTACAATATTTATTCCATTATGAGACATCATTAAATAATTTCACAGTTTCATTTATCTCATAATTATCATGAATATTGTGACATAGAATAGAAATACCTATAATATATTCTCAAATACTATAATTTATTATCATAATTATCAAGATATCTATGTTCATTTAAAATGTAGTTCTCAATGTTTCTACTGAACATGATATGATACAAACTATAACAACCCCACACTAGTAACCCATATTTTTTGGCTACATTATTACATTGTTATAGATACAATTTATCACATCACCAAGTATCAATTAATTTACTTGTCTAGATAAAAAACAATAATTATAAAATTTTGACATTGGGGAAATAAAAAAATAGAAAGTTCATCTTCTTTAAACTTGTTCAAATAATTATTCATAATATATTGGGAATAAAAAAAATAAATGGTGATATAATATTATTATTATGGTTTATATGAAATAGAATCTATTATGACTATATTAGGCATAATTTATATGGAAACATAAATAACTGGAATCAAATTCTATTTAATCAATAATATGATCATGAATTGAGTCAATGGATAATATCATTATAGTAATATCATGGAAAATAATAACTAAATCCCTGGTGAAGGAAATTAATACTATTAAATTTCATGATCTTGGACATTATGATGTCTCTATCTTCAAGACCTTTCACTGATATAGTTTCAAAACAATGGAAAAAGGACACATTTAATTTTCCCAAATAATTTTTCTCATGAGATATGTTGATGAATCTTGGGGATATATAATTCTAGGCCCCACTCATAACATTATGTCCAATGAATTAAACATATTTTAAATGATTCATTTTTTTCTTGAACAATATTACTTATCAATAAATATTTTTATTTAGTAAATAATAAGTAATATTGAAAATTCCATAGTCAATCAAATAACATTCAATTTCAAACATTGTATATGGAAATGGTATAACATTTAGGAAATAATAATATCTATAATATATATAATATTTACATTTAATGGAAATGTAATTTCTAATGATAAAAAAATACAATTTTCCACAAGAAAATTAATTTCAACGAGATTAATTGATATATGAGAGATGACCATAAAAAGGTAGATTTTGTTGTAAAATATATTATTTTAATGAATTTATTAAAATAGAAATGAAAATTTTAAAATAATTCATCATTAATGAATTATGTTTTTAAAACCATTGAAATCTTTAATAATATTCAAATGGGTTTAAAAGATTTATGGTAGTGGGAATGTCCATTAACCCCATATAAGTTAAAATAAATCATTACATTTGAATTTTTATAAAAAAAATGTTGAAAATGACCCTTTTGTAAAAATATTGAAAAATTACTTTCAGAACAAGAAAAAAATCTATTATAACTTAAAACATAATTTATAAATAATTTGTATAAATATAAATGATTAGTTTAAAATAGTTTTGAAAGAATATAAATGTGGAAGAAAAATATACATGATCAGGAATATAAATATGGTCATATATTCTTTTAAACATTCCTATTGAAAGAGTAACTTGAATTGAATCATTATTCATAATGAATAAATATATATTAATTTTAAAAACCTGAAAGTGTCATTATATACTCTATATAAAAGTTAATAGGTGAATATTACCAAATATATCTCAATATAGTTGAAATTGGGATGAAATCTCTTTCTTTATGTCTCCCCTTAGTTGAAAATATTTTAACCAATTTTATAACTATTTTGAAAATTTTATTAATTTATAATAGAATCTACTTAAGATTTATAATGTCATAAAAGACCCTATTTTAACATTTTATCACCCATTTTATAGTAATAATTCACTATTATAATTATTTTTTGTGATAATTGCTTCATTTTATCATGATTATTTTATCATGGAAGTTCAGATCCTTACAGTTTTATTTTTGTTTTCATAATTTTTGATATTTTAATCATAATATAGATTTCAAAAATATCTATTAAACTTAACTTTATTATATTCCATGTAAATATGAAATGGAGAAGGGATCACATCACTTCATAGTGGTAGTAGTCCACACATTTTCACATGTGTCATTATCAATTTCCAATGGATAGAACGGTAAAAAGATATATATTATTATAAAATTCCAAATTAATATTTATGTCATAAATATCATATATATATTTATTAGTTACATCTTTATACCCATCCATGTAAAACAATTATGGGAAAAATGACATCGCAACGTGTAGACGGTAAGTCATACATATGCACAAGGGATGTTTTCTCTTTTTATAAGATAGAATAGAAGTAAAAATTATTATAAACAATCAAAATTATATCTCAGTACACGAATGATACTATAGTAATAATTCTAGGATGGTTATAATCAATTTAGATGAAGTTGAAGAATAAATTAAATTTAATGAGTGGTGAATAAAGATCACCTCTTCTTTGAAATAGATCCTTTAGATATTCCCTTATGGGACCTAGGGATGGTATTTTAAGAAAATCATTACATAATTAACATATATAAGTATGTTTAGGAGATATTTTTTAATCAGTTGGACAAGATAGATAGATCTTTGTTATATTTGTAAAATTGATAGAATGAGTGTCCTTTTGTATGTGAGTGGAGGGAATTCTTAAAAATTCTATAGGTATTAGGGAAATATTAATAATTTTTATATTAAAATTGATTTAAATTTATATAAATAAAAGTTAAAGTGTGTATAACTCTACATCCTCTCATATAATAAAATTTAGAAAAGGTTTTGTTATTTTTTCATCCCTATCTATTAGTTTTAACTACCATTAACTCTTTTGATAATTACTAGATTAATAATGTTTCAACCATTTAAGGCAATGCTATAGCTATAAAATGAAAAAAAACCCTAAATGGACCATGGTTGATGTTATCAACCATATATAATTCATTTTTTTCAAATATAATATTTTTATTAATATTAAATCATTTAATAGACTATTATTTATTATAAAATATCAGTAAAGACATTTTGGAAACAATTCAGTTCATTTGACTTTAAATTCATTTAGACAAAGTGGTAATTAAAATCCCACTATTTCACACATAAATGATATATTATTTGTATCTAAAAAATTAATATAACATAAAAATTATTTCAATTTATATTACTTTTATTATTATTTTTATTATATATTAAATTTTTTGTTAATTAGATAATTTTGATATCATCATTATGAAAGCATTTAAGGTAATCATTTCATCACTAAAAATTATAATTTAATTACTATGATAAAAAATCACTTAAAATTAAAATTACTATTTATATCAAAAATTTAGTATTATTTATCCATGTCGTAATATATTATAGATATTAAAAGAATAAGAGTAACATTTTTTTCTTTATCTCTCACTAAAATAGTACAACTTTCATGATCATAGAAAAATAAAAAAACGTTCATATTTTTTAATCTTGGATGCTTATGTAAAAAATAGAATCACCCGATGAAATGAATTCATTTTTTGGGTTTTTTTTAATGTGTTGTCACATTATTTTTCTAATTTACCCTTACCACCATTGGAAATCCTGATTCCAAATATATATTTAATTTTTTAAGATTCAATCCCAATAATTATATGAAATTAATTAAAATCAAAAATAAAAAATTCGATGGAAAATAGTTATTTAGAAAAATTCCTTCTAGGTATATATATTTTTTACACAAAATCCAAGCATAAAATTCATTCAAAAAACCATAATAGAATTTAAATATTTTTTCTTTGAAACTATTTTATAAAAATGAAAAATTATATATTAAAGAAACAAAAATATAGTTTTAAATAAAATTTTTATTTTTCACAAATCATTAAATAATAAAAATTATCATAAAAATAAATAAATTTCACCATAATCTTATTTTCAAATGATGATTTAGAAAATTAATTTCAATTCATCAATTAAATTTTCTAAGAGTTGAAATTATATATTTTTTTCTCACAAAAATAAATAAAGATAATATTAGAAGTAAATATATTTTTGATGAATAATTTGACTTTACTTAAAAATTTGAGAGTCTATTTCCTAAACCTAAATAACTAAATTTTTATTGAATATGATCTTCATATATAATTAATAATTTGTTTGTTAATATTCATATCCACTCATTCAATGGATCAGTTATAATATTCATATTTAAATAATAATATATTTTGGTTTGTTTCGCCTCAGTGTTGTATATCATTTATGTAATCATAATTAGTGGTTTTATAAAATGGGATATTACTAATTTTATGGTATTGTTTCTCAATATATATAACTAATTCATGCTCTATAAATGTAAAATGAAATAAACATCCTAGAATTGGGTTGTACTAGTCATTCCATTTCCCCTCTCTTTTCTATTTATTTTTTCATTTTCTTTTTTTCTTTTTTCTTTTTATTTTTACTTTCTAAATCAATTCAATGAAAAATTATTTTCACTTTCATCTATATCTCTCTAAAACATATATTAGGAATTGTACATTTGAAGTTATATGGAGTTTCAATTTCTGTTTTATCCTTTGGTTTAACTTCTCTTCCCATGTTTTTTGAACTGTCTCTTAAACACTAATTTCAAATCTCAATTTTAGGATATTAAAAAATTAAATATTGTAACATCACTCATTATTTTCCTTTAAAATTTTCCATTCCTCCCCTAATATTTATTTTTGATAATAAAAAAGGGAGAGTTGCTAAAATATACTATAAATTTAGTTTTAAATTTCAAAATTTTAAAAATGAGAGATGTTGAGACCTATAATGGTAAAAAAGTTTTAAACATTATATTATTTTTTTCATAATTTTTTATATAGGGGGAATTACTAAATTTACATTAAAATGTATTACACATATTGTGTAATGTCAGTTTTTAGTAACATGTTTTAATAACATGTATATGTTGAGATCTTGAATTAATTTAAATACATGTTTATTATATTTACAATTGATATATCTTTTTATGTTTTGTTTTCCTGGTTATCTAAAAGGATATATTTTTTTTACCTTAATCAATCAAGGAGAATTAATTATAAAAGAAACATATTTAAGATTATAATAATATCATTGAGTTATTTTCATTTGTATAAATATCACTCAATTACATGTCATTGAATTCTATCACAAGTAAACTTAATGATCTTGTTGAAGGTTAAGAGATGAATTATATCAAGTTTCAAGACTATGGAACTATGTTATAAGATAATTCAATTTCTTTATAAGAAGTAAAAGTGTGGAACCTTTTATATGTGGATAAGTAAAGGACTCACTTGATCAATTTTACCACGATATAAGAACCTTAGAACAATCATGACTCCACTAGCTATCTAGAATTCCACCTTTTTTCAGAAGGATATTGGAAGCTGTTGAAAAGTAACAGCTAGCTTGGGGTGGTTTTCCAGAATCATCTAGTTCTAGGTGACACACATTTCAGATGGTGAGATGCACCTGGTAGCTGATGGTGTTAAGGAAGCTTCTCTAAGAGGAAATTTATTATTGGTCATAATGTTATTAAAGTAGTATTCATCAACATCAATTCGATTGGAAATATATAGAGACTTACTAATATTTTTTGAGCCCATAAATATATAACTAAGTGGCTTTGATAATCCAATTATAACCAATAGATCCTTTTGGACCATTGAATCATGTTTTCCCTCCCCAATGGCGAAGCTATAGCGTATATACTCAAATCCTATTCTCAAAGTTCCAATATTAAATTCTCAATAAATCCCAAAGGATATCTTATCCTATATACTTTCTCTCAACATCTCATCCCAATTTTTAATAATCCATACAAGATATTATGGAGGGTAATTTTAACTGTTTTGTTTCAATAAAATTGTCTTCTTCTCATGTACTTCTCCAATGTGTTTTCTATATCACAAAAGTGAGGGATTATAGATCTCACATATGATAGTTGTGAGGGAAAGTTTCCTAATCATTTCCAAAATCAAGGGATTAGTAACCCTAACCTCTCAAACCAAGGGGAGAAGATATATTGGCTTATAATAAACTATTATCAAACTCCTCTATCAATTTTTTTCTCTCTCTCATTTATTTTATTTTTTTACCTCATTCAAAATTGATATGGATAATTTCATAAATTCAATATGGTCTTATTTGCTTTTATCACACTCTTTATCTTATATTGTAATTAAATTTTAAATATATATTGAATTTACTATTTTTAATATTTATAATGTTATTTATTTATTGATTCAAAATCATTTAATTTTTAATTTACCTTCTCTTTTTTCATCCAAAATAATTAAAAGTGCAGTCACCCCACCTATTTCCATTCTACATTGACACACGATAATTTATAAAAATATTTATGAGATAACCACTCTAACGTTAAAATATTATACTTAAAATTTAAATAAAAATTTTATATACAAGAAAATGAATGTTAATTAAAATCTTAATGGAAAATAAAAGGTGAAAGAAACCCCACTAAATATTGAGGAAGTTATTGAAAATTAGTGGAGTACTCAGAATATGAAATATTAACATATATATATTCATTACATCAAAATATAACTAATATGGATATTTAAAATTTAATTTTTTTTTATAATGTGTATGAATATAAGGAATACATGTGTTTGTAGAATATAGATTTCGGGAGATAAAATAGAGTCTATGGTTAAAGGGGGGATATAAAGATATAATAAAAAAAGAATTCATTATCCAAGAGTGAAGGTAAAATTTTAAAATTCCTTAGATACACTTTAGAATAATTTTGGTAAATGTTTTTAAGAATGAAATACCACTAATAACTATCTCACATTTCTACTTGAGTAGATGAAAATGAATGAAAATCTATATTAATTAATAAAAGGGTTGATCATGTGTAATGAATCTTGGTTAATGTGGATTAATTAACTTTTAAAGGAAAAATTACTCGGATATGAGACAATGGTTTCTGATCAAACATGATTTTAAAAACACATCACATTAAGGACACTCAAAAAAAAGATAGATCCATTTTCATATTCAAAATTGGTTGATCGTTTAATGTGTTTGGGTTTTAAGGACAAAAATTGTAACACCCTGATATTTTATGAGAAATATTATTTTTAATTACTTTGATGTCTTGTGTTGTACGCTACACCAAAATTATCTTGTACTACATGCAACACCGTATTAGCTTACAGTATACGCAACACTATTCTTGGCTCGTGTTACACATAATTCCAAGATCTTTTTGTGGAAATTATTCTACGCAACATTAAGTATATATTTATTTTAATGTATAAATGAAATAAGCTTTGATTATGTTATACACAACACCAAACGGAGCGTTCAATACACGCAGCCTTGACTTGGCTTGCATTACACACAATCTAGACTTTCTTTAATAGCGTGTGTAGTACGCAATACCGAGTTTCACTAAACAAGACATTATTATAATATTATCATGAACTAGCCATTATGAATATTAATACCCACCTTATGAAATTTTATAAATTTTATCTTTCAAAATGGATATCATTTTTTGATTTGGAATATCGAAATTAGCCTAGGGTGAATTTTTGGTATTTTTATGAAAACTTTCAATTTTTAATGAATAGTGAAAACACTGGGTTACTATTTAAAAACCGACTTTTTATTTAAATAATTATTTATTTTATTAAAATTTATTTTTGACCAAAATTGATACATAATACCTATATAAGTTTAATGTAATTCATTGGAGTCATTTTAAAATAATTTTAGGTATATAAAAATTTTATTGAACTTTTCACCCTCTTTTACCCACCTCCTAGGAGAATTTGAAAATTTACATAAAACTTAATTTTACTGCTTCTGTGAGTGGAATTTTGAAAATCTGAGAGACATGGATAATATCAATGAGTAAAATGTTGTTTAATAAGATAAAAATTATTTTTGGTGAATAGTAACTTTTTACTTTTATTTACCACGGTTAAAAGTAAATAGGGTAATTATGGGTAAAAACGACAATATTATTACCCTAAAACATGTCCTAATTCTATTGGATAAGTTTAATTCGACCAGAAACAACCTTAGGAATAAAATATTACCCTTTAGGTCCACATGGATTAGATTAGAACATTTATTATTATTTTATTTAAAGAAGAGTTAAAATAGTTAAAATCAAAGTTTGATAAGTAAAACATTTATAATATAGGGTTATACATAAGATAAATTAGAATATAAATATTCATTAGAAATATAATAATATTTCATACATAATGGTATTTTATTTATAATTTTTAGACATTAAATAATTTAATTTATGTATGACACAATGATGATGCAGTAATTACCTTATTAATGAAATATTAACATAATTGATGTTATAAATACCAAAATAAATGTAATTTGAGACTTTCTATAAATTAAAAAATTTCTGAGGTTAATATGACATGTTAGTATTGATTCAATTAACTTTTTTTGAACTAATCAGGGTGTCATGAGTTTCACAAAAATAAATTACCAAATATTGTCCAAATTGACATAAAATAGTTTTTAAAACAAATATTATATTATTAAATTTTATTATATTCTTAAAAATATAAGGTTCGAAAAAATGACTTAGATAAGGTTATATATATTAACAATGAACCACTTGGGGTTCTTTTGGCTTATTTTAGTAAGTTTATTAGCCATATAGTTTAAGAAAACAAGAAGACACGGTAAAAGTTAAATTATTTAACTTAGAGTTAAATCTAAATGATAAAGTTAAAATATTAACCTAAACTTGTATAAAACATACTGGTTGATATTATTTAGACCGATCCCCACTTTAGATTAGAAATAAGTCACTTTGGATCCAGTATACACTGAATATGACATTATTATAAAATAATATTTTATGTTTTTTCCTAAAGTGCCCATCTCCTCCCTTATAAAAGGGAACCTCCTCCCTCTCCTCTTCCCAAAACATTGAGCCTTCAATATCGACCAAAACCTGCCCATTTTTCTTCTCCACTTCCCTATAAACATTTTGCAGGTTCTGGTCTTCTCAAAAGACCAAGTCTAGTGCCTTAAGAGGAAGCTTAAAAGAGGTGCATCGAAGATGAGGCAATCTCTTCTAGCGATTCTTTCAAGTTTCTTTCTTCTTAAACTTATTATTCTTTATTTGTTTCATTTTAAAGTAATAAAATCAGTATCAATAACATACTGATATGTTATTATAAATATTAAACAACCCCATTTCACCTTCTATCCATCCTACGGAAAACAAAATCACTGCGCGTGCGTATGTACGGAATACCATCTCCACGCTGTGGTGTAATCTGTTTTTCCACCACCACCTTACTTGGATCGGTATAATGGTGTAAATATTAACTATATATAGTTATTATAACATCCTACTAATTATGAGATATTATATCATCCACTCCAATTAAATTCAATAATTATGGGAACGATATCATCGCTCGTGCAGACGTACGGATTACCGCCTCCACGACACGATGAGATTCATTATCCATGTTAACCACTCAAGAATAATTTTAAAGTATATATAATGAATAATAATGAAATATATGACATGATAATGCTACTGGATATATATATATATCATCTACTTACTTCCATTCAAGTCAATAAGGAAATGAAATCAGCGTTCATGCGTACGTACGACCTACCGTCTCCATGAACGGTGTATTTCATTTCATTTATCCATATACTATATATATATATTGAATATATATGATATATAAATCATTATTTTCATTCTAGAAGTAATTAAATCATGATATAAGTAATAATAATATCAAGCGCAACAAGTCCAAACCCGTATGATAAATAAAACGATTTTACCCAAAACGCTGCTTTAACATGAAATTTACAAAAGAACTAGTAATATAAAGTCATAAGTGAACCATATATGATATCATAACAATGAATATGATTCTGTAATAAGTCAATGACATTATTTAAATCATTATACAGGAGGTTCAGATACGTACAAAGCATATCTGACATAAGGTAAGGGATAACTATTCCAATCTCGTTCTTATCTGAGATGGTTTTTCGTAAGTATTTACTGGGGTTTTATTTTTCATCCTTGTCCATAAAAATGTTTTTAATAAGATGTTAAATATTTTTCCCTGTATTTTTAAAGTCATTTTTACCCCTCTTTGATTTTTTACTTTGTGTTATGGAAGGAATCTTTCTTTTTTGGTACTTTTTGACTTTTCCGTTAAAAGTACAAGGATACTGTTTTTTTACTTATACGACATGAATAGATTTTTATGGTTTTATAAATCCTTATTTTCATGAAGATTACTATACAAGATTTCATGGCTATTTTCAAAAAAATCATTTTCTTTTGAAATTGCATGGAATTTTGTGAAAAGATAATGATTTTGAAGAAGAAAAGATATTTTCCTCAAGAATTCATTTCAAGTGTTTTATCAAAACTATTTTGCATCTAAGATGACATTATTTAGTATGATTATGTTTCAAGTATAATGTCTCTATAATTTACATGGTTTAACTATTATTATGATGAAATGATATCCATTTGTTTTATATGGGTTATGTTATGATGGGATGATGTTTATGAAACCCATTTTATTCTTTGGGTTATGATGAATGATTTATGTTTATGTTTTGGCACAAGTAATAATGATTTCATTATGAGATGGTTGGGACCTATATCTCCCTCCAATGAATTGGGTAATGATTTATATCTCATGAGATAGACATGGCTAGAACAGCAGGTTAATTCTGTTCAGTGATACAGGACTGGAACGAGGAGTGAACTCGATTCAGTAAGGAAATTTGTCTACTAAGATGATCTTGGAAGCAATGCCTTGGCTACTATAGAAATCATATCAAGTTATTAATGGTTTTCCACAATTAAATGATTTATTCCCATGCTATTTTATGATGATTGACGTTCCATTATGATCTATGCCTTATGAAATGCTATGTTTTATGTCATTTCTCAAGATTTTGATATTTAAACATTGTGTTCATGTTTTTAAGTTCAAATTTATATGGTTTGTTTTATTTTCACCATGATTACACTTACTGAGAATTTGAGCTCACCCTTTATATGTTTTCCTTTCCCCAGGATATAAAAAAGGATTTATGTAAGGAAACAAAAAGGGGAAGATCGTTATGGGAGATGTTGAAGATCTTTAAACAAGATTAGAAGTTTATATTCCAAGTTTCCAAAGACAGTAAACTATTATGGTCCTTGGGTGTTTGTTTTTGTTATGTATTAATTATTCTGCAAAACTATTTTAATTTCCATGCACATAAAGCTTTGGGTCTCTATAGTTGGTATCCGAGGCGAAGGAGGTAGGAATGAATCCGATCCATGGGAACTCTCACATGTGAGCATTGGAAGAAGCATGGATCTCCGCCCAAGGGCTTCATGAGGAAATGGATGCCACTAGGGATAATGATGTGTCCCACCCAGTGGGTGTATCCACCCATGGAGTGCCTTGATAGATATCAATTATAGTCCACTGGAAGTAATTCCAGACCGCTAGAGTTGGTATTAGAGAAAAGGATTAGTCAACCTTTGGAAACTAGGATGCGAAAACTTTAGTGAGATCCCTAGAGATATTTCTAAGTTATGCATGTGGATGTCTCTAAGGTTAAGTATAACTATAAGTTATAGTCCTAGGATTATAGTAATGATCATAGAATTAAAACTTAGTTGTTATATATTGAATGTACTCCCCCTTATTATGTTGTTTTCCCTATCATGATTTTTTCCTCTCACACTATTCTTTTTGGGTTTTAGATAATGGATGGAACCCGAATGAACCGTGTTGATCAATGTAATGGACAATGAAATGATTGTCCTTCTGAACAAACCAATGTTATGGGAGATGGAGTGAAAAATCTTATTTTTATACTTACACAAGCTATGAATCATTCTAGACTTCCAAATGAGGAGAGAAGGGAAAAATATTCTATTAAGTCCTTCATAAGGAAACATCCACCTTCTTTCAGTGGGTCTTCTAATCCACATGTTGATGAAAAATGGATTAGTACCATTGAAAAGATATTTTCCACACGTCACTATTTAGAACATGAAATATTCATTCTGGTTGTTTACCGTTTAGAAGGTGAACCAGACCAGTGGTGGACTCTAATTAAGAATACAAGGCCCCAAGGTGAAATTGAATCCATGGAATGGGATGAGTTCAAGAACTTATTTTTCAATATTTACTTCCCTCGTAATCATCAAACAATGATGGAAAATGAGTTCCTTGAGCTTAAGTAGAAGGATGATGAATCTGTTGGTATATACGAAGCGAATTTTACAAGGCTTGGAAGGTATGCATCTGACTTTATCATCCAACCTAAAAGTAAAGTTGATCAATTTTTCAGTGGCTTAAAACAAATCTTCTAAGGGAATTAGCTATAAGAGACTTCAGTAGCTATGAAGAAATTGTGCACTATGCTATCAAGGTAGAACTGGAAGTTGGTGTTACATATCCATCTCATGGTTTTGACAAAAAACGAAATATGGAATTCAAGGAGAAATCTCAAAACAATGGTGAAAAGTATATGACTGTTTCTTAATGCTCAAAGTGTGGAAAGAAGCATGGTGGAGATTGTCTAAAAGGTACTAGAAAATGTTTTAAGTGTGGAAAAGAAGGTCATCGAGCAGTTGAGTGTCGAAGTAATGGGGAAAAGGTAGCTAATGATGTGAATAGAGAAAAGACTACAGAGAATGCTCCACCAACACTTCAATGCTTCAAGTGCACAGAAATGGGGCCTTATTCTAAGCAGTGCCCTAATCCAAGGGTTAAGGATGATTGACGAGAGCAACCTATTAAGGGAAAGGATAAAGGGAAGTCACATGTGATCACTATTTGTGATTTTGAGTATGACAATGATGTTGTGGAATGATTAAGTGTTTATGTAATGTGATTTCAAAATAGTATCATAGAATCTCATTTATGGTATCGTGAAATTTTGTAATATCTATGTATTGGTTTTCAATAATTATATGGTATCGGTAACAATGAAACTTGATTGAAATATTTTTGGAATGAAGATGATATGAACATAATGAAGGGAAAAGGAGAAAATGAAATGAGTTCATGACTGATATAAGGAAAAAGATATATCATGGTTTGAGTATATAGAAATTTTGGGATTTTGATATGTAGAAAGTGTTAGCTTTTGACAGCATTCATGTTTTCACTAAGGTTCAATGGGTATTCATTTTTCAATAGAATACATGATTAAGGCATTAGAATGTTTGGAATGTGACCAACAAGACATATCTTATGATATATGGGGATAAATGACGGTATTTACATGCTTGGTAGATGACCTCTCTATCAATATTTTTTCTTATACTATGAGTTTGGGTTAGCCTAAAGATTGGAATAGATTAAGTTAGGCATCAGATAGTATTGTTTAAGGCTTGAAATTTTTGATATTATCTTTGGAATGTCATAATAGTATAGTTTTAGAAAAAGGAAAACCCGTAGGACGGGCAGCAACCCATCGCGTCGGACAAGGATGCGGGAATCGAACCCACAACCGAAGTGTGACAAGCTTTATCACATACCACTGGCCTACAGGAAGTCCCCAGTTATTATAAATTAGTTTCAATTTATTATGTGGTATGATATATGAAGTATACATCCATTTTAGGAACCATATACGATTAATCTCACCATAGATGGACTTATGTATATTTAATAACTTTTTCAAACCTTTTATTTGAGATAGATAGAATGACACACCATTCTATCACATGATCTGCTAATGCTTCACGAATGACAAATTCAACTTCATTTCATTAAGAGATGAAGTGGAAATTGTTCAAGGCATGAACAATGGTGAGATTGTACCAATATCAAGTAAGTATTTATTTTAATTCAAAAATTCTTCAACATTAGGGAAATAATCTTGAAAACGAAAATTGTTGTCCTATTGTTCTTATATCCGATGAATCAGATAGTACCTTAAATCATCAAATATTTATGGTTTTTTGATTGTGGGATTTTTTATAGCCATGTTCTCTACCACTTTCTATCTGAAGTTGATGGTTAAATTTCTCTTCCATATCCATATTTTCACCTATGTTCTTCTATGTGGAAACCCAGTGATGAGTTAATTTGGGTAACCGCTATGTTTCATACATTAGTTTTCAAAATTAAGTTTTATAATTCCTTTTAACGAGGTGGGTTTCTATGAATGAAACTTTAAAGTAGTAAACGATTTATAATCCCGATGAATTTTGAGGGAAAAATTCATTTTAACAGGGGTAGAATGTAACACCCTGAGTTTTTATGAGAAATATTATTTTTAATTACTTTGATTTCTTGTGTTGTATGCTACACCAAAATTAGGTTGTACTACACACAACACCGCATTAGCTTGCAGTATACGCAACACTATTCTTGGCTCATGTTACACACAATTTCAAGTTCTCTTTGTGAAAATTATTATACGCAACATTAAGTATAGATTTTTTAATGTATAAATGAAATAAGTTTTGATTATGTTATATGAAACAGCAAAGATAGCTTTCACTACACGCATCCCTTACTTGGCTTGCATTACATGAAATCAAGACTTTGTTCGATAGCGTGTGTTGTACGCAATACCGAGTTTCATTAAACGAGATATTATTATAATATTATTATGAACTAGCAGTTATGAAAAGTAATACCCAATTTTTGAAATTTTATAAATTTTATCTTTCAAAATGGACTTCATTTTTTGATTCGTAATATCGAAATTAGCCTAGGGTAAATTTTTGGTATTTTTATGAAAACTTTCAATTTTTAATGAATAGTGAAAACACTGGGTTACTATTTTAAAACCGACTTTTTATTTAAATAATTATTTATTTTATTAAAATTTATTTTACATAAAAATTGATACATAATACCTATATAAGTTCAATGTAATTCATTGGAGTCATTTTATAATAATTTTAGATATATAAAAATTTTATTGAACTTTTCATCGTCTTTTACCCACCTCCTAGGAGAATTTGAAAATTCACATAAAACTTAATTTTACCGCTTATGTGAGTGGAATTTCGAAAATCTTAGAGACACAGTTAATATCAAGGAGTAAAAAGTGGTTCAATAAGATAAAAATTAGATTTGGTGAATAGTAACATTTTAATTTTATTTACCACGGTTAAAAGTAAATAGGGTAATTACGGGTAAAAAATGACCTTATTATTACCCTAACACATTTCCTAATTCTATTTAATAAGTGTAATTTGACCATAAAAAAACTTAGGAATAAAATATTACCATTTAGGTCCACATGGATTAGATTAGAACATTCATTATTATTTTATTTAAAGAAGAGTTAAAATAGTTAAAACCAAAGTTTAATAACTAAAACATTTTTAATATAGAGTTATACATAAGATAAATTCGACTATAAATATTCATTAGAAAGATAAAAAGATTTCATAAATGATTGTGGTTTATTTAAAAATTTTATACATTAAATAATTTAATTTATTTATGACATAATGATGATGCAGTAGTTACCTTATTAATGAAATATTTACATATTTGATGTTATAAATACCCAAATAAATGTAATTTGAGACTTTTTATAAATTACACTGATTTTTTAGGTTAATATTACATGATATTATTGATTAAATTAACTTTTTTCTAACTAATCAAGGTTTCATGATTTTTACAAAAATAAATTTCCAAATAGTGTCCAAATTGACATAAAATAGTTTTTATAACAAATATTATATTATTAATTGTTATTATATTCCTTAAAATCTAAGGTTTGAAAAAATGACTTATATAAGGTTATATATATTAATAATGAACCACTTGGGGTTCTTTTTCCTTGTTATTGTACATTTATTAACCATATAGTGTAAGAAAAAAAGAAGACACGGTAAAAGTAAAATTATTTAACTTAGAGTTAAATATAAATGAGAATGTTAAAATAGTAACCTAAATTTGTCTAAAACCTATTGGTTGATAGGATTTTGACCCATACCAACTTTATTTTACAAATAAGTAACTTTGGAGCCATTATAAACCAAATATGACTTTATTATAAAATAATATTTTATGTTTTTCCTAAAGTGCCCCTCTCCTCCCTTATAAAAGGGAACATCCTCCCTCTCCTCTTCACAACACTTTGAGCCTTCAAGCTCGGGAGACCTCTTCCCATTTCTCTTCTACAATTACCTAGAAAAATTATGGAGGTTTTGGTCTTCTCAATAGACTAACTCTAGTTCCTTAAGAGGATTCTTAAAAGAGTTGCGTCGAAGAAGAGGTAAATTCTTCTACCGATTCTTTCAAGTTTCTTTCTTCTTCAACTTCTTCTTATTTAGTTGTTTAATTATAAATTAATAAAATAAGTATCAATAATATACTGATATGTTATTATAACTATTAAAAAACCCCATTTCACATTCTATCTATCGTACGGAAAATGAAATCATCGTGCATGCGTACGTACGGAATAATATCTTCACGCCGTTGTGTAATATGTTTTTCCACCACCACCTTACTTGGATGGGAATAATGGTGTAAATAATAACTATATATAGTTATTATAACATCATAATTATTCTGAGATATTATATCATCAACTCCAATTCAATTCAATAATTATGGGAATGATATCATCGCTCGTGCGCACGTATGGATTACCGTCTCCACGACGTGATGAGATTCATTCTCCATGTTAACCACACAAAAATGATTATAAATTATATATAATGAATAATAATGAAATGTATAACATGATAAAGATACTTTATATATATATATATGTCATCTACTTCCATTCAAGTCAACAAGGAAAAGAAGTCTGCATTCATGCGTACATACGACCTACCGTCTCCATGAACGATGTATTTCATTTCATTTATCCATATTATATATATATATATATACTGAATATATATTATATATAAATAATTATTTATATTATTGAAGTAATTAAATCATGATATAAGTAATAATAATATCAAGAACAACAAGTCCAAACCCGTACAATAAATAAAATGATTTCACCCAAAACGCTGCTTTAACATGGAATTTACAAAATAACGAGTAATATAAAGTCATAAGTCAAACATATATGATATCATAACAATGAATATTATTTTTGAATAAGCCAATGACATTATTTAAATCATTATACAGGAGGTCTAGATACGTACGAAGCATATCATACCAAAGGTAAGGGATAACTATTCCAATCTCGTTCTTATCTGAGATTGTTTATTCGTAAGTATTTACTGGGGTTTTATTTTTCATCCTTGTCCATAAAAATGTTTTTAATAAGTTTTTTAATATTCTTCCATGTATTTTTAAAGTCATGTTTACCCCTATTTGATTTTTTACTTTGTGTTATCGAAGGAGTCTTTCTTTTGTGGTACTTTTTGACTTTTACGTTAAAAGTACGAGGAGAATGTTTTTTTACTTATACGGCATGAAAGGATTTTTACAGTTTTATAATGCCTTATTTTCATGAAGCTTACTATACAATATTTAATTACTATTTTCAACAAAATCCCTTTCTTTCAAAATTTCCTGGCATTTTGTGAAAAGAAAATTATTTTGATGACGAAAGGATATTTTCCTCATGAATTCATTTCAAGTGTTTTTAAAAAACTATTTTCCATATAAGATGACATTATTTAGTATGATTATGTTTCAAGTATAATGTCTCTATGATTTACATGGTTTCACTATTATTATGATGAAATGATATCCATTTGTTTTATATGGGTTACGTTATGATGGGATGATGTTTATGAAACCCGTTTTATTCTTTGGGTTATGATGAATGATTTATTTTTATGTTGTGGCACAAGTAAGAATGATTTTAATATGAGATGGGTGTGACCTATATCTCCATACAATGCATTGGGTAAAGATTTATATCTCATGAGATAGACATGGCTAGAATGGCAGGTTGATATGGTTCAGTGATACAAGACCGGAATGATGAGTGGACTCAATTCAGTAAGGGACTTTGTCCACTAATATGGTCTTGGAAACAATGCCTTGTCTACTATGGAAATCATATCATGTTATTAATGGTTTTACAAAATTACATGATTTATTCCCATGCTAATTTATGATGATTGATGTTCCATTATGATCTATGTCTTACGAACTGCTATGTTTTATGTCATTGCTAAAGATTTTGACGTTTAAACATTATCTTCACGTTTTAAGTTCAAATGTATATGGTTTGTTTTATTTTCTCCATTCTTACCCTTACTGAGCATTTGAGCTCACCCTTTATATGTTTTCTTTTCCCCAAGATATAACGTAAGGTTTTAGGTAATGAAACAAAAAGGGGAAGATCATTATGGGAGATATTGAAGATCTTTCAACATGATTAGAAGTTTATATTCAAAGTTTCTAAAGACACTAAACTATTACGGTCCTTGAGTGATTGTTTTTTTATGTATAAAGTATTCATCAAAAATATTATAATGTCTATGTACGTCAGGATTTGGGTCTCTACAAAAATTGGTTAGAGGAAATATGGATAATATGATTTTATCATTGATGAGGGTTTGAAACAGAATATCTTAAGTGATTCTCAATTTTTTGACAATGATAATGAGGTACATTGTAAAAATAATATATGATCCTTTAGTAGACTAAATGATTGAGAAATAATAAGGAATAAACAATGTAAAAGTAAAATTTTAATTATAATTTTTTTTATGATACATGAAATATTGCAATGATGGGGAATAATATTCACAAGTTGGTATAGATCAAAATGAATAATCCCCTTGAACCTACATTTTCAAATTAGTCTGGCCTATTGATATTGATGTCCAAAAATTGATATAAATACATCATTAATCTTGTTTATTATTTTATTCATGAACATTATGTATATATCATATAGATCATGTCACAAAATCTCAATATCTTTAATAATTTTTTGATAGATACTAACAATCAAATTGGGTTTTCGACCAAAATAGTTTCATAAAAAAAGGATTAAATTTCAATAATGATTAAATTGTGGAATATCTTGAGAAGTATGAAAAGAGGAATGAATTTATTATTCCAAACCTACCCAAAAATTGTGTTGTGGTTGAAAAATAATGTTTAGTGGACATGGTGAGGATCATGTTATCATATTATGTAACATCAAAATTATTTTAGAAACAATCCAAAATATAAGCTATCAATATTATCAATCAATGATTACTTAGATTAAATTTATTCAATATTAATTATAAAATATGTATTGGAAAATTTTCAATTTTATGATTTTTAATGTATTAAAAATCCCTTCCTACATTATAATAAAAGTAATTATTTTTTAAAAATTAATAAAATTAGTTGAATAAGTGACGTTTCTTCAATATACACCCAATAGAAGAATTTATCATTAATAAAACCATTATCTTAATATGATCTTTAAAAACTATGATGTTATTATCATATAAGATCATGATATCTCATGAAAATCATTTCTTATTGACTACGATATTAAATAACATCAAGTAAAAGAGACAAATTAATATGGTATAAACATATTTGATATAGTAGGTTTATATAAATCCTTTATTGATTTATATTTTTATTGTGATGAAGAATTACTAGAAATAAATGTTTTTATGTACTCAATACTTATAAATCACATAAATTCCATGAATACTCTTTGATACAGAATTAGAGCAGTTTAAATTTAAATATATTTTAGTAATTGTTTTCCTATTATATTTTATTTATAATTTTTAGATAATATTTTTGATGAATCATTACAAAATAAGGGTTTTGTTGTAGTAATATAGGATCAGATAAACTAAATTGAGTAGTTTTATTCACATGGGTAGTTGGAAGTTGGGTAAAAAAGATTAGGTGGAGTTTTTGTATGGTGGAAATATCAGGAGGCAAAAGTTAATGTTTTAAATGATTATACATTTTTTATATACTCCCAAAAAACAAAAGGAGGGATATTAAAGATCTTATGGAGATTTAAGAGTCCTTATCAAGTGAAGATAAAAAGTGGTTTTAAAGATCTCAATTGAGTCATGTTTTATATATTTTTTATTTTTTCAATAATGGCTAGAGAACTCCGAAAACAATATTCTATCTAATGATGTGGTATTTATATAACTCTCACTTGGCATATTGTTATGAAAAGTTTTTTAGATAACTATTTATGAGTTTGAAATATGCTTTTAGGTTTTATTAATATTTTTCATTTACATTGATTGGTATATGTTTTAATTGAGATGGATTATTAATAGAAGAATAATAAAATTATATAATGGAAAAATCCATGTAATTTATATCAGAGAATTTTTTTTGTTTAGTTTCATGGAAATATATTTTTTATATAGAATAATAAAATATTGATTATACTGTTTGTTGTTTTTTTATTGGTCTATTTGGTTTTCATGGGAAGAAAAATCTTGTTATGGTTTATTGTTATACGACATGATTCTCAATGATAATAACATTAGTTTGTGTGTTTATATTTCACGAATAATGGATTATGGAGAGGAAAATCCACCATGTGGAGTTGAAACATTATGATTTCATCACAATTTTGTATCTTGAATAACATATTTATTTTATTCACTACATTTTCATGAATTAATTACAATATTTCATTCAAAGAGAAAAAAATCTCAACTAAGATTCATCCTAGATTTGGATCTAAGGATAACACATCATGGAGGGATATTAACTTCCAATAGGTAAAATTTGAGACATGATAGAGAAATTAAATTTAAGTATGAAGATATTGGGATGTTAAGGATTTTTAGGAAATAACTTTTGGATATGACATTAACTAGGAAAACAAAACTTTGAGATACATAAAATGATATGTTTTTTATCTAAAATTAAATAATGTGAAAACACATTTTGAGATAAATAAAAAAAATTTGATATCCACCCAATAATTGAAATGATAGTTATAGAAAATAATTAACGATGTTTGAGGAAAATAATGTATTTGAAAACTTAATCCATCATCATAGGAACTTGAGATGAATTATAAAATATTTATTTATCATACTGTAAAATGCTATTTATCATTATTATAATAGATTTTGAGAGAATATTAATTCCTCATATTACTAGTTCCTTTTTATAATAATATAATAATGTATAAAGTGAGATCCCAACAGCTAAGCATGAAGGATGTGTCTTATGTATAAAAAGTTTCGGTGGACCTCATAAAAATTTGATATTTCATGAATTGTTTCATATAATTTATATAAATATATCATCATTATATATTATTTTTTCTATAGATCATAAAATTTAAATTATATGATAATATTAGAGCGATTCTATGAGAATAGATTTTTTTCACTGATTTACCCTAGTGAATCTCACTATTTTTTCTTTAGGAACATTACTAACATGTGAAATATTTGATTCATTATTTGTGAATTTAACATTGATCAATTTATAATTCATAAAATAATTAAAACTTGTGATTAAAACCAAAAAAATAAAAATTATATAATACAAACATATTCTAAATTGATTTTTCATTATTTCTCATGATTTTAAACTATAAATAAAGAATTAAAAACACTCTTAGAACCAAAATTTTTAGTGTCATTATTGATTAGCTTCATATACAACATATTTTAGGAGGAAAAATTCATTTATTCTATAAAATGGTTCACACATGATGGGAAAAACCTAGAATTTAAGTACATATATTTTTCAATGTTCTCCAATAATCAAACATCAGTTCTCATAAAATAAACACTCTCAGAACACCATATTTCAGTGAATTTGAAGATTATATAAATGCACATGTTATTATAAATCAATTATTCAAAATAAAAAAAACGTTCTATGAATTATTTTCTTCTATAAATATCATATATAATTCTCTTCTTCAACACCTGGTGAAATGGAAAAAATATGAAAATCAGGTTATCTCAAATGATCAACAAGGAAAAATCATATCAATGAGCCATATTGTATTTATCAGGAGAGCATAAACATGTAGGAAAGCATGAAAATAAAATAAATATTTTATGAATGAAATAAATTCATGGGATCATAATATGGGATAACAGTATATGATTGAATAATTATATGTCTAGGAATAGGAGTTCATAGCCACTAAAATATCATCAAGATAGAATAACATTTACCATGGGATATCAATGAAAATAATTATGATATGTTGAAGGAAAACATAGGAATGGGGTACCAACATATCCATATAAAATCTTAACACATGTCAAGGTTTTTTCCTTATAAAATTATTATATAATTTATCAAAAGTCCCGACTTATATCCCATAATATAAGGGATCGTACATCACTACCAACATCCCATTGTGCTATGGGCATCAATAATTTCAACCTATAGTATTTTCATGAGATATAATACCATTCATAATAAATTGTAAAGATATATAATTGTAAAACTACCCAATAAAAAATGATAAATAATACATATTAATTCTATATAGAATCTGTCACTCGTAAAATCTTAAGTAACCAATGGAAAGAAAATGTGTTTGAAACATTTTTTGGTCTTGCAGCACAATCTGAAATTTAGAATTCAATTGGATGATACCCAAAATATAATCACCATATGAAACATAGTAAATGAGATCATGGATAGTGGAAGATGAGGTATAATTCCATAGATGATGGATCTACTAGAGTTTTATAGGAAAACTTATGTAAAAATATGAACTTGCTTTATTTTCATTCCGATATCATTACTATAAAAACAATGTAAAAATAAATTTCTAAAAAAATTTCAAATATAAAAAAGGAATAATTTTCAAATATCTTTTTTTAAAAACACCTGTATTAGAACCTTGTAAAATATATAATGTTAAAGGTAGGAAAAGTGGATTGGAAAATATAAAATGTTTAAAAGTTTAAAGAAATCTAATTTTCTATATTTTTAGAAGTTCAAATGAAATCCACATCAATAAAATAATTATTAAATATATTTTTTATAGAGATGAAGATAAATTAGAACGGTAGAGAATATAATAAATATTTATATTTAAATATTTGAAAATATTGGCTTTTGGTAAGATAAAATATGGACATTGAGTAAAAATATCCAATATAGTTAATTTGATTTATTCTTAACACCATCAAATTTATTTTCATGTAATAAATAATTAAAAGAAGAATATTTTAATGTAAAACTATTATTTATTTAGAAATAGTTAGATAATATATTATTATTTTCTTAAGTTCTGTGAACTATAAAATTTATAAATACACAGTTAATTGAGAAATATTTTGACTTGAGGAAGTGGAGATTGACTCAGGAAAAACCATTACAAAATTATTTATGAATGAATCAAAATAATATGAAGGATAGATAATGAAATTTACTTTTAGGTCTTTGAAAATAAAATTTAACAATAATAAGATAATTTAATGGAGATACAGGTACACTATATAAAATTAATTTTTGTATAATATAAAACATGTATCATGTAATAGAAATTTAGACAAAAAAATTCTTACCTTGGATCCCCCTCAGTTGAACTCCCTCTAAAATTCTATAAAATCAATTTAATTTTATTATTCATATACAAAATAAAATTATTTATATAAATGTTTCATAACAAAAGTAATTTATAATATCTTTTTACAAATTTATTATTTATTTATTATTAAAATTAGTATTTAGGTATTAATTTTTTTTATATATTTGACCTATAGGATAAAATTTTTAATCCATAACCATTTCTCAGGTGTTAATCAAATTAATATTGTTGATGGAGATTAGATAGATTTATATTGTTGAATTTTATAGTTCAAATATAATTTTATACTAGGAGTGGTTATGGTTAAAATTAAAGGATATATGTATATATTTTATAAATAATAAATAAATAAGAAAAATTGATTTCATTAATCAAAAAAATTTTATATGTTCCCAATAATGAAGTAAAAATAAAACTAATTCTAAATTTTCAATACACATTACATGATTTTTTGTTTTCTTAATATTCATTCTGTAAATATTATAGAATCACTAATGTATACAGTAAAATCGACCTCAACATGATTGTGTTTTAGAGAATTAATGTGTTATAAGATGAATTTAAATAATTGTAATATCATATTTGTAGGAGGAAAATGATATTAATAGTACACCATTATACTATTTAATAAAAATTTAAATGATAAGGTAAATGAAAAATTATAAATAATGACTCATTATAGACATTGATGAAACCACTCCATCTCATAATGTCTTCCTTCAGGACACTTGTCCTTGGGCCATCTGACTATTTAGTGGGTCTCCCTCTACTAAGACGAAAAAGATGTCTTTTCTTTAATTATAAAACGAGGCTTCAGCCCTAACATTAAAAAAGGAAAAAGATGGAATCATATGAGTGGTTTTTATGTTAGGTAAGCAATTTTGGGTTTTAATAATAGGATTTACTTATATTTCAAAAAAATAACTCATAGATTGTCTAAATATAAATTTATTTATTCAATATTCAGGTTATGTTAATTGACTACTTTTTACAGCTTTTTTACATTACATAATTATATACCATGGTATTTATTTTTTTTTACCAAAAATAAAACATGTTATCTATTTTATAATTTATACATACTAATGTTTTACTACATTTAATCATATTTAATTTCTAAATAATAAAAATTAACATTTAAATTAATAAAATATAATATATACAAAATTGATTTGTTGTAGGAAAATAAATTTTTTAACATTTATTGTTATTATTATTTCATATCAATTTATAATCATTAAATGAGTTTTTATATATTTATTTATATATATGTAGATAAATTTTTATTACATAATCCCTTAACCCTGGTATAATTACTTTATTAAAATAATAATTTAAAACATTTTAAATAATATTTTTTTTAAAACTATCCTTAAATGAAATTATCATTATTTATAAATAATTAACAATAATTACATCGATGTAAATGATTTATTTATTTATAATAATATATTTAATTAAAATCATTCTCTTTTATTTATTAGTTTAATTGATTAAGATGAAAATACACGACACATTAAAAAACTATTTATTGGGAAACTTATCTTTTTAACGTTAAATGAATTTCTTCATACTTCTTTAAAATTAATTATTAAATTATATAAATTTAATTAATTCATCTTTATTAATATCATTTTTTTGAATTTTATAAAAAAACTAAATGTAAATAATTTTAAAAGAGTTCATAATATATATTTATAATACACATAGTTATAAAATATTTTTTTTGAAATATTGTTTATTAAATAAATAATTACATATTGATATCATTTTAACATCATCCTAAAAATAATACTATGATATTTACATATGATCTAAGGGTTGGATAAGAAATGTTTGTAATCACTGATAGTGATTCGATAAGCATTGATGTCATAGTGATTTCCCTAAACATGAGCCTTTCTGAAATATGATCTTACTCGTGTTTCACATGTTAATGTTAAATATTGTCTAGGTAAAATAAATACAATATTAATTCTAACTACTTTCCATGATTATAAAAATGATACTCAAAAAAGAATATTTATACTAATTAAATCCATTTCTCCCCATTTTATTATGAAATTTTATAATTTGATTACACTTTTTCATACACATTAATGAAATGTCTATATTATAATGGTCAGATTGACAGTCAAATATTTATAAATATATAATTTATCTCATCAATAACTATTAAATTTAATGACTATATATTCTTGACAATCATATGTGCTTAATGACCATATTTTTTCACTAACTATATAATGGTCACATTTAACTTTTCTATTCAAATATATTTCTTTATATAATTATCTAAAAAATCTCATCATATTCCTTAATAAATATTTTTATCATACTTATAATACATTTTATTCTCTATATATGTAACATTAGTTATTGGTATTCATTGATGATCATAATTATGATAATTATAACCCTTTTTTATTTATATTTATTTGTGTCTTCACTCCTTTTTTAATATTTCTAATTATACTTTATTATGTAATATTAAATATATTTGAAATAATATTATAATATAATACATTAATAAAATAAGGTAATATTATTTTTTTAATGTTTCATTTAAGACATGTAATGAAGGATTTAAAGGTAAATTATACATTTTAAATTATTGGTGTGACATCATACCAACCTTCTCCCACTCAAATGAATTTTACCGTTGAAATTTTCTTGATGAGATGAAAATTAATTACATTAATTTTTTTTCTTTAAATCTTATGTTTCACATGTTTATTCTAATAAATTTTAATTTTATAATTCAATAATGACTATGTGTGGGGTTTTGTTTCATAGTAATGTTTATCAATGAACCAATTTTTCCACTGTACATTCCTCAAAATATTAATCATGATCTATTTTTACAACATATGAGTTTAGTATATATGATAGTTCTAGTATGTACTTACCCAAAAGAAATGCAATGAAAATATAATTCGCATGAGTGAGTTTTAATAGAAGAGTCATTAGATAAGATACATTCCAAACATGATAAATAATCTCAAAGGTTCAATATATCTATGGATCAGCATTTCCTTCTTATCAAATCTAATAACAATATTCTATAATATTCACTGAAACACTATATCACCAACCTAAATCTAGAAATATAATTTATGATTATCATTATATCTATTATATTGAATTTTTTATTTCTTAATAACACATTATATGGTTTGAACTCACTCTAACATTTCATGAGAAAGATATAGTGGGAACATATTTCTCTCCCAAACATCAATCCAACAAGTCTTAGTTATTACATATCTAACATTATAAAGCCTAATGCTTTTTCATTTTAATGATTGTGTGGATGTTATTTCTATACGGGATCTTCATCAGAAGAATATGTTGTTCCATGAATCTTCTGGAATCTATTGATGAAATACTAGCATATCATTTATATTTTGAATGTTCTATCAAGATTGACCATGAGTTTGAGTAGGATATTTGGTTCCAAAGTATATATTTGTATCTAAATATTCTCCATGAATTATGAATAACATTAATGAGATCCTTGGATATCAATTAGATATAATAGAAACTAGTACTCCCCATAATATTATAATTTATTATATATATATATATATATTTTACCCATATCATTAAGTGATAAAGATTCTAAAATATTCATGAAGTGTGTGAAAATTATAAACAGATCATCCATGACGAAGAATTAGTTTTTTTATAGATCTTGGGAAGACCTATGACTATATCTATGGTGTTTTTCTCCTATTTTTATTTTTTTATAGGTAATGGTTTTATTATCCCCCTAGATATGTATCATTTGGTATTAACATTCTAGAAAACCAAGCAATAAGATATATAATCACTAATATATCTCTTCATGTTAACCCACTATAAGTTATACTTATGATTTCAATAAAATATTATGTTTCTAGATTAATGGATATTAATGAACTATTTTTATCATCCAAATGCCTCTTCATCAGTTCTATCTTTTATATTTCATATATTTGAGTTTCGAATCTTAAAATTATACATTTTTAGGGTTGAACTCTAGAGTAAGTTCAGCCTTATTTTGTAGCTTCGTGGATTCTTTTCATTCCTAATTCATTTTAATATATATATATATATGTATATATACAATTAGGAAATAATCTTGGAAATATAGTATTTCATCACTTACATTATTATTCCTAAGTAAATTCTTTTTATATCCATGAATAATGGGTATTTTTCAATCCTCATCATTGGTATGTAAGAATGATCATTTTTAACTAGAGAATCACCAAACCATATTTCATTACTAGGATGGAAATTTATTAAGATATTATAATAAATAATTATCAAAGACATTCTCCTTTAGAAAATTTTCATCTCCTTCAGTGTGAATATATACTTGAAGCTCTTTTGATCAAAATATCTTCCAGACTTCTCCCAGAAGTTATAATGCCTCTAAATATTTAAAGAAAAACTTATTTTTACCAATTGAATATAATATAATGGAAAATATTTCTTAGGGTGGATTTAATTTAGATGAGGCATCCGTTTTTACCCATTCATTTTTCATAAGGATACATCTCAAACCCATCTTTGATTTGTACCTATATATAACAATCCCTTCTACACAAGAGGGTAGTATGAGTACAGGTGTATTGAACAATATATTCTTATACATTGTGATAATATTATTAAGCTCATTAATCTAGGGAAGACATACCCACTTTTATGTAGACATTGTTAAATGATATTACCATCATGGGAAATTTCATATAAAGCGTTGATAATATACATGGAATCTATTGATTCTATGGTTCCCTATTATAGATACTAATTTATGAAATTATTGATTTACCTATTAAATTGAAGGATCCATATACATAAATTCTCTAATGATTACAAGACCCAATAAAGATACTATTTAGATCCAAAATTTAAACATAATATTCATCTAATGCAGCTTCTGATTTCGCAAAGTCATTAGGGAAATCCCAAAATCATAATCTTATTCTTCCATTCTCTTGGAATATATGATAATATTATTATTAAATAATACCAAATATATATTGTTAATCTTTAAAGAATATATTAGTCAAATCTATGAAGAGGGTAGAGTAATTCATAAGTATAAATGGAATCACTATGAATTCATGGTGTCTATATATTATAAAAATGGTTATTTTATGTATATTAACACAATTCACCCATAATTGTTAATATCCTAATCATATATCCACTTTTGATAACAAATTATCCCTTTTAATTTGATAAAAAATATTCAATATAGGGAAAACAAGACATGATCTTGATCATGATCCTTTTAATATCACAATAATAAATGAAATAAGACATTGGAATATCATTCTTATCAAAGTGGAATAAAGCACCCCGCGGATAAGTACATGGGAATATGAAACCCAATTATAAATTTTCCACGAGTTTTTTTTCATTAATTACTATAATTCAACGGGGTCATTATAGAAGGATGCATCAATAATATAAATTATCTAAGTATGAGATCAATTGAAAACTCAACCTTACAACCGGGGGGGGGGGGTAACCATAATTCTCTTTGTGAAATACAATAATATTTTCTTTTATAATTAAAATTCCATCAATTTTGAGTTACTCCCAAACTATTTGATCAAGATATATCTTATTATTAGGTATCAAGGCCCATATTATTTCCAACTTACATTTTTATTCAATATTAAAAAATTCTTATTTAGAGGTCTAATGGTAAACTGAACAAGTGAGAAATTAGACTTCGATGAGAAATGAAGAACCATACCGAGGCCGTAATAAATTATTTATGTCTTGTATCAAATAAATGAACCAAAAATTATAAAATCTAAAAAACTATTGATCTATTTGAATGATATCATCCAATAGTAGTGGGGTCATATCACATGTATTTAAATATTGCAAAATATTAATCTTTCATTCATTAAATATCAAAAAAATATGATCCTTGTAATTAATTCATTCCGAATGATCTTGATTAATGATAACTTTAAGAGTTTTGGAAATCATGCTGTTATATTCATCCAATTATTTGACTCAAATTAGAAATTCAATTTTACCCATATCCTCATCATATTGTAATAAAATATCTATAGAGGGTGTTAGGTTCAACCAATGATTTTCAGGGACCTTCATTATTGTCCATTTATTGGGAAATCATTATATGGATTTATAACTAGATATTTTCTTTCTAAATTGGTTATCATATATTTGTTTGGGATGAATAATCCTTGACACATCTTTTTAACATTATTGATTAGGAAGATCCCTAGATTCTATCCTATATTTATATAATTTTTAGAACTTTTGATATTTTTTAAATGTGTTATCCATTTTACAATTAGATGATAATTGTTTTGAGTTTATTGAACCTTGGTGATATTCATTAGATATAGTAAAACATTTAGAGTGAAACTTATTTTGTTATAACTATTCTATTAGTAGAATATTTTCTCCCTTACTACTAAGAGAATTAATTTTTTAGACTTAAATATTTCCCTCCATTTGTTATTATGAGAATAGTAACAAAATTAATTTCAACATTATCCATGGATTAATTGTTGATCATGGGATAATTTTGGATATGAATAGATATTTAACTAACATTAAAATTGACATGAGATATATGTTTATAGAGACTATACAGTCCTAATATCAAATAAAATTTAACCAAGGTTATAATAAAAATACTTTAATGATGAATTTTCCCACTGAACTCAGTAGAAAAATATTTATCTACATGGGATGAAATCATCATACCAATGGGAATTTTCACTGGTAACCCATTGTATAATATTTGAGGTATTAAATAAATAATCATATAAATCTTTCAGATTAAGAAGAAATGTGAAGAACATTAATTAATTAATATTCCACAAGATCATGAGTGGATAATGAGAATACCTTTTAACACATTATGATGACCCACAACATTGGTGGTGATTGTATAGGATCTTCCATTATCCCAGGGTTTTCGAGATTATTGGTGTTTGTTCTCCTCATTATTCAATGAACTAGGTTTTTATTGTTAAAATTATCATATTCATTGCATAATAAGACTTTATGTGTGGGTTATTCAATAGTTTGAACCATCATTCTCATCGGTTTTTTAATTTGTCAATTTATTTTTATTGAAAAATTATTCACCTAATGGATTGATGTACTACATAGAAAATAAATTCATGATACTTTGAAGAAATTATTTATGCTCATTCTCTTCTATTTTTTGGTATATAAGTTATTAAATTTTCTTTCTTCTACTTGATTTATCATTTGAGTTTCCATGGAAATCTATTTTAATATTTTTATCACCAAATGGACGAGAATAATGATAGTAACCAGTTTCTATCTCCACCCAACTTATGCCTCAAATTATTTAATCAATGAAAACAAATCTCTTAGAGATAATACTTTTGTGATACTTGGTTTTAATTCATTAATGAAATGTCTGATTTTTCATTTAGGATAATTAATAAAACTAGAGATATATGTTGAATGTATCATTATGTTTTCTTTATATTTACCAATTTATTTATCTTTGTTTATCATAATATCATGGAGTTAAAATTCCTTGACGATGTGTATATTTTGAAGAAAATATTCACTGAATAATATTTTACTAAACTCTACCCATTCCATGGAGTCAATATATTATTTGTGCCTCATGTTCATGAAAAGATTCCACTATTCATCCACTTAGACTTCAAAATATTAGATATCACAAACCACCATTTCAATATCTAATTATTATTTAATAGAAAATATATTTTCTATAATTTTAATCTATTTTGTAGAAATTATTAGATCAAAACATGAACTAATCAATGGCCTTTTCCTTTACATTAAGAAGTCCAAAAATGTTTTTCTAACTATAGTAAATTTGATAGTTCATCATGGTTTAAGATATTACTCATAACCCATGATTTAATAAACATAAATGTTTTCACTCAATCTCCCGTCCCATTGTTTTTCTAGTTGGGACTGTCACTGAATTTTCCATGGTATTCATTATTAGTTGTACTTGTAACAATCATTTACTAAAACAAAATTGTTATAAATTATTAATAAATAATAGAATCATATGAAATTGTAAGTAAAAATCATTCCAATATGGAATATAAAACTTATGATATCATACCCTATGAAAGCATCATCTTTAATCTATAATACATTTTGTTCAAAATAAGTTGCTTTATGTATGGTTCATTTATACTTCATAATCTAATCCCAAAAAAATATCTAAACCACACTGTGATATCAACTAAAATTACCAAAAAATTAAATACATATATTATACATAATTCTCTAAAAATTAAACATTATATATCAGAAATAAACTAATATAACAGATATGTTTACTGTATTTTTATATTGGAAACATAATTATCACATTAAAATGTTATTATTCTGCATATCTTATTAAAAACATATATGGATTATTTCATTTTGAAAGATATCATACACAATACTATTCTTTATTACCTAGTGAAATTTAATATATAGAAAAAATGGATCAGTTAAATTTCTTAGTGAGGTAATTTCATTTCAATGAGTCATGGTGGATTTATCAGTAGTTCTTAAACATGTGAAAAAACATGAAAATCTAAAAAATACATGATTAATGTTATAATATCATGGAATCATAATAAGTGATTAGAAGCTATTATGGAATAATCATAAATGAAGGCCTAATAACATGAAACCAGAAAAGGATTATCATGGTAGAATAACATTTAAAATGTCAGATAAAAAAGAGTCCATCAGATGATAATTATGAGTGATGGATATATAGAATTCAGATCTAACAAAAAAAATAACCATATAAAATCATAAATTTTTTCATGGTTTTCTACCACAACTATCATACCATAATGTATTAGGAATCAAAACATGTTTCCCACTAAGTAAATGATTGGAAAGCAATTCCCACATCCCAGAGTGGATCAAAAATACCTACTTGCATCGCATAATACTATTATGAGAGATAAATATTTTCCTAATATATTATAGGGATTTATAATTCCAAAACCATGCTACACTTAATGATAAACCATTCATATGGTCTCCATATAGAATAAAATACTCAACAAATATTTTTTAACCATGTAATGAAAATGGGTATATAAAAATTTAATCAGGTATCACATAAGAATCCATCAAGATTGGATTAAAGAATAAGAAAAATAAAAATAACAAAAGATAAATTTGTGGGCGATAAATTAAGAAGAATTCTATAGATGAAATATCTTCTAGAGTTAGAGAGAAAATGGAATTGAATACATTATATGAGTTTCCTTTACATTTCATTAAATTTTTTATAAAAAAACTAAATGTAACATTTGTAATCCTTTCCAAAAGATAAAAACAATTACTTTGAAATTTATTTTAAAAAGAAAAAATTCAATTAATAAAACATTGAAAATTTGGAAGTGGACTTTAACAGATGAAGTATTTTAAAATATTCAATAGAAAACCAAAGTTTACATGTGTTTTGTTGAGGGTGTAGAATACGACCATTTATTAATTAAAATAAGGCTATTTCTTTGCAAACATTAGCTTTGTGAATGGTAAAAATAGATTCACAAGGGAGATATGTTTGTTAGGGGCGGTGATTTTTATTATAATTATAATAGAAGATTATAAACATAATAATGGATTTATATAATGTCTAAATATAAAATTAATTATTGATTTTAGCTATGTTAATTAAATTATTTTTACCTCTATTTTCATTGTTTAATTATTTTCTACAAATAGATTTTTACAAAAAATAGAAACATGATTCACCTTTCCTAATTTTAGTTTTATGACACTATATTTTCATTCCATTTAATTAAATTTAATTTTAAAATAATATAATTTGTTTAATGAGAATATATAATATAAAAACCCATTTATTTTTTAGAAAAATAAATTATAAAGCAGTATGTGTACTTATTCTTATTTATTAACTATTACTAATCATTACATGTGTGTTAGTAAATTTAATTTTATATAAAACATTAATTTTTATTAAAATCATCCTTTAACCCTGATATTTTAGATTTTTTTAAAATTCCATGACACATGAAAAATAATATTTATAAAAATATCATTAATTGATTATATCATTAATTCCCATAAATTAATAATAATTAGATCGTTGCTAATTTTTTTTCATATATTTATAAATAAATTGTTTCATTAAAAGAAAAATTTAATATTTATTTATTTTAATTATTATGATAAAAACCCATGACACATAAAGAAATTATTTATCGGTGATACACACACACACAGATATATCATTAAATGATATTACTCCCATTTATATAAAAATAATTATAAAAAACATTATGTTTTATTATTTCATTTATAATTAAAATAATTTATTAACTTTTATAGTACTTTTTTAAAAATATATATATTTATTACAATAGCTAAAGTATATAAAAAATATGAATAATATAAAAAATATATTTTTAAAATATTATTATTTATATTAACAATTACATATTGATATAATATTAAACTATACTTAAAAATACCCTTTATACATCCACATAATACCTAATAGTGTGATAAGAAATTGTAGTAGCTGCATGTGTTGATTAAACATGCTTGGCATCATAGTTATTTCTATGAGTTGGAACTTTTCTCATCAATGATCCCACTCAAGCCACAATTGACAAAGTTCAACTAGAGATTTTTCACGGAAACCCCCTTGTGATGTTAGCTCCATTGTAACGATAGAGAAATTGCCCCCATAATAAATACTTCAACTACATAAATCCATTCCTTATACTTCTTAACATAAATTTTATAATGTGATTATAATTACATATACTTACTAATTCGATGAATTTATTATAACAGTTACATCCAGTATCAAATATTATTAATCTTATAATTTATCTCATAATTTTTTCTTATAAATAACATGTGTATAGGCAAAAGGGAATAAATTACTAACATCCATATGTGATCAACATCAATATAATGATCATATTTACTCATTTCATTATTATGTATTTAATTTTATACTTTTCTAAAATTATTCATCTCATTTATCCAAAAAGTTGTTTTTTATGTTTTTCATGTTTTTTAATCTTTTTATAGTTATCATATGTAGTGTAATATTCAAGTAATATCATGATGATAATTTAATCCTCGAATTATTGTTATTTAATTATTTTCATTCCTATTTTAGTTTTCTAAATTATATTTTATTTAGTTATCTTTTGATATATTTTATTTAATACAACAGAATTCTACCATATTGAAATAAGGAAATATTCATTTTAGTTCGATGTTTCATTTAAGAAAATCTATCATTACATTGAATGTAAATTTAAGACTCAAAATTTATGTTTTTATAATGATTTTGTCTTAGAAATACCACTAAATTGGTAATTTTAAGGAGATATATAAACAAAGAAAATAGTTATCTAGACATCCAAGTATGCATGAATATATATGAGATATATATCCTAAAAACATAATAGATCATTAATAATATTATAAAATAATTAAAATATGACATCATTGACAAAACCTATCCCACTAGGTCCCCTATTTTGTTTTTTATAAAATTGAGTGTACCACCCAAAGTATGCCTCTAATTTGTTGGGGATGAACAACTAGAACCAAGGAGGCATGTCACTCAACTTGGAGTCATTATCCAAATGATCTTGTACACAGTTAAATCACTTAGTACACCTTAAATTTGATTGATAATAAAAATTATAAAAACCAAATATGAAAATAATTCATGTTACAACCTCTAAAAACAATAATAGTACAAAAATATAAATATATCCAATGTGTGGAAGAATAAAAATACATACCCAACAATGAATATTGAGAGGACTAACCTAAGAATTGATGATAAAGAAAAGACATATTCACCAACTATGAAATTGGCCACCACATGTGGTTACTGTCAGTATGAACTTCTATGGTCCACTAACACCATTTCCACCAAGGTCACCATCTAAATATTTCTCATCTATATAATACAAAAAAAATTGGGCAAGTGCATTGTAGAGTTTTCGATATACATAACTAAAATTAAGCCCTACACATAAAAAATGTATGTAGTAAAATAGATCAGTTATCTCAACCCACAAGAAAAATAGGGGATACATATATCCTTTAAATAGTTATTCTAATATAAAGGTACAAGCCATGGGGAGAGGGAAATCTTTATCTTTATAGAAATATATAGATAATGAGTCTGGATTTAGATCCATGTTTCAGTGATGTCCTGATTCGAGTAGCTCAGTATAACCTCCCTTGATATATTGTGCAGGGACCAATCATAGATGAATGAAAATTGAAGTTGAGGTGGTACTGATCACTAGATGGAGAACTATACCTTTTTTAAGCTCATAACGATGGGTACTAACTTTGTTGATAAAAGAACCACGCCCCCAGTGGGTATAGGGGTTACCAACCCTATTTATACTAAGTAGGTGGGGAAACCACACACGAACATAGAAATGTTATTAGGGGGATACCAAACCTGATGTTGATCTAGATATCATACATAAATCTTATCATCATCCAACCATGATGAAGAAGCCACTTTCTCTCACAACGTCACTTCGTATCACTGAGGTCGAAACAAATACAACCATTATATAAGAAGTAGAATTTTAACTATAAAGGACTACTTAGGAGTCCTATTCTAATCCATAAGGATATATGGAGGGTAAATTTATCTAAGAGGATTACAAGGTGTGTAATTTTAATTGTACGTAGCATTCAAACCCACGTACAAGCCATGGACGTGTACTAATAGTCCACAAGGTATGTGAAAGTAAAGGTTCATGACATATGGATCGATGAACACATCGTGTATGACCATTAAGGGCCTTATATTAGTACTCCTCAAAACATCCAACCTGGATAGCAGGGAGAAAAATGTGTTCCATCCAGGAAACATTTATTTTGAAATTTATCTCACTCTAAATCCCAATACACCACAACACATGAGATATATGAGATGTGTTCTTATTGAATACAAAGTGGGTAATCAAGATTTTTTAAAGAAATTTATGTATTTCAACTAAATATTTATAATGCCTATCATTCTTTTATAAATATCTCAAAGTTATTTTTTTAGTTTATTAATCAAATATAAATCCTTGTTTATGGATGTATTCTAGTCATTCTTCTATAGAAAATGTGTTTTCGTCCACTTGTGAAAGTCTCTATTGTACCCCATGTTATCACATAAGGATTACACTTCTCATCTTCTACCCGTGATCTACCATCCTCTATTAATACTATTGAAAACCATCACCTATAACATGGTTCACAAAACGCAACACTTATGTGAAGTTTAGTCATGATTTTGGCTAGATTGGAAGTCGAATCATTATCCTTTGGTAGGACAAAAAATATTGTTTAAAGACCAAAGGGAGATATACACAATAAATCAATGTTAGATTATCAGTGTACATAGATATCCTAAACATGGATCATTAAAATAGAATATGAAAATAGATAAACTAGATTATGGAATCTATTAAATTACTAATCAGAATAAAATAATATATTAATTGGGACATGTGAAATGGGATAAAGATTAGTGATTTCAAGAAGATACTAGTTTAATGCTTGAATTTATGAATAGTATGGAAAAATCCACATATAAAAGAGCCAAACAATTATGGTTGATCGATTATTGGTGAAGAAGGTACATGTGTTGAAGCCTATGGTGATTCCAATTTGTTCTATTTTTTCCATCCATGAATTCACCTGAATCATCCATTAGAATATTTCCCCACTATGGCTCTCTATAGATTCCCATAGTTACATGGTAAACCATATAAATAATATATATGGGAGATTACATATAATTTATTTATAGGTTAAACTATTATAAAATAAAATAATATATTAATTAAATTATTTATTAATTAATTATTCAATTTACCTCCATAATCCGTCGATTACAAAAATTAGTCATAGGATGCATTACTAATAAATGTTATTAGTTACCAGTTCTCATACCACATTAAAAATTCAATTTTTTTCTTGGTTTCCCATTTGATAATTCATTGTTGATGATTACCATTATTCATGGATTGTGTCACATGCACAATTGAATATATTTATTATTTCAATATTGATGCTCAGTGATAGCCAAAACTACACAAAACAATCATCATTGACATCAAAAATAATATCTATATTTTTCAAAAGGATTAATTTCATAAAAATAGTCAATAAATTCTCCCCACCTTCATTGAAATTCATCACGAAAAGCACATCCATCTCAAATATATGAGGGTAATCACCCTGTTTCTGGATCTCCCACTCCCATTATTCCTCCTAAATTTTTCCATGATTCTATATAACTCGCAAAAAGTGTAATATATTTTCCATTATGTATATTCTCCTTCTTGTCCTTGATCTCCATTTGCTTCTATGAAAATATGGTTCCTTCCACGATGTCCATCCATCCCTAGTCAATTAATTTCAATGGATCAAGTAGGTAACACCTGACCCATATTTCATTTTATCAGTTCCCCAATCTAGTGTGACTTAGGTCCTCAATAACACCTCCCCATAGTCTATTGGATTCTTAGTAGTTGTGAGGTCCTATAAGGATGTCCTTAGGAGACTATGTCCTCATTACCTATGTGCGCAACAAAATCATAAACAAATAAATCATGTAAAATACCACTGATAAAAATCACATCCATATAAATAAACAAATGGAGATAAGTAACCTAAAATCACCCAATGAAATAGCATAATGATGCTCAATAAAAACCGAATTACATATTTAATAAACATATCAGGTATGGTATTCCCAAAAAAATAAACAAAAGACCAAATACTAAAGGATAATATTAGTTTGGATGTCCTGAGCTCTATCCCAGCTCCTAGATCTCATCTTCAACCAAGTCATAAAATCATCAAACATCTACCTGGGGTTATTACCTAAACCTATAAACTATAATTAATGGGAATCTACATTGACATCCAAGTGTTATTGATGCTAAATAAGGGTAATATTAAAACATGGATTGGAACCACTAAGGGTATCAAATGAAATTCTAGTATATCATAGTGAATAATAATGGTGTGAAATAAATAAACAATTAAATTATAATAGTACCTTAAAAAAATAAATAGAACCTAGACATGCCACAGGTCTCATAGGAATGTCCCATGTTGACACTACCTACTTCTTTCATTCCTGGTATCTCGAAATAAGGTGAAAAAACATGTCTCAACTATGTTTCCAGATGCATCATTTAGGGGACCATAATGACGTATCTCAAGATGAGTCCAATGGGTTCGATCGAGAATTCCACAATATCAATAACTTATAAAATCATTGGTCTAGTATAAACTTATGGGACTACCCTATACGTTCAAAATCATGTCCCAATTGGAATATTTTCTCACACCCTAGGCATTTTAAACCAATAATAATCTTGAGATATCATCCTCCACTATACAACAAGGTAAACCATTGTGAATTTTTCACAATAATATTTGAAATTATTTAAATAAATAAATTTCCAAAATACTCAGGGAGAAACCCTATTGAATTTGTGATAGTAAATCTAAGAGAAAATAACCAATTCTCTGGAGGAATTCCATAGTATCAGGCATTGTTAAATCCCAAAAATACCTCATTCCATGAATTCACATGAATCCCATAGTGGAATTTGAGGCTCATCCATGGAATTACACATCAATACATATCGTGAGGAATTGAAAAAATCAGTCATAAGAATTCCATGACAATTATTTCGATAAACAATCCAAGGGTCTTCCTAATGAATTCAAATTATCACATACAATTCTAATAATATAAAAAAAACAATTGCATCTTATTTAACTTATACCAATTTCATATCTGAAGCCGAGATTCATTATATAGATACATTCTCATAATTTCTTTTTCTCATTTCAGGCCAATACAATCATTTTTTATCAATTAAAAAATCTCTTTAACAAATTCCAAATCTATAAACCATTTGGGATCCTATAATTAAGTTTATGAAAATGAAATCTCAAATAAAAATTTTAATTATTTGTGGTTTTTATAATTTTTTGAGTTTTAATGAAACATTCTAATGGTAGAAATAAAATCATCTATTTAAATCATCTAAATGAATTTTCACCCTAGGAAAATACGTTTTACTATGTCTAAGGAAAGAATAAAAGGCTTCAAAGGGAAAATAAAAATTTTATTTTATTTTGTGGTTGAGAAATGGATAATTAATTGTGGTCATATAACCAAAAATTCAATAAGATAGAAATAAAATATGTTAAAAAAAATAGATTACCTATCTGAACCATGGATACAACCAGTAATCACATAACAACCTTTAATTAGAAACAATACAAGAGAAATCATAGTGGAAGAAAAAAGACTAAAAAATAAGGCATAAAAAATATAAATGGTGAATAAACACTTAAATGTGAGAGAACATAAGAAAGGTAAAAAGAGGGCGAGTATTTGTACCTCAAGAACTCCAATATTATTGATGGGAAGACAATAAAAAAATATTAATGGGGAACTAAATTGGAAAATGAGAGGTGAAAAATCCCCATACGTGCTGGGAAAAAGGCTTAAAAAATATAAAATGTTGGGATAATAAGTGGGTGAAGGATTCAAATGACACTTTTACCCCTATTAGAAAAAGTAAGAATGAGCACAATGGCTGGATGGTGGGTCTCACTGAGGATATGATGATCCCAAGAAGACCTGCACTCCTACATGACTACCCCAGGATTACTATTGGCCCTATAGAAGCCAGCTGAGGGGGACTATAGAAGCTTGGTTAAGTCCCATATCATATTCCCAATCCTCACAAGAACATCCAAGACCATATAAACACCAATTTCACCCAATTCGAAGTCTAAATGGTCTCTTTTAAGGAGTTCCAACACTTGTAATTTGAATCCCAAAATCTGGAGGATAAACTCAGCACTCTAGTAAATGAAAACTCAATATTTAAAAAAATGAACACATGTACTGAAGATGGGGGTTTAAAATATCCCCAATAAACAACAACTCATCTATGAGTTTTTCTCCAATACAACATCATGACACAATATATGAGAAAATATAAATATTTCACCCGTTATTATAATAGTAAAACCCCGCCAACCAACTTTAAAAAATAAAAGACCATAGTCCCATGAAAAACATCATTGATCAATAACTCAAACCGAAAATTATTCCCCACTGGCGATGGAATAGTAAATATATTAATTAATCAAAATCATAATGCATAGGTTCATGTCACTAGTATACACTAGAAAAAATCAATCCGAAACCAAATCCAAAAGCACAGTCCCCCTTCTACGACTAACTAGTTCATGGGGAATAACCTCAACACTATGAGGTATCACTGACGCAATTAAAAAAATATCTCACCCCGCAACACAAAAATTTATTTTCAACACATTACCATCATCCTACAACCCCAATCACCCCCCACAAATCAACATATTCCAACCAAAATAGAATAAATGAGAACCTCACATGGGTGTTCTCCTAGAGAAGAACCCTCAATTGTTGGGTTCATCAACCATCATTCATGATGTTCACCAAAATCTTCTTGAAACATAAAATATTTTCTCTACCAATCCATGTTGTCCCCCATAGTAGGATATACTTATATCCAACTAACATGATCAACATGAACAAAATCCATTATTAGCCCACACTAAAATTATCAAGCCTTGATCGCATTACATGAATATGGAAAAAACAGACCTTGCATAAAGTTCTATTAACACAATGAAATATCACATAATCAGTTATCAATATAATATAAACAGAACCTTCATTGTGGGTCCAGATAGGTATACCCAAGGATTCCACTTGAAACACTGTAGTTTTATTCTACGAACTCGTCAAAATCAAGTATAACAATCATGTTATTTGTATCAGAGCATATAAATAAATTTACATCCCTCCATCCCCATGGTATAAATTCAAAAATTTCATCCCTATAAGACATGTTCTATAGTAAACCAACCAATCCGATTGAATTCACCATGAATTCTTACAAAAAAATAACACTCAAAAAATCTGTGTCTAACCACCCCTATGCTTGGACATATATGATGATTCCATAACAAAGAACCCACTCATTTTTACATATACTCTAGATGAATCCCATGACTGTCCAAAAAACTCTCACTAATGTCCAACCCCAACCCTCTGTAAAACTCTATATCTCAACCACCCACATCTGAACTCATGGTTGTTCTAACCACGATTACTATGGTCCCATTGATCGGATCCACCATTCGACCATTTATATAATGTATCAAGATGATATACATGATGAAACTTCACCTAAGTAAAAAAATCTAAGTTTTCTACTATCATATCCCATACAATCAAAATAACATATATCCTCCAGCCTAATAGCTAGTTTCACCACACTGACAACACTATAATAGAGTGTGTAAAATGTTTCACAACTAACTTGATAATCTATACCAAGGATTGTCCTTATCATCATCCTATGAACAAAAATAATGATATTTATGGTCCATGACCCATATTCTACCAAAAACAAGGATAAATGTGGACATCCCACTCAACCTAAGAACCATACATGATAAATCAATTCTTACTAATCTCCAGATTACAATAACATTAGTCAAAAAATCTATTGGAACTTCATTCAATATAAGGTCCACACCACCAAATATCATGAGGTACACTCTTCAGCACATTTCTTCTCATATATCACCCTTCAACGAAACCTCAATTATCATAAATATATTCATGTTCTTTAATTTTATCCACACTCACCCATAACATATACCCATGTTGATTCTATTAGGGGTAGCTGGGGTCAATGGTACCAACACACCTTGATTCATCACATCATCAAAAGTCCCCCGAAGTAGATATTCACAGTAAATAGAGACCCTGAGTATACATTCATGAAATTGAAAATAATTTCCTTGGTAGCATCATTTCTATAGGATCTCCAAATTGAAACCACTCTGATCTCATGATACTAAAGCCAATAGTCATGAACCCAAAGTCATCGCAACCCTACCGTCATTGCATCTCTCAAGATTATCCATGATATGAATGATTTTCAACAAATATTTAATAATCTAGTTTATATAACTAAACCAACAAAACTAAATAATACTTGACCTTCACTGCATTTATCACAATAGAGACAATGGATGCTCACTCCATAACGATCTGACCACATCCCCATAACGAAACAACACCCCTCAATCTAGTGCATTCTATATTGAATTATCTGCAACCCCATGGGTCCAAGGTTATCCGAACAACAACATAAAACCCCTGAATCACAAACCCTTGTATCATATAATGTTGATACCCCTTCAAACATTTGTCCTAGAACTTTTCAAAGAAACAAATCACCCATGACCACCAATCATCTGGGAATCATTCCAGCACATAGTGTCTAACCACTCTCACTATATAAAAAAACATGTAAAATAATAAATTCTAGGCATCACCCTGATCCCGCCGTCATATCTAGCATAAACAACAAGATCACTAGAAATCATGTTGTCAAAAAAACCAAAGATAAGATTACTCTAAATCCTTATACTAAACACTTTCAATGATGTAATCAAGGTACCTCTAGGACTTAACTGTAATCCATAAAGAACTTCAAAATATTAAATACCAAACTAAAGTGTCTCAAAATGAATCAATAATTCTAAAACCTCCCACCAAGGACCATTAATTTCCATTACATTGAAACTTCACTAGAAGATAAGTAGTTATGAATCTAAATGTTCATTTCTTAAAAAACAGCCTTTAAAAATAAGGTCACCAGAATAGTGTACAATTTAAAAAAAAACAATTTTTATAAATGCATTTAAACCACACCATTTGTAGCACCTCCCATGCACCAATTCTATAAGCTTAATATTATTCCCATGAATTGAGTTTCTGACCAAATATAAGGATGGGTTAATCCCCCTCACGAGTCACCCTCACAAACCTCTAAGTGATGATTTGATAATAACTAGGGTCGTGTTTAAGGTTACCTAGCTCCATCCACCTAACTTAATATCGAAACATCAAACCAATGTCCAGAAGTAACATCCTTAAATAGACCTCAACAACATGAATCACCTAAAAGGCCCAAACCAACTAGTCTCAGGGATCCCACACTATGATATGTTCCCATCATAATGGTATCATAAACACAACCTCACTATATATCCCAAATTGTCCATAATCATGGAAGATGACCATCACAAAAGTTCACTGTAACATCCCAGGTAAATAAAAATAAGAAATATTTAATATTTATTAATATTTTTGAATTAAATATTATTTTTACTTTAAAAGGGCTGCTATGTTCGATAGCATACCTGATACACAACAACGAGTTTCTTTGATATCTTACGTCGCACACTAATAATATAATATTAATATTTTAAATGGTAGTCAAATCCTAGCCATTGTATTGGCCAGAATGAACAAAACTAAAGACAACATGATTATACATGTTTGTTAAATGTATTTACATTTATCCAATAAAAGTTAGAGGTTTAAAATGTGAATAAATCTAATTTTAAGCATAATTTACATTAAAAGGCCGATTTATCATCTTTTAATGGAGAACCCTTTTTAAATATAGTTTTGGTCACTTTAATACATTATATATGACCAAATAAAATCCTTCTTTAGAATGGGGACATCAAAATTTACTTTTTATAAATTTTTGGATTTTTTCTGACAAAGTTCACTTTTAAATGAATAGTGAAAAATATTGTATTTTAATTCAAAAGTGAATTTTAATATAATTTATTTTTATGGTTATATTAACTTATTAATTGTTTTTAAAGTTAAATTAAAATACATATTTACCATTTAATCCAATGTTGGTCATTGGAAGAAATTTCACTTTGAAATTAGACTTAATCAACTGTCCAACTTTTGATAGTTATTGTTTCTTAAAAACATGCTATTTGTTTTAACAACGGGAATTAATTTTTAAATTAATTAATGCCACTTTTATGTTTCTAATTTGGAAAAATAGAAATCATTTTTGAATTCGGAATATCAAATACAGCTTAGGCTGAATTGTTGGTATTTTTCTGAAAAACTTTAATTTTTGATGAATAGTGAAACTACTTAGTGGTAGTTAAAAAAAATCGACTTTTTAATTTAAATGAAATTTTACCACTTCTGTGAATTTAATTTCAAAAATACGACATACATGGTTGTTATCAAGAAGTAAAATCTGGTTCATTAAGATGAAAATAATTTTTGGTGAAAAGTAACTTTTGACTTTTATTTACCGCAGGTAAAGGTAAATAAAGTAATTCAAGGTTAAAAGAATATTATAATAATTAAAAATTAACTTAACACTTGTCCTAACAATATTGGTTGAGTCATTGACAACAATGGGCATCTTTGGGTCTATTTTGGGACCACTTTGATCCACTTGGAAGTGATAATGACAATTTAGATTGATTAATTTAAAGTAAAGGTCAAAATGACATAAAACAATCTTTTAGTAATTAATTTCTATATGGTGTTATATAAGTTTTATTTTCGACCATAAATATTCTTTGGAAAGCTAAAAAGATTTCATATATCAGGGTATTTTTTTATAATTTTTAGACATCAAATATATTAAATTATTTATGACACAATAATGATGCAGTATTTACCTCATTAATAAATGATTTAAATAAATAAGATTATAATGATTACAATTTGATCCAAAACATGTCAAATTCTGATGGGAGGATTTTATTTCGACCATGACTCATCTTATATTTGAATATAATGATTTTTGGACCATTAGAAACCGAATATAATTATATAATAAAATAATAGTTTCACACTTTCCTAAAGAGCACCTCTCCCCCTTATAAAAGAGGTCCACTGCTAACCAATTCCTCACACCTCTCAAGACATTTGGATCATAAAAACTCTGACCAATTAAGCTCTCAACATCCCTATCCTCCTTTTAGAAGCCTTACCTTATACATAAGGCACTTCAATAAGTCCTTTGGTTGAAACCAAAGGGAGTAACCCAAATTAAAGGTAACGATTTCTCTTAAATTGTTTTCTTTTATTATACTTTTCCAACCCCTAAACTCTTTGTATTTATTTCTTTTATAACAACAACAGTATAATCAATATACTATGATGTTTTAATAAGATTTATTCGAACTACACTTACACACACCTCCATCTAATGGATGAAGAACATAATGTTTCTGTGGATGGAAAACTAACGCCTCACGAAACGATGATTGTTCAATTACATCTTACCACCTCTCATGGTGGACATTATGATGGAACTGTATTTATATATGATATATATTATGTTTATGATTACCTTATGCTTCTGTACTTCCCATTTATATTATGCCTTTATGATTTCTATAGTGGGTAAATACGATAATCTCATTTGAGGAAGTGCGGACTACCGCCCCCTCAAAGTGATTTGATTCATTAATGCCTTATGTGGGATGTATAAAGGATGGAGTTAACGATATTATATATGATTTTTTTACTTTAATTATAATATACCTATGTATAATTATGTTTTATTTCCATTAAAATAAGAAATATAAATGAAAGTAGCGTTCATGCGTACGTACTGCTTACCGTCTCCATGAACGGTGCATTTCATTTATTACCTCTAAATGTTATGTACTATTATAAATACATGTATATACTGGATATATATGATATATATGATATATAAATCATGAATATAATTCTGTATATAATAAAACATTTACCACATGAAAAACATGTAATTATAAGAAGTCCATTTTTGACACAAGTACCAAATATCGAAAAAACTAACATTATTAACTTAAATGATTACATAATGTTTATAACATGGTAAAAAGTGATATAAAAGGAATAATAAACTTAAAAAGGTTCTTAAAAAATTAGTAATTAACTTCAGTTTATTATTCAGGATATTAAAGAACGACCGAGTCAAGTCGGACACGAGGTAAGGGATCCTACCTCTCTCTTTCTTTTAAGTAATCTCTTTTATGTCACTTATTTTAAGCACCACTTTCTTACATTGGGGGATGTTATTTTATATTCCAATTACTGTAATGTTTATGTTCATATGATTAGAGAACCTATTTGATCTCATCAATCCATTTTTGTAAGTTTTAAGTGGCACCGTTAGGCTGTCGAATTTTCGTAAGTGATTTTCTTATCTCACTTTTAATTATGTGAGATTCCAATTGCTCACCACTTATTTATTGCATGTGTTGTAATGTGTACAACAATTGATATATATTATGATGATTATATTTATATTCATGGTATTATGTGATTCATTTTGTTGTTATTAACTTTTGTTCATACGACTCGATTTGATTACAATGACATAAGAGTTTTTCATCTCACTTTTTATTTCCGTGAGATTCATGCTATATTTTCCACTATTTCCTTTTGTGTGGTGTATGTACTGCCCATGATTGTAATCGTTGTGTAATATAATTTAATTTATTATTATTTAAATCTTCATTTTATGATTCTTCTTTCATGTGCCGTATGTTTTGTAAGTTACCAAATCGGTAAGGGAACCTTTCACCCTCCTCTTTATAAAAGACTTCTTTTTGTTATGTCTTTTAATTTACATCTTATTATGTTGGGATATGTTCTTATATATCCTTATTGATGTAAACTTTATATCCAAGTGATGATATTACCTTTTTATCTCATCAAATAATTTTCTAAATTTTAAAGTGATGTCGTTAGGCTGTCGAATTTTTACAAGGGAACCTCTTAACCCAATTTCAATTCTTCTGGTTCAACTTGTACATCTTGAATATGTCATCCTATGAATATGTGTGAATGAACTATTATTGTTTTACACTTAATATCAAATTATATTGGGTGTATTTATATTTTTCAAACATAACTATGTGATTGATTTATCCTTAACTTAAGGATACCATCTTTATAAGGGATTTTATCTCAATTTACATTTCCACTGAGACTTCATTGTTGTTATGCACCAATTCACACTTATATGGTGTATATATTGTACTTTGAAATATTATATCATGAATCCCTTTATTCTCATGATATTATAAAGTTTTTATTAAATGTTATTCCTCAATTATTTTTATTCAAGTGTCTCTCTTTTTGTTAAAAACTCTTTAACTAAAATATCGTTTTAAATGTTTTAATGATTTATTCTTATAAATATTTATCACCAATCTCCATGTTTTTAAAATGGTTTTTGGATTTATTTATATGGACATTAATGTTTTAAAATGTTAATTTCTTTAAAAATTTTCAAAGTGGTATGGAACACTTTGATTCAAACATCTATTTATTAAAATTTTTAAATGGTTATGAAAATGGTTTGATAAAGCATTGTTTATTTCAATATCTTGATATGATATATTGTGATTGGAATGTGGAAATGTTATCTTTCCATTATGCTCATTTTATGTGTTATGTTATGGTTATTGGGTATTGTTTATGTATACGGGTGGTTCCGTAATAAACCTTGGGCGGGTGAGCCCGAGATATCTCTCCAATGCATTGGGTATCGTGACGGAGGTAAACGTGAATGTTTCTCCTAAAAGATTTAGGGAATATATAGTGATGGGCATTCCAAATGTGACTCCCTATGTAGCTGTGATAGTTATAATGTAATTATGTTATAAATTCCATAAGTTACCTTTATGATTTATTATTTCTATATGTTATTCATAAATATTATGATTTTGTAAGGTATTTTATGATTAAAAAGTGTTGGTTTCATTGATTCGTAATTATTGATGGGATAATGTTTTCTTTCCTTATTTTATAACCCTTACTGAGCTTTTTATGCTCATCACAAGTTTTTGAAATGTTTTTCACAGGATTTAAAGATGAATAGGGTCAAAGAATGGATCAAGGAAAAGTCATGATGTCTAAAACATGGAACTAGACGTGTTTCTTTTCAAAAGTTTTTATTTTATGATAAATTGGATACTGAGAAGTATTGTCTACATGTAATATTCATGTTTTTATGTATTAGTTATGGCCTAATTCTATAAAACTCCATACCTAAAAATATCCTCAATGTGAATTATTCGTTTAATTCTAGATTATGTAATGTTTTAAGGTTGGGTTCTTATAGTTGGTATCAGAGGTCGATTTAGACAACTTTAGGGATTAAGAGTTTTTATTAGACAGATGGTTAATTCCTTTTTCTATTATTTCAGTTAAATCCCTGTTTTATAACTTTTTCAGATCAAGGAAATTCAGTTACAATTGGAAGGAGGAGGATCTCAAATGACATTTCTATCTCTTCCTGATGACATGATTGCAATAATTATTGCAAAGTCATGTTCAGATGATTTTGAAACTTTTTCTAGCATACAACTCACTTGCAAGCATTTTTTTGAGATATCTAACACCTCCACTATACCTCGTTTTCATCGTGGATCATGGGTTGTATTTAGAAAAATTCTATTTTCACAATATTCTCATATTTTCAAGAAAGGTAAATATTATCAAGGAATTTTCAAATATTTTACTTTATCACAAGATTTTGAAGCATATTATGATTTTAAAAAAGGTGATGAAGAAAGAGAAACTTATGGAACCTATTTATATTTGATTTTAAAATATAGTCTCCCAGCACATACTTATGGTATTTTAAAAGTACCATTAATTGAATGTATCAACTCAAATTCGGTTCGACTGTTTTATAGAAGTCAAGTTTCATCAGATGTTTTGAAATTATATGTCATACATGATTATTTTCCAAAACTGTTTTTCTGTGAACACCCATATGACCCATGTTGTACAAGTTTTATTTGTATGGAGGAAGCAAATGATTTTTAAGGATCTATAATTCATTTTTTCAATGCATGGACCTTCTACCTACGTGAACAAGATGACGATGAAACCAAATAGACACCATGATCAAGGTATGATGTTCTACATTTTGGGGAATGTTTTATTTTATCATTTGGTGGTAAAATATGACTTCAAGAATTAATATGTTGAGATCACAATGAATTTGGATGAAAATGAGAGTTATAGGGAAAACATTGAGGTTAAAACATGTTAGGGTTATTTTTGAGTTTTATAAAAAGGACAACCCATAAGATGGGTGACAACCCGTCGCATCCGGCAAGGCTGCAGGAATCGAACCCACAACTGAAGGGCGACAAGGGAGCATCGCCTACCACTAGCCTACTTGAAGTCCCTGGTTAGTATGAATTATTATTTTTAGTAATATGTTTTTATAAAACACTAGTAAGTTGATTTTTGGAACTTATATTTTATCAAATGGATATAATAAGTATTGAAAAATGATTTTGTGATTAAGTGATAAAAGGTTGTTGTGGAAGACGTTCTCTCTTTTGAGGAAACACTATATACCTAAAGAAGATAGAATACTATGAGATTTCAATTGTGGAATAATTGTTAAAATTATATTTGGGAAGAATCTATGTTTTTATTATGGAAACATGATTATTTGATTTATTTATGAAAATGATTAACCTATCATGAATAATATGTGATTAGGTTAATTAATTTTCAATATGAGACTTTATGAGTAACTGATGTTACTTGGAGATAAATGTTAAGATGTATCTTGGAAGTCTATGTAATTAAATCCTTATGAGATTTGGGTTACAATAAATGTATGTATTAATTTTGAAGAATTTTAGGGACAATTGTTTATTGAATGGTCTTTGTTGAACTTTGGGTTATGGTTAGACAAATTTTGGAGATTACACGAAGTTTTTCTTTATGTAAAAGTCTATCTTTTTGGGGGATTATCTGATCTTATACAAAACGTTTTGGTTTTATTTAATATCAATGGCATGGAAAATATATAGTTCATCTTTTTTGGATTATGTGATTCTCTCGAAGTTGGTTATATCGCTCTTAATGTGAAAAAAAGTCATCCTGAATATTCATCGTTTGGAGAAAATATGAGTTTGTGTTAGAAATCTAGTAAAAGATGAATGTCCACATGACAAGTATGTATATTTCCTTATGTTTTTGGTTAGGCTCATTAATAAATTCCTCAATGAAAAGTATCTTTAAACAAAAACCCAGTCTGTTAAATTTTTATACTGGGGAATCAAAGACTGTTTAACCCATCACAAGTTTGTGATTTTCTGGTGGTTAACTATCTCTTAAACATGTTTCCTAACACTCTCCATCAGAACATTAACCTTTGTTTTATCCTCCATATCCATGATTTCATGGAATCTTAGTATGGGTTAACCCGGGTGACCTTTTTTCTTCTCTTTATTTCATTTAAAGTAATAGTTTTATTGACTCTTTTTCCGATGTGGGGCTTTCAATGAAGTTTCAGACCCCTTTTTTTAATTGTGAGGACACAATTCCCAAAAGGGGGAAGGATGTAACATCCCAGATAAATAAAGTATAATACATATTTCATATTTATTAATATTTTTGAATTAAATATTAATTTTACTTTAAAAGGGTTTCTATGTTCGATAGCGTACCCGATACGCAACAACGAGTTTCTTTGAAATCTTACGTTGCACACTAATAATATAGTATTATTATTTTAAAAGGTAGTCAACTCCTAGGCATTGTATTGGCATGAATGAACAAAACTAAATACAACATTATTATACATGTTTGTTAAATGTATTTACAATTATCCAATAAAAGTTATATGCTTAAAATGTGAATAAATGTAATTTTAAGCATAATTTACATTAAAAGGTTGATTTATCATATTTAAATGGAGAACCCTTTTTAAATATAGTTTTGGTCACTTTAATACATTATATATGACCAAATAAAATCATTATATTGAATGGGGACATCAAAATTTAATTTGTGTAAAATTTTGGAATTTTTCCGACAAAGTTCATTTTTAAATGAATAGTGAAAAATATTGTATTTTAATTCAAAAGTGCCTTTTAATCTAATTTATTTATATGGTTATATTACCTTATTAATTAGTTTTAAAGTGAAATTAAAATATATTTTTATCATTTAATCCAATGTTGGTCAGTGGAAGAAATTTCACTTTGAAATTAGACTTAATCAACTTTCCAAATTTTGATAGTTATTGTTTCTTAAGAACACGTTATTTGTTTTAACAACGGGAATTAATTTTTAAATTAATTAATGCCACTTTTATGTTTCGAATTTGGAAAAATGGAAATCATTTTTGAATTTGGTATATCAAATATATATTAGGCTGAATGTTTGGTATTTTTTAGAAAAACTTCAATTTTTGATGAATAGTTAAACAACTTAGTGGTTGTTAAAAAAACTGACTTTTACATTTAAATAAAATTTTACCACTTCTGTGAATTGAATTTAAAAAATACGACATACATGGTTGTTATCAATAAGTAAAATTTAGTTCATTAAGATGAAAATAATTTTTGATGAATAGTAACTTTTGACTTATTTACCCTTGTTAAAGGTAAATAAGGTAATTCAAGGTTAAAAGAATATTATAATAATTAAAAATTACCTTAACACTTGTCCTAACCTTATTGGTTGAGTCATTAATGACCATGGGCATTTTGGGTCTATTTTGGAACCACTTTGATCCACTTGTATGTGATAATGACAATTTAGATTAATTAATTTAAAGTAAAGGCCAAAATGACATAAACAAAAATCTTTTAGTAATTAATTTTTATATGGTGTTATATAAATCCTATTTTTCAAACATAAATATTCTTTGGAAAGATAAAAATATTTCCTATATCATGGTAGATTTTTATAATTTTTAGACATCAAATAAATTAAATTATTTATGACATAATAATGATGCAGTATTTACCTCATTAATAAATGATTTAAATAAATAAGATTATAATGATTAAAATATTATCCAAAACATGTCAAAATCAAATTGGATGATTTTATGTCCACCATGACTCATCTTATATTCGAATATAATGAATTTTGGACCATTATAAACCGAATATCATTATATAATAAAATAATAGTTTCACACTTTCCTAAAGAGCCCCTCCCCCCCTTATAAAAGGAGACCACATCTAACCAATTCCTCACACCTCTAAAGCCATTTGGCTCGTCCAAAATCTGCCCAATTAATCTCTAAACATCCCTATACTCCTCTTAAAATCCTTACCTTAGGCAGAAGGCACTTCAAGAAGTCCTTTGGTTCAAACCAAAGGGAGTTACCCAAATTAAAGGTAATAGTTTCTCTTAAATTGTTTTATTTTATTATAATTCTCCAACCCCTAAACTCTTTTTATTTCTTTATTTTGTAACAACACCAGTATCATCAATATACTAGGATATTGTTATAATAAGGATTCGAACTAAACTTACACACACCTCCATCTAATGGATGAAGAACATAATGTTTCTGTGGATGGAAAACTAACGCCTCACGAAACGATGATTGTTCAATTACATCCTACCGCCTCTCATAGTAGCCATTATGATGGAAATGTATTTATATATGATATATATTATGTTTATGATTTCCTTATGCTTATGTACTTCCCATTTATATTATTCCTTTATGGTTTCCATAGTGGGTAAATACGATCATCTCATTTGAGGAAGTGCGGACTATCACCCCATCAAAGTGATTTGATTTGTTAATGCCTTATGTGGGATGTATAAAGGATGGAGTTAATGATATTATATATGATTTTATACTGGAATTATAATATACCTTTGTATCATTATGTTTTATTTCCATTAAAATAAGAAATAGAAATGAATGTAGCGTTCATGCGTACGTACGGCTTACCGTCTCCATGAACGATGCATTTCATTTCTTACCTCTAAATGTTATGTACTATTATAAATACATGTATATAATGGATATATATGATATATATGATATATAAATCATGAATATAATTCTGGATATAATGAACCTTTGACCACATGAACAACATGAAATTATAAGAAGTCCATTTTTGACTCAAGTACCAAATATCGAAAAAACTAACATTATTAACTTAAATGATTACATAATGTTTATAACATGGTAATAAGTGATATAAAAGTAATAATAAACATAAAAAATGTTCTTAAGCAAGTATAAACTAACTTTAGTTTATTATTCAGGATATTAAAGAACGATCGAGTCAAGTCAGACACGAGGTAAGGGATCCTACCTCTCTCTTTCTTTTAAGTAATCTCTTTTATGTCACTTCTTTTAAGCACCTATTTCTTATGTTGGGGGATGTTATTTTATATTCCTCTTACTTTAATTTTTATGTTCATATGATTAGAGACCCTATTTTATCTCATCAATCCTTTTTTCGAAGTTTTATGTGGCGCCGTTAGGCTGCCGAATTTTCGTAAGGGATTTTCTTATCTCACTTTTAATTCTGTGAGATTTCCATTGCTCGCCACTTATTTATTGCATGTGGTGTAATGTGTACTACAATTGATATATATTATGATAATTATAAATAAATTCATGGTATTATGTTATTCATATTGTGGTCATTAACTTTTGTTCATACAACTCGATCTGATTACAATGAAGTAAGAGTTTTTCATCTCACTTTTTACTCCCAAGAGATTCATGCTATGTTTGCCACTATTTACTTTTGTGTGGTGTATGTACTGCCCATTATTGTATTCTTTGTGTAATATACTTTCATTTATGAGTATTTAAATCTTCATTGTATGATTCTTCTTTAATGTTCCGTATGTTTTGTAAGTAACCAAATCGGTAAGGGAACCTTTCACCCTCCTCTTTATAAAAGACTTATTTTTTGTTATGTCTTTTTATTTACATCTTATCATGTTGGGATATGATATTATATATCCTTATTGATGTAAACATTATATACAAGTGATGAGATTACCTTTTTATCTCATCAAATCATTTTCTGAATTTTAAAGTGATGTCGTTAGTCTGTCGAATTTTTACAAGGGAACCTCTTAACCCAATTTCAATTCTTTGGGTTCAACTTGTATTTATTGAATATGTCATCATATGAATATGTGTGAATGACCTATGATTGTTTGACAATTAATATCCAATTATATTGGGTGTATTTATATTTGTCACACCTAACTATGTGATTAATTTATCCTTAATTTAAGGACACCATCTTTATAAGGGATTTCATCTAAATTTACATTTCCATGGAGAATTCATTGTTGTTATGCACAAATTCACACTTATATGGTGTATATACTGTACTTTGACATATTATATCTTTAATCCCTTTATTCTCATGATATTATAAAGTTTTGATTAAATATTATTCCTCAATTATTTGTATTCAAGTGTCTCTCTTTTTGTTAAAAACTCTTTTAAAAAAATATCATTTAAAATGTTTTAAAGATTTATTCTTATAAATATTTATCATCAATGTCCATGTTTTCACAATGGTTTTGGGATTTATTTATATGGAAATTAATGTTTTAAAATGTTAATTTCATTAAAATCTTCAAAGTGGTATGGGACACTTTGATTAAAAAATTTATTTATTAAATGTTTTAAATGGTTATGAAAATGGTTTGATAAAGCATTGTTTATTTCAATAGCTTGATATAATATATTGTGATTGGAATGTGGAAATGTTATCTTTCCATTATGATTGTTTTACATGTTATGTTATGGTTATTGGTCATTGTTTACATATACGGGTGGTTCTGTAATAAACCTTGGGCGGGTGAGCCTAAGATAGCTCTCCATTGCATTGGGTAACGTGACGGAGGTAAACGTGAATGTTTCTCCAAAGATATTTAGGTAATATACTGTGATGGTTATTCCAAATGTGACTCACTATGTAGTTGTGATAGCTACAATGTATGTATGTTATAAATTCCATAAGTTACCTTTATGATTTATTATTTCTATGTGTTATTCATAAATCTTATGATTTTGTAAGGTATGTTATGATTGAAAAGTATTGGTTTAATTGATTCTTAATTATTGATGGGATAATGTTTTATTTCCTTATTTTATAACCCTTACTGATCTTTTTATGCTCATTCCATGTTTTTGAAATGTTTTTTACAGGACTTAAAGATGAATATGGTCAAAAAATGGATGAAGGAAAATTCATGCTATCTAAAACATGGAACTAGACGTGTTTCTTTTCAAAAGTTTTTATTTTATGATAAATTGGATACTGAGTAGTATTGTCTACATGTAATATACATGTTTTTATGTATTAGTTGTGGCCTAATTCTCTAAAACTCTAAACTTGAAAATATCCTAAATGTGAATTATTCGTTTAATTCAAGATTATGTAATGTTTTAAGGCTGGGTCCTTATATTCATAATGTAGATGTATCGCGAGCCCTATACACCACTCAGGGATACAAATACCCATCCCAGAAAGTTCAAATTTTATAACCATTTCATTCAGATTATTTTCTAAATTACATGGCTCGGTGGAATAATATTCCATTTATTGGCTATGAGGGAAGAAATGTGATAGGTTTCTTACTAACCTTTTATTTTACTCAAAACAACATTAATTTCCATCAACGTCACACACACACACATAATATGAGGTGTCATTATATGAAAGGGATGTCACAAAATATATAGAAAAACAATCATTATGTTATGATCGACACATCATTTAATAGATTCCATATAATCTCAAAGTCATGATGCCAAAAACCTTCATTCTCAATAATTTCATTTTATACTATTATACTTGAAAAAAAATCATGAATTGATATTTCATTATTCATTTAGTTATCACAAAAAAATTTAGTCTTAGAGGATTTGAATCACGTGTTTTGGAGGGAAAAAATTTAATAGATGAATATTGGCACACAATTCAACTAAATCCATCAGATTAAGAATCTATTTGTATATACCTGTGACATACAAGGGATTAATCCAGGAATTGGAAAAGAATTGTGCCTCCATACGCTTATATGTTGGAATCACTATATAAATGGATATGTACACTTTAAATAACAGACTTCTCTAAACTATCAAAATCCCTGGCATTTGTAAATCACTAGAAGATATAATTTATAAATAGTAAATAAACACAACACAAAAAACTTCCACGAAACTATAAATCATGAGAAACATACAGATGACATTGAAATACTTTATGCATGAAATTATTCAGGAACACACACCTCTTCTAGATATACAATTAAAAATTAAAATTCCCATAAATCATTAAATTCATACCCAAGTGCACTAATCGAGGTGTAAATCCATCTATATTAAAAATGAAACGAAATAACAACAATTTCATACCCCTAGATACATTATTTTCCAATATACATGGTGATGTAACACCATGTAATGAGTTCATTACCCTGATTTTATTTTAGTCTATCCACCTTGTAACACCCATAAGATTTTAAATGAACACTATGTTCAAGAGGATGTACAACAAACAAAAATGGACTTAAATGAACTTTAGAATATTATTATTTAAATATAGTTGTTATAAAATGGTAGTTTAATTGCTAGTAATTAATATGATTAAACAAATTATTCATATCATACAAATAAATTAATGAATAAAAATTTCTTGATTTATGTTTATGAAATAAGAATTAAATTTTAAATAAAAACATTTTTATTCTTTAAATTAAGTTTTCTTCAAAAATCGATTTTATTTCTTCTTATGAGTAAATATTATAATTAATTGAGATAAAATTTTAAAATTTTACTTAATAAAAAGATATTAATTTCTAAATCAGCATGTCAAAATTTGCTTATTGTGAATATTTGATATATTTCTAAAAAGATTGATTTTCCAGTGAATTGTGAAAAGTACTACTTTTTTTTGAAAATTATATTTCTGTTTCAAACATTTACAATGACCCATGTTTTTTTAAAATAGAATAAATTAAAATTTGTTTTATTATACTATTATTACTCCAAATAAGATCATTAAAATTAAATTTTGTGTTGAATTTAGTATAAAAATATTTTAATACGTAAAAAACATTTTTTTGAAAGATTATTTTTTCTTTTATTTTAAAGGTTCTATTATAACTTAAATTCTATTAGTTTTGTGGAATTACTAATTAAAACTAGATTCCCCATTTTTAATCAGGAGTTAGAAATTTTTTAGATACTTCACTTTTATTTTAGTCATTATGAATAATAACAGTAATAAATTTTATTACTAAGGTAAATGTTAAATGGGTTAATTAATTATAAATATAATTTCATAAAGTCAAAAAAATGACCCACACAATTTACTTATTTTTATTGCATTTGTATAATTCAACCATAGTCATAAAAAAATCAATATATAAAATTTATTTATATTTAATCATGATATTTACCTTTATAATATTTAATGCAATGAAATGTAAAAACATTCATTACCTTTGTTTTATTATCATTACTTTTTTATATAAGGATTAATTGATGGTATGATCAGTTATAAATATTAATTTTTAAGATAAATGATTTTATATCAATTTAATATATTTCTAATATTTAATAGTTAAATAATTATCTTAAATTCATATGCAACTTGGATATTGTATTTATTTAATTAATAGAAAAATAAAATAAATAATTTAAAAAATATAAAAAGTAATACAAATTCATTGAGTTACAGTGCCCCAAGATTTTGGTAGATAGATATTACATATTAGATGTATTTTAGATGTCTATATTTTAATTACTACATTGTCTTGATGTATTTATTTTCAAATTAATGAATAGTTTTAAAATAAAATTAATGATAATTTTTAAAAAATAATAATTTATTAAATGATTTAAAATTAATTAAAATCTTATCCTAAGATATAGGAATTTTATATGATTTTAAAAATACACAATAGTTTATTTATGGGTTATTTTTCCTCATAGGTTAACATTCATACCCATAATGTATGGAAAACATTAATAGTATAAAATTTTAAAAAAGGGTCAACAATGAGTTAAAACTAAAAGATAACTTTGAATATACAAATAAAATTTGTCCAAATTTAATTGGATGAAATTATTGTTTATCATAATCATCTAATAATATAATTATATCAATTTTGAGCCATTTTGAAAGAAAAAATAATTAATAATAATATAATACATTATGAAATTCTAAGAATGCTTCTCCCCTTACTTGTAAAAGGAATCCCCTTTCTCTCAATTATTCAAACCACTTTGAGCTATCTAGATCAACTATAACTAACCATTTCAGATCTCAACACACATATCAAAGTTGTAGATATTATATTCACTGAAAAAGATGAAACCTATGTCCCTTAAAAGTATATCTAAAATAATTCTACCGAATAAGAGATAATAGTCTTTATTGATTCTTTAATGTTGATTTATTATTATACTTACACTTAATGTGTTTTAAGAATCCTAAAATAATAAATAAAATATAATAAATAAACCGAAATGTTATTAAGATTGTGGTTCATCAATTTCTCTTATCTTTTCCATTCTACGAAAAATGAAAAAATCACCCACATGAACGTACAAATTATTATCTCCATGTAGTGGTATAATTAATCATATATTGAAATTTCATATGGTTTTTTATTAATATGTAACAAAATAATATATATTAAATTTATTTCATTTATATGATTCTATAATTTTAATTTCATATATATATATTCATACCTTGCAATCTATTGGAAAAAAGATAACATCACACATGCATATGTGTGAACTACCACCTCCACAAAGTGATGCGATCAGTTTTCCATTTCCCCTTTACATTGATGTTTATAATGATAGATTTAATTATTATATAAGATATATATTATATAAAAATGATCATATAATAGTGAATTATTATTTAACACTCTTTAACCCCATCCATCAAAAACTGAAACCATCATTCATCCATACATACAATGTACCATCTCTTGGAATGATGTAATTCATTTTTCTATATATATCTTTAATGGATGATTCTATATATATATAAATTATATTTTTATCTTTTATATAATTCTGAATATTATGTAACCATGATAATGATGCAAGGACAATGATAACTAAATCAAAATACACATGAAAAATGAAGCAATTAATACAAAATATAACAATAATAATAAAATAATATTAACAAAGAGGTTATAAAATATTTTAAAGATATAATATATAAAATTTTAGATATTCATAATTTTATTTTATATAAGTATAATAAATATATTTATATATTATAAATTGTTAAAAAAGAACTCATGGTGGAGGTTGAACTCGAGTTAATAGATTCTGTCTCAATTTCCTTTCATTAAGGAATATTTTCATATTATCCACCATGTTCTTTTATGTTGTGTCTATAAATCCCAATTTATCTATTTAACATTAGTAACTATTTATTTCTAGTGATTAAATATTCAATTCATGTTACACTTTCATAAATAATTTTAAAAAGGAAATCTGATTTTATTTTTATTTTTTATCAGGTATATTTTTCTTTTATATTCATATATTATAAATTTTATTTAATAAAAATACATTTTTATTAAAAAATGATTATTTAATAAAATTTTACATTATAATTTTATTTTAAAATGTTTTCAATAGATACTTTCCAATTTTTTACAAAAAAAACTTTATTTATATCTTAATAAATAGTAAAAGGGATTGATTTTTAAAGGTATAAGGTGTTAACAAACTTCCCAAAATTATAACTATTTTACACCCATTATATTCATATATAGGTTTTTAAACGTTTTAAAAATAAAATTATTTAATAATAACTTATTTTAAGTGTTAAATTTTTAATTTCACCCAATAATTAAAATATAATTGTTTTTCCTCCAAAATATAATTATTGATGATCATCCACAATCTCTTCGTTAATCTATTGGAAATTAAAAGTATTTTGAAACATTAATTTTATTGAAATCTATAGAAATTAAATTTATCACAAGTATCTATATTCTTTGTATAATGGATACTAATATTTCTTAAACCACATTCCAATTTTATATATGGTCATTTGATAGACTATAGAAATATTTATTATTGAGTATTCTTTACACTGTGTATATATTTATTTATAGGGAACACTGTTTATGAATTAAATTGATCATTCAAGATATTTAAGAATGAATTGAACATATAACGATGGATGAGGCCCCGAATTATATATCCCCTTGATGAATTGACATGTATTATAAGACAAACTAGTAATTTAGAATTAATTGGATTCTCTCTCTATACCTACACATCGTTTTAGACTGTTTTGTCATAAGAACTTAATGATGCAAATATCATGATGTCTGATATCATAAAATTAAATATTAATAATTAAATATATTTATAAATCAGTTATTATTATCCATGAGATTATTGCATTAATATTATCCATGGATACATTTTTTTTCTTATGTTATTGATTAAATAGAATATGTTTGAAGTTATATATGTTTCCATATTTATTATTCTTTATTTAATCAATATTTATTCACTTGTGGGTAACCCTTACTAAGAATTTGATATCACAATTTTACTTGTTTCCTTTTACCATGTCATGAAAAATTTTATTACAAATAATATCACGTATGAAAGATTGTTTTTATGTTATGAAATTTCATTCTTATAATGTTATATGTGAATCATGTAAGAATATAGTTTTATAAGACAACTAAACTGATAGATCCTTCATGGTGAGATCAATTTTATCTACACCAATAGAATAAAGAACACACTATATCCTGGTTACATGGGTTTGGATGGTTAAATTTCGTATCAAATCCCACATTAGTTGAATCCTTGAAAAATATATTTTATGTAAGAATATATATGATGGAAACTATGACTTCAATTATAGTATTTGAGAACTTTTAACATTTTAGGGTTTTTTATTTGATGGATCAATATTAAAGATAATTATAATATAACCCAGAGTGTTCCATTATTCATTGATGGCGCCTAATTGAAGAAATGAAATGAATACATGTAGATAATGTAGGGGGGTCCCTATTGAACAAGCTAATATTGTTGATATTAGAGCTAAAAATTAATAGCTGCATTATGTTAGCACACTCAAGTTATGACATATAATATTTCAATAATAGAGAAACTTGTTTATTTATAATGTGATTCACCAATGTTGGATCACTTCATGATAAAAACAACTTGATATTTTAGTGGAACTACTAATAATTTTGCAGATGAGTGATGGGTTAAATATCTCAAAAAGATATTCCTCAATTTTGGATATAATGAAATTCAAATGGTTATTCCATTAGTTTATTTTTTAAAATGATATGTCAATAAATGTTGGACATTCATCCAAAATAAATAACAGGCTGTAGAAATAGAAGTCATTTATTGAAAAAAAAATTAATGTTATTTTCTAATAGAAATACATCCCTTGAAAATAATGATCTAAATTGGAGAGGATGTTCCTAACTATAAATAATAATTAATATTTATTTATAGAAAATTATTTATATAATATTACCTGAATAGAGATACATACTTTCGACTAAATAAATAATCTGGAAATCAGGATTTACCATTTCTCTGATGGGATTAATCCAAATCTCCAAAGAGGAATAGTTTATCAATTTTTATCAGTATATGATGATACAGTACCAATTTCCATATGGTTGGAGAAATAAAAATCTATGTCATATAATTTAACTAGAATTTATAAATAAATGATGATTGAGAACTATGGAAAAATAATTCAGGCAGAGGAAAAGAATGGAAGGATGAAACTTCCAACATTTGATAACAATGGAAAGAAACACCCTGGTTGTTTCTTGAATGTAATGGGTGTTTTTTTCATGTATGGAGATAAATTACATCATTAATGTAATTGATAAGGTATGAAATAAACCCTTAATGATTGTTTTTTCAACTGTAATGAGATGGGGAATTAATAAAACTCATGTCCCAAGAATCAAGAGAACACACTGTATAAGAATCCAAGGGATAAAAGACAATCTTATGTTAATACTATTGCCAAAGTGGAATGATTAAATTATTTTCTATTAGGATTCATGAATTATGTCATATAAGTGCATTTTAAATGATAATATTTTTAAGATAATCATGAAACATATACAAATCATTTAGAAGTTGTTATGTGATAAAGATTTTAAATTACCTGTTGAATGATACTGATAACCAAGAAAAAAGATCTAGTGTTAAGGTGATTTTATTGGGAATACATGAATAAGGTAAAAATAACCATTAATATGTTTGTAATGTAGAGTTACTATTATTTTGTTGGAATAATGAGAATATTGACACTAAAATAGTTTATGGGATAGTAATGGTGACCATGAAAATAGTTATTGATTTCAAAAAAATGTTATGTATGGTGGATTTTACATCATTTTTGGATATATGTGATATAAGGAATAATTATAGTGTTATTTTCTTATAAGAAATTTATTTTTGATTGAGGTTTTATAGTGATTTAGGTTATAAGTATGTTTTAGGAAAATATGTGATCATCGTTTGTAACCCAATGAGATTTATTATATTCTCTAGGAACAAATATTTTATCAAATATTTCAGATTATTCATATTTGAATTTGGAAGGAAATATTTCATAAGAGTCTTAAGGTTAACTATTTATGAAATTGATTAAGTTGATCTTTAGAGGGTTTTGTTGAACGTATTATTGGATAACATATGCTAACTATTTTTTAAAATAATTATAACGAAATAATGACTTTTCATCATTTCATATATCGTATGATCCATTAAAATTTATTTTTAGATCTACAATCCTAAAAAATGCGTCGTACATACTATTCATTGAGAGAAAAGATGAAAGTATAGTGGAAATTTATTAAATTATTAAATTATACATTTTATTTAAGTATATTTCCATATATTCTTATACTAGATGGTGATGTAATTTATCCACTCTAAGAAAACTATTTTTAAATAAATATGTTATCATATTATGATCATTTCTAAAAAGTTAATGTCTTTTACCCCTATCACAGAATTAGGGGTTTTGGTAGTTATAATTCTCCTCAACATTTTCTTTATCACTCTACATTTTTCATTGGTAATTATTATTCTACACCATGTACATATTTCTACTTCCCAACAATGTTATCCTATTCAGAGTAGTTGTATTATAATGATGTTCATATTTAATTTTCCCTCTTTTTAAGAGGAATTTTATTAAAATCCCTTTACAATGTTAGTTTTTTCAAAAAGGAATTTTAAAATTTCAGACCAATAATTACCAAGAACAATTTTAAATTATGATGATTTAATTTATTTAATGGGTTCAATGTAAAACTTGAGGATTTTAGAACAACACTATGTTCGATACTGTATAGAACCCCCAACATCAGGCTTAAATGAACCACAAAATATTATTATTTAAATATAAAAGTTATAAACTTAGAATTTAATTGGAGGGTATAAATAAAATTAACAACATTAAGAAATGTATATAATGGGTCCACTATTTTTTTATTATTTTGGAAATAATAACTAATTTTTTCGTAATGACATTTTATGGTTCAAAATTTGATTTCTTCCAAAATCATTTTTATTTATTCTTATGAGAAAATATTATAAATAATTTCTTAAAAATATTCGAATTTTATTTAATAAAAATGATATGAGTTTTCAGATCTAATTTACAGAATTATATTATAGTAAATTTTAAATATTTTTTATAGAATGATTTATTTTGTAGTGAATTGTAAAAAATACGACATTTTGTTGAAAACTAATTTTTTCGACCAAATCAATATACTAATTTTTTAAATTTTTTAATTTAAAATTGATTCTATTATATTATTTTTAATTAAATTATGTTCAGTAGAACAATTTTATTGTTGAATTTTGTATAAAAATATTTTAATACTTAATTCATTTTTCTGAAAAACTATTTTTCATCTTGTTTTTCGGTTTTAATAATAAATTAAATTATTCAACTTCTGTAAATTGAATATTGAACAATATATTTCTTATTTCGAATCTGGAGGTCCATATTTTTTAAATATTCCCTTTCGTTTTTAGTTAATATGAATTGTAATCATTATAATTTTTTTACCACAATAAATGTGAAAATTGGTTAATTAATAGAAAAAATAATGTAATAAGGACTAAAAATTAACCCTAACACTAGATTTTATTGTATTTTATGAGTATAAAATGTAAAGGATCATAAAAATTTCAAATATATGACATTTTTCCATTTTAACATGAATTTTCCCTTATAATATTTTATGTATAGAAAAGTACGGATTACCATTATCTTTGTTTTATTATCAATAAATTTTTAAGAAAGGGATAAAAATATAGTATATTTTGTTGAAAATATTCATTTTAAATATAAAATATTTTTATCAGGGTAATTCATTTTAATTTTTTGGGATTAAATTATTCCACTATGATGCATATATCTTAACCAAACTAACCTATTCTTCTTCTCAACAACATTTTCCATATTTTAGAGGTTTTGGACATCCCAAAATACCAACCGTATGTCCCTTATGTTGAGATCTAGTGGATGTTTATTAAAGAATCGGTAATGATTTTTAAAGTTTATTTCTTTTTCTAATTCCAACTAATATGTTGGAACAATATCAACATATGGTTTTATAAATAAATATCACTTCATTTTATAGAAATATTCAATAAATTTCAAAAACCCATGCCCAAGGACCATAATATTTTCATCTCATTGGAGACTAGAAACACAATATTATTATTTCATAAAATATATTGAAAATATCCCCCAAAATATATTCTCACATATAACTCCTATTTGATAAAAACTACCAAAATCATTCTTCATAACCACATGGAAAACATACAAAAGTGTGATCTCAAATGGATTGTCTGGGTAAACACATGAGATATAAATCTATGATAAAATAAAATCATAAGATAATAATAATGGTATGTGATAGTGAAAATAACTTTTGAAGTTCATACCCAACCTATCATAGATCTTAAAAATGAGTCAGGGAATAAAAAAAATTCATTTTCGAAATCATAGGCAATAAGAGTGAGAAATCATCATAAATAAATCATGAAACATACTCCCATGTCTTAAAATTATGGCACCATCATCAATATTGAAAACTATTTCATATGTCAGTGTTAACTACCTAGACCATAAATATATTGGATCAGGTCCCATCACATATTTACTATTATGGATGATGACACACTTTCTTCCCATAATGGACAAGTCGTCACCTATTTCCCATAGTGAATCAAGAACATCGACATGTTTCCAATTTTTTTATCATGAGATAACAAGATTTACCTAATTAATTGGAGGGATATACAGGTACGACCCAAAACATAATGAAAATCATACATATCTATTCCATGAGATAAAAAATCATAATGTCATATCCCATGAAATGAAATTTCTTTTGCAAACATTTCATTATATCTTAACCTATGGAAATGATCCATTTTTAAAAATCATTTAATCATTTCATTATATCATATCCCATGAAAACAAATTAGTTTTATAATGATTTTAGCATGTTATAACCTGTGTAAGAGGAGTGAGTTTCATAAATATTTTGTCATCATAAACATAAACCATCCTAAAAAACAATAAGAATATTTTAATTGGATCATATCCCCAATAAAAATTAATTTACATTAATAGTTCTCAAATTAAATGGAAAATGACTTGGAATGATAACTTGGAACATTTCATGAGGTATATATCCTTTTCAACTTAGAAAAATTCTTTTTAACACATTTAAAAAATTTAATATGTTTGTCTTTAAAAATATCCTCAGTAACATATAAAGGAATACTTAAAAATAATTTAATGCATTTCATAAAGAAAATAAACTTTATATTTTAAAATCAAATTTTAAAATTAAAATTAACAAACCATTTTGGAAATCCATTTTATTGAAAATAAAGTCTTAAACTTATAAAGGAATAATTAATAATCATTTAAAACATTTCATGAAGAAAATATCCTTTCAATTTTAAAAATCACGTTTTAAAACTAAAAATTCATAAAAAATTTTAGAAATTCTTTTTTTGAAAAACAACATTAAAACATATAATATATTATTTAAGATAATTATTTAGTCATGATGATAGAAAATATATTTCAAATTGTACACATTAAAACCAAGATTCATTTGAAATTAAAAAAAACAGGCATTGTATTGAAAATAACAAGAAGATAATTTTCAAATCCATTTCTAAAAAGGGTAAAAATTTATGACATATATTTAAGAAATAATTTAGAAGATTTAAAAAAATTAAATCATTTTAAGAAAACGTGATATTATATGAAAATGGGTTTTCGACCGAAGAGAGAAATAAAGTCAATTTTGATTAAAAAATTATTTTTAACTCATTAGTGTATAAAGAGAGTATGATGGAAAAACCTGTATTCTCATGAAATAACCATATGAGAACAAATATCACTAGTTTCATGAGATTTGTATCATAATATTTCATCATCATAAGCATATATATAATTAAACCCAATAAATAGTGAGAATTTATCATAAAACTCTTAACAAATTGGGAACTTTTGTACTATAAAACATTTAAAATACATATCCATAAATGGATATTTAAATACCATTAAATTATATGTGATTTATCACAAAATACATTCATGGTATTTATATACAAAACATAAATTAAATTCGTGGTGAATATTTAATGTGTCACATATATATAAATATATAAATATATATATATATCAATTAACTTAATTCTCAAAATCCTTCATACAAATTCGAACCTCATGTACGAAAATTATAATTTTATTATAAATATATTAATGAACCATAAATAAATATCTTATAAAATATATAATTTACTTATTACTTTTTATTTCTTGTTCATTAACAATTCCATGGTAAAGTCATGTTTTAAGTAATAACTTTTTTTAATGTTTTGATTTGTAATTTTTTTAGTTCAATTACAATTGATAATGGTTAAAATATATATATATAGTTTTAACCATGATATAAATATATTATATATTTAGTATAAATTTATTATTAGTAGTCTATAAATTTTAGATATAGAAAATAAAATTCTCCATTCAAGGAGAATGTAGGTCAAACGTATGCATGATTGTTGTTTCCTTTTTCATAATAAATTTATGGAATGAATTTTAAATAATATATTACCATTATAGGATAATTTTTACGTAATATATATTATATATTTTCATTAGACCCATCCTTATAAACTTCAATAAAAATCATAAATGAATCATATAGTGCACCATACACACAAGTGGTGTTATCATATTCCCACAGGATTAAATAAAAGAAGTAATATTTGATATAATAAATAGAGAATAATAAAAATAAATTAAATAAAATATATAAACCTTTAATCCACCATGGTATCTATCCATGATAAGTTTTAATGGAAAAATGAATGACATAAGTTCACGAGGCAGTAGTCTGCCAGACACATGAATGAGGAATTCATATCCAATTTTATAGAATAGGAGAAGGATTAAGTTAATTAAATGAACATAATAAAAACAGAGTATATTTAATATACTAATGTTATTATATATTAATTGTTTAATAATAATTGAAGGATGTGGACGATTAAATAAAATAATATGCCCGGTTAGGGGTGTTACCACTTCTTCTGATGACTTGTTTTGGTTTTCACAAAAAGGATTATTAGGTAATATTTCTAAGAATATTATGTATTATTGGATGATATGAAATTATTAAGGAGGTTATTTATATTCTTATTGGAATAATCAATATGTTTTGGAAGTGTGATTATCAGAGGATATTAGTATCCTTTTATAAGTGAGGTGAGTGGGCACTTGTAATTTTTGAATAGAAAAAGGTGTAACAAAATTTTATACATTATAAAATGCTCCAAAATAGAGCATTATAGAAAATAGAAGAGGTAATCTTTAAATATATCCAACCAATGGGTGTTTTAAAATTTTTGGGTCATTTATAACCATTATCTTTTATGTTTAACCCACAATAAACCCATTTTTACCTTAACCATTGTCAGTAATTATTCTTTCCTTTAGTATTTAAATTGTATAAAAAATAAGTTGAAATTATTAGATAGTATAAATTATTATAAGTAAAAATATTGAATCAATTTTCTTATATTCCATTCATATAATAGGAAACATTTAATTTAAAATTAACCCTATAGAAGCAATGAGAAAGCAGTTTTTCAATGTTAAAATGATCAAAATAATATAAAAAATTATATAAAAACTAATATTAAATTGATTCTAATAATCTAAAATGGAATAATATATATATATATATATATTATTATTATTTTTTTCAAAATTCATCTTAAATAATTGGGATGTTTTTAAATTCTTTAAATAAAATGAAAATTCAAAATAAAAAATTGGTATTGTTCACTACTCGTCAAAAAAATTTATGTTTTTAGATAATTATATAAAAATTACTCTAAGAAATGTTTTACAATATGATATCAATAATGGAGATTAGTTTTTAAAATAAATTTTCTAAAAGTTAAAAAAATAATTTTAAGCATAAAATGTAATTTATTCTTATCACTTGTCGAGAAAAAACAAAAGACGACTGTTAGAATTTTTATTCAATACATATTTTATATATCTCAATAAAATGAATAAGAAAGGTATTTTTTTTGTAAAACATGGTTGTGGGCCTAAAAATAGTTTTTTTAGACGTTGGTTTCTATTGTTTTCAGATGGTTTTTATTTTTATTTTTAATTAACTAGCCCTCAAAGAATTAATTATATATGAATTTGTAATCCATATAATTTCATTATTTATATAATCCTATTAACAACCACCATTATAAAAGCTTTGTGATAACTATCATAATAAATAAAAATAATAATTAAATGTCATATTTTGATTAAACTTGGTATTGTATATCACACAAAATACACTAATATTTTCATGTAACGCAAGATAAAATCACTATTGAGTGTAACTAACTCTATAATCAGTGTTGTGTATAAGGAAAAATATTAAAAATATTCAATTTATTAGAAAATATATATATATTTCTCAAAATATCAGTAGTCTAACATTCTATCCCCTTTAGAATGTATTTCAATATCAAAATTAATAACTTTGGAACCAAAAACAAAGGATACTTCTACCTCATTACAACCTCATGTTCCCTTATAGATTCCTCAATAAGGCGGTTTCACCACAAATAATTGACCTAGAGAGTATACTTGTTTTTTTGAATATTCTCAAAATAATTCACATTCTCCACTAGTTGGGTCTCATAAGAATGATTATGCTCTAGGTGTGTGAACCTTGAGTTTAGTACATGTTATAGATAAGTTATTTACATTGTAACAACCTGAGATTTTATGAGAATTATTATTTTTAATTTCATTGATGTCTTATGTTTTACGCTACAAAAAATTTATCCTGTGCTATATACAACACCGTATTAGCATTCAGTATACGGAACACTATTCTTGGCTCGTGTTACACTCAATTTCAAGTTCGTTTTGTGAAAATTATTCTACTCAACATTAATTATAGATTTTGTTTAATGTATAAATGAAATAAGTTTTTATTATATTATACGCAACACCAAACATAGTTTTCACTACATGCATCTCTGACTTGGCATGCATTACATGCAATCATGACCTTCCTCAATAGCGTGGGTTGTACGCAATACCGTGTTTCACTAAACGACGATATGTTGTTGTAATATTATTATGAACTAGCCATTTTGAATATTAGTATCTACATTTTTAATTTTATGACATTATAGTTCATCTTACACATATTATAAAACATGGTATGAGAACAAAATAAAATTTTCATGTAAAATATGTATTTTTAAAAAATTGCAGTTTTTTTACCTTTTGATGGTGCACCCACATTAAATTTAATTTTTTACATGTTTATAAGTTCAATTTGAAAAAATAAAATTCTTCTTTTGAATCTGGATATAAAATTTTACTTTGGATAAATTTTGGATATTTTTCTGATAAGTTTCTTATTTTGATGAATAGTAAATATACGCTAAATTTTAATTAAAAACAACTTTTTTCATCGAGATAATTTATATGGTTAAATTATAATATTTAATCGTTTTAAAGTATATATAGAATATATTTTTACCATTTAATATAATTTAAGTCATTAGCATTAATTTTAAACTGAATTCATAAGTAAAAACATTTTAATCTTTTGCAACGTTTTAACTTTTAAAACTCGTTTTTTCAACAGCGGGATTAATTTTAAATTAAATACTGCAACTTTTTTGTTTTGAATTTGAAAAAATGGATTCAATATTTGGGATCAGTAGGTACAAGTAATATTAATAAGCTAGTTTTTATTTTTAGGCATTATGAATAATAACTACAGTAAATTTTATTTACCATAGTTAAAGGTAAATCATGTAATTAAGGGTAAATATAATATTATAAATTTAACCTAATACTTGTCATAATATAATTGGATGATTATAATTTGACCTAAATAATACTTGGGTTGAAATTTAATCTAATGGAACCCACTTGTATTTGATTAAGACCCTTTATTTATTATATTTAAAGGAAAGTAAAACATATCTCACTCAAACTTTAATAATTAGATTATTTTTAATATAAGGTTATACAGAATATAATTTCGATTATAAATACTCATGTGAAATATAATATATTTTTATTTACTATTCTAATTTAGTTTTAATTTTTATGAAATATTTAATTACCATAATATCTTATACATTAATGATGAAGAAATTATTTATTTTGTAAAAAATCAATAATATAGTTTTTATCAAAATACAAATACCTATCAATGGAACCCTAAACTTGACCAAATATTATTGGTCGAGTATATCTATACCCTAATCATCCAAGGGTATATTATGGGACCATTTGGAGCCTTATAAAACTGATTAGGACATTTATATTATTTTATTTTAAATGATGTCAAAGATGTCACCTTCATAATTTAATAAATATAACAATTTAAATTTTGTGATTTTAAGATGATAAATTCGAGGAAAAATATTATTATAAAAATTTTATATTTATCTTCATCATATGATTTTATTTTAAATTTTAATGCAACAAATATGTATATTAAATAATTATACAAAAATGTTGTAATAATTATTTTATTAAGAGATATACCAAATAAATGGTTTTAAAAATAATAAAATAAATAATATATGAACAAATTAATGTGCCCTATGAATTTTATCGATGAATATGACATGTTAGGGATATATTATATTTTTTTCTAACATATCTTCTATGTGGTGTATATTTTAATTCAAATAATGAATAGTGTCAAAATTGACACTATTGATATTTTATAAAAATGACATATTATTAAATTATTTAAAAATCCCAAAAACATTTAAAAACTAAAAATTGAAAATTATATCGTCTAAAATGTTATAAAGTATCCAATTACATTAAATTTACTACATTTATGTTTGTATTTATAACAATTTAAAATTTAGAATATTATTACAAAAAATAAGATTAAATAAATTAAATAAGGATAAATCGAATTGATAAGGTTCAAAATAAATTCTCAACATGTCTAAATTTTATTGGATGATGATATTACAACCCTATATGATCTCATATTTTTATTTAAGTCATTTTTGGTAGTTCTTATGTAGGGTTTGATTTATTATAAATTAATATTTTTGAGGTTTCCAAAGGTGCCCCTCTCCTCTCCTATATAAGGGCACCTACTACCTCTTCTCTTTACACAATTTTGAGCCTTCAAGATCGGTAAAACACTTCCCATTTCACTTCTACACTTCCATAGAAACCTACTAGAGGTCCTGGTCTTCTTTAAAGACCAACTACAGTTCCCCAATATGAGGATAAGAGGATCTGTGTCGAAGAAGAGGTAATCTCTTCTACCGATTCTTTCAAGTTTCATTTTTCTTAAAATTTTTCTTATTTAGTTGTTTCATTATAAATTAATAAAATCAGAATCATTAATATACTGATATGTTATTATAAATATTAAACAACCTCATTTCACCTTCTATCCATCCTACGGAAAACGAAATCACCGTGCGTGCGTACGTACGAAATATCGTCTCCACACCGTGGTGTAATCTGTTTTTTCGCCACCACATTACTTGATGGGTATAATGGTGTAAATAATAACTATATATGGTTATTATTACATCATACTGATTATGATATATTATAGCATCCACTCCAACTCCATTCAATAATTATGAGAACGATATCATCGCTGGTGTGTGCGTACGGATTACCGTCTCCACGACGCGATGAGATTCATTCTTCATATTAACCATTTAAGAATGGTTATAAAGAATATATAATGAATAATAATGAATTATATGACATAATGAAGCTACTGGATTTATGTGTGTGTATATATATATATATGTCATCTACTTACTTCCATTTAAGTCAATAAGGGAAGAAAAACATCGTTCATACGTACGTACGGTCTACCGTCTCCATGAATGGTGTATTTCATTTCATTAGTCTATCTATTATATATATATATATATAATGAATATATATGATATATAAATAATTATTTATATTCTGGAAGTAAGTAAATCATGTATTATGTAATAATATCAAGAACAACAAGTCGAAACGCGTACGATAAATAAAATGATTTTACCCAAAACGCTGCATTAACATGGAATTTACAAAAGAACGGTTAATATAAAGTCATAAGTGAACCATATATGATATTGAAAAAATGAATTTGATTCTGTAATAATTCAATTACATTATTTTAATCACTATGTAGGAGGTTCAGATACCTACGAACCATATCAGACCTAAGGTAAGGGAAAATCTCACAATCTCATTTTTATCAGAGATTGTTTATACTTCAAACTTTACTAGGGCATATTTATTATACACATCAATGTTTAATAAATATATACTACTATTTATATCCTCCTAAAATTATTTAAATCCAATTTTACCTGTTGGTGAGTTTTTAGTAAAATATATTAATGGAATATTTTGTCATTTTCAGTACGAGATACTTTTTGACTTTTTCGGCCAATGTATGAGAAGAATGTTTTTTTAACTTATAGGACATGAATGGATTTTTATGATTTTATAGATCATTATTTCCATGAATCTTCTATTACAAGTTTTCAAGTTTATTTATAATTAACTTCTTTTAGTTTAAAATCGTATGAAATTTTAAGAAAGGAAAAATGTTTTTGAAGTAGAAAGGATATTTTCCTCAAGAATGGAGTTCAAGTGTTTTATCACAATTATTTTCCATATAAGATAAATTAGGGTTCTATTTCTATCCCTCTTTTTACATTGATTTTATTATGTTATGATGGAATTATTTTTATGAAGTCCTTTTATCTTATATGGTTTATGTTATTATGGGATGATGTTTAAGAATCCCATTTTTTACATGGGTTATGCTATGATATATGATTTATGATTTTGTGGAACACATAAGAATAGTTTCATTATGAGATGGGTGAGACCTGTATATCCCCCCAATGCATTAGGTAAATATATATATCTCATGAGATAGACTTGGCAGGAATGGTAATTTAATCCGGTTCAGTGTTACAGGACTGGAACGAGGAGTGAACTCAATAAAAAAAAGGACTCTGTCCACTAAGATAGTCTTGGCAGAAATGCCTTGGATACTACAAAAATAATATCATGTTCTTAACAGTTTTCCACAATTAAATGTTTTATTACCATTCTATTTTATCAAGATTAATGTTCCTTTATAATCTATGACTTACATACTACCATGAATTATTTCACAACTCAATATTTTAATGTTTAAACTTTATGTTCATGTTTTGAAGTTCAAATGTATATTTTTTGTTTTATTTTCTTCATTCTTACCCTTACTAAGAATTTGAGCTTACCCTTTATATGTTTTTTCCCCAGGATATAAAGAAAGGTTTTAGGTAAAAAAAGGGAAGATCTTTATGGGAGATGTTGAATATCTTTCACCAAGATTAGAAGATTATGTTACATGTTTCCAAAGACACTAAACTATTATAGTCCTTTGGTGTCTGTTTTTTTATGTATTAAGTATTCTGAAAATGTAATGTAATCCCCATGTAGGTCATGATATGGGTCTCTATCGTTGGTATCAGAGGAACGATTTAGTTAACCTTTGGAAACTAGGATGCGAAAACTTTAGTGAGATCCCTAGAGATATTTCTAAGGTATTTCTAGGGATGTACCTAAGGTTAAGTATAAGTATATGTTATATTCCTAGAATTATAGTAACAATATTATAATTTAACCTAAGATTTTATATATTGAAGTTACTCCCCCTTTATTATGTTGTTTTCCATAACATGATTTTTTCCTCTCACACTATTCTTTTTGGGTTTTAGATGATGGCTAGAACTCGAAGGAACGGTTTTGATCAATGTAATGGAAAATGCAATTAATGTCCTCTTGAACAAACCAATGTTATAGGATATAGAGTCCAAAATCTTATTGCTATACTTACACAAGCTATGAATCATTCTGTACTTTCAAATGAGCAGAGAATTGAACAATATTCTATTGAGTCCTTCATTAGGAAACGTCCACCTTCATTTAGTGGGTCTTCTGATCCACTTGTTGCTGAACAATGGATCATTACCATTGAAAAGATATTTTCCATACTTGGCTATTCAGAAAATGAAAAATTCATTATGGCTATTTACCGTTTAGAAGGTGAAGTAGATCAATGGTGGACTATAATTAAGAATACGAGGCCCTGAGGGGAAATTGAATCCATGGAATGGGATGAGTTCAAGAACTTATTTTTCAATAAGTACTTCCCTCATATTCTTTGAACAAAGATAGAAAAGGATTTCCTTGAGCTTAAGAAAAAGGATGATGAATCTGTTGGTATATACGAAGCAAATTTTACAAGGCTTGCAAGGTATGCATCTGGCTTTATCATCCAACCTGAAAGTAAAGTTTATCGATTTTTCAGTTGCTTAAAACCAATATTTTAAGGGAATTAGCTATAAGAGACTTCAGTAGCTATGAAGAAATTGTGCGTTGTGCTATCAAGGAAGAAATGGATTTTGGTGTTACATATACATCGCATGGTTTTGACAAGAAACGAAAGATGGAGTTCAAGGAGAAATCTCATAATAATGGTGAAAATAAGATGAATGTTTCTTTATGCTCAAAGTGTGGAAAGAGGCATAGTGGAGATTGTCTTAAAGGGACTAGAAAATGTTTTAAGTGTGGAAAAGAAGGTCATCGAGCAGCTGAGTGTCAAAGTAATAGAAAAAGGGTTGCTAATGATGTGAATAAAGAAAAGACTACAGAGAACGCACCACCAACACTTCAATTCTTCAAGTGCAAGGAAATGGGTCATTATGCTATTCAATGCCCTAATCCAAGGGTTAATGATGATAAACGTGAGCAGCCTTTTAAGGAAAAGGATAAAGGGAAGTCACATGCGATCACTATTTATTATGTTGAGTATGACAATGATGTTTTGTAAAGATTAATTGTTTATGTGATGAGATTTCAAAACAGTATCATGGAATCTCTTTTATGGTATCGTGGAATTTTGGAATATCTATGTATTTGTCCATTGTGGTTTTAAATAATTATAAGGAACCGGTAACCATGAAAAGTGATTGAGATATTTTTGGAAAGAAGTTGATATGTGCATAATGAAGGGATAAGGAGAAAATGAAATGGTTTATAGTATTAATGAGCTCGTGACTGATATATGGACAAAGTAATATCATGGTTTGAGTATATAGAATTTTTGGATTTTGGAATGTAGAAAGAGTTAACTTTTGACAGAATTCATGTTTTCACTAAGGATCAATGGGTATTCAATTTTCAAGAGAATACAAGATTAAGGTATTCACAAGTTTGGAATGCGATCAACAAGATATATCTTGTGATATGTGAGGGATAAATGATGGTATTCACGTTCTTGTTATATGGCCTTTTTATTAGTCGTTCTCTTTATACTATGAGTTTGGAAAGAAGTATTTTGGATAAGCCTAAATATTGGAATAGATTATGTTGAACATAAGTTAGTATTGTTTAAGGCTAGAATTTTTTTTGATATTATTGATGGAATATTATAATAGTGTAGTTTAAGAAAAGGGACAACCTGCAGAACGGGCGACAACCCGTCGCGTCAGACAAGGTTGTGGGAATCGAACCCACAACCGAAGTGTGACATGCATTTATCACCTACAACTAGCCTATAGGAAGTCCCTAGTTAGTAGAAACTAGGTTTATTATATTAATCGGTATGATATATGAAGTATAAGCCCATTTTAGGAACCATATACGATTAATCTCACTATAGATGGACTTATGTATATTTAATAATTTTTTCTATCCTTTTGTTTAAGATAGATGGAATGACCTATCATTCTATCTCATGATCTGCTAACACTTCATGAAAGAAAATTTTAACTTCATATCTTTAAGAGATGATGTGGAAATTGTTCAAGGCCCAAATAATAGTAAGATTTTACCAAAATCATGTAAGTATTTCTTTTAATTAAAAAATTCTTCAAATTTAGGGAAATGATCTTGAAAACAAAAAATGTTTTCTTAGTGTCTTTATATCTAATGAATCAGATGGTTCTTTAAATCATAAAAAATTTATGGCTTTGTGATTGTTGGCTTTTTCATAGCCATGTCCTCTACCACTCTCCATCAAAACTTGATGGTAAGATTTCTCTTCCATATCCATATTTCCACCTATGTTCTCCTTTGTGGAAACCTAGTGATGAGTTAATTTGGGTAATCGTTATGTTTCATACTTCACTTTTTAAAATTAATTTTTAGTATTCCTTTTTACGATGTGGGTTTTATGAAAGAAACATTCATGTAGTAAACCATTTATAACCCCGACAAATTTCGAGGGTGTAATTTATTTTAAGGGAGGTAGAATGTAACAACCCTAGATTTTGTGAGAATTATTATATTTAATTTCATTGATGTCTTGCGTTGTACGCTACACCAAATTTAGCTTGTGCTATACGCAACACCGTATTAGCTTGCAGTATACGTAACACTGTTCTTGGCTCGTGTTACACACAATTTCAAGTTTGTTTTGTGGAAATTATTCTATGAAACATTAAGTATAGATTTTGTTTAACGTATAAATGAAATAAGTTTTGATTATGTTATACGGAACACCAAACAGAGTTTTCACTACATGCAGCCCTGACTTGGCTTGCATTACATGCAATCACGACCTTCCTCAATAGCGTGTGTTGTACGCAATACCGAGTTTCACTAAACGACTATATATTGTTATAATATTATTATGAACTATACATTATAAATATTAGTATCTATATATTAAATTTTATGACATTATAATACATCTTACACATCCGATAGAACATGGTATGAGAACAAAATAAATTTTTCGGGTAAAATATGTATTTTTCAAAAATTGCAGTTTTCCCTCCTATTGATGGCACACCCAGATTAAATTTAGTTTTTGACATGTTTATATTTTAAATTTGACAAAATAAAATTATTATTTTGAATCAGGATATACAAATTTACTTTGGATAAATTGTTTATATTTTTCTGATAAGTTTCTTATTTTGATAAATAGTAAAAATACGCTAAATTTTAATTAAAAACAACTTTTTTCATCGAGATAATTTATATGGATAAATTATAATATTGAAGGGTTTTAAAGTATAAATAGAATTTATTTTTACCATTTAATATAATTTAAGTCATTAGCATTAATTTCACACTGAATTCATAAGTAAAAACATTTCAATCCTTTGCAACGTTTTGAATTTTAAAACACGTTTTCTCAACAGCGGGATTAATTTAAAATTAAATAATTAAACATTTGTGTTTTGAATTTGGATAAATTGATTCCATATTTGGTATCAGTAGTTAAAAGTTATGTTAATAATCTTCTTTTTATTTTTAGTCATTATGAATAGTAACTACGGTAAATTTTATTTACCATAGCTAAAGGTAAATCGGGTAATCAAGGGTAAATATAATATTATAAAATTACCCTAACACTTTTCTTAATATAATTTTATGATTATATTTTGACCTAAATCATACTTGGTTCGAAATGGAATCTAATGGAACCAACTTGTATTTGATTAAGCCTTTTATGTATTTTATTTAAAGGAAAGTGAAATATGTCTCTATCAAAATTTAATAATTAGATTATTTTTAATATAAAGATATACATAATATAAATTAGATTATAAATTCTAATCTTAAATCTAAAATGTTTTTATTTATCATTTTAATTTATTTGTAATTTTTATGAAATATTTAATTATCTTAATAGCTTATACATTAATGATGAAAAAATTATTTATTTAGTGAAAAATCAATAATATAGTTTTTATTAAAATAACAATACCTATCAAAAAGACCAGAAACATTCCCAAACATTATTTTTGGAGTATATCTATACCCTAGGAATCCAAGGGTCTAATTTTGGACCATTTAGAGCCTTATAAAACCATTTAGGACATTTATATTATTTTATTTTAAATGATTTCCAACATGTCACCTTCATAATTTAATAAATATAACAAGTTAAATTTTGTGATTTTAAGATGATAAATTTGCGTAAAAATATTATTATAAAATTTATAATATTTATATTCATAATATGATTTTATTTTTAATTTTTATGCAACAAATAATTATATTAAATAATTATACAAAAATGTTGTAGTAATTATTTTATTAAGAGATATACCAAATAAATGGTTTTAAAATATTAAAATATATAATATATAAAAAAATTAATGTGCCCCATGAATTTTTTTGATGAATCTGACATGTTAGGGATCTATTATATATTTTCGTTCGAACATATCTTCTGCGTGGGTTTTATTTGAATTCAAATAATGAATAGTGTCAAAATTGACACTATTGATATTTTATAAAAATAACATATTATTAAATTATTTAAAAATCCTGAAAAATATTTAAAAACTAAAAATTGAAAATGATATGGTCTGAAAGGTTATAATGTATCCAATTATAGAAAATTGAAAACATTTAAGTATGTATTTATAACAATTTAAAATTTAGAATATTATTACCAAAAATAAGATTAAATAAATTAAATAAGGATAAATCAAATTGGTAAGGTTTAAAATAAATTCCCTACATTTCTAAATTTTATTTGTTGATGATATTACAACCATATATCATCTCATATTCGGATTTAATTCATTTTTGGATGTTTTTAAGTGGGGTTTGATTTATTATAAATTAATAATTTTGAGGTTTCCAAATGTGCCCCTTTCCTCTCCTATATAAGGGCACATCATTCCTCTTCTCTTTACACAATTTTTAGCCATCACGATCGGCCAAAGCCTAACCATTTCACTTCTACACTTACATATAAAACTAATAGAGGTCCTGGTATTCTTTAAAGACCAACTATAGTTCCCTAAGAGAATGATAAGAGGATCTGCGTCGAAGAAGAGGCAATCTCTTCTACCGATTATTTCAAGTTTCTTTATTCTTCAACTTCTTATTCTTTAGTTGTTTCATTATAAAGTAATAAAATAAGTATCACTAATATACTGATATGTTATTATAAATTTTAAACAACCCCATTTCACCTTATATCCATCCTACGGAAAACTAAATCACTGCGCGTGCGTATGTACTAAATATTGTCGCCACGCCGTGGTGTAATATGTTTTTCCACCACCACCTTACTTGGATGGGTATAATGGTGTAAATAATAACTATATATGGTTATTATAATATCATATTGATTCTAAGATATTATATCATCTACTCTAATTCCATTCAATAATTATGGGAACGATATCATCGCTCGTGCGTACGTACGGATTACCGTCTCCACAACGTGATGAGATTCATTCTCTATGTTAACCATTCAAGAATTATTATAAAGTATATATAATGAATAATAATGAAATATATGAGATAATTAATCTACTGTATTTATGTGTACATATATATTTTTTCGTGTACTTACTTCCATTCAAGTCAATAAGGAAAGGAAAACAACGTTCATGCGTACGTACGGCCTACCGTCTCCATGAATGGTGTATTTCATTTCATTCATCTATCTATTATATATATATATATACTGAATATATATGATAATTAAATCATGATTTAAATTATGTAAGTAATTAAATCATGGTATAAGTAATAATATCAAGAACAACAAGTCGAAACACATACGATAAATAAAATCATTTTACCCAAAATGCTGCTTTAACATGAAATTTACAAAAAGAACGGGTAATATAAAGTCATAATTGAACCATATATGATATCATAACAATGAATGTGATTATTTAATAATTCAATGACATTATTTAAATCATTTTACTAGAGGTTCGGATACGTACGAAACATATCGGACCTAATGTAAGGGAAAATCTCAAAATCTCATTTTTATCCAAGATTGTTTATAATTCGGAATTTACTGGGGCATATTTATCATCCACATCCATGTTTCCTCAATATGTAATACTATTTATATCCTCCTAAAATTGTTTAAATTCAATTTTACCTATTGGTGAATTTTTATTAAAAGATATGAAATGAATCTTATGTCGTTTATAGTACGAGATACTTTTTGACTTTTACGGCCAAAGTACGAAAAGAATGTTTTTTTAACTTATACGTCATGAATGAATTTTTATTATTTTATAGAACATTATTTCCATGAAGATCCCTTTACAAGATTTCAAGTTTATTTTTAATTAACTTCTTGTAGTTTAAAATTGTATGACATGTTAAGAAAGGAAAAAATTTTGAAGTAGAAAGGATATTTTCCTTAAGAATGGAGTTCAAGTGTTTTATAAAAATTATTTTCCATATACAATAAATTAGGGCTCTATTTATATCCCTATTTTTACATTGATTTTATTATGTTATGATGGAATTATTTTTATGAAGTCCTTTTATCTTATATGGTTTATGTTATGATGGCATGACGTTTAAGAATCCCATTTTTATTAGTTGGGTTATGCTATGATATATGATTTATGATTTTGTGGCACACATAAGAATGGTTTCATTATGTGATGGGTGGGACCTATATCTCCTTCCAATTAAATGGGTAAAGATTTATATCTCCTGAGATAGACATGGCTGGAATGCTATGTTAATCCGGTTTAGTGTTACAGGACTGGAATGAGGAGTGAACTTGATTCAGAAAGGGACTTTGTCCGCTAAGACAGTCTTGGCAGCAATTCCTTGGCTACTATGGAAATCATATCATGTTATTAATGGTTTTCCACAATTAAATTTTTTATTCCCATGTTATTTTATCATGATTTATGTTCCTTTATGCATTATTCCTTACGTACTTCCATGATTCATTTCACAATTCAAGATTTTGATGTTTAAACTTTATGTTTATGTTTTCAAGTTCAAATGTATATTGTTTGTTTTAATTTATCCATGATTACCTTTATTGAGCATTTTATCTCACCCTTTATATGTTTTCTTTTTCCCATGATATAAAGAAAGGTTTTAGGTAAAAAAAATGGAAGATCTTTATGGGATATGTTGAAGATCATTCACCAAGATTAGAAGATTATGTTCCATGTTTCCAAAGACACTAAACTATTACGGTCCTTTGGTGTCTGTTTTTGTTTTGTATTAAGTATTCTAAAAAAGTAATGCAATCGCCATGTAGGCAAGATATTGGTCTCTACATACATCCTCCTTAGGTATACATGGAAAACATTCTAAACCTAAGAGTGGTTTGGTGGAATGTTCATATGATAATATATGTTCCAAATACGGTCAATAATTTGAATGAGACAGATATACTTAGGGAATATTTCTCCCTTATTAATAGCTAAGAAAAATTCATAGAAATATATACTCATCAAATCCAAATTATAGTTCGCATCAATGGTTATCATTATAACAATTATATCAAATTTTTTCTTCCCTTATGTGTTTCTAAATGACTCTAACATTATCTTCCATTTTATCAGCAAGTTTAGGTAACGATATAATTCCTTATTCAACTCCACTCTAGTATGTTATAGTTCTACACATATTTCCGTAAAGGGATTCATAAGGATACATCTGAATGTTCAAGTGAAATCTATTATTGTTACAAAACTCAACTTGAGGAAGGTGTTTATCACATCTAGATTTGAAATCCATAGAATATGATCTGAACATATCCTCTAGGGTACAAGTTTTTCTCTCAGAATAACCATTTATCTATGGATAATATACAGTGCTAAAACTCAAATCTATATCAAGTTCTTACTGATGAGTTTTACAAATATTCAGTGAAAATTTCGGATCCAACTCATATACACTTGATTTTGGAACACATGAAACATCGCCACTTATTTAACGTGTATTTTAGAAAGAGGATCTACTGATAAATCATCACATATAGAAATGAAATGTGTTTAATTTGTAAATTGTTCTACTATGACCCTTAATTACCTCATTTAAAAGATAATATTAACCCTTAATATTACCATTACCTTAAATTTTATGTCTAAAACGTGTAATGTAATTTCTCCTTAAATAAAATTTTCACTAAAACATATATAAAACCAAAGTGTTGTATTACCATAACATTCTCTTAAAACATATTTAATATAGATAAAATTACATCCAATAAAACATGAAAAGTGTAGTTAATGAATTTGATATTATTTTCAAAAGTAAAAAAATCAACCCATGATGGTATCCACAAATATAAAGTTAATATTATAGTAAAACAAATATTTTTCTAAGATTAACATTACCTAGAGATGTTTCACAATTCTTATAACTAAAATATACTTACTAAAATACTTACATGGAATAATTCAAGAATTTAAATACATATAAACATCAATCCTTTCACTTCATCAGATAAAATAACATATGTATTTTCATAGTATTGGGGCTAAACCTTATTTTATAGGAACAAATAAGATAATTTCCAAGCTCCCCACATATAATAAATTGAACTCCTCAACACTTTTTCACTATATGACCTTTATTTCCACATAGATAACATCTTCTCCTAAATTGGGATATTCTTAAAGATTCTTCTTCCCACTATCATAACATGTAAGAGGCTCAATCTTCTTTCCTCTATTTTCATTAATAAAAAACATTCATAAAGGTCAATTTTAATCTTATTTGATCGTTAAATAATCTCACAAATTTTTACATTTTTAATTTGATATCACGATGGATGATTATGCATTATTATAATTTCTATCTCTCTAGTCGTCGTATAATATAGTTTCTCATAACCACAAAATTTTCCATCAGACTGATTGTGAATGGGATTCCATTTGGTACCATCCATTGAAAATAACCATAAATCATATTATGATCAATAATAATCTATGTATGAAACAACATAATCATGAAGAATCAGTTATTAGATGATTGAATCGCCGAACATTTTTAAATCTATTAAACTTTTGGCATAACATAGGATATTTATGGTTGTTCATCAAATCCATCATGATGTTTCATAATGATTTTGTGAATTTTCAACAGATATCCCATGGAAGAGTAAAATCGCATGTGCAGTAAGACACAATGTCAGGTACTAGGTGATGATTGATTACAACCCAATGTAATCTTTTTGGAGTCATTACCCCTAGGTACCTCAATGATAGATCCATATCCACTAATTTTATCCATATATTGAAGAAATTCATTAGATAACACTCACTCGATCCTATGCCAACATTTTAGTACAATTTCCTATATAGTTACTCATCCTTATAATTAAACATAGACATATCATTAGAGTTATCACTAAAGTTTTCATATCCTGGTTTCCAAAGATTAGCTAAATAAATAACCTGAAACCAACAATATTGACCAAAGAATTAATACATAAATATCACAACCTTTTAGATGAATATTCCATATATTTCATAAACACATGACCAAATAATATAATAGTTTATTGTATTTGGAGAATAGAAACAAATTCACCTCATTTAATGAAATATCTTAACCATTTCCCACAATGATCTTGACACATTGTACTCCTCTTGGGAATACACTCCATAAACACTTATACATAACCTGGGGAAGAAAACATAAGAAAGGGTGAGCTCAGATACTTAGTAAGGGTAAACATAAGAGATATAAATATATAATCATAAGAAACCATAATATAATAATAAGGGTATATGATAATGAACATATATTTGTATGATCAAACCAAATTCTTTGTATATCATAAATATGATTCATGGAATAAAACATTATCATTTATGAGAAAACTAAACATAATAGTGATAAATGATCATAAATAAATCATAAAACATAAGATCATTTCATTATAGTGTGGAATAATCATAAATATTGAAATCCATTTCATAATTTTTATTTCACTACCAATACCATCAACAGAGTAGATCATGACTCATCACTTCTTTCACAGAGTGGATCTGGATGAACGTTTTTGCTATAGTAAACTAAGAATCATCTGTTTCTTATAGAGGATCATGACCATCAACATTTTTCTCATTGTTATATCATGAGTTAAATATTCATACCTAATTAAATTGTGGGAGATAAATGTCACACCTGTCCTATAAATAAAATCATATTATTTTGTTCAAAAATATCAAAAAAACATTCATCATATCATAACCAATGAAATTAAATGGGTTATAGATATATTTTATCATATCATAACGTATAGGAAATGGAGAAGTGTCAAAATCAATTCATTATTTTATAATAGAATAACCCTTGAAAATAATATAGTTCCATTATAATTTTATAATGGTATAACACATGGACCAGAAATGAGTTTTCTAAAAATATTTTCATCATAGACATAAACCATCCAGATAAATAATAAGAATTTTATCCCTGGATAATATCCCCTGTAAAGAAAAATTAAAATAAAACTATTTAATCTTATATGGAAAGTGAATGTGTAAGATATCTTGCAACATCTCATGAAGAATATATCCTTTACATATTAAAAAATACATTTTAAAATATAAAACATTTTCAAAAAACCTTTTAAAAAAATAACATAGAAAACTTATAAATGATTTATTAAACAGAATTTAAAACATTTCCTAAGGAAAATATCCTTTACATTTTGAAAATCACTTTTTAAAACTAAGAATTACAAAAAAAATTGGAACTCCTTTTCTTTGAAAATATTTTTTGAATCTTATAATGGAATCATTTAAAAACAATTTTCAAAATCATTTATTAAGGGAAATATAATTCAAATTTTGTAAATAAAATTTTAAAGAAAAATAATCATAAAACATTTTGGAAATAATTTTCTTCAAAAATAAACTTTTGATTTTAGAAGGGATGATTTAAAATAATGTTTTTATCAAGATGGTAGAAAATGTCATTCATGTTGTACACGTTAAAACAATGATTATTTTCACATTTTTGGTAAGATAAAAATGAATATTATTAAGAATATGAGATGTATATTATTTATAAAAAATTAAAAGGTAATATATGTGTAAAAATTTAATTAATAAATTAATTGAAGGATTTAAAAACATTTTTCAAAACATTTTTATAAATCATTATTTTGGAAGAAAAATGATTTTTCGACAACGAGAGAATTAACGTCTGCTTTATTTAGAAACAATTAATTTGAAATATTGATTAAATAAAGAGAATAAAATTGTGGGAAATCATTTATTTTCGATGAATAACCTGATAAGAGTAAATATAATGAGTTTCTTGAGATATAGTTCATTGGATTTTATCCTCGAAAGCATAAACATAAACAGTTCTGAGAAATGATAAAATTGTATAATAAAACACTTACCAATTTAGAATTTTTTTACTATAGAGTAAATGAAATATTGATTTCATAATGGATATATAAATCCCAATAATTTTTAGTTTATTCATCATACAATAAATTCATGATCCCTATATACACCAATTAAAAAAATTGGGGTGAATATGGAATGTTCCCCACATAAGTAAACTGTGATACATAAATCCCATATCGTTTATATTAAATTATTTTTTAACATGAATAAAAATCCTATATAATAATTATAATTTTGTTATAAATATATTATGGAACCATATTTTTAAATATATTACCATATAAGATTTACTTATGACCATTTATTAATTGTTTATTAAAAATTCAATGTTCAAGTCATGTTTTGGGTAATAAGTGCAATGATTTTCATGTATGTTTGATTTGTTATTTTTTTCCCAATTAAATTCGTTGTTATTAAATAATATAAAAAGTATTAAAAGTTATATAAATATCCTATATATTTACTATATATTTAATTATATTATTCAATAAATTTTACAGACAGAAAATGAAAGACACCTTTAATGGAGACGGTGGGTTATACATCCGCATAAACTATATTTCCATTTTTCTCAAAGTATTTAAAGTAATAAAGTTAATTGATATATTAACATTATAGAATCATTTTTATTTCATATATATCACATATTGTCATTATACCCATCCTTATTGCCTTCCATTTAAAGTGTGAACTAATCTCCTCTCTTCACGAGGTGGTAGTGCATTGTACACATGAGGGACATTATCATATTCAAATATGATGAAAAGTAATAAGTTATATGTCATATAAAAAATATAAAATTATAATAATTTCAAAATTATCATATATAAAAATTTAATCCATCGTAATATCCAGTATTGACATGTTGTAATGGAAAAATAAAGGACATTAGTTCGTGAGACGGTAGTCTGTCATACAAGCGAATGATGATTTCGTATCCCATTTGATGGAGGATGAGAAAGAATAATGTTATATAGTTAACATAATAACATATCAGAATATATAATATACTGAATATATTATATAATAATGGTTTAATAATAATTTATATAGGTTTCACAAGGAAAAATATAAAACATTTGGTTAGGTGTGTTACCACTTTATTGGATGACATCTTTTGGTTTCCACCAGAAGGATTATTATGTTGGATAATGACCCAAATAATGATTCTAGGATGAGAGGTAAGAATTAGAGAAGTAATTTTTTCAGGGCATGACTGATCTAATGGGGTTTTTATGTGTTTAAATTAGAGGATAAGGGGGTGTCCTTTAATAAGTGAGTTAAGTGGTATACTTGAAACTTTTGATAATAAAAACATTTTCTGAGCTTTATCCCATTAAAAATTGATTTAAATGGTTTATTATATATAATATAAACTATAAGTATTATATATTTCCAGACAATTTTTATTGGGAATGTTTTGGTTACTTTTTCACCTTATCTTTTTAGTTTAACCCCTGATAAACCAATTTTTCCCATAACTACGGTAATTAATTTTTAATACATTTAATATACATAATGGTAAAAAATTAAGTTTCCATAAATATAAAATATAAATTATTATTATTAAAAATATCAAAAACATTTTGTCAAATTACATTTAAAAAAGTGGAAATTTTGAATAAAAAATTGAACCTCTTGACAAGATGAGAAAACTATTTTTCAAAGAGAAATATCTAAAAGTTTAAAAACAATATATATCAAAATTCAATATTAATTTGATTATAGTGACCTAAATTGAATTAATAGATATATTGTTGAAAAAATTTTACTTTAAAACCCATATCAAAAAAATTTGGATTTTTTAAATGATATATAAGAAATGAAAATTCTTAATAAAACCAAGTATTTTTTTCTATTCATAGCAAAATTTAAACATTCATAAAATTCTAAAAAAATCCCTCCATGATCATTTTGACAATATTACATTAAAAATGATGTTTTAATTTTAAAATAAATTTTATAAATTTGTCACAATTAATGAAAAACTTAGTGAGAAAAAGGACATAATAATCCTTTTAGAAAAATATCATTTCAAATATAAAATTAGATTTATTATTATATCATGTCTAAAAAATTTATAAATGATTTTTTAAAAATTTATTTCAATATATATTATATATATTCCATTAAAATCAATCACCAATAGTTATTTATTATTTACTAAGTTAACACACATTTTTCACATAAAAATATTTTTTTAGAAAAAGATGTCCATTATTTTAAGTTATCCTTTCAAAATATTTATAATTATTTCATCACTAAATAAATCATTATATATACACTTGTAAACCATATATTTTCATAATGTGTTTAATCATATTCATACTCTCTATTCAAATGGCTATGTGATAACTATCATATTAAATAATAACAATATATTAATAGATTGTCAAATTTCATTTAAAAATGGTATTGCATGTAAAGAAAGGCACAATTATTTTTTATTGTAACACCTGATAAATTAGTTGTTTTGTGTAATGTAATATAAAAAAAGTGTAGCATCTAATAAAAATATATAAAAATATTTAATTCATTTGAAAAAATCTCTAAATCCCGAGGTATTATAGAAACAACCCTAAAATAATAACAATTGTTCAATAAATATACCGAGATGTTATTATTACTATGGTAAAACCACTTTACATATCTTTTCCATCCTTCGAAAATTTAAAACATCACTCGTGTGTTAATATGTCTTACCATCTTCACACAATGGAGTAATTCATTTTTAATCAAAATTTCTCATTGATGGTTATAATAATTTAAATAATATCATATATATATATATGATATTTATGAAATAAATATTTCTATATAATATTAATTTCATATATAACATTTTACCTTCCAATTCATTAGAAAATGATAACATCACTCAAGCATATGTGTGGACAACCACCTCTACAAAGCGATGTGATCAGTTTTTCATTTCCACATTACATGGATCATAATAAGGATAGATTTAATGAAGAAATAATATATATATATATATATATATATATGATATAAAAATTATCATTGAGTGTATAATTATTATTTACCTATATTTCGATTAAAATGTCAATATACGTTCATGTGTACATACAGTATATTGTCTCCACAAAAGGTGTAATTCATTTTTCCTTATCTATATATTATAGATGATTATAAATAAAAATAAAAATATATTGATTTTATATGACATGTATTCCTCTAATAACATTCTATATATGATGTAACTATGGAAAAGATGTAAGTACCAAAAAAACTCAATCCACGCACACACGAAAAATGATGAAATTAACACCCAAAATAAATATAATAATTAAATATTATTAAAAAACTAGAGATAAAATATCATAAATGGATAATATATGATATTATACATTTTTATATAGTTTTGGTAGAAAATTATAATATATATATTTATTAAAAATGAGGTTAAAAAGAACTTATGATGTTAGTTGAACTTGAGGTAAGAGATTTTGTCTCAATTTTAATTCATTGAGGCATATTTTAATGTTGTGAACAAATTTTTTTATGTGTTTATATATATACCATTTGGGGAATTTAACATGAATTTCTATTTATTCATGGTGATTAATAATTCAATTCAATTTACACCTTTAAGAGGAACGTATATAAGAAAATCTAATTTTCTTTCTTTTTTTGATCAGGAATATTTTTCTTCCTTATCCATATTTTTCAAAATTGTTTTAAAAGGGACATTTTTATTACTCAAATGATTATTAAGGGACATTTTATGTTGATTTTGAATTATTACAAGGTTTTAAAGGAATATTTATAAAGTTTCCTATAATTGTAATCTTCAACTTTCTTAACAAAAAGTAAAATAGGATTGTTTTTTAACATAAACGACATTAATGGAATTTACCACCACCACAACAATTTTATGACCCTTATCTTATAATAATTCATTATAATAATTTTATAATAAAATATCATTTATGAAATCCTTTTTAGGTGTTTCATTTTCAGGTCTATATTAATTTTAAATAATCAATTTTTGTAATAAAATATTCTTCTGGGTGGCCATCTCTCATATCTTGATTAATCTCATGGACATTAACATTCTTTTGAAAAATTAAATTTCACGTTCTGATAAGAAATTTCATTTATTTGAAATAACCATATTTTTTGTAACATGAATAATATTAGTTATTAAAATGTATAAAATTTCTATATTTAGTGATTTGAATGGCTCGGAAAATATTTATAAATTTTTACTCATTATTCAATAAAAATATTTTTTGAAAAGTAATATTTTTTATGAATTAAAATGAACATTTAAAACATGATTAATGCAATGGATATGCTGTGATGGGTGGGGCCAAGAATTATATACCCCCATGATTCATAAACAGGTCTCATAAGATAAATTAATAAGATAGCATTAAATGTATTTTTGGTGTATACCTACACATATTTTTAAACTGTCTTTGTGGAAGGTCTTGACGGTATAGATACCATGATATCGGTGAACATGTTGTACGATATTATTTATTACCTTAATTTAGAATTCAATAATTAATATCCATGATATTATTTCATTTATAATATCCATGGATTCATTTTTTTTCATGTAATTTCTTAAATGGACTGTGTTTTTAATTATTTGCCTTTCTATATTGGTTATACCTTATTTAATCATGATAGATTCCATTGTACATAACCATTACTATAAATACCCAAAGCTTGACGTACATGGACATTACAATAATTTTACGGAATACTGTTGATGCTCCTTTCATTCACAGAGCCTAAACGAATGAAAAGGGAAATACCTTGAACCCAAAGAGATTCATCCTTTGACGAAGCATCAAAAATTGACAAAGGCATGAACAAAGATTTATTTTCATTTGAGTCGCGCATGTTATATCAAGGTCGTGCAAGCATACTTGTGTGCCTCCTAGTGGCCGCACAGGTGAATTGCGCACCCTATCTGAATTTTGCCCAGGGTCTTCACCAGCCTATAAATACCTCATGTGGGCCCTCCATTTCGGAGAGGAAAAACTCCAGAAACTCAGATTTGAGCTCCCAGCGCCCTAGTCTCTTCTCGAAGCTTCTGAACACTTCTAAGGTAATTTCTTACCTAGAACGAAAGATCTAAAGAGGAGGAGTAAGGCCTAAGTGTTGAAACTCATCAACACTTGCGCGCCTAAGTGGCCAGCCCTTAAGGGAAATGGCCACACTTGCGCGCCGCCTTACCCCTTCAACAGAACATGCGCACCACCCTTCTGGAAGCCTGTAGGGATCATACTAAGGGCTTGAGCAAAGTCTCGCCCAAGTATTACCTTAAGGGATGACCGTCGCGCAAGTACCCATGTGCCGCGCAGGTACACTTGTGCGGCCAAGACTTGCACGCCCACACAGGACTTTTGAGCCCCTCTTTTTTGGGTACCCTTCCTACCCATTTCACCTCTCTTATACTTATCCACCTCTCCTTTTTAAGATTCAGCCTTCAAAACCCTCTTTAAATCCATTTTTCTCGGCAAAGTTCCCTTGTTGGCTTCCTTATCTGAAAAGAATTCTGTGGAACATCTCTAAAAAACTAGTGATTTACACATCTCTATGTCACTAATGTTAGATATTTCATTCATTCATCTTCATCCTTTAAGATCAGAGAATCCTTAACGTAGGCCTACTTTTCAAGAGTAAGACCCAGTCCATGTTCTCTTAATTTGGGCATCCTCCTTAGGAGTAAGCCCCAGTCACAATTTCCCAAATCTGGGCATCCTCTTCAGGAGTAAGCCCCAAGTTCCCAAATTCTAAATTCCCGTAACCTAGGAATCCTCATCAGGAGTAAGACCTAGTCTTAGTTTCTTTTTACCTGGGCCTCCTTTTCAAGAGAAAGCCCCAGTCCAAGTTCTCTTAATTTGGGCATCCTCCTTAGGAGTAAGCCCCAACCATAATTTCATTAACCTGGGCTTTATTTTCAGAAGTAAGTCCTAGTCTCAAAGTCTACAAATATGGACATCCTTATTAGAAGTAATCCCCAAGTCCCTTATTTCTAAGAATCCCTTAACCTGGGCTTCCTCCTTCAGAGTAAGCCCCAATATTCAAATCCCTTTAACCTGGGCCTCCTTCTTAGGAGTAAGCCCCAGTCTAAATTTATCTTAAACAGTCTTAATTTACTTTTGATATGGGATTCCTTCTCAGGAATAAAACCCAATCATAAGTCCCTTCTAATTAGGACATCTTCCTCAGGAGTAAGCCCCAAGTTAGAGTATCCAAATCTCCATAAAAGCACATATACCTTTATGGACCCTGTTCTTGTATTTCTTATTTTAAATAAGTCCCAATCTTTATCTTTTTGGGCAGTCATACATACATAATCCCCACATCATTTCTTATGATTGCATATTTTGTGGCACAATTGTCTGGTTTTACCAATACCTCTTACTTCTCACACCAAGCATGACTCACGTGAGCTTAGAGTGTAAAAGTAATTACGACATCTTTCTTTGAGCCATCAATAATAAATAAACATCATACTCCCTTACTTGAACTATGTGGGTTCTGATTCCATTTTTAATTAAAGGATACATTGGTAGCCCATCTGTGGGTATGATCCCAACTTTGAAATAATCCATGTCCTTCTGAATGACAATAAACATAAAGTACCCCACTGAGTGGCCTTAAAACCAGTACGGTTATCAAAATGACCAAGAGACTTTGATATAATGTATTAAAGGGTACCATTGACTAATAATCTCTAACAAATACATATGATTCTCTATCTATGAAGAACCTCAAATACATATAAAAAGATTCTCTAAATTTCATACATATCAATCATTGATTTTCAGATCTAAAGGAAAGCTCATTTTATACTTGGTAATTTTATAAGGATTCACGAACATAACTTAAATCTATAAAGAGAGTCCCAGAATAGAAAATAATTCCCCTCAAAAAAAGGTGTGATGAGTTTGACCTCCCATCCTCTTGACCAATGAAAATTCTTAAGCCTTATCAGTATACAATTAATGAGCACCTACCTTCGGAAAGTAGGTCCAAATGGATATAGAATCATTGGATGTTTCCGGTTCTACGAACAAACTTGTTAGAAACTGATTGGAATGTTTGAACCTTAAATCAATGATGTCATCCCCATTTCCATAAGAGAAAATGAGGAACCTGATGTGAATCCTTAACCAAGTTGAAATGATGTTTTACCTATTTGTTAAGCCCCTGTTTTAACTCAATAAGAGGGCCAACAAAATAATCAATAACATATGTGCTCTTCCAAAGGATGTAGTGGCTGGACTTATCTTGATTACTTCTGTTATATCAAATAGGCACTCTTTTCCAAGATCTTCTGCATTACAGAAATGGCTTTTTGTAAGTTCACACCTTTGAATACTTCTGCTGTGAATGTCTCTACTGCTACTCCTGTGGGATCGTCGTTCGCTCTGAGGACGACAACACCTACTCAGAGTCTTCAACACTGGGTATCAAATGCGCTGGTTAATGAGTACCGTCAAAATGGTACTATTCCAACTATGGTGGCCGCTCGACAAGCCCTCCAAGTCAATAATTCACCCTGGTCATCCGGACAGTGACGACCAACGATCAAGAAGTAGGTGGTGCCAACCACCATCTCAAACCGTTTCGGGTCGTTATCCCCGGAACGCAATCACCATTCCCTTCCATATTCTAGGGAGGTTAATGGGTAGCTCCCTCTGCAGGACCATAATTCAAAGAGACAGGAGTCCTTCCTGAGGACTCCAATAAACAATCACCACCAGACTCATGCGGCAGTGCACCCTCAACATGATAAGGGTATCGTCTCAAGGTGTTTGGATTAGGTTCGTCGAACCTGAGCAAGTAAGAAGAATCGCCAGAGGAAAAATACAGTCAACGGTGAGCAGGTTCTTATCTCTACCATATCCGGAGAAGTCCACCTACCTAACTTGGTGGAAAGCAATGGGTAGGCACACACACCCATCCGTTTTAATCTCGCTATCCATCAGAATCTTTTGGCAGCAGCATGCCAATCCCACTAGGAAATTCCGGTGGAGTAATATAGATAGAAACATACACCTATTTATAAATCATCAGCTAGTCAGCAGGCTTGTCTGACTACATACGATGAAGCACACCTACCCAATGTGTTGACAACTGGTAAAAAGGCACATATACCTGCTTACACTCATCAATCCTGCCAGCAGCCTCGTCTATCAGTATTGAAGGAAGTTCATCAACCATGTTCGGCAGAGTGCAATCATCCGGAATATATTACAGCTAGTATTGATCAAGCCTACCAACAGTCTCGTTTTGTATCATTCAGAGAAGTCAGTCGGAAAGCCCCGACGACAAACAGGTGGCAGACTCAACTCTCTGCCCCCACACATGAGTTCTGTCAGAATTCACTGATAGGAAAAGAAAGAAAAGAGTAGGCTCATACACCTACTCCAAGCTCAGAATGGATGTATATCCCCATTCCGGTAGCTGAAGTCTCCAAGCACATTATGTCAATGGTGAAAGAGAAGAAGAAAATCCCTACTCATATTCTGGATGCCTGCCAATATATTATAACAACTTCAGTAGCATCTCAGGGAAAGACAAATAAATCTTTCCCTACTAGTAGAGTGACACATCAATAGTTCACTCCAGAACAGACACACACCTCTGTTCCAGTCTAAGAGGGTTGTGGGGCGTACTCCCCCATATCATACGGACAGCCAAGTCAGGCACAAACACCTGATTTGAGTGGAGATAATCATCCTATCCTGATCATTTCTCATGAGCAGGCACATAAACCTTCCCATAATGACCACTTTCATCAACAAGTGGATCCTAAATTGAGTAATAAGGCATCTTAAAAGAAGACCCACTCAGAACAATAAAGAAATAAAGAGCCTATCTGTAACAAGGCCTTGCTCGATGATGGAGTTCTTGATGCCCTCAGACAATTATCTGTTGCAACTCAAGATTCTACTCCCTCATTTCCCAATTGTGGGAACATTAATTCTGAAGGTCTTCATCAGAAACTTCTTCATGAAGGCTTGCTTCATGACAATTCGGTCGATCTCAAAGTTTCATCTTCAGATGAGAGCCAAAGGAACCCTCTGTGTGGTCAAAAGACCAAGGATCAAAATGTTTCATCTTTTGTTGTAACCCACCATGGTGGTCCTCCCCCTGATGATGAATTTGGCTGCGAAAGTCCTCTCCATAGTAGTGACTCACATTTCCCTCCAATGGACAATGTAGTGACGAGAAATCCCTCTTCTCTTGATGCACATGCGAATTTGATGCCAGTCATGTTTGATGCTTTACCACTAACAGGTGAAATACTTTCTCAATAAGAAGATAGCCTAGGGTGCAGGTCATTCTCCGAACCACCCCTAGGTCGTTCATCTTCTAGTTTGATCTGTGAATTCTCTACCAATCTGGTTGAATCCGATGAGGCAACAAATAAGCACCGGCTCTGGTCTAATCAAGTATAATAATATTCATTGAATGATAAAGAGAAAGTACTGAATATGAGAAAAAAACAGGAGAAAGGTGTAGTTCCATTCATGTTTTGGCCTTCGTTTGACTCTTAGTATGATATTCTAGAGATGTTGACGGAAGATGGAATTCATGATATTCATCTCAACATATGGAAAACTCTTTGTCAGTTGAAAAAGAAAATATTATATTATGATGAATATGAAAATCATGTCAAGATAATAGAAGGGTTACAACACCAAATTGACTTGTCATCTCTCTCAGTTTCTCGATATCTGAAGGCTGAAAAGAAGCAGAGAGCCCTTCAGTGTTCATGCCTTGGCACACTAAGAAGATTGCGCTAGTTAAATGATAATGCCACATCTGGTATTAATATCAGGGGATGGGGTGTTCATGGATAAGTACATTTCACTGTGATCTCCAGTCAGCAAACCCCTCTGAAAATGGTCTCATGCAATGTTATTGCCCATGGGTGTCCACAGTCAATTGGCTTTGTTTGTAATCAAAGGCTTGCCCAAGAACATGCCTCAACTAGTTATTCTAAAAATCAAGCATACAGAGAACAAGTTGTTGAATTACTACTATATCAAGAAAATGAGAATATTGAGCATGCCTCTCGTTTTGAGCAATCACATCATCACATGACAGAAGTGTTAGAAATCATCCAACGGTCTTTTGAGTCGGGTGATAAAAGTGGATGCAGGTTGATGCATCCAGCCAATTTCCAGACTAAAGTCCACAAGATCAAGAGAGATTTCAAGAATGTCTGAGATATAGAATGTCAAGAACCACCCCAGCTTGCTAGACATGGGACTCTTTTAACCCAACCCTCAGAATCAACAAATAGGATTCGAGGAATTGAGTAGGAACAGAAGGAACAACCCCAGTCCACCGGACTGGGGACCTTTTCAAATCATCAATCTCTTCCTTAGAGAAAGTCAGTCTTCTCTCGATTACGGAAGAATCCACAAGGGAAACGAAGAGACAAATTATTAGCAGATTCCCTCCAAATTTCAGTTCGTCAAGAAGTTCCTGAAGGATCAAATCGACAAAAGTCAATGTCTCATCAGGGACATGGAGGAAGACATTATCACAGAAATACTGATAGAAGGAATGCAATGAATTATGCATCAATTAATGCCATTAACTTTGTTGTTGTTGATCCACAAGATGAGTCTCACTTAGAAGGATCAGATGAAGAGATTTCTACTCAAGAAGTTGTACACACAGACACAAATGAAGAAGGTGTGCGTACATGAAATCAAAGGCTTACCTAGAATCTGGGTGTCCCTTCAAGTAACCCACTTCCCCCTCTCCAAAAGGGATCCAACAAGGGGAAAGGAAAGAATCAGGTTACATACCCTTCCTCTATAAAGTGCCAATCTCTCTCACTAGAGAAAATATTTTCACAATAGGAGGAAGAAATGAAGGAATTGAAGTGGTTGAATGTAGAACTACTTCAAGGTAGTCTTCCTCCTAAGCGTGCTAGAGTCAGTCAGCCAAGGGAATTTGTTATGGATATTGAGATGGATCAAGAATATCCTCCTCTATTGATACTCCCTCACCGGTCTAGTCCTACAGGTCAGGTGCAACAACAATTGGTGGTGCTACCATCAGTTGTAGTACCAGCCACCATATCTGTCCAAGCTCCAGTCAATGCACCTGCTCAGGTCCAAGCTCAACTGGATGTTTCTAAAAAGTTAATAACTGCTATTGAGTCATTAACAGCTCGGTTGGAAGCTATGGAGGGAATATGTGCTCAAATTAAACAAGAAAAGGGAGCTTACTTTGAATGGGTTGATGCGATTCCTCCCCCATCAAATTTTTCAAGTACCACATTCCCAATCATTAATGGTTCGGGAGACCTAGAGCAACACTTAAATTTTTTTTTCTCATTGTGATCCTATGAGGAGAACCCCTCAACGACAAGAAGCAGTTAAGCTCAGGTGTTTTTTACAGTCATTACAAGGGCCTGCTTTTTTCTGGTACACAAGTTTGAAATCCCGGTCAATTACTGGGTGGGAGGATCTTTGTCAATGATTCATTCTTCAATTCAGCTCAACTTTTTCAAAGACAACATTTTTTGATCTTACAAACTGTAAGAAAAGGGAGAATGAAAGTGTCTCATATTTCATTGCTCGCTGGAAGGGATTAACATATTCCATGAGCTTAACACTCCCTCAAGAGGAATTGTTGCAAATCTGTGTGGAAAATCTGCATGATGAATTATGCACACTGTTGATCCCTGTGAAATACACAAGAGAGTTTTGAGACCTTACTTCAATCGCTCAATAGATTGAAGATTCTCTTATGAAGACTAAGGATAAAACTCGTGTAATTCTATCAGCTCCAGGAAGGAGAATGGGTAAAGTAGAGACTACTACAATTATTCTTAAACAAGAACATATACCAGCTTATACTTCAAAACCTTCATCTTCCCAAAGGGCTCCACCTCTTGAGCATCAACAAAAGAGGTCGTTTCGTCAAGATGATCAAAGAGATCAAAGACTAAAACAATTTGAGGATCCAAAGAGAAAAATCTATTCCTTCCGAAATGAAAAAGTTCATGGATACTTCATTTCGGCTCTGGAAAATAATTTGGTTCAATTAACAAGGCCTAAAAGGATGAACAAGGAAGGAGACGAAGACTGTCCTAATTACTTCCCATTTCATCAGATGTTGGGGCATCCCATTCAAGAGTGTTTTGTCTTCAAGGACCTCCTGCAAAAAATGGTCGACTCGGGACAGGTAAAATTGAAAGGTTCTTCAGCTCATGTAGAATGTGTTACTGCTACAAATCCTAAGGAAGAAGGTGAGTGGTAGGAAGTCTAAAGCAAAAATGCGCAGAATTATGATGATTTGATGGTTAGAAGAACAATCAACTGAACTCATGCCATTTTGCAAACGTAATTGAAGAAACCAATTGTGTCTTCTGCTATGAATGCCACAGCAAAGCCCCATTCATCAGAGGGAAAATATTCAAAGAAACGACATAATTCAAAGAAAGAAGAGCAATCGGAAGAAGATGAAATCGTGTCAAAGCCCAAGTTGTCTTTGACTCTGGTTAATTTTATGTCATCTACTTTGAAGCCATGGGCACCGTCCCACCAAACGGAACAACCTAAATTGGCTAATCAAGCAGAGGCTTCATCACATTAAGAATTAATCTTTGGTTCTGTTAACATGATTCACTTAACAGATCCTTATGTCAATCGTAGTTTCAATTTTGATGAGCCTGAGTTCCTTGTATCAAACAGAGGAATTAGAGGGGGTTCCAAAGGTCTGGGATACAGAGGAAGACATGGATATCCCAGAAGACACTATTCCAATTATACCCCTACCAGAACTGTGTATACAGTAGAAACTCATGGCATAGCCCTTCAGCAGGCTCAACAAGAACAAGAAAATTCTTCTGCCAATAACAGATTCAGTCCTGGAACGGTTATTCTGGAAGATTGGTTGGAGGTTACAACTTCGTCCTCTCAGCAGGTAAATAGACCAAGTCGGTCTAATTTTCTAAAGCCCATATTATTGACAACTCCTATCCCGATGCAAGATACAACTACTTCCAAAGCATCAACATCCAAGGAACCTGCTAAACCACATGTTCCTGTTGGGAAACACAGACCTTTTAATCAAAAGTATGATGTATTGAAACACCTGGCCCAAGTACCGACCAAGTAATCCATTCTAGATGCCTTGAATTTATCAAATGATCTTCTAGAGGCACTCATCGAGGCTTTGTCAAGTACTCAGGAGTTTGAAACTGAAATTGCTGCAGTTGAAGTCTACCATGTAGAGAATAATCCTGCAGAATTCCATGTAGTGATATCTTTCACAGATGAAGATGAAGATGAAGTCATGCGTGGACATATTAGACCTTTGTGCTTATCTATAAAGGTCAATGGTGTAGATATCTGAAAGAGCTTTCATTGATAATGGTTCAGGAGTCAACCTCATCCACATTCGTACACTTCGTCGATTGGGCCTCACAGAAACTGATTTATCTCTATCTACTTTGATATTGCACGGGTATGATAAAAACGAACAAGAACTACTGGGTGAGATTACACTCAGAACTTAGTTTGTAGACCTTGTATCCAATTCAGATTTCATGGTTGTTTATCATTATACAGATTTCAACATCTTTCTTATAAGAGCTTAGATACATCAACATGCGTCTATCCCTTCATCATACCATCAATGTCTCAAATATTGTTTCGATGGTCAAATTGGGACATTGTATGGTGATAAATCGTCATTCAAGACATGTGAATCTCAATACATTGAGGCATAATTTTATCACATGAAGGGAAAGGAGAAATCCACTATAAGGGATGTTACCAAGGTTAATGCTCCATTTAGTTTGGAAAAGAACAAGTAAATCCATTTGCACATGTGGGTACAGATTATGTGTTGCCTATCAGTCAAATTGACAAGATAGACCCAAATCAAAATACTCTTATGGAAACTTTTATAATGTCAATAACGACAATCAAGCCAGACAACATGGGAGAAATTGGTGATTCACCAAGCAAGGATGAAAGCTCAAATGGGGATGTATTCATTTCATCCTCTAAAATTTATCAAGTCTATAATTCGCCAACTAGGACAGAGGAAGTTTTAGGAATGTTAGAGGTAAACAATGATGTCAATTCTCAATCCATCATCTCCTCTTTAATACCCAAAGAAGAACTGTCATCATCAATCGGGTCAGAAATGGAAGCTTATTCTTCAAGATGTTCAAATTTTAACATCTCTTTTGATCATAGAAATTATACTTCATCATCTACTATGCAAGTAAAAAAAGAAAAAATAACACATGTTGAAGAAGAAGAGGAAGATCTCAGGGATTCTCCTACAGCTTTTGAAGAGGGTATCTCTACCACTATGGATGAACTCAGAGAAATAAATCTGGGTATAAAAGAAGATCCACACCCCACTTTAATTAGTACGGCCATGGCTCTTGAAAAGAAAGAGATGTATGTTTCATTTTTAAATAAAAATCAAGATATATTTTCTTAGAACTATACAGAGATTCCATGCCTTGATCCTGATTTTTCTACTCATCATTCGGGTTTTCCAGAAGAACATTGAGGATTTAAGCAAGCCGCAAGAAGAACACACCCAACTTATGCTTCCGAAATTGAATCTGAAGTGGATAAGCTTATCAAATATAACTTCATCAGAGAAGTTCAATATCCCAAGTGGTTGGATAATATTGTCCCCGTGAAAAAGAAGAACAGACAAATTAGAATTTGCATTGATTTCAGAGATCTTAATCGGCATTTTCCTAAGGATGATTTTCCCGTTCTGATCATAGAACTTTTAATTGATGCAACGGCTGTCTATGAAGCACCCTCCTTCATGGATGGATATTCCGGGTATAATCAAATATGAATGGAACCAGAAGGTGATGAGTCTAAAGCCTTCAGAGCCCCTCAGGGTGTGTTTTTCTATCAGGTAATGCCCTTTGTCCTAAAGAATGCAGGCACAACATATCAGCGTGCCATACATCGTATCTTCAAAACCTTTTTAGGGAAATTCGATGAATGTTATGTGGATGATTTGGTGGTTAAATTCAGGAAACGTTCTAATCACTTGGATTATTTAGAAGTCATATTCCACAAACTTCGGCAACACAATTTGAAGATGAACCCCTTAAAATGTGCTTTTGGGGTAACCTCAGGAAAATTTCTCAGCTTTGTTGTATGACATCGTGGTATTGAAGTTGATCCTGAGAAGACAAAGTAAATCCTTGGTATGTCACCTCCTCAAAATATGAAAGAATTGAGAGGGATTCAAGGAGACATAGCCTATATTCGACGTTTCATCACGAATTTGGTAGGAAAAAGTTTACCCTTCACAAAATTGATGAAGAAGGTAGTCACTTACTAGTGGACTGAATAATGTCAAGAAGAATTCGATATTCCCAAGAAATATCTCTTGATACCAACGGTATTAATGCCACCTATTGAAGGAACACCACTTATCCTCTATGTGACATATTTAGAGCGATCATTGGGTGCCTTTCTTGCTCAGAAGAATGATGCTGGGAATGAAAACAACCTCTGCTATCATAATCGGACTATGCTTGAAGCAGAAACCCAATATTCAAGTATTGAGAAGTGCTGCCTAACATTAATCTTTGCACTTCAGAAGTTGAGAAACTGCCTGCAAAATCACGAGCTTCAAGTGGTATCTCACAATAACGCGCTCAAATTCATCCTTAGTCGTCTGATGCTTACTGGACATCTGGAAAGGTGGGTAGTTATTTTGCAGCAATTTTATATACAATATGTGTCTCAAAAGGAAATAAAGGGAAATGCTATGGATGATTTCCTTGCTAAACATCCTTCAGTAGAAGATACATCTTCAGATACTGAACTTCCATATGATGAAGTCTTTTCTATTCAAGATAATCTTCAAATGTATGAAATGTACTTTGATGGTGCTTCCAGAAGTCCAATAGGGAAGAAAATGGAGGATTCTAAATTCAACAATGTTGGGTTATGAATTTTGCTCATTTCCCCTAAAAAGGCAGTTTTACCTTATTCCTTCTCATTTTTGGGAGGCGGTACAAATAATGAAGCAGAATACCAAGCTCTCATCGCAGGATTGGAGATGGCGCTTCAAGCACAAGTGAATCACGTAAAGGTGAAAGGTGATTCAGACCTGGTAATCAAACAAGTGAATGGGGATTATGCAATCAGAAAAGAACTAATCCCTTTGTATGATTACTTCAGAGATTTAATGAAGGAATTTCCTATGGAACCGACATTTTCTTATGTCCCGAGATCACAAAATGCCCAGGCTGATGCGCTGGCTAATATAGCCACAACTCTGGAAGATCCAAATCGGGACGAGACAACCATCCGTATTGCCCACCGTCGTACAATTTCACCTTATGTTCAAACCAGAATAGAGGAAATCAATGAAATTAGTCCCATCTCTAAACCATATGGTTATGCTACAAGATGGATGACACCTATCAGGGAATACCTTCAAAATGGAACACTTCTGCCTGATAGTGCCGGGAAAGAACAAGTCCGGAGACGTGTGGTCAATTTTACTCTTTATGATAGCCCAGATCACCCAGAGAAAATTCTCTACAAGCGTGGTTTTGATGGAGTTCTCCTCAGATGTATTGATGGTTAAGAGAAAACAGCTGTCATGAAAGAAGTGCATGCAGGAGTCTGGGGTGCCCACCAGTCTGGACATAGACTCTCTGATCAAATTCGAAGGCTTGGATACTTTTGGCCTTCAATGATACAAGATTGTGTTTATTTCATGATGAAGTTTCATTCATGCCAAGTACATGCCAACTTCATTCATCAGCCCCCAGAGTTTCTTCATACAGCTAAATACTCATGGCCATTTTTCATATGGGGAATGGATGTGGTGGGACTTTATCCATCAGCTACGATCATGAAGTTTAAGTATATTCTTACTGAAACTGACTTCTTTTCCAAATGCCAGAAACAATACCTATCCATGAAGTTAGTTCTAAAATCATTGTTAGCTTCATCATGTCTAACATCATTTCCATATATGGTGTCCCACATACCATATTGATGGACAATGGCACCAACTTCTATTCATCCGAGGTGAAGAAGTTTTATCAAGAGTACAACATCAAATCCAATCATTCATCTCGGTATCATGCAGCGACCAATGGCTAGATCGAATCCTTCAACAAGTCTCTTTCAAACATACTTCAAAAGACGGTGGATAAAGATAAGAAATCATGGCCAGATAAACTCTTTAATGCTTTATGGGATTATCAGACCACCACCCGCACTGCAATGCAGTCAACTCCATATTCAATGGTATATGGAAAGAAAGCAGTCTTTCCCATTGAAGTCCAATTACCTTCTCTCAGAGTATCCATTTGTGATCAGTAATCTACATATGAACAATCTCAATAGAGATTGGATGAATTGGAACAATTAGATGAGAAAAGATTGTGCACCCTACACCACTTGGAAGTTTATTAGAATTGAATAACACGGGCTTTCAACAAAAATGTTCGTCTTCGTTCATTCATTCAAGGAGAATTAGTATTGGTTCTCAGAACTCCAATGATACAAGGAAGGAAACCTCCCAATCTTGAACAAAAATGGGAAGGACCTTACTCAATACATAAGGTCTACTCCAATCGAGCATATTCTTTAATCTCAATGGATGGAGAACTAATCACTACTCCAACCAATGAAATATTTCTGAAGAAGTATTTTGTATAAACACAAAATATATCATCATTGGTCTATGCATATGACCTTAAACTATTTTCACCCCTTATGTCAAGCAAGACATTAAACTACACCATCACTGGTCCATGAATATGACCTTAAACTATTCGCACCATTCGTCCAACATGACATTATACTGGGAAACAATCCCTAATATGTCCAACATGATGTTAAACTGGGAAAAAATACCTAATACTTCCAACATGACGTTAAACTGTGTCCTCTTTTGTACTTACTGCCTATCATTAAACTGCACAGTCCCCATTTCGTCCAACATGACTTTAAACTGTATTGTCCCCATCGTCCTAGCTATATGACGCTAAACTGTACAGAAATCCCTTAACACATCCTACACGAGGTTAAACAGTATTTTGTTCCTGCTACATGACATTAAACTGTGCAACACCAATAGTCCTTAATGTATGACTGTAAACTGCATAGTCCCTTCATATGTCCTACATGACATTAAATTGTGCATCATTAAATTTGTTGATACCTCTTGTTTCTCACACCAAGTATGACTCACGTGAGGTTAGAGTAAACTTAAACCATAACTCCCTATCTGGGCTGCTAACCTTGCATAAGTCCCGACACCATTTTTTAGGTCGTTGTCCCCAAGAACAACTTGATCGCTAATCCATTCTTCAATTGAACTACGCGGACTTTGATCCTTGCCCTCTAGGCTTGGTAAATAGGTAACCTCCCGAGGTTCAAGCCCAAAAACAATATCTTCACATCAGTTCACCTCCATCTCAAATGATTTTGATTCATGAAGCCACCCCCAGAATCAATATCATTACATTGGTTCACTTTTGTCCTTGCTATATGACATTAAACTATACAGTACATTTGTTCTGTACGACAATGAACTACAACATTCTTTGATACCCTCACCTGAGAGGGAATCATTATTTACATTGATCTCCAATCATGTTATATTCCAAAGACTACGTGCATACATGGCAATGCTCAAACCTTTTATCTTGGGTCAAACCATCATTACACTAAAGTCCCCTTTCACCCTTCACATGTACGAACCAAATCTTTACAGAGGGTATTTCTAGAACTACGTGGGCTTGATTCCCATCTTCATGGGATACGTAGGAACGTTTGAGTGTCCCTCGAATCCAGCCCCAAGTCTTTTGGGCCTAACCCCAAATTCCACTTTTAGTCCCCTAACTAAAAAGACCACTTGTGAAAAAACACACTATATATTCATTATTATGGTTCGAGCTCTATGAACCTAAACTAAGATCTCCCACACTCTTGTCCCACATTACGTTAAACTGTAGTTCAAGAACTATGTATGGCGTAATTCCCATCCTTATGGGATACGTAGTGAAGTCCAATGTTTTAATTCAGGACCTAGACACAACATGATTATGGTTAGCATTGGTTTGTGTATCTCTACACGCATTGAAAGATGCCCATTTTTATGTGTCATAATCCTAACCTTAAATATTTTTAGATCTTCATAACCCTTTTCTCGACATCTAGTAACAAAATTCCCGAAGCCTGAGAGTTCTTTTTCTTAACTATGCATCACGTGCCCTTAGGCGGCCTTGCATAAATAGTCTACATAACAGACCTGTCAGCCAAAAGATACTATTATTTGACTATGCAGCCAATGCCCTTAGATGGCCCTGCATAAGTTAACCACCTAACGGGTTTGTTAAAAAATGGTAACTTTATTCTTGGGAAGAAAACCTCTTTTCTCCTTAGTTGTCATAACGAAAATATTTAGGGATCCACAAAAATAGTCATCCTTAACATATTCTTCTCATAATATTTTTCATGATCTAAAAGTATTCAAGTCCATGGTTTATATTTCTCTTCCCTATGTTTAGGTCAGACCTTCGTAGAAGTGACATTCATCCAGTTCTTAGACAATCTTGATTGAAAATATCTTCTCCATATTCAAGTACCTCTCTCCATACAGCAAACTCTATGCTTTGGAAAATTTGAATCTCCATAAACATCCACTAAATTTTTAGCACTAGAAAAGTAAATTTCTGAGAGTTCATTTTCCTAACTATGCAGCACGTGCCCTTTGGAGGCCATGCATAACTAGTCTACATAATGGACCTGTCAGCCAAAAGATACTATTATTGGACTATGCAGCCAATGCCCTTAGGCGGCCCTACATAATTCAACCCCCTAACGAGTTTGTTAAATAATGGTAACTTCATTCTTTGGAACTACTTATTTTAATTCCTTTTAGCCCTTTTTCATGTCATCCCTCAGATTCAAAATTTCTTAAGTCATAGTTTACATATTTTCCCTCATACTTGAGTGTGGTAATATCTTTTCAGACAAATTATCAAGGAATTGAGTCAATTTTAATTCATTCGGTCAAGGCTATTTCGACCTTAAAAATTAGCTTTTTTATGTCCACTTTCAATGACTTTAAATTGCCCACAAAAGACAAGGGAAATCTGAATAAAAGTCAAGTCCCAGCTCACTAAACATACATTTCGTATGATTTAGGTAACATTGAGAAATTAAAAAATTCAATGTTTGTAGGGTTATTTATAATAATCCAATCAAAAATCAAACTATGTTTACTAGGATCATTGGATTAGGTAAAGTTTAAAGCAAGTAACAAAAGAAGGCTTGCACAAATGATTGAAGATGAAAATGTTTTCCATTTGAGGCATAAGATTTAGAAGGACATCCACAGATTGGATTCTCTTATCCTTTCCAAGAATTACAAAAGGCTATCAACATAAACTTTAATTTGGTTTACGGCATCCCGAGATTCATCTGCAGCAACTTGAAGCTCATGCACTTGACCATCTCCACTCTTTTCAGCTTGATGGAGTGCTTTCTTGCCATCTGCAATGGATTTCACACCATTTTTTTGAACTCCTTCATGTGAATTATTGAGCTGGTCAAGTTCCCCAGTAACAACATCTAATTTTTGCTGAAGGTGCATCTATTAGACAACTTTATCTTTGATCTTATGCTTCATCTGTTTCAACTTGGCAGCATAATCAGCCTCAGCTTGGGATACTGCAGCCTCAAATTCGCTGATATTGACTGACAGCCTCAGCCTGGTCAAATCTTGATGGTATTTTTGCTCCTTCTCCCTTCTTAAGATGAATTGTTTTACCATGGAATGGATCTTTTGATATCCAAACCCAACAAGTCCCAGCATGACATACATGGATGAAAGTCATGGGATCTTCGATGACATCTCTTCTAGAGGCACTTCAGATATGATTTCCATATGTTCTGTCATGCCTTGCATCATGAAAACTGGAGGGCCTTTTGCACCTCTAGATCTGATTCGGAATCACTATCACATGGGGGAATATAATCCTAGATTAATGCACTTAAGGAAGTGCCCTGCTCTGCTCCTTCCCCCCAGATCCATGTTTCCTCACTTTCTATTCTCGTTGGGGAAGAGTCTGAGGCTTCACCTCCAGATCTATCCACTGAAATTGATGGCCCTGCATAATCAATTGAAAGCTTTGGTTAGTTTCAAATAATAACAAAAGTTGATTGCCTGTCTTGCACATTATGTACAGTCGCAAAAATTGTTATCTCTTACTCAACGGTAGATCAGTAACTTGAGAAGGCTCCTCCCCGTCTTTCTTAGCTTCAACAAAATTTTCAGGGTGAGTTTGAGGAAGATCTACGGGGTTCAGCTCCAATTGAGCTAATGTATCTACAATAATAGGGTTTTCTGTACCCCCTCCAGGCATTGGTAGCTTAGCAGCTTGCTCAGATAATACTGCACATTTCAACCCATCATGATCATACATGTAATAAGAAGTTATTTTTATCAGGAGTGAGGGTAACACTCACGTCCAAAATCATCTAAATTACATGGTAATTTATCATGATCTAAAAAATATTCAAAATATGCACCAAGTTCCATCATTTCATCCAATGTTATCTCAGAATCAAGGATAATCTCACCAGTGGGAGCATTCGAAATGTCTTCTTGGAGATATTCATCCTGCAGTCTCTGAACCTGAACAACATCTTCAAATAAAGTAGCAACATCAGTTGCAATGGATGCCAAAAGATCTAATGCAGGGGTTGAACCTAAAGTATCATAGAATGGAAGTCAGTTGATGTTTCATTAAACATTTTATGAAGCATTGTTAACTTACCAGAAGCAAGCGCTTCCCTTCATGCAACAGCAATAGGAGGGATACTGGGAACAGATGCTAGCTCTTCTCCAGGAGAAGCCATGTCAGCCTGAACTTCTGATTGTTCACCAGTACCCTCCATGGTCCTCAAAGGAGGGTCAGTCCTTTCCCTTAATGGAGAAATTGAATAATCCCCTACAATTGCAAGAAGTATGAGCAACCTTTTCATGGGTTAAGATTCATGATTATCCGAAGGAATTACCACTACTAATGAAGTGTTTAGTTGTGGACTTATTCCTTCGATTCCTTTGTCTCTTTGGTTTTTTGGGAGTGTCGACAGTCTCCTTTATAGGTATATGAATTTGAGAATGGAAATCCATTTCCAACTCCTCATCCATGGCTTGCTAGCCTGGAGATATCTCACCCGACTCACGAGGAGATTCATTAGCCCCAATTGCAGTATCACCAGGGATATACTGTGGTGAAGAAACCTCTGCAGTTCCTTTATTTGTATGTTGCAGGATGAAGAAAACAATTTCCTTGAGTAACAAAGCTTTGACTGAAATCAAGTTGAAAACAAAATAAGGAAATAGACTTACATCTTCATGAGCCACATAATTGTGCCACTCCTCATCTCTAGAACCACCAGTCTCCTCAGTGGTGCCACAATCTACCATTTACTTCACCCGCTTTGTGACAGGAATGGAATCATCAGTGGCATATATGAGCATTTCCAACTCTCTGATATAAGCCCGCACTTCAGTAGGGTTATCCTTGTAACAGAAATCTGTACAACCCAGTAGAATCCCTATTCCAGGGAGGTGTAGCCCCTCGCACAAATCCAGCCAGGCAGTTTCAGCACCGCAGTATAAACTCTTCCATGTATGGACAGCCTCTGGTCGTAGATATTCAGTATGTGTACTAGAAGGCTGTGAGGAAGGTCCTACAATATTGTACTTCACCTTCTTCCCAGCTCCTGTGACTACATATATAGAATAAGAAAATAAGACATGTTACTCTATAAAGTAATGGTAATTAAATTGCCACAATGAAGTAACTCACTAGGAGTTGATGAAGTAGGTCTTTTGATTCTAAAATGAGGATTATATCGGGCCTGAGGCCACTTTCACTTATTTTGTGTCTCATCATCCCCATCTTGGGAATCCGGTGAGTCAGTCCTAGATGAGGAATCCGGTGAATCAGCTCTAGGTGGGGAAGCGTCACCTTCCCAAGGAGGGGTTTCTTTCTCTACAGTTCTTGTACTTTTCCCCACCTAATAAACCGGGTGATTCAACACCCCTCCTGGGTACGATGCTATCCAATTCTTGGCATACCATGTAGTAAAGGTATTTTCCACTGTAGAAACTGGTAGATCAAAAACTGCCCCGGTCTTCTCCCTAGATTTCAGTAACCATAGTTTTCAGGCCACCATCAGATGTTTCTCTGACCTGACATGCACAGGAGGAGATACAATTGTCTCCTGCAAGCACCTGCATTGACATGAAAATTTGTATGGAGCATAGGCCTCACATACAATCTCTATATCAATCCTAGTGGCCAGTACACCATCTCTATAGGCCATCATGTATGCCCTCAATTCCAGACTGGCTCTTCCATCATCAACAAACCTCCTGGTTGGCAGACTTCCATAAGGAAAGAAATTAAATTCCTTAAACATGCTCAGCCTCACCTTAAAATCATAAGAATTGAGAGCTAGTGGATTAATTCCAGAGAATGCCTGCAATGATGGCCTGAAATAACCTCCAAGAACCTGTACTCTATTCTGTACATTATACGTCCTGAAGTGAGTGGTGATCCATCCCCACAAAACATGGAATGGTCCCACTATTCTCAAAGGAGACTTACCCATGAAGACATGGAGTAAGCTCCTGTGAATCTTTGCTAAAATGGGGGTAGCCAACCCAACCATTTTTCCCTCAGCCAACTTGGCTACAACAATGAAGGTCCCTAGCCTGACGCCTCCCTTCGAGTCCTTGACTGGCAGAAGATAAACACCGAGCCATGAGGCCAAGAAACCCGCCAGACGAGTCTTCTTTGGGATTCTCTGATTTACATCGTATCCCCATTTCTCAAATTCTCCTGCTTCCCAGGTCGGCCAGAACGTGCCAGGATCACGCCTGTTCTCTGTTTTGGGGCAGGTGGTAGGACAAGTGGGCCTCTTCTCCTTGGGCCTCTTCTCCTTGGATCCCTTCTCCTTCGATCCCTTCTCCTTCAGCTCCTTCTCCTGATTCTTGATAAGAAACATATTCATCCACTCCTCTGGATGAATATCCTTTCTAGAATGAGTTAAGGAGCTCTCTGAACTCTTGATCTTGTGGAATATTTTCAATAATTCCTAAGCTAAAGCCGAAGTCTTCTCCAAATCATTCCAAGTCGCCTTGGGAAGGATGAATTCATCATACACATCACCCAAAATTGGAGCCCTTGAGATCTTGTAGACAACCCACAGACTGATGCCTACTTCTACATGAGTCAAATGGAAATAATTGATTTATAGGCTCTAATGGATGAGTATCTCTGGCACAGAGTCATCATTTCTGTAGACATATGTTTGCCCAGCCTAGACGACTTCATATATTGCAGCTACTTTTAAATCATCGACAAATTCTGTGCAAGTTTGTCACACCCAGTATGCCCACATCCAAGTTCGCTTCACACCTCCTCCAGGACGAAAGTCCCAACTCTTCTTCCAACCTTTGGATTGATCCATTTGGGAGTTTCGGACAATTTAAGGATAATAATGTGGTTGCATCTCAGGCTTGTGAGGTTTCAAATCTGAGGTATGTGGGCTATGATGCATTATGTAGGCCTTCTCCACTGTTCCAACATTCACAAATGCTCCTCCACTTGAGATGTTTGCTGAAGAAAAATTGGTGTAATTATAAAAACAGGACTTTGGGAGATAGTTCTTTGCCTTTGGAATGGTAACTTCTCACAGATGAACATAACCGTACAGAGGCAGACAAATGATCTGTGGGAAGTCAAGATGATACTTCTTCAGGTACTTTTCCAAATCTGGAAGAGTATTGTCTTAGACAGTATAATAATCATGGCCAATGATGCTCATCATATCATCAACTCACTTGTTATCTTTTTCATCAGCCATTCCGATTCTCCTAGGAGCCATTTAATCTGCACAAAGGTTGAATAATTAACTCTTAAGTAAGTTGATTTTTCATAAAAATTGTGAAGAAAAGTGAAATAATTGCTTAGGCATTATGGCGCGCAACTCCCAAAGTTGGCGCGCAAGTATAAGTATGTCGCGAATGTTTTGGCACGTAGGTATCACCACGGAAGTCCAAATCTATCTACAGCAGCGCGACAACAAAGAAACAGCGGAAAACAGAGAAACTTGCTCAGACAAGGCAACTTGCACATCGAGAGCTCAAAAGTTTGAAATCCGAGTGATTTGCTCGAGAATTGCCGCATATATATAGGCCAGGACGCAACCCTGCCCGCCAAAGCCAGCACGCTGAAGCCACTACGATGCCATCTGTGTGCTCAACACTTGCGTGCTGCATGTTCCTTGGTTTTATTCTTTTCCTCAGAGTCACATCCTTATTTTCTCTCAGATCCAACTCTGAGGGGGGACTTCTGTTGACGTTCCTTTCCGTCACAGAGTCTAAACGAAAGAAAATGGAAATACCTTGAACCCAAAGTGATTCATCCTTTTAAGAAATATCAAAAATTGACAAAGGCATGAACAAAGATTCATTTTCACTTGAGTCGTGAAAGTTCCATCAAATTCATGCAAGAATAATTGCGCACCTCCCAGTGGTCACGTAGGTGACTTGCATGACCTATCTAAATTTCACCCAGGGTATTCACCAGCCTATAAATACCCCCTGTGGGAACCCACTTCAGAGAGGAAAAATTCCAGAAACTCAGATTTGAGCTCCCGACACCCTTGTCACTTTTCGAACCATCCGAACACTTCTAAGGTAATTTCTTACCTAGAACGGAAGATCTAAAGAGGGAGAGTAAGGCCTAAGTGTTGAAACTCATCAACACTTGCACGCCTAAGTGCCCAACCCTTAAGGGAAATGGCCACACTTGCGCGCCGCCTTACCCCTTCAACAGATTTTTCCCGCCACCATTCTAGAAGCCCCTAGGGATAAGACTAAGGGCTTGAGCCTAGTTTCACCCAAGTATTACCTTAAGGGTTGACCGTCGCGCAAGTACCCATGTGTCGCACAGGTACACTTGTGCGTCCAGGACTTGCGCGCCCCTCTCTTTTTGGGTGCCCTTCCTGCCCATTTCACCTCTCTTATACTTATCTACCTCTCATTTTCAAGATTCAGCCTTCAAAACCATATTTTAATCCATTTTCCTCAGTATGGTTCCCTTGTTGTCTTCCTTATCTGAAAAGAATTCTATGCAACATCTCTCAAAACCTAGTGATTAACACATCTTTATGTCACTAAGGTTTGATAATTCATTCATTCAACCTCATCCTTTAAGATGAGAGAATCCTTAACCTGGGCCTCCTTTTTAGGAGTAATCCTCAGTCTAAGTTCTCTTAATTTGGGCATCCTTCTTAGGAGTAAGCCCCAAGTCCCCTAACCTAGGCATCCTCCTTAGGAGTAATCCCCAGTCACAATTTCCCAAATCTGGGCATTCTCCATAGGAGTAATTCCCATGTTCCCAAATTCTAAATTCCCTTAACCTGGGCATCCTCTTTAGGAGTAAGCCCCAGTCTTGATTTCTTTTTACCTAGGCCTCATTTTCAGGAGTAATCCCCAGTCCAAGTTCTCTTAATTATGGAACCCTCCTTAAGAGTAAGACCCAAGCATAATTCCCTTAACCTGGGCTTCCTTTTCAAGAATAATCCCTAGTCTAACAGTCTATAAATACAGACATCCTTCTTAGGAGTAAGCCCCAAGTCCCTTAATTCTAAAAATCCCTTAACCTGGGCTTCCTCCTTAGGAGTAATCCCCAGTTTTCAAATCCCTTTAACCTGGGCCTCCTTCTCAAGAGTAAGCCCCAGTCTTAGTTTCTCTTAACCAGTCTTAATTTACTTTTGATATGGGCTTCCTTCTCAGGAATAAAACCCAATCATAAGTCCCTCCTATTTTGGACATCTTCTTCAGGAGTAATCCCCGAGATAGATTTTCCAAATCTCTATAAAAGCACATATACCTTTATGGACCATGTTCCCAGATTTCTTCTTTGAAATAAGTCCCAATCTCTATCTATTTGGGCTGTCATACATACATAAGCCCCACATAATTTCTTATGATTGCATCTTTTGTGGCACTATTGTCTGGTTTTACCAATACCTCTTGTTTCTCACACCGAGCATGACTCACATGAGCTTAGAGTGTAAAAGTAATTATGAAATCTTTCCTTGAACCATAATTCATACATAAACACCATGCTTCCTTACTCGAACTACGTGGGTTCTGATTCCTTTTCTAAATAAAGGATATGTAGGTAGCCCTTCTGCGGGTACGATCCCAACTCTGAAATAATCCATGTCCTTCTGAATGACGATAAACGTCAAGTGCCCCCCTGAGTGGCTTTAAAACCTGTGTGGTTATCAAAATGGCCAAGAGACTTTGATATAATGTATCAAAGGGTACCATTGACCAAGAATATCTAAAAAATACAGATGATTCTCTATCGATGAAGAACCTCGAATACATATAAAAAGATTCTCTAAATTTCCTACATATCAACAATTGATTGTCAGATCTAAAGGAAAACTCATTTTATACTTAGTAATTTAATAAGGATTAACGAACATAAATTAAATCCATAAAGTGAGTCTCTGAATAGACAATAATTCCCCTAAAAAAAGTTGTGATGAGTCCGACCTCCCATCCTCTCGACCAATGCAAATTCTTAAGCCACATCAGTCTATAATTAATGAGCACCTACCTTTGGAAAGTAGGTCCAGATGGATATAGAATCATTGGATGTTTCTAGTTCTACGAACAAACCCATTAGAAACCGATTGGAATGTTTGAACCTTAAATCAATGAGGTCATCCCCATTTCTAGAGGAAACAAATACTTATAACAAAAACAAACACTCAAGGACCGTAATAGTTTTGTATCTTTGGAAACATGGAATATAAACTTCTAATCATGTTGAAAGATCTTCAACATCTCCCATAATGATCTTCCCCTTTTTTGTTTCCCTACCTAAAACCTTTCTTTTAATCCTGGGGGAAAATAAAACATAAAAAGGGGGAGCTCAAATGCTCAGTAAGGGTAATCATGGAGAAAATAAAACAAACCATATACATTTGAACTTAAAAACACGAACATAATGTTTAAACATCATGATATTGAGAAATGACATAAAACATGGAAGTACATAAGGAATAAATCATAATGGAACATCAATCATGATAAAATAGCATGGGGATAAAACTTGTAATTGTGGAAAAAAATTAGGCACATGATATTATTTCCATTTTAGCAAAGGCATTGCTGCCAAGACCATCTTAGTGGACAAAGTCCCTCACTGAACCAGGTTTACATGTCGTTCTAACCCTGTATTACTAAACCAGATTTACTTTCTATTCCAGCCATGTCCATATCATGAGATATAAATCTTTATCCAATGCATTGGTGGAAGATATAGGTCCCACCCATCTCATAATGAAATCATTGTTACGTGGGCCACAACATGAACATAAATCATTCATCATTACCCAAAGAATAAAATGGTTTTCATAAACATCACCCCATCTTAACATTATCCATATAAAAAATGGATATCATTTCATCATTAGAAAAGTGAAAAAACGTAAATCATAGAGATATTATACTTGAAACATAATCATACTAAATAATGTCATCTTAGATGGAAAATAGTTTTGACAAAACACATGAAATGAATTCTTGAAGAAAATATCCCTTCTTCTTCAAAATCATTTTATTTTCACAAAATGACATGAAATTTTAAAAGAAATTTTTTTTAAATAATCTTGAAATCATGTAGAGTAATATTCATTAAAATTAGGCATTATGAAACCATAAAAATCCGTTCATGATTAATAAGTTAAAAAAAGCATTCTTCTCGTACTTTTGCCAGAAAAGTCAAAAAGTACCTCATATGGTTAAAAAAAAGAAAGATTCCTTCCATAACAAAAATTAAAATTCAAAAAGGGATAAAAAGGTATTTAAACATACATGAAACCATTTTTAGAAAACATGGACATGGATTATAAATATCACTCTAGTAGATACTTACGAATAAACAATCTTGGATAAAAACGAGATTGGAAAAGTTATCCCTTACCTTAGGTCTGATATGCTTCGTACGTATCCAAACCTCCTTTATAATGATTTAAATAATGTCACTGAATTATTACAGAATCATATTCATTTTTATGATATCATATATGGTTCACTTATGACTTTATATTACCCATTCTTTTGTAAATTCCCTGTTAAAGCAGCGTTTTGGGTAAAATCGTTTTATTTATCATACGTGTTTGGACTTGTTGTTCTTGATATTATTATTAATTATATCATGATATAATTACTTACAGAATGTATATTATGATTTATATATATCATATATATTCAGTATATATATATAATAGATAGATGAATGAAATAGAATACTCCGTTCATGGAGATGGTAGGTAGTACGTATGCAAGAACACTGTTTTCCATTACTTATTGACTTGAATGGAATTAAGTAGATGAAATATATATATACATATATATAAATCAATTAGATTTATTATGTCATATATTTCATTATTATTCATTATCTATACTTTATAATCATTCTTGAATGGTTAACATGGAGAATGAATCTCATCGCATCGTGAGACGGTAATCCGTACGTACGCTAGAGCGATGATATCATTCCCATAATTATTGAATTGAATTGGAGTGGATGATATAATATCTCATAATCATTATGATGTTATAATAACCATTTATAGTTATTATTTACACCATTATACCCGTCCAAGTAAGGTGGTGGTGGAAAAACAGATTACACCACGTCATGGAGACGGTATTCCGTACGTACACACGTGTGGTGATTTCATTTTTCATAGGATGGATAGAAGTTGAAATGGGGTTGTTTCATATTTATAATAACATATCGGAAAATTAGTGACACTTATTTTATTACTTTAGAATGAAACAACTGATGAATAAGAAGTTGAAGAAGAAAGAAACTTGAAAGAATCGGTAGAAGAGATTACCTCTTCTTCGACGCACCTCCTTTAAGCTTCCTCTTAAGGCACTAGAGTTGGTCGTTTTAGGAGACCAGAACCACTATAATGTTTCTAGGGAAGTTTATAAGGGTAATGGTCAGGGTTTGTTCTAGATTTAAGGCTAAAAATTGTGTAAATAGAAGAGGGAGGAGGTTCCCTTTTATAAGGGAGGAGAGGGGCACCATAGGAAAAACATAAAATATGTTTTTATAATAAAGTCATATTCTGTTTATAATAGCTCCAAATTTGTTTATTTCTAAGGTAAAGTGGTTATGGGTCTAAATACGCTCAAAAAATAGGGTTTAGACAAGTTTAGGTTACTATTTTAATCTTATCATTTATATTTAACTCTAAGATAAATAATTTAACCTTTACAGTGTCTTCTTGTTTTCTTACACTATAAGGTAAATAAACTTACTATAACAATCTAAAAGAACCCAAAGTGGTTCATTATTAATATATATAACATTATCAAAGTCATTTGGCCGAAAATTAGATTTTTAGGAAAATAATAACAATTAATAATATAATATTTTTTTAAAAACTTTTTTATGTCAATTTTGACTCTATTTGGTAATTGATTTTTGTAAAACTTATAACAGCATGATTAGTTCAGAAAAAGTTCCTTAAATCAATACTAACATGTCATATTAAAATAAAACATTATTTTAATTTATAAAAAATCTCAAATTACATTTATTTGGGTATTTATAACATCAATTATGTTAATATTTTATTAATATGGTAATTACTGCATCATCATCGTGTCATAAATAAATTAAATTAATTATTGTCTAAAAATTATAAATAAAATACCATTATGTAGGAAATAGTTTTATCTTTCTAATTAATATTTATAGTCTAATTTATCTTATTTATAACCCTACATTAAAAATTGTTTAGTTATTAAACTTTGATTTTAACTCTTTTAACTCATTATTAAATAAAATAATAATAAATGTCCTAATCTAATCCAAGTGAATCTAAATGGTCATATATTAATCCTAATGTTGTTTTTGGTAGAATTACACTTATCCAATAGAATTAGGACATGTGTTAGGGTAATAATAATATCATTTTTACCCTTAATTACCCTATTTAATTTTAACCGTGGTAAATAAATGTAAAAAGTTACTATTCAACAAAAATTATTTTTATCTTATTGAACCACATTTTACTCTTTGATATTAACCGTGTCTCTTGGATTTTCAAAATTCAATCATAGAAATAGTAAAATTATGTTATATGTAAATTTTCAAATTCTCCTAGGAGGTGGGTAAAAGACGGTGAAAAGTTCAACATAATTTTTATATATCTAAAATTATTATAAAATGAATCCAATGAATCACATTGAACATATATAGATATTATGTATCAATTTTGACCTAAAATAAATTTAAATAAAATAAATAATTATTTAAATAAAAAGTCGGTTTTTAAATAGTAACCCAGTGTTTTCACTATTCATCAAAAAAATGAACGTTTTCAGAAAAATACCAAAAATTCACCCTAGGATAATTTCCATATTCTGAATCCAAAAATGAAGTCCATTTTAAAGGATAGAATTTATAAAATTTCAAAAAGTGGGTATAACTATTCATAACGGCTAGTTCATAATAATATTATAACCATATATCATTGTTTAGTGAAACCCGGTATTGCATACAACACATGCTATTGAGGATGGTCGCGATTGTGTGTAATGAAAGCCAAGTTAGTTTGCATATACTGCAAGCTAATATGGTGTTGCGTATAGAGCAAGATAATATTGGTGTAGTGTACAACAGAAGATATGAAAGAAATTAAAAATAATATATCTCATAAAATCTCGGGGTGTTACATTCTACCCCCCTTAAAATGAATTTCACCCTCCAAATTCGTCAGGGTTAAAAATCGTTTAGTACTTGAAAGTTTCATTCATGAAAACCCACATTTTAAAAGGAATACTAAAACTTAATTTTAAAAGTATAGTATGAAATGTAACGGTTACCCAGATTAACTCATCACTGGGTTTCTACATAGTAGAACATAGGTGGAAATATGGATATAGAAGAAAAATCTAACCATCAAGTTCTGATGGAGAGTAGTAAAGGAGATTGCTATGAAAAATCCAAAAATCACAAAGCCATAAATTTGTGATGATTTAAGGTACCATCTGATTCATCAGATATAAAAACACGAGGACACCATTTTTTGTTTTCAAGATCATTTCCCAAATGTTGAAGATTTTTTGAATTAAAATAAATATTTACTTGATTTTGGTACAATATCAACATTGCTCGTGCCTCGAAGAATTTCCACTTCATCTTTTAAAGAAATGAAGTTGAATTTGTCTTTCGCGAAGTTTTAGCCGATCATGCGATAGAAATATAGGTCATTCCATCTGTCTCAAACATAAGGTTATAAAAAGTTATACACATAAGTCCATCTATGGTGTGATTAATCGTATATAGTTCCTAAAATGGACTTATACTTCATCTATCATAGCGCTTAATAAAATAAAACTAGTTTCTACTAACCAGGGACTTCCTATAGGCCAGTGGTAGGCGATAAAGGCATGTCGCACTTCGGTTGTGGGTACGATTCCAGTAACCCTTTTCGACGCAATGGGTTGTCTCCCATCCTGCAGGTTTTCCCTTTTCTAAAACTACATTATTATAACATTCCATGAATAATATCGGAAAAACTTCTAGCCTTAATCAATACTAACTTATTTCCAAAATAATCCATTCCAATCCTTAGGCTTATCCAAAATACTTCTGTCTAAGCTCATAGTATAAAGAAAACAATTACTAGAAATGTCATCGGCCGAGCAAGTGAATACCATCATTTATCCCCCATATATCATATGATATATCTTTTTGGTCACATTACAAACATGTGAATACCTTAGTCATGTATTCTCTTGAAAAATGAATACCCATTGAACCTTAGTGAAAACATGAATGCTGTCAAAAGTTAACTCTTTCCACATACCAAAATCCCAAATATTTTATATACTCAAACCATGATATCACTTAGTCCTTATATCAATCATGATCTCATGAATACTATCAAACATATTATTTACTCCTTATCCATTCATTATGCGCATATCATTTACTTTCCAAAAATATTTCAATCACTTTTCATGGTTACCTGTACCATATAATTATCGAAAACCACAATAAACCATTACATAGATATTCCAATTTTCCACAACACTATAAATGAGATTTCACAACATTATTTTGGAATCCCATTACATAAACACATAATAATTCCACCACTTCGTTTTCATACTCAACATTGCTAATAGTGATCGCATGTGACTTCCCATTGTTTTATTCCTTAAGTGGTTGCTCATGTCGATCATCATTAACCCTTGGATTAGGGCATTGATTAGCATAATTCCCCATTTCCTTTCACTTGAAGCATTGATGTGTTGGTTGTGCGTTCCCCATAGTCTTTTCTTTATTCACATCATTAGCAACCCTTTTTCTATTACATTGACACTCAGCTACTCGATGACCTTATTTTCCACACTTAAAACATTTTCTAGTCCCTTAAAGACAATCTCCACCATGCTTCTTTCCGCACTTTGAGCATAAAGAAACATTCATATTCTTTTCACCATTATTCTGAGATTTCTCCTTGAACTCCATCTTTCGTTTCTTGTCAAAACCATGAGATGGATATGTAACACTAACATCCATTTCTACCTTGATATCACAACACACAATTTCTTCATAGTTACTAAAGTCTCTTATAACTAATTCCCTTCAAAGAATTGGTTTTAAGTATCTTAAGAATCGATCAACATTACTTTCAGGTTGGATGATAAAGCCAAATGCATACCTTTTAGGCCTTGTAAAATTTGCTTCGTATATACCAACAGATTCATCATCCTTTTAATTAAGCTCAAAGAAATACTTTTCCATCTTTGTTTGAATAATACGAGGGAAGTACTTATTGAAAAATAAGTTCTTGAACTCATCCCATTCCATGGATTTTATTTCATCTCGGGGCCTCGTATTCTTAATTAGAGTCCACCATTGATCTGCTTCACCTTCTAAATGGTAAATAGCTAGAATGACTTTTTCATGTTCTGAACAACGAAGTATAGAAAATTACTTTTCAATGGTACTGATCCATTGTTCAGCAACAAGTGGATCAGAAGACCCACTTAAATAAGGTAGACATTGCCTCATGAAGGACTCAATAGAATATTGTTCCCTTCTCTGCTAATTGGGAAGTCAAAAATGATTCATAGCTTGTGTAAGTATAGGAATCAGATTTCTCACTCCATATCACATAACAGTGGTTTGTTCATGATGAAAATCATTGTATTTTCCATTACATTGATCAACACGGTTCCTTTGGGTTCCAACCATCGTCTAAAACCCAAAAAGAATAGTGTGAGAGGAAAAAATCATGTTAGGAAAACAACATAATAAAGGGGTATTGACTTCAATATCTAACATCTTAGGTTTAATTGTATGATTTTTACCATAAATACATGACTATAACCTATACTTATACACAACCTTAGGGACATCCCTAGACATACCTTAGAAATATCTCTAGGGATCTCACTAAAGTCTTCGCATCTTAATTTCCAAAGGTTGACTAAACCATTCCTCTGATACCAACTATAAAGACCCAAAGCTTAACGTACATGGACATTACAATAAATTTGTGGAACACTTATAACAAAAATAAACACTCAAGGACCGTAATAGTTTAGTGTCTTTGGAAACTTGGAATATAAACTTCTAATCATGTTGGAATATCTTTAACATCTCCCATAATGATCTTCCCCTTTTGTTTCCTTACCTAAAACCTTTATATTAATCCTAGGGGAAAAGAAAAAATAAAAAGGGTGAGCTCAAATGCTTAGTAAGGGTAATCATGGAGAAAGTAAAAAAAACCATATACATTTGAACTTAAAAACATGAACATAATGTTTAAACATCAAGATCTTGAGAAATGACATAAAACATTGCAGTACGTAAGGCATAGATAATAATGGAACATCAATCATGATAAAATAGCATGGGAATAAAACTTTTAATTGTGTAAAAACATTAGGCACGTGATATTATTTCCATAGTATCCAAGGCATTGCTGCCAAGGTCATCTTAGTGGACAAAGTCCCTTACTGAACCGGGTTTACTTGTCATTCCAGCCCTGTATTACTGAACCAGATTTACTTGCCATTCCAGCCATGTATATATCATGAGATATAAATCGTTTCCCAATGCATTAAAAGGAGATATAGGTCCCACCCATCTCATAATGAAATCATTCTTACGTGTGCCACAACATGAACATAAATCATTCATCATTACCCAAATAATAAAATGGGTTTCATAAACATCACCCCATCATAACATAATCCATATAAAAAAATGGATATCATTTCATCATAAGAAAAGTGAAACCATGTAAGCAATAGAGACATTATACTTGAAACATAATCATACTAAATAATGTCATCATAGATGTAAATAGTTTTGACAAAACACTTGAAATGAATTCTTAAGGAAAATATCCTTTCTTCTTCAAAATCATTTAATTTTCACAAAATTCCATTCAATTTTAAAAGAAAAGGATTTTTTTGAAAATAATCACGAAATAATGTAGAGTATGCTTCATGAAAATTAGGCATTATGAAATCGTAAAAAATCCATTCATGCCGTATAAGTTAAAAAACATTCTTCTTGTACTTTTGCCGGAGAAGTCAAAAAGTACCTCGTATGGTAAAAAAAAAAGATTCCTTCCATAACAAAAAGTAAAAATCAAAAAGGGGTAAAAAGGACTTTAAACATACGTGAAACCATTTTTAGAAAACAAGGACATGGATGATAAATATAACCCCAGTAAATACTTACGAATAAACAATACCAGATAAAAACGAGATTGGAAAAGTTATCCCTTACCTTAGGTCCGATATGCTTCGTACGTATCCGAACCACCTGTATAATGATTTAAAAAATTTCATTGACTTATTAAGGAATCATATTAATTGTTACGATATCATATATGGTTCACTTATGACTTTATATTACCCGTTCGTTTGTAAATTCCATGGTAAAGCATCATTTTGGGTGAAATCGGTTTATTTATCGTACGTGTTTGGACTTTTTTCTTTATATTATTATTACTTATATCATGATTTAATTACTTCCAGAATTTAAATTATGATTTATATATATCATATATACTCAGTATATATATATAATAGATAGATGAATGAAATGAAATACACCGTTCATTGAGAAGGTAGGCCATACGTACGCATGAACGCTGTTTTCCTTTCCTTATTGAGTTGAATTGAAGTAAGTAGATGACACACACACACACACACATATATATATATAGATAAATCCCGTAGCTTCATTATGTCATATATTTCATTATTATTCATTATATAAACTTTAAAATCATTCTTCAATGGTTAACATGGAGAATAAATCTCATCACGTCGTGGAGACGGTAATTCGTACGTACGCACGAGCGATGATATCGTTCCCATAATTATTGAATTGAATTGGAGTGTATGATATAATATCTCATAATAATTATGATGTTATAATAACCATTTATGGTTATTATTTACACCATTATACCCATCCATGTAAGGTGGTGGTGGAAAAACAGATTACAACACGGCGTGGAGACGATATTCCGTACGTACGCACGCGTGGGGATTTCATTTTCCGTAGGATGGATAGAAGGTGAAATGGGGTTGTTTCATATTTATAATAACATATCAGTATATTAGTGATACATATGTTATTACCTTATAATGAAACAACTAAATAAGAAGAAGTTGAAGAAGAAAGAAACTTGAAAGAATCGGTAGAAGAGATTACCTCTTCTTCGACACACCTCTTTTAAGATTCCTCTTATGGAACTAGAGTTGGTCTATTGAGGAGACCAGAACCACTATAATGTTTCTAGGGAAGTTTAGAAGTGAAATGTTTAGGGGATGTATGAGGTTGATGGCTCAAAATTGTGTAAATAGAAGAGGGAGGAGGTTCCCTTTTATAAGGGAGGAGAGGGGCATCTTAGGAAAAACTTAAAATAGTTTTTTTATAATAAAGCAATATTCGGTTTATAATAGCTCAAAATTGATTTATTTCGAAGATAAAGTGGGTATGGGTCGAAAACCTCTCAACCAATAGGTTTTATACAAGTTTAGGTTACTATTTTAACCTTATCATTTAGATTTAACTCTAAGTTAAATAATTTCACTTTTACCGTGTCTTCTTGTTTCTTACACTATAAGGTTAATAAACTTACTATAACAAGACAAACTAACTCCAAGGGGTTCATTATTAATATATATAACCTTATATAAGTCATTGAGTCAAACCTTATATTTTTAGGAATATAATAACAATTAACAATATAATATTGTTTTTAAAAACTATTTTATGTCAATTTTGACACTATTTGGTAATTGTTTTTTGTAAAAATCATAAAAGTATGATTAGTTCAAAAAAAGTTCATTAAATCAATTCTAACATGTCATATTAATGTAAAAATTTATTGGTATTTAGATAATGTTTAAAAATTACATTTATTTGGGTATTTATAACATCAGATATGTTAATATTTAATTAATAAGGTAATTACTGCATCATCATTGTGTCATAAATAAATTAATTTAATTAATGTCTAAAAATTAAAAATAAAATACCATTATGTAGGAAATATTTTTTTATTTCTAATAAATATTTATAGTTGAATTTATCTTTTTTATAACCCTATATTAAAAATGTTTTAGTTATTAAACATTGATTTTAACTCTTTTAACTATTTTTGAAATAAAATAATAATAAATGTCCTAATCTAATCCAAGTGGACCTAAATGGTCATATATACTAAGGTTGTTTTTGGTCGAATTAAACTTATCCTATATAATTAGGATATGTGTTAGGGTAATAATAATGTCATTTTTACCCTTAATTACCCTATTTACTTTTAACCGTGGTAAATTAAAGTAAAAAGTTAATATTCACCAAAAATTATTTTTATCTTATTGAACCACATTTTACTCCTTTATATTAACCGTGTCTCTCGGATTTTCGAAATTCCACTCACAGAAGCGGTAAAATTAAGTTTTATGTAAATTTTTAAATTCTTCTAGGTGGTGGGTAAAAGACGGTGAAAAGTTCAAAATTTTTTTTATATATCTAAAATTGTTATAAAATAAATCCATTGAATTACATTGAACTTATATAGGTATTATGTATCAATTTTGACCTAAAATAAATTTAAATAAAATAAATAATTATTTAAATAAAAAGTCCATTTTTAAATAGTAACCCAGTGTTTTCACTATTTATCAAAAAAATGAATGTTTTCAGAAAAATACAAACAATTAACCCTAGGATAATTTCATTATTCTATATCCAAAAATGAAGTCCATTTTGAAGGATAGAATTTATAAAATTTCAAAAAGTGGGTATTTCTATTCATAACGGCTAGTTCATAATAATATTATAACCATATATCATTGTTTAGTGAAACCCGATATTGCGTAAAAAACACGCTATCGAGGAAGGTCGTGATTGCGTGTAATGCATGCCAAGTCAGGGTTGCGTATACTTCAAGCTAATACGGTGTTGCGTATAGCACAAGATAATCTTGGTGTAGCGTACAACAGAAGATATGAAAGAAATTAAAAATAATATATCTCATAAAATCTCGGGGTGTTACAATTACTGTGTATCTAAATTAAATATTTTTATTTATTTTCTTTCACATGTTATTAAGAAGGATATGGTGAATAATATCATAGATGAAATAATATTTTTATGATATGTACTTTTATACTTCCAATATAATTTGAGAATGATGTTTTTATCTAGTTTTCCAACACGGGTAAACTGATAAATCATACATAGTGAGATAACTTGTGACTATGAAAATATAACAAAGTATACACCAACATTGGGATACTATATATGAGGTTTTACATTCATATCAATAGTACCTAAATATTAGAAAAAGAAAACCACATTGCTACCATCATGCAACATCCGACCCGAATTCCACTGTATTGATTCCCTAGTCCAACACAACACATAACCCCCTGCACGCCTCTTCATATACTGTTAGGACCAATAGGGGCCTATATACCCTGAGAGGGGGGGGGGTGAATCAGGGTATGGATATTCTTTTTCAAATTTCTTTCTGCCCCACTGGATCTTGACCTCTTTGTTACAAGGGTCACTTTGTTTGCATTTGTGTGGTTATTGTGATCACTTGTCTCCTTTACCTGATGATGATGCTTTGAATGCAATGCAGGGAAGTAAGCAGGCAGACACAGAGATTTTTACTTGGTTCACCGCTAAGGGCTACGTCCAAGGAGCATACGTCGACAAGTTGCCGGTTCGTACCAAATTCCACTAGACTTCACTAGCTGTGGATTACAATGTTTGGGCTAGATCACTTCTATGCCCAGGCTCACTGCCTTTACAAGTTTAGGGTCAGCTCACTGCTTTCCCAAGGGTCACTCCCTGTTTCTCTCTCTCTGGCTCACTGCCGGTGGAGAGGATCACCTTCTTCCTCTTCCTAAGCTCACTGCTCTTGGAAGGAATCCACTCACAATTTATAGACCTGTAGGTCTCTTCATTTGCATGAATGAATGCATCTTCCTCTGTGTGTAGATGCTCTGTTGAAGTACAACTTTCACACGTAGATGAATATCTCTTTGCACCGAAGGTATCGGGCAACGTACCAGCTTCCACGCAGTCCGAGAAGCACTACTGGAACAAAACCTTACTTGGCGCGCAAGTCAATCTCGGCGCGCAAGTATCGGCGCGCAAGTCACAACGGGCGCACAAGTCCTCCTCTGACACTTGCGCGACACAAGCTTCCTCAACTCCAAACTTGCGCGAATCTCTTCCTTTTACGCCCAAACCAATATTGGCGTGCAACTTCCAACCAGCACGCAACTTCTAACACCGGCGCACAACTTCATCCTCTTGGCGCCCAAGTCCCACCTGTGCGATCACACACACCACTTGCGCGACCACCACACATGCGCGACGGGAGCTCTGATTTCTCAAAGAGTTGAACTTTGGTAGAAAATAAAGAGGGGTGGTCCAGTATTTATAGGCAAATTGACCACCCTGTGCGACGGCGTGCAAGTCACCTGCGCGACCCAGTCTTGGCGCGCAAGTCTACTCTCCTTTTGGACACTTGCGCGACCAACTCCCAAACTTGCGCGAACCTATTTCCTTAGCCATATTTTGATCTTCTGATCTTGAAAAACATATGGCTCGCAAGTTTCCTGTACACCAAGTTCACAGCGCGCAAGTCCCTTTGCCAAAAACACTTTTCTTCATTTGTCGATTTTCAGGCCCAAAAATTTGGCAAACACTGGAAAACGGCTCCACCTTATATCTGTTCTTTTGTACCGCCTCCAGATCATCCATTCCACTTATCGACGTTCTTGAAACATACATGGATCATTGACCTCAGCTCTTGAACTTGACATTCCACCATGAAATCCTCTTTGTCAACAAATTTGTATGTCATAGTTATGCTTTGTCAACAATCACCACGCAGATGTCCACTTTTTCAATAAACACAATAACCTAAAAAATTATTCAATGATACCTTGAGGGATTTTTTCCCAACAATCTCCCCCTTTGGGTTTGTTGACAACTCCTCCAAAACAAAGATTCGTCGTTGATTCTTCAGCCTCCATTCGCCTCATTGCGATTCTGATAGCGATCAAGGATTTACTCAACACATACTCTAAGCCCACATGAGCACTGCTCGGTGTGAGAAACAAGAGTAAATGAAAGGTTCATCAATGAATCACTTCATCTCTGACATCCACTATTGACACCAAACTGATACCAACACCACTCTTCTGCTTTTATCACGATCTTCAGCTGTCGTGACATCTATGCTTTGATCGATCACTTCTAGCATCGTCAGATTTAATACTCTCCCCCTTTCTCATTGCTCCCCCTTTCTGGCTGCTCCACCTGTCAGCTTCTCCCCATATCAATTATGATTTATCAAATCTCCACACTCCAACCACTATTTTATCCTCCTTTAACAAACACTTTTCTCCTCCTTTGTCAATGAACCCAAAGGACACTCCTTTGTAGTCTGTAACAGTAGAGAACACATATCAGCATATTATGGAAAACACATCATACCTCGGGGAGAGGGGGGGGGGGGGGGTGGTCCCACATCCACACTATTTCAAGTGCGGGGAATCGACTGAACTCACAGAGCCAGTCGATGCCTCTCAAAAGCTTCCTTGGGTAAGGCCTTTGTCAGAATGTCTGCAACCTGTAGCTCTGTAGGCACGTACTCCAACTTCACGATTCCCTGCTCAACCTTCTCCTTGATAAAATGATACTTAATCTCAATGTGCTTTGTCCTTGAGTGATGGACGAGATTTTTGTTCAGATTTATAGCACTTGAGTTATCACACTGGATTCCGATCGGAGACTTCACTTCAACTCCCATATCTTCAAGCTGCTGCTTCATCCACAATAACTGTGTGCATGCTTGAGTGGCCGCAATATACTCAGCTTCTGCGGTGCTCAGTGAAATGCAATCTTGTTTCTTGCTTATCCAAGAAATAGACAATCCACCAAGATAGAATGCACCACCTGACGTTGATTTTCTATCATCTGGTGAACCGGCCCAGTCTGCATCAGTATATCCCAATAACTCTATCTGAGATTTGTCGTTATATGTCAGCCCGAAGTCCACTGTGCCCTTGATATACCGAAGTATTCTTTTCACTGCAAGCATGTGACTTTCCTTGGGATTACTTTGATATCTTGCTGCTTGGCATGTGGCGAAAACAATATCAGTACCATTCTTTTGGTGCTTGTTTCAGCCAATATAACACCTTCTTCAGCCTGAAAACATTGTTCTCATCCTCATGAATGAAAAAACCGTCTGGCTACTCAATGTACACCTCTTCTTCCAGAAACCCATTTAGAAATGCAGTCTTTACATCCATCTGGAACTCTTTGAACTTTCTTTGCCCTGCAATAGCTAGGAATAATCTGATTGTCTCCTGCCTTTCAATCGGTGAAAATGTCTCATCACCATCTATTCCTTTTATCTTGGAGTCTCCTTTGCACATCAGTCGTGCTTTTTTCTAAATCACTATACCATATTCATTCATCTTGTTGCGATAGACCAATTTGGTCTCAATGACATTATTGTCTGATGGCCTCGAAACAATCTCCCACATCTGGTTCTTCTCAATCTGATCAAGCTCTTCATTCATAACTTGAACCCAGTTTTCATTTCCAGCTGCATCAGAAAAGCATTTCAGCTCAACCTGGGATATAAAAGATGTTTTCTGCAGTGATTCCATTCTCCTTGTCTGAGCTAGATCTGAAAAATCACCAATAATATTCTGTCTATCAATTTCAGCTCATCTCTTTGGCATCCTTGTAGACACACATTTGAAACATTCATTTTCATCATCAGCGTCTTCTTCTTAATCATCATCATCCACTTCTTCTCCCCCTGTGTTGCTTTCTTCCTCAACACATTCATTAGGAAATTGTTCACTTGGATTTTCTCTTGCAGCTTCTTGGTATCCTGAAAGCAGTCAGTTGATACCACATTGTTAGAACAAAATAGATAATCATGAAAACTCGTGTGTTGCTGATTTTACACCAATAATTCTTCATGAGAATAAACATTCATCCTTCATATCATATTGAGATCATGCATCTAATTAAGATATAGAATGCTCCCCCTGTGTTATGCAACTCTTCAAGTTGTTAGGCCCAACAGTTTAGACCCATAACACGTCTTTTCCTCCTACATCATTTGTTCTCATCTTCCACTCACATTTGAGCCATTAACAAAATCTCTAAGCCTACTGAGTTGAAACTCGGTGTAGGAAACAAGAGACAAAGTTAACAACACAATCACATTCTGTTGTGCTCTGTTGCTCCCTTTCTTCTTCAACTCTGGTACCTGATTTGAATCAATTGAAACTGTAGAGCATATCACATATCCACTTCGCATCCTTAGATGGCACTTCCCCTTGGATCGTATCTCCCTAGAGACTGAAACACATGAACCATCAGTTAATAGCATTTTTATACATAGGGAGAGGGGGTGGTTTCTTCCGGAATCCTCAAGATGAGGATGATGGTTGATCCTGATGGGTCAACCCTTTGATTCGTTCATGGAGGGCATCACACTCATTTCTTGCTTCCTCCAGCTGCCTAGCCAACTCCAACTGTTCTGGCCATATGACTAGGCATTCATTACCTACATTCTGAGGCTTTTTCTGATATGTGGATTTGGTAGGCTCGGCCTTTCTCACCACTTGGGTTATAAACCTGCTAGTGCAAATTTCCTTCTTTGAGGTTCTACCAAAATTTCATTTTCCTTGATTATTTCTCTGAGTAGGAATCTATTTCCTTTCCATCTTCCCTTGCTTCTTCCACTGTTGCAAGGATCTTGCACTTTTATCTTCTGCTTGTTGTGGCACACGACCTGCAAATTTTTTAATGCATTCTTTGTTTATCTGCCTTTTATCAGATTTATGAGTCGCCACCCTAGTTTTCATTGGTGGTGGGTCCTCCATTGAATGTACATTCTTCTTACTCACATCTATAGCGTTTTCTCCCTTTTTCTTCCATATTTGTTCATGTTCATTCTTAGAGGGCGGTTGTGAGTGTGACTGAGGAGGTGACTGATACACTTCTTGTTCAGCTCCATGTGATTCCCCTGAGGCTCTATGCCTATTTTCCAATTTACCACTTTGTCTTCCAGTGTACGATTTCTCATTAGACACCACTGGAGTGAGGAATCTCCTTTGACTTTCCTTTTCCTTCCCTGCCTTCTTCTTGCTGCAATGTCTTGCTAAATGCCTAAAATCAGAACATATGAAACATCTTCCATCAAAGTCATACCTCATTTCGTCACTTCTCTGCTGAGATGTTGATGCAACTTGAGGTCCCCTTTTGATATTGGGCTCCTGAGCTTCCTGACACATACTCATTGTGTGTCCCTTTATTCCACAGAAATAGCATCTGATTAATGTTTTCCTTGGATAGACTCTCCTCTCTGATTTCTCCTGATGCTTCTTCTTCTTCTCGGATTTATTACAGATTTTATTTTCACATCCTGAAATGTATTCCAGAGCCTCTGAACAGAAGCTTGATGTGTGACCATGAATCCCACAAAAATAGCACATGTCATCACTTCTTTTTGTAATTGTCCTTTTAGGCCTATCTCCAGCACCTGCAGGATCTTTTCCATTTCAAGAACTATTCACGTCTCTCTTTCTGTCATGCACAGGAGGGGATTCATCAAACCCAATACCAGTTTTTCCCAAACTGTATGGTCTTTGAGCTGAGAAAATTTGTCCCTGCCTCTTTTCAGAAATAGAAAATTTTCTTTTCATTTCATCATCACCAGTCGAAGGATGATCAAATAGCAAGTGAAGTGCATCCTTCAACTTGGGCTTATCTGTTGATTTAGACTTCTCTATTTCCTGCTTGACTGATTATAGCTCTTCTACCAACTTTTGAATCTTCATATCCCTTGATTCAAGTTGGACATCATGTTCTTCCTTAAGAAGCTTCCCTCTACTCATCTCATCTTCCAACTCACGTGTCAGCTTATCCACCATGTCACTCTGATCCTTTACATTCAATTTTTCTTGAGAAATAGAATCAGAACAACATGCTTTCTCTTGTTGTAGCCTTTGATTATTCTAAAGTTCTGCAGACAACTGTGTTACTAGATCATCATTTTTTTGCTTTCAAATTCTGAACTTCATATGACTTCTGATTCTCTACATATTCATCGGCCTTTTGTTTTCCTTTCATTCTATCCATCTTCTGCAGCTCTTCAGCATGTGAATCATTCTTATCTTATAGGTCAGTAACTATATCAATAAGCCTTTGATTTAAGCCTATTAGCTTGTTGACCTCAATCTCCAATCCCATGATCTGGATATCTTTAGATTTGGCTTCTTCAGTGTTTCCAACATCACTTGGAATATAAGGTTCTTCGATGCTTTTGAATTGATCTTTCACTTTTCTATTCAAGCCATCGATCTCCCTTTTCTGTTCTTCAATCTTAATCTTATACTCACTAACCGATTCTGATTTCTCTCGTGTTGATAACTTGAGTTTCTAAATTTCTTCCATCAACTCAGACTTCTCTTCTTCCTGCTACTGAATATAGAGTTTGGCGTCATGAACAACTTTGTTGGATTTCTTTGTTTTTGCTCTCCAAACATCTATCTCCTCAAGAGCAGCCTCCAACTCAGCTCGCATATCTATTCTTCCTTCAATTTCTTCTTCTGTTTCAATATCACTCAGATTCTCATGTACTTCACTCATTCCAACATCATGATTGAGTGAATCAATCTTTTCCCTATCAGATTCATCCATACCTTCCTTCAGTAAGCTGTTTGATTCTTTTAGTCGAATCACACTTTTTTCAAAAACACTTCCACACTGAGGGAATTTACCTGACTTTTGATTCTTCTTTGATACTTTTCCTTTTCCCATGGCAGATTGAGAGATAAGAGAAAAATGTATCTTCAACCACACAGATCGACTACACCAAGTCGAAGAAAACAAATCTGATAAAATCAACCTATCCCTCTGATACCAATTGTTAGGACCGATAGGGGCCTATATACCCTGAGAGGGTGGGGGGTGAATCAGGGTATGGATATTCTTTTTCAAAGTTCTTTCTGCCCCACTGGATCTTGAACTCTTTGTTACAAGGGTCACTTTGTTTGCATTTGTGTGGTTACTGTGATCATTTGTCTCCTTTAACTGATGATGATGCTTTGAATGCAATGCAGGGAAGTAAGCAGGCAGACACAGAGATTTTTACTTGGTTCACCGCTAAGGGCTACGTCCAAGGAGCATACGCCGACAAGTTGCCGGTTCGTACCAAATTCCACTAGACTTCACTAGCTGTGGATTACAATGTTTGGGCTAGATCACTTCTATGCCCAGGCTCACTGCCTTTACAAGTTTAGGGTCAGCTCACTGATTTCCCAAGGGACACTCCCTGTTTCTCTCTATCTGGCTCACTGCCGGTGGAGAGGATCACCTTCTTCCTTTTCCTAAGCTCACTGCTCTTGGAAGGAATCCACTCATAGTTTATAGACCTGTAGGTCTCTTTATTTGCATGAATGAATGCATCTTCCTCTGTGTGTAGATGCTCTGTTGAAGTACAACTTTCACCCGTAGATGAATATCTCTTTGCACCAAAGGTATCGAGCAACGTACCAGCTTCCACGCAGTCCGATAAGCACTGCTGGAACAAAACCTTACTTGGCGCGCAAGTCAATCTCGGCGTGCAAGTATCGGCGCGCAAGTCACAACGGGCGCGCAAGTCCTCCTCTGACACTTGCGCGACACAAGATTCCTCAACTCCAAACTTGCGCGACTCTCTTCCTTTTACGCCCAAACCAATATTGGCGCGCAACTGCCAACCGGCGCGCAACTTCTAACACTGGCGCACAACTTCATCCTCTTGGCGCGCAAGTCCCACCTGCACGATCACACACACCACTTGCGCGACCACCACACCTGCGTGACGGGAGCTCTGATTTCTCATAGAGTTGAACTCCGGTAGAAAATAAAGAGGGGTGGTCCAGTATTTATAGGCAAATTGACCACCCTGCGCGACGGCGCGCAAGTCACCTGCGCGACCCAGTCTTGGCGCGCAAGTCTTCTCTCCTTTTAGACACTTGCGCGACCAACTCCCAAACTTGCGCGAACCTATTTCCTTATCCATATTTTGATCTTCTGATCTTGAAAAACATATGGCGCGCAAGTTTCCTGTACACCAAGTTCACGGCGCGCAAGTCCCTTTGCCAAAAACACTTTTCTTCATTTGCCGATTTTCAGGCCCAAAAATTTGGCAAACACTGGAAAACATCGCCACCTTATATCTGTTCTTTTGTACTGCCTTCAGATCATCCATTCCTTTTATCGACGTTCTTGAAACAAACATGGATCGTTGAACTCAGCTCTTGAACTTGACATTCCACCATGAAATCCTCGTTGTCAAAAAATTTGTATGTCATAGTTATGCTTTTTCAACAATCACCATGCAGATGTCCACTTTGTCAACAAACAAAATCACCTAAAAAATGCTTCAATGATACCTTGAGGGATTTTTGCCCAACATATACCAAAGCTTCCGACTAGAGATAGGGCTATATCTGGTCACTAATGGGAGGTTATGACCTCATTACATGAGTTTACAATATAATAATAAATAAATTAATCAAATATGATAAAATTGATAAACATAACATACAAATAAATTAATAGTAGGTACTAAATAACTAGAAATCATCTCATGGAAAATCCTAATTATTATCTATACCACTCAAAAGAAATATATAATAAAATTTTCAAATATAACATTCCCAAAATTAAATAAAATTCAAAAAACTAAAAGAAATCCTCCCCCATATGTCCCAAGATATAACCTGAATTCCTAAAACATCCAATTCATATAATTGTCAAACATAATTTTTGGTCTATGCCTTGAACCTATAAATTGTAATTAAGGTTTATATCAGGGGAAATCCAGGTTCCATGGTGTCCTAAGAAGTGTGTGAGTAAAACTCAATAGTCCACCAACAATGTTGTATGATTAAAATTCAGTCTATGTTCATATGGTGTAATGGTGTAGAATAAATGGTTAAGGTAGTGATAATATTAAGCTATAGAAATAAATAGAACTCGTTCAGGCCTCAGGTCACAATGGGATGGCCACAGTTGAAACGACATGCTTCAGCCATCATTGGTATCTCTGAACAATCTGAAAGAAATATATATTAACTCAATTATGAGGAACACCACAAAGGTGACGTTAATCAAGTGTCCCATGTTTAAACCATCTTGAAAAAATAGGAATTTCCATCCTAAAATCTAAAGAAAGGGTCATTGGTTCGGTATTAACACAAGGGTCCACCCATGACATTCTGAAACACAACCAGATTGGAACGTAACTCACTCCTGAGGTATTCCATACTAATAATAATCATGATGAATATGAGGATCTCATCTAGGTTCATTCAACAATGTGTTCCATTCATAATCCATGTTATTAATCTATGTAATTCCTCAAATTCATACATTTCCGAAATCCAAGGGGGACTCACCCCATGAAATTTAAGGAAATTAATCAATATGAAATCCACTGGTTTTCTTGAGGCATTCTATAACATTGGAATTTATTGAATCTAAGGAAGTCGTCACTCTTGGAATTAACATGAATTACATAGGGGAATTAAAAAATAATATATAGAATGAAAAATCTATTGAATCACTCCATATAATTCCTCACCAACGATTTCCATAAGGAATCCAAGGTACTTCCCAAGAGATTCAAATTATCAGATATAATTCCAACAATATCCGACAAACTATTACATCCAATTTAACATGTGAACATTATACCACTAAATATGTTATGCATCATATAAATCCATTCTTATAAACTATTTTATCATTTTGGAGTAAGACCACCATTTTAATTCAATTTCCAAATCTAATTAATACATCCCAAGGCCATAAAAACCCCAAGTTCCTCTAGGTCCAACTAAGAAACCCAAATCCCAAAAGACTTTTCATTCAGAAGGGGAATCCCTATACCATCTAGTTTAAATAATCTCTTGTAACATAAAAACAAAAATACCCTAAATTAGTAATATAAACAATGGATCACCATTATACAACTTGTATTAATATTTCCAAGGTTAATACTTCATGGGAGAACACATAATTTAATTTAGTTGTTATGTCAGGCATCCAATAAGATGGTGTGACCACACAACATAAAAAGAAATACAATGAAAAAACATTTTGGTATAATAAATTATACCCCCAATCATAAACTTTAAGAAACCCACTTATTCAATATCTGATTTTAATTCTATCCAATATGAGAGAAATTTAAAAGTAGAAAAATGCCCTAGAAAGAGGCCATAACCAACATAAATATAGAATCACCACTTAAAAGTGAAAAATAGAAATCATTATGGTGGATGATGGGTAATATTATCTCAAACTCTCTATCACACCCAACAACAATAAAAAATTTAATATCTAAGGGAGAACCCCATGGAAAAGAGTGTGATGGGATCCCCAATGCACCTTGAAAAATTGACTCAACCAAGTCCATTTTCCAGCTAAGAAGGAAGTGTGAGAATGAAAAAAATGAAAATTTCAAACATTCGTTAAATATTAAATAGGATCCTAGTAAATGTAAAGTGTTGGGCTCAATATCTAGTCAATGTTATCAACCTTACCTACACCCCTACAAGACAACAAACGATGACCAGTGTCCCTATACCGGCTAGACCATGGGGCTAAAATAGATTTCTTTCCTACATAATTATGCTAATTATCCTCCAAAAAATAATCATGACCCCCAAACCTGTAGAGAACAACATTCCATTTTCCAAGGTCTCTTATAAATGGATCCAACTATTAGAATTTGAATATTATTTCTATTGGAAAAATCGAACATTATACTAAATTAAATACTCAACTTTTCTAAAAACGAACATTGATACTGACCATATAGTTTTATATTGCATGTTCCACCTTAGTTGTGATTCATGGATTATTTAATGTACTTGGTCCAACTACAAGGTTAAATACATGTTGGAATTATTTTCACCTTCCCGATTCTAAATCTAGAATAGCTAGGTGTACCTTAGGTAAATCAAACTTTGCCAACCAAACCTCCAAGAACCATGTCAAAGGGAGATTTCATGAAAACATACTCTACCTACTCAAAATATAATGTTCAATGATATCAATCCATGTAATATATATACAGACTCTGAGAAATTATTATTCACTCCAAGATCACTTGATCATTCTCCATTGTTCCATTCACCAACTCTGGCCCCATGAGTGATAACTCCCCTATCTCTGTATTGAATAAAGGTAACATTTAGATTCTCCTATATAGGCCCTCTAATACATCCACATAGATAGTAGAGTGATTACTATTATTGTATGAATAGTTATCTAATGGTATGTGATAATACAACCTCTACCAGATGTCCAAAAAAAGAGCTCTCAACATATCCTTCAGAACCTGGATTGTTCATTTTTTAGGGCCATCTTTCCAGATGTGTAACATTATTCTCATTCATATGTGGGTTTCAAAGGCTTCCTACAATACTCTCCAAAAATATTAAGTGAACCGCGCATCACATTTATATTGACTCATAGAGGATATATTATGATTTCGGATGATTTATAGCATATAAAAGTTTCCTAAAATCTCCACTTATCGAAGATCTTAGATGGCATGTAAATGAGCTGACATATACCATCAAGGGGTAGGTATGAGACTCCCTCTGCACCTCCTCACACAAAGTATTTGTAACTACTATATGTCCTTTAAAAATGATGTTGTTCTCTCAACCTTTAGAAAATCAAACTTGTGTATATCTTGTGGATAACATGTCACACAGAATTTCAAAAATATGTGTTTATTGACTAAGAATATCTGAAACACTAAAGAATCAGTGGAGTCACGACCATCGACTAGATATGTTCTTCCCCTCCACCATCAACCAATGTCACTGGGAATGAGTCTAACTACGCTGATGAATCCTCCTCCAAGTGAGAATGTTATTTCTTACCAACACAATCTTCCACCACATTATCATTTCATAGAGAATACAATATATTTAAGTCACAGTGTTTTAGGGACTGTAGAAAACACCTTTGTATCAAGTTAATATCTCTTTCGGGAAATATATAACTAAGAATCCAATGGTATGAATAAACTACAAACCACTAATCCATAAGATAATGGCCCCACATTTTCCGAGTAAAAACCCATACATAAATATATAGTGCTTGGGTTGTATAATTATTATTATGGGATTTTAGTTTCCTAGAACAAAAAAATCACCAACTAAGTCTACATCAAAACACATCTGATCCAAGAACAAGTAGAATCAGATACTCGCAATGTGCTCTACACCCTACTACTTAAACCTCAGAATGATAGTTTAAGTCAACCTTCACTATATCTCCACAAAATCCTTCTAAAATATCTCGATAAAATAAAATGGATTCCCTTTTCGGTTAAAGGAATTAAAACAAAATAAAAACATGGAAACTATTTCCTAAATCCTATGATAGTACCAATCCAAATAAAGGAATCGTTTTACCTCAAATACACTCTTGCGTGTTTCCAAGATAGCACCACCTACATGTTTTTCAGGTCAACGACCTCCCTATGTTATTTGATAACATGTCATAGAATGTAAAAATAATAATAAATAATTAACACTTTTAAAGCATAAAATAAAATGGGTGATCTTAGAGTAATTATGGTATTATCCTCAAATTATTTCTATGCTCCTGTTATGATGCATAATAAAAACTAAAGTCATTAATAAATACAAACAAAACCGATCTAGGAAAGGATGAAATTTCTTGTTCATGGGTCCCATGAAGAAATTTGTAGAATTCTTAATAGAAAAGGTCATCACTATCAACTAATAATTCCCATTTTGATTTCATAATATCATCCATACGAAACTGAAAAAGGTCATAAAGATGCCTTAGGTCAATCTTCACGTATTATCTCATTTCTTTAAATTTATGAAAAAGTTGCCAATATTTTGAAGTGGGTAGTTATTTTTTTATCATCACCTGATTTTTGTGACCATAAATAATGCCCATACTCAATAACTCATTCTATTTATTAGAGAACATCACTATAGTATCACAGAGGGACACACTAGGTTTGATAAATTCATTCTCTTAAAGATCCTCCAATTGCACCCTTTGCGCCAAGAGCTTGAGTGGAGTCATATGATACACTACAGAATATATAAGCGTGTTCCATTTAGTGGGAGTCCATAAAAACATTGATCCCCTGACATTGAGGTATTCTTGAAACATCATCCAGGAAAACATATTTTTATCAATCCACTACTGTTGGATTCAATGGCACTATAGATCCTTCTACACCATGGGAAAAACATTCCAACTGGTGAGAGATGGGTTATAGTTTCTTTCACATGATCCCTACAAATTCTTAGATTATTTCATTCTAACTGTTGAAAGAGAATAATTTATCATCCTCATAGTTTCACTTAACTCTCCTATAGTTATAGTGTATTAGGGAAAAAATCCTCAATAGCCAATCCACACCCAGAGTTATGTCATATGGCCTCATCATAAATACCAAAATTACACATGTAAAATTATCTACACTAAGTGCCAGTTCGCACTTTTAGAAGATGTGAAAATTGGGAAATAACTCTATATAGTTGTATCAAGACAAAAAGTTCATGATAAATAATCCATTGGAATTTAGAGATCTCAAATAATGGACTAGGAAATAGAAGAATTGCCAATTACTATTTCTTCAAGAACTAGTGCTAAAGTAGATGATATACATATCCTTCCTCAAATACTACTATAGACAACTATATTGTATTCCTCCCTAGATATTAGATAGCCACTATCATGAACTCTATCCCTCTATAATGAAATTTAAAACCTTGGGATGGTGGATTAAATTGATCATTGCCTCATCCTACACTAATATAACCACCTCCAAGGTCTCTTAAGCCCTTTTTAGCCCCACCTACCTAGGGGGTGATTCTTTCACCCGTATGAGATCCTTGATCAAAAAAATTCATCTATCATGGAGGTGTTTCAACTATCTATCAAGTCATATAATCATTGGGGGATGTGAAATAGTTCATTACATAACCATAATCATCGCAAGTATAACATTATCCATATCCTGGATGACTATATCCCCAGAAAAATCCATGTACTAGTGATCACTACGACTAAGCACATATATGAAAATACCACCTACTACAAGAACATGATGATTAATTCTTGATGGTAGTAGATGAAGAATCTATTCAATATTTTCCTCTTACAACACTAACTACATTATGATCATTTTTGAATAAGATCTATTATTAAATCCCTCTCAAGTACCCTTGTAAAAGTGGGAATCCCAAGAGATCCCGTGTTATCTCGAATTTCCCTATAGAGGTGATAGTTAAACATTAGTGTCAAAAGGTATCTATCTCTCACTATATCAACCTTATGTAACTCTAGAATCCCCTTATTCCACCTAGTGGATAATTTTTAAGGATAGTTAATATCTTATAATAAGAGACCAAACTCTACATATGAGAGCACGATCTCTTCCTGGGTCTGGGTCACCAGCCCCCACTGGTGCCCTGTTATTCCATGAAGAAGACATTCCATTAGTGAAACCACGTGATTTATGAGTTATGTATGATTAGAAATACTTAGACCACTAAATCAAGCTGATAATTCAACATTTTAGGGTTTATCTTACTACAATAAATTGTCTATATATGTTTTTGAAACTAAATTAATGCACTCAACATGTATTCATAGTGATAATGGGCCATTGGAACAATCTACTACTTAATATGAAGGGAAACATCAACTTGAATAATTAGGGGATGGGTTTGATCATTTCATTATTGGTGAGGGAACTACTCTTCAAATTATTAGAGGGAACACCTCATGAAATGGACCCTATATAGAAGATCCATTAGTAAACTAGTCATTATCATTACCTTGTATCAGTTCACTCATTTTTTGTTATTATTGTTGTATATGGATATTCAAAAATACGTACAATAGTTATATAAGAATATCTAAGGAGTTGACTCAAGAAGTATATGGATGTCAATTAATCAATCCTATATTATGTATGTACCATTGGTTTCCATGCAACTAAGGTGTCAACGTTTGAAGTCAACAAGAAGGTTATTAAAGACAAGGTTTATGGATAAATCGGATTTTGAAATATCACTAGGTTATATGGACTAAAATGAAAACTCAAGACACCTTTACACCCTTTTACTAATTTCAATAACCAATCATCACAAAAAAATCTATCTCTGAAATATGTCCTATGGAAAACCACTATGATATTACTCTACCAAGACCCAACAAGTTAGGGTCCCGTATTGGCCAACAACATGATGATTATTCAATCCTAAGAATTCATTCAAGTGGATTGGGGTTTAAGACTAATGTATTGTTGGAATATCAAAAAATGGTGGTCTTATCCTAATTATCAAATACACCCCCAAAGTAAACATTTACAATAATAGATAATAAAAATTTTACTAGATCAAAAGGGAAACAATCCTTAAAAAACCACTAAAAATAGTCAGAGTGCTGCAATGTAAACATATCCAATTTATGATATGGGAAAATAGAAAATAAATGAAAAATAATGAGATTTATAACCTAAAAACTAATAATAAGTAAGCTCCCTACTCATAATCATTGATAAGAACCATTGAACACAATCACTATCATAGAGTACTACTAACCTCAATGAAAAATAGACTATAAAGGTTAATATCTATGTTCCTTTCATCTACATATGACACAACATGTTCTAGAAAACCCCATATAGGGATGAGTAAATTCATACTCATTAGGAATCCCTAAGAACAAAAATAGGACGAAATATAATAAATTATTCTTCTCAACCCATGAGACAATGAGGGAAAAAATAAACCCATTAAATAGATATTCTCTTAGAAATGTCCAACCCAGATAGAGTGTGTGAGAGTGAGAGAAAAAATCTCAATCTTCACATCCAACAATAGATAATGATTGTGCCTGTAGATCAAAGTTTTAGTATTTTCCTGATGATATTTGACCAACATAACCTCAATAGATCCATTTTGGTGGACCCACACCTCATCGAAGGAATATAACAGTTGTGGGGGTACCAAAAAATAATGAAGGAACCATGCCACATCTGAGATTTCAGATGTGGGGTTACAGAGTCTATGGATAAAATACCCATTATTTAAGTGGGTATAGTGGAGGGTACTGACTATATCTGTACCAGGTAATTGGATGACGCATGACCACACGACGTATCTATAATGTCAAAAAAATGGTAATAATCAAATCCTTCATAGAATTATACTCATTAAAGACTACTAAAGGCTCTAATTCTAAGAAAAATTAATGATATCGGGGAGGTAGTTTGTCATAGATTAGTATAGGACAAGTCCGTTAGTGGATAGTTGATGTGTACACCCAAGTCCAAGAACTAGTTATGTAACACTAGACCGCATGTAATGTGAATGTAAATGTACATAGCATGTGATCTAAGGTACATGGTGTATATGAAAACTTTGGGACCCAATCATGTACCCCTTTACTCATCTTGCTGGATGGATGGGTAAAAATGATGTGTTGTCTAGGATACATGGTGTGTTATATATATCAAGGCTTTAAACCCTTTGTACCACAACACCCGTGATACATAGAATGTGTTCATCTGAAATACACATCATGAATTTAGGGATTTTACTGAAAAATAATTATTTCCCCAAAATTATTTTTATAATCACATCACATCTAAAAATATATTTAAGAATAATTTAATTTTTTTAACCAATGAAAAATCCTTACTGGTGGATGGATTTCATCATTTATTCATTTAAAAAAACATTTATATGCACCAGAAAATTCATCATCGTACAAAAAATTATTGAATAAATCATTACAATCAAATTTTCTTCCCACAATCTTCTACCCCCTTGTAATACTGTCACAAATTTTTATATTCATCAGGGGATGCAAAAAACCAATAAAAATACATGGTTTTATTGATATTCAAACTAGCCCAGAAGAGGAATCATTGACTGTAAAAAGGTAGACAATTAATGTAAGAATAACAATGGGGGAATTAAAAATAAATCAACATGAAATCATTAGTGGCCATTCTGATCCAATCCACTATTTTTTATGTTCGATAATTAGAAATGATGGTAAAATCCGGAGTAAATATTAAATTCTAGGTCTATAATAAAAAAAATTAATAGATCCATGTGAAACAGTTGATGGATTGTAGACTCGAATAAGTTAATAAATACATTATTGAATTCATAAATAATATAAAAATAATACCAAAATTACAAAATCCTAACATAGTGATAGATCAATTATTTTTAAAGAAGGAACCCATTTTGAATTCATTGTCAATTCACACAGATTCAATATTTTTATTCATGAATTACCTTTAATCACAAGTTTAAATCATTCATCATGGTGGTGTTATCCCAGTTCTAATGGTTAGATGAAAATCCGAAGATAATTTTAATAATGGAAATTAAATAAAGGATATTTATTATTTTAAAAGTTAAAAAATATTATATTGATTAATGAGTTAATAAATTTATTATTTGATTTATATTTATAATTCATCCATGACTTGGATCTGTTGCAGGACCTGATGTGATAAAATTTTTCTCCATTACTATGGTTCAACTCATATTCTAGATTTAAAGATTATCTAATTTTCCCCATTTAATATTCTATTTAAGAAAAAAAATACTTATTTTCAATGTTATTCATGTTTCAAGTTTAATTTATTTAAAATTTATAACATATCAATATCCGGGTATCACGATTCCCGTAACTTTGTTTCAACTTCTTAAATGAATTGAAAAAATTTATTTAAAATATTCAAGTGGATAAATAATAAAAATGAATGTTTTTATAGACATGTATGTTTAATCACATATTTAAGGTACAAGGAATCAGATTAATAAAATCATTCTGATATGATTATGAACAATCAAAATGTAAACATGAATCATTACATAGAAATATGGAACATATATACATCATCATAAACATAAGTCAATGACAACTTCCAAGATGAATTTAAAATTACATATGAGTATAATTTCCCATGTCTAATGACATAGTTAAAAAGGATAACCACCTACCTCCCACACCATAGTGGGCCTGGCTGACTATTTATGTCTCATAAAATAGTAGTCTAGGATAATCTACCATGTCTAAAAAAATCTCATGAAATGTATATCCCTACCCAATTCATTGGAGGGATATCTCATCACACCTATCTCATTATTAAATCAATAGTTATGTGTTACTTATTAAAATAAAAAAAATCACAAATTCATAAAAAACTCTAGAATTATTAACCAATGATACTAAAATGGTTCACATAATGGTTTCTTGGTATTATAAAAAAATTTCTATGAAAATAAAATAAATGATAACATGTATATAAATAACATGTAAAAGGGATGAAATATACCAAAAGAACTATACATGGGGTAGAATAAAAAATGTTCTGAGAATTATGAAATTACTTAATAGGAAAATTAGAAATTATAAAATATTTAATAATCAAATTCCTTTGTTTTTATGATATGTTACAATATTTACCAATATGGAAAAATTCTGATTTAAAAATAATTTTCAAGAAAATAAATGATTATAATAATATTAACATAAGAAGAAATATGTTTTAAATATCAATGATAATTAAATATATAGATAAAAAAATAATCCTCATTGAATTTTTTTAAATTTTAAGAAAATTAGAATGAAATATATTAAGAATTTTTATTATATATAAAATATCGGTACAATTAAAATAAATAAAAGTAAATAAATGAGAAAACTAAATATAATTATTTATGAAATAATGGTATTAAAAATTCAAAATATATATAAATTAACAAAATTTGATGAACAAGGATATAAGATAAATAAATAAAATAAAATGAGTGATCAAGAGGATAGTTTTCCTTTTCAAACATAAAATGGATGAAATAAATAAAAAATTTAATAAGACCTAAAATAGGTATATAAATCACAAAAAATGATCATAAGAAATGTATTGTGGGACTTTAAATATTAATTAAAAACAAATAATAAAATGGAAGATTAAATATAGATAAAGTTATATAAAATATAGATTAAGGTAGAACTCATTAGGAAAATCATAATTTATATGGTACAAATTAATGATAAATGAAATTGGAAATATAAGGATGAAATTAAAATCCTATGATTTCAATGAAAATAGAATAATTTTTTTATAGTGTGCTATTTATAAGAAATTTAAGAATTTAGATCATAGAAAGTAATATAACTCGAAGGAATGCGATTGAGAAAAGCACCCCGTTACAGACCCCATAATTAGAGAAGTGTAAATAAAATATATGGGGATATGAAAAAAGACATGAAAATATACAAAAATTACCATAGTATAAGGATTATGTGGGTTTGGATTGAAAATGAATATAAATTCATAAATATAATATTACATATAAAGAATCTCAAAGAATAAGATATTTCAAGAAAGAATCTCCAACCTTAACTCCCATCTCACTTGAAAGTATTCTTACAACCAATATAATAAACTTTGTCATATTAATTATATATTTATGAAATTATTTACATTTATTTAACTTATTATAAAAAATATATATGCATTTATTAATAATTTATTTGTTATATAGAGCTTATATCGATCATCAAATCATAATAGTTAAAATTAATCCATATATAATTTTGTATGGTGGTCGTAGTTAACAATGCATGTTCCAAAGTTCATTGTCTATCGAATAATAATGGTACTAGACATGTAATGTTATATAAAATTCTTAACAAAAATATTTATTCCATAAATGTTATGGGTATGGTTCTCAAGGAAGAAATATACATCTTTCTCATTCTGGGTAATTTTACCAACTATTAATAGTCAAATTAATACTAACTATCCATTTTAATATTACAAATCAAGAATTATAATAGTTAATTGAATAAATATTATAACATAAATATCGATTTTTTTTCATTTTTAATCTATTACAATTATAAGGATTCAAATATATTTTCATTTTTCATGTTAGTGGTTAAACTGACCAAAACATGAATGTACTACAAAGAAAGAATGATTTTGAATCAATTAATATATCACTATTATAGCAAAATTATTGAATCAAATTGATTTTAATTATATTAAATTAAATTTATTAATCATAATTCAAGTATACATAGATGGTGAAAACAAAATAAATAATAAATGAATATTTTTTACCTACATTGATGAAGTCGTATTGGATCTTCATTGATATAATGGATCTGAGACTCATTCATCTTGCTAATGTCTTCTAATTTTGTAGTGGAATTTTATGAGAGAAAATGTACCTATAGAGATCATAAAAAACTAAAATATAATTATGGTTTTGAATATGAAGAAAAAGTTCCATTTTATAGATGTAATTGAGGGATATTTTTTATATAAACATGAGGTATGTGAAGGGAGAACATGGTTCCCAATAGCATTTTTGTGTGTTGGGTTAATAATTATTTTTAGGATAGTAAAATCTAATAAAAAACTGAATTTTATAAATAATATTTAAATACCAATTTATTATTGAATAAATCATGTAACGACATATATCTTTCAATACCTAATTTAATTATTTAATAGAGTAATATTTTTTACCAAAAATAAAATGTTTTAGGTCTTACCTAGATTAAATGTACCAATTCTTGATTTGGAATCTATTTTTATTAAATTCAATATCTAAATATGAAAAATATAACAATAAAATTTCATAATATACAGAAAATAAAAAAAACTGATTCTTTTTCAATAATTGTTGATATTTTTATTTTATTTTTTGCATTTTAACTACTCTGTGGATATCTATGATTTATTTATATATATAAAATATATTATGTGTAATACATTAGTCCTAGATATTGAAATATTAAATAGTAGTTATAACCCTATTAATATGACCAATAAATATATATACAAAATAGATATATAATTGTCACATTAAATTTTTACATTCCAGCATATAAATATTCATATTTGTATTAAATAATTCACATAATTAACTTCAGTAAAAAATTTCTATTTTTCTAATGTATTTCATTATTTCAAATGTTAATATCTTTGTTTTGATTTTTTTGAGAGGGAAAAAGGATGAAATTTTCAATCTTCCATTAATTTTATTTACATACATGTAATATCCTTTTTTAATTTTGATAATTATATTCAATATATTTTTTAATTAATAATGTATTATTATTTTACCTTATGATATAAATTATTATTCTTTTATATCCATATTTTTTGAATGGAATATTATTCTATGATGGTGAACAAAAAATAAAATTATACTAAAATTGGGGGATTTGAAAATGATGATTCTTTTTAATTATGTCATATGTATTAGTTGACCAGGTCCATGTTTCACAGATGTTATTGGATTACTTTTATATTTATTTCATTTCATCGATATTTTGATAGACATTCAGGTCAATAATTAAATATATGAATCTTCATTAGTTAAGAATACAACCCTCTTCCCACATTAATTATATAGATTATTATAACTATATTACTTAGTTGTTTAAAATTATAGAGTTTCGTGGATAAGTTAAGATGATTATAATTATTAGAATAAGAACCTAATTATTAGGGTCACTAATATCCCACTTTCTTTATACATGATAATATTTGGGAAGGGAACTTCAAAATGATCCTACCAATTTGGATATTATTGATCTTGAAATTTTTTGTTTTAAAAAAATAAAAAGACATCATATTTTTTAGGGGGTTTAATATCTAAAATCATATATCATGTATTTTAATCATGTCTTCGTACATCTAATGACTTGGTTTTTGCATCATATATGTTTAAAAAAACTATTTTGTTAAAAAAACTATTAAGGTATAACACATTATATAATAAATTTTTTGTATTTATTTCCAATAAATAAAATCCACCAATATTTACACACATGAAAATGTTTGTCATTTTTAAGGTACATTAAACCCATTCATGTAAAGGTATAGTATCATATAAACTATAATCCCCAAAATAGTTTGTACGGTGTGGCATGTAGCCAACCCAACTTTCTCTATACAAAGCCTAAGCTCCTTGTCTAGTGAGTAGTTTGTTCCAATGTAACACTACCCATTGATCAATATTATTGATAGATATAAATTTTAATAAAATATTATTAAGAAATATTAATAATTTGTAATAATCATTTACTATTAATTTCCTAACATTAAAAAATTAATTTCTTGGTCAAATGTAATAAAATTTTATTTTTTACCTATCATATAACTACTTATATTCATGGTGAAACATTTATAAGTTGTAATTTATTTCTTAAAACTAAAATGTACATTCAATCATTATATTAAAATTTATATTCATGAATTAAATATTGACGAAAAAAATTAAGTAACTGTACATTTCATAAATTTATACAAAGATAAGAATTTATAAAAAATTTATTATTATACAATTAAAGAAAATATAATTATATTTTTTTATTTATTTTATATTAATAAACTAAAATAAACATTCCATATTTATTATAAAACAAAAATTTTCATATCATCCTTTAAATGATATTCAATACGAAATTGATCATATTTCTAATATATAATATTTATAAAAATATAAAACTTTAATATTTGATGTGTTCATTTCATATTTGGTATAAAAATATATATATAATTCGTAGATAAAATATTTTAGAAAAAATTATATTCTTAATTAAACATAAGACTATATAGTGTTTTTCATAAAATTGGACATATTTCTTCCCATGAGAGATCAATTTGAACAGAATCACATCATTGTTCTTTAGGGGGTCCATTTTGGGTGGAGCCTTCTAAATTATTACGTTTGAAAGGATGGAATGGGTTTTTATGTTTTGTCATTATTTTTATACAGATATTATTCTTATACAAACCATAATCATTTTTATCTTAGGTCATGATTTAAAAATAATATTTTTATGATGCCTTATTTTCTCAAAACTATTTACAACAATAAATTTCTTACAACTTGATTTAATTTTTTTTATAAAATAAAACTTCTTTTATTAGAATATTTTTGACTGTTATAAAAATATTCACCGTGAATATTTTTCATAAAAAACAACGTGATTACCAAAAGAACACATTTTTCTTAATTCTTCTTCTATTTAGTATTCAATCTAAATTATAAGAAAATGATCTAATACAATAATTGGGCCCTTATGGGAATAAAAACATTCCGAATTTTATGTATGTAAACCACAGAGACCATTTTTTTTATAAAATCGATCAATTTAATTGAATTATATAGACATAAAAAAATAATATACTTGTAGTTATACATGATGTTGATATATCCATTCTATTATACATGAGATTGATCATGATCACTTAGATTCAAAAGTATCCCTTTTCCAAGTCTAATCCACTGGCTGAATAATTTTTTCAATGATTCCAAAAGATTCTATCTTCCTCATAACATGGAATAACATTAGTTATGTACAACACAATAATGAGAGATAAAGATTTTATTTGTCAAAAAAATGACAAATAGGTATTTTAAAACCATAAAAAAAGTATTAAACCACTTTTTATAACCTCTAAGGGTTTTCCATAGACTCTCAAACACTTCAAAATCATTTATACATAATTTAATAATTTCATAAATGTTGTAAAACATGATAACACTTTGTAATATATGGTTCAATTATTAAATCAGTATTGAAAATTTTAAAAACATTATCGATTATTAAAAAAATTATAAATCCTCATGGGATGCTTCAATTGATAATATTATCTAATAAAAAGAGGAATAATAAATTTACATGATTTATCAAATAAAACATGCACTAACACATGGAAAACCATGCCATAGAGAGATTCACTATGATGTGGTTTATTATATCCCAAAATACAAATTAGTTAATACTGACACATCATAGATTAAATATAGTGTATATCTTTATTAGTTACAGAAACATGGGAATGAATCATGTCTTGTGGAACCCCATGATGTTATGATAATATAAATAAGGGTTTATACTGGTTTTATGGATAACCTTAATATGTATTATGATAGGTATGGTTCTTTAGCGCTGATTGATGAAAATAAAGTTGTATTGGATGTTATGTGTTTAGTTTAAAATATTTTTATATTGGACGGATCACATGTGTAGACCCCAACCACATGCTCCATATGGGTCTCCTCCTCATGTGTAATTTCCAATGTATCTTTTTGAAAAATGCTGAATTTGATTCCCAATTAATTAGAAAACACAAGGATCCTCTGTAATGACCAAACCCAATGCTTCATCCATTCATTCCACACCCATCACTCCATCCACATCCACCCAAATTTTCCAAGGGCTGACATATCCCAGTAATATCATTCCACACTATTCACAACATTGATAAAACTATTATCAACTAGAGATATTCCATACATAAGCCCCACCAAATTTAACCAAATGAAATCCTCTTATGAAGGGAAGATTACATGCCTAATTTACACACCATCCCTCATCAATTCTACTTTAACGATGTGAGCATCTATACTACATGATGTTAAACTACATGGACTGATCTTATCACACGACCTTTAACTGTGGCATCTCACTATATGGGTATTGATCCCTTCCTTCAAATTAGGGTATATAAGATGCCTCTCTGAGTTTAAATCCCATCTAACTATTAACCATGGTTCCCCCTAACATGGGTGAACCTCCCTGATCTTCTTTCAAGGGTGTTCTTATTTAAATTCATAGGGTGAAATTTTTTATTTTATGGGACACCCCCAAGTCTACCTCCATCGGGGTTTTGATCCATCTATTTGGTAAACCTCTCCTGCTCTCCCTCTTATGTATAGATACCCTTGATCTACCTATATAGGGCATTCAGATCAGCCTCTTTCTTTCTCTATAATACATTAATGGTTTGAGTTGTTTCATAATTATAACTCATGATAAACATGGGATGCCTAATTAGAAATCCATAGATGATATACTCCAATGGTGTTAACTACCTCATTCTAAACATGGGACACGTGAGGTGAAATCCTTGGATGATATGCTTTTTTGTATTAGATACCTTGTGACAAAAATGGGATCCCTTGGGTTTCATGCTCAAATATGCCTCAATGAGATTCCATCCTATGAGTATGAATATAGGTGACCAATGTTCCTAGGGTGGAGACATTCCAATGATTCCAAATGTGACTACTCTCTTAACTGAAGGATATTGTACTATCACAACCATTTTTAATTTATAGACAAAAGAATCATAATTAACCAGAAGCCACAAAGATATGGTACCTGGAATGAGTTCCACGATCATGACATAACTCTATGTGGGAGAATGAGACTATGCATCGAGTTCCAAGGGGGAATCCATGGAAGGAGGAACCAACATCCTATCACCAGGTTTCGATCAAGGAGTAGAATTTTTCGATGAAAGTGATAAGTATGATCTACCTTTGGAATGTTGGAATATAGGTTAACATAAATCTGGCTCCAGTGTGAATTCAAACATGTAAAGTGGTCATGCCCCGGTGAAAGTGTCTCTAGCAGAAATGGTGAACCTGGTTTTAAACTCTTCTCCTAAACATGATGACTATAAGTATTCGATACATAAAAAGATTATAATTTTAGTATATCTATCTGTCAAGTTCCAAGACTCACCAATCAAATAGTGGGCCCAGTATGCAACACACCAGAAATTGGGGTAGTTAAACATTGGGCATTCTTATCTGCAACACCATCAATGTGGATCTGTCTATGACTATGGAATATTGGATGATGTTGGGTCATTTAGAATTACATTCCTTGTATCTATATTGACAGATGAATCTTACTTCATTTCAAGACCCCATGTATTATGAAACAAAGTACACATTTCCCACAGACGTAGGGGAATGATAAATTTCAACTTCGAAATCCCACATGACTCCACCTCTACCATGAACTCATCCGCGACTATGGATACCTAACACCAATTCCCCATGTCACCCTATATGATCATTTAAAGGATGGTGATAGAATCCCCCGTATGATGGTATGAGGAAATGGGGTCATTCCCAAGAGGTGTATGGCTCCCCATGACCTAGAGACTTCTTCCCCTCACTAACATTGCCTCCCCCAAGAGATGAACATGGATCTATTACTCCCCACACAAATTAAAATTGGTTTCGGGAGATGCTTCCTGGAACAATCCTATGACTCTCTCCCCTATGACATGGAGGTGGGGGATTCCAAAATCACCCCGAATGCAAGTTCTTCCCAAGAGATGCTAAAACGGCCTCCCACTATTCCCCTCCAAGGCCAATAATGACTGATCCTATAGGAAGATGAATAGGTGGATTGTACCCCTATTCTACAGATCCAGGTCCAAATGATTAGATCCAAAAATCTGGTTCACGCTCAAGTGGCTTCACATCAAGGTTCATCATATTCTACATCTACATTATCCCCTACCACTATTGGATCATTCTTCCAGATCCTTGTCACCGCATAGTAAGGGCCCATCAATGACCGATTAAGATTTATATCTGAGCCACCTAACATGAAGGATATGTTGACTCTGCCAACAGCTGGATATTCCATTATCCGTCATAGACCAATCTGTGATTAGGAGATTCAATATGAAGACCCTCTCTGTAAGATCTCTAACCAAATTGGATGTCCACTCCACTTTCACAGTCAGCATGGTGGTACTCCCCATGTTCCCATCATCGGTCAAAGTGGTGGCCCTCCTCACTTCATCAAAATTCAATACAGATGTACTTCCTATACTTATGGTTCTCGATAGAGAGTTCCTCCCCATTTCATAGAACATCAATGCAAATTCTCTCCTCATGTTGTTCCTAGTTCAAGAAAAGGTCCTCCCCATGTTATCACCATCATCCAACATGGAGGTCCTCCCTTTGTTATCGCCAACTAGAGTGGAGGTCACACCCACTCATCCCAATATTTACATGGTGGTCGTCACTATGTTAAAACCAGCCATAAAATATTACATCACAGTGTATCTAACAACTAGTACAAATTTCCTCCCCATACCCGTGATTCTAAACATGGAGGTCCTACCTTTGTTTAACTTGATCACTGTAAAGGACATCCACTTACATCAAACCACTAAAGAAGAGGCCTCACCACTATCACAATCAACATGGAGGACCTACCCATGTTCCCTCTGACCAAAGTAGAGGTCATCCCTACTAAGCCAACAACCAAAGGGTTGGTCCTCCCCACTCCCACGGTAGTCCAAACAAAGACCCTCTCCACCCCAATAATATCCGATATGAATGAAATCCTCATATCCTGATGAGAATAAGTTGAGGGCCTTAATACACCACTATCCATTAGCATGAAGGTCCTCCCCAAGATGAAGCACATCCCTTCCCTAAATAACCGTCCTATGGTATGAGGGAAAACCAACACTCTTGATGGTAAAATTCCAAGAAACACCATGTCATTATTAATGTTGTTCTTTAGTAAAATTTTAATATAGAATGTTATTTAATGATGGAACTTTAACTACACTCATCTGCATCAAATTATGGGGTAGGATCCCAACATGTTATGTTTTTCATCATGGATGGTGAGATGCACATAATCCTCAAATCCCATTATAGGAACATGCAGGTGGAGGAATATTTACCTCCATTCTAGGGTCTCATGGTGCAGTAACCCCTATCATCATTAGTTTAATTATCTATCTCTACCTGAGATAACATATATTTGTTCTAGAGTTTGATAAATGAGAAGTATCATACTGAAACTCCATTTATGACCACTTCCATTGCACATGAGGTAGTGGTTAATACCTAGTCCTGTAGGGATGTAATGATATGGTTGGAATTATTGTAGAGATATGTCCCAATGTTTAGTGGTTAGTTAGCTCATGTATAAACCCCTCTATTGTTTTGCACACCACCACACCAATCCTAATCGGCACCTTCAATAATTTCACATCATGCACAGATCAAAAAATAGGTAAATCAAGAGTAGATCCCCACTTCTGAATAAAAAATATGTTGGGATACTTGGGCTTCTGATATGTTTTCCATGATATTCTGGCTGAATGTGACATCCAACTTCAATATCCTAAAAATAACTCATGAAGGACCATGTCATGTGATTCCTCTGGACATTCTGTTTGACATTTTTTTTCCTTAGAGTATTCCAGTTTGTCTACCTGGGAAGCCGGGAGCATTTCCATGGTATCGATTAATAGTCTCTCATGGTTGAGTTAGTATCACTCATAGTGGATTAGCACCCTACATGACCAACCTACAATTAGAACCTCCAACAAATATGTTTTAAATGCTTTATAGTGCTCCATAGAATCCTAGATCAGGCATCCATAAATGTATAGATTTGGCGCTAGGGACAATATGCTTCTCTTTACTTCATCCATATCCTTTGGTAGCCTAACTTACCCTGAGATATTGAGGACATGCCTTGAGGTATTTTCATTGTGAACATGAATAATATTCGATTATTCAATGATGGGGACATAGGAGTAGGGTCCAAAAAATATAACCTTCCCCCTAGGGTATTGCAGTAACTGGTGGACCCACATAATGGTGTCTACACATGCCGGAAACAGAAGACATGCGGCCTTAAGGACCCAACTACATCACTTCCCACCAATAATAATTTTATGAAGGGTAATGATAAATTTATAATATATAAACCATCTAATTCATCTGATGTCGCACAGAAGATGAAGGTTGATCCTACAATCACCGTACTTCTCTAAGAGGTCAAATATTATAATAGTCTTATTGATGAGATCCTTTCTTAGTAACACCAAGACTATTGCTCTCATCGATGGGATCATGTCCCTCCTCAGATAGGGAAGTAAGGGCCTCTACAATTTTATCCCAAAAAAATTACCCATATTAAGCCCAATGATCCTATACAACCAAAAAGAGTACAAGTGGGAGTTTAAATCAAGAATACAAGGTATGTGTCTCTCAATCTGAACTAGAAATGAGATAACCTTCCTTAGGAACTATAGATAGCCACTCCATGTGCTGATGATCCTACCTACTAGTTTTATGATCCAATCAACACATTTGTTTTCAGGAATCCTCATCAAGAATAGAACAAACACCAAGATAATATTGTTGTTCTTGCTACTCACTTCAAATACATAGAGACACGACAAGTGGAAATGTCATCTAATGGAACACAGTATCTATCATGGGGGGGAAATTTGAACGAAACCCATGATTTTGGGATTCTTAACTTAACCCCCTTTAATGGGATGGGTGACCCATTTTAGCATCTGAACCATTTTATCTCAAGGTGCATGCCAATGTTGGGAACCCTATAGTAGAAGGAGGTCACCAAGATCCAATGTTTTCTTCAAATATTGGAAGGTCCTAAGTTGTCTAGTAAAACTATTTACCAATAAGGTCTCTCAATAGTTGGTAAGACCTCTGCATTCAGATTATATACTACTTTAGCTCAAACACATGCAAGAAAAGCATTCTTTCCTTCTTCATGTGAAATAAACTGTATGGAGAGTGAGTCACGTACTTTGTTTCTTAGTGTAATGGGAGCATTTATTCACTCGATATGTCAATGACTCATGAGAAGTTGCTGACGATGTGTTTGGGGGTACGTTAAGATTGAATTTCTCCCTACCTTCATCAATCAGAAGTTTTTAGTTGGATTTCAAAATTGCCATAATAAAGCCCAGTTCCTAGAGGAAGCCTTATAGTAATCCAAGAAGACACATCCATTTCCTCTTGTACATACTACTAGAAGAACCCTCATGGAAGGGACTGTAGCCACTAAATAGGTGTAGGCACAAAAACCACTAGAGTTTGTTTTGGAAGATCCTCACCTAGTGCAGGCTCACTGATTGATCCAGCCTTATCAGGCTTAGCCTCACGGAGCATAGAATTGTTAGCTGCCTCCTCCTCAATAACTACCACCTATGTAGAAAAATGAGGATCCATCCCCTCATTAGGTCCATTATAATGGATCTTCTTTCTTCAATAAGAGAAACCAGACCTATTACTTTTAGTATTCATGGGTCCCAAACTATTTTTGTAGTGACATGAAATAGGGGATTCAAATGCTTCTAAAGTGGAAGAATCCGCATGAGGTCAGGCTCACTGATCTCTCTAACAACTTCCCTTAACACATGATCACTTTTCATACCATCAAACAATGTTATGTGTTCATGGATTGCCTTTAAGAAGAAGTTGATACTAGCCTGTTCATGTTTAAATATGCCTCGACATAGGTGGTGCACATCAATTTCAAGGATGATAGTGATAGTAAAGAAGAATGACAAGAGGCTTCCAACCGCATGGCTCAGAATTATGACAAAAGCTTAGCTCAAAGAGTAGTTTCTAACACCCATGGTGTCATCCTTGTCCTCTTAGGTTATCCCAAACCTCATGAAGTCACCTATCCATATTTGGATACCACTTTTACGTACACATAAATGCCTTATAAGTCTTAAGTGTTAGGTGCTTATAGCGCAAGGGAAATCAAAGTCCCCCACTAACAATGAATCTTTCTCATATTCTTAGTGACTTCATGCCTTCATAATTGGGAATCACACCCAAGGTCCTTCTAGAATTGGAAGAACCCTCATATGATGATGATCATAATTAATCCTCCTTGAATACTTTCATGTTGGTTCATCTATTCATGGTCCCAAATGATGACAAATATCATAAAAAGTCTTCAGGTTCCTCCAACCAACGTTGTCGAAGAAGTGGTCAACAGTACAAAAACTGATAGAGTGATTCAAGACATGTAGTCAATGCTACTGAAACCGTACATTAGGTCTTCCAAAGATATCAGTGGGTATATTCCTCCCATTCAGATTCATTAGACTCTATTTCATAGTTGACCATGCTACATTACTAGTTAGAGAAACCATTACCACACCATGATCAGCAGTGTCCAGCTAAAGGTAGGACTCATTCGGCTAAAAATTACCCAATAGTAATTTTGGGTGACTTGTCTAATGAGAAGTAGAACATTTGAAATACTATCTAGAATCTAGTGGTTCTTCCATTAGTGAATGTCATACCTACCTCCAAAGAGAAAGCCCCCTTCTTGTAAAACTGTGTGCTTTGAAAGGATGTACTATGTGTTAAATCTCCCCTCGATCCTTCCAACAAAGATATCAATCCATGAAGACCTCAACATATCATAAGATAAGTGTGAGGCCCTAGTAGATTATTTGAGAAGCCCCCTATAGTTGAAAATAGAGGTATACGTCACAAATACTTCTATGTAGTGGTGGAATGAAAGAAGAATTTCAATCCATAGTCACATTCTCTAAAGAAGATGAAAGATACCTCAGACATGAGAACATGCTCCCACTTTACATAACATGCTTGTTCAATGGTGTGAAAATTCGTCATTGTCAAGTCATAATAGGTTCTGGGATCAATCTCATCCTGATCTAAATGATCTATAAGATGGAATTGATTGGAGTCGATCTGAGTCCCACTAACCAGATGATATAAGGTTATGACATGACTAAGTAGAGACCATGTAGAAGAATATGGTTAAATACCCAGTTATGTTGCTTGATTTGTTTCTTGAATTCATGGTTTCCTTGTAGGATACTACCTATAATGCATTAGTTAGAAGACCTTGGATATATATACATCCCTATGTTCCCTCCTCATATCACTAATTCCTCAAATACCCCCTCAATGGTTGAGTATGTGTTCTACATAGTGATTCATCTCTATTTGACTCATTTGAAGTCCTCTATATGTATGAATACAATTAAAAAAGAAAGGAAAACAATGTTTAGAGCAATGAGGTCCATCATAGAACCTGCCAGATGGCACATGGAAAATTTTGGATGATGCTTTTATCCTCCTAATTCACTAGATGGAAGACAAGGTTATGGACTTGGGAAATTACTTCTCCATTGTTTGGAGGAAAGGAAACCATGTCCCTTGGTATAAAGAACACATGAATATTAAGATTTATTCTTACATAGACCAGGACTTGGTGATACCTCAACCCTTAACCCTATAAGTTATAGATACATTCACCAAATTGATACAACTATATGTTAGACCTTCTTGTTCCACTGATTAGGGTCGAACCAACACAATACAACCCATCACCATTTATTTCATATCAATCATGGACCCCATGTTCAAAGGATTGATGGAATTTACAGGGTAGCCTTTGTCATCATGGTTTCGACAGTGTAGGAGCCCCCACGTGAGGATTATGTATCTTTCCATGTAGGAACCAGTGTTCCCCTTGAATCTATCTACTTGGATGAACCCCCACCTCCCACTAATTCCCCTAACATAGATGATGAAGTAGAAATTGATGATACTACTACCATATTCAAAGAGGCAATCTCCACCACCGTTGATGAGTTTGTTCTGGTGAGCCTTGGTACTAAGGAGGATCCCAAGACAATGTTGATCAGTTCAACCATGCCTATAGGGGAACATCATCATTAAATGGTTTTCCTAAAGAGGCATCATGTTTTATTTTTTTCGATTTTTGAAGAGATTCTAGGACTACACTCTCAGGTCACCATCCATCATCTTGGTCTCCTGGTGAGTCATTCGGGGTTCAAGTAGTCACTAAAAAAATTTCACCCCACACATGGTGCCATAGTTAAGGCCATAGTTGATAAGAATATGAAATAAAAATTCATCAAGGAAGCTCAGTACCCTATGTTTCAATCCAACATCATCCATGTCAGGATGAAGAATGAGTATAGCATAGTCTGTATAGTCCTTTTTTATCTCAACCACCACTATCCAAAGTATGATTTTCCACCTCTGGTGAAATTTATATTGATCTATGACATAATTAGATTCCATGATCTCCCCTTCCAGAATGGATATTTCAGGTAAAATCATATGTAGATGGCCCTTAAGGATGAGGAATCTACTGCCTTTAGATTGCCTCAATGGACCTTATACTATCATGTAATGAATTTTGGTCTGAATAATGGAGAGCCAAATATTAGCGGTCCATGCATCACATATTCAATCAAATCCTAGGGATGCTTTTCTAATTGTATGTGGATGAATTATTTGTCAAATACCAACATATTCATGACTATCTTAGATATATTGATAAATTATTCATCCACGTTTACTCACAACTCGTCTATCTAGCTTTCTTGAATGAGGAAAACCTATATGGTGATAGTAAGATTCTGACGGATTTCTAGATATTCCTTGAGCCCATTTTCAAGTGTTATTTTTACTTTATTAGTTTATACATTGTTTAATGCATTTATGGGGTGTGTTTGAGTTAAATTTGATAGTTTGGGGGGGATACTGTTGGTTTGGTACATGGTCTGCTAAAAATGTACAACCTTCTCCAGTGAACTGTGAAACCCCATAAATAGAGGTATTTCACAGCCAGAGCATGGTTTTTCAACCTATATACCCTCTTAGGAGTAATAGTGCCCCCCGACATGAGGGGTTCATGGTTAGGGTGTATGGTTTGGAAAATTGTGCACCCCTTTCCCTGAAACCATGTTAGTGGAATTAATTCCACATAAAATTTGTTTTAAAATCCCAAAAACTCATGGCCTTTTCCCCAATTATACCCATCATAAACCCAACTCATTTAACTAGTTTTTTTATGTTTCCAAATGGATTCTAATGGCTTCTGAACTCAAATATTATCGAATAAAAGATTGAATTAAAGAATATCTACCTCTTCTATTAAGGGATTCTCATCCTTATTAATTTACTCCTGCTCTCTTGTCTTTATATTTTCTTTTAAAGTGATTATTTTTTCTACAGTTGATGGTTTGGATAAATTTTCTAATTGATCTAATCTATTAGATCATGTATATAGGTTTTGGATGTAGATCTTGTTATCAATTTTTCAATTGAACGTTCTACTTTAATTTGGGAATTTCTATTGGAGAGAAACTGTTAACGACCTAGAGGTAGGTTGTCTAAATTTGAAATTCCATAGTATTGATTATTATTATTTTTATGGGATTATGAAATAACAATTTCCATTTTTGTATACTATATATTGAATGGTATTAATTAATTGATCAATTAATTAATTGTATCATGTGATTATGAAATTTATATGATATGGGGAATATGAAGTTGGTTAATTAATAGGATTATGTAATTGTCCAATTAATGTGATTATAAATTAATTGACAATGAATATTATGATATGGTTGTTTAAACCATTTTGTAATTTTGGGTTATAGGATTTACATGTTGAAAGATTATATAATGGTGAATTGATCATGTAATTACATGTGATTAGAGTGTTCAACTGTGAGTTTTTTGATAATTTAATTTTTATATATGATGTAAAATGATAAAATGGGGTTAATGTTGATTAAACTTGTTTGATATGAAATTTGTGATGTATTTTTAATTGACTGAAATACCAGTGTGAGACACAATGTGATTCTCCAAATACCCATATGTGATTGACTAATATATGAGTTTGGGACATAGACTGATGCTCAAAATACCCATATTTTATTGGTTGATATACGAGGTGTGAGATATGGAGTTTGGCACAAAATACTAACAGTGTTTTATAATTTGTGTTCTAGGCCCAAATTTTTGGAATGGGACAATGGTTCCAAGAATCAGTGGTATTAAATTTACATTAAATAGATAATGAATACCCATGATATAATGAATTTATATTCCTTATAAGATATGGTTTAGACTCTCATATGTGCCAAGAAGTTTTTTTATTTGTTGGGTGTCCCCATTAACCCATGGTAAAATGTGGTTAAATAAAGAATAATTGATTACATAAACACTTCACCATATTGATTGATCATTTTTCTTTACACAACTACATACATTTTTATTTACTAGATATTTTTTTATACAATGTTGGTAATGGACTACTATGTTTTACACACACCATATTCAGGCTTCCTAATTAGTACCCGAATAGGCATCGTTTTTATAGGTCATGATAAGGGAAAATGCCCTATGATAGATGTATGAGTCGAGATAGAGCATGGATGATGGAACCAGACACAGTGTTTGGAATTTCATGATGACATAGGTTTCTTTAACACATGGTTTTTCAATGACACTTGACACATAATTTGTTATGGGATATTTAAGGCTTCAGTTTGGATATATCTTTTTCATTTTCGGTTTATCATGTCATTCTAGTTTGTTTTTGTTGTTGTATTATTCTCATTATCAGTTATTTCCTTTTGGTTACTTCTTTGTTATTTCCGCTATTTTTTTCTTTGATAAAGATAGTATTATCTCCCAATGATATCTATATTATTCCCTTACTAATAGTCAAGAGCCTATGGCGTATGGGGAGGAACACATGAGATCATGTAACCTATTAGCTCAAGGCATCGGTAAGTGGCACTCAGGTCTGGGTGTTTCAACAATGCTCAAAACTATGTCACTGAATATGGGGTAAATCTTTGAGTTGTAATATTCCTAATAAATATAACCTCATATAATAAAAATCCTACAAACCTATCTATGGATAGGTTTTTTACGGAAAATACTATTGAGGAAGATATGAGATCTAACAAATACCATATACTAGCCATTATGAATGTTTGGGTACTGAGATCATTGATAAACATGAACCCTAGAAGTGAATAACAATACAATAGATCTCTTGGTGGGTTCATGTGAACTAAAAAACCAAAAATACCTCACTAAGACATAGGAGACTGGCTCTCTTCCTGTTGGAACATCGACTACCCCTACATCTAAGATACTCTATCTGATTCTCTTTTCCTATGGATGTTTTTCTAAATCATGTATTGATGATATTCTTATTGTGTATGAATCTCCTAGGTCAAATATTCCTTATTCTAAATCACTATATATGTAGGAAATATAAATGCTGTTACCTTATATCAAATAAATGGGCACAACACCTCCCCAAATACTCATGCACTAGGCTCCTCTTCTAGAAATGGATTATGGGAAATCTGATAAAATCTGTGAATCAGGTCCAAAGATACCACATTCATAACAATACCTATTAGAGGGAGAGAAAATCCAGATATTTATATCCATCATTTATGTAAATAACATTTTAAAGAACATATTCTTCAAATAGTCCCATGATATCACTCACTCCATAACTCTCTTTGGAATAGAATCCATCACTAGATCATAGCTCCTCTAATATACCTAGTGGAAAGAAAGACCGAATGTTTTTCCTTACACGATGAAAACTGATAGGGATCTCTAGATCATACAAGGAGTTCTCTATATCTAAATTAAATACGATCCCCTCAAATTTAACTAAAATGTGGAACTAGAACTCATATAACTTCCTATAAGATGACACTTTATATCAACTGGCTAAACACTTCACCAGTTAGTCGTATAGTCATATTGTACCTTTCTATCTTGAGCTAAATATAGATGATGACTAGGATCCAAAAGAAATTAAACTCTTAAGCCCCATAGTATAGATTTTATTATGTATTATTCAATTTTCATTATTTTAACTCCCCTGAAATCAACCCAATTTATCCACAAGGGAAAATAAACATGATTATTGAACCTCTAATAGGACTATTCACTGAAATAAGTATGACCTCACCCAGGATGTTCTATAATCTTTGGGTATTCTTATTGGATAACATGGTAACCTACACTCTTGTGTCCAAGACATACTCTGTTGTTTGATCACACACCAGGGTTTTGGAACTGGGTTTTTTATACCAATCCAATATAATACTCACTACTTACTAACTCAAGTATATATCATAACTCTCATATATATCTCCAATACCACTTCTCTATGACCCACTCCAAATGAGTTCCACTCCATGGATGGAATTGATGATGAGTGTTACCCCTAATGCATGCCTCAAATGGGACATAGGTTGGTGATTCATAATGAGGGTATAAAACAAAAAAATTGAAGGAATTACTCTCATAATCTCAACAAAATTTAAGAAAATACACTAATAACAACCATAATGTAAATTAATAGAAATATCCCACAATGCAAGGAAATTAGATACGAAAAAATACTCTAAAAATACTAAAAAATAATAATATGTGGGCGATTATAACTACAATGCTAAGATGTGATCTAGTAATATCTAGCTCAGTTAATTCAACCCTCTTCGAAACTGAAAAAATATATTCATATATAAAGAGGTGAGAATAAATGAATGCATAATAGGATCTTACTCAATAACTTTCATGAAAATGTGGATGATTCAGACTAAATCCATATTGAATAAATTGAAGAATCAATATTAATCCATAATATGTCATATAACACAAAATATAACTAAAGATCACTCAATAAATTTTAAAACCATGTATATTTACATTTTATTAAATGAACATATCATGAATTTATCTCATGACCACTTCCCTAATAGTTTTTCACTCTCACGATTGAATGACATACATTCTGTTCTCCCATCCCTTCAACAGTCATGTTATCACACATCATATATCATTACACCACTACATTTCTTGCACTTCATCACTTCTATGACAAAACATCATTATCCATAATAGAATATACATATCCCTATCAAATTAGTGTATCTTGAACATGAAATAGATTAACATTCTTCCCTCATCCTACAATGAATGACTTCATCCATATTTCATCATCACAACCAAATAGTCAGGTCATCGAGTATATTTCATGTTAAATAATTAAGAAATAAAATCCCATATTGTGTTACCTATCGTGATCCATCAAAACACATACTACACCTTTATGGGTTATCAGGGGAGATAGATTAGTTAATTATTGATTACATTTAAAATGTGGATGTTATTGATAACAAATGGAACCCAAAACATTTTCGCATCATTAATGTGAAATGAATTGATTTGGTTTTGTATTCATTCTCATATAAAATATTTAAAAGGAAATTTACAGACATATTATTAGCCTAAGGGTTTATACCAAGAAACAAAACTGATACCCATCACAATCACCGCACCGCAACTAACAAAAAATAACAACTGCTTTAATATTTAAACCGAAATAAAGACCCTCATTTTCACTTAAAACTAATATAAAAACATTAAAAAATATCCATTTATTTTTTTAATTTATACTTTAATGATTAACTATTTTAGCAACCATATTACATTTATTATTATGTTAATTTATACAAATCTAATGTTGACCAATTCATTATCCATGACCAATAATTGACTCATCCAAAAAAAATTCATTCCAATAATGAAAGTTTTATTAATAGAAAATTGATTATGAAAATATTTATTATTTCCCAACATATTCCATACCATTGATAAACTGTAACACATCCCCACATCAGCTGAACATAACAACATAATAAATTTTATGTGATCCTATTCCAATATCCACTACACAATCCCAAACCTATAACCATAGAACCCATTCACCATGTTTCACATAAATCACTTAAATGTATCGAAAAAAACGATAAATCATCAACCCTCCCATTTTTACCATTGTACCATTACCAAAAAATACCTCAATTCTAGACCAAAAAATGCAATATGAAGAATAAAAATATCACACAAATATTACAAAAAGAAAACCAGTAATAAATAACTAATTTGAATAAAAAATACATCCAAAATTTCCCCATTTTAATTATTACTTCATATTAACTCAATAACTCTAACATGAGTAGTGTCACCTTAATTCCTAATTTCACACAACAAATTCATTTGCATATAGAAGTGATTAAACATTTATGAAAGGTTATCCAATAATTATAATAAAAAAATATATACATAATAAACAAATCAGTTATTTATCATTAAATAGACCAATAACATGAATTATCATAAAGAGAATATTATCCAAACTTTTGAATCTTTGATTTCATTAATGTGGATTTTACCTTTTTTTGGTTAATTCAAACAATCCACAAATTGAAAAATAAAATAATGATAATTATAACACCCCAAGTTTTTATGAATTATAATTTTTTAATAAAATAAATTTTATTATTTTCTTCTGTTAAAATAAATACTTATTTATTATCTTATTACATTTAACACTGGGTTTAGCTTTCATTGCACATGATACTGAGTTTTTACAAATCCATGTTATATTATTAATATTATTAAAACATGAATATTATAACTACGTTTTTAAATATAGAAATATGAATAATAATTAATACATTTTAAAAATTATTTATAATATTTCTATACCAAGAAAAAATATTTATTAAAAAGTAATTAAAATTTCGAATAGTGTCTTTTTTTATTTCGAAAATATTACTTTATGAAAAGATAAATTTTCTAAAAAATAATAAAATTAAATTTTGTCCCTTATAGAAAAATTATTTTATAAAATAAAATTCATTTTTCAAATAAAAAAATAAAAAATATATCAGGATAAATTTTTGAGAATTCTCTAAAAGTTTAATTTTTGATGAGTAGTTAAAAATATTGAACTTTATTTGAGATGTACCTTTTCATTTAAATTACTTAAAAATTAAGGATTGTTTTTTAAAATAACTTTACTATAAAATAATATCTATTATATATCTTTTAGTAAAATTTATGTCATTTTAATTATTTTCTTATAGAACATTTTTATAAAAACCATGTAAACTTTTGAACTTTTTCTCCTTGAAACCCCTTTTTCTCATAGCGTATCCAAGATTGATTTTCAATTAAATTTTTTATATTATCTGAATTCAGTATTAAATAACAGATTCCATATTTATAATTAGTTTAATTTATATTATCTAATAATATTTTCTTTATTTTTGACCAAAATGAATAGAAAAAAAGTAAAAAATATTTATTGTCGTTGAGGTAAAAATGGGTTTACCAGGAAGTTAAATTAAAAAGATAAGAGGTAAATGGCCATAAAAATGTATAAAATATATTTTATAGAAATATATAGAAACTATAATATCTAATTCTATAAAATATTCTATTTTGAGCCTTCATTCATGATAAAAATGTGGGTTCACCTTTTTCATTTCCAAAAATAATAAGTGTTCCACTCACCTCACTTATAAAAGGTCACCCACTCTCCTATATTATTCACACCATAAAACCCATTTGTTTCAGACCATTACTATCAAAATCATATAAAAATTTCAATAATATCATCCTATAAGCGTTATTTTTATCACAAATCCATCCTTGGATGGATTGTTGAGAAAACTAAAAGAGGTTACGAGAGGAATATGTAATATTCTTCATTGAAAATTTATATTTTATTTCATCATGAACACCCTTAAATTATTATTAAACCATTATGATAAAATAATATTAGTATACTACATATAAATATTTGTTTTTATGTTAGTTTCCTGGCCTAAAATCATCTCCACTTCTATCAAATCGTTTATAAAATTGTCACTCATGTGTACATGGGACTACTGCCTCACAAACTGATGTCATTCATTTTCCATTACCAACTCTAATGACAGAATATAAAGATATATATTAAATATAAATATAAATATAAATAAATATCATATTTTTCTATTATTATACTTAAGGTATTATAATATCACACATACCTTCATACATTCTATAATGTGGGAATACAGTAACGTCGCTCATGTGTGCGATAGTCTACTACCTCAAGAAGGGATGTGATTCATTCAATATTTATATGAAAGGTAATAAATATTGGTTTACTGAAAATATGTGATATATATGATATAAAAATCGATTTTTAATATTAATATATTATATACCATGTTTTCTTTCAATCCTTCTAGAAAATAGACACAGTGTTTATCCATACGCATGACTTACTATCTCCATAAATGGTGTATTTCATTTTCTATCTATAAAATTTATGTATTACTCTAAAAATATATATTGAGATATTTTTTTTATATAATGGTTTAAATACTATAGAATATTTCACAACGATCAAACTAACAAGACTCAAAAAATAATAAACCCAAACATAGAGAAAAAACATAGAAGTTATTGCCCGAAACGTGACTTTATAATGAAATGGGGAATAAAAATTTAATAAAAGGACATGATAAAGCCATAAATGTTGTGATATTTATATTATGGTTCCATAATATATTTTTAAATAATATATATTAATTATATATGTTATTAAAATGTGTACAATGGATTCGTATACATAAGGTAATGGATTTTTGTCTCAATTTTTATTCTGGAGGCATATATTGTGTTTTCCACCTATCATCATTTATATGGTGTATATAAATCCAAACTAATATTTAATATCATGAAATTATTTATTATCATTATGTCTTAAGTTTTATTTAATTTTATTCCTTCATTTTCTTATAATTCAATGTTATCAAAGTTGTAATGATTTTATATTACAATCTCATTTTTTTTGGATTGTTTAAGATTATATTTCTAATGATAAACTATTATGACCCATTTCTATAGAAAGTAATGAATTTATTATCCTATATTTTTTCCAAGGAATACATTTTTTCCATTCCTTTTCCATACTTTATTTTCTCAGTAGGTAAAAATAATATTTTAAAGAAAAGTTTTATTTATTTATCACTTCGGTCGAAAACCATTTTTCTTCCAAAAGTATGTTTATTGAAATTTTTTCCAAATATGTTTTTAAAATTAATAAAATTAGTTTTTAAATAATTTTTTACATATAATTTTATTTTTAAACAATATTTTTAATGTAATATTCATGACTTTTTCTAAACAATTCCCAATTGGTTTTTAACAAAAATGTGAAAGTAAACTTTGTTTTAACATGTATAGTATGGAAATAGTTTTACACCATCATTAACTTTATTTTATTTAAAGATTTAATTATATCTTTTAAATGTTAATTAAATGAATATAATTATTAAAAAAATTAATAATATTTATTTTTAAAAAATTAGTTTCAAAGATAAGTTATTTTCCTTAAGAAAATTTCCAAGGGATATTCCAAAATAATTCTCCATATAAGATGATATCCTTTGATGTAACTTATTTGTTGTATGAGATTTTAATAAAAGATAGCATTCATATTATTTATTTTATTGTTTTATGATGAAAATATTTTTTTGAAACTAATTTTAATTTCACAGGTTATACCTTGAAAAAATTATTATGAAACAATATTATTTTCTATGGATTATTGAATAAAGATATGATGAAATGATTATTAAGAATATCAATTTTACACTTGTTAATATTTGATTAAATTTTTGTGAATACAATTTATTTTCATGGTTAATGACATGATGAATGTTTTATGATCTTGTGCTACAAAAATATATGGTTTTCATTATGAAATGGGTCTGACCTATATCACCCTCTGATGCATTGGGTAAAAATTTATATATCATAATATAGATAAGAATAGAACAAGGATTAGACCTATTTCCGTAAGATACTTCTTCTATAATAATGGTTGTGGGAGTAAACAATGACTTCTAGGATGGTTTGGGAGTGAACACATTCCCCTATGACAGACTTGGATGTGTTATATAACTACCATGGAAAAGATTTTCTATACATATGTGTATCTTAAAAATCTAAGTATTATGCCAATATTATGATCTCATGGATCACATTATTTGATTATCTTATGATTCATGTCTCATTAACATCCAATAATTATTCCATGACTCTATATGATGATCATTTATTTCAATGGTATGTTTCTCAAATGTTATTCTCATGTTCTCACACCCTTATGTTCATTATATTCTTATGTATATCCCTTTTTACCCATGTTGACCATTTGAGATCACAATTTATTATGATTCCTTTCCCTAGGTTTTGAAGAAATGTATTAAAAATGATATTTATAATAAGGGTTATTTTTATGAATAATGTAGTTGGAGATAAAGTAGTTTACCTATAAACTGGTTGTTTGTGTTTCCATGTTTCCAAATACATTATATCTTTCTGATATAAAGGTGTGTGTTTGTGTAATGTATTAAATGTTCATTTGAAATGATGTAATATCTATGAATAATAAGAATAATTCACTGCTATTAGTTTCTAAGGATAGGTATAGTGCCCCTGACCCCAGTATCCCAAAGTTGATGTCTTACAAAATTACATTAGAATAAGATACAAGGAATCTCATCTCGAAGGACTAAATATTTTAGTAGTCTTGGTAAACTAGATACATACATGTGTCTTAAATTAAATTTGAAGAAAAAAATTACAATATAATTTATGTCTTTTGCGGATAACTTTATTCCATATAGCATATCTCATCATATCAGTCATTGTAAACTATATGGAATCTTAGAGAAATGACACAAAATAAGGGAGATCTTAAATACTCTATAAGGGTTAAGTAAAGTGGATGATATCATGAATCAATAATAATAGTCAACATGTAAAATTAAATATCTAAACACCCATTCCATTTAAATTACTGCATAGGGAATAATCAATATGGAATGAAATATAACTAAAAACCCATTCTATTTAATTGAAAAATTGAAATTGAATTGTGACCATAGATAATATGACAGTGAAAATCTCAATGATAATAATAACTAAAAACATAATGATGTTAATGCTATTATACTAGTTGTCATGTCTCAGGAACATGATACATATATCATCAAGAACATTCACAAGATGGTATAAAGTATATGTAAAACCCCATTTCATGCTAGCTTAAATGATTTGTCTCTGGAGACCTATTGATGCATCAAGGGAATACATGATGTCCTACCCACTCATCATTGTAGTTCAAAAAGAATATTCATTTATTGAGTAAACTATTTAATTCATAAAAAAAATATATTATAATCAAATATCCAAATTGTGTATATAGTACAAATTTATAAATATTTCCATATATAAACAGTTATAATTCAATATTGAGCATCGTTTGTAGAAATGACAATGGGGTAATAAATTAACATATTATTGATAAATAATATGGACATTTAGGGGAAACTTAATGTCCAATTATCAATATAAAGGTAATAATTCAATATAATGTTAATGAATAGAAATATGAATAAAAACATGAATAGAAACACCTTCTTTGGTCAAAATTATCATAAAATATCCTATTGAAGATTAAGAATGGTGTATACATATTCCTATTGGAGAAATAATAATATTTCTGTTATTAATTGATAGAAATAACAAATAAATATATTTAAAAACATATATGAGGAAAATATTATTTTTATTTTTATACAAAATTTTTTTAAAAACCCTTTCTATGAAATCTCTTTTAGAAAATAAAAATTTCTAGAATATTTAAAAAAATTCTTTAAAATTTACGTTTTCAACATGAAAATGAATCTTTAATGAAATGATGGTTATATTAGTGGGTAATTCCATAAATGACATATATGTTAAAAAAATCCTTTTTATTGTAAAAAGGATATAAATGTAAATTGGTTGAAAAATGAAAATATAAATATATTTTTACATATTTCTTTAAGAAAATGGGTTAAAATGTTATTAATAAATCATTTTGAAAAGGTCAACAACATTTTTTGAAAACATGGTATTGGAAGAAAATAGATTATCGACCGAAGTCATATTTTTTAAAAAAACTTATAAGAAATCCAAAGCACCAAATATTGGATGTTTTTTTCTTTTACATGAAATAATCCTGAATAAATAGAGAATAAAAAGTATAATTTCTTATTAAAATAATTTCCTTCTATTTAAATTCCTTAATAAACAATCTCTATTATAATTATATTGCGACATAAACCCTTGCAAATATCATATCTTCATGTGAGAATCAAACAATGAATTGATTATGTGTATTAATTGAAAATACACATAAAACATGTCAAAATGTATCATAATATAATCAAAAATAATTATTCACATTATCTTAGAATATAAATTACAATGAAGAAGTAATATAATCCAATGAAATGAAATTGGGTTATGAAATTCTTTACCACTTAGTAAATTTTAATAAAAATTGACATAGATAAAATAATTAAAATTAAAACATAAAATAAAATGAATTTTTAATTAATATTTATATTTAATGTCAAAATGGATTTATATTCCCCATATAAACGTAATCAGGTGCAAAAAATTAAAATATTCATTAATGAAGTGAAACTGATCCAAAATCAATTACCTCACAATTCCTTTGATTGAACATTCATTAACCTCCTATGTAGTGGATTTAAAAATTTTATTAACATATATCAGAACCATATTAATATTTATAATATCATATTTTATCCTTTTATAACATATTGTAACCCGTTCATTAGTAATCATGCATTATTTTCTTTTTTTTTGGTGTTAAGTGCCTTGTTTTCTCATGCATTTTTTTCATGAATGATCCAGTTATTGCACATATTATATAGTTATATAATCTGTAAAATAATAATCATTAAATAATTATAACATATAAATATAAATTATACTTCAATAAAAAATAATGAATTATTATTATGAAAAATGATATACATTATAATTATGTAGACAGTGGGTCATACAAACACATGAGTAACGTTTCCATCTTTCAATGATCAATATGTAAAAAGGGATTGTAATATTTTAAATTTACATAATAATAATAATATCATATATACCAGTTAATATTCTTATATATATCATACATGACGTGTGGTGATGAAAATAGAGTCGCATCACTTCGTGATGGTAGTAGTCCACACAAACACAAATGATGTAATCATCTTTATGTGAGTGTAAATTAAGGAAGAAAAATTTTTAATTTTATTTATAATATCATAAATATTTAATTAATATCATAATTTTTTAATTTTTTAAAATATATTCCTTAAATATATCTATATCACCATCCATGAGAAGCATTAGTGAAAGATGATTCACATTTGTTTAGAGGTGACAGTTCTCCTTACACCCGAGCAATGTTATCATATCTCCTACAAAATGTAAGAAAATGGTACATATAGGATATAAATACACCTGAGATATAAATATGTTATAAATATCATATAAATACTTTATATCCATCATCATTTAAATCATTTAGAGGTAGAAATTTAAAAACTAATGACATCGGTTCGCGAGGTAGTACTCTACCGTAAACATGAACGATGATTTTATGACCCATTTGATGGAAGTGGAGATTTTTTTGGTAAATAAATTATTATAAAAACAGCATAGAATGTTCAATATAATCATTTTTTTATATAATCATGTTTTGAATAAAATATAACGAGGTTGATAAAGAAGTAAAATAATTATGCACATTAAAGAACCTTACCTCTTCTTTAGATATCCTCATTAGGTTTTCCATAAATTGTGAAAAATTTAGATTTAATTCAAAAATAAGGATTCAATTATGAGGGTATGGAATTTGGGAATTGATTTTGGTAGGAATTGGTTGAACCAAACAGTTAATAAAGTTTGAATATGCAAGGGAAGTGAGTGCCATTTTATAATTGATGAGGAGTGGAATTCTTGTAAATAACCAAAAGTATTCACTATTTTGTGTTCTCTATTACCTAATGTTCCTAAAATATAGATCAATAAGGTAGGGTAGGGTCTATTTGTTCTATCAAAACCTCCACATCACACACAAATACGATTTTATCTTGTTAATTATTATTCATTATGATTACTCAATTTTAACCTCGATGATTTTTACCATGGTAACTTGTTTCTTTTTATTTACCTAGGTAATGTATCCTTTAAGAGTGAAATTTAAATGATATTTATTATATTATATATACACAATTATTATAAATATTAAATCCATATTTAAAATAAAAATAATATTTTCTGGAAAATTTAATTTTAGTATAAACACATGTAATGCATAAAATATCATTTCAACCTTAATAACTAAAATTAATTTCAACATTTACTACAAATGATTAGGGTAAAAAAATTATGTTGACATTCTTAGATTATATAAATTATTATTTTTAAAATTATAGAATCTATTTTACAGATTCTTGTCACATATGTGATAGAATATAATTTAAAATTATACCACTAGCGGGATGAGAAAGTGGGTTTTTAGTGAAAATGTTCAAAAGTTTACAATGGTTTTATATCAAAATTGACTATTAAAATTATTACAATGTTTTAAATTGGATAAATTTATATGAAGTTTAACTATTTTAACTTGAAAACTAATTCAAAATATAATTTAACATTTTAAATTATTTAATTGAGAAGACAATGTTCAATTAAAATTCAGTATTTTTACTATTTATCCAAAAAAGGAAAATTCTCAAAAAAAATTCCAATATGGAAACCTAATTTAATTTTTTTATTATGATTTAAAAAATAATGTTTATTTTTTAAAATATATTTTATAAAAGTGTTCATAATTAATTATAAAATAAGTGTGAAAATAATGACCAAAGCGTCCGTTAGAAAAGATATTGTATTTCAAAAAAAAAATTCTATTTATTTTAAATATTTTTTATTTTATATATAATCAAAAGAGAGATAATAAACATGTGTTATCTATATATTTTCATAAGATATTTAATCATATTATTACCCACCATTCCTATAAAAACCTAATATTTTTAAAATAAATTTTATATTAAATGCATGAAACAGTGAGTCTGTACAAAACACCACTTTGTTATAACATATCCAATAGAAATTATTTTACCACCACTATGATTTGAATTTAAAATATCTGATATACATGGTTGCGAGAAGTAAGTTATTTAGAGTCTGATATGACTAACTTATTTTTAGTGAATAGTAACATACTCTTATGAATAGTAATGTTACCCCTAGGAATAGTAACATACTCTTATGAATAGTAACCTTTCCTATGATAATATATATATATAGGATTTATGTGAAAGTATCATGTAGTAATGTTCTTGAATAAGTAAATAAATGTTTTAAAAATGATATTTTTCAAGAAAATTATGATTTTAATTAAAAATTAAATTAACCATATTTATAGAATTTATTTCTAAAAAATGGACTTCATTTTTTGATTCTACACATTGAAAAATGGTTAGGGTGAATTTTTAGCATATTTCTAAAAACCATGAATTTTTTATGAATAGTTAAGTACGGTAACTTACTGTATATGTACATTATCAGTTAAATTTACTATTCCTAGTATCATGGATGATGTAAGAACACTTGGGTTGAGTTCACATTCATATATTAATATTTTAGGTCATGTAATCATCATTATTCCTTGACTAATGAGAAAAAAATAAACTAGTGATTAAAATATTAAGAAAATCCTCCTACACTCCACTATAAATACGGCATCTTCCACCCTCTTCTCTTAACTCATCTTAAGCCTTGTTCATTCTCCAAAATTTTCCCAAATGTCCTATAACATCCCAAGTAATTAATGAATAATATATATTCTTATCTATGTCTATTTATGAATTAGATATTGTTTTAGAGGCTTAAAATGGGAATAAATCCAATCTTAAGCATAGAACTCTCTAATATTTTTAAAAGATTTTTTTACCGCCTTTTTATGGGGAACCATTTATAAATCAGTCATTTGAAAATTTTATAATCTCTATTTTTCAAAATAAACTTATTCTTTATGATTGGGTCATTGAAATTTACATTGGATAATTTTTTTTATTTTTCTGACAATGTTTATTTTTTAATGAATAGTGAAAAATACTGCTTTTTACATCAAAAATACTTTTTCATATAATTTAATTATATGATTAGATTATCTTTTTAATTTGTTTTAAAGTTTAAATAGAATATATTTTTACCATTTAATTCAATAGTGGTCATTATAATTAATTTCACTTTGGAATTTGGCATAAACTAATGCCAAACTTTTCATAGATATGTTTCAAAAAAACCCGCTATTTGTTTTGACAACGAGAATTATTTATAAATTAATTATTTCAATTTATGTGTTTTTAATTTGGTAAAATGGATTCCATATTTTTAATCAGAAGGTACAAATTATGTAATTAAGACTCTTTTGTTTTTGGACTTTGTGAATAGTAACGATGGTAATTATCATTAATTAACTTGATTAATTAGTAATCGGGTAGTTAATGATAATAAAATAATTTCATAATAATAAAAAATGACACCAAAATGTGTCCTAATACTACTGTTTGTGTCATTTCTTACCATGTTATTCCTTATGCCAAACATGGGGACCCCATGGAATCACTTTTGTGTGATAATGACTTTTTATCTTTTTTTAAAGAAAGCAAATATAACAAAGAATGTATCACCTGAGTAAAACATTTTTAATTTTGTCTACATAAATTATCTCTTAGACAATAAATAGTCATTGGAAAGCTAAAAATATTTCCTAAATCATGGTATTTTTTTATAATTTTTAGACATTGAATAAATTAAATTATCTATGCAACTATGATGATGCAGTGATTACCTCATTATTTAACGATTTAAATAAAATGAAAAGATAATGTAAAATCTAAGACCTAAACATGTCAAAAACCTACTGGATGGGTTTATTTCGAACCCTTATCACCTTATCCTTGAAATAAATCAATGTGGGACCTTTAAAATCCGAAACTCATTTGAAAATAAAGTACCATTTTATACCTTTCCAAGAGTGCCCCTCCTCTCCTCTTATAAAAGGCCCCCACCTCTACCTCCTTACCCACACCTCTCAAGCCATTGGATCAGCCAATATCTGCTCATTTTGTCTCTCCACACCCCTATCCTCATCCTAGAAGCCTTACCTTAGGCAGTAATCTCTTCAAGAAACCCTTTTGGTTCAAACCAAAGGGAGTTACACGAATTTAAGGTAATGTCTTCACTTGTGTTCTTTTGTTTTATTTTTCTTCTCCAACCCCCTAAACTCTTTTTATTCATTTCTTTTGTAACAACACAAGTATATTCAATATACAAGGATGTTTTTATTAGAATTATTCGAGCTACACTTACACACACCTACATCTAATGGTTAAAGAACACATTGTTTCTGTGGATCGTGAATTTCTGCCTCATGAAACGATGATTGTTCAATATTCTTTTAACACCTTCAAAGGCAGCCATTAAGATGCCACTATATTTATATATGATATATAATATTTTTATGCTTTACTTAAGCTTTTTTATTTTTCATTTATGGCATACCTTTATGGTTTCCATTATTGGTAAACGCGATATCTTTATTTTAGGAAGTGCGGACTACCGCCCCCTCAAAGTGATTTGATTCCTTAATACCATATGTGGTACGTATAAAGGATATATTTAATGATATTATAAATGATACCATACTGGAATTATAATACTATTATGTATCATTATGTTTTAATTTCATTAAATATGAAATAGAAATGGAAGTAGCGTTCATGCGTACGTACGGCTTACCGTCTCCATGAACGGTGCATTTCATTTCTTACCTCTAAATGTTATGTAATAGTATAAATGCAAGTATATACTGGATATATATGATATATACATCATGAATATAATTTTGGATATAATGGATATTTTACCCCCATGAACAACTTGTAATTATAAAGAGTTTATTTTTGACTCAAGTACCAATGATTGAAAAAACAACCATTATTAACTTAAATAATTACATAGTGTTCATAACATGGTAATAAGTGTTATAAAAGGAATAATGAACTTGAAAAAGGTTCTTAAGAAAGTAGAAATTAATTCAAATTTATTATTCAGGACGTTAAAAAACGATCGAGTCATGTCAGACCCGAGGTATGGGACTTCATCTGAATCTCCTTTCATTGAAGAATATTTTGTTTTATACACAACCTTATTTTATATAGTGTATAAACCCCTTTGACTTTTAAGTTTATTCAAAAGGAATCTTTTTTATACGAAGCATTTTACTGAATGACAAAAGTGAATGTTTTTGTCGTACGTATGCGGCGAAAATGACTTCTCTGCCCCCGTGACCATTATTTGAGTTTCGGCTTCCTTTACAAGCCATAAATTTTCTTTAAAATGAAAAATAAATACCATGTTTTACTTTTCTTATATTTTGGTATTGAAAATGGTTTTCATAATCTTTTTATTATATCAATGTGTTTTATTGATATCCTGTGATTGAAAAGTGGAAATGTTATGTTTTCTTTATGTATGTTTTATGTGATACGATTATGCTATGGTTCTTGGGCATTGTTATGAAGATGGGTGGTTCTGTGATAAACTAAGGGTGGGTGAGCCCGATATAGCTCTCCAATTCATCGGGTAACATGAAGGAGTTAAACGTTAAGGTTTCTCCAAAGAGATTTAGGAAATATACTGTGATGGGTCTTCCAAACATAACCATGGGGGTTACTCCCTACGTAAGAATGTTATGAATGCCTCAAGTTACCTTTTTGTCTTATGATTTCAATGATTTATTCATGATTTGATGAGGTATGTTAAAATTATTATGTTTTATGAGTAAAGTATGATTTCATACATGGAATAATGTTTTCTTTTCATACTTTTATATCCCTTACTGAGCTTTTCTATGGTCATCCCAAGTTTTTGAAATGTTTTTCACAGGTCAAGGGAAAGGTACATGATGTGATGATAGTGTCAAAGAAGTGTCAAGAAAGAATCCATGTTTTATTTTAAATATATTTCCATTGATGGGAAAAATGAGTACTATCTTTTATGTAACCACTTTTTTAAATGTGGAATGTAATGCATGTTTTATGATCTAATTATCTAAAAATCTAAACCTGAAAAGATCCTCAATGTGTATTCTTGATATAACTCAATATTAAGTAATGTTTAAGGATGGGGCCTTATAGTTGGTATCAGAGGTCGGTTTAGTTAACTTTAGGAGCTATAATTCTATTAAATTATTATCCAAAAATATTTTTTTATGGTCAAATTGAAATGATATAGCATTTGAAGATTACCATATTTCTTCATCTAAGACATGTTTGTTCAGAATGATTTTCCGCAGAAGAAATAGGGAAGCAGTGCTAGGAAGGCATACAGAAGGAAATGACCTTCCGAATCAGCATCCTGAGGTGGTCGGAATTGGAACTGTACAGTTTTTTGTAGTAATGGCAGAGTTGACTCAATCGATAAATAGTGGTGGTATCCATGCACGAGATCATCCAGATCAACCGCAGAGGAACAACATAGTGGTGGAACATTTCACGAGGCAACATCCCCTATCATTCAGAGGATCATCCGACCCTGTTCCAGCTGAAGGGTGGATTAAAGCACTGGAGAAGATTTTCGATGTCATGGGGTGTTCAGAAAATCAAAAGGTTAGTCTTGCTATTTACCATTTGGAGGGTGAAGCAGATCAGTGGTGGTCAATGGTTAAAAATATCAGGGAAACTAATGAGATTTATGCTCTTGACTGGGATGAATTCAAAGGTATGTTTCTTGAGAAGTATTTTTCTAAGGTTGTTCGACATAGGATGAAAAAATAATTCTTGGAATTGAGGCAAGAGGAAGACTCAGTGGCTGTTTATGAAGAAAGGTTCACTCGATTGGCAAGGTATGCTTCAAATTTTATCCAAGATCCTGATAGTAAAATCAATCATTTTTACTCAGGATTAAAGCCAAAATATCAAAGGGCTTTAGCTTCTTGCGAGTTCAAGAGTTATGAAAAGGTTGTTCAATGTGATGAGAAGGTGGGAATGGAGTTTGACGATGATCATGTGTTCTATAAAAACCAACAAAAGAAGAGACCGAGGTGGCAGGAGAAAGGAAAGAATTCTTCAAAAAGGTCTGATGGTAAGAAAACTAAGTTTCCAGTTTGTGATAAATGTGGTAAAAGGCATGCTGGGGAATGCCTTCTAAATTCTGGGAAGTGCTACCGATGTGGTAAGATGGTAAATAAGGCTCGTGATTACACTGAAAAAGATCTCGGTGATGGTAAGACCAAATTTGATTTATAGTTAGTGAAATGTTTTAAGTGCAATGAGATGGGTCATTATGCAAACGAGTGTCCGACAAAGAGCTCGAGTGATGGGAAGCAGTTAGAATACAAGAATAAAGGGGTGGTGAAGTCCTTTGCAACTACTTCAGTAGATGTCGGGCCATCAAATGAAGTTGTATCAGGTACTTTGTTTGTTTTTTCAGATTACTCCAGTGTGTTGTTTGATTTAGGATCTACACATTCATTCATCTCTAAAAACTTTTCTAGTAAAATTGTAATACCATCTCAAGAAATGACTCCTGAAATTGTGGTAAAAACACCTGGGGGAAATGTTGAGGCAAAAATAATTTATACGAATCTTCCTATCCTTATCCGTGGAAAGAACCTACTTGAAAACCTTATTATTTTAACTCTAGTTGAGTTTGATGTTATCCTGGGTATGGATTGGCTCTCTATTTACCATGCTAAGATTGACTATAGAGCTAAAGAAGTTTCTTTTCAGAAAGAATTTCATTTTTTGTACAAGAATGAACCCTTACTGTTGATAACGTATCAAGAGGCTGAGAAACTTGTAAAAGATGGAAATGAATGTTACCTTGCACATATTGTTGAAAACAAGGGAACTGTTCAGATTAATGATGTGCCAATGGTAAATGAGTATCCTGGTATTTTCCTGATGAGTTTCTTGGAATAATAACAGATTGAGAAGTTGAATTTACTATTTACTTAGTTCCTAATGCTAATCCAATTTCAAAACCCCCTTATCAAATGGCTCAAATTGAACTTTTAGAGTTGAAGGAGCAATTTCATGATTTATTAGAGAAAGGTTTCATTCGACCTAGCACATCACCATGGGGTGATCCTGTTTTATTTGTTAAAAAGAATTATAGTTCTATGAGACTTGGAATTGATTATAGATCCTTGAATAACATCACTGTTAAGAACAAATATCCTTTTACTCATATCGATGATTTGTTTGATCAGCTCCCGGGAGCTCAGTATTTTTCAAATATTGACCTGAGATCGGGGTACCATTAGTTGAAGGTAAATGAAGAAGATGTTCCAAAGACCACGTTTCGTACAAGATATGGCCATTATAAATTTTTAGTAATGCGTTTTGTGCTAACCAATGCACCTTCTGTATTCATGGACCTTATGAATAGAATTTTCCATGAGTTATTGGATAAGTTCATGGTTGTTTTCATTGATGATATTTTGGTGTTTTATAAAAGTAAAGAAGAGCATGAAAGACATTTAAGGGTTTTTTTTCAAACCTTAAAATAAAAGAAATTATATGGGAAATTCAGTAAGTGTGAGTTTTGGTTGCAACAAATTTATTTCCATGGTCATATTGTTTCTAAAGATGGGATAACTATTGATCCTACAAAAAAAAGATTTTTGAAGAATGGCCAAGACCCAGAAATGTAACTGAGATTCTTAGCTTTCTTGGTTTGGCATGCTATTACCGAAGGTTTGTTAGAAATTTTTCACAGTTATCTAGTCCAATGACTAAGCTAACTCGGAATGGTGTTAAGTTTATCTGGAAAAAAGAATGTGATGATTGTTTTCAGGAAATGAAAACAAGATTGGTGAATGCACCAGTTTTGGCACTACCTTCCATGAATGGGGAGTTTGTTATCTACAGTTATGCTTCATTGAAAGGACTTGGTTGTGTCCTAATGCAAAACGATCAGGTAATTGCTTATGATTCATGTCTGTTGAAAACTCATAAGGTAAATTACCCTACACATGATTTGGAATTAACTGCTATTGTATTCACTTTAAAAATTTTGAGGCATCATTTGTATGGTGCAAAGTGTGAAATATATACTGATCACAATAGTTTAAAGTATATATTCACTCAGAAAAAATTGAACATGAGACAGAGAAGATGGATAGAATTAATCAAGGATTTGTACAATTCCTTACCATCCGGGAAAAGCAAATAAAGTGACTGATGCTTTGAGTCCAAAAAGTAATGCTTCATTAACAATGTTGCATTTGGAACGTGATCCTTTGGTTAAGAATTTGATGAACATTGGAATAGAAGTTGTTGGTGTAGGATGTCCTTATGTTTTGTTTCAGGTATCAGTGAAATATTCTGTATCAGACAGAATTAATTAAGCACAGAAGCAAGACAGTGAGTTGTAGAAAAAGGTAGAGCTGGTTCAGAGGGGTAAGTTTCCTAAATTCAACATTGATAATGATTGTGTTTTGAGATTTGGGAAGAGATTGTGTGTTCCTTGTAATTCACAGTTGAAGAGAGAGCTATTATGTGAAGCTTATAGTTCTCCGTTTTCAGTTTATCCAGGAAGCACTAAGATGTATAGAGATCTTTGGGAGTATTACTGGTGGGACATAATGAAAAGGGATGTTGGTGATTTTACTATGAAGTGTTTGACTTGTCAACAGGTTAAAGCAGAGCAGCAGTAAACGAAAGGGATGCTTCAACCTTTACCATTACTAGAGTAGAAATGGGAGAATATATCCATGGACTTCATTGTGGGATTGCCGAAGACACCTCGAGGTAATAATGCAATCTGGTTTATTGTTGATCGCTTGACTAAATATGCTAATTTCCTTACTATACGAGATACTTTTTTCCTAGATCAAATTTCTCGTTTGTATCTTAAAGAGATAGTTATTTTACATGGAGTTCCTCTCTCAATTGTACCTGACCGTGATCCTAGGTTTACTTCTAACTTTTGGAAAGGCTTTCAGAAGTCGTTGGGTACTGAATTAAATTTTAGTACAACTTTTCATCCTCAATCAGATGGGCAGTCAGAACGAAAAATTCAGACATTGGAAGATATGCTACGTACTTGTTCAATGGATTATCAGGGAAGTTGGGACCAACATCTTTCTTTGCTTGAGTTTTCTTATAAAAACAGTTTTCATTCCAGTATACAGATGGCACCATTTGAGGCATTATATGGGAAGCGGTGTCGAACTATAGCTTTCTGGGATGAAGTGGGTGAAAGGAAGTTGATGGGACCAGAATTGGTAGAAAAAGTTCAGCTGATACAGAAACACATGAGAACAGCTCAGAGCATGCAGAAGAGTTATGCGGACAACAGGAGGATGTATCTCTCTTTTGAGGTAGGTGATCATGTTTTTCTCAAAGTATAACCATGGAAAAGTGTGATGTGATATGGTAAGAAAGGAAGGAAGAGTCCAAGGTTCATTGGACCATATGAAATTCTGGATAGAGTTGGATTAGTAGCATACCGAGTGGCTTTACCTCTGAATTTTTCTCAGGTACACAATGTTTTTCATGTTTCAATGTTAAAGAAGTACATGCCAGATCCATATCATGTTTTGAGTCCAGAGGTGGTTCAGTTGGAAGAGAATATATCTTATGAGGAACAACCGGTCCAGATTCTTGACCATAGGGAGGAAGTGTGGAATAATAAGGTTATTCATCAAATAAAGGTTTTGTGGAAGAACCACATGAGTGAAGAGGCAACATGGGAATCTGAAAATGCAATGAGGGATAAATACCTCCACTTATTTGATAAGTAAATAAATTACGAGGATGAAATTTTCTAAAGGGGTGAAGGATGTAACATCCCAAGTAAGTAATGAGTAATAAATATTCTTATCTATGTCTATTTATGAATTAGATAGTGTTTTAGAGGCTTAAAATGGGAATAAATCTAATCTTAAGCATAGAACTCTCTAATATTTTTAAAAGATTGTTTTACCACCTTTTGATGAAGAACCATTTTTAAATAAATATTTTGACCATTTTATAATCTCTATTTATCAAAATAAACTTATTCTTTATGATTGAGACCTTGAAATTTACATTGGATAATTTTTTGGTATTTTTCTGATAATGTTCATTTTTTAATGAATAGTGAGAAATACTACTTTTTACATCAAAACTACTTTTTCATATAATTTAATTATACGGTTAGATTATCTTTTTAATTTGTTTTAAAGTGTAAATAGAATATATTTTTACCATTTAATCCAATAGTGGTCATTAGAATAATTTCACTTTGGAATTTGGCATAAAGTAATGCCAAACTTTCCATAGATATTGTTTCAAAAAAAACCCGCTATTTGTTTTGACAACGACAATTATTTTTAAATTAATTATTGCAATTTATGTATTTGGAATTTGGTAAAATAGATTCCATATGTGGAATCATAATTTCCAAATTATGTAATTAAGTCTCTTTTTTTGGACTTTGTGAATTGTAACGATGGTAATTATCGTTAATTATCTTGATTAATTAGTAATCGGGTAGTTAAGGATAATAAAATAATTTCATAATAACAAAAAATGACACCAACATGTGTCCTAATACAATTTTTTGTGTCATGGACGACCATGGGATGCCTTTTTCCAAACTTGGGGACCCCATGGAATCACTTTTGTGTGATAATGACTTTTATCTTTTTTTTAAAGAAAGTAAATATAACAAAGAATGTATCACATGAGTAAAATATTTTTTATTTTGTCTACATAAATTATCTCTTGGAATATAAATATTCATTGGAAATCTAAAAAGATTTCCTAAATCATAGTATTTTTTTATAATTTTTAGACATTAAATAAATTAAACTATATATGAGACCATGATGTTGCAGCGATTACCTCATTATTTAACGATTTAAATAAAATGAAAAGATAATGTAAAATATAAGACCTACACATGTCAAAAACCTATTGGATGGGTAGATTTAGAACCTTTATCACCTTATAATCTAAATACATCAATGTGGGACCTTTAAAATCCGAAACTCATTTGAAAATAAAGTAACAGTTTATACCTTTCCAAGAGTGCCCCTCCTCTCCTCTTATAAAAGGCCCCCACCTCTACCTCCTTACCCACACCTCTCAAGCCTTTGGCTCGGCCAAGCTCTACACATTTTGTCTCTCCACATCCCTCTCCTCATCCTAGAATCCTTACCTTAAGTAGGAAGCTCTTTAAGAAACCTTTTTTGGTTCAAACCAAAGAGAGTTACCCGAATTTAAGGTAATGTCTTCACTTGTGTTCTTTTGTTTTATTTTGGTTCTCCAACCCCCTAAACTATTTTTATTCATTTCTTTTCTAACAACACCAGTATATTCAATATACTAGGATGTTTTTATAAAAAGGATTCGATCTACACTCACACACACCTAAATCTAATGGTTAAAGAACATATTGTTTCTGTGGATGGTGAATTTATGCCTCACGAAACGATGATTGTTCAATATTCTTTTAACACCGTCAAAGGTGGCCATTAAGATGTCACTATATTTATATATGATATATAATATTTTTATGTTTTACTTAAGCTTATGTATTTTTCATTTATGGCATACCTTTATGGTTTTCATTATGGGTAAACGCGATATCTTCATTTTAGGAACTGCGGACTACAACCCCCTCAAAGTGATTTGATTCGTTAATACCATATGAGGTACATAAAAAGGATAGATTTAATGATATTACATATGATACCATACTTTAATTATAATAATATTATGTATCATTATGTTTTAATTCCATTAAATATGAAATAGAAATGGAAGTAGTGTTCATGCGTACGTACGGCTTACCGTCTCCATGAACGGTGCATTTCATTTCTTACCTCTAAATGTTATGTAATATTATAAATGCATGTATATACTGGATATATATGATATATATGATATCTACATCATGAATATATTTCTGGATATAATGGATATTTTACCTCTTGAACAACTTGTAATTATAAAGAGTTTATTTTTGACTCAAGTACCAATGATTGACAAAACGACCATTATTAACTTAAATAATTACATAGTCTTCATAACATGGTAATAAGTGATATAAAATGAATAATGAACTTGAAAAAGGTTCTTATGAATGTATAAATTAACACAAGTTTATTATTCAGGAGGTTAAAGAACGATCGAGTCAAGTCAGATCCGAGGTATGGGACTTCGTCTCAATCTCCTTGCATTGAGGCATATTTTGTTTTATACACAACTTTCTTTTATATGGTGTATAAACCCCTTTTACTTTTACATTTATTCAAAAGGAATATTTTTTATATGAATTTTTTTACTAAATGAAAAAAGGGAATGTTTTTGTTGTACGTATGCGGTGACAACAACTTCTCCGACGCCGTGACCATTATTTGAGTTTTGGCTTCCTCTACAAGCCATTACTTTTCTTTAAAATGATAAATAAATACCATGTTTTACTTTTCTTTTATTTTGGTATTGAAAATTGTTTTCATAATGTTTTTATTATATCAATGTTTTTTATTGATATCTTGTGTTTGAAATGTTGAAATGTTATGTTCCCTTTATGAATGTTTTATGTGATACGATTATGTTATGGTTCTTGGGAATTGTTATGAAGACGGGTGGTTCCGTGATAAAATAAGGGAGCGTGAGATCGATATAGATCTCCAATGCATTGGGTAACGTGAAGGAGTTAAACGTTAAGGTTTCTCCAAAGAGATTTAGGGAATATACTATGATGGGTATTCCAAACGTTACCATAAGGGTTACTCTCTATGTAAGAATGTTATGAATGCCTCAAGTTACCTTTATGTCTTATGATTTCACGGATTTATTCATGATTTGATGAGGTATGTTTAAATAATTATTTTTTATGCTCATCCCAGGTTTTATGCTCATCCCAGGTTTTTGAATGTTATGAATGCCTCAAGTTACCTTTTTGTAATGCATGTTTTATGATCTAATGCTCTAAAACTCTAAACCAGAAAAGATCCTCAACGTGTATTCTTGAAATAACTCAAGATTAAGTAATGTTTAAGGCTGGGCCTTATATATCCTCCCAAGATTCTCCCCCATGACCAGTATCCCTTGGTCTCCTAAAAATACCAAACCAACTCCCAAAAAGAGGCTCTTAAAGAAGATTACTTCAAGAGGTAAAACCCTCCTTTCATTAGTTTTGTTTCAAGTTATCTTTTATGTGGAATATATTTCATGTTCCATACCATGTTATTATTTATATTTTATTCTGTACCTATACTATATTATGATTTTTTTGAATGGGTGACCAATTTCCCTTCTCTTTTAAATGTTTTCAAAATCAATGTTGCATAGTCATTATGCTGGAGAATTTTCATATAAAAATATCTATCTTCTTCAATCACTATTTTTATGTTATTCTCTTTTATATTCAATTTTACTATGTTAGGATTTTTCATAACATATATCCCTTACTTTATACATTATGTAAGAATAATGAGATACCCATTTTCTCTCATCAAAATATTTCATTAATTTTTAAGTGACTATATTAGGAAGCCGAATTTTCATTATTGTTTTCTTAACTTTTATTTTATTCTGATTTCCTTTCTTTACTTTTTTTATTTCCTTGCATCATTTCATCCAAATGTAATGGTAACGAAAATACCTTACATACACTGGAATGTTGTTGTGATAATATAATAGTTCATCATCATCTCTCATTTTCCATTATTTTATTATAGAAATGAAAACACAATTCGAGATGTGTTAAATTATCAAATTCAAGGACGACGAGTTTTCAATTTCTATTACCATAATTAATTCTAGTCATTAAACAATTTTTATGTATGAACCAAAATAATATATATATATATATATATTATAACTTATTTATGGTTTTGGTATCTATTAGTACACATGATATTATTTTATAAATCAATATGAGTTTTTTGTGATCAAAACCCCCAATTAACCCAAAAAATTATCATTACAATTTTATATAATGATTCAAATTCCCTCCAAATAACCAAATGGATTTTATAACCATTTAATATTCTGGATGTTAGAAATTAAAATAAAACTCATATTCTGGACAACCATTCTCATATTACATGTTTATCTTTACATGTATATAAGTAAATCAGTGCTGAATTCCAAGAAATAAAACACTCTAAAACAATAAAATTGAACCTATTAAGCCCATCAAGAAAGACAGAAATGAACTTAATAATAATGTAATAAATAAATTAAATAAATTATAGGTTATGGAAATATTAATTGATGAATCTAATTTGGTTATCTAAGACACTAAGATCAATTGAAGAACACCATCAGACTTAAGGTATGGATTTCCTCATCTCGCCTCCATTTGTGTGAGACATTCATTATTATATAATATTAATTATGTATGTTGTATTTATAATTTAAATTGATGTTTCATATCATGAATCTATTCATTTTAATCACATTAAATGTCTCATTTTATGAATAATAATTTTTGGTTCTATGATTCAATTGATTACAAAGTTGTAAGTATTTTCTACCTGAAGCTCCATTTTTTATCAGGTTACTCTTATTCTCTATTCACCTCAATGATTTATTATTTATTCTTATTTACTCATAAATTATATTTGAATGTTTTATATATGTATACCAATCATCATACTTCTTTATTTTTTGGGGAGTTATATTTTTTAAAATAAGCTTTTAAAAAATCGTTTGAAATGCATTCCCGATTCAAGGAACATTCCAAATTATTACCTATTTTAAAGTTCACTATGTAATCTATTTTATTCAATATTTATGTCTCTAAAATAACATATTTTAACATGAAAAATATGTTTTGGTTATTTTATTTATTATGAAAGCAAACATTCCTTTTTTTCTTTAAAATCATTTAATATTTTTCTTAAACCACACTAAAATGTTTTATTTCTAAAGCTTCTTTAAAAACAATTTTTTAAATATTTAACCTCAATAAGACTTTATTTACGCCTAAAATATAATTTCAACGACCTTTCCTTTTATTTTCGTGGTTATAAATTTATATAATCTTATTTTTATGGGAAATAACAATTATTTTCCAAAAGAACACTTCTTTCAAAAGTGAAAAGGATTTTTCTCTACTCAAATTATGTATCATGAAGTATGTGCCTTATTCATAAATTATTACATGCTTTTGGTGTATGTACTACCCTTGGGTATAACATATGATGATTCCATTATTCTCATGATATTATAAGGGAATATGATTTTAATGTTTCAAGGTGGTATGAGACACTTTGGAATGTTTAAGGATTATTACCTTAAGAATTTTTCAATGGTCTCCTTAAAAAATATCTTAGTCTATATAAAAATAAATTTTTGAATCTAGTACTTCATTGAGGTTTATCTATTATGATATCATCTAAAATATTATTTTGATGGTTTTCTGGTTATTTTGACTTTGTATGTACTATTTTGATACCATTCACCATATTTTTATGAATGGATAGTGATTATGTTAAATGATTGGACAAAGTAATTTAAATTTTATATGTTGGTTTCAATGTGAATGTATATGTTGATTATGTTCACCCCTTTCATATGAGGAATTCATTGGACATAGTATGTGAAGGGGGCCCGCTATAGCTACTTGATTCATCGGTAGGTCTCACGAGACAAGTAGATATGCACATGGCTGAGGCCTTTCCATTTTTGAGATATGGTTTTAGACGAGGACTTAATCATTTTTAAACATCTTAGACGAGGCATTGATGGTATGTTTCATAATTTCTGGTATATGAACCTACCACATTATGAAGCTAGTAATTGAAAGTTCATGTGGTTATTCGACTCGTAGAATACCCATGATTATGTTTATTATGGAATTATTTACTTAGCTCATAGTCCTTATATAATGTTTTCAGGTTTATTATTAGTAAATGAATGTGTTTTCAATTATTCACCATACCTAAAGTTTATGTTTACTTTATCTTATGATGTGTTTATTTATTTTTTAAAAGAATTTTAGCACCCCCCCTTTCTTATGTTTTATCTTCTTAGGATATGATGAAGTTTATTATGAATGACATGCAGGAATAAACATATAGTTATGGAAGTATCCAATAAAACATATATGTTGTATTTCCATTTCATTTTATAATGATTAACTTATGTATGAATCTTATTTCCAATGATACTAAACTAATCGGTCTTTCGGGATTTGATTCTCTATAATCAATCCAATGTATTAAAATAATTCAATGGCTCTTGGCTTCTAGGGTTGGGGTATTATAGTTGGTATCTTATGAAGTTTAGTAGAAAACATAGATATTATACATAGAAAATGTAGATTAGTCAACAAAAACATAAGATAGACTTTGGGGATTATAATACAATGATATCCTTGAATTTGGGTAAGGAATAGATTATGTTGTTTATCTAGAAAATACATCCTATGTGGATATGAACAATTCAAGATGGATCTGGCACAGATGTATATAGGGGTAAAACCAGAAAACACCGCTTTGAGATAAAATCAAATAAGAACTAGTTCATGACAACAGTCCATGCTTCACTCTTTGTTCGAAACTCCTGGGGGATAAGGTTTTGTAAATTCATTAGCTTATTACAAACCATTATGAAATATTTATGTCCCCAAATTAATGAAACAATATGGTTATAGGATATATGATGAATAAATTTATGTTATATGTTATACAATGTTTCAAGATATAGAGTTCATATATTTATGAGCTAATATATTACATGTAATTGATTATAAATGGTTCCTAGCAGAAGGAATTGGAACTTCACCAATGCACATGATGCAAATAGTATGAATGATCATATCTATTATGGTCTTAAGCCATAGTTTCAAAGGAAGATATTCACCCATGTGTCCTCATCATACGAGGAAATGGGTTCATGTGTTAAAAAGGTATGTAAATAATTCTCTCAGTCCTATGTCTTTGAAGGGAAGAAATTTTATAGTTGGTTGGTAGAGAAAAATATTGAAAAAGGAAAGATGAGAATGAAGGGTTTTCCCACATGAGATAACTACATAAAGAATAATCCTGGTAAATGCTTGAAGAGAATGAGATCTTTTTATAAGTGTAGATAAAAATTATACCAATTTTGTGATTTCAAGGGTAAGAAAAAGGTTTTTGATGTCAAATGCTTCAACTGTAAGGAGATGAGATGCTATGTGAATCAATGTACCAAGAATTAAAGGAATAAACACTAATTTATGTATGTGGATAATGATCATGTTATGATACTGCCACATATGAAGTGAAAGGATTAATATACCTCATTAGGAATCAAGACTTTTGGATATTTTATCAGCAATTTACTGGATATAAGAATTATAAAATATATATGGATTGTACTATAGTACTATTTCATTAAGTATTTGATGTTATATAATGACATGTACCAAGTATAAGTGACTACGTAAAATGTTAATATCTTGGGAATGAAAATGGTTGAAGGAAAGTAAACCCTAAATATATTCCTGATGATAAAGATAATGATTAAGAAATTATTGACTTGGATAAGTACTAACTACCTCAAAAATGATTATTGACTTATAAAAAATTGGTTATGCTATCATTGATTATGTTTAAAACATTTTTGGATATAAGGAATATATCCAATAGCATGTGTAAGGATGAATTCACTTTTTGAATAAGTATTTATAGTAGTTTGATTTATTACCATAATTCAAGAGGAAACATGATGAATATATTCACATGCTTGGAATGTGGAAATTTAGGGCTACTTCGTGTTGATTAAATACAAAAAAGTATCATATTTTTTGAGTATGATAGATCTTGGAGTCCTAAAAAAGGAGGATTTCCAAGGACCCCGTGTACATGGATCTAACAAGGATGAATATGGGAATGATTATTAAGTGTTGGATCATGAAATTTTGGAATGTTAAATAATTTAGGAAATGGTTTACATTTATCATTTTCTGAGTATTTATAGTTTAATGTCACCATATGATGCAACTTATGCTGAGAGATGAAGGATTGGTAGTTCAAGGAACAATCAAAGGATAATATCATGTTTATGAAATATAAACATATATTTATACACTTATAGAGTGAAATAATCCCTTAACTCTACGAAAAGAGTCTTAAATGTTGTTTTGTTATCATAATATTTGATAATGTCAGTGAAATTTTTCATAACTGTAGTTTATGGTTTTCTGGTAATCAACATTCATCTAAACCTGTTCATAGTTTTGTTTGTCATCTATTAATAGGTTTTCTATTCCAATAAACCTCACTCTATTAGAATGGATAATTCATTCATTCATTCATTCATTTATTATTATTATTTTGACCACCACTTTAACATTAACCTTTTTAAATAGGTTATTCTATTAACCCTATTTCTAATATGGGGTTTTCATAAGGAAATTTTCTATAACCAATAACATTCAAAATGAAATATCAAATGTCGAGGATGAAATATTTGTAAGGAGGGGATGATGTAACACCACAAGATTTTGAAAATAAATTTAATATTAAATGCAAGAAACACTTAGTCTCTTCAAAACAAGGCTTTTTTATAACCTATCCGATAAACATAATTTATCCACCCGTATGATTTGAATTTTGAAAATATGACATACAAGGTTATGATCAGTAAGTTATTTATAGTATGATATGAACAACTTATTTTTTGGTGAATAGTAACATACCCTTATGAATAGTGATGTTACCCTTATGAATATTGAAATACCCTTTTGAATAGTAACCTCACATATGATAGTATATATATAGGATTTAAGTGAATGTTTGATGTACCTATGTTTTTGAATAAGTAAATAAATGTTTTAAAAACTATATATTTCAAGTAAAATATTTTTTTAGTTAAAAAAAATTAATCATATTAAGATGTTTTTTTGAAAATAGAATTTTTTTATTCTACATGTCAACAAATGGGTAGGGTGAATTTTTGGGATTTTTCTGAAATACATGAATTTTTTATGAATAGTAAAATACAGTAATTTTATATATATACATTATTAGTTAAATTCTCTATTTTTAGCATCATGAATGATGTAAGAACACTTGGTTATAGATAAAATGTATATATTAATATAATTGGTCATGAAATCATCACTATTTTCTTCTTATGGAAAAATAATAAACCACTGATTAAAATATTAATAATACCCTCCTCTCATTCACTATAAATACCACCTTTTCCAATCTATTCAATTAACTCATATCAATACTTGTTAATTATCCAAAACCTGCCAAATATCCTCCCAATGTCCTCCCTCATGACCATAATCCCTTGGTCTCATAAAAGACCAAAACCTCTCCCCTAAAGAGGCTCTCAAAGAAGATTACTTCAAGAGGTAAACACCTCTTTTCATTTCGTTAATTTCAACTTATCTTTTATGTGATATGTATTTCATGTTTCCATACCATGTTCTTATTTACATTATATTTTTTTTAACTCTACTATATTATGACTTATTTATTAATGGGTTACCCCTTTCCCCTCTGTTTTTAACGTTTTCTAATACCATGTTGCATAGCCATTATGCTGCAGAATTTTCGTCTAGAAATATCTGTCTGCTTCAAGAACTCTTTTTTATATTATTATATTTAATATTAAATTGTCTTATGCTGGGATATGTCATTACATATACCCATTACTGTCTATATTATTTAATAATTATGAGATATCCCTTTTCTCTCATCAAAATATTTTATGAATTTTTAAGTGACTTTGTTAGGCTGCCAATTTTTCATAAGGGTTATCTCTAGTTTTTTTGAGATTCTTTCTTTTCTTTTTTCATTCCTCTACTAATTTCATCCAAATGTTATGATAACTAAAGTAACTTACTTCTAATTGAATTTTGTTTTGATAATTTAATATTTCCTCATCATCTCTTCTTTTCCCTTCTTTTATACTAGAAATGAAAACACCATCTGAGATGTGTTAAATCATCACATTCAAGGATGATTGGTTTTTCAAGTTATATTTATGTATTTAATTGGGGTCATGAAACCATTTTCATATCTTATCCAGACTATAATATATATATATATATATTATAACCTATGTAGGGTTCTATAATCTTTTTGTACACATGGTATTATTCTATAAATAAAAATGAGTTTGTTGTGATCATAAATCACTAAATAACCCAAACAATAATCATTAATGTTTTATATAATGAATCATCTTCAATCCTAAAAAACAAATTAATTTTATAACCATTTAATATTCTGAATTCTAAGAAATAAAATACAAATCCTATTTTTGACAACCATTCTCATATTGCATGTTTATCCTCACATGTATATAAGTAAATTGTACACGAATGCCAAGAAAGAAAACATAGCCAAACAATAAAATTGAACCTATTAATCCAATCAATAAGGACATAAATAGACTTAATAATAATATACTAAATCAATTATATAAATAATATGTTATATAAATATTAATTAATGAATTTAATTTGGTTATCTAGGATACTAAAATCATGTGAAGAACACCATCAGAATAAAGGTAAGGGTTTCCTCATCTCACTTCCATTTTTGTGAGACATTCATTGTTATCTAATATTACTAGTGTATGGTGTATTTATACTTCACATTGATGTTTCATATCCTGAATCTATTTTTTTTAATGCCATTAAATGTATCATGTGAGGATTATTAATTTTGGGTCGTACGATTCAATTGATTACAAAGTTGTAGGTATTTTCTACCTGAACCTCCATTTTTGTTTGGGTTTCTCTTATAATCTATTAACCTCAATGAAATCATTATTTATTAATATTTTATACTCATAAACTCTTTTTTAATGTTATATATATATATGTACCAATACAAATCATTCTTTATTGTATAGGTAGTTACATGGTTTAAAAGTTTCTTTCAAAAATGCTTTCGAAATGGAAGCCTGAATCAAGGAACTTCACAAATTATTACATATATTGAAGTTCAATATATAATCTATTTTATTACATGTTTATATTTTTAAAATAATAAATTGTAACATGAAAAATATAATTTGGTTCATTTTTGGTTTTATGAAAGAAAACATGTGTTTATGATTTAAAATCCTTTAATATTTTTCATACACTACACTAAAATGTTTTATTTCTTAATATTCCTTAGAAACCTTTTTTTAATGATTAAACCTCAATATGTATTTATATAAGCCTCAAATATAATTTCAATGACCTAAACTTTTATTCTCATGTTTCTAAATGTTTAAAATCTTATTTCATGGGAAATACAGATAATTTTCCAGAAGTACTCTTCTTTCAAATGTAAGAAGATTTTCCTCATCTCCCATTATCTTTTATGATGTAAATACATTATTCACCAATTATTACCTAGTTGTGGTTTATATAATTACACTGGGTATATCATATGAATAGCATACTTATTTTCATCATATTATAACGGAAAATTATTTGAATAATTCATGGTGGTATGGGACACTATGGAATGCCTAAATATTATTACCTCAAGAATTTGTCAATGGTCACATTTAAAAATATCTTCATCTATGTCAACATAATTTGTTGAATCTTGTACTTCAATGCGGTTTATCTATTATGATATCATCTACAATATTTTTTTTAGTTTTTTTTAGTTATTTTGACTACGGATATGCTATTTTGATACCATTCACTATATTATTCCGAATGGTTAGTGTTTATGTTCAATGATTGGGGAAATTTATTTATATTTAATTTGTTGGTTTCAATATGAATGTATATGTTGATTATGTTCAACCCTTCCATATTAGTAATGAAATGGACTTAGTATGTTATGGGTGGGGCTCTCTATAGCCCCTCGATGCATAGATAGGTCTCATAAGAAAAATAGATATCGACTTAGCTGAGGAATTTCCCATTTTGAGATATGATTATGGTCGAGGCCTTAATCATTTTTAGTCGTCTTGATCGAGGCCTTGATGGTATGTTTCCGAATGTTCAGCAAATGAACTTCCCTCATTATGAAGCTGGTAATTGAAATGTCATGTGATTATTTGAATATTATAATACCCATGATTAGTTTATTATGGAATTATTTACTCTGCTCATATTCATTCCATATTGTATTAATGTTTATTATTTGTAAAGGCACGTGCTTTCAATTATTCACCATGCCTAATGTTTATGTTTATGTTATCTTTCATTGTATTTCTTAATCTTACTGAGTGTTTGAGCTCACCCCTTTATTATGTTTTATCTTCTCAGTACATGTAGAAGTTTATTATGAATGACCTGCAGGGATAAACTTATAGTTGTGGAAGTCTCCAAAAACAATTTATATTGTATTTCCATTTCAATTTGTAATGTTGAACTTATATATGTATCTTGTTTTTAATACTACTAAACTAATCGGTCCTTCAGGATTTGATTATTTGTAATCATGAAAATGTATTAAAATAATGTACCGGCTTCAGGCATCTAGGGTCGGGGAATTGCAATTCCAATTGGTATGTGATAATTATCATATTAAATAATAATATTAATAATATATTTTCTTTTTGTTAAACTCAATCTCTTGAGTAATATAGTCATCCATTAATGTTAATAATTATAAGGAGTGATTATGGTCATTGATCACACATAATTAAATGATAAATGGAAAATTAGGATACTAAAAAAAATGTGTTATGATTTAAGAGACTATATGATTTATCATGTATAAATATAATTGGATTACATTTTTGATTCAATATCCTTTTACAAAAGTTTAAGAATTATTTTACTATCTATGAATATAAGGAAATATACTTACTTGATACATTAATAATTAATAAGAAAATTTCCCGCTTTGGTTGTTCTTTGATCAATTTAAAAATCATCCCATATTCGAAGAATTGAATATCCAAAAATTAATTTTTTACTCATGATGTGGTAAAATTCACTTTAAAGTGAATGTAAGATTCATAAAAGAGTGATAAATCTTTCCATATATATCTAATTTTTTCTAAATCCAAAATGGTCGGAACAAGTTATCCAATATAATAAATTCATCTCCAAATATCGCAAGTAACACCACTAGTTCGTTATTAATATTTCATTCTTAAATCATTTATCTAATGATATATTCATTATGACATAAAATAGTCTAGTGGTAGGTGTTAAACCCTTATAATCCTTTATTCATGGAGTCAAGCCTATGACCTTTCTATATATGACAGTTTGTCACCCTATACGCTGGTTATCTTTTTTATAAACGTTATTAATATAATTAATTTAACACTCCCAAAACAATATGATGGAAACCATTGAAATAAAATCAATCATTAAATAACTAATTTTTACATTGGATTTCAATAAAACATATTTTTTTTACAACGTCTAATAATATTTTTTGACAATTATTATCATATCATTTGTGATCACATTAACCCTAATGGTTGTTAATACCATTAAAATTATGTTTATATAATGAAAATTCATTAATATCAAATACTTATTCCACTAAAATAGACAATTTCCATAAATTTATTCAATATATCATTAATCTCGTTAGACCCCCATCACACAAAACCTAAAAAGTAGTGTTTATGAATTGGAACATATCATCAATATGAAACTCATTAACCAATGATGGTATCTCTAAATCTTAAACTAATGAATACATGTATGATTGTAACATGATATGTAGATGTTTCATGATTATTAAAACTAACATACCATTGGTAAATATAAATTAAAAATTCAATTTTTTTAATCCCAACACGTAAATACTTCTTTTGTATAATTTACGCCTAGGTCATTTCTTATTATAGGGTTTATCATTGGTCATTGATTTTTAGTATTTATTACAATCCTACACAATGTTCTGAAAATAAAATGTGAATTATCATAATCATATCCCATAAGAGTGTAAAACTAGGAGCATAGTAAGGCCCATTGATGGGTACTAGGTAATACTTGAGTTAATCACAACCCACCTTTTTGAGAATTATTACACGTACGTACTTCTGTTCTAGAACCATGTAAAATTTTAATATCTATACAGGGATGTATTTATAGTAAATACCACATAATATATACCTTACCAGAATATTATAATTTTCATCTATATACATCATCAAATTCTTTCATAGAGTTATGTTCTCTAACCTATGTTTTCCTCAATGTAGTTCATACTATTTATACTCAACATTCTCAAATAACTACTATTGAAACCCTTAACCCAGTAGCATGGAGTATGTTTATTACTACATTACATTTCTAGAAGATACTTAGAATCTCATCCAAGAGGTCCAAATTGTTTTGTAGTATTGGTAAACAATATACATACATGAGTAATACATTATGTTTGAATATAAAAATTACAACATAATTTTCTATTTTTAGAATGACTTTATTACATCTAGTGTATCCCTATATATAATTCATAGTAAACTTCACGGAATCATAGAGGGAGGAAAAAATAAGGGTTTTCTATAATTCTTAATAAGGGTTTAGTATAGTGGAAGCTATCATGAATCAATTAGAATAGTCTATATGGAAAGGTAAATAACTTAGAACCCATTCTATTTAAATGACTCAATAATGAATAATCAGTAATGAAAGGTAACTGAAAGAACATCCCATTTAATCAAGAAACTAGAAATGATATGAAACCATATATATTATTATAGTGAAAACCCCTTGGATAATAATAAATGAACTATTAGTCGAGGAATTGATTAATTAGTCGAGGTCACATCTCAGGAAAATGATACGACTATTGTCAAGACCATCAATAAAAATGTTAAAAAAGTAAATTTTTGTTTAATGATAGTTTGAATAATTTACCTCATGAGACATATCGATGCATCGAAGGAATATATAATGTTGGACACCACCCATCAATTTTGGTCCAAATCATTCCTTATATATAATATAATCAATTTAATTTATAAACAATATACCTTGACATCAAATCTTTTTCATGAGTAAATTGTACATATTTATCAATATTTCCCCAGATAAAAAATAACTTTCAATTTATAACCCCATATATAAAAGTAATTTATGTTTTAAAAGATTAACATATCCATGATAAATAATATCAATATTTTGTTGAAATTTTATTTCGAATGATCATAATAGGATGACTATTTCATGGGAAGGTTAACAACTACAAAGTTGAAACGCGAATGTTAATATCAACACTTTCTTTGGTCAAAATGATCATAAACCATAAAGAGGAAGGATAAATATGCTATCAAAATATTACCATTTTTAAGAATAAATTGTTTTTTTAATTGATGTATAAAAATACCATTAATTTATATTTAAAAGCATTCCTGAGGAAAATATCCTGGTAATTTTTAAAAAATGATAATCAATTTCATCAAAAATCAAAGTTAAATAATAATAATTTCCATAATATTAGGAAAACATTTCATTAAAAATAACCTTGATAACCTGAAAATGTAGTTTTAACTAAATTATGGTTGGTGGGTAATTTTTTACATGTAATACTACTTCAAAATAACAATCCATTTGTGGTGTAAACTGGTTAGAAAAGTGCCTTAATCGAAAAACGATAAGAAAAATCCTTCGAAAAAAAATTAATAGAAAAAATTCATAATAATGTCTTTACTTAGTCTTTTTTAAATTTTGATTTTTTTTTTCAAAAAACATTTATAAAACATGGTTTTGGAAGAAAATTGATTTCCAATTGAAGAGATAAATGAAGTCGAATTTTATTAAAAACAATTTTAAAAAACATTTAAGTATAAAATAGTGGGAAATGGTTATATTACATGAAAATATCAATAATAGTGATAGGATAACAAAAATAAATGTTTTATCAAATAAATATTATATAATTAACTATAATTTAAATTCAATAATAAACAATCTATATTAAAATGAGATTGTGAAGTAAACCCTTGCAATGATTTTGATAGTGAAGTGAGAATCAATAAATGAATCAATTATATAAAACACGTTCAAATGCACATAAATTTTATTAAATGCATCATAATACAACCAAAATAAATTATTCACATAATCAGTATATATAAACAACAATGAATAAGTAATATAACTAAATGAAAAGAAATTGATTTATGAATTTTTTTTACCTCATGGTAACTTTTCATTCATATCCCATGAGATAAAAAAATTCAAATTGAAACATTAAATAAAATTAAAAATTAATTATTCAGGATATTACGTGTCAAAGGTGATGTATATACACCATAAATACGAAATTCGGTGTATAACCTTACGGTATGCCTCAATGGAATGAAATTAAGACAAAATCTCTTTTCTATGGCTTCATTTTGATTGATAATTCCTTAAATTCTTATATATTTTTTCTAAAAATTTTATTAAATTATTATATATTCATATTAATATTTATAATATCATATATGATCCATCTTCAAAATCTTATTACTTATTTGTTAATAGTATTTCATTATTTTCCTTACATCAAGTGTTTATTATCTTGTTATCTCATTCTTTGTTCGTCATGAATTATCTTGTTCTTGAGTGTATTATATAGATAAATCGTATTCAGAATAATTATCATTACATAATTATAATATTTTCATATCATTTATTATTTTAAATAAAATTATGAATGCTGGTTATGAAAAATGAAGTATGTTACGATCATGGATATGGTAAGTCGTATGTTCACATGAGTAACATTTCCATTTTTAAATGATCATTATGAAATTGAGATAAGTAATATGTTATAAGTCCATAATTATTATAATATCATATATACCATATAATATATAATATATATATTATCCAAATGTTTGGGGGATGAATGGAGAGTCGCATCACTTCGTGATGGTAGTAGTCCACATTTACACGAATGATATTTCCTAATTACTTGAGTTAAATGGTAAGAAAATAATCATTTATAATCAATAAATAATGATAAATATTTCATTTATGTCACATATAATTATTAAAAGTTCCATTATCACCTTCCTTTTGAAGCATCAGGGAAAGAGTAATCACAATGTTTGAGAAGACGTTAGTCATCTGTACATAGGAGAAACAATGTTGTATCTCTTACGAAATATAAATTATAATAAATATTATATAGTAACTCTTGATGTATAAATATTTTAAAAATATTATATATTTAATTTTTATCCATCATTATACCCCACCATGAGAGGTGAAAATGGGAAAATGAACAACATTGGTTAATAAAGTTGTAGTCTTCCGTATACTAGAAAAATTATTTCATAACCCATTTGATGGAAGTGGTGATGGATTTTGGTCATGAAGTTATTATTAAAAAAATATTATTATATAGAATATATGGAGGATATTATTTCATAATGGTTTAATAAAAATTAATGGATGGGTAGAATGAAGAAAAATAAATATTATTATTTTAAAACATTACATCTTCTTGGGGTACCCTCCTTAGGTTTGCATGAAAGCCTTCAATGAATGGATTTTTGATCCAAAATTTGGTAAATAGGATTAGTGGAGGGATTTTGGGAAATTATTTGGGATTTGACTGGGTGAACTAATGAGGTTTAATGGTGTGAAGAAGTGATTAGAGTGAGTTCCCTTTTATAATCACGGAAAAGCAGAATTCTTTTAAATACCAAAAATGTATTCACTGTTTAGAGGTACCCCTTACCTCATGTGCCTCCAAAATAGATCAATAATTGAGATTGGGGTTTATGTGGTCTATAAAGGCCTCCATAACATAATAAAATATATTTTTTATCTTGTAATTATTTACTCTTTATGTTTACTCAATGTTAACCTTAATTTTTTTACATCATAACATTGTAAAAAAAATGACAAGGTAATTTATCCTTTAATAATACAATTAATATAAGATTTATTAGATGCATTATACATATAGTTTTTAAGTATTAAATTCAAATTTTTAAATAAAAATCCTATTTTTGTGTAAAATAATTTTAATAATGACTCTTGTAATGCACAAAACCTCATTTAATCATTAATAATGGAAATTATTTTTAACTATCTTGAATAATAATTATTGTAAAAAATTATTTCTCCTTATCATATTATATAAATTATTATTAAAATTATGTTATCAATTTGGAAAAATTCTCCTCACAAAAGAGGCAGAATTTAATTTAAAATTAATCTTATAGACATGATTAGAAATCGTGTTCTTAAAGTTACAAAGCATACAATGTTTTTATATCAAAATTAAATATGAAAATTATTACAATGAAATAAATTGGAGTAATTTATGTAAAAATAACCTAAATTTATTTTAAAACCAATTCAAAATATAATTTTAATCTATAATTTATTTAAATGAAAATGAAATTCTCAATTAAAATCGTATATTATTAACTATTCATTAAAGAACGAAACTTCTCAGAAAAGTACAAAAAATTCACGACAATAAAATTTTGTTATTACACTTTCAAAATTTCTTTTCCAATGAAATTTATAAAATTTTTTAAAAAATAATTTTAAATTTGGAGTGGCAAGTGTTACTAAACAATCTTTTTGAAAAAAATACTATTTTTCAGAAATAATTTATTTTCATTTAAATGATACTTATTTTTTCAGAATAAATAGATAGATAATAAAAATGTGTAAACTATATATTTTCATAATTTATATAATAATATTATTTCCTTCCATTCTAATGGCTAGGTTTTAATTTTCATATTAAATAACAATATTAATAATATATTGTTGTTCGGTAGAAATCAGCTTTCCGTGAAACATGTGATTTTAAAGAAACCTGTTGTTGTGTGTGACATAGGATAAATATAGTGTTGTGTGTAATTAAGGATAAAATTATTTTTTTATGGTGAATATTGTATTGAATAAAATTTGATTATTTTATAATTTTAGGGTTTTACAATAGGTTTAGTTAACATTTTGAAACTATGATGAGAATACATTAGTGATATCTGTAAGGACATGTCTAATGTTGATTATTAGTATGAGTCAATGTATAGAAACATTTCATTGAAATTTATTAAATGATAGAGTGAGTGGTTTGAAATCAATTATATCCCTATCTGGATACTACAAGAGGATTTGGCTCTCGCATAGAGGTACCTATTGTTAATTTCTGTAGAAAGGGATCATTGAGTTGGACTTGATCATCACATGGTATATAATAACATGCCTTATTGCACACCTAGTTTGAAAATATCATGGGATATGCTTTGGAAATTCATAACCTCTTCACTAACCATCATGATATATTTTAATAATGACCTTGAATGACCTTGGATAATCCAAAAGTGTTATAGAGTAAAAAGAAGTTTTTATGATTTGGAAATCCTATAAGTAATTTACCATTATTATGTGGTTCCCCATTATGATTATTGTTTCATAAAATGTTTTTTTAGCTAATGGATGGAACACGATGGAACCGTGTTAATTCTAAGAGTGGCATAAAAGGAAATGATTTTCTACCTGAGTATCCAAATGTTTTGTGATATGTAATGAAAAATAAAATTGATGTGATCAAACGACTTCATAAATCTATGAATCATGTTGTACATCCAAAAAAACAACTAGGTGAAAAATATTATGATAATTATTTTACGTGGAAACATTCAACTTAATTATTTGAGTTTTCTATTAAAATTATTGTTTAAAATGGACATAAATAAAGAAAAAGATATTTTCCATTATCTAGTGTTCTGAACAAGATAAAGTCATTTTGGATTTCTACCATTTGGGAGGTGAAGTGAATTAATAGTGGACATTTATCAATAATATTTTATAACTTGATGAAATTGAATTAATGTATAGGAATGTGTTCAAGAACATATTTTTCAATAAGTAGATTCATAATATTCTTAATACAAATATTGACAAGGGTTATTGAGCTAAAGAAAAAGGATTATGAATATGTTCGTACCTATGAGAAATATTTTACAAGACTTTAAAACTACACTTCTTGTATTATAATCTAAACTTAAAGTAAGGTTGATTGATTATTCAGTGGCATAAAACAAATTTTATTAATGGTTTTAGCCATAAAAGACATTAGTACCTATGAATATATTTTTCACTTTGAAATCATGGTGGAAATGAGGTTGCCTTTACATATTAGTATTATGGTTTTGATAATAAGTGAAAAATAGAATTGATAGGAAAATATAAAAACCATGGAGAGAAAAATATGATATTTACTTTTTGCTCAATGTTTTGGAAGAGATATGGAGTAAATATTCTTAAGGGGACTAGAAATAATTTCATTTTTGTAAGGAATGGTTATCAAGGAATTTATTATTGTAGTGATGGGAAGAAGATAACTAATTATTTAAATAGATAGAATACATCCCAAAAATCACCGCCCACACTCTAGTGTTTCATGTGCAAGGTCGATGTGCACTTTGCTAACTAGTTCCCAAATATGAAGGTAAATGAGGATGATGGATGTCAACAAATACTTATGTTTATAGAAGAAAGGAAATATCAATCTATCATTATTTTTTATGATGGGTGAAATAATGATTTGGTGAAAGGTACACTTATTATACACTCTATAACTACTAATGTCTTATTTTACTATGGATCTTCCCATTAATTCATATATAATGAAATTTTTAAGGGTTTAAAGATAGCAACCAAACAATTTGATATAGAATTAATAGTTAAAACACCTAACAGTACAATGATTTATTGTCAAGCTTATGATTAATCTCCAGTTGATGTTGGTGAGAATGTATTTCCTAAAAAATCTTACAAATCCTCCTGCATTTCAAATTGACAATCTTTGGAATAGATTAACTTTCCCTCTATAAATCCAACATAGATTTCTAAGCAAGGGATTTCACATTTTATATTCTAGACAACCCAATGATCATCTATTAGTGAAATAATAAATATATACATCCATTGGAAATCAGATACATCATATGGGTTTTGATCATATTCAAGGGAGAAATTTTTCTAATATAGTTATGGAGAAATAAAAAATTGATGATACACCTATTTTGTGGGATAGTTTTTGTGTCTTTATAGAAGAGTTACCTAGACTTCCACCCAAAAATGTTGTTGAGTTCCAATAGAACTTATACCTAGTGCCACACCAATTTTAAAGAATCCCTATAGAATATCCCGGATTGAGATGAAGAAATTGGAAATGAAATTTCAGGAGGGCCTCAACAAGGGATCATTTATCCATGTGTTCCACTTTGGGTTATACCTATTATGTTTATTATAAAATATAGATAAATGGTAATCTACATTTATTATTGGGATCTGAGAAAGATCATGATCATGAACAAGTATCCTCTACCATTTATTGATGTCCTCTTTGATCAACTGAAAAAACCTCAATACTTTTCCAAGATTTACCGTCATTATAGATATCCTAAATTGATTTTTAAGAAGGAGGATATACCCTAGACAAAATTACATATATGGTCTGGGCACTATGAATATATAGTGATTTTTTTGGCCTTACCAACGCCCCTGTTATTTTTATGGATAAAAAAAATAGAGTATTTAGAGATGATCTTGACTGTTTTTTTTGAAATTCCTATAGATGATATTTTTATATATTCTAAGAGCATGTATGATCATGAACATAACCTGATAATTGTACTGAATACCATAAGGATGTAGAAATTAAATGAAAAAAATTATTAAATGTTAATTTTTACTATAAAATGTTTCATTTTTGGTCAAATAATCACATGAGTGGGTATATTGGTAGATCCATCAAACACAGAGGCTATTTAATGTAGTCCAAGACCAACTATAGTGACTGTGATCCATATTTTTCTTGTTTTATCTATATATTATCAATGTTTTATGGTGAATTTTCCATGACTATCTAATCCAATCACCATGTTAAATCGTAAGAGATACATATTCCTCTATATAGATGAATATGACGAAAATTTAATGAAACTAAAGAGAATGGAAGTTAGTTCACCTATTCTTACATTGCCAAGTAGTAGAGAAGGGTTCTAATCTGTAGTGATGCATCGAATAAGGGATTAGTATGTCTTCTCATATATAATTACATGGTTATAGATTATTCCCCTTAACAATTGAAGGTTCATGAGAAACATTACCCAACTCACGATTTGGAGTTAGTTTTGGTAACTCTGCATTAAAGATATGAAGGAATTATCTTGTTGGGATAATGTTTGATATATAAACCAATTAGATTATTTAAGTTATATATTCTCACAAAAGGTTTTCAATTTTAATGATAGAATAGGGTTATAAATTATTAAAGATTATGACTGCTCAATACATCACTGCCCAAGGAATGTGAACATGGTGGTTGATGCCTTGAGTTGAATATATCATACTAGCTTATCCATGATGTGGATAACAAAGGATCCAATTATTTGGATTTGAAAAGAAGTAATATTGAAATCCTGAATTTATGGGAGAAATATTATATTTTTAAATTTAATTTTCAATCATATATTCAAGTGAAGATTAAAGAGGCACAAAACGAAGATGTTAAGCTTAAAAATAATGTTTCAAACATTCCTGATTATTACCTTGATAATGATAGAATGATAATTTTTAGTAACTATATATGGTTTTCATCCATATAATATTTTAAGAAGGATTTGTTAAAGTAATCTCATTGCTCTTCATTCCCTATTCATCCGGAAAGTATGAAGATTTATAGATAATTGAAATAATACTTATGTTGGGATAATGTGAAGATAAATATCATAGATTTTGTATCTCTATGATTGGTATGTTTTAAAAGTAATTCATAGAAACAAAATTCAAGTGGTATTTTTTCATTCATAACCCATAATAGAATAGAAATGGGGAAAAACCATATATTTTTTCATTGGACTCCCCAAAATGTTTAAAAAGAATAATGCTATATGGGTTATAGTCAACCACCTTTCAATGTTTTTACACTTCATCACCAATATAGAAGATTTAATATGGATTAGGATTCCAAGATATATATTATGAAAGGGGAATGGTTTCCTAAAGAACCACATTACATTTCCTATGATCAGGATATGAATCTTACCTTAATATTATAGAGATGTCTTTAACAGGATCTTGATACATAGTTGATTTTCAGCACCTTGTATCATCCTTAGACATATGGTCAGTCCAATATAAGAATTAAAACCCTATAGGATATTTTGAGATCTTGTTATTTAGTCATATTTAAGTGTATTTTGGATTAAAAAATTGTACTATTTGAGTTTTCTGAAAATAATAACTTTTACTCATGTATTCGTATGGAACCTTATGAAGCCCTATATGGAATAAAATATAGATCTCTAATGGGTTGGAATGGAGTTAGAGAAATAAATCCCTTGGAACATGAGATAGAAAATGAAATGGAAGAGAATGGTATATCCATTTAAAAACAGATCGAGGAAGCTTAGAGTGTGTAGAAACTATGTGCTGAAAATCATAGATATTGTATGGAATTTTAATTTTGTGATAAGGTGTTTCTAATTATTTTTTTCATTGAATAAGTTTAAAAGATTCCGGAAGAGATGGAAACTATTGCAAATGTATATTGGTCCCTTTGAAATTTATTATAAAATTGGGATGATGTCCTATTAGTTAGACCTCCCTTGAATGCTCTCCTAAACCCATGATGTGTTCCATGTATGAAGTAAATACATAACCCTTCACATGTATTGAACCAATAGGTCATACTGTTAGAGCATGATCATTCTGTTTAGGGACAACCAGTGGAGATTCTGGATCATAGAAAAAAATTTCTATGAAACAATACCACTTACATAGTAAATGTTTTATAGAGGAACCATTAGTTTGAGTGAGCTACGTGTGAACTTGAGGAAATGATGAGGCTCATGTATCTTCATTTGTTTGTATTAAAGTGAAAACTTTTGAGGGTGAAATTCAATTTAAGGGTGGTTGAATGTAACAAACCCATTTTTTATGAATAATAATTTTTGAATAAATAAAATTTTTTTACTAGATTTTTTTACAAACTACCTTGAGTAATTATTATGTTACAAGAAACACTTACTTTAGCTCGTGTTACACACGACATTGAGTTTTAACAAAACAACAATATATTATTAATATTTCAAAAAATGACCATTATAACCTAGATATTAAACATTGAGGAATGGATAAAAATAACTTATTTTTTAATATTAAGAATAATTGTTTTTATAATAATTAAATACTTATACAAAATAAATTTATTTTTCAATATAGTCAGTATATGTTTTGAAGATACTATTTTCTCAAAAAAAATTTAAAAATAAAAAAAACTTTTTTGACACATTCAGAAATTTATTTGATAAAATTTACCTCATTTTTGAAATAATAATATCAAAATTATTTTTTGGTTAATTTTTTATTATTTAAAAAAAAAATAATTTTTTATTAATAGTAAAAAATATTGAAATATAATTGAAAACTAATTTTCATTTAAATTATATGTAAAGTTAAAATTGGATTTTAATTTGGTTTTATATTAACATTATTAAAATAATATTTCTATTAGTTTCATTTAGGTCATTGTAACCATTTTCATATTGAGGTTTGTTAGACAACCCTTTTTATCTCTTGAACATTTTCTCTTTAAAATTTAGCTTTGTCATTGTGTTTGTGGGATTGATTTGAAATTAAATTTGGCCACTAATTTGAATTTTATTTGAAAAAATTGATTAAATTTTTTTTAATTATAATAATTTATATTATATAATAATTTTAACATAATTATTGACCAAAATAATTAGTGAAAATAGTAAAAATTATTTACCACGGTTATGGTAAAAATGGGTTTACTAGTTGTTAAACTAAAACGATAAGGATACAAAAGACCTAAAAACATTTCAAAAATCTATTTTTTAGTTAAATTTAGACCCTATAATGTATAATTCTCTAGAATATATATTTTTATGCCTTATGTAATAAGAAAACCATGGGTACACCGTTTACTTTTAAAAAAATTACAAGTGTGTTACTCACATAACTTATAAATGGACACCCCTCTCCTATATTGTTCACAACATAAAACCATTTTTATGGACAATTCCTTCCCAAATAAAAATTCCAATTCCCTCCTATAATCCATTAATCTTTTTTTATAAATCCAAAATTATAAGGATTCTTGTGGAAATATTAGGAGGATACTCGAGGAAGATGTAATGTTCTTTATGAAACATTTTGATTTTATTTATTTCTCCAACTAAATAAAAATTTATGAAATAATGATGAAATAATTATAACAGTATATTACATATTCATATAAATTTTTATAAATTTTTTAATGAACTACATCCATCTCTACTTCTATTAAATGGGTTAAAAAATCATTATTCATTTGTACGGAGGACTACCGCCCTATGAACCGTGTCATTCATTTTTCCATTTCCAACTCTCATTATTGGGAATGATGATGGATAATATATATATATATATATTTATTTATTTAAGAAATTATTATCCATATGTAATTATAATATCACACATACATTCATACTTTCAATTTTGTGGGAATATGATAACATTGGTCATATGTATGACGGACTACCACCTGATGAAGAAAGTTGATTTGTTAACACTTTACAAGGAAGGTGATAAGGATGGGTCTAATTAAAATATGTGATATGTATTATATAAAAATTATTATTTTGTATTAATATTTCATTTAATTTTATTTATATCAATCCATCTTGAAAATGGAAACAGCATTCCGACATACGTGCGGCTTACTATTTCTTTTAACAATGTATTTAATTTACTATCTATAACTTTTATAAATTACTCTAAAAACAGATATTATGAATATATATGATTTTTATATCATTATTTAATTTCTTTATATGATTTAAATGTTATCTATGTAATAGGAACAAAATAATAATAACAAATAAAACATAAATGGGAAAAAAATACTTATTTTCCAAAACATGACATTGATGTGGAATTTTTAATAAAGGGGAAATAAAAAGACATAAGAATGTCATTTATGGTATGATATATATCATTATTGTTCTTTAATATATGTATATTAAACTTATATTTATTATAAAGTAGATTCAAATATGTATAAAAGAAGTCAAAACTTATGTTAAGGGACCTTTGTATAATTATTCATTCCTTGAGACATATGTTATGTAATGCACCCATCTAATTTTATGTGGTGTATATAAATCCCCTTTGACATGTAATTTATTTAATATATTTATTCTTATGATATTTTATTTTTCATTCAATGGTGTTTTACATGGGACTTATAATTCAAATTTATCAAAGTGGTAAATATTATATTCTACAATCTAATCATTTTTCCGGATTGTTTATGATTATATTTCCGATTATTAAATATTATGTTCCATTTTAATAGAAATTCATTAATTTTATTATCCTATTTTTATTTTATGATAATAAATGTTTTCCCTTTCTTTCCCTCATATTATGTATCGAATAGTTCAAAATATGTTTTTTAAGAAAACGTTCCCTTATTTCTCTCTTCCAACGAAATGAATTTTTCCCAACACCATGTTTGATATAAATGATTTCAAAAATGGTTTTACATTATTAAAATGATTGGTTAAAGGAATTTCCACCCAGATGTTACTTTAAAAAAAAATTTAAATCTTCATGTGATTTTCCATGAACCACCCATTAGTATTTTACTGAAAATATTTATTGAATATTTGTTTCATGTTATAAATAATGAATGTAATTTTCATCCCACGTAAAAATTATTTTCATTGATTCTTCTGCTATTACTTTCATGTTTATTTTTGACATTTTTTTCAAAATTTATTCTAAATTATTTTTTAAAAAAAAGTCATTAAAAAATATTCCGCAAGAAATGTTCCACGAAATCTTTAAAAATCATTCTCCATATAAGGTGATATAATTTGAAGTAAATTATGTTTCATTGGGGATTTTACACAAGGATAGCATTAATATTCATTATATAATTTGTTATCATTACAAGATGTTTATGAAACTTATTTCACATCTAGTAGTTTTACCATGATACAATTATTATGAACCCCACATCTTTTCAACAAGTTATTCTATAATTAAATGATTATAGGATTAAGAGACATTTCTCTTTTAAATAGGTTGTGATATGATTCAATATTTATGAAAACCATTTCATTTCATGGGTTATGATATGATGATTTTTTTATGATGATGTGGAACAAATTAATATGGGTTTCATTGGGATATGGGAGATCCATATATATATCTCTAATTCATTTGGTAAAGAGTTATATATAATGATATTGAGAGGATTGGAATAGGGAGTGTACTAGAATCAATAAGGTACTTTTTTAGTTTTGATGGCCTTAAGATTAAACCTTGATTACTCAGATGTCTTACGGAGTGACAACATTATAATATGATAGTATTATAATTGATCATTTACTTCTGTGGAAATGATTTTTGATTCATATGTTCATGCCAAAAATATATGTCTTATTCCAATGTTATACTCTCATTGATCATGATCGTTGATTCCATTATGATTCATGTCTTATGAACTTACAATATTTATGCCATGAATCGATATTATCTTCTTTTAATATACATGTCATGGTTCTAAATTATTATTCTCATGTTCTCATACCTCTATTTCCATGTTTTTCTTACATTTCTATATAATTTACCCTTATTGATCATCTCATCTAAATATTTTTTTTCCATTCTCTGTGTTATGAAGAAATGTATTACGTATGATATGTACAAGAAGGGTGATGGTTAAGAGCAACATAAAGGGAGATGATGTATTTTACCTACAAACCAATTGTTTGTGTTTCTAAGTTTCCAAAAGCACTATACCTTCAGGATCCTCAAACATGTCTTTTTTTAATTAAAAAAATATTCTTAAAAGATTATGTAATAAATATGTATAATACATTGGAGTTTCAAAAATAATTCAATAATGGGACATAGATAAGAGGGTTAAGTTTTAAATCTCATTTCTGAAAAAGTGCCTCTATAATTAACTATTCTAGAACAAGGATTGGGAGATGATCACAAAGTCAACAACTCTTATAGAAAATACCAGTAGTCTAGAGCATAGAAACAACCCTAAGACCCCCAAACCAAGGTACAAAAAGTAAATATATATATTTATAAAGTCTTTTGAGAAGATGTATGTGGAGGAATCAAATAATAAAATCAAATAACTCACTTTAAATCATAAAGTTATTAATATATTGAAAATTATCTAAAAAACAAAAAAGGGTACTCAATGGTCCTTAAGATGTATATTTTTACATCCACGGTCTAGATAAATCAAGAAATTTTGAACTAAAGGGAAACCAATCCTTATTTAAAAAAATATAGATGCCTCATTCACTTCATGATTCCCTAGAGTTTTTCCCCTATTAAAAAACTCAGGAAACTAGTAATGATCACATTTGATATGGACAACACTGAGGGGGGATGAATCCATGTTAGTTTCATTTTACTAATTGAATCCTATCCCATTATTAAAATAAGAACATATTTGGTGAATGGATCACTCTTTTGTTTCTCACCATCAATTATTATGCATGTAGAATAATTATGAAAGAAAGAAAAAAAGGAATATAATATTGTTTACTGAGGTTCACCTTTAAGAAGGATGAATATTTTCTTATTGGAGAGTGTGTTTATTCCACACAGACATAGATCTAGTTCCATTATGAACAATTAGATCAATAAATGGTATAACCTTGGAAACGTATTCCTGGAACAAAAACGATACAATAAAACCACTGAAATAAATATTTTAGACTATAGAATCGATTAAAACTTTATTTTGAAATATTGAAATTTCCTTTTCAAAAATGAAAGAACAATTAGAAGAATTGAAGTGTTAAGCCTCACCTTGAAAAGTTTTATTTTATCTTCTTACTTGTTATGCATCAATTACAAGGGTTTCCTTATATAGAAATCACAATTCCATCTCTATCTATAAAACATATTGATATTTTAGTCCTAAATATAATTATATAGAAATGCCACTGAATGTATTCTTCAAACACATTCTTCAACCTAAATAATAAATATAATAAGTAAATATTTTGTCTCCATTCTACTTATTATTATTCAACACACATGAAAGATCTTCTCATTTTTTTTGGAACTCTTCAATCTTTGACACATAGAATATTTAATATCATAGTATGGTAAGATCTGTCTCCTAGATACAACATATCTTCAATAATATTTAGTATCAGATCCAATCTCATTACCTTCATTGAATTAATAAAATTTGTTGATAGTAAAAGTGTTGAATTTATTCATTCCCATTCTCCTTATTCATAATTTATATATTCAGTAATTTTCAATATATTAATTTCCTTATTTGAATATGAAAACCATTTGATTTATTTGTAATTGAAATCTATATATGATTTCCAATCCATAAAATCTAGTATAATTCAGCATAATATGTGCAAATATATTGACCTAGATGTGTCCATGATCTCTCCTTGATTCTAATACATTAGAAATTTAACCATCTCTTCAGCTTTCAATCTCATATTTTTCATCCTTTTCTACCCTAAAATCATCAACAATAACGACATCATCTTTACATTAAACATCCTAAAAAACCACTAACAATTATTCTCTCCTTGATGCCATGCTGGAGTATTATCATGATATGGAATCTCATACCACAATGTGGCTAAAAACCAACTAATATAACCATCTTAGGCTGGTAATTATTCTTATACAACATCATAGAATGATATTTTTTCCTTCTTCAATTTTATCATATAATAACATAGATTGAATCATGATCATAACACAAATCATTATATTTATATCAATAAGGAATAGAACAATAATGGATATATTTTATATTTCATTTGAATTCAACATCCTTGATTGACTATTAAAATATTGAAACAATTATTTTTAAATCCTAGATAACATACAGAGTCCTCATAATCCACACATTTATTCTAACATATAAATAAGAAAAAATAAATATAATTTCTTAGATATCATAGTGTCAACTCTTCACTTTTATGAATTTTAGGAAATAGATGAGTCATGTGTAATATTATTTTTATTAGTTATTATATAAGGTAAATAACATTTCCATATTTCTAATCAAGAATCCAAAAAGACTTATATAATATAAAACAATCATATTAATTTTCTTGTAAAACTTATACTCATTCCAAAAAAAAAACATACTCACGACATTCCTTTATTGATCAATAAATCTATCGAGTTGAATATATTTTGTAATATATTAATTGTGTTTAGTATCTCATGAAAATCAGTCCTATTACAATTTTCATAAACTCTAAGATCAAATTCAAATGGATAATTACATCTTAACCTTTGCAAAATTTTTGTTTCTGAGTAATGTATAACATCAAGAATTCCATTTTAAATATTCTCGGAAGTTCTAATTCTATAATTCATTAACTGAGTTCCAAAATTAGTTTTCTCATCTCATAGTATCATCAATAAACCAAATTCATATCAAACACATAAAAACACGTTTGAATGTCTGTAAATAAGCTTGATTCATTATCTAAGTTATTATAAAGCTTAATAACGCCAATTTTAGAGTTCAATAATTTTTCCAAACTTTATACAAGTTCATTTCAATATTAACAAACATTTTCAATGTGTTTTATAACATGAATGTTTCTTCATTAAAATAAATTTAGATTTTATTCCCAACCAATTTCTTATCTTTCACATGATGATATAATGTATTTTTCCATCTCTCATGTCCATGGAACACATCTCCCACCAATTCATTGAATCAAATTAAAAGAATTAATTATAATGTTTATCAAATAATAAACCATCATCCAAGTTCTTCACATTTTAAGAATGTCTATCAAATTATTCACTCTATGTCACACTCCATAATTTTAGTGAAGGAAAAAATATTCCAACCATCCATATTATTTTATCACCTTGATCACATATAACACCTTCATTTTCAAAGCATCATCATCCATATCATCATAAATAAACATTTCCAACCATTTACAATAATATAGCCTTCATTCTGTGGTGGAGGTAATTGTATTACCCCCGATTTAAGGTACATCATCATTTGATTTTTTTTAATTTATGTTTATTTTTTTATACATTTTTGAATGTTTTTTAAGATGTAACGGGATAAGAAACTCAAGTTCGATTGCAAAAAATTCTGCATGAAATATTCATGTCATGAATGGTAGTTTTATGACATGCATTTGGTGGGAAAGATGCCATAAATTTTTGTCATTGTAGGAATAGATTTACCCCAGTTCATTTTGGATGTGAAATACATCAATAATGTAAAAAAAATTTCTTCAAAAAGTAAATTTTGGTGATGGGATTTTTAGTGGAAGTGTACAGTTGAGGAATTCATGATGTAAATTCGTAATTGTAATGACCATTGTTTTTTAACAAGAACAAAACACAATTAATTTGAATATTTTACCAAATGGGTTGTTTTAAAATTTGAGATTATGAACTCAATTCCATGATTTGGAAAAATTAAAATTGTTTTTTATTTTTGGTAATTTCTTTAGGGATTCCCCAGGTGTTTCATTGTATTTTGGGAGCACTCGGTCTGAAAATATCATGTTTTGAAGCTCTGAGTACGGTGTATGGTTTGTCTAAAGACGTGAATCCCTCAACGTAACACCATGTGGATATGGAGCGGCAACATATGTTCCTCAAACATGATGCCTATATTTTTCCCAAAACATTGACCTAGACCACATAGTTAGTGACATTAAAGAATTACATAAACACTATTCACCACATGATTGACACACAATTAGGTAAACCGTACGAAATGACTGTGCGAGGTAGGTTCCACAAGTAGTGGATACATCATGACTTACTCATGGTTTTTCCAAATCATGTGGACCAATATATAGGGTGAATATTCAATTTCTCCCATTCCAAGTGTCTTAAACTTTTTCTTTATGTCTTCTTCTTCCTCTAGCAGATGAAACCCATTCTTCTCCTTTGAGATCCCAAGTACCTCAAGATAATAATTGAGATAACTCTATCATTTTTCATTCATTGTACAATCCATCAGAATAAATGGATTTGTCTTTTTAATCTCCCCTTGTCTCTTACATCCTATATTAGATTTTTTCAAATCTATCATTCCATTAAGTGCATGAACATTTACCCTATTTTCAAGTAATTTGACAGTTTATTAGATATATTCTAACCTAATTCGAATCTAAAGGTGATATTGAGAGAGAATTCATCTATGACATTAATTTAGGTGGTCACGTTGTATGAAATTTGGGTTTCATTATCTTGTAGCTACATTTTTGTGTCGAATGCTAGCCTTTTCTAATCATTCCCTAATAATTGGGGATTTCTTATCAATATGAACCTTTTTCTATAATACATGTCTATTGATCCTTTTTTGAATTTTAGAAGTCGTACATACCTTACATGGCCACCCAAATGTCCTAATAAGTGAAATTGAAAATTTATGGTCAATTATCTCAAAGTACCTGGAACTTTATTATTCCATCCGTCTTTGTTTTTAAATTTAATTTCCCTTGGAAAATTAGAAGTAAATGGAACCCTGAAAACATCTTTGGTTTTTCGTCCTCTTATAGTGGTAATTTCCCATTTAGGTAATTTCCTTGTTTGATCATGGAACCTTGAAATGACAAATGAGCCTTACATATTGATATTCCTTATCTTAACAAATGGAATGGAAATTGAATGACATGTGTTAAATGTTATTGATAGTTCATTATTTATTTCCCTTCCTTAAATGAATTAATTTTCTAAGATAAAATATCATATGAACATTGGTTGGTTTTCCTTATATGAGTTAAATGTTATTTATTATATGATATTCCCCTACATGGTGAAGTTATTTTCCTCTAATGAATTGAATAAATGAGATGATATGATCTATTGTATGTTATATTAAATTCCCATTTCGTTAACTATGTGTATATCTAATTCACCACCAAAGAATTCAAATTTTCTTTTAATTTGAGTTTCCCTTGAAATATGAACTCTTTATTGAACCAAGAGAAACTCCCAAGTGTCTGGTCTCCCTAGGTTTGGAATTTCCCCAAGTTGGAAATACCCTTAAAATAATTTACATGTTTTTTATGATCCATTTAGGCTTATAAATGAATTTTCTAGGTTTAGGTAAATTGGATGGGTTTTTAATTGAATTGGTCAAATCATGACGTTTTCCATTATTTAAATGTTTTGTTATATATATATATTGAATAATAATGGTTGTAAGACCATTACTTTGATTATTCTCAACATTAAATGCTTCTTTTGAATTGTAATTATTTTTTTATGATTAAGCATGGAAAAAATGAATGATAGTTTTTTCCTCATGTGTTGTTATTGAAACATGTATATGCCTTAATTATATTTAATTACTTGGTAAACAAATTACATGATAGGTTATGTGTCATGTGTTAAATTAAAAGTATGATTATAACTTTCTTACATGTATATGGATTTTATAAATGTAAGGGAAGAGAATTATTGACTTATGGAAATTTATTATAAATATTATTATGCACTTTTATAGAGGTTATGAGAGATGGAAAGGGGTTTTATAGATAATGTCACATCATGATCCCTTAAATTGGGTTTTGAGCATGGCAACCTGTACTTGTGATACATTATGGGAATTGTCCTGAGGTGATACATTCCATGTTTATAGTGATTCCTTGGTGGGTCACTCATCATCCCGTATGTTGTTGCATAATGTCTCTCACTCTATTATAATGTAGGGAATGTACCATATTGATTAATAATTTATGATCGTTATACTGGTTTTGGATGTTTGAGTAAAGCCCTGGTCTAGTCCAACACTAGTATTCTAGTTATATGACTATTAAGAATCCTCACGCATTTAGTTCATATAGGTGGATGAAATATGGAACTAAACTATGTATATATATTACTAATTATATATTTAGTAACATGATCATACACTCTTTATAACCCTAAGTAAAAGTAGGTAGATCAATTATGTGCACCTATGGAACCTGAGCAGCCTATATGTTTACGTCAGTTCTATTATTTAATTCATTATAAATTCAACATATATAATTAAAAGAACTGAATGGAATACATATTTACACCATTGGTGGTTCCCTACTAATATTTAAATCTCACACCCTACTTGAGCAGTCTTTGGAAATCAAGAATATTCTTTGACTATAGGTATGAATAAGGGAAGAGAACCTGCTATAGGTTGTTGATATGATGACATTTAGGGGGATCTTAAGAGTAATGGACCAAGATTTAGCTCCTGATACATATGGATTAGTTTTTCCCTTTTCCCATTTTTTACTATTGCGTATCATTCTTGAATCTTCATGTTTACTTTTTAAAATAAAAAATTCTATGTATCCATGTATTAGACACTACATTAGTGTCTTTTGATATTTTTACCAGTTATTCAGTTATCTGATAATACTTCTGCAGTTTATAGATTCTCTCTCTGTATATATTCTTTACATTTTGGTAATTTTTATTTGTATCCATTTTTATACTCTAAAATGAGGGTATAGTCTCCCCACCACACCACCTTTAAACCCTCATTGCTACTCGACAGCTTTTGGTGAACGTGGAGGTGCGCTTCAAGCCATGTGACCAACATGCATGAGGTACAGGTTAAGTGGACCCCAGGTCAGGATATTACAAAGTTATATTAGATCATTTTTTCCATTTTAATTATATTTTGATATTAGACAACATATGAGGAGTTAAAGGAGTTTGGAATTGACCATATTGTTGGATGTTGCTAACCCATATATAGGAGAAACCCAAATTACCTAGGAGTGTAAATTCTGTTTATTTATTATTCCATTTATTATTGATACTCTTTCATAGTGGGGTGATTCAATATTGTTATTATTTTATTGATATTGATGACTATTGAGATGTGATTTATTTACCCTGGATCTATGAGATAAATAATTTTCATTAGAACAAGAACCATCATAGGCATAATATAATTAATATGTCTTGCATCTTACCAAGGCATGTTTAATTTTTTTTCACATGTTACCTATTCATATTTTTGGTTCCTCGAATATGTATTGAATGGTGTTGATACTCCTTGAATGGATTAGAAAACATGATTGATACCTAATGTGCATTCCTTAACAGAATAGTGTTTTTCTAAATAGGTAAATGGAGAAAACCTATGAAGCCATTTATAGAACATTAAACCTTATACCATTAGTTTCATGGGCTGGAACGTGTTATGGTTTGGTCAAGTGGTTTCCATGTTTTAGTTCATACATATTATGTTCCCCTATGGATCATAAAATGGTAAACCATATGATTCAACCATTTTATGTGATTTAAAATTTTATCAAGCATAAATTCAAATGAACATGATTCTTAAAGTGAAATTAACTTGTTTATCTGCTTCTGGTTATGTTGCATGATTTCTGTATCCTTCTTATGTGCTTATCAGCATGCTTTCTATGTTAACTTTATATGATAACATGTTATTTATGACCAAAATATTTAATGTTTTCATTATATGGATGTATAATTATCTTGTAAAATGGGACTAGTTTTCACTTGTAAGGTGTATTGTCAACTTTCAAATTGGAAATGGTGGCCCGTGTACTCAAACTATCTTACATTTTAAACATACTTATAAAACATTTTAAGATATATGAAGCTTATATCAAATTGTATGTAACCTGATTTTGGTTAAAGGAAAATCATGCGACCAGCGCATTTAAATATAACCAGGATGTGTCTTGAAATGGTTATAAATTTAAAACAATTTAATTTTTTATCATAATTTTTCCCCTATAAAGGTTGATACACTATCACACGGGCATGGGGGTCATGTGGTTAAATTATGAAATGAACAACTAGGACCATGTATGTTAGTTGGGGAATGTTTCTTATGTGATTACTCATCATTGGTGTTTAAAGAATTAATAATTAAATAGGTGTTTTTCCATATAATTTGGTTTGAGTATTAGGGGTTAATGCTTTTAAATGTTTAAAGATTGATTTTGAATCAATTTAATGAAATTAAAATTTAACCCTTGGTGGAGTCTTTCATTTTAACCCTTGTGTAAGGTTGTTTTAAACCATTCACCAGGAGTGTCCTTGTAATAGAAACATGATTGTTTTCTTTAGGCCTTCTCCTTTTAAGAAGAGTCTTAAATCACAAGTTCATAAGTCTAGTGACTTTTCGTTTAGCTTGAAAAAGTGACATGGTCGAAACTTGTGTTTTCTTATGGGGTTTAGTTCATGATTGGTAGAACCATTAATGTTTAAACACCTTTTTTAATCTTGTGATTTTTTGGACACTTGGTGTCATTCGAGTTATGTTTTCCCCAGTAAGAGTCTTATATTTTCAATGAAACACTTGTTCGGATTGGTGGTCATGGTATCCTTGAAATGTTTTATAGTTGTCAGCATAAACTATTGATCATTTTCAACCATTTATACATTCCAAGGGCATTGTCGACTACTTTTTAGATCTTGTAACCCTATTTTTCTTTCCTCAGATGGCTCGAGAGGTCATCCATCTATTTTGTAGCTGCATTGGACAATACGACTTGAGCCAGTTTTTCTACATGGGCCATCTGAAACATGAATTCAAACGGTTGAAAACCTATGGATAGTATCAATGATTTATAATTATTTCCTATTAACCTCATGGTACTAGAAATTTATATATGTGATACTCATCGAGTCCATAATTGTTATAAAATGCACCATTTGATTTTTGGAAATCGTTGAGATTTGAGCTGTTTTTTATGTTATTGGGTCATTTGTGAAGTAGAGTTTCCTGGGAGTTAATGGATCAATGTCATTCCAATGCTCAGAATAGAATTTGAAGTTTATCGGGCGACTCGACACACCGATTGGGCTGGTTTTTCTTTTTTTTTCCTTCCAAATTCCATGTCTTTGTGAGTGTGACTCAGAGAAGTTCCACACATGAATTTAATGTGAATTTGGCCTAAATTTGGTATGACTATATATTCTATCATTTATTTTGATAACTAGGAAAATACTAAGGTGGGGAGAATCAAATTAGTTTTGATGAATTCATGTCCTTCATGGTAAAAGGAACACAACCAATGAGGACCATTGGAAATGGTCATGATTACATGAGTGCCCCTGAATCTGATTTTTTTGAATCATATTGGTGCTTTCTTGTAGCACGATGTTCTTGTGATTGGCCTTGTGTGAAAAATTCGAGAAACATTTTTGGTATTTGATGGAATTTTCTGGTTATTTCAAGTGAGTATGTGATGTCTCATGTGGTAAAGGATGATGATCAGTTAATGTAAATGTGTAGGCAGGTGAAGTTGAGATTCTTTTAAGAAATCAACCAGTAGTTGTTTGAATCTTCTTTTTTTGATTTTCATAGTAATATCTTAAATCCACTTACTGAACTATGTCTTAACGAAGAGAATGTCCAATATCTTGATATTGAACTTGATTCACTAAGAGAGTGTCAGTCTTATACTATGCTAATGTTTTAAATTTTTTTGGCTATTTTGTATACTTTATTAGAATTACATGCTACACGCTTGGTTTATATTGAGGGATTTTTAGTCTTGTGTGATACTTGGTTCCCTGTGTAGGAAGTCTTTATATATAATTTAGGACACCATCCATATTCTATTAACTCAACTGCCAGGAATATTACACTCTGGGATCAGTCATTTTTCTGATGGGGATTTTTTGGCCTTGTACATATGTCTCCCATATAAACATTGAGTAGGGTCTACATTGATTTGGTTCTGTACACTCTAGTTTTTGATTCTATTTTTATCCCATGCTTTTGGTCGGTCTCATATGTATTGATTAAAAGGGTAACGATTCATTAAATCTAGATCTGGGATACACCCTTGTTCATGCTAGGAGATTAATGTTTAAAGGTTCAAGTGGAGGTATAATCAGGGCTCGTCACAATAAGTTAGGTAAGGGATTCCGTGAAGAAGCACTGGGTATGTGGAATATCCCTTGGAAGAAGAGATCATAGTTTTATTTATAGTACTACAACTCTCTTAGTTAAGCATGTTGAAGATGGTAAACCGGTGATGGATTGACATATTATCCTTATCATTTAATGTCTACAGTTGAGGGTATCTATTCTATGAATATTGTCAGGTAAAGGAAGGGTGGGTTTAAATGGTCGGCTTTGTCTTTCAGGAAAATCATACACAACCAGTTTCTATTTAGTGTATCAGAAATCTACTATTTCTTTTCAGTGATATTTCTATTATAGACTTAGGTGTCTCTAAATTATCCTTATTAATGAAAGACATTCTAGGAGTGTCATTTGAAATCTAAGAGTTGTGTTTTATAGGAAATTCCCATGGTGGATGTACCATGGTTTGGAATTTGCCCTCCCTTTTCAAATTATAAGAACTTTAGTGCGGAGAACCCTTAGTCAAATGTTTAATAATTCAAAAACATGATTATGTATCTCATTGAATAGGATCGGGTAAAAATTGTCTTGGTGGTTCAGTTATAAAGAAAGTGTTAGATCAGGTTTCGATGGCTTAGGTTTCATATGCTTATGTAATTTCTGAAGGTGAGTAGGGAATTTAAAAACTCAACATAACAGGATGAATGAGACTTCACGAATCTTGTTGGTCAGGTAATGTTTTAATTGTTCCTGAATGATTCTCTAGGAATAAAAGTTCTAAGGAGGGGAGTTTTCAATGACCAATCTTTTTGAACTGTAGAAAAATCCAAAGGAATTGGATTTTTTGTGATTATTATGTGGGCCATTTTACAAACCGAGTATTGGAACTAAATTTGGAGCGTTAGAACACTTAAAAGTGTTGCTTTTTGGATTTAGGTAATGGTATGAATGGTTAGTCAGGTGTTTTGTAATTTTTTAGAGTGCTGTGTATGAAAATATTATGTTTTGACGCCATGAATAGGGTGTACAATTTTTTTGAAACGGTAGATCCCTTAGCAGCACATCGTGCAACTATAAAAGGGCAGACGATGTTCCTTGCATGAGCTATAAAAAATCTAACAAAACTATACACCCATATCACATTATTTCTTCCATTTAAGTAGTACCTAAACACTATTCATTGCATAGTTAGTTAAAATATGTGGCACAAACATGCGAGGTGGGTTCCTTAAGTAGTGGCTGAAATGTCGTTTGTGTATGGTTTGGCCAAACCACGTGGACAAACTGTGTGCCCTGTTATTTTGGGTGAAAAGTCCATTTTTACCCTAAAATATGTTTTAAATATTGTCTTTATTTCTTTATTCTTCTTCCAGCAAATGAAACCCATTTTAATCTTCCTTTGAGCTCTCTAGTGTCTCATGATTTGCATTGAGAGAACTCCATTGTCTGGTGTCTCTTCTTTAATCTGTCAAAAGAAATGGATCTATCATGGTAAGTTTCTGATGTCTCTTACCTCATCTCTCAGTTTTCATTCAGAAAAGTCTAATTATATAGTTTCATGTTCATTTTCCCAATTTTTTAGGGAATTAGACCATTTCATAGATCTCTTCAAACCTTTTTCAAATATGAGGTCGTTATTGATAGATGAGTCATCTACGACCTTAAGGTTAGTGGTAAAATTGTATTCTATTTGAGCTTCATTGTCTCATGGCATATGATGATGTGTTGTATGATGTCCTTTTATGAGAATCCTCTATTTATTGGTTAATTCATATAAATTTGACTCATGTTCCATAATACATGTCTATTGATACTTTTTAAGAATATTATAACTTGTAAATACCTTATATGGCCTCCCTAGGGGCATGCCATGTGAAAATGGTCATTTTTTTCAATTATCTCAATATAACCAGAACTCCTTTATTCCTTCTAGCTTAGTTTTTGAATTTAATTGTAATTTTAACATGAGAAGTAAATGGAACCAAAATTTCCTCTTAGATGTTCAGCCCTCTAATAGTTGGAATTTCCCAATCAGGAAATTTCCTTATATCATCATATCACCTTGAAATTCTCATTGAGCCTTACACATTGAATTTATTTGGCTTAATGAATGGAATGGAAATTTAATAACATGTGTTAAATGGGATGGTAAAATTACAATGGCTTATCGATACTAAAATTAATTAGTTTCTTAAGATGAAATTTCCAATGCACATTGGTTGCTTTTACTTGTATGAGTTAAATGTAATTGAACACATGGTTTGGAATATTCAAGATGGTATGACCCTACATGCTGAATTTATTTTCCTATAATGAATTGAATTAATGAGATGCTATGATTTATTCTATGTTATGTAAAATTACCCTTTTGATTAATGTGTGTATTTATGATTCTCCTACTAAGAATTTAGATTAGAAATACATTTGAATTGACCATGTAATACGAATTCTTGATTTAACGAAGGGTGACTCCCATGTGGTTTGTAACCATATGCATGGAATTACTCAAGTGATAAATTCTTATAAAGGCCTTGACACCTTTTTAAAGATCCATTGAGCGATATAAATAAATTCTTCATGTTTTGATAAATAGGATGGGTTGCTTAAGTGAATTGATTAGAGCATGATGTTTTACCTTCTCGAAATGTTTTGGATTAATTAAATTGATTGGATTATAAGGGGCAAGAACATGCCTTTGATTATTCTCAATGTTAAATGATTCTTTTGAATTATAAGGCATTGTTTATTATTAAACATGTAAAAGGAAACATATGAGAGTTTTTTCATCATGTGTTACGAATTAAACATTTATATGGCTTAATTATATTAAATAGTATGGTAAATATGTTACATGAGAGGTAATTCCTCATGTGAAAACATAAATGTATGATTATGCCTTGCATACATGTATATAATTTTTATAAATGTAAATCATGAGAGGTATTGACACATAAAAATTGATTATAAATAAAATTATGCTACATTATAGAGCTTTTGATACGATAGTAAGGGTTTTGTTGAGAATGCAATATTACAATCCCTTAAATGAGGTTTTGAGAATGGTGACTCACACTAGTAATATGATATGGGTGTTGGGATAAGGTGCTATGTTTCATGATTAGAGTGTTTCCATAGCATCTCATTCAATATCTTTAGTATTGTTTCATGACTTGTCTCAATATATTGGGATGTAGGGCATGTACTCTATTTGTTGATATTTTAGGCTAAAAAGACTGGTTATGGATGTCTGAGAAATGACCGAATCCATTCAAGCACTTTTATTCCAGGTATATGTCCATTAGGAATTCACAAAAAAATAGTTCATATAGGTGGTTCCAATATAGAAAAAACTATATATATATTTATATTGTGACATGATCTCACACTATTTCTAGCCCTAAGCTAAAGCATGTAGAGCTATCCTTTGTCCCTTAAGAACCTGAGTGGCCAAGATGTTTTTTTCAATTCTATTATTTAATTCATTATTCCTACACACTGTTTAGTTATGAGCACTACATGGATTACATGTATACATAATTAGTGGTGAACTACTAATATTTTTATCTCACAACCTACTCAGACCATATTTGGAACCCGAGAATATTGTTTAACTATATTTATGATTAAGGTAAATGGACCTAGTACAAGTTGTTATAATGTTTACCTTTCGGTGGTTCTTAGGAGTAGATGATCGAGATATAGCTTAGGATTCTTATGGATTTGTTTTTTTCCTTTTTTTCCTTTTTTACTAATGTATAGCTTGCTTGTATCTTCTCGTTTCCTTTCTTCATTACAACATGCCATGCATCTTTGTATTAAAAACATCCTTAGAGACTTTTCATATTTTTATCCATTATTCAATTATTTGTTTATGATTTTAAATATTACTGATCCTCTCTGTTTATATATTCTTATTCAATTGTTTATTATTGTTTCTACCAATTGTGCTACACTGGAATGAGGGTATATTATCCCCACATTACAGCCTAGTCTCCCTCACTGCTAGCCAACAACCTCTGGGGTATAGGGGGCGTTCTTGAGGTGACTTGTCCCACCATCTCTAGACATGGCTTAAGTGAACCCAGGGTCAGGACGTTAAAATAATTTTAATAGTTAATATATTTTTTTCATCCAGTTTTACTATTTTTTACACATGATAAACCTCATTTTGTTCCCTTGTTCTCCCTCTCAACTTCCAAGGAAACCCTATATGATTTTTTGTGATCTCTAATATCCAAAATCTATCTCTAATGAATCTTCAGACATTCAATTGTGGAAAGTAAATGTTAGGATATAATTGTTCATTCTATATTTGGATCTATAGGGGTCGGTTAGAACCATATATCAATGTGTAGTAATCAGATATATTGGTTTGATTTTGTGTTTATGTTATCATCTTGGTGTTTGATAGAGGAACCAAGAGAATACTCTTGATCCGTGGAATCATAATTAATATTTTATTCCTTTGAACCCGAGGGTGGTGGTTTTTATATCTTTCCACATTTAATAGAACTCAAAGTATTATATTCTTTTTAAATATTTCATTTCTTTTATTTAATTTATTTTTATATGTTAAAAAATACCAGGATATTTCTATTACTAGTTGTCTTTGGAATTTCATTTTGGGTGTCTCCAATAGTAGAATTCATAAATTGATTGAAGTAATTTTCTTGAATAGAAAATATTTGAGACAAAAAATTTAGTATGAAAATTTGGGTTTCATCTATAATGGAATGATTTAGTTTTCAATCATGATTCCATTGTATGAGGCATTGTTTAAATACACATAGTCCTTCGTGTAGTCTGGAAAGGAAAAAATGGAAATATTCCACCAATGTGATGTATTGGTGGATGAAATACCACTACTCCAGAGTATTGGTAGATGTTTGAAATGCATTTTTATGCGTATAAAAATCTGGTTGATTTTTCCATATTTTATTACATTAACTATATATTATTTTGAAAGAGAAACTGATTTGATTAAAATTATTTTTTAATACCTATAATTTTATATGTTTTATATTTTTAAAATTTATTAATTCTTTAATATTCTCCCTACCAGTTTTATATTATGTTAGATAACTTGTTTCTTTTCATAATGTAATGTGGGAATAATTTTTGGGGTTCCCTATTGGGTATGATTACTCACCCCCAATATATGAATATTGGTGTGTGTGTCGATGTTGTTTTCCGTGGTACATGAAATTGAACGGTATCTTAATTTACTATCGGCATTCCAGGATTTCATAGTCATAGTTTGTGGAGTTGGATCATTCTTTTGGTACAATTCCTAGTCAGGAGTAATTCAATATTGGAATATGAGACATAAAATACGTTTTATTTTTACATTCTATCTCTTTTTGAATTGTTTTTACTCTGATGTTTATCCTTATTTAATTTCTTATTGATGGATTGGTCACATTTTTTATTTCCGATAGATTTTGGTGCATGCATAATTTATAGAGATATCTTTGGTTATATTTATTTTAATATTGGAATGTGTATGTGTTTTAATGCATTTATTAATGGCTAAAATATTCATCCATGTCTCAGGTGTAAAATACCATGGAATTTATTATAGTTCATTGGTGTCTGGGTAATGTCAATTAATGTTATTGGCACTTTTGCTTTCTATGAAGACAGTGAGTTAGGGTGGGATGTTACAAATGGTAGCAGACTTGTTCAGTCCTTGAATTACATAGGTAACAAGCACATTGGAATTTCAAAACAAGATATGTATATCTCAAAAACATGTAGCAAACATTTTATACTAAAATAAAAGTAACCATGGTGGTTTCTAAAAAAAATAATAATAAGAAAATCCTATGAACATTGTCAACTCATCATCATGGGTTTAAATAATGAGTGTAGAGTATCATGAATTAGCATAAATACGTCCCAATATAACTGAATTCTCACAAGGTTATTTGATTTTGAGTTGTGAAATTGAGAAATTAATTTTTATATATAAAATAATTCCATGAAAATATGAATAGATAAAAATTCTAAATTGTTGATTTCAGAAATGATATGTAGAAAAAAATGCCACCAATTGGGAGAATAAAATATCAATGAGAGGTAGCAGCTGAGAAATTGGATTCTTCCAGACCACAAATAAACTAATATTTTTTGAGTATAGTGATATATTTTTAGGATATTGATAAGGGACTATAGACTAAATAACAAATCTAAGAAAATCACACAGTAGAATTTCTAAGGCAAAATCTGCTAACTTATTATGGTGATTCTAAACCTGATCATGAAAAGGAATGGATAATGTGGATATATTATATTTTTGAATTCATGAAAACTCCAGATGATATGATGGTTAATCTATAAATTTATATGCTCTAAGTCCTAGATTAAGTGGGATGGGACCTTGAAATTCCATAAATTTTTGCTTGATACATCACATAGAAAATATTATTTCAACTGTTTAATAAAATGGACATTCCATTAAACTTCTAGACAGTGAAAACAACATTCATTTATTATTTTGAAAAAGGAAGTGTGTCATTGACTTGATATTCTCTAAAATTAAATCACCTTTCTCGATTTTCATAAAAGGTATCTTATAGTGAATGATTGAAAGCTTGGATCATTGAAGATGATTTTCAACAAATGGTCTTCGCAATGTTTATAATGTTTTTTATTATTGACTATAATGAAATGGTCAATAAGGAACTTTTGGGATAAAGAGATATGACATGGAATCCCAAAAGAGGGGACACATTTTTCAATACAAATGCTAATGGGAGCTTCATCATGGAGAATAAAACCAAGAGGGAGAGTTAATACAAGGGTAGAGAGGGACCAAAATATCAAATAACAGGATGATAATCTTATCCACTACATCAGAACAATAAAATTGGTTTTTTCTAATGTGGTGAAATTCCATATTAGATGAATAAATTCACAACACCACTAAGGAAATCACATAAATATTTCAATAAAGGGAATCAAAATAATTAATATAAAAAACTTTTGATATTAGTAGGTAGAACTAGCTCAAATGATCCTTAGTCATCATGTACAAGGATGTAATAGTCGTATTAGACTAATTCCCATATATAGATCCCTCTGATCCTTGATAGCTCTAGTAGCACTTCATTTTTTTAGGAGGCACCTAATTTGGGAATTTAGAGCTATCCCATTATAGATGGCCAATTGTTTTATAGTAAAGAACATGTTACTATGATAATGAAATTAGGTCCCGCTTGATGCATGGTAACATTATTTTAAAATCAACTCTTATGCATGTATTGTATGATATAAGTGAATCACATTATTTTATTACTTCTTATATAGTTAAAAAAATTGGATTACATGTGGAAAGTATTCCTATATCTTGAGTATCAAGACACTACTTAGATATCTAGAATGTAGAGGAATCAAATTGATAGCATGTTCTATAACTATTGATGTAGTATATTTTCATTGAGAGTTTATGCTCTTTGAAATTAATGATTGTGATTTAATCTTTGGTATGGATTGGATGTTGGTTTTTAAATCCCATATCGATAACTACACAAGGTAGGTGATGTTTATAAACCTCGATATATATTCTTATATATCTAGGGGGTATTGGGATATAAATGTATGTAGAGAAACATATCTAGTAAATAGTGGGTGAAACCATCTCTGGGTAGTTTGTTGAGATGACCATAACTGCTACGAATGAAATTGGAAATTGGAGCTTCTTATCTTATTGGATTGATGCTAAGATATATTTATGAATTATTTATCTGGGTTAACATCAGAGTAGGAAATGAAATTTTCTATCAACCTACTATTAGGAATAAGAATTATTTCTATTTCATCTTATAGAATGGATCTAATAGATTTGTTAGAGTTAAGGGTTTGACTAGAGGAGTTGGAAAGTAAAGGGATTCAGCAGACCTAGTAAATTTATTTAGGCTACACTAGTTTTATACCTAAATAAGGAATATTATTATCTTTGGTTATGAATATATTATTGCAAATTGTGTCATATTACAATTAAAAAATTGTATTTTTTTCATGGATTGATGAACCATTTGATCAATTATCGGTATCCCAGTGGTTCTCTAATATTTAACTATGGTCAAGGTACTATCAGATCATATTCAAAAGATATAATATTCCAAATATAACATTTGAAAGTCTCTAAGGCCATTATGAATATGTATCACTGCCCATTGGTCTAATGAATTAACCTTATGTATTCATCGCCTTAATGAAAATTATCTTCCATGTGTACATTGATTATTTTATTCATGGTAATATTTTACAGTATTCTAGTATAATCTCAAAGACGTAATGACCATGAGAAGAACATGGAAACTATATTGAGTACATCAAAAGGTAATGTTTGTATGGTATGTTATCTAGGTGAAACATATAAATCCAATAATTCTATACACATGGGCATCTCATTTCCCATTAATCCATATCATTTGAACAAGGAAAGGTAGATGTAGTAATCACTATACAACAACCACTGAATGTTTTTGAGATATGCAGCTTTTTGGTACTATCATGCAATTATAATCAATATTATTCAGATTTATCTATAATTTCTTCTCCCATAACAACAATGACAATAATTGGTACTCCATTCACTAGTTAAATGACTATCACAAATTCTTTCTAGATATTAAAACTAATCTCATGTTGGAATCCATCCAAATCATTCCATTACTTGGTCAAGGCTATTTAGTATATTGGGTTATGTTTGGATCTTTTCTTGGTTGTTCTCTAAAGAGTGGAGATCATTTTTTGTCCAATGTTTTGAGGTTTTTGAGATCTCATTTGAAAATATACCCTTCATGTGAACAGAAGTTAGTTGTAGTTTACTATTCTATAATTTGATGGTAGCATTACCTCTTTGAAAAAAGTGTACCTTTTCACTAACAATAAGAATTTGAAATAAATATTTTATCAATGATAACCAAACATAAGGAAAAAAATATAGATTGTGTAACTCCATATGTTTTATTTCTACATTCTATAGCACATAATAAAAAACATTATGAGGTAGATTCTTTGAGTTAGAACTCTAATAGTGAAGTTGTACAAAAATCCCCTGACCAATTGAAGCTGATGAGCATGATTATTAACATGAATTTGGATTTAACATGGATTTAGTGAATGTGAATTAGATATATGATACTAATTTTATCACTATAAGGTCGAACTAAATGGTGGAGATACATATAACAGCTAGAACTAGGATGATAACTCCTTATAGAGTTTTTAGAAAGAGATTATTGTTTTTAATATTTTCAAGAACAACAAATTTTAGCATATCACTATTTAAGATGGACTATTCATATAGGTATTTGGAAAAAATACAATTTATTGAAAGCATATTTCTATTGGTTATATATGAGACCCAAGATTTTACATTTTGTTATGAAATTTATAACATGTCCGTAGGTAAATGATGGAAAAAAACATCAGATTGTTTTCTGCAATATAAGCCTATACCTATATAAATGTGGGTGTAGATTTTCATAGACTTTATTATAGGCCTATAGGGAATGTTGTTCATATAAGATACTATTTGGGTGATTATGGATCAACTAAAAAGGCATCACATTCTATCCCAAGAAAATAATCCAACATAAGCGTGCATATGTATAATAATTATCTGAGAAGTATTCCAGATGAATACGGTTTAACATTTAATTTCCTCTGATAGAGACATATAATTCATATCTTGATTCTAGTTTTTTGTTATAACTGGATCTATGGATTCCACAAACTATGAGTATGAAATAACTTCCTCGGATAGATGGGCCGTCAAAACAAATAATTAATACAGTGGAAGAAATTCTCAGAGCATATTTCCTTGAATTTGGTGGATTATAGGAGGAAAAAATGCCTTCAGTGTACTTCTCCAATATTAAGAGCTTTCATATGATAGGAAATAAACTTTTATGAGACTTTTTATGGTCATCCCTATCATTATCCACAATGGTGGTTATAAATATGATACATATAATTAATTGGACTTTTTCTTTTCCATGAGACTATATATAAAATTTATAAGTTTTTAAAGTTGATGATTATGACCCAAAGATGATATAAATAATATACATACAATCATAATTAAACTTTTTTATTTTGATTTTATTTACCATGTCTACTTAAAAGTGTCACCAAGACATTGTAATCAACTATTGGAGAAGCAAGGAAAGTAGGCACCATGGTCATGGGATTATTCGATATTATTGACCAGATTAGAACTATTGTGTATTGGTTATAATTTTTGATGAGATTAAATGTAGTGCATAATGTTTTCCATATTTATCAAATGAAAAAGTTTCAATGGGATCACAATCATGTGATTAGTTGGGAAAATTTTACTCTTGAGCCTAATGTGAATTTACTCCATGAATTAATTAGATTTTGGGCAGATAAAAACATATTCTACTATGGAGAGATATTTCTATAGTGTGGGTTTTATTTTAGTATGGTCATGTTAAAGAAGAATATTATGAACACGAATACTTTATGTGGGAAAATTTATATATTTTTCTCAAGGGTAACATTGATCTCAAACTTTTTATAGATTTAAATCTTAAAGGTTTGGAGTATATAACACCCCCCGTATTTGTTATGTTTTCATTTCATTCCATTTTTCTTATGTCTAAATTATTGGAATACAAATTTGTAAGTGTTTAGAGTTTTATATGGAGAATAACCTCAATAGTAGGTGCCAAAAATTCTATAAGAAACATTTATGTTTTGAATAATATCTTTATAATCTGAATTGGAAATGAATGTTGATATAAATTCATTTCATAGAATGAATTTATTTCATCAAGTGTGTTTAGGATATAAAATCCTTTTTGTATATATTTTTTTTTATAAATTAATTTAACGAGATATTGTTTCAGTGGTAGTGGTCGATTGAGGAATTAACAACTTAAATTCATAATTTATGTTTCTAATTGTTTAGGTCTAGTTAGTTCCATTTTTGTGTGTGTGAAGACTTCTATAAGTTCATTTTTCTTACTCTAATCATACAGGGATACCCACGGTGAATTATTTTGATATTCAACCTCCATAATCCAATTCAAATAAATAATTGGGTGTTCAATTGTTGAATGAAATAGTTAGGATATCATTGTTCCTTTTTTCGTTGGATCTCATTATAGTGGACGAAGAAAAACCATAAATTAGTTTATAGTAACCCAATATATGGGTTTTATTTTATTTAGATGAGATCTTATTGGTTTTTTATAAAGGTGAAAACAAATGAGTCTTGGTATGTTTAATAATTATTATTCTTTTATGCCTTTTATATTGAGTTATGTAGTTTTTAAATATTTATACTTTTATTGAATCTTTATGGATTTATGGTCTCTAAAACACCTCATCCTTATTTTTTAAACAAATATTTTCATTTAAAAACTCTTCTAATAAGTATCTTAATGGATGGATTTGGAATTAGATTGTGGTTGTCACCCACAATGATATTGTTAAATTGATTAATCGAATTTTTATGAATAGAAATTAGTTTTCAGTTATGTTTTCAAATTGTGGATTGGGTACAATATAAAAAGACATGGTTTTGTGTGTCTTCATGATTGAATTGTGTAAGGCATTATTAAAAAATTAGGTTGTTTGTACTTATTAGAGATGAGAAACTGAAATTATGCCCCACCCAAATTGTTGGCATTGTGGGGGATGTACCACCGCTCATGAGTATAAGGGTGTCATTCGGTATGCATGTGTTTTTGTGTCAAACCAAGGTTGACTATTCCAAGTAGTAAATTATGAGCTACTACTGATTTTGAAAGATAAACTGACCTGACTATACTACTTTTAGAAAACTTGTTCACGTGAATTATTTTATATTATGAAAACCATTAACATCATTTATATTCTCCTTGATTATTTTTATCGTATATTCTAACATGTTTATGGTCATAGATAAATGTGGGAAGAATCGTGAGGGTTTTTTAGGTATAATTAATCACCCCATATATTCACACTATGGTATGAATAAAGATATTTATTTTCATGATACAATAGAGAGACTAGTATCTTACTTCTCTACTGGTTCTCAATGATGTCATAGTCCCATATGGTGGAGTGGATGTATGGAGTTGGAAAATGTCTATGTCGGTGGTGGTTTCAATTTTCTACTTGTTCCTTTTCCTTCTTTGGTATTTTGGTTTCTACCTATTGTTTTTCTATTTTTACTATGATGTGGGTCTTGGTTTCATTATTTGTTGATGGATTTTTTTCACATTGTTTATTTTCACTAGATTTTGGTGCATTCTTCATTTATATAGTACTATTTGGTGTTGTCTATTTTTATATTGATATGTGTGTGTGATTTTATTAAAGGTTATGTTATTTCCACATTTCTAGTTTGTTTAAACCTATGGAATTTGATTGCATCCTTTTGTGTCTGAGGAATTCCATAAAATATTAGTATCACATCTACCTCACCTCAAGATAATGACTTAGGGAAGGATGTTACAATAACTCAAATACTCTTCTATTTATTACTGAATTTCACTAGGAATGGAATTAACTCACTTGATCAATATTTTATATAATATATCAAGATTGAATTATCTTTTTCTATGGTAGTATTATTGTTCCAAGTTTCAAGGTAAATCTCTACTTCTAATTCAATACTCCTCACTCGTAAAAAATACAACTCAATCTTCTAAGGTAATTCATCTTTTTTATATTCCCTCTAAATATACTAAAACAAATTTTCACATGATCCTGCAAGAATATTCCTCATTCAATTAAATGTGAATATAAATCCAATAATTTATACAATGAAATATTCTCATGTTAAATATTATTTGAAACTTGAAAAATTTGAGAAGCTCAACCATCATCCTTTATTATTTTTCATATGAATAATTAAAGAACCTTAGTCACTTCTACCAATTCTAGGTATTCACCAATATTACCATGTAAATTCTTGTATAAAACCTATATTGTTGTCTTTAATCAATCATCTAAACAAAAAACACATAGTGAAATGATTCCGAATAACTTCATTCTTATTAAAAAAATACAAGAAACACTATGTGGGTTCAATAATCTCCCCATTTAGATTTTTTTTCAAAACCAATACAGAAAATAAAATTCAATAAGTTTTCATTCATGTTTTTATATCCCCACACTTATTAATAAAAATTAAATGACTATTGAGAGAGTTTTGTATTTATTCTATTAAGAAAATTTTCTACATGTTATTAAACACTAAGTCAACATTATCAATTATTGGTGTGGAAAAGAATTGGGTATAACATATACAAAATATTTATCAATAAAATAATAAAATATCACACCAACACCTACATATTTCTAAAGGTATGTTCAAATCGATTAACAATGATTTTAATTTCGTAAAAAAATTAAAATATATTTTTTGTAAATTTATTTCATAAACTCATTTTAACAAATGAATTAAAAAATTCAAAGACTCCCTAAATCTAAACAATAAAAATCAGACCCAGATTTTTCTCATTTTAATGTCCTTGATCAACCCATGTTATAACTTGTATTATCAAAAATCATTATTTAAAAATAATTGTGAGTGAATATATATATACCTAACCAATTACATATATTCAATTATATTTTAGATATTTCAAATTTGTATAAAATTGTACCACTTGGAGGATCCTCAAACATATTTTTATCTGTCCCCCTGAAATAAACACTCAATATTCACATCATAAATGTTGGTACTTTTCATCCTACATAATTCAATATATAAAATTTTAAATCAGTTTCAAGAGAGTAAATATCAAAATAATCTATACTTGATAGATATCGCAACATCATTACTTTCCCCCCTAAGAACTAACATCACCTTCAATTCCCAACATAAAAAGAACAAATAAAACACAATGGATATAGGATTAAGGTGGAAATACTACATTACTAGGTGATAATAGAAAGGTTGAGAGTAACATCTCAACTAAAACACTCTATTTCTTTCAAATAAATCATTAAGGGAACTCTTCATTCATACTCTCATAGTTTTCTAAGGAACAATCATCAGAAGCATGTTGTTTTTTATTATTTAAACTTTTTACATATATGAGAATTTATTCTTTTCATATTACAACAGATCATATTAATATCCTAGTGTTAGCTTCATATTTTTTATTTTTTATTCTTGACCTAGTAATATGATTGTGTAGTATTTTAAAACATGACTAGATTTCTTGCACCTCTGACATAACTCTTCTGAAGTCCTTCAATCATTATTCCTTGAAAACCACTCATGGAATTTAATTTCTTAATATAGAATAAAATATTTATTATTTGACTTATATTTAATTATTATTTATCCATTTTTCTTATCAATTCTAACTGATTTGTTCAAATTATCATTCACACTTAATGGGGATCATCAACGTTCATTGATTTTCACAAGGAATATCAAGATTGGGTTCCACAAAGTCAATCATATCATTTCATTCATGGTTTTAATCTTCCTTTTTCTTATAATATATGATATAAACATTAAGCCTCATGAAATTATTTAAAATAGCGATGTAAAATCTTCTTCTTCTATAATTAAATTACCTATTTCTATTAAGTTTGGTAATAATATTTTTCATATAACATTTTATTTATATATCCTTATTCATTTCTACTTCATAATGTGTGTTATATATCCATTAAGTTCATTGGAAACATTATTTACTATTTTTGAAGAGAATACATTTTCATAGTGACAAATTTGAATGAATATACCTCATATATTATCCAACTATCTAAATTTTTTATAGATAAAAAATTACCTTTCTCATATCATATTTTCATCAAATCAACTTTTATCATTCTTAATATATGATTTATATTATTGAAAAAGGATTAAATATTTTGGAATTCATCGAAATAATTATTTCCAAACATTCCAGAAAATATTTAGAATATGAAAAACCATTTTATTTTCCTCTAAACATCAATCTAACTAGATTTAAATGTTTTTGTGACATTTTTTCATTCAAATAGGTTTTTTTGGGAGAATTGATTTTACTACCCTTTCTCACATACCCCAAATATCTATTGGTTGATTTTTAATTATTTTTCTTCAATAAATTTTTTATATATTTATATTTTAAACTTTCATTAGGTATAAAAATTTAATTTGAAAAATCATAATTTCATAATATAGATTATGTATATTACATTGAGATAGAGAGTGACTAATATTTATATGATATCATGATCTTATTTTAGTTAGATAGAGTTATTTTAGAACAATAATACACCTTCTATGTGTGTAAAGTGGAATATGTCTTCTCAATTTGTTTTAATGACTCACCGTGTGCTGCTTGTATATTCGAATGTTTTATCTATAGTTAAAGGCAGTTCATATTTAGTATATTTTTCTCATCCTCTACTAAATCCATTATATTTTTTATTCCATTTCAAACATCTAAAATTTATAATCATGTATTTTTTCGTAAATAGAATCATCAATCTCCTTGATCATATTTTCCTCAATCCCAAGTCAAGCATCCTTAAGAGTAGTTACTTGTCCAAATTCCAAAATAATATCTTCAATACCATTCTTATCTTATTCTATCTCATGGATTTTATTGATCCAATCATTCTGAAATATTAATCACCTTTTTCAAGATCTAAATTCATTGAATTTATGTATCCTAATTGATTAGTGAGATTCATAATTAAATACCGATTTCACTCCAAATCCTTCTCCATATTCATAGGATCACCTTTAGTTCTTCTGATCTCCTCAAACATGATTAAAAAATATACACTATTGGTAAAATTATTCAATGTGACTCTTAAAATAATATCTTATTCAACTCTTCTATTATTATAATTTTGATCCCCCCATTTATTCTTGTTTCATCAAAGGAAGGTTTTGACAATAATTCTCAGATACTCTTTCTTCATTAAATGATTGTGAATCAAATAATGTTGAACTATTTCATATATTCTCAATAGTGTAGTTTTCCAAAAACTCTTCAATATTCATCATAGACTTATATTCATGAAAAATAATATATGTATAAACTATTTTCTATCCCTCTTTACAAAAGTGTTATTATTTATTCTCATTTTTTTCTTTACGAGAAAATTTTTCTATAGTTATAATAGGCTGGTCTCTAATACGATTAACATCAATTAATAGAGATCTGTTCTTTTTTTTATTTCATTAATTGGTTATTTCTTAATTTACATGCATCTCATTTCATCAAATTCTTCATTTTATTAGAATATAACTCTTCCATGGTTTCTTTTGTAGGGAACACATTAACTTCTTCTAATATTCACTTTATATATATTCTTGAAGTGAAACTAAAAAAAAGTACAACATTGAGTGAGTATAAAAATTAATCAAATATTTAATTGATTTCCTGATAATAAGTTGTAGTATCACATGGGATATAAAAAAGATTGGGCATTGTCGAATTATTTTTGGCGGATTTACTTATATAATAATATTCTCGTCTTGACCTCTATCCTTTATTTGTAACTTGATATATATATATATATATATATTCTTACCTTTAGTTAGGATGTATCTTAAATTAGCCAGAATGAATAACAATTTGTCTTGTAGGATTTTTTAATGAGGTATATCTATAGAATGGATAACTATATCCCAAATTTATTGTGGTTGTTATCCCATACACACACAACTCCCCTTTATTATCATTAGGTTTCTTAGGAAAAGATATATCCTTGGAATCATATTCCTAGAGATAGCCATTTATACTGAAAATACTCACATAATGATTTCACACTCTATAACCAACTAGGATTTTATCAATAGATATATTATTATACTTTTTACACTTTAAATAATAATTATTAGTAGTGAAGTATTGAGTCCCTCTGGGAAAAGTTGTATATCAGCTTCTTCCTCAATTTAGAACAATTGTAAATTATAACATATATTGAAGTCACAAGGTCCAATCTAACTTAATTATATAGTGATATCATATGCCTCATTATTATTATTATTTGAATATCAAAAGATTCCATATTTAATCTCTTTCAGAATTAATGATAAAATGTAGAAGCAAAGCTGGTGTCACTCTTAATATTATTCTTATTGGACATACAAGAATAATGTTATCATCATTTTTATAGAACTCTTTAATCATTGACACATATAATATCAAATATCATAATAGGTTTCATTTATTCCCTTTGAAATACTAGGCCTACAACATGATTCAATATCATATCATTTCCACTTCTCTTACTCGAATCGCCAAATTTCTATTATAGTTATAACATAATATGAATCCATTATCTTTATCCTTTTTATCAATTAATATATATAGGAATATCCTTAATATTAGATTCAATATTTAAATATAAAAAACATTTTAATTATTTCTACTTCAAATCTCTACATGATTCCTGATCAATCTTATTTAGTATAATTCTCCATAATAGGTCTAAAACTATTGTCCAATATATTTCCTTGATCCGTCCTTGATAATATTAAATTAAAAATCTAAAAAAATTAACATAATAGAATCCCATATTTATTATCCAATTACTCTTCATGAACTCCCTAAATAATTATGCGAACTCTTCTCTATGATTTCTTGAAAAAAACATTGAATTAATATCTCTATGTTGGAACTCATGAATATTAGTGTGGAATAAAATCTCATACCATTGTTTGGATTAAAATTAATTCATTGAGCTATATTTTAAAAGCTACTCCTCTTCAAAAACAACCCATCTTTGACAACCCCAAACATGTATTCCTGGTTCTAGTTCTAAAAGCCTCATATTTACATTTATGGAATGATGCCAATAAAAGTGACTCAATTTCAACTATTATAGACATATGAAATCAAATGTAAATGATATATCACATACATTAAAAAAATTCATTTTTTGGTTTCATGTTGTATATAATTAATAAAAACATTCTAAAATTGAATATTTCCACACCGTAAAATTCTTTCCACATAAAATGTTATTTATTATGATATGATTGTTTCAACCAGCATAAATTTCGTATCTGGATCACTGACTTTATAAAATTTTCTAACCATCCTTAAGAACTATGAAAAAGTATTTTAATACATGGAAGGAAAAAAAACTCATTGAGGGATAGAAAAAAAATGAATAAAGGAACCCTTCTGTCCATTTTAAATCCATGTGATCATAAATTAATATCTTTTTTTAACCTAATAAACTTTGGGTACAATTTATTATTTAATTACACATGATATTATATTTACTAAAATAATTTTTATATTCACCACATAATAAGAAAATATAAACCCAAAATCCTAATCATTAGGGTTTCTTTTAAAAAAAAGAAATTCCATCAAAACATTATCTAAAAAACATAGATTTTTACCCAATAGTTCATATTTATTCCATTAAAACAAAATATACTTTCAATACTTTGTGAAATAAAAAATTTTCATGTAAAATGATTTGAAATCACAGAAAATTATTTTAGGTAACTTGGGAAATTATTTTCATATAACCCTTATAATCACTCTTAAAACTACCTAATGTACTGGGGATATATATTTTGTTAACCCATTCTTGGTTTATAATTGATCCACCCATCCTTGGATTAAAACAGAACCACAAATCCATGGATTATAATAGAACCACCCAAACATGGTTTATAACGTAAAAAAACAATCATCATAATGAATTCCCATAAACCAAAAAATAATCATAATAAATAAAATATTGTATAATAATATTCATTTCATCTATACGAAAAATATTTCCATATATCAAAATACAGATTTCATTTAAAACCCCCTTTGAAAACAAATAGATCCAATGGAATGCTGTTTTCACTGGAATAATATATGAAATATTGTGATGGAGTCCAAGCATAATATAATTGTTATGGTGGTAGAAAAACCATTAATGTCGTATATGATAAAATACAACATTACCTTTTCCTTTTTGTCAAAAAATTACATATAAAATACATAAAAATTATTTTTAAAATGATTCAAGTAAATTAAAAAAAATTAAAAATAGCTTATAATTAATATATATCCATATAAATACATAAATAAAATAATTTTAAACATATGTAAATGGAATGAATAAATTTATAAAATTGATATTGAATACATTTATAACGGGGTTTTAGAAGTAAAGTGTCCCTTACCTAGAGTCTTACTCATCACCAATATTATATATCATCACAAACACTAAAAATATGTTAAATATTTAATTTTTAAAAACCTTTTCATGTTTATTATTCCTTTTATTTAATTTTTTAAAATTTTATATAAAACTACATAATCAACTAATTTCTTATCAGGTGTTTTGATAATATTCTGCTCTTATGTCTGCGATGACTTTTCTATGTTAGATGAGACCAATCGGGGCCTCGTTCCATCATCTACAGAATATTAATAATAAAATAATTATCATTTTTTATACATTAATTATAATATTAAAGAAAAATATGAAATATGGGTATGAAAAACATATTATGCTATAATCTTGCACATGGTAGGTCATATGTACGAGTGAGTAACATTTCCATTTTTCAAAGAGCATAGTAGGAAGAAATTTTTAATTGTTCTATAATTATTAACCTATAATTATATGATAAATATTATACTCTACAATCAAATACACTAATATATACCATCCATCCGATTTAGTGATGAAAAACGAATCACTTCACTTCATAGTGCGGTTAATTTCCACCTACACAGAAATGACATTATCATTTTTCTGTAAATGGAAAGGAAAGAAAATTTGTGATCTATTATATTTAAATAATTATAATTATGTCATTAATATAATATATATATACTTTAAATAAATAATTAAATCCAATCACTAGAGGCGTTGATGGAAAATTAATTACATCTGTTCGCGAGGCTGTAGTCCACCATACACATGAACAATGTCTTCGTTTCCCATTTGGTGGAAGTGGGGATGGATATAGATAATTTCATTAACATAAAATCAAATCAGTGTATTTAATTTATTTTTTTATTATTTCATCTTGGATGAATAATATTTCAAGGAGTTAGAATAATAAATTAATCTAAAATATTCTGCTAAAAGTAATACAAATTCATCAAAAAACATCAATTTCATTACATCTTAATCCCAATAATGATGGTATTATGCCCAAAATATGACCAATAAAAAATAGGTAATAATTTTAGGAAGATTTTCATAAATTTCATTACTGATATAGAGTTTCAAATGAAGCAAGGAAGAGTGGAGAGGAGGTTCACTTTTATAAGTGAGGGGTGGGGATCACATGGAATATCTTAAAGTATTAAATTAATATAAATCAATTTTCATTTATTAATGGGTATTAATTGATATATATATATATATATATATACAATATTGTGAGTATTGTAAACGATAAACTCATAAAATAAATTTTTTCCTTGTTTAGATTATGTTTGTACCCTATTCTTTTTAGTTCTGGCCCCCTTTAAACTTTTTCATACAATTACGATGATATTTATGTTTTTTAGTAATTATAGGCCAATATATTTACTATAAAGGGGAAATAGAAAAATGAATGGACAATGGTTAATATAAGGATCCATATGTAGTTCACTTAGATGAATATATGATTTTTAAAAAATGTAAATCATTTAATTACATTTTTTTATTAAATATCAATAATCTAAATTTTGAACTATTCATTTTATTTGACATTGAAAACAACATGAAAGAAAATGTATCATAATATAAAACTGAATCGCTTACATAATAAGTTATATTTATCTATTATATTTTTTTTACATGATAACTCACCCAAAACATTACTTTTATAGTCATTAAAATCATTTCCTTGATTTATTAACTGCTTGGAAAAGAACTGTGTTGGTGTTGTGTGAGAAATTAAGGAAACTATTTCAACTCTAATAGTAAAAAATAAATTATTATAATAAAAAATAATTAATTAATTTCTATATAAACATTTATTTTGGTTTAAAAGGTATATTTAATCACATCTATTGAATGCCATCTTATTTAATATGTTATTTTATCTTTTTTTAACCTTGTAGAAGAATTGCACAAGAATTTGGATAAGTCACCTGTTATATACACAAAAATTTGAATATATTCATAAAAATAATCAATAATACTTAATATTTATTAAATATAATCGTATCATAGACTCCTCCTATAATAAATATGATCTTTAGGATACTAAATTTTACTTTTCCAGTGCTTTTTAGGCACTATAGTGACATAGAAAATGATTTTCATATTTATTAAAAATTATATTAAAATTTAAATTCCTTGAATTAATTTTCGATAATATTTTTATTATATTTTTATAATTTTTTTCATATTTTTAATAAATTGAAATATCTTATTTAAATCCAAAAGATATTGTATTTCCTAAAAAATTAATTTTTAACTATTCAAAAAAATTTAAATTATCTAGAAAATTTTCACATATTCATCATAGGATAAATTTGACATGATGAATCAAATAATTAATTCCATTTCATAAAATTTAATTCTTATAATTACCAAAATTATATTTAATATAAATGCATAAAATAACATACAAAACGGATTTTTAGAAAAAAAATATTTTTAAGATAAAAAATGATTGTTTAAGTAATATAAATCTGACTACAATGTAATTAATTATATTATTTATAAATAAATTACTATTATTGTACATTAAATTATAATTCCATGAATAATTTTATGTTTTAATGAGAAATAATGTCATCTTTACAAAAATTTTAATTTTTTACTATTCACTGAAAAAAAGAATCATTTATGAAAAATCTGAATATTTCTCCGTAAACTAATTTTGATATGATTATTTTAAAAATTAAATCATTTTTCCAATAAAATTTATATAATTTATTGAAATTATTTATAATATTATCCCACAAAAAGATATAAATACCATTTTTGAAGAAAACCTATTTTTGAAATATAAAAGGCCTTTGTTGAAAAATTGAGTGCTACATTCCTAATAATTAATCAATACATTATTATTGAGTATGACAATTATATTTATTTTATAATGTGGTTAATATTATTCATACCATCCAATTTATTAATTTGTTTATTATAATAAAATTTAAATAATAATATTTGATGGTTCGTTTAAGCTCGGTGTTACATGTTATACTTGCTATAAAACATAGTTTTATTTAAAAATATAAATATATTACATTATCACCTTTAATAAATTATTCCCTTTTAATTTTATTTTTTTCTTAATGATCAATTATTTTACATATGAAAATACCTTTTTGAAAACCTATATAAAAAATGGGTAAATAAAACTTCCATTTTAGAGAGGGAAATGGAAATAATAAATTCATCAAGAATAAAAATTACTAGGTTTATAAATATGATAATATTAGTGGGATGTGAAAATATAGACATGTAAGAAATATCAAAATTATGGAAAGTGGTAGAGAATGTTTCCCTAATTAATTTCATGACAAAAAAACCAAAAATCAATAAAGGATTAAGAAGAGAATAAATTAATCAGAAATAATGGTCATAAGATAACAATTTTGTATAAAGATACAATTACTGGATTTGAGGAATTTTATTACATATCTAGAAAAGGATCATTTGGAAATATATTTATTAAAAATTACAATTTTATACATTAATCAATTTCAATCAAACTCTCATCTTTTTCACCAAACTATGACCATTCATGTTGAATTTATCTATCATAAAGCACTGAATTCATCTTATAAAGGATCACATAATTAGACAAAACAATAAAAAGATATTAATCATATATTTAGAAATTAACCAATTTTTTTATTCATAATATAACTACCAAAATGAATAAACCTGAAGTGCATTGTGTTGCATTTGTTGTCAATGAGGCATGAAGTTGTCTTGGAATGAATGGAAGTCAGGGAATGTCAAGATGTGAATGTCAAAGGATGTGATGGTGTTGGTGGTGAAGGAGAATGGCCATGGTACTTTGAGGAATGTCACTTAGGAGATTCACTAAGTGGCATTGGAGAATATGGTTGAAACATTCTCTATGTACATCTGACGATTGATGAGCTGTTCTTGAGTTCAAAGAACTTGTATCAACTGGATACAAAGTCACAACAAAGTTAGAAGACCATGCATTGTAGTGACAATGCATGAGGAGTTGAAGAAGCAAGATGATCCATTCACTACTTCTAAGTGGATGAAGTGGTTTAATGAAGTCCATGCACTATCACTTAGTGCATGTGAATCAGAAGATGTTCCAATTGATCTCTGATTAGATCAATGAAGTTTATTGAAGAAATATTTGATTCAGGAGCTCGGTTGAAGATGAAGGAACCTTTTGAATTCCATATCCTAAGTGAAGATTAAATGTTTAAGAGGAATGGAGGAATTCTTAAGAAGAAGAGAAGAGAAGAAATGGAGAAAGAGAGAAGAAATGGCTTAGAGGAGAATGGCATTTGGCATTTTTCATGGAGGACTTTGTTTTTGACAAAGTCTTATTCAAGACTTGGCCAAAAAATTGGCCAGCCCATGGACACCTTGAGGGTTCAACCCCAAGGCACATGTGGGCCTAAGGCGCCACGCCCAAGGGGGAACCCGTGGGGCGAGTCCAGGGCGGCAGTGCGCACCCAAGGACACCGCATGGGCGCCTGGGGCACGCCCGGAGGAGCGCAGAGGGGCCGTGTGTAAGCCCCTGAGGGCACGCGGTAGTGAAACCCGCGCACCCGGAGAGCATAGTGGGCGCTTGGAGCGCGCCCGCAGGAGCAGAGTGGGCGCAGAGCGCGCCCGCAGGGAGAACACGGTGCGGGGCGGCACCGTGGAGGGAGAGAATTCAACTGAGCAGGTTGGGGGAGCGCTTAGTTGATAAGGCGCGGCAATTCCTCTCGCCGATTCGATGTGGGACGCAGAAAAATTCCCGGGAGCGAATCTGAGCCGCTCGATTGATCGCGCGGACGATCTAAGCCGCACATCTGATCCGCGGCGAGATCTTCAGATCCAGGCCGACCGATGTATCTCCATCGCCTGATCCGACGACCGAGAGATCGTCTCCTTCCTCAAGCTCGGCCGAGGCACCCGCGAAGACGCCGATGAACCAGAGGCTACCCGAGGCCGGTTTTCGAGTTCCCGGCCACCTCTGAAGGATCTAAGACCTCCATTGTGATCGTCTGGCCACACTGAATTCATCCATGCAATAAAATGGGCTTGCATGTAATGTATGGAGAATCTCGGTCGAGGCCGAGGCAAGAGAAGCTGCCGAGGCCACGTGGTTGGTGTTTTTGCATGGGATGAGCCTAAACCGAAGGCTGTGCATGCGTTATGAGTCGCATGCACGTAGAGGAACAAAATAAAGGGAGCCCGCGTGAAACCGAGAATAAAAAACAAGATTTGGAAATATTTTTGAAGATCCGAAGATCTCGGGAGTTTGAAGTTATTTCATGCGGATAGAACCGCCTCTCCTCTGCCTATATAAATGAGGCCTAGCCCTCGAGAATGCTTGCTGATGCGCTGATCCTTTGTTGAAGATCCGGAGAACCGTGAGTGCACCTCTGCCTCGCGAAGCTGAAGCCCCGTGCAAATTAGTTGCGCGGCTGAAGATCTCGGTGCCATCTTTGGCCCGAAGGAGTCCCTTGCGTGCAACTCATTTGCGTGACAAGAAGAAGAGGTTGGGCTGCGCGGTAGAACCTTGCGCACCCCCTCTGTGCACCGTTCCCCCTGCGCGGTAGCACTTGCGCACCCGCGGTGCCTTGCACCCGTGGCTTGCGCGGCCCTTGTGGCTTGAGCCTTGCGCGGTAGTGTTGAGGAAGAGAGGCCGCGCCAAGCCTTGTGCACCCAAGCCTTGTGTGGCTGTTGAAGACAAGTGGAGGCCGAGACTCTTAGTGCCTTGTGTGCAAAGTGAACAAGAGTTGGTCGTAGCCTTGTGTGTGTGCAAGAAGGGAAGGAAAGGCCGTAGCCTTGTGCAACCAAAGAAGACCCGAGGCTTCCATACCTTGTGTGTGCACCAAGTGAAGACAAACACCTAAGCCTACATGTGTGCAAAAAGAAAACAAAGAAGCCGTAGCCCTTGTGTGTACAAAATGGAGAACCAAGTGTGTGCATAAGTGAAGTGCACACTTTGAAGAAGATTAAAAGAACAAGGAAGTGTGTGTGCTTAGTAAGTGAAGTAGGCCAAGCCTTGTGTTTGCTAATTGATCAAAGGAAGTGTGCTTGAGCAAACAAAAACAAGAAGGCCGAACCTTAGTGTGTGCTAAGTGGTGTGTACACACTAAGAAGGAGAAGAAGGAGAATACTCACACTAAAGTAGAACACACATTTATGTGTGTAGACAAATTGCATAAAGTGTGTGAAGTTTGAGAAGTAGGTGTGTGCTGAAAAGAATTACACCCTCTGAGGGTTTACTGCACCAAGAAGAGAAGAAGGGAAGTGCATGCATGCATGCATGCACGTGCACACGTGAACAGTGCTAAATCAGTGGTGTGCATTTGAGGAGTCCAAGACCAGGAGATCTTGAAGTTGCCATGCACTCAGTGCATGATGTTGAAGTGAACTGAGACTGGACCAGACTGAAGTTGAAGACATCAGTTGTCTGAGTATTCAGTGATTGAGAAGAACCTGTTCACCACAAGTGAGCAGAGGTACAGAGCAAGGCCAACAGTCTTTATCCCAGACTGCTGAAGATACTTGAAGAACTTAAAGTGAAGAAGAGCTACTCGTGTGACTCGAGGAGCCAAGAGAAGACCCTGTGGGACTCAGGGAGAAGAAGTCTTCAGTGGGATTCTGGAGCAGGCCAGTGGGACTCTGGTAACACTGTGTGAAGCAGTATAAAGACCCTCCTGTGGGACTCAGGAGAGATACAGTGGGACTCTGTATCGACCATTGTAATACTAACAGATTATAATGGGAGAATCCATGCTGGGAGAGCATGGCAAGGATGTAGGCCTTTGGTGCTGAACCTTGTAAATCCTTGTGTCCTGTGCCTTTTCATTACTGCATCATTCGGGAAAGGTTGAGAGATACAAGAAGAGTGGATCGAGGCTTTAACCAGCCATAGAGGTTTAATTGATTAAGAATCAATTAGTAAAAAAGTTTTAAGGGATCACTGATTCACCCCCTCCCCCTCTCAGTGATTCACACTGATCTGGGCACTTCAATTGGTATCAGAGGGAGGTTACCTCTAAAAGATCCAAGGGAGTCTTTACTCAGTGCAGATTTGAGGAAATGAGTGACCAACCTCAAATGGAGATATCTGCCAAGACTCAGAAGAACAGAAAGAAGAAACAGGCCAAGAAGATGAAGAAGATGGTTGCTACAAATAGAGAAACTCCTTCTATGGAAAGAAATGTGAAAGTCACATCAGATGACAATTCCTTTTATCATTCTTCTGATGAAGCCTGTCCTAGCTGTGATGAAGATGGAAGAAACAATGACCTTCTAAATGCAATCAAATATCTTCAGAAGACAGTCCCCAAGGAAGTGGCAATGTGTATAGCTACAGGCATCCTTGATCTTCAAGAAGAAAAATCACAGTTAGAAGAAGAAGCCAATGCTATGGAAGATCAGCTGGCTAAAAGGGTTGGCATAACCAACACTCTCAGAAAGCTGGTAAATGCCAAAGATGAAACAGTATCTCTTTGCAATGAAAGATATGAAGACACTACTGAAGAATTGCAAAGAAGCCTTTCTGAGAAAGAATTCTTTATGATAATAGTCAAAGATGTTTTCCATGCACTGGAAAAGAGGCATAAAGTGTCAATGAATGTCAGAGATACTCAACTTGAAGACAAAGTAAACAGGGTGAAGGAGCTTGACAATTCATTACAAGAAATGAAGAAAGTGCATGAAGACCAGATGAAGCAGCTGGAAGAGAAATGGGAAGGAAGGCTAAGAACTATTGAGGATGAGAAGAACTCCCTCAATATGAAATGCTTAGAACTCGAGTTGATATTGAAAAATCAGCAATCACCCAAAGCCCAAGCCTCCCAGACAGCTGGAAGAAGAAATGTTGCCACTCAAGTGAGCTTTGAGAAGGATGATTCTAAAAGAAAGACATCCTCTAATAAAAGGGCAACATCTTCTAAAAGGAAGGTACCATCCATCCCATCTTGTACTCATGTTTCTAAATGTGTTTCCACAAAAAGTGCAGGATGGAAGAATAATTCCAAACAAATATGGATGAAGACAGTAAAGAAGCAGAGCTCTCCTGAAACAGCACAACAGGTCAAGAAAAGTTCCCTACAATCAGAAGGACTGAAGAGGTCAAGATTCGTGGGACAATGCTGGTGTTGTAACAAATATGGGCATTGTGCAAAGGATTGTTGGTACAATCCACTGAATGCCAAAGCACAGAGGAAGCCCATGCCAAGGGGGAGCAAGCCAGAAGGAAGGAAGCAACATCCACAGGTCCAGAGACATCTGTTTACTGCAAATAGATTTGGATTACTTGACAACATCTGGGATGATTGAAAAATTGGTCAAAAAGATACATGTCAGTCTCCAACTGTATCCAGAGCTCATAAGAAGAAAAGATCACAGAACCTGGCTCAGAAAGATTCCTTGGGAAGCAAGAAGAAAGTTGAAGATGCTCCCAAGAAGATTATGAAAAAGGAAGAGAAGACCTTGGAGTCTAAATCCAAGAAGGGTGATGCATCCAGAAGGATCACCAAGAAAACATGCTTCTACTGTGGAAAGAAAGGACACATCATGGACCTTTGTAAAGAAGCCATGAAATTAAATAGAAGCAGACTGAACTCCAAAAGACAATCAATCCAGAAGAAGAAGGGATTGATTGAAAATAAGTTTCCTAAGAAAGGTAGCTTAGTAGCATCCAAATAACCATGTGGAACTTCCAAAACTGAGGCCACTCTTCCAAATGATTTACTTGTCATATGGCCACATCAGTTGCAACTTGCCAGAGAACTAAAAAGAGTTGAAGATGAAGCTCTGGCAATTGCTAAAGCAAAAGGGAAGAAGAAGGTTTCACATGAAGATGGTTTGAGAACCACACCAGCACAATCATCAATGAAGATCAAATGTGCAAGTGTGAAGAATGGTGAAAATGGGACATCTCGGTTGAGAGAATCTTCTCAACCTTGTTGTTCACATTGATGAACCAAGGAGGTTCCATCTTATTCCCTTATACACTTGTATTTACATGTGCTAACATTGTAGGGAATTGAAGATGATGATCATTCTCAACTGGAGGATGGTTTGGAAAGAATGGAGTGCACCCCTTGAGGGGGAGCCAATCTGGAGAAGATGGTATTCTAAGATTTAATATCATCTTGAGAAAAGTGAAGGTATTCCAATCATACTTTCATCCCTTGTTTCTTAATTGAGTTTATCTTGTCAATTAAGGGGGAGTATGGATTGAAGACAAATGGATGAAAGGGGGAGCTTTATCATTGCACTGAACTTTCTAATGAGTTTTGTGAAGTATGTGCAGGATTTAGCAATTCATTGAATATCTGAACCCCTGAAGCATGATCTCACATGTATAGTGAATATTGGACAGCATTGAGTACCTTGGTTACATCACTCTTGTTTTCTACACCGGGATAGCCCAAGTAGACTTAGAGTTGATTTACTAAAGGATCTTTGCTAGAGAAGAACATGTGGCATCATCCCTCTCTTAGTGTTTTTCAAGAAGATACTATTCAAAGGGAGGAAGATATGTTTGAAAGTGTACCACACCACACCTTTGCATTTGATTGCCAATAAGGGGGAGAAAATATTGGCACACATATTGACCCATTCATATGTGCTGAAGTTGTGTATTGACAACAAATACAAAGGGGGATATTGAAGTGCATTGTGTTGCATTTGTTGTCAATGAGGCATGAAGTTGTCTTGGAATGAATGGAAGTCAAGGAATGTCAAGATGTGAATGTCAAAGGATGTGATGGTGTTGGTGGTGAAGGAGAATGGCCATGGTACTTTGAGGAATGTCATTTAGGAGATTCACTAAGTGGCATTGGAGAATATGGTTGAAACATTCTCTATGTACATCTGACGATTGATGAGCTGTTCTTGAGTTCAAAGAACTTGTATCAACTGGATACAAAGTCACAACAAAGTTAGAAGACCATGCATTGTAGTGACAATGCATGAGGAGTTGAAGAAGCAAGATGATCCATTCACTACTTCTAAGTGGATGAAGTGGTTTAATGAAGTCCATGCACTATCACTTAGTGCATGTGAATCAGAAGATGTTCCAATTGATCTCTGATTAGATCAATGAAGTTTATTGAAGAAATATTTGATTCAGAAGCTCGGTTGAAGATGAAGGAACCTTTTGAATTCCATATCCTAAGTGAAGATTAAATGTTTAAGAGGAATGGAGGAATTCTTAAGAAGAAGAGAAGAGAAGAAATGGAGAAAGAGAGAAGAAATGGCTTAGAGGAGAATGGCATTTGGCATTTTTCATGGAGGACTTTGTTTTTGACAAAGTCTTATTCAAGACTTAGCCAAAAAATTGGCCAGCCCATGGACACCTTGAGGGTTCAACCCCAAGGCACATGTGGGCCTAAGGCGCCACGCCCAAGGGGGAACCCGTGGGGCGAGTCCAGGGCGGCAGGGCGCACCCAAGGACACCGCATGGGCGCCTGGGGCACGCCCGGAGGAGCGCAGAGGGGCCGTTTGTAAGCCCCTGAGGGCACGCGGTGGTGAAACCCGCGCACCCGGAGAGCATAGTGGGCGCTTGGAGCGCGCCCGCAGGAGCAGAGTGGGCGCAGAGCGCGCCCGCAGGGAGAACACGGTGCGGGGCGGCACCGTGGAGGGAGAGAATTCAACTGAGCCGGTTGGGGGAGCGCTTAGTTGATAAGGCGCGGCAATTCCTCTCGCCGATTCGATGTGGGACACGGAAAAATTCCCGGGAGCGAATCTGAGCCGCTCGATTGATCGCGCGGACGATCTAAGCCGCACATCTGATCCGCGGCGAGATCTTCAGATCCAGGCCGACTGATGTATCTCCATCACCTGATCCGACGGCCGAGAGCTCGTCTCCTTCCTCAAGCTCGGCCGAGGCACCCGCGAAGCCGCCGATGAACCAGAGGCTACCCGAGGCCGGTTTTCGAGTTCCTGGCCACCTCTGAAGGATCTAAGACCTCCATTGTGATCGTCTGGCCACACTGAATTCATCCATGCAATAAAATGGGCTTGCATGTAATGTATGGAGAATCTCGGTCGAGGCCGAGGCAAGAGAAGCTGCCGAGGCCACGTGGTTGGTGTTTTTGCATGGGATGAGCCTAAACCGAAGGCTGTGCATGCGTTATGAGTCGCATGCACGTAGAGGAACAAAATAAAGGGAGCCCGCGTGAAACCGAGAATAAAAAACAAGATTTGGAAATATTTTTGAAGATCCGAAGATCTCGGGAGTTTGAAGTTATTTCACGCGGATAGAACCGCCTCTCCTCTGCCTATATAAATGAGGCCTAGCCCTCGAGAATGCTTGCTGATGCGCTGATCCTTTGTTGAAGATCTGGAGAACCGTGAGTGCACCTCTGCCTTGCGAAGCTGAAGCCCCGCGCAAATTACTTGCGCGGCTGAAGATCTCGGTGCCATCTTTGGCCAGAAGGAGTCCCTTGCGCACAACTCATTTGCGTGACAAGAAGAAGAGGTTGGGCTGCGCGGTAGAACCTTGCGCACCCCCTCTGTGCACCGTGCCCCCTGCGCGGTAGCACTTGCGCACCCGCGGTGCCTTGCACCCGTGGCTTGCGCGGCCCTTGTGGCTTGAGCCTTGCGCGGTAGTGTTGAGGAAGAGAGGCCGCGCCAAGCCTTGTGCACCCAAGCCTTGTGTGGCTGTTGAAGACAAGTGGAGGCCGAGACTCTTAGTGCCTTGTGTGCAAAGTGAACAAGAGTTGGTCGTAGCCTTGTGTGTGTGCAAGAAGGGAAGGAAAGGCCGTAGCCTTGTGCAACCAAAGAAGACCCGAGGCTTCCATACCTTGTGTGTGCACCAAGTGAAGACAAACACCTAAGCCTACATGTGTGCAAAAAGAAAACAAAGAAGCCGTAGCCCTTGTGTGTACAAAATGGAGAACCAAGTGTGTGCATAAGTGAAGTGCACACTTTGAAGAAGATTAAAAGAACAAGGAAGTGTGTGTGCTTAGTAAGTGAAGTAGGCCAAGCCTTGTGTTTGCTAATTGATCAAAGGAAGTGTGCTTGAGCAAACAAAAACAAGAAGGCCGAACCTTAGTGTGTGCTAAGTGGTGTGTACACACTAAGAAGGAGAAGAAGGAGAATACTCACACTAAAGTAGAACACACATTTATGTGTGTAGACAAATTGCATAAAGTGTGTGAAGTTTGAGAAGTAGGTGTGTGCTGAAAAGAATTACACCCTCTGAGGGTTTACTGCACCAAGAAGAGAAGAAGGGAAGTGCATGCATGCATGCATGCACGTGCACACGTGAACAGTGCTAAATCAGTGGTGTGCATTTGAGGAGTCCAAGACCAGGAGATCTTGAAGTTGCCATGCACTCAGTGCATGATGTTGAAGTGAACTGAGACTGGACCAGACTGAAGTTGAAGACATCAGTTGTCTGAGTATTCAGTGATTGAGAAGAACCTGTTCACCACAAGTGAGCAGAGGTACAGAGCAAGGCCAGCAGTCTTTATCCCAGACTGCTGAAGATACTTGAAGAACTTAAAGTGAAGAAGAGCTACTCGTGTGACTCGAGGAGCCAAGAGAAGACCCTGTGGGACTCAGGGAGAAGAAGTCTTCAGTGGGATTCTGGAGCAGGCCAGTGGGACTCTGGTAACACTATGTGAAGCAGTATAAAGACCCTCCTGTGGGACTCAGGAGAGATACAGTGGGACTCTGTATCGACCATTGTAATACTAACAGATTATAATGGGAGAATCCATGCTGGGAGAGCATGGCAAGGATATAGGCCTTTGGTGCCGAACCTTGTAAATCCTTGTGTCCTGTGCCTTTTCATTACTGCATCATTCGGGAAAGGTTGAGAGATACAAGAAGAGTGGATCGAGGCTTTAACCAGCCATAGAGGTTTAATTTATTAAGAATCAATTAGTAAAAAAGTTTTAAGGGATCACTGATTCACCCCCTCCCCCTCTCAGTGATTCACACTGATCTGGGCACTTCAAAACCTTTATATGAATAATTACCACATTAATCTTCAAATCCTCTATTATGACACCCAAAGTTCAAGTGATATAATTTTATTAATAAATAAACATAAATTTCATCAAAAATAATATCGACCAAGATTTAAACATGAAATTCAGAAGGATTTGACTACATATTCTTCCAATATTAATCTAACATTTATATCTTATCAACACTAGTAAATCATATCGGTGCATACCAAAAAATTTATATTCCACTAATCTTATAACCACTAAAATAATCTATTAATATCAATAAATAACTCAAAGAAAACTAATTCCACGTTAAAATTATATATTATTCGAAAAGATAATTCAATATTTATTGCTCAGAAATAAAATACAATAATATAATTTTTTCCATAATGATATAATGTTCCCCAAAATTATAGTGATCGTCTTTTGTAGTATCATTATTCACTTAATCATCAAATTACTTATCGATCCCATAGTTATCTATATGATAAAACATATATTCCCAAAGTCAAATTAGCCTTTATCTATAATAGAGATTAAATAAAAATGTCATAATAACTGGGAAGGCATTTAGAAAAGTGATAGGTGTTTCACCCTTATCTCCCTTATATTATGGAATCAATACCTACAACATTTCCATATGTGAAGGTTTTTCACCTAATCTAGGAATTTTTCTTTTAATAAAACTATATTAATATATTTCCTATATCATTTGAAAAAATATGATTAAATTTACCAAAATAACCAGAATAACGATAGCAATGAAAATATTTTTAACCTCAAAATCTATCTCATACCTTTCTCCTTATATTATAAAAAAAGTAATAGAAATTATCAAAAAATCCTTCATATAAAACCAACTGATTATATATACTTCAACCCAATAAAACATCTCCCAAATTACTCTTAGTCGTCTTACAATTCCAACACATAAACCATCAAAAGGGTGTGTCTATGCCTTTAAACATACAATAAATATTAAAATTATAAATCCATGATGGTATCCATAACACTTAAGTTATACTAAAATAAAAATATCAGGACCTCTATTGTCATATAAACCATGCTCTGATAAAAACTGTGAAAACCAGAAACCCATAATCTTGGATCTGGGGCAAAAAACAACACCTCTGCATTTAAGGATTGATTCCAAATACTTTGACCCAATTTAATCATTTATAACATATAATATCAAAGAACAATATTGTGTCACCTATATACCCAACTAACTTTTAGGTATATAGTTTTATATAATTGGAAAAAAAGTAATTCAATGTTGATATTTCCACACGGTATCCATTTATCCCACAAATATGTTTTTTTATAATAACATTCTTATTTCATGAAAGATAACTTCCATATCAAGTACTATAACTTTATAACAATTTGACTCATCCTTAAAACCTATGTAAAATCATTTCAAAATGAGTGATTAGAAAAATCGATCATAATAAGGGACATAAAAATGAACAAAACCTGTTAGTCTATTTTTAAAACATTAAATCATAAAAAAATTATTCCTTTAACATAATTATCTTTGAGCACAAATAATCATTTACATACTCAAAAAATAAAAATTAAAACAATATTATTTTCATAAACACATAATATGAAAATAGAAATGAAAATTCATAATCATTATGGTTTCTTTAGAAAACATGAGAATCCTTGAAAACATTTTCATGTAAACATAAATTTTTAGAAAAAAGGAAATAATAATTCCATTAAAAAATTATTATCTAAAATTGTGTAAAAAACCATAAAAACAAATTAGAAATCATATAAAATTCTTGAATTGTAGATGGGATTCATTTTCATGTCACTCTAACATTCACTCTTAGAAATACTCATTGCATTGGAGTGAAATATCGGTGTCACCTATTCCTAGTTTATAATGAAACCAAATGTACTTAGAATATAATAGGAACAACATGTCATTGTAATTTAATTAAACAACCCATCCATGTTTTATAAAAAAACTATCATCATCATAAAAAATGATCATCAAATAAAACACATAAAATCATGCATAAACATATTCTTAACACCCAAAAGAAAAACATTTTTGGATATCAAAATATTAATTCAATTTAAAACACTTTTTGAGAATACTTTGGAAAAAGGGATTGAGGTTTTTTATTTTATAAATAAACATTAAATTATTTAATTTAATCTAGATATAAAATAACTGTTATAGTGGTGGTAAGATCCATTAACCAAATATATGTTAAAATAGAAAATTTCTTTTGACTTTTTGTCAATATGTTTTATTTAAATTCCATAATAAGATTCCTTATAAAAATATTTTAAAATAGTAATAAAATTTCCTAAAATTTCTTTAATAATTAATTTCATTCCATATAAATGAATCCATAAAATAATTTTTGTAATATGGACATCGATGAAGAATATTTATAAAAGAAATCTTGAAAAAATTAAAACGGGTTTTTGAAAGTAGTGTTTCTCTAATCTCAAGTCTAACTCATTATGTAAATTATTTATCATAATGAATAACAATTTTATCTTTACTATTTAATTTCTTAATAACTTTTTTTATTATTTCTTTTATATTAATTTTTCTATGTTATATGAAATTACTTAATCAATTAATTTCACAATGGTTGTTTTTAGAATATTCTACTCGTATGTCCAAAGTGACTTTTTTAAGTTGAATATAGTCATAGAGGTCATTATTCTATCATATCTAGAATAATAATCATTATATAATTATCATTTTTATTAATTAATTATACATTTATAACCCACCATTGAATATGGTTATGTCAAGATAAAAAAGTTACTATCCTGGAGACGATAAACATATGTATTCATGGGTAACGTTTCAATTTTCCAAAGAACATTAAAAAAATAATTTAAGTATAATTTTAACATTAATAACAATTATTATATCATAAATATCAAATATTTTCTTTAAATAAACTTACATATACCATCTATGTGATCCGTTGATGAAAAATTAATCACATCGCTATATATAGGTGGTAATCCAATCATATGTGAAAATGACACTATCATTTTTCAAAGGATGGAAATATAAGATAATAGATTATATCATATCATTATATAATTATAATTATTTAATAAATATCATATATATATATATATTTACACATTAAATCCATCATTATAAAAATTTGTGAGAGGTGTTGATGGAAAATGAATTACATCGATTTGTATGGTGGTAGTTCTTCAAGAACACAAATAATGGTTTTCTATCCCATTTGATGGAAGAGAATATCTATATCGATTATTTTATTAACTTAATAACATCTCAATATATTTAAGATATTTATGTTAGTATTTTAGAATGTTCTACAAAAATTTTAAGGATGTACAAGTGGAAATGAAACTAAAACATTCTATTAAAATATATAACTCTTCTACAGAAAACATCATTTTCTTTTCATATTACAATCTCTAAGGTTTCTACTATGAATAAAATACGTTCTATAGAATACAATTAGGGATTTTCGGAAGGGTTATGGGTAGATATTGTTTGATATATTTTGTTGAAATGGTGTGAGGAATATAGGAGATAATGTTTCCTTTTATATGTGAGGGGAGGGGCATTCTTCACAATTTATAAAGTACTAAATTAATATATGTTAATTCTCATAGAAAATGGATCCAAATTGATATATTAAATTTTTTTAATTTTTATGGATTGATATAACTTTTTCAGATAATTTTTTTATATGTTTAGATTATGAGTTTACCTTAATTGGTTTGTTTTAACCCCTCATTAACCCTTATGACAATTATAGTGATATCATTGTTTTTTACTCATCAATGGTCATGAAATTTATGACAAAACAAAAAGTAACTAGTAAGATGATATAATATTATATTTTGAACCATTTTCAAATCAGGAGATGGATTATTGGAATCTCATTAACTTCAAATTACTTAATTAATTATTTTTTTATTATAAAATGTCATTTATATCATTTTATTGAACTAATCATTCAATTTTACATTTAAAACCACATAAAAGAAATTGAATTTGAATATAAACGTTTTTCAAATCACTAATATGTTATATTTATATATAAAATTCATGGGAAACTATAAATATCAAAAAAAAAATTATACTTTTTGAGTTTTTATAATCATTTACATGATTTTTGTGTACTCTGTTCAAAAGCATTAAACCCGCATTGGATTAGAATTTAAAGTAATTATATCATTATTAAAGTTAAAAATAAATCACCATAAAAGATAAAAATTATTTAATTTAAATATAATCCTTTATATTCCTTTAATTTGTATATTTACTCATCTCTATTTTATGAAAACTTATTTAATATTTTATTGTGACATTTTTATCTGTTCACAAGTATTGCAATATCATTTAAATAAGTCATTGTTATATAATTCAAAAATTGGAATATATAAAAAATCAGAAATAATACTTAATATCTATTATTAAATTTGATAAATAACTCTCTATTCTCATATAATATCTTTAGAAGACCAAATTTCACTTCTTTATTGGTGCGAAATCTGTTCATCATAACTGATAATCATTTTCATATTTATCCTGAAATAAATTATATTTTTTATGTTTCGAATTATTTTTATATTTTATTATAATTATATTATCTTAAATTATTATATCAATATGTTTAATAAATATTTATGTCATATTTTGATCATTAAAGATAATATAATCCATATAAAAAATGTACTTTTTTACAATTCACCAAAAAATTATCTTCTTCAAAAAAATCAAAATTCCATCAAAGGATAATTTTAACATTCAACATAAAAGTTGATTTCCATTGAAAAAAATAAAATTCTTTAAATTTACATAAATCATGTTTAATATAGATGCGTAAAATTTAATGAAAAATTGTTTTTTTAAATATCCTATTACACCCAAAACAGAAATTATTTAAACAATAAAGTATAGAACTAAATCCTCTGTATATAATTTTTATATTTCAAAAAAGTATGATTATGTAAATTAAATATCATATTCAATGCTTAATAATATCTTTTAATGAAAATATAAGACAATTTTACAAAAATCATTATTTTTCACTATTCATTGAAAAATGATTCATTTCGTAAAAATACCAAAATCACACAGGTAGGAAAATTGGATATAGTGATTTAGAGAATGATATAATTTTACAAAATAAAATTTCTAGATTTTCAATGAAAGTAAGTAATATATTCTCAAAAAAGTTAAGAAAACCCATTAGTTCAGATAACTTTTGTTTGAAACATAAAATGACATTAATAAAAAATTTAGTGCATGTTTTCTAAGAATTAATGAATACATTTATTTTTGAGTAATATATTTTTATATATTTCATAATTTTTTCAATATTATTCATAAATGTTACTTTAACAACTATTTTATAACTATAGCATTTTAAAAAATATTTCATGGTTTGTTTAAGCTTAGTGTTTCTTATTGTATACACTGTTAACCATAGTGTTATTTTGAAATATAGGGAAACTAAATCATCATAATATTAATATATACATCTCTGATCAGTTATGAATATTATATCATGAACATGATCATAACTTAAATATTAATATATAAATTAATTAGAATAGAACATCCATCAACTGATTTTATTCTTTTTTTTATATTCATTATCTAAGAACACCTCTTAACTTCCCAAAAACTATTCTTCTAAAATTCCTTATATAATTAATAGACCTCATAATTATTATGTTTTCCTAACTAATAAGTCAAGAAAAAGAAAAATAATTCCATATGTTTCATAGTTAGATCTCCACCATATGTAGTATTTCGTCTAATAAACGACTCATACGTAACATTGAGTTATTATTAAATATTTTTTAGGATTATTTTCTTTCCAATATTTAAATGTGAGATTCCAAAAACAATATAAAAATTGAAAAATCTTATAAATTATATAGAAAAATATATGCATTCTCTAAAAACAATATTTCTAAATTTCTTTTATTGATCTATACTTTTTTGGAGTGGAATATCATACATAATATATTAAAATTATTATGTATCTCAAGGACATTAGTCATGTTCTAATTTTACTGAAAAATAATAACTTATGCACATATATAAAATAACAAAAGACTATTTCAAATTTTGAGGTATGATATGTATAATATATATATAAGTTCGTTATTAATATTCAAGGACCCATAATTAGAAAATTGATCAAGTAAACTCTAAACAAATTCATCTCATCAAACTGATTCAACAATCACCCAAATTTATCTTATTCACTTAAAAAACATCAGAATATATTTTAATCAACTTCAATAAATATTTTAGTGATTTTAATTCTTTATAAAACCTCTTCTAACTTTAACTTAGTTTTAACAACTTCATCATAGTGTGTTTCAACACATATGGAAATATTAATTAATGATTATCCTAAAGATGGGACTTCATAAAAGTATCATCCATATTTTATAATCATATTGTTTATCAGATAAAATAAAAATGATGATGGTGGTTATAGAGTCCTTATTTTTTTTATTCCATATAAATCCCAATGGATAGGGTTTTTGAGATGCGATGGTGTTTCTGAGAGACCTGAAGGTTGATATTTTGGTGGGGGAGCTATCAATGGTCCATATCCAAACGTATATTTATCAAGGGAGGAGAATAATGGACTCTCTTCATCCCTCATAAATCCTATGGTTTCTAATAATGAAAATAATTTAATTTTTTCTCCTATCAAATAAGGAGTCTTGTATCATATAATCAGGAGGTGAACTGTAGAAAATATTAATTCTAAAAAAGAGGAAATTACTGAGAGGCACAGGATCTATAAGTTTTCGATAATCTCTAGGGTGGTCCTAACTGCCAAAGTGAAAGCATGAGGAGTATATACAACATGTACTTGACTCATGAAAGTTTGTGGTTTCCATGACTATAATGTAAACCTATGGGGTGAGGCAATTCAGTTGTTCTATTCCCCTATGAAAATTTAAAATGTGTGCATCATTATTTTGATTGGTATCTATCCAACTAGTTAAAAGTTTTCTTCAAGATTAGGATTCCAATTTTAATACCTTTTATATTATAAATTATAGTGTACCATTATGTATTTCAATATCTGGTATAAATTGGATCCTATAGAATATGATGATATTGTATGATATTTATTCAGTGATTGGGGTACCAATTAAGATAGAAATGGAAATATAGTAGTATTGGTTTGTCTAATTTTTAGATTTCTTCATTTATGAAGATATATCTTCCACATGAACATAAAATTTCATTCTTTCTACACTAGATAATGACATTGATTTGAAAATTTTATATGAAAACATTACTACATTTTCAAATAATGGTAAGGTATTAAGAATCTTGAAGGAGATGTTTAATAAAGGTATGGAATGATCTTTATGTTCATTTAAATGACCTAATTCCCAAATTTGAATGAAAATATAAAGGGAGTTAGGCCTATTGTAGCTTTGTTTGGTAACCATCTTGGGAAAATGATTTTAATGCCAGGTAAGATAATTATTTTCCTTTTAATGTTACTACTTATAATTAATTGTAATAGGTAGGGATATATATTGATGATTTGAGTGAAAAATGATCTCTCTTCCATAGTCTAGATAGGTGATAGTTTGTAAGGGGCTTCATACTTATTGGCTTCCAAAGTTATTAATTATTATAATGATGATCTAATGTTGTGCATTGTTATATAACTAAGAAATCACTATATTTGATAAACAAAAGGAATAAAAATTACAAAAAATAGTAGGGAGTTCTATCATGTGCGGTATTGTAATTCTAAGATGGTCAACCACTATACCCAGCCAGGGAATAAGGGTAATTTTTTCTTAGGAGAACTCATTCCTACTGTTCTATAGGGACTCATGTTTGAAAAAAAAAATTATATCAGGAGATCCAAAATATTTTCAAATCATCATGAATCACTAGAAAGTTGGGTGATCTTTCTAAAGGAAATAATGAAAAGGTTCAAAAGAATAGGATTATGTGGGATATAGAGGGAATTGGTTCTCCTTACTCTATGATTGATATTGTTACATTTGTTAAGGAAAAAGTGATTGATACTGAAGGATTCCCATATATTCTTCTAAAGAGGATATCATGGAAAGATTATTGAAATATTCTATGGAATGTGTCTACCTGATATCATTCCATGTCACTAAATTAAAATATTTTTCTAAATTATAAAAAGGATAATAAAAATATTATTAAGAACTCCAGTCAAGGTAATTAATAATTTATTTAGAGAAATTTATATGAATTTGACTATGATTATGAAAATAAACATTCAATTTATGATCATGGATTTTTTTTATTTTCCTAGATAAGGGAATGTTCTTTTTTCTAACCCCATACACCCCCCTGTTTCCCTTTTTCTTATTTTTAAAAAAAGAGTATAAATATACAACTAATTTATAGGCTTTTAGAATCTATATCTTCTCAACTTTATCATGATGATATAATTTATTTAGTTATCACTATACGGTATAGAATATAAATTCGTAAAAATAACTAAATCTACATAAAAACATTCTCCAAAAATAATTTAAAAAAATAACATCATCCAACTTCTTCAAAAATATAGACTTTCCATCAATCTAGACATTCCATGGAACGATTATCAATTATAATGAATTCGAAAATCTATCAACCTACCATACTTGTTCTATATTATATGTATTCATAATACCATCTTGATTCACAAAGAGGAAACCACATCAATTTTTATATTATTTTCTAATAAATTAAATATAATATTTATTATGAAGTGGTGGTAGAAAATAAAATTCTTTACCATTTATGAATGGATATATAATAATCTAATGGTAGTAGAAACTCATATTGAATATAATGATCCCACTTACTCCTTTGTTTCATACTATAAGCTTCATTACTTCTCCTTTTCCATGGAAACAACTCATTTAAAAAAACATCAATGATGTTATACTATTCAAATAACTTATTCATAGCTCAAATAAAATATACACATTAATCTTCTTGAGTACATCAATTTCATCCATTCCTCTCAATGATTATTAAACAAATTTTTACATGAACCACCATGCATCTTCCTTATTTTTTCATGTGAATGGATATCTAAGATTATATTCAATGATATATTCTAATTTTAAATATTATTAGTCACTTGATTAATATTAGTATATCAACCATCCTCTTTTGTTCCTTCATCATACATATAATGATAGCATCTTAGTTAAATCTTTTATCCCATGGAATTGTTAAATATGTTCTTGTCAGTGCATGTGGATAACTCGGATTAGGGGATTTACTAAATTGTATCATCATCAATAGATATTTAGATCATTCTCATTGAATTAGTTATCATTGAAAATAAATAACACATACACTATGTTGGTTCAACACAACCTTAATAAATTCAATACGGTACACTTCAGTCATGATAAAATAAGTATCTCCATGAAGCAACATTTGAATTACAAATAATCACAGAATAATTATTTCTAAAAATTATTAAATATAATGATTTCCTATAATCCATATATTGTGATTTACATTAACATTATCATTCATAAAATATAAACATAGGTTTAATTATGCATTACAGGGATATTTTTTAAGTATTCCCAATTGCTCTCTTATTTATTACAGTGAAAAGTAGAATTGAATATTTGGGGAAGTATTAACTATTATGTACCCATTTGTATGGAATGTGTGGGATATTTTTCAAGATCATAGAGTTAGAATTGTGAAGTATTAACCTATTATATGTATTTTAATTTTAATTATATATAATATTTTCAACTTTTGTGTGACAAAAAATATACAATAAATAATGTTTTTTTAATATGTAATCGACAGGGTTGAACATTGGTATTTCACTAGGACTGGGTTAGATTAATTATATATAAACTTATTAAAAAAAGTAATTTTTGTGAATAGGTGTTCATATATAGTGAAGGACTTGCAATATTTGTTTTTGAGACCAAGAATACTAGTAAAATCTCTCAAAATAATTAATTTAAAAAATGTGAAATGGGATAAGAATTTGATGATGAGGTTGAGTGAAAAAACTATAACCGTAGACAAATAAGAAAAATACATAATAGAGATAAAGAGAGATAGATAGAATATATCAAATATAAAATTGGTAACAATCCAGATATTGGATAAGGGAATTAGATAAACTATTTTTTATTTTTTTTTAATATTTGTTTCTCAATTCATCATCCTATAAAAAAATATAAATTGTTATGGGTGTTTAGAATATAGAAAATTATTTTGAATGGATAACTTATGTGTGAATGAATCCTAAAATTCAACAACTACTACATCCACTCATCATCAAAATAATGAACATATTTTACATAATAGTCAAATTCTAATTTAATCTTGATGTGCTACCCTCATGATCCGATTTATCTCAATATGTATTCTCATATAATTAGGTTGTAATAAAAGTAAATGAAACCAGGATTAGTTTTCACTTATTCCCAATGTTTTAAAAATATTTAATAGCTTAGAAATAATGAAAATTTTTATTTCTAGCAATAATTTTTACATGAATGAAGTTATATTATTTGCGTAAAAAATGACATTCACCTATATTATTTTTATCCTATGATCATATTACTATCATAAAAAATTATCAATATATCCAAACTAAATAAAATAATATAGAAAATAAATAAGTATGTTGAGATAGATTTTATCTGAACAGAGTTACGATACCCTTCCTAAGCTCTAACAGTTCACTATATCCTTCTCCTCATCCCAAATTACTCTGATCTCCATTATTATCTAATCTATAACATCATACATTAAGGATTCTTCATATTTATTTCTAAATTTTGCCCTCAAATAAAACCCATTTACAATGATTAAATTATATAATAAATGTTTTTATCCAATATTGTACATGAAGATCAATGTCATTATTCCAAACATTTATCTATGGCATATATACTGTACTTTCACCACACATTTTCCTCCCTCCAATTACACAATAAAATCACCCCCCCTAAATTAATGTTCTTATAAAATTTCTATACCCATAAGTTATAATTACCCAGGCTTTTCATACATATCTATTATGACATATTTGATGAATATTTATTATATTACCTAAATACATGCCAAAGAACCATAATAGTTTAGTGCTTTTGGAAGGTATGAAACATAGACAGTCATCCATATGTGACCTACATCATCTCCCAATACATTCTTCATAAGTTAGCAGCCTTCTTAAACATATCATACATAATACATTTCAGCATAAACTGGAAGAAAACATAATAAAGGAGGAGATCAGATGCTCATTAAGGGTATACAAGGGAGATATATAAGAATAAAAAGAGCATAATCATATGAGAACAAGATAAAAAAATTTGAAATCCATAACCTACATATAATAGGTAAAATTCATGAGTGGTGGAATAATTATGGGATGTTAGTAAGACATGAATGATAATGGAATCAAAGAAATTTTCCCATGAAAACATAACATTGGAATAAGACAGTGAATTTTTGGGATACATATAAGCATAGAAAATCATTTCTATAATAGTAAAGGATCACTTCCAAGACCATGATTGTGTAAAAATTCTTTTACTAAACATGGATCACTCCCCATTCCATCCGTGTATTATTAAACTAAGTTCACTTCACATTCATTCCATGTCTTACTAAACCAAGTTCACTCCCCCTTATAGTACAGTCTATATTATGATATATACTTCATTACCCATTTCATTAGAAGGAGATATATGTTCCACACATCACATAATTAAATGATTCAAATTTTTTCCGCAATAAAAATTCATTATATCATAACCCATGAAATTAAATAGGTATTCAAAACATTTCATTATATCATTACTTATGCAAAAGAAACAAGATTCATAATAATTTCATCATATAATAACCCATGAATATAAGTGGGTTTCATAAGAGATTTATAATGGTATAAACTATTGAAGAGAAACGTGTTTCATAAACCTCATTCCATTAAGAATAAACTATTTAATGAAAAAATATGAATAGTAATATTAGATCATATCCCTAGTAAAGAATAGGTAAAAATAATGGATGTCATCTTATACAGAAAATAATTTTGAAATAACTTTTAAAACATTTCTTGAGGAAAATATCATTTCCCCTTAAAAACACTTTTTAAAAAAACACATTGTGAACACTTTTTTCATTTAAAGTAACCTTCAATACTTTTAATGGATTATTTGAAAATATTTTCAAACTCTTGTTAAAATTTTAAAAATTTATAATTAATTTTCCTTGAAAATTATCTTATTAGATAAAATGATAAAAAAAATTAATACCTTTTTAGAAAATATCATTTTGGATGAAAAGATTTTTTTACTGAATATATAAATAATGTCCTATTTACATAATTGTTTTTATTATCTTATCTACCAAAGAGTAGAAAAATTATACTAATACATGAAGATATAATGTATAACTAGAGTAAAATAAAATTCCTTATAATTATTGAGATTTTTAATATGATATTTTGTTATTGGAGACTTAATCATAAATAATCCAGATAAATTATGAAATAATAACATAAAATCATTACCACATTGGTAACATCGAATCATTAACCTTGTGAGGTATTAAGACACAATTAAACTTAAAATATACTGATGATGAATAAATTCATTATATTACATGTCAAAGGGTAATTATATAAAACTTGTTAATAAATATAGGAGCATAACATAACAAATGTATCAAAGAATGAAAATTGAGTCAAAAATCCCTTACGAATTTGTTAAATTTTGAACCACAATCCTCCATAATGATAAAACCCAAAATGGTTATGTATGAAATTATAAAAATATGTATAAGCATCATGAAATATATTCATGGTCATTATATGGACCATATAAAATAATAGTTGGTTAACATGGAATGTGTCTTACAAAAGTAAAATGATAGACAAAAATCTCTTACCATAAGCCTTGACTTATGTAATGCTTTATCAAACCTTCTATATAATAAATATAAGATTATTATAAAAAAAATTAGAGTAATATTCATATATATATTACCATATATTATTTTTATGGAATTTTATTACTCATTCATTAATGATTTCTTGTTAAAGTTATGTTTTATGTCATAACCGCTTTGTTTTTTGTAATTGTTTTGATATTCTATATTTTTTGTTCACAATACATAATCCTGATTTCATCCTATATTGAATTATATGATTATAAAAATATCATACATAATAATTATATATGTATTTATAATAATCTATAAATGATTGAAATTGGAAATCAAATACACAATTCATGGAGATGGTATGTCGTACATATGAATGAACGATGTTCCACTGGTTTTATCGCATTGAATGATTAAACATTTTATGATATTTTATCATTATAGAATCATTTTTTCATATATATAAAATATTTATATTGAACTATACTTAATAAATTCTACGTAATGTGAGAAAAAATCCCATTTCATTGTGAGACCCATGTCTGCCGGACACCTGAACTACGTTATCGTATTCCGAAAAAATGAAAAGCATGAAGGTATGTGTCAAATATAAAGTAAATAATCCTAATAAAATCATAAAAATTATATATATCATATATAAAAAAATAATACACTCATTTTTACCTACCTTGTAAGGTCGTAATGGAAAAACAAACTATATCAGGTTTTAAAGTGATAGTATACCTCAAACAAGAAAGATGAATTCATAACCCATTTGATGGAAGTGGATATGATTTTAGGTCATGAACGTATCATAAAAATAACTAATTATATTTAAGATACGTAAATTATTATATAAATAAGATATAAAAATAATTAAATTTGTGTGAGGAAGAAATAAAACAAGAACATTTATTATTTAATGTTACCTCTTCTTTGGGTATCCTCATTAGGTTGAAACTAACATACTTTCTAAGATGGATTTTGACCAAAACTATGGATTTTGAGATGGAGTGGTTTTGAGAGTTTGTTTGGACATGGATTTTTGGATCCAATGATGTGTGAATTTGTGAATAATGTAGGAGATTGAATTCCATTTAATAGTTGAGGAGGAGTGGTAATCTTGTAAATTTTCGAAAAGGTGAGTTGAACCCACGTTTATCACAATGAAAAAGTCTCCGAAATGGATCAAATTATAATAATATAAATTATGAAATCAAAAAATATCAATAAATAAAATTTACAAGTGTATAGTTAAATATTTCTATTATATTTTTAGTTTAACCCCCACGTAAACCCATTTTTACCTTAGCCACGATAATCAATTTTATCTGCATTCACTATAGATTTTTGTCAAAATTTAAATTTTACTTGTAAGATATTATAAATAATTCTCATTCTAAAAATTGAATACTCTTTTACAAATTGTACTTAAAAAAGTGGAAAAGCATCATAAAAGTAATCTCATAGACATGTTGAGAAAGCAGGTTTTTAAAGAGAAAATGATCAAAAGTTCATCATGTTTTCATATCCATTTTCAATGTGAAATTGATTATAAATATATAAATAAAATTAATATATTTATAATTGAAATAGTTTTACTTTTATACGATTTTAAAATATAATATATCTTTAAAAAAATATTAATTTAAATTACAATTTTTAATTAAAATTTAGTATTTTTCATTATTTATCAAAAAATGAAACTTTTTATAAAAGTCCTAAAAATTCATCCTAATATAATTTTGGAATTATAAATTCATAAATTTTATATATTTAATCAAATTCAATTAGAAAAACTGTCCAAAAAAATTATTATTTTTCACAAAAACAAATCAAATCTTTTTTTTTGAGAAAATAGTATTTTCAAAATATATAAAGTCTATACTTAATAGTATTTATTTTATTATAAATATGTTTTCATTACATAAAACGATTATATCTAAAATTATTTTATTAGTTTTCACATTAATAATTTTAACAACTTTGTTTTTGGCAGTTAGTTTTAAATAGCTATCTTAATAATATACAATTATTTTTTTAAAACTCAGTGCCACGTGTAACTCAAGATAATTCAGCATTTCATGTAGAAAAAGATTAATTTGGTTAAGTGTGTAACGTGATCCATCAATGAAATTTATTTTATTAAAAAAATTCATAAATACTCAGGTTGTTACATTCTTACCACCCTTAAAATGAATTTCACCCTTGAAATTCATCACTTTGATACATACAAATTAATATTCTTTTTCCTCATTATATCCGCAATTTCCCGCATAGATTCTAAAAACTAGTCGTATTGACAAAAGAAGGCCATGATAGTATTATTTTTTATATAAACTTATCCATATGTTACAGAATTTCCACTAATTGTTCATCATAAAAAAGATCTTGATCTGGGGGTATGACCTCTGAGTTAAATACATATGAAAGGTTTGGTATGTACTTCATCAAAATATATACATAGAACACATAGTATACTTGAGAGAAGTTTAGTGGAAGTAATAATAGATATTCTTCCAACCATATATGATCAAGAATATCCAAGGGACTGATATACCCATGGCTTAGTTTCCCATTATTCCGAAATCTCATAACCTTCTTCAATGAAGAAATTTTTTGAAACACATCCTCACAAACATTAAATTATAGAACATGTTGGTAATCATATGAACTACTTTTCTGCCAAATCTGAGCTTCGTGATATGCTTTTGAATGACTCTAACCTTCTCTCTCATTCCATCTTCAATCTGAGGTCCCAATATATTTCTTTCCCAAATATAATTCTATCACAATTCAGATCTATATTTCGTTCCATAGAGGGCTTCATAAAAAGCCATATTAATTCATGAGTGAAATCTATTATTTTTTGAAAACTCAAAAAGATAAATGTGTGATGCCAACCACTGTTGAAATTCCAATAACAAGATCTTAACATATCCCATAGTTTTTGAGTTGTTCTTTCATAATTAGCATCTATTTGAGGATGATACACCGCCCCGAAACTCAAATCCGTAGAAATATCATACTAAATACTTCTGCAACACATTGATCTGATCCTCTAATCCCGATCAGATAAAGTGGAATGTGGTACTCCAAGAAACCTTACAGCTTTCTTGCTGTATATCTTGGTAAGATAATTAAGAGAGAAGTATTCTTTGACAACGATTATGTTTACTGACATAATAAGATGATCAATTACCACCCATATAACATTATTGTCTTTATATGATTTGGTGACTCAAATGATAATATCCATAGGGATTTTTTTCCCATTTCTATTTTATTATGGGTAATGGATGCAACATCCACATACAATTTTTTCTTTCAGCCTTATCTTGTTGACATATAAAGAACTGAGATACAAACTCTACAATATCTTTATTCATTTCATCCATCTAGAATTATTCATTCAAATATATAAACATATTCACACATCCTTGTTTAATATACAATGGAGAACTATGAGATTTCTATAACAAATAATTCTTTAATTATGATTTGGAAGGAAGTCAAACACGGCTCTTGAACATTATCGTTCTATCATTATCAAGGATAAAATTCATAAAATTTCTAACATTATTTTGTATCTCTACATATTCTTTATGCACATGTTTACTCTATACATGGATATATTTTTGAACATTCAAATGATAAATGTAATATTTTTCTACTTCCATCAATATTTCCAAATCCATTGTTTTTAAATCCATAAATATTTTTTATTTTACAGTCCTCACTTGGTAAGCTAGCATGATCCTTTCAACTCAAATCATCACACTCCTCCTTCTCTTTCCCATGTTGGTAGAGTATTGAGTAGTTATAATCATTAATTAGCTCTAAAAATTTTCTATTTTGAACTTTTATCTCCTTTTGTGTTAATATATTCTCAAAAAATTTACGATCAGTATATATATCAAACTTTTCTCTATAAATATAATGTCTCCATATCTTTAATTCAAAAATTATTGTATCTAAGTCCAAATCATGAGTTGGGTAAATTTCCTCCAAATAAATAGCTATAATGAGGAATAAGCTATAAAAAAATTACACTATATAATAATACAACCCGAAGCCTTCATGGATGCATCACTATAGATTAGAAACCCTTCCCCACTACAGGGTAATGTAAGCACAGCTGCACTGAATAACCTTCTCTTATATTCCTTGAACTTTTCCTCAAATTATCTATATAGATGAACTTGGGTCTCTCATAAGTAAACATGGTTAGAGGATTATATAGTTTGGATAAATTCTCCACAAACATTTGATAATATGATGTTAAACCATGTAAACTAGGACTCTCAGTCACCCGGATTGATGTGGGCCAACATTTCATAGACACTATCTTTGATGTAACTACTCATATACCATATTTTGAGATTATGTGACCAAAAAATCAATCCTTTTGATGCTATAATTCACACTTTGTAAATTTATCATACAATTTCCCATTTATATGGTCTTTAGAAAAATTCTTAACTGACATTCATTCTGTTCATTTCGCTTTGTGTATATAAGAATTTGATTTATAAACACTACCAAAAATTTATCAAGGTAATCTCTGGAAACCATATTGATTTAATCAATAAAGACATTTGGGGAAGTAGTAAGTCCAAAATGAATCAATATATATTCATAGTGTTCATACATTGTACAAAATTTCATATGGGGTATATCCACCTTATTGAGCCTCAATTGATGATATCTAGAATAATGGTCAATCTTGGAAAAGTATTGAGCTTAGTAGAGTTGATCATATAAGTCAACAATATGGAGAATGGGATATATTTTCTTAATTTTTACATTATTCAACTCCTGATAATTAATGTGGCCTTAAATTGATCTATCTTTATTTTTCACAGAAATAATAGGTTCACACTATGGTGACACTATTGGCCGAATGAATCAATTATCATGGTTTTCTTGGTGTTTATTCTTCAATTATGGTATATCAATATGGGGCATTCTACAGGGAGTCCTTGAAATATCTGGGGCACTATGTATGAGTTCTTTTGAGAAATCCACTCCACATTTTTGTGAAAGTCTAGGAAAATCTTTTAGAAATAAATTAATAAATTCCCAATTAATAGGCATGTAATTGATGTTGATTTTCTCCCAAATCATTTGAGATAAAAAAACCCTCTATATTTTAACTAATACACATACATTCGAGGTAATCTCCATTGAAAATGATACTTATCGTCATTTTGATAGAAAATCATGGGATGGTATGGAATATCCAACATATATTCCCTTTCTCAATAATTTATATGTTATTTAGGAAGAGAAAGGCAATATAGGCCATGTATGGAATAAAATTCAACCAAAGGAGGTTTGAAATATTTACATGGATCACATTCCCACCAACATCAACCATATAGAAATCATATTCTTATTATGCAATTATCATGCCATTAGGGTGTTTTATTGTTAATTACACATCAAATAATTTGAGTTCCATCTTGATACCCATATAAAATTCTTTACATATGAACGAATCGATAGATCCAGAGTCAAATAAGACATTAGAAGTTCTAAAGTGGATGATAATTTTACCTTTATCCATATTATTATCTCACCCCTCACCAGAAATAGTTATCACATGATATTTTACCATGTCCCTCAACATAGAAGTTTGCTTACATAGATCATCATCATTAGCCCTCATGTTTGTCATAGGTTATAATAATGAAAATTCTCCTTAAACATGAAGCACTAATGTGTTTGAGTTTCATTATGTGCAACTTTCTCTCTATTTTCATCATTAGAAAACTTCTTCTAATCACTTCAGCAATCAATTCCCAAATGACCATCCCTTCCACATATAAAACATTTACAAGTCCATATAGGGAAATTTCCCTATGATTATTCCCACACAAAGAGTATAACAGAAAGCTTGAAATTTAATTTAAAAGGTTCCTTGATTTTCTTTTGAACTCTATCATTCACTTGTGGTAAAAAACATGAGATTTATACTTCACTCCAACACATATTTACACTATGATTTCACATTTAACAATCACATCATATATATTGAAGTCTTTTATGGATAAATCCGTTTGGAGACATGGTTTTAAGCCTTTGAGAAATTGATCATCCTTACTTTAATGTTGGAGAATAATACCAGATTCATACCTCTCATGTCTTGTAAAATTTTCCTCATAGTTAATAATGGATTCATCATACATTTTCATTACATCAAGTAACTCTTTCTCTATATTCGTATAGATAATATGATAAAAGTACTTATTGATAAATAAGTTCTTTAACTCATCCAAATCCATGGAATCAATTTCATCTTGGTGTCTCAAATTTTTGAAAATAGTCCACCATTAATATGTTTCACCTTCAAAATGGTAGAAAACCAAAATGAATTTTTCTTGTTCTAAATACTGGTGAATGGAAAATAACTTTTATTGGTATTGATCCACTATTCAGACACTAGCGGTTCAGAAAACTAACTGAAATATGGTGGGGGTTGTCCCGTGAAAGAATCAATAGAATGTTGTTCCCTCCTTTGTTCGTTTTGAATTCTATCAAGATTCATAGCTTGAAAATTTTGTACGAGCATAAAAATAAGATTTACCATTACATATCACATAACATTTTGATTTTTAGGAGGAAACGTATTTCATTTTTTATCACACTTAGCATCAATAAGGTTTATTCGGGTCCTATCCATTGAATAGATCCAAAAAGCATAGAGTAAGAAATAATAGTCATAGTGGGGAACCGCATAATCCTGAAAAGTCACAGATATGATTTCCAAATCAGGACACCATATCTAATATATTAAATGTTAGTTTTATCCATGTACATTAATAGACATCATCTATTAAAATAATTCATTATGGTTCATAAAGAGTTTGTGAATTTCTAAATCAAATCACTTGGATATGTCAAACCAGGTGTACAGTAAGGCCTGTTTTCGTACACTAGTTCTGGATCAATTCTAACTCAATAAAGTTTTTTTAATGTTGTTACACCTATGTATATATATGGAAGAGCCACATTAACTTGTAGTATCCAAATATTGATTAATTAATAGGAAACCACTCGCTCTATCCATTACCAAAATTCCAAGATATCTTCATATACATTGACTCATCCTTAGACTTATCATTAGACATGTCCTTAGGGATATCAATGATATTTTCTTACCCTAGTTTCCAAAGGTTAACTAAACCCTTTCTATGATATGAACTATAATGAATAATTATTTTAATACATAAATATTACATCATATTTAATGAATATTTATTACATTACTTAAAAACATGATCGAGAACCAAAATAGTTTAGTACCATTGTAGGAAATGAATCATAAAAAATGGTCCATATGTGATATATGATATCCAAATTATGTTATTTAAAAAATATCACCCTTAGTTGACATGTAATAGAAAAAAATTCTTCATAACTCGGGGAAAGGAAACATACGAAAGAGATAGCTTAGATGCTCAGAAAGGGTATGAAATGGAGAATCGTATGCATAACATGAGCATAAGGGTGTGTGAACGTGATGATTTCATTTGAAAACTATAAACTATATATCAATGATCAAAATCATGAGTCATGGAATAAGGAATAGAATTTCTAATACATGAATCAGAATGGAATCAAAGAACATGGTTTGTGAAAGAATAACATTTGTATAAGGCATGGAATTTGTGTCATACACATAAGCATATAAAATCATTACCATATTAGTGAAGTATCACTATGAAGATCATCATAAAGGAATAATTCCATTAATAAATTGGGTTTATGTCGTGACCCATCCCCTAGGGCCTATTCTCTGACTACTCCAAGCTGTCGTCCATAGGCCAGGGGCTAGCAACTAGCATCGAAGGCATATTCCCTAAAACTGGGAAGGCATTGCCTTTATAACCTATAAACACACAAAACCAAGCACACTGCAAGATACGAAATCAAGTATACTGAATAGTAAAATTGTGAGTACAGTAAGAAAAAGGTGCAAGAATACAAGCCCAACTGGAAAGTAAAAAAAAACTGAATGTACAAGTAAACTGGAACAACCCCTGTGATCACCCACGAAGGATCCTACATCAAGGGTAGGTACAACTCTCAAAAGTTCATCTCTACAGTATGCCTTGTCTGAGGTACACCTCCAAGCTACCTCCTATCCTGGTACTCTCACCCTCAGTCAGCGTTGTCTGTTGTCTTCACCAAACACAACAAGGTGCGGGCATAGCCCGTGTAGGGGTGAGTATAACGATACTTAGTAGGGACCCCGAGACCCTCAAGGTATCTCAAAATCCACAAAGTATAAACCAAAAAGCATGAAATAAACTGACAACCCTACTTATGTATATTACCATACATATACCTATGTTATCTAGTAAACCTATCTCAATTATGAAGAAACACAAGGCCCAACTCATTATCCCAAAGCTCAAATGTTCTACAAAGGAAGGAATACCACTAAGGTTAGTACCACACATCTACGGAATCAGCTCACACCTAGTATAAATTATGTACAGTAATAAAGATGATTAGATATAACTACTGAATCATCATTCTCTTTTAAGAGTTAGACCCATGAAGGTTCCTAAATCCTCATCAGAACCATGGAGGATCAAAGTACGTCGTCAGACCCACACTGGACCCTAGTACCTCGTCAGACCCACACAGGATCCGAGTACATCATCATACCCACAGAGGATCCTAGTTCCTCGTTAGTACGTCTTCAGACCCACACAAGATCTTAGTACATTGTTAGTACATCGTCTGAATCATACATGATCCTAGTATATCGTTAGTATGTATTCGAACCCACACTGAATGCTAGTACATCGTTAGTACGTCGTCAGACCCACAGAGGATCCTAGTACATTGTCACAGCCTGTTAAAGGGTTCCTGCACTAATCTCTCTTGTCTCTAGGAGGGTCCTCTCCACAAGCCATTGGTCGATACTCCAACTGCCAAGAAGTCCACGAAGAAGTATCTCAAAGGACCTCCATGCCATAGGGGTCTCAACACAACAGACGGTGTGTCAATCTGACACATGGTATGTGAGTTATTATCTTTTTAGTCTCGGGGTCCAGATTGTATTCATCCTCGATCCAACCCACCGAACCCCATATTAATCCAAATCTCCAGTGGGGTATACTCAAAGGGACTTTCTCTCTCCATGGATTCCAATACCACTGACAGATCGTCAAACGGATGTCTGGTGCCAATATTATGGCCCATATAGCGAATTGGGTCGAAGATGGCCTCGGTCTGGTCCGACTCGGTCAAACTGACCCGGCCGAACCTAGCGTAGGAAACCCTACCCGGTTTGGGTCGACCCGGCCCGCTGGGTCTGGTCTGGTCTACTAGGTTCGACCCGGCATGCTGGGTCTGGCCCAGCCCGCTCTGGGCTACGGTGACCGCGGAGGCCATAAGCAGTATGTGGTCGCGGGGTTGCGGGGCCGCGGAGGCCACGGGAGGCGCTTGGCCTCGAAGACCATGGGGTCGCAGGGCCATGGAAACCATGGTCAGTGTGGGGCCATGGAGGCCACAAGGCCATAGAGTGCTGCCCGTTGCGGAGGCTGAGGGACAATGGAAGACGCGGGGAAACAGAGCGTCGTGAGGCGCGGAGGCCGCCGGCGGTGGGGCCGCAGGGCAGCGGAGCCACCGTCGTTAGGGCCGTAGGGCGGTGGAGGCCACTGGCGGTAGGGCGCTGGGGAGGCCGTGGGGTGGCAGAGGCCGCAGGATTCAAGGTGCTGCGGAGGCCGAGGGGAGTCAGGCCTCCGCCAGCAGCCGGCATGACCGGTCACCCTTTGTTCGCCGCCTTTGTCGCGGCCGGTCATGGTTCTGGCTGCGGTTCTCGAGTTCCACTGGTGCCAACCGCCAACACCAGTCGTCGTCACCATTGCGAATATCACAAAAAAGAACCATGAGATTTACAGAGGGGTTTGGCCATGTTTGTTTGGCTCATACCCTCCATGTTAGGGTGGTAGAATACAGCTCGAGGAAGTTGATTCAATGTGATTGGGAAATTAAAATTTATCAATTTAAAAACACACCCCTACCTCGGAGATTCGTTGGTAGAGGTCATGAGGAAGGAGGCAATGTCGTTGGGGATAGACGGACGTCAGTGACGTCGACATTTCCACAATCTTCGGTTCGTTGTCACTGATGATGTTCCTCGTTGGTGTGGCGTTCTTTGTTGGGGAGCACGTTCTTCGTTGGAGAACATGTTCTTCATTGGAGAACTATAGTCCTCCAAAGGTTCTTCTCTCCTCTTATCAACCCTTTCCTCCCAATTCCTCCCAAAATGTCAAATATCCATCCTATTGATTTATGTTATCTAAATAAATTAAGTTGGCACAACAAAGTCTGCATAATTAATGTACTACATTGGCACCATTAATTAGCTCATTTAATTGGCCCAATTAAATGGATTTGTGTTTGCATAAATAATGTTGGAGGATTTGAGAGGTTTTCTCTTATTAAAGGGGTTCGTGTGATCCCCACCTTTAGGAATTCAAAATGGGGGGGGGGGTGTTAGGCTCGGGTGGTCCCCACCACCATAACCTATGATGAGGGGTTTCAACAAATAAAAATAAAATGTTAAAATATTTTTCGTTTTCTTTTCCCACAAAAAGTGAAAAACTATTTTTCACCCTCGACCTACTACGGTCGAGGTGAATGCCTCCTTAAGAAATTACCGGTGTTGTGATTTCAACGATGCCCTCATATTTCAATTCAGAGTACCAGTTCAAAAGTTAGAAAAATCCGCTTGTACGTTAACAAAACATACCCGAAAAAAAGTTCCGAAATTCATTTCATGGTCACCGGGCCCCGGAATCCCGTACTGTCAGTATTCAAAAACTCTTAAAATTCCAATATATTAAAAAAATTACATAGAAATTCTGGGTCTTTATATTCTCCCCACCATAGGGCTTTTCATCCCTGAATGAAACATCAAAAGACTAGGAAAACATGTGATGGTACTGAGCACAAATCTGAGCCTCCTGCTCCCATGTGCTCTCCTGGAGGATCCTGTGTTTCCAGTGAATGTGCACCAAAGTTATCGACCACCCATGAAGGACTCTTTCCTGTTGATCCTCAATCTCCACTGGAACCTCATAAATGTAACCCCATCATTGATGTCCAACTCGTCGTGGTCGTTGATGTGAGAAGGGTCGTGCACGTATGTCCTCAGTTGAGATACGTGGAAGACGTCATGCACCCGGTGCATCTGAGGGAAAAGTGCTTGGTGGAAAGCCACCTCGCCAACTCTATTGAGGACCTGAAAGGGTACGATGAACCTTAGAGATAACTTGCCTCCTCGGCCAAATCTCTGCAATCCTCATCGAGGGGAGACCCGTAGAAAGACGTGGTCACCATCCTCAAACTCTATAGGTCTTCTTCTCCTGTCAACATAAGAATTCTGCCCACTCTGTGCATTCTTCACCTGCTCTGGGATGATCTAATCTTTCCCTATAGTATCTCGTACCATATCTGGTCCCACTATTGCTGACTCCCCTGGATTAGTCCAGCACAAAGGAGATCTGCATGGTCTCCCGTATAACACCTCAAAATGTGTCATCCCAATGGTGGAGTGATAGCTGTTGTTGTATGAAAACTCCTCCAAAGGAAAGTGATCCTACCAGCTATGACTGATGTCGATAATGCAAGAACGTAGCATGTCCTCAAGGGTTTGAATGGTCTACTCAGTCTGAACATCCATCTGAGGATGGAAGGCGGTGCTCAAATGAAGCTGCGTCCTAAAAGCCTCCTACAACCCCTTCCATAGCCGAGATGTAAAAAGTGAATCACGATTGGAGACAATTGTTGAAGGTACTCCATGTATCCACACAATATCCTTCACATAGAGGCATCCCAACCTCTCTACTGAACCGAGATCTCTAATTGTTAAGAAGTGGGCCGACTTGGTTAGTCTGTCGATGATCACCCAAATCCAATCAAGACCCCTAGATGTACGTGGATGTCTTGTCACAATTTCCATAGATATCCCATCCCACTTTCACTCTGGGACCTCTAAAGGCTGAACCAATCCTGTTGGTACCTAATGCTCTTCGTTCACTTGCTGACTAGTGAGGCATCGAGAGACAAACTCTGCTACTGATTTCTTCACTCCCACCTACCAGTGCTATCTTCAGAGATCCTAGTACATCTTCACCATTCCTTGATTTACTGCTAGATTGGATTTGTGGAAGTCTCTCAAAACATCCTCCTAAAGTGACATTGGTACCATGGTATGTCCTCTGAAAAGGATGACATGCTCCCCACCCTCATAAAAATCATCAAGTGCATGTCATGTGGATATCTGAGCACGTCATGTCTCGCAGTCAGTGTCCCCATGTTGTGCCTCCCTGACTCAATGATGTAGTGGGGGAGTGACTGTAAGAGACTGTAGAAAATCTTCTCCATCTCTATCCACAATAGGTATCTTCAAACCAACCAGCTTCTCGGTTTTCTAGCATAGTATTTGTATACCAAACATCCTACTGAGTGCATCTAATACAACGTTCCCCTTCCCATGAGTATAGACCATCTCAAAGTCATAGTACTGTAGGAACTCAAGCCAACATCACTGTCTCAGGTTCAGGTTCTTCTGAGAGATGATATACCTGAGACTCTTGTGATCTGATTAGACTGTAAATTGCTCACCCATCAAGTAAAGTCGCTAAATCTTTAAGGCGAAGACCACTGCTTTTAACTTAAGGTCATGACTGGCATAGTTTTTCTCATATTTTATGAGATATTGGGATCCATATGAGATCACTGCTCACTCGTTCAAGAGGACAAATCTATACCCGATCGATGATGCGTTGCAGAAGACTACAAAACCTACGCCCTCCTCTAGAAGACTCAAGATGGGGGAACTAGTCAGCCTCTTCTTCAGCTCTTGAAAACCTTGTTGGAATCTCTCCAACCATATGAAGGGGTTCCCCTTCTTTGTTAATGCTGATAGTGGTGATGCAACTCTGGAGAAATCTGGCATAAATCTCCAGTAGTATCCGAACAAGCCCAAGAAACTTCGTACCTCCATCACACTCCTGGGTGGATCCTGAGCAAGTATCACCTCAATCTTCGCTGGATCCACTACAAATCCAACCTCCGATATGACATGTCCCGGAAAGTGAACCTCTCGGATCTAGAACTCTCACTTTGGGAGCCTACCAAAAAGCTGGTGCTCTTAGAGTGTGTCCAGTACTACCTGTAAATGATAGGGATGCTCCTCCTTAGTAGCTGAGTAGATCATGATGTAATCAATGAAGAACACCACCAATCGATCAACGTATGGTTGAAAGATCATGTTAATGAGTCCCATGAACACTTATGGAGCATTGGTCACTCTGAATGGCATAACCAAGAACTTTTAATGTCCATACTGACATCTGAATGTCATCTTCTGCACATCCTCGTCTCACACTCTGAGCTGGTGATAGACTGATCTGAGCTCTATCTTCAAGAACCACCATTCTCCATTTAGCTTATCCTATAGGTCTTCAATCCTCGAGAGTGGGTAATTGTTTTCATGATCGACTGGTTCATGCGCCGATAGTCAACACAAAGCCTCAATCTCTCATCTGCCTTCTTGGAGAAAAAAAATGGGAATACCTAAGGAGAAACACTAGGCCAAATGAATCTCTTTCTCTGCAAGTCCTCTAGCTGTACCCGGAGCTCACGAAGCTCTGTGGGAGCCATCTGATATGCTGGTGTAGATATCTGTATCATCCTAGGCTACAAGTCAATGTAAAATTACACCTCTTTGTGAGGAGTTAGACCTGTAACATCATCAGGGAAGACATCCGCGTACTGGTCCACCACTACAGGATAGCTTGAACTCTCCACATCAACTGCTTTAAGGGTAAGGCTTGCCAACTGATGAGTGATCAACTGCACTCTCCTCCAGGTAAGTCCATTATATTCTGCAAAGTCTCCCTTCTCCTCGGTGAAGGTAATCCTAGTCCAATCCGTGCGAACACAATGCACATTGCACCTAATACATTCAATTTGAGCATGCACTGTAGATAACCAGTCCATACCCATGATGACGTCATAAGGCCTCAACGCCGCATCTAGGAGATCCCAGTCGAAGTTCTCGCCTCCAAGAGTAAGCTCACTCTGCCGGAACCAGTGTGTAATTGTCGAATATACACCCGTATGAGTCTCTAGCCATAAGGATCGAGCCAACGGCTCCATAAGAATCTCCGAGATCCGAACAGGGGTAGTGGAAATAAAATAATGACTGGAACCTGTGTCTATAAGTACTACAGCTAAGGTGGAATAGATACAGATCATACCTCGTATCATCTCCGAAGCACCATGGTCGCATGCATCAGCTTCTTGGAGTTGAGCTCGCCCATGTCCACCTACTCCCTGTGGTCAGGTTGGACCACCTTATGGTGGTGGCGATAACATCTCGAATCGTCGGCCACCACCAGCTGCACGACCTTCTCCTCTGCCACGTCTGTATGCTCCATGTAGACCACCTCTATTGAACCTCTGTCTCTACCTGGGTGGTCCTTCGACCATCTTCTGGTCATCCGTATGGTGGGTCAGATAGTCACGATCCATGTGACCCTACCCCCCACATGCGAAACACTGCATGTTCCTCGCATGACTGGCTCTTTCTCTGGTACCTCACACAACTGATCCTGAGTCATGTAGTCATCCTCCTATAGGTCTAGTCGTCTTGGACCTATGTGACATCTATCTACTTCTAGCTACAGAAGAATCTGCTACATGATGTCTAGTGGTGGGTCTCACTACTGATGACTACTTAGTAAGAAAACACTCCACAAAGAGGGCTCGCTATAACACCCCCTCCTATGTCGGGATGTTGAGTGAAATCATCGAAGCATAGATCTCTCGTCTGAGCCCCTAATAGAAGGTCTGAGCCTTGAAGAATGGGCCACATACCATAGCCTAGGAGTAGTGTGAGAGGTCAGTAAACCTCGCTGAGTACTAAGCCACAGTCATTCTACCCTGCTATAAATGAAGAAGCTCCTGTATGTGCACTGCGTGAAGAGTCCCTAGGAAAAAATATACCTGAAACATGCTCTCGAAGTCTACCCAGAGAAGCGTCACCTCTTCATGCACTTGGATCATCATGCTCTACCATTTGACTGTTTTGGTCTATAGAAAGCTGGCAGCAAGGATCACCATGAGATCAGCTGGTCTCCCTACTAGTCGGAAGACTCTCACCACGGCCTCCAGCCAATCCTCAGCCACATGTGGGTCCATCTCTCCCCAGAACCTTGGTGGCCTCTGGTGCTGAAACTCATGTAATGAGCTCAATCGGCGTGCACCCTCTGCTTCTGGGGATGGTGGAATCAGTGTCCCAATGGGAAATGGTACCACTGGTGCCTTTGCTGGTTCCTCTACTAGAAGAGGGCCTTGCACCGAGGCCTCGTCACTTGGGGGGGGGGCTATCAGTGCGTACTACTCTCAGAACCCTATATAGATGTCTGCATGGAGGAATCCTGAAAAGAAGAAGGTTTGTCACAGTCAATAAGTTATACCTGGTTATCTGACTAAAATAGATCACGAAAAAACTCTGGAAAACACACACACAATTACTGTCTTCGTGCACAGAGTTGGAAATCAGTTGTCAGGGTCCTTGTGTATGGATACGTCGGCCGCCACACCAACACTGGATTCCCTAAAATGATAACCACACTCACTAAACTTAACACTGCTTCCATTAAAAGAAATATCTGAGTCCTATGTTCTATTGTAGAGCCGACTCCTCTGATACCAATTTTCCATGAGCCGTCCTTTGGGGCCCGTGCCGTGACATCCCCAAGCCCACCATCCATAGGCTAGGGGCTGGTGACTAGCACCAAAGGGGTATTACCTAAAACTGGGAAGGCATTGCCTTCATAACCTATTAACACACACAACCAAGAACACAACAAGATATGAACTCAAATAGACTGAATTGTAAAAGAGTGAGCATAGTAAGTAAAAGGGGCCAGAATACAAGACCAACTAGAAATTACAAGAAACTGAAAGTAAAAGTAAACTGGAATAACTCCTGTGATCACCCGCTAATTATCCTACATGAAGGGTAGGTACAGCTCTCGAATGGTCATCTTTGCGGCATGCCTCGTCTAAGGTCTACCTCTGAGCAATATCCAGTCTTGGTACTCTCGTCCCCAGTCAGCGCTTTCTATCATCTGCACCAAACATAATGAGGTGCGGGTGTTTCCCATGCAGGGGTGAGTATAACGATACTTAGTAGGGACCTTGAGACCCTCAAGATATCTCAAAGTACACAAAGGATAAACCACATTGCATTAAATCAAATGAAAACCCTACTTAGGTATATGCCCATACATATATATAAGTTATCAAGTAAAACCATCTCAATTATGAGGAAACACAAGGCCTAACTCATTAGCCCAAAGATCAATTGTTCCACAAAGGATGGAATTCCATGAAGGTTAGTACCACACAGGTACTCCACAAAGAATAATACCACCAAGGTATTACCACGAAGGAATGTACCAAACAAGAACGGACTCAGCTCACACAAGGTATAACATAGGAACGGTAGTAAAGATGATAAGATATAACTACTGAAACATCTTACTCCATTAAGAGGCAGAGCCACGAAGGATCCTAAATACTCATCAGACCAATGGAGGATCAGATTATGTCATCAGACCCACACAGGATCCTAGTAACTCATCAAACCCACACAAGATCCTAGTACATCGTCATACCCACACAGGGTCCTAGTTGCTCGTCAGTACATCTCCAGACCCACACAAGATCCTAGTACATTTTTAGTACATCGTCAGACCCACACAAGATCCAAGTACATTGTTAGTACCTCATCAGACCCACACATGATCCTATACATCGTTAGTATGCCGTCATACCCACACATGATCCCAGTACATTATCACAGCCAGTAACAGGGTTCCTGCACAAAGCTCGCTTGTCTCCTGGAGGGTCTGCTACACAATCCACTGGTCGATACTCCAACATCCATGAAGTCCCATAAAAATGTATCTCAATGAACCACCACATCATATGGGTCTCAACGCAATATATTGTGTGTCAATCAGATGCCCGGTCTGTGAGTTATTAGCCTTTTAGTCCCTGAGCTCGGTTGGATTCATGCTCGATCCAACCCAACCATACCCCATATTAATCCAAATCTCTGATAGGGTATAGCCAAAGGGACAGTCTCGCTCCATGGTTTTCAGCACCGCTGACAGTTCATCAACGGATGTTCAGTGCCAATGTTATGGTCCATAGGGTGAATTGGGTCGAAGTTGGCACGGGTCTGGTCTGACCTGGTCGGACCGACCCGGCCTGACCTGGCCTGGGCCGACCTGACTCGGTTTGGGTCAACCGGGGTTGCTGGGTCTGGTTCGACCCGGCCCGCTCTACGCGGCGGTGGCCACGGGGGCCGCAGAGGTCGCGAGCAGCATAGGGCAGTAGAGGCCGCAGGGTCGCGGGGCCATGGGGCCATGGAGGATGAGGGCGGCACATGGCCATGGAGGCTGTGGGAGGAACGAGGCTGCAGAGGCCGCAGGGCGGCAGATCAGTGGAAGGCGGGGCCATGGGGCTGCGGAGCTACAGATGGTGGGGCCGCACGGTGGCGGAGCCGCGAATGGAGGGGCGCTGCGGAGGTTGTGGGTCAGCGACATCAACGGGTGGTGGGGGGCTGCAGAGGTTGCAGGCGATGGGGCATGACATAGGCTGTGGGGGGTCATGCCTTCACTGGTGGCCGGCTTGCCTGGCCGCCCTTTGTTCGTTTCCTAGGTCGCGGCTGGCCGTGGTGCCAACTGCAGTTCTCGAGTTCCACCATTTCCAACCTCCAGCACCAGTCGCTGTCACCATCGTGAAGATCACACTAAAGTATTATAAGATTTGCGGAGGGGTCGGGCCATATTTGTTTGGACCGTACCCTCCACGTTAGGGTGGTAGCATACGGCTCGAGGAAGATGATTCAATGTGTGAGGTAAATTAATATTGATCAATTTAAAATCACATCCCTACCTCGAATATTTAGTGATGGAGGTCTCGAGGAAGGTGACGATGTCTTTGGGGATAGATAGTCATCGGTGACATCAGCGTTTCCTCGATCGTCGGTTCGTTTTCACTAAAGATGTTCCTCTTCGATGTGTGCATTCTTCATTGGGGACCGTGTTCTTCATTGGAGAATGAGTTCTTTGTTAGAGAAGTGAAATCCTAGAAATGTTCTTCTCTCCTCTTGCCAACCCTTTCCTCCCTATTCTGCCCAAAATATGAAATTTCCAACTTATTGACTTATGTTATCAAAATAAATTAAGTTGGCAAATCAAAGTTGGCATAATTAATGTGTTGTGTTGGCACCATTAATTAGCTCATTTAATTGGCCCAATTAAATGAATTTGTGTTGGCAAATCTAAAGTTGGAGGAGTGGATATGTTTTCTCTTATTAAAGGGGTTTGGGTGGTCCGCACCTTTAAGAATTCAAAATTAGGGGGGTTTAGTCTCGGTTGTCCCCACCATCATAACCCATGTTGATGGATTTCAACAAATAAAAATAAAATGTTAAAAAAATTATTTTTATTTTCTCACAAAAAGTGAAAAACTATCTTTCACCCTTGATCTACTACGGTCAAGGTGAAGGTCTCCTTAAGAAAATGTTGGCACTGCGATTTCAACGGTGCCCTCAGATTTTAATTCTGAGAACCGGTTAAAAATTTTGAAAACCCGCTCGTACATTTACTGAACATACCCAAAAAGAAGTTCAGAAATTCATTCAGGGCACACAGGGCCTCGGAATCACGCGCCGTCAATTTTCACAGACTCATAAAATTTCCATATATTTAGGAAAAAATTACATGGAACATTCGGGTCTTTATAGATAACTATCCATTCAATCCCTATATTACTGAATCGGGTTCACGTCCCATTCCATCTATATCTCACTGAACAAATTTCCCACCCTATTCTAATCATATCTATCAAATGAGATATAAATATTTACCTAATTCATTAGAGGGAGATTTAGGTACAACCTTTCAAATAATGAAATCACATATATGTGTGCCACCAGATTTTAAACATTCATCATATCATAACCCATGAAATGAAACGATTATCATAAAAACTTCTTCATATCATAACCTATGTAAAAGAGATATGTTTCAAAATAATTTCATCATAGAAAAACCCATGAAAATAATGATCATTTATAAGAATTTTATTGTGGTATAACCTATGGAAGTGAAATTGGTTTCATAAACACATTTCCATAAAAATAATCCATATAGAGAAATAATATGAATGATATTCTTGGATCATATGCCTGGTAAATAATATGTAACACAAACAGATGTCATCATAGAAGGAAAATAATTTATAAATTTAAATTAAATTATTTATTTAGGAAAATATAACATCCTATTGATTTTTTTTAAATATAAAGCAATTGAAAACGATTTTGAAAACAAATTTAGAAAAAAAATATTCGGAATAAAATATATTTTCAACTGAATAAATAAATAATGTTTTATTTTAATAATTTTTTTTATTATAATAATTCCCAAACAGTTTTAAATTGGTAATAATTCATGAATATATCATTTTTAAATATATAATAAGAAAGTTTATGAGAATTATTGATTAGTAGAGAATGCGATTTTATAGTTGGAGGCTTAATCATAAATAATTTCGATAAATAATGAGATTGTAACATCAAATATTTACCACTCAGATAACATTGAATCACAATCACCATAAAGTATTGAAATAAAATAAAACATAAAATATCATCAGGATGAGTAAATTAATGTTATTACAAGTCAATGGGGGTGTTCATACACCTTGTCAATGAATATTGGTTCCTAACAAAATTTACGTATGAAATACGAAAACTTGAGATAAAAAGCCCTTACCGATTTTCTATCTTTTGAACCATAAACCTCATAGAATAGATATCCTTTAATTAATATGTAAAAAAAATCACAAGAATAATCATAGAATAAATTCATGGGAATTATATACACCACATAAAATAAAATGTTGTTGAACATGACATGTGTCTCACAGAAGTGGAAAATGAGACAGAAATCCCTTACCATAAGCTTTGAATTCAATTATAATCTGTAAAAAAAGATATATAATAAGTATAAGTATATTATAAATATATTAAAAAATAATATTATTAATTTTAATAACATATATTATTTTCTTATGACCTATAATTACCGATTTATTAATGATTCCAAGTTAATGTTATGTTTTAGGTAATAACCACTTTTTTCGTAACTATTTTGATTAGTTATATTTATTTTATATTAAAATAATCATGATTTATTATCTATATAATGATAAAAAAAATATATATTTATTAAATAAGTATTTTTATAAATCAATAAAATATAGAAATAGGAAATGAAATACATCGTTCATGTGGATGGTAGGTCGTACGTACGCAGGAACGATATTTCCATTTTTTGGATTAAAATAAATAAATGTATTTGATATATTATCATTAGAGAATATTTTTTGGGTCATATATATCTCATATGTTTATTAAACTCATCCTTAATAACTTACATGTAAATCTTGAACAAATCACATCGCTTTGTGTGGCGGTAGTCCGCCAAACACATGAACTTCATTATCGTATTCCCACAAAATGAAAATTATACTGGTTTGTGTGATATAAAAATTCCCGATTCATAATAACATCATAGAAATAATATATATCTTATATATATAATAAAACAGTCATTATAACTATCCTTGAGGGGTGGTAACAGAAAAAATGAAAGATATCCATTCGTAATGCGACAGTCCTCCATACAGAGGAATGAGGATTCCGTAACCGATTTGATGGTAGTAGAAAATATTTTAGGTAATTCCCAACTCATAAAAAACTAAATATATATATATGATACATAGGTTATTATAAAATCATTATATAACTATAATTAAAGGGTTTTAGGAAGAAATAAACCAAAAATGTTTGTTAATGAATGTTGCCTCTTTCTTGGGTATCCTCCATAAGATTTAACTAAAATCCATCATAGTGTGGATTTTATCCCAAAATAATTATTATAGAATGATGTTAGGTAATTTTCTATGTAGTTTTATTAGGTATTTCACAAACAAAATGGGTTTGAAGTAGTGGATAAGGGAATAACTTGAGTTCCGTTTTATTGTTGAGGAGGAGTGACATTATTTTAAATTTTTTAAAGAGAGAATTACAACAACATTTTTCATATGGAACAAGTGTCCAAATAGATCAATTAGATACTTAAACCTAATAAGGTCTTAATATTTCCACCCAATTTTTTAAAAAAAGTGTATAGGTACATTTTACCTTATCATTTTGGTTTAATATCCTGGTAAACCCATTTTTACCTCAATCATGGAAATTAATTTTCAGTTCATTTAGTATGGATTTCGGTCAAATATAAAGTTAATAATATAAGAAATTATAAATAAATATGATTCCAAATATGGAATCAATTTTCTAACTTTCATTCACATATGTTTAAAAATAATAATTTATAATTAATCATACATACGTGTTGAGAAAGCATGATTTTAAAGTGAAAATGATCAAAATATTACAATGGTTTTATATAAAATATCAATTTGAAATTGATTAAAATTACTTAAAATGTATTAATAGATGTATAATGGAACTAATTTTACTTTATAAATAATTTAAAATAAATTTCATATTTAGAAAAAAGTTAAAATAAATGACTGTTTTTAATTAAAATTCAGTATTTTCCCTATTTATCAAAAAATGAAACTTTTCATAAAAAATAAATTAAAAATAACCTAAACTAATTTTTAAATTATGAATAAAAAATCAAGTTTATTTTATCAAATTAATTTTTATAAAAGTGTAAAAAATTATTTATATTATTTTTCAAAAAATTATATAAAAGGATGTTTGAAGAAAATAGTATTTTCTAATCATGTAAGACTTTATGAAAAACTATTAATTTTATTATAAATATGATTTATTAATATATAATAATTATATTTAATAATTATTTATTACTATTAACATTGCTATGATTAACATCTAGGATATAATGGTTGGGTTTAAATTACAGTTTTAATAATATATCATTGTTTGGTTAAAACTAGGTGCCCAATTTAATTCAAGCTAATTTAGTGTTTCTTATAGTGAAATATTCACAAGGTATTGCATTTAATGAAATCCATGAATTAAATTTAATTTATTTGTTAAAAAATTTCATGAAAATAGGTGGTGTTATAGTAGTGACCTTGTTCTCAATTCCATATCATCACCACGTAGAAGAAATAAGGATTGAGATTTGAAAATGGTTATTGCTAAAATCATTTTTCTATTCCCATGATTACCATTTCCTTAACTTTAAATCATATTAATTGATTTAACTAGAAAAATATAAATAATCTGAAGTATATTTTGTGGTAAAAATCCCTCATTTAGGGAAATTTCTATTACTCCGCATGGATACCCAGTGTGTTGGTATAATTTCTTAAGCCTCAATGTAACATTAGGCCCCACGCACTAATAAATTTTCAATGTCATCCACACTGCAACATATGTTTCTATTTATAAATATATATTTATAAATATGATCTACATACTCTTTTTTTGTAACTCTCGTATATATTAATGATAGATTTCCATTCAGATAAATTTCATTTTTTCGATTGCTTGTGACACACACACATCCCCGATTATAAATGAATGGTAATATACTATATATTTATATCCTAACTGTTAAGAAAGATTAGAGAATATTAATAACCACATTTTGATAAAATGGGTCTAATGATTTTTTTAAATATAGTATATAGATAAATATGTACTCAATTTTTAGAAAATTCATTATACGCTTTAAATATATATGTTTCCACGCAATGGTTTCTCTTCAATTTTTTGGATGAAGGATATAATTAATTTCTTGAATTTTAGATAATTTATATGAAATAATTAACTTCATTTTTTAAATCGTTTGTTATAATTATCTTAGAGTTCTTATAATTTTATGAAAATGATTATTTCTCAATGAATAGTTGAAAATACTGATTTATTTTTTAATAGTTTTTTATTTAATGAAATTACAAAGTAAAATGTATTATATAAATGGTTTTAAAAATAAAATTGTTTCATTTATAATCCAATTAATTCAATTATGGTCATAATAATTAATTTTAGTTTGGATTTTAGTATAAAAACAATTTATACTTAAGTTATCATTTTTCTGGAAAAAAGAAATTGGTCTTGATTTGTGGGTATAATTTTAAATTAAATAAGTCGACTAAAATTAATTTAATTTTAAAAAATAGATTATATATATGAATAAGAATTTAAGAATTTGTTAATTATTACAATTTCATTTTTAGTCATAATAAATAGTAAAAATAGTTAAAATTTCTCACTTCGATTAAGGTTAAAATGACTATACAGGGGGAAACCAAGTTATAAGTGTTTGTTTTCCAATTAAAAATGTCTAAATAAAATTTTATGGTCATATTTTAACAAATTTATTCCACATATTCTAATATCTATCAATTTGGGATCATTTTTGTGTATAAATAATTTATTATATATTAATATTTTAAGAAAATCTAAGTGTGTCCTCTCCCCCACATATAAAAACACACCCTCCTTTATCTTTATCACACTGTTTTGAGGCATCTAGCTCACCCAAACCATTAAAAATTATATTTTATAATTCCCTTTCAATTAATTATTGTTTTTATTTTACTAAAAATACTTTTACAAAGGTCATTATAAAAGTATCTAATGGGGGCATGGTGAATAAGAGGTAGAAATCATACCTGGCCTCTTTAAAATTATTTCATCTTCTTCCACCAATAAATCTATGTTATTGATAAAAAAATTTTAAAATTTGGTTTCCTAAATATTTTTAAATGTAATTATTATTACTCAATCATTGTTATCCATTCTCATTTCCATCAAATGGGATGTGAATGTATCGCTCGTGTATACATGTGAATTACTACCACCATAAAACGATACAATTAATATTCCATCACCATCTATTATGGATGGTTATTATGATGGTTTTACTGTTTTTCAATCATATTTATGATATAATTATTCTCATATAATTTTAATATCATATCTTCCATCTTACATTCCCATCTAATAGAAAATGATAATGTCGCTAATTAGTATGTGTGGACTACAACCTCTATGAAGTGATGTGATTGGGTTTTCATTTTAGCTTTAAATGGATGGTAATAAGGATAGGTTTAATTAACATATATGAGATAATAATTCCTCTAAATTGTGTATTTTTTTCTTCTCTTTAGTTTCATCCGTCGAAAATTGAAAATATTGTTCATGTGTATGTACGGCCTACCATCCCTATAAATGGTATAATTATTTTTTCTATCACTACCTTTTATTTATGGAAATATATATATATATACATATAATGAATTTATTTTATATTTATATAATGATTAAAATTATGGTGATTATGGAACCATGATCAATGTAAAAGTACAGGAACTACCGAACTAGAATTCTCTTGAAAACATAAATAGTTAGCACCTGAAAATGATGAGCTTAATAAGGAATTATTGATAAATGGGTGTTGAAATGTTATAAGTGGAAAATATATGTTATTATAAGTATATGAATTACTATGTTACATAAATATAAAATATTTAAATTTATATATGTTGTTATATTGATTTTGAAAAATGTCTATCTTGAGTTAAAAGACTTTCATCTCACTTTTATTTATATGAGACACATGCCATGTTCACCACTTGATTCTTATAGGTGGTGTATATACTTCCCATGAAAGTCTTATATGAATATACAAATTAAAATTATAGGTATTTAAATATCAATATAAGGTTGTCTCTTTAGTTATTATTTTATTTTAAAGTTACCAAAGTGTTATGTGATTTATGTTCCAATCTAATTGTTTGTCATGATTGGTTGAGATTAAGTTTATGATGATGAAAATGTTTGACCAATATCTCATGAATCCAGTAAATTTTATTCTCCTAAGAATAATTTTGGAGATTACATCTTTTCTATTGACCTTTTCACTCTTAAAAAACTCATTATAATGGAAATTTATTTTATGGAAAACAAAATTTATTTTCCTCTTCGACCAAAAATACTTTTTTATGAAAAGACATTTTATCTAAAAATTTTGTCATGTATGATTTTTTTATTCTCATATTACTATTTGACGTCATATTTATATATGATTTAATTTTTAACAAACAAATTTAAAAATTAATATTCATTTCATTTTTCAAATGAGTTGCTTTTTGATTTTTATAGGAAATGGGAAAGAAATCATTGTTTTAACATAAATGGATAGAACATAATTTACTTCCCTCATAACAAATCATTTATTTTAGGATTTCATTATATGTCTCTGATATTATATTCAATGAATGTTTTCGCCTTAATATTTGGTAAATTTTTTGGTTTTAAATATGTTATTTAAAAGGGAAAAGTGTACCTCCCTCGTTAATGCTCTTGTGATCTTTTAAAGTATTTTTTCATCTATGATATTGTCAATTTCAATTAATCATGATTTACTGTGGATATGATCTAATGATACCACCTAGTTTAATTCATTATTTTTTTCGAAGATGATGATGATTTAAGGATGATTCTATTAAACCAATTTCATTACCATTGGATAATTATGTTATGATTAATAATTTAAAAACTCATTTCATTTCCACAGGTTATGATATAATGCTATCATAATTATGTTTTTGTGATCTTGAGGAAAAAATATGTCTAAATTTTATTATTTCAATTTTGGGCATGGAATTATATATCCCTCTAATGTATTGGGTAAAAATGGATATGCCATGAGATTATAAGGACTGAATGCATACTTTATCCAACTTAATAAGTCCTTTTATTCACTGTGATGGTCTTGAGAGTGAACCATAACTAAGGATATTATGGAATGGGGATCGAACCCAATCCACTATTATACTATTAGAGATAATCCTTGATTATGGAAATTATTTTCTATTCTTATGTTTATTCCAAAAAGTTATGTCATATGACAATGTTATACTCTAATGACTCATGTTCTTTTATTGCTTTTGTATTTATCTCTTTTGATCTATCATACATTATGATATTACTAATGTTTATAATATATGATATGTTGGGTATGGTTTTCAAAAGTCAAGTTCAGGTTTGTATACCCTTATTCTCAGTTTATTCTAATGTGATCATTGATATCTATGTAGTTTCTACTAACCATGAATCTAAGTTAACAATTTCTTGTTTTTCCCTTCTCAAAGTTATGAGGAATGGTTTTAAGTTTTTTATGTCTGAGAATGTCTCTTGTAATTAATAAAATACTATTAGATGTTGTGTATCTCTTATTAACATGTTTTATATGTATCCAATTTCCAAATACACTAATCTTATATGATTCTATAATGTATTTTTATGTTATGTATTTAATATTCATCAAATATGATGTAATATTCTTATATGAAAAGTATGGGTTTCTATATTTTAACTTAAATAACACCACAAAAATACGATCATATATATCATCTTATAGATATCATTATAATTCCAATAATTTCCAGTCAAACTCATTATTCTTCAATGATGAGTTTGAGTCTGGTCTTAATCAAACACTCCTACCTATTTTTAATTATTCAGTAGCAATTAGACGCAAATTTCTCAACTCTATGTTTCAATAATTAAACAATAGCTACCAAACTATCTTAATTCCAATAAACAGAGACCCTACATGATATTGGTAGGCATAGATTCATATCAATGAGCATTAATGAGATCTCATTATATTTCCACTTTAACTTGTGATGTTTCATTAATCATACAAGAAGGAATAAGGATGTTCATCATGAAACAAACTCAGTATCTCCAGTCTCAACAAAACTAGAATAATCATTGAGGTGTTTCATAAAAAATGAAAATAAAAAACCCAATTACCATAGTCTAAGAATTGGGGAACATTTATGTATCATCATCTTCCATTAACGTATACATAAGGAAACAATAAAAAATAGTGAGAAAAAAAATTAATCCAGAAACATGGATCATCGAGTATTGGTCACCCCAAATTATAAATTTTTGGATTATCATAATTATTTTATCCATTATTATTGATTTCAGTGAGTCATATTTATAATCATCATATTCCCTGGTTTGGGATTGTTTGAATTGGATTTACATGATCTTCATGTAACTCAATGGGATTTCAATTTTGACATGCTTTATTAGCTTCAATCAATTTGAGTGCACCACATAGGGCAGAAATGAAAAATCAATAGTCTTGTAAATTTGAAATCCTCTATCCTGGATAAAATAATTTCTCCCATGGATTTCCACTAATTATTATTCTTATATTTCTAATTATCAAATCACTTAATCCTAATCCTAGATTATTCATTCTCGAGTTCATTTGAGTAAATTGATGACTCCCCTTGAGCCCACTTCTAACACCTACTGACCTAGATCCTTCATTATCAATCCTTAAAAATAATTTCAATTCATTACCTATCATGATCAATTTTCTTTGGTAAGATATTTTTTTCAATTGGTTTTTTTGGTGGATTCAGTTTCATGATGTGCATAGATGGTGATGGGATTACTTTTCCCTCGACGATCTTTGACTAGAAATGTTGTGGTTTTGTCACACTATAGTTTTAAATTATTTGATCTCAATATCTATGAGTCATCATTTTCATCAACACTTAATATCTTGAGCGTGGTGTGTTTCATCTTCTTCATGATTTTGGATAGGTCTCCTATCATGTCAGACTTGATTTATTCAGGCTCTTAAATTCTGTTTTTTAAATATTGGTAAATTTGATGTAGGTCTCATGATAGATTCTTAAGCATCATACCATCAGTTATAATTATAGGCATATTAAGTATGATGTTTCATGATTGGTTGAAAACCTCACACATGGTCAGTATGATTTTACTCTTACTGATGGTTTGGAAACATCATGTGGTAGCTGTAATTATATTCACGGTCCACCATATCCACCTTCACATGGTTTCTTAGAAGTTTTTACCTAGTGGATATTTATTATCTTAAAGGTAGATTCTTACTCATTCATGGTGTGTTGGTATTTTCATATGTGTATGATTGAAAATCTATCATGGCCAACCATGTTACTACCCTCTTCGATGGTCGATGATTTTTTTTGTTCAGCTGCCAAGAACTCTCAAAATCAATTAGCCCTCAATTTTAACCTTGAGGAAGCATCAATTTAACTCTTAAGGTCACTCGAGACTCTTCATATGGAACCATAAGGTCACCTGAATATTTTTCTTACAATTAGTTTATTGATTTCACCCTTGTTATATAGTGTGTTCCAATGAGAAATCAGTCAGTTGGAAGTGTCTTAAAATCATTTTATTTTCTCCATGTGGCAATTTAGTGTGTTTTTCAAATTCTCAAATACGTATTAGGTTTTTATACTTCTTATGGTAGTATGAAATTTTAAATGTGGTTAATTAATTTTTGACTATGTGGTTGATCCATCAATTTCCTGACCACCTCATCACATATTCATTTGGAGTATTAAAAAGAATTTTATAATGACCCAGGGATTTTATATAAGGATATTACATCTCTTTTAGATGAATTTTCATTAAATTACACAAAAACATGACTAAAGACCATAATAGTTTAGTTCCTTTGTAAAAATGGAAAACAAAAATCTATTTCTTGTGAAATATCTTCAACATTTCCTAAAAATATTATCCCTTTCAGTACCCTTTATTAAAAAAAATTCGAAACCGAAAGAAATGAAACATAAGGAAAGGGTGGGATTATATGCTATGTAAGGATCAACATGTATGATATCAAATTATTATCTTATGAGAGAAAATGATAATAAATATGGGTATGTGATCATGATAATGACATACAAAGTTCATACCCAACCAATCTTGTATCATAAACATGAGTCATGGCTTAAAAAATTAACATTTCAAAAGGCGTTGTTCATAAGAATGAAACCTCCTACTGACTCAATTATGAGACATAATTTCATATCATAAACATCTTCAGAATAATAATAACTATAAAAAACCATTTATAATTTCAAGTATAACTATCATGACTCCCAGATCAGGCTTTTCACCTATTTCCCCTAACGGGTCAAGCACATCCACTTTTTCCCTATCACAAACCAAGGACATTGACTCTTTTTCCATCACAGATCAAAACAATCGACTTGTTACCCTAAACTATTTCATGAGATATAATTCATTACCCAATACATTATAGGGATATAAAGGTCTTACATGTCAATTAATGAAAATGATACATATGTGTGCCACATGACAACAAATCATTCATCGCATTATATTCTATGTCACAAAATGAATTTCATAATCTCTTCATCATAACCTAACTCATGGAAAATAAATAGGTTTCATAATTATCATTCCATCATAAACATAAACCATTCATACAAATAATAAGAATTATATACTTTGGTCATATCTCAAGTAATGTGTAAGTAATATCGTATAATTACATCTTATATGGAGAATGATTTTTCAAATATTACTTCAAATAATTATTTATGGAATATTCCTTTACCTTTATTATATATTTTTTTTATGAATATGAACAAAATTTTAAAGGAAATCAATTTATTTGATGATAAAATTATAATCTTGCAATGAAATATTGAAGGAATTAATGTGTCCTGATAATATATAAATCAGTTCATGCTGTATAAGTTAAAAAAACATCACATTCTATCATTTTCTAGAAAATTCATGAAGTACCTCATCTGGAAAACAACAAAAAAAGATTCCACATAAATAGTTTAGTTTAAAGAACAACATGGGTAAAAATAACCTTAAATATTCATAATATAAATATCAAACATTTTTATTTTTGAGTAAACATATATTTATAAGATTAATATTCCACATCATAGGTTTAAAATGAAACAATATTGAATATTGATGAGACTATAAAATAAGCCCTTATAAAATTCAATTCTGTAGAATTGTATGCACCATGAAAAATTATAAGGATAGTAAAATACAATAATATTTGGAATAAAACTCATAAAATACATTCATGAGTTGTATATACAACATGTAGATGTAATATGTAGTGTATAATGAATCTGTACTAGAGAAATAAAAGTGAGACCTAAATCACTTATCTCGGTTCTCTCCATTCCTTTTTCATGTTAAAAATTCATATATAATAAATACATGTATTTTATACATTTATTATGTAACCACATATCAATCATTATATTTATGATTTTTTATAACATCTTATCACCCATATATTAATAATTAAAATCACTATTCTATATGATATCTGCTTCATTCTCCATGTATGTTTCAGATTGACAATCCCATACCTTCTACATTTATCATGGTACCATCATTCCTAGAATAATTATATTTTTTATATATAATATATATTCTTAAACCTAATTCTTTCTACCACAATAAGGCCCCAGCCTTAAAAATTACTTAATCTTGGGTTATTTCAAGAATTCACATTAACGATCTTTTCAGGTTTAGAGTTTTATAGAATTATATCATAAATCATCCATTACATTCCACATTTAAACAAGGTGGTTACATCAAATACAATATTCATTTTCTTCCACCAAAGGAAACATATTTAAAATAAAACATGTTTTCTTTCTTGACACTTCCTCGACACTATCATCACATCATGTACTTTTCTTTTGACCTGTGAAAAAACATTTCAAAAACATGGGATGAGCATAAAAAGCTCAGAAAGGGATATAAACATACGGAAAGAAAACATTATTCCATGTATACATAAGAATAAATGAAATCATACTTTACTCATAAAACAAAAGCACTTTAACATACCTCATGAAATCATATGATTTATGAATAACTCATAGAAGTCATAAGACATAAAGGTATCTTGAGGCATTCATAAATTTCTTATGTAGGGAGTAACCCTCATGGTTACGTTTGGAATACCAATCACATTATATTCCCTAAATATCATCAGAGAAACCATTTCATTTAACTCCTTCACGTTACCTAATGAATTGGTGAGCTATCTCGGACACACCCGCCCTTAGTTTATCACGGAACCACCTGCCTTCCTAAACAATGCCCAAGAACCATAACATAATCGTATCACATAAAACATGCATACATGAAACATAAAATTTACACATTTCAATAACAAGATATCAATATAACACATTGATATAATCAAGAAATTATCAAAAAAAATTTCAATACCAAAATAAAAGAAGAGTAAAACATGGTATTTATTTTTTATTTAAAAAGTTAAGGCTTGTAGAGGAAGCCAAAACTCAAATAATGGTCACGTTGGTGGAGAAGTCATTGTCTCCACCTACCTAAGACAAAAAAAACATTCCTTTTGACATTTAGTAAAACCCTTCATGTAAAAATATTCCTTTTGAATGAAACTAAAAGTCAAAAGGGTTTATTATTCAACTAATTAAAGAAGGTCGTAAATAAATTGAAGTATGCCTCAACGAAAGGATATTGAGACGAAGTCCATTACCTCAAGTCTGACTTGTTCTCGTTCGTTCTTTATATTCCTAAATAATAAAAATAGGTCAATTTATAATTTCTTAAGGAATTCCATTAAATTTTATTACTCAATTAATATAACATATTATCATTTTATAATAATTAGTTAATTATGTGAGTTCATATCATACATTTTGTCGATGTTCGGTACATGAGTCAAATATGAACTAGTTTGAAATGAATTTCCCATGTAGTTATAAGTACATCGTCTACAGAATGGTATTAATGATTTAAATATCATATATGTCCAGTATATATTCATTTCATACTCTTCCATATCATTTGGAGATAAAAAAATGAAATTCATCATTCATGGAGACGGTTGGTCGTACGTACGCATGAACGCTACTTTCATTTCATTGTCATATTAAAGGAATTAAAACTAAATGAGACTTATATATTTTAATTATAGTATAATATATATGTTATATAGTAACGTATTTTCATTAATTAAATTCTATATAAATTCCATGTTTGGCATGAACGAGTCACATCACTTGAGGGGGCGGAAGTCCACACTTCCTCAGATAAAATTATCGCATTTGCAAAAACTTCAAAGCATAAAGGTATGTTTTAAATATAAAATACAGAAGCTTAGAGAGTACATAAATATAATATATATCATATATAAATATAGTGGCATCATAATTCCCACCATGAATGGTGTTAAAAGAAGACTGAACAATAATAGTTTCGTGAGGCAGTAATTTTCCACACACTGAAACAATGTGTTCTTTAACCATTTGACGGAGGTGTGTATATGTGTAAATAAAATAATTCTCATAAAAAATCCTAGTATATTGAGGATACTTTTGTTGTTATGAAATCAAATATTAATAATGTTAGGGGGAGTGGAGAGGGAAAATACAACAAAGTATTTTGAGAGAAGGCATGGCCTCTAAATCGGGTAACTTTATTTGATTTGAGGCAAAGGCCCTCGTGAAAAGAATTCTGCCCAAAGTGAGTCTTCTAGGAGGAAGAGAGGGATGTGGAGAGATTATGTGAGCAGTTTTTGGACAAGCCAAGGGGATTTAGATGAGTTAGTAAGGTGGTAGAGGTGAGGGCTTTTTATAAGAGGGAGGAGGGGTACTCTTAGAAAGTAATGAAATATTAATTTATTATAAAATGTTTTTCAAATTAGAATTGTTAAAAAATGTTATATTTATAGGATAAGAGGATAAGGGGTAGAAATAAACTCAAACAATAGGATTTAGAAAAGTTTATGTCATAGAATTTACCTTATCGTTTCATTATAACCCTTAGTTAAAATTAATAATTCTTACCACGTCTTTTTTTATTTTCAAACTATAAGGTCATAATAACTACATTAAAATACCAATAGTCCCATAATTTTATGTATAAAGATATTTTTAATATATTATATGTAATTTTTTAGAATATTATATTTTTTAGACTATTATACTATTTAATAAAATATCATTTTTTTAAAAACTCATTTATGCCAATTACGACACTATTTGGTAGTTGACTTTTGATAAAGGAATAAAAGCTATATTCCTTATAAATAAAATCATTACCATTAATTTAACATGACATAATCATCTTTAATATTTTTGGATAACATCCAAAGTTTCAAAACAAAATTATTTTAAAACATATAATATCATATATTTAAATCTTTCATTAATGAGATAATAACTGCATCATTATTGTGTCATAAATAAATTTATTTATTTAAAGTCTAAAAATTATTAATAAAATACCATGATGTACTAAATAATTTTATCTTTAAAATTAATATTTATATTCAAATAGATCATTTATATATGTAAAATTAAAATTTTTTTACTTAGGTATTATAACTTTTATTACATTTCCCTTTAAAAAATTAATATGATAAAAGGTCACTATCACACAAAACTGATTCCATGGGGTCCCTAAGTTGGCACAAGGCATACCATAGTCGTCCATGACACAACCAAGAGGATTTAGATACATTTTGGGGTCATTTTATATTATTATGACATTATTTTATTTCCCTTAACTACCCAATTACTAATTAATCACGATAATTGAAGACAATTATCGTCATTACAATTTATAATGTCCAAAAACAAAAGAGTCTTAATTACATAATTTGGACCTTATGATTAGAAATATGGAATCCATTTAACCATATTCCAAACACAAAAATTTCAGTAATTAAATAAAAAAAATAATTCCCGTTGTCAAAACAAATTGCATGTTTTTAATAAACAATATCTATCAAAAGATTGACAATTATTTATGTCCAATTTAAAATGGAAATTAATTCTAATGACCACCATTTATTTAAATTGTAAAAATATATTCAAATTACACTTTAAAACCAATTAAAAAGATAATATAACTATATAATTAAATTAGATGAAAAAGCGTTTTTGAAGTAAAATGCTGTATTTTTCACTATTTATTAAAAAATGAACATTGTCAGAAAAATACAAAAAATTTATCCAAAGTAAATTTCAATGTCCCAATTCTAAAGAATTTTTTTATTTTGAAAAATAGAGCTTATAAAATTGTAAAAATTTAGATTTAAACATGGTTTTCCATCAAAAGGTGGTAAAACAATCTTTTAAAAATATTAGAATATTTTATGCCCTAGATTGGATTTATTCTCATTTTAAGCCTCCAAAACACAATCCAATTCAGAAATAGACAAAGAAATAAAAATATATTATTCTTTACTTACTTGTGATGTTACATCCTTCCCCCCTTTTGGATATTGCATCCCCTCAATTTATTTACTTATCGAATAAGTGGAGGTATTTATCCCTCATTGCATTTTCAGATTCCCATGTTACCTATTCAATCATGTGGTTTTCCCAAAAAACAATTACATGATGAATCACCTTATTCCGCAACACTTGCTCCCTATGGTCAAGAATCTGGACAACTTGTTCCTCATAAGATATATTCTCTTCCAGCTGAACTACCTCTAGACTCAAAACCTGAGATGGATATGGCATGTACTTCCTTAACATTGAAACACGAAAAACATTATGTACCGGAGATAAAATCGGAGTTAAAGCCACTAGGTATGCAAATGATCAAACTCTCTCTATAATTTCATATGGTCCAATGAACCTTGTACTTAGCTTTCCTTTCTTACCAAATCGTATCACACTTTTCCATGGTGACACTTTGAGGAAGACATGATCTCCTACCTCAAAAGAGAGATCCTTCCTCCTGTTGTCCGCATTACTTTTCTGCCAACTCTGAGTTGTTCTCATGTGTTTCTGTATCAGGTAAACTTTTTGTACCAACTCTTCTACCAGTTCTGGTCCCATCAACTTCCTTTTACCCACTTCACCCCAAAAATATGGAGTTCGACACCGCTTCCCATATAATGCCTCAAATGGTACCATCTGTATACTGGAATGAAAACTATTATTATAATAAAACTCAACCAGTGAAAGATGTTTGGTCCAAACTTCCCTGATAATCCATCGAAAAAGCATATAGCATATCCTCCAAATTCTGAATTGTTCATTTTGACTGCCCATCTGATTGAGGATTAAAAGCTGTACTAAAATTCAATTCAGTACCCAACGACTTCTGAAGGCCTTTCCAAAAGATAGAAGTGAACCTGGGATCACGATCAGATACAATGGATAGGGGAACTCAATGTAACCTGAATATATATTTAAGATACAATCGAGAAAGTTTATCTAGGGAAAACCTATCTCATATAGCAAGGAAATGAGTAGATTTAGTCAAGCGATCAACAACAATCAAGATTACATTATTACCTCGAGGAGTCTTTGGTAATCTCACAATGAAGTCCATGTATATATTCTCCCATTTCCACTATGGCACTAGCAAAGGATGTAGCATCCCTTTCGGTAACTTCCGCTCTGCTTTAACATGTTGACAAGTCAAACACTTCACAGTTAAATCAGCAATATCTCTTTTCATTCCATCCCACCAGTAGTACTCCTGAATATCTCTATACATCTTAGTACTACCTGGATGAACTAAAAATGGAGAACTATGAGCTTCGCATAACAACTCTCTCTTCAACTGTGAATCACAATGAACACACAATATCTTCCCAAATCTCAAAACACAATCATTATTAGTGTTGAATTCAGGTAACATACCCTTTTGAACTAGCTCTACCTTTTTTATGTAACTCACTGTCTTGATTTTGTGTTGGCTTAATTCTTTCTTATAGAGCAGATTTCATTGATACCTAAAACTAAATAGAATAATTTCCTCCACCAGCCACTTCCAAGCCAAAATTCATCAAATCCTTAACCAAAGGATCACGTTCCAAACATTACATGGTTAATGAAGCATTACTTTTTCGACACAAAGCATCTGCCACTTTATTTTATTTTCCTGGGTAGTAGTGAATCGTGCAATAATAATCCTTGATTAATCCTAGCCATCTCTTCTGTCTCATGTTCAATTCATTCTGAGTGAATATATACTTTAAACTTTTGTGATCAGTATATATTTCACACTTTAAACCATACAAATGATGTTTCTAAATTTTTAATGTGAAAATAGCAGCAGCTAAATCCAAATCATGTGTAGTTTAATTTATCTCATGAATTTTCAACTGAAGTGAAGCATAAGAAATTACCTGATCATTCTTAATTAGGACGCAACCAAGTCCTTTCAATGAATCATAACTATAGATAACAAACTCACCATTCCTGGAAGGTAGATCCAATACTGGAGCATTCACAAATCTTCTTTTCAATTTTTGAAAACAATCATCACATTCTTTTGTCCATATAAACTTAACAGCCTTCCGAGTTAACTTATTCAATGGGATGCACAACTGTGCAAATTTTTTAACAAACCTTTGGTAATATCCTGCCAAACCAAGAAAACTACGAATCTCGGTTACTTTTTTGTGTCTTTTCCATTCTTCAACAACCTTTTTTTATAGGATCAATAGTTATTACATCATTAGAAACAATCTGACCAAGGAAAGAAATTTGTTGCAAACAAAACTCACACTTGATTAATTTCCCATACAATTTATTTTATTTTAAGGTTTTCAGAATAATCCTTAAATGACATTAACACTCCTCTTTACTTTTAGAAAACACCCAAATATCATTAATGAAAACAACCACAAACTTATCCATGAACTCATTGAAAATTCTATTCATAAGGTCCATGAATATGGAAGGTGTATTGGTTTACCCAAAATGCATAACTACAAATTCATAATGGCTATATCTTGTACGAAACACAGTCTTCGGAATTTATTCTTCCTTTACCTTCAACTGAGGGTTTCCCCGATCTCAAGTCAATATTTGAAAAATACTGATCTCCCTGGAGCTGATCAAACAAATCATCGATATGAGGCAAAGGATATTTATTCTTAAAAGTGATGATATTCAAGGATCTATAATCAATGCAAATTCTCATTGAACCATATTTATTTTTAACAAATAAGACAGGAGCTCCCCATGGTGATGTGCTAGGTCGAATGAAACCTTTCTCTAATAAATCTTTCAATTTCTCCTACAACTTTAAAAGTTTAATTTGATCCATTCGATAAGGGGGTTTCGAAATTGGATTAGAATCAGGAACTACATCAACAGTAAATCAAACTTCCCGGTCTCATATTATTCGAGGCAACTCATCATGAAAAACATCAGGATACTCATTTACCACTGGCAAGTCATTAATCTGAACGGTTGCTTTGTTTTCAACAATATGTGCAAGGTAAAATTCATTTCTATCTTGTATAAGTTTATCAGACTCTTGATATGTTATGAATAGTAAGGGTTCATTCTTGTACACAAACTGAAAGTCTTTCTCAAAAGAAACTTCTTTAGCTCTATAGTCAAGCTTAGCATGGTATACAGAGAGCCAATCCATACCCAGGATAACATAAAACTCTACTAGAGGTAAAACAATGAGGTTTTCAAGTAGATTCTTTCCACTGATAAGTATAGGAAAATTATTATAAATTATTTTTGCCTCAATACTTCCCCCAAGTGTTTTTACCACAATTTCAGTAGTCATTTCTTGAGATGAAATTCTCAATTTATTAGAACATTTTTCAGAGATGAAAGAATGTGTAGACCCTGATTCAGACAACACATTGGCATAATATGGAAAAACAAACAAAGTACCTGATACCACTTCATTTGATGGCCCAACATCTACCGAAGTAGTTGCAATGGATTTCACCACACCTTTCTACTTTTTGTCTGACTGCTTCACATCATTCGAGCTCTTTTTCGAACACTCATTTTCATAATGACCCATCTCATTTTAATTGAAACATTTCACAAGCAGTAAAACAAATTTGGTCTTACCATCACCCTGATCTTTTCCAGTTAAATCACGAGCCTTATGTCCCATATTACCACATTGGAAGCAATTTCAAAAATTCAAAAGACATTCCCCTGCATTCTTTATACCACATTTATCACAAACTGCTAACTTAATTTTCTTACCATAAAACCTTTTTGAAGTATTCTTCCCTTTCTCCTGCCACATTGTCCATTTTTCTGTTGGTTTTCATAGAACACTTGAGCATCGACAAACTCTATTTCCACTTTCTCATCACATTGAACAACCTTTTCATAACTTTTGAACTCACGAGGAGCTAATGACCTTCGATATTTTGGCTTTAATCCTGAGTAAAACGATTTATTTTAATATCAAGGTCTCAGATAAAATTTGGAGCATACCTTTCCAATCGAGAGAACTTTTCTTAATAAGAAGCCATTGAGTTGTCCTCTTGCCTCAATTCTAAGAATTTTTTTTCCATCCTAATTCGAACAGCCTTAGGAAAATATTTCTCAAGAAACATACCTTTGAATTCATCCTAGTCAAGAGCATCAATCTCAGAAGCATCCCTGATATTTTTAACCATCGACCACCACTGATCTTCTTCACCCTCTAAATGGTAAAAAACAAGACTATCCTTTTGATTGTTTGAACACTACATGAAATCGAAAATCTTCTCCAGTGCTTTAATCCACCCTTCAGCTAGCACATGGTCAGATGATCTTCTGAATGATGGGGGATGTTGCCTCATGAAATGTTCCACTACTGACATGTTCTTATGTGGTTGATCTGGTAGATCTCGTGCATGGATACCACCACCATTTATCGTTTGAGCCAACTGTGCCATCATTGTAACAAATTGTTCAGTTCCAATTCCAACCATCTTAGGATTCTTATTTGGAAGGTCATTTCCTTCTTTATGCCTTCCTAGCACTACTTCTATGTTTCCTCTGTGGAAAACCATTTTGAACAAACATGTCTTATATGAAGAAACATGGTAATCATCAAATTTTATATCATTTCAATTTGACCATAATGTTTGAAAACAAATATTTTTGGATAATCCTTTAATTGAATTATAACTCCTAAATTTATCTAAACTGGCCTCTATTTCGAACTATAATTCCCCAGCCTTAAACATTACTTAATCTTGGGTTATTTCAAGAATTCTCATTGAGGATCTTTTCAGGTTTAGATTTCTAAATAATTAGATCATAAATCATTCATTACATTCCACATATAAACAAGGTGGTTAGATCAAAGATAGTATTCATTTTCTCCACCAAATGAAACATATTTAAAATATAACATGGTTTCTTTCTTGACACTTCCTCGACACTATCATCACATCATGTACTTTCCCCTTGACCTGTGAAAAACATTTCAAAAACTTGGGATGAACATAAAAATCTCAGTAAGGGATATAAAAATATGAAAAGAAAAAATTATTACATGTATACAAAATAATAAATGAAATCATACATTACTCAAAAAACATAAGCACTTTAACATACCTCATGAAATCATAAGATTTATGAATAACTCATAGAAATCATAAGATATAAAGGTAACTTGAGGCATTCATAACATTATTACATAGGGAGTAACCCTCATGGTTACATTGGGAATACCCATCAGAGTATATTACCTAAATCTCTTAGGATAAACCTTAGCATTTAACTCATTCGCATTACTCAATTCATTGGAGTTCTATCTCAGGATCACCCGCCCTTAGTTTATCACGGAACCACCCGACTTCATAAACAATGCCCAAGAACCATAACATAATAGTATCACATAAAACCTGCATAAATGAAACATAACATTTCCAAATTTCAATCACAACATATCAATACAACACATTGATATAATCAAAACATTATCAAATACATTTTCAATACCAAAATAAAAGAAAAGTAAAACATGGTATTTATTTTTCATTTAAAAATTTATGGCTTGTAGAGGAAGCAGAAACTCAAATAATGGTCATGGCGGCGGAGAAGTCATTGTCGCCGCATAATTAAGACAAAAAACCTTCATTTTTTCATTTCGTAAAATGCTTCATGTAAAAAGATTCCTTAAGAATAAAATTAAAAGTCATAAGGGTTTATTATACACTAATAAAATAAGGTCGTAAATAAACTAGAGTATGCCTCAATGAAAGGAGATTGAGACGAAATCCCTTACCTCATGTCTGACTTGTTCTCGTTCGTTATTTATATTCCTAAATAATAAACTTAGGTCAATTTATAATTTATTAAGGACTTCCTTTAAAGTGAATTATTCAATTCATATCACATATTATCATGTTATAATAATTAGTTAATTATGTGAGTTCATATCATATGTTTTGTCGATGTTCTGTACACGAGTCAAAAATGAACTTGTTTGAAAAGAATCTCCCATGTAGTTATAAGTAAATCATCTCAAAAATGGTAATAATTATTTAAATATCATATATATATATATATCTAGTATATTTTCATTTTATACTATTCCATAGTATTTAGAGATGAAAAATTAAATGCACCGTTCATGAAGACGGTAGGTCGTACGTACGCATGAACGCTATTTTCATTTCATTATCATATTAAAGGAATTAAAACTAAATGAGACATCCTTATATATATTATAATTCCAGTATAATATATATTTTATATAGGTAACATTTGTTCATTAATTAAATTCTTTATAAATTCCATGTTTAGCATGAACGAGTCACATCACTTGAGGGGGCGGTAGTCCACACATCCTCAGATGAAATTATCGCATTTTCAGAACATGAAAAGCATAAAGGTATGTTTTAAATATAAATTACATAAGAATAGAGAGGACATAGATATAATATATATCATATATAAATATAGTGACATCATAATGTCCACCATGAAAGGTGTTAAAATAATATTAAACAATCATCGTTTCATGAGACAGTAATTCGCCACCCACAAAAACTGTAATTTTATTAACCATTAGACGGAGGTGTCTGTAAGTGTAAATAAAATACATATCAAAACAACATACTTGTATATTTAGTATACTATTTTTTTATGGAATCAATGAATAAGAATGTTAGGGGGAGTGAAGAGGGAAAATACAACAAAGGATTTTGAGAGAAGGCATTCCCTCTAAATCGGGAATCTTCTTTTGATTTGGGGAAAATGCTCTCTTGAAAAGAATTCTTCCAAAAGTGAGGCTTCTAGGAGGAAGAGAGGGATGTGGATAGATTATTTGAGATGAGTTTGGATGAGCCAAGGGGCTTGAGAGGTGTGAGTAAGGGGGTAGAGGTGATGAATTTTTATAATAGGGAGGAGGGGTACTCTTGGAAATTTATGAAATATTAATTTATTATAAAACGTTTTTTAAATTAGAATGGTTCCAAAATGATATATTTCTAGGATAAGAGGATAATGGGTAGAAATACACTCAACCAATAGGATTTAGACAAGTGTAGGTCATATAATTCACTTTATCCTTTCATTTTAACCCTTAGTTAAAATTAATAATTTTACCACTTCTTTTATTATTTTCAAACTATAAGGGCATAATTATTACTTTAAAATGCCAATAGTCCTATATTTTACCAATAATGATATTAGTAATATATTATATGTCATTTGGCATAATATTATATTTCTTGGACTATTATACCATTTAAAAAAATAACATTTTTTGAAAAACTTATTTATGCCAATTTCGACTCTATTTGGTAGTTTACTTTTGATAAAAGAATAAAAGCTTTATTACTTCGAAATAAAAGCATTAACATAAATTTCACATGTCATAATCATCTATAAAATTCTTGTATGGCATCCAAAGTTTCAAAAAAAATTATTTTAACACATATAATATCATATATTTAAATATTTCATTAATGAGGTAATAGTTGCATCATCATTGTGTCCTAAATAAATTTATTTATTTAATGTATAAAAATCCTAAATAAAATACCATGATCTGGGAAATATTTTCAGATTTAAAAATACTATTTATAGTCTAAGAGATAATTTATAGAAACAAAATTAAAATTGTTTTACATAGGTATTACATACTTTTATTATATTTTCCTTTCATTAAAAAAATAATATGATTAAAGGTCACTATCACACAAGAGTGATTCCATGGGGTCCCTAAGATGGTACAAGGAATTCCATGGTCGTCCATGTCACAACTAAGTAGATTTGGACACCTGTTGGGGTCATTTTATATTATTATGATATTATTTTATTACCCTTAACTACACAATTATTCTCATTTTAAGCCTCCAAAACACTATCTAATTCATAAATAGACATAGATATGAAAATATATTATTCTTTACTTACTTTGGATGTTACATACATCCCCCATTTAGGAAATTGTGTCCCCACAATTTATTTTCTTATTGAATAAGTTTGGGAATTTATCCCTCATTTCATTTTTAGATTCCCATGTTGCCTCTTCAATGATGTTGTTTTTCGACAAAAACATTACTTGATGAATCACCATATTCTGCAATAGTTGCTCCCTATGTTCAATAATATGGATCGGGTATTCCTCATATGATAGATTCTCTTCCTGCTGAACTACCTCTGGACTCAAAACATGAGATGGATCTGGCATGTACTTCCTTAACATTGAAACATGAAAAACATTATGTACCTGAGATAAACTCGGAGGTAAAGCCACTCGGTATGTAACTCATCCAACTCTCTCAAGAATTTCATATGGTCTAATAAACCTTGTACTCAACTTTCCTTTCTTACCAAATCGCATCACACTTTTCCATGGAGAAACTTTTAGGAATACATGATCACCTACCTCAAAATAAAATCCTTCCTCCGGTTGTCCACAAAACTTTTCTTCCTTCTCTGAGTTGTTCTCATGTGTTTCTGTATTAGCTGAACTTTTTCTGCCAACTCTTCTTCCAATTCTTTTCCCATCAACTTCCTTTCACCCACTTCTCCCAAAAAGATAGATTTCGACACTGATTCTCATATAATGCCTCAAAACGTGCCATTTGTATACTCGAATGAAAACTATTATAATAGGAAAACTCAACCAATGAAAGTTGTTGGTCCCAACTTCCCTGATAATCCAACGAACAATCATGTAGCATATACTCCAAAGTCTAATTTGATCATTCTGACTACCCATCTGATTGAGGATGAAAATATATAATAAAATTAAATCCAGTGCCCAACGACTTTTGAAGGCCTTTAAAAAAGTTAGAAGTGAACCTAGGATCACGATCAGAAACAATGAATAGGGGAACTCTGTGTAACCTGACTAACTATTTATGGTACAATCGAGATATTTATCTAGGGAAAAATTATCTCGTATAGTAAGGAAATGAGAATATTTAGTCAAGCGATCAACAATAACCCCGATTTAATTATTACCTCAAGGTGTCTTTGGTAATCCCACAACGAAGTCCGTGGATATATTCTCCCATTTCCACTCTGGCACTGGTAAAGGCTGAAACATCCCTTTGGGTAACTACTGCTCAGCTTTAACCTGTTGACAAGTCGAACCCTTCATAGTTAAATTAGCAATATCTCTTTTCATTCCATCCCACTAGTAATACTCTTGAAAATCTCTATACATATTAGTACTACCTGGATGAATTGAAATTGGAGAACTATGAGCTTCACATAACAACTCTCTCTTCATTTGTGAATCACAAGGCACACAAAATCTCTTCCCAAATCTCAAAACTAAATCATTATCAGTGTTGAATTATGGTAACATACCCTTCTTAACTAGCTCTACCTTTTTATACAACTCACTGTCTTGATTTTGTGCTTTCTTAATTCTGTGTGATAGAGAAGATTTCACTTATACCAGAAACAAAACAGAAGAATATTTTGCACAAACAACTTTAAAGCCAAAATCCATCAAATCCTTAACCAAAGGATCACGTTCCAAATATAACATGGTTAATGAAGCATTAATTTTTCGACTCAAATCATTTTCCACTTTATTTTCTTTTCTTGGGTGGTAGTGAATCGTGTAATCATAATCCTTGATTAATTATAGCTATCTCCACTGTCTCATGTTAAATTATTTCTAAGCGAATATATACATTAATCTTTTGTGATCAGTATATATTTCACACTTTACACCATAAAAATTATGCCTCCAAATTTTTAAAGCGAAAAAAGCAGCAACTAATTCGAAATCTTATGTAGGGTAATTTATCTCATGAGTTTTCAACTAACGTGAAGAATAAGCAATTACCTGATCATTCTGCATTAAGATGCAAACAAGTCCTTTCAATGATTCATCATTGTAGATAACAAACTCACCATTCCTGGAAAGTAGTTCCAATTCTGGAGCATTCCCCAATCTTCTTTTCAATTCTTGAAAACAATCATCACATTCTTTTGTCTAGATAAACTTAACACCCTTCAAAGATAGCATAGTCAATGGGCTGGACAACCATGCAAAAATTTTAACAAACATTCGGTAATAGCTTGCCAAACCAAGAAAACTATGAATATCGGTTACATTTGTGGGTCTTGGGCATTCTTCAACAACATTATTTTTACATGATCAACAGTTATACCATCTTTAAAAACAATGTGACCAAGGAAAGAAATTTGTTACAACCAAAACTCACAATTGATGAATTCCCCAAACAATTTATTTTCTTTTAAGGTTTGCAAAATAATCCTTAAATGGAATTCATTCTCTTCTTTACTTTTAGAAAACAAAAAAATATCATCAATGAAAACAACCACAAACGTATCTGAGAACTCATGGAAAATTCTATTCATATGGTCGATGAATATAGCAGGTGCATTGGTTAACCCAAAAGGCATAACTACAAATTCATAATGGCCATATCTTGTACAAAACGCAGTCTTTTGAATATCTTCATCCTTTACTTACAACTGATGGTACTCATATCTCAAGTGAATCTTGGAAAAATAATGAGCTCCCGGGAGCTGACCAAAAAAATCATTGATTTGAGGCAAAGGATATTTTTTCTTGACAGTGAAGTTATTCAAGGCTTTATAATCAATGAAAAGTCTTATTGAACCATCTTTATTTTTAATAAATAAGACTGGAGCACCCCATGGTGATGTGCTAGGTCGAATGAAAAATTTCTCTAATAAATCTTGAAATTTCTCCTTCAACTCTAAAAGTTCAATTTGAGCCATTCGATAAGGGGGTTTTGAAGTTGGATTAGAATAAGGAACTAAGTCAATAGTAAATTCAACTTCCAAATCTGGTATTATTCCAGGCAACTCATCAGGAAAAACATTAGGATACTCATTTACTACTGGCACATTATTAATCTAAACAGTCCCTTTTTTTCATAAATATGTGCAATGTAACATTCATTTCCATACTTTATAACATTCTCAGCCTCTTGATATGTTATCAATGGTAAGGGTTCATTCTTGTACACAAACTAAAAGTCTTTCTGAAAAGAAACTTCTTTAGCTCTACATTCAATCTTAGCATGGTAAACAGAGATCCAATCCATACCCATGAAAACATCAAACTCTACTAGAGGTAAAAAAAATGAGGTTTTCAAGTAGATTCTTTACACAGATAAGTATAAGAATATTTTTATAAGTTTTTTTTCCTCAAAACCTCCCCCAGGTGTTTTTACCACAAGTTCAGGAGTCATTTATTGAGATGGAATTCCCAATTTACTAGAAAAATTTTCAGAGTTGAAAGAATGTGTAGACCCTGAATCAAACAACACATTGGCATAATCTGAAAAAACAAACAAAGTACCTGATACCACTTAATTTGATGGCCCAACATCTACTGAAGTAGTTGCAAAGTATTTCACCATACCTTTATACTTGAAGTCTAATTGCTTCCCATCATTCGATCTCTTTTTCAAACACTCATTTACATAATGACCCATCTCATTGAACTTGAAAATTTTCACTAACTATAAATCAAATTTGGTCTTACCATTACCCTGATCTTTTTCAGTACAATCATGAGCCCTATGTCCCATCTTACCACATCAGAAGCACATTCCAGAATTCAAAAGAAATTCCTCAGCATGATTTTTAACACATTTATCACAACATACCAACTTAGTTTTCTTACCGTCAAGCCTTTTTGAAGTATTATTCCCTTTCTCCTTCCACACTGGTGTCTCTTTCTATTGGTTTTCATAGAACACTTGATCGTCAGCAAACTCGATTTCCACCTTCTCAGCACATCGAACAGACTTTTCATAACTTTTGAACTCATGAGAAGCTAATGCCATTCGATATGTTGAATTTAATACTGAGTAAAAATGATTGATTTTACTATCAAGGTCTTGGATAAAATTTTGAGCATACCTTTCCAATCAAGTGAACTTTTCTTCATAAGCATGCACTGAGTCATCCCCTTGCCTCAATTCCAAGAATTGTTTTTCTATCCTAAGTCGAATAGCCTCAGGAAAATATTTCTCAAGAAACATACCATTGAATTCATAGCAGTCAAAAGAATCACTCTCATCAGCGTCCCTAATATTTTTAACCATCGACCACCACTGATCTGCTTCAACCTCCAAACAGTAAACAATAAGACAAAACTTTTGATTTTCTGAACACCCCATGACATTAAAAATCTTCTCCACTTCTTTAATCCACCCTTTTTCCAGCACAGGGTCATATGATCCTCTAAATGATTGGGGATGTTTCCTCATGAAATGTTCCAACACTAACATGTTCCTCTGCCATTGATCTGGCTGATCTCATGCATTGATACCACCACCATTTATCGCTTGAGTCAACTATGTCATTATTGCAACAAACTATTCAGTTCCAATTCCGACCATCTCAGGATGCTGATTTGGAAGGTCATTTCCTTCTATATTCCTTCCTAGCACTGATTCCCTATTTCCTCTGCGGAAAACCATTCTGAATGAACATATCTTAGATGAAGCAACATGGTAATCTTCAAATTCTATATCATTTCAATTTTACCATAATGTGTGGAAAAAAATATTTTTTGGATAATCATTTAATAGAATTCTAAATCCTAAAGTTATCTAAACTGACCTCTAATACCAACTATAAATCCCCAACCTTAAACATTACTTATTATTGGGTTATTTTAGGAATTAACATTGATCATATTTTCAGGTTTAGAATTTAGAAAATTAGATCATAAATCATGCATTACATTCCACATTGAAACATGGTGGTTACATCAAAGACAATATTCATTTTTTCCACCAGAGGAAACATATTTAAAATAAAACATGGTTTCTTTCTTGACACTTCCTATACACTATCATCACATCATGTAATTATACCTTGACCTGTGAAAAACATTTAAAAAACTTGGGATGAGCATAAAAAGCTCAGTAAGGGACATAAAAATATGGATATAAAACATTAGTCCATGTATACATAAGAATCAATGAAATCATACTTTACTCATAAAACATAAGCACTTTAACATACCTCATGAAATCATAAGATTTATGGATAACTCATAAAAATAATAATAAATAAAGGTAACTTGAGGCATTCATAACATTCTTACGTAGGGATTACCCCTCATGGTTACGTTTGGAATACCCATCACAGTATGTTCCCTGAATCTCTTTGGAGAAACCATAGATTATAACTCTTTCGCATTACCCAATGCATTGGAGAGATATCTCGGGATCACCCACCCATTGTTTATCACGAAACCACATGACTTCATAAACAATTCCCAACAACCATAACATAATCGTATCACATAAAACATGCATAAACGAAACATAACATTTCCACATTTCAATCACAAGATATCAATAAAACACATTAATATAATCAAAACATTATCAAAACCATTTTCAATACCAAAATAAAAGAAAAGTAAAACATGGTATTTATTTTTCATGTAAAAAGTTATGGCTTGTAGAGGAAGCTGAAACTCAAATAATGGTCATGGTAGTGGAGTAGTTGTTGTCGCCGCATACATAAGACAAAAAAACATTCCTTTTGTCATTTAGTAAAATGATTTGTGTAAAAAGATTCCTTTATAATAAAATTCAAATTCAAAATTTTTTATTATAAAACTAATACAAGAATTTCATAAATAAATTGAAGTATGCCTCAATGAAAGGAGATTGAGACGAAGTCCCTTACCTCAAGTTCAACTTGTTCTCGTTCATTATTTATATTCCTGATTAATAAACTTAGGTAAATTTATAATTGCTTAAAAACATCCATTAAATATTATTATTCAATTCATATAACATATTATCATGTTATAATAATTAGTTAATTATGCGAGTCCATATCATACGTTTTGTCGATGTTCAGTACATGAGTCAAAAATGAACTTGTTTGAAATGAATTGCCCATGTAGTTATAAGTAAATCATCTCCAAAATGGTATTAATGATCTAAATATCATATATATCCATTATATATTCATTTTATATTATTCCATAGCATTTGGAGATAAAAAATGAAATGCACCATTTGTGCAGACGGTAGGTCGTACGTACGCATGAACGCTACTTTCATTTCATTGTCATATTAAAGGAATTAAAACTAAATGAGACATATATATATTATTATTGCAGTATAATATATATGTTATATAGGTAAAATATTTTCATGAATTAAATTATTTATAAATTCCATGTTTGGCATGAACGAGTCACATCACATGAGGGGGCGGTAGTCCACACTTCATCAGATAAAATTATCGCATTTGCACAAGCATAAAGGTATGTTTTAAATATAAAATACCGAAGCATAGAGACGATATCAATATAATATATATCATATTAAAATATAGTGACATCATAATGTCTACCATGAAATGTGTTAAAAAAAGATTGAACAATCATCATTTCGTGAGGTAGTAATTCGCCACCCATAGAAACTGTATGTTCTTTAACCATTAGACGGAGGTGTATATAAGTGTAAATAAAATCCTTCTTAAAAAAATCATTGTATATTTAGGATACTGGTATTGTTATGGAATCAAATAATAATAATGTTAGGGGGAGTGAAGAGGGAAAGTACAACAAAAGATTTTGAGAGAAGGCATTACCTCTAAATCATGTATCTTCTTTTGATTTGAGGCAAAGGCTCTCTTGAAAAGAATTCTTCCCAAAGTGAGGCTTCTAAAAGGAATAAAGGGATGTGTAGATCTTATTTCAGTAGATTTTGGACAATCCAAGGGGCTTGAGAGATGTGGGTAAGGGGGTATAGGTGAGGGATTTTTCTAAGAGGGAGAAGGGGTACTCTTGGAAAGTCATGAAATATTAATTTATTATAAAATGTTTTTCAAATTAGAATGGTTCCAAAATGATATATTTATAGGATAAGAGGATAAGGGGTGAAAATACACTCATCAAATAGGATTTATACAAGTTTAGGTCCTAGAATTTACCTTATATTTTTATTTTAACCCTTAGTTAATATTAATAATTCTAACCACGCCTTTTTTTTTTATTTTCAAACTATAAGGTCATAATAATTACATTAAAATTCCAATAGTCCCATAATTGTATCAATAATGATATTAGAAATATATTATTTTAAATTTGGCCTGATATTAGATTCTATGGACTATTATACCATATAATAAAATAACATTTTTTTTAAAAACTCATTTATGCCAATTTCGACACTATTTGGTTGTTGACTTTTGATAAAGGCATAAAAGCATTATTTCTTAAAAATAAATTCATTACCATAAATTTCACGTGTCATAATCATATATTAAATTATTTTATAGCATCCAATGTTTCAAAAAAACTATTTGAACACATATAATATCATATATTTAAATCTTTCATTAATGGTGTAATAACTGCATCATCATTATGTCATAAATAAATTTCTTTATTTAATGTATAAAAATTTTAAATAAAATACCATCATGTAGGAAATCTTTTTATATTTAAAATGACTATTTATAGTAAAAGAGATAATTTATAAAAGAAAAATTAAAATTGTTTTACTTAGGTTTTACATACTTTTATTATATTTACCTTTGTTTTAAAAAAATAATATGATAAAAGGTCACTATCACACAACATTGATTCCATGGGGTCCCTAAGTTAGCACAAGGAATCCCATGGTCAGAAATGACACAACCAAAGGGATTTTGACACATTTTGGGGTCATTTTATATTATTGTGATATTATTTTATTACCCTTAACTACCCAATTACTAATTAATCACGATAATTAAAGATAATTACTGTCGTTACTATTCATAATGTTCAAAAACAATAGAGTCTTAATTACATAATGTGGACCTTCTGATTCCAAATATGGAATCCATTTTACCAAATTCCAAACACATAATGTTCAGTAATTAATTTAAAAATAATTCCCGTTGTCAAAACAAATAGCGTTTTTATAAGAAACAATATCTATCAAAAGATTAACAATTGTTTATGTCCAATTTCAAAGAGAAATTAATTCTAATGACCACCATTGGATTAAATGGTAAAAATATATTCTAATTAAAATTTAAAACCAATTAAAAAGATAATCTAACCATATAATTAAATTAGATGAAAAATTAGTGTTCAAGTAAAATGCGGTATTTTTCTTTATTCATAAAAAAAGGAATATTGTCAGGAAAATACCAAAAATTTATCCAAAGTAAATTTAAATGTCCCAATTCTAAATAATAAGTTTATTTTTACAAATAGATATTATAAAATTTTCAAAAGTTATATTTAAAAATGTTTTCCATCAAAAGGCGGTAAAACAATATTTCAAAAATATTTTAGTATTCTATGCCCTAGATTGGATTTATTATCATTTTAAGCCTCTAAAACACTATATGATTCATAAATAGACATAGATATGAGAATATATTATTCCTTAATTACTTGGTATGTTACAACCTCCCATGATTAAAATATATGAAAAATGAATCACATCGCATCGTGGAGATTATAAGTTATAAGTATGCATGAGCAACACTATCATTTCCCAAAAGACTAGGTGGTAAAAATGTATATATGATATTACCATTACAAAAGTATAATTTTTCGATAAATTTCATATATATAAAATATAAAAATCATAATTACCCCTCATAAAATACAATTATTGAAAATTTAATTGTATTTCTATGTGGTGATGGTAAGTCATACGTACCTGTGGGCGATACTTTCATTTCTAGTTCGATGGGAAGGGGAATGTATAATGGTATGTTCATAATAATAATAAAGTTTTATAATATTTCAGATTCTGAATTTATTATTAATTTATATATATAATTTACTTATTGGAAGTATAGAAGTGGATAAAAAGAGAGTGATCTATTAGAGCGATTACATCTTTTTCAAAATGACTCCTTTAGATTTCCTCTAAAGGACTCAAGATTTGGGTCATTGGGAAGACCATCAACTCTAGAATGTGTATATGAATGTTTATAAGAGAATATTTTATATATTTGTTGATATATAAGACTCAATGTAGTGAAATGATATGAGGGAGCAGGTTTCCTTTTGCTATAAAGGTGAAGGGAACTTTTGAAATTTCTCAAAATATTAAATTATAATAAATTAAATATCAATCCAAATACATAAAAATGAAAATTTATTATAATTTATTGTAGAATAGGGTAGTAAAAATAAAAATCAGTACATTTTAGAACTATATTTTTGTAATTTTAAACCTTATCATTTTTATTAATCCTTAGTTAACATTTTTTAATTTTGTATATGGTAACAACATTTTAAATATTTAAAGGTGGATATTTTTAAATATATGGATTCAGTTGAACCCTAAATGGTATATTAATGGTATTTGAGACCAAATAGTATAAATGTTTTATTATATATGTTTATTATGATTTTTAGCTAATTTAATAAATTATTCTTTTTATAAAATATCAATATTGTCAATTTCGAAGCTTTTAATTACATTGACATTAGTAATATCAATATATCAAGATAAATTAGAAAAAATTAATTTAATACAACCCTAATATGTAAAATTAACCTATAATATTTGTGGATCACCTTTAGAAATTCGAATAATATTTATTTTAATATTTTAAATATCTCATAATGGAGTTTTTCATTAATTGAATAATTACTTCATCATCATTGTGTAATTATTTATGATAACAATTCATTCAGTAAAAATTTAAAATAAAATAAAATAACATGTAAAAACCATATATATTTCATAATAATATACATAGTTTATAATATTTTCTATTTAACCACATATTTAAAATATTATAATAAATAAAAGTAGGAGGGTGACATTTTGTCACTCTCTTTGATTTTAATAATCTCTAAGATGTTTTCAAGAAGAATTTTACATTAATTTTTTTTATTATTGATCCATATATATTAAAGGTCTGATTAAATTTATCCAACAAAATTTGTGTAAGTGTTTGGGTAGTTTTCTAATATTTATAATATTATTTTTACCCCCACTTATCTAATTTACCCTTAATTGTGGTTATAAAAATTACTAAAGTTACTATTTTAATTATCCAAAAATAAACATTTCATATTTAATAAATTTGTTCCTTATAATTCCAAATATTGAATCTATTTTTTAAAATTTAATTCAAATAATTATAAAAAATTAATAAAAAAATAATACCGCTGACGGGGTGAAACAACTAGTTTTTAATGTAAAAATGTTCAAACATTAGGAATATTTTAATGTCAAATATAAATATAAAAATTATTTCAATTAAATAAATTGGTTTAATTAATAGAAAATGGATTTAATTATACATTAAAATATGTCAAATAAAATAATTTAACACCATAAATTATATAGCTGGATAATTTGTTTTCAATTAAAATTCAGTATTTTTCTCTATCCGTCAAGACATGAAACTTTTCCGAAAAATACTAAAAATTAAACAAAAGTAAATTATGGTTTAATTATTCCAAATAAGTCATATATTTTGTCAAATATAATTTATAAAAGTTTATAAATTTAGTTTTAAAACAAGTGTGCCATCAAAAGGCAGAAAAATTTCTTTTTTAGGAAAAAACATTTTTGTGCGTGAAATTGGATTTGTTCTTATTGAATTTCTAGAAAACACATAATATGAATGTTAATAATTATATATATATGTGTGTGTGTTTATTTCACTAATATAATCCAAAATTATTTATTTCTTTATTTACTTATATAAAACACACTTGTGTAAGGTTTTTTAGAAAAACATTTCATTTATTTTAAAAATGGTTTTATATTAATTTATAATTAATTAGTCAAAGAATTATATGTACATGAGGAAACCATTATTTAATCATATAGTTAATCATGTTTATACCTTCCATTCTAATTTATAGATTATAATTATCTTTTTTTAAATAATTTCAATAATAAAATTATGTTTCATTGAAACTCTTTGTTTCCTATAATGCTAGCTAATACAGTGTTGTGTGTAGGAGAAGCATAACATGGTGTAACATACAATGAATGATATAAAATAAATTAGATTAAATAAAAAATATATTTCATGTTAATATAAAATTGTCATAGTATACACCTATTAATAAGTATTTCACCCTCTAAATTCGTTAGGGTCATCAAATGTTTAATACGTGATGGTTATATTCATAGAAAACGACATCATAAAAATGAAGACTAAAAATTTCATTAAAAAATAAATTTGGGACTTAACAGTTACCAAAAGTAACTCATAACTAAGTTTCCACATAAGTTAACATATTTTGAAAGTAAAAAATATGTACATAGAATATAAAAATAATTATCACGCTCTAATAGAGAGTGATAGATAACTTCTTCAAGATATTGTTAATGACCAAAAAAACATTAGACCAAATAGGACTCAAAAAGGACATTAGTATCATAAAAACAATGATAATTGGATGACCTTTTATTTAAAACATCTTTTAGAATATATAATTACTTTGTGTCATCTAATTAGTACAATATCACTCTATAGTTGTGCCTTGATCAATTTCCACTTTATCTCTTACTCTAAGAAAAGATGAGGTTGAAATTGTAATGCTCGAAGAACTAACTGATCTTAAGATCCATAATGTAAAGATAAGTCAATCTGGCTATCCCAAGTTATCATAAAAAATGTTTAACAATTTTTATCCAATATACATCAATATTTATATTAGGAAACATTAATATCTATAACCTCATACCAATTTCAATGTAAAAAATTTATAAATGGTAACTCTTTTGAACCTTACAAAATTTTAAAATCAAAGGCTTATAAAATAAGGTCACTAAACATATCATTTATCCCTTATAAACATGATGTAGATCTTAATTGTCACAAACCAAACATATGGATACCATTATCATCTATTCTCATAAAACATGGTAATAACCAAAATTTCCATAAATCCATAGTGAAAACATGAATACATTAAAAAAGTATATATTTATTGATACCATATATCCAAATCCTATATAAAATCAATCCATGATATTGTAAACCATCTTTTCAACATATTAGTCCAAAGGAAATCAATATTATCCCATCAATATCATCACATTAAAATATGTCATTATTTTATTATCCCGACATCTTGAACATGTTAAGGGTTATCATTCCCAAAATCGTGTGCTTTATAATAATGTCATTTTACCACCGAAATCACATTTCATGGTTTCTAGTACCATTCAGAATATGATATCAAATCTATAAGGAAATAATATAGTAGGCTAATAAATTGATGTTTTTTTATTCCAACATACCATACAATTACTTCTAAAACATGATTCTTGAATTCCATTACATAAACACTCAACAATTCCACAACTCATTTTTCATACTCCACATTATCAATAGTGATCACATGAAATTTTACATTTCCTTTAGTCAAAATAGTTTTATTACAATGATAATCATCGTTAACCCTTAGATTATGGCTCTGGTTAGCATAATTCATATTTCCCACAATCTTAAAGCACACAAGTGTTGGTGGATCATTACTCAACATCTCGTTTTCCCTTATTTCATTAACTATACCATTAAACTTCTTTCAGCATTCACAAGATTTATGTACTACCTTTCAATATTTAAAGAACCTCCCAGTCTCATTCAAACACTTCCCTTGATGTTTCTTACCACATTTCTGGCATGTAGTTGGATGAAATTTATTTTCACCATGTGATTTATTCAATTATTAATGAGTATAAATCATTATTATCTTATCAAAACCATGGGAACTGTGGGTTCTCCAATTTTCATTTCCACATTAAGATAACGAAGAGAAATTCCATAATAGATAAGAAGTATCTTATGGATAATGCCTTTTGTAGGTTGGGTTTTAATCCCCTGAAGAATCATCCAATCATACATTCAGGAAATATAATAATACTAGAAGAATACCTTAAAATACTTCTAAATTTTCCATAATAAATATTAATAGATTCATAATATTTTGTCTCTAACTCAATGAATTAATTTTCCATTTTCATATGAATAATACAAGGAATGTACTTATTGAAATATAGGTTCTTGAACTCAACCCATTTAATGGATTCAATTCCATTATGTTGCCTCGTATTATTGATAAAATTCCACAATTGATATATTTCACCTTCCAAATGATAAATATCCAAAATTAAATTCTCATGTTATAAACCATAGAGAATCAAAAATATCTTTTTATTAGTACTTATCCATTTCTCAACTACTAGTGGATTATAATACCCACAGAAAGAAGGTGGAAACTTCTTCTTGAAGAACTAAATAGAGTTTTGTTCTATAAATTTTCTAATTTTAATGTCTAACAAGATTCATATCTTGAAAAAGTGCTGTGAGAATATCACCATGATTTTTCATTCCTACTCACATCACATTGAGTTTCTCCAGAGAAAAATAATTTCATTTACGGTCACATTCATCATTACCGTGGTTCCTCTGAATTACAACAATTGATCAAAACTAGAAATAATAGTGTTAGAAACACTAATCAAAGTGGATTAACCACATAATAAAGGTAAACTACTTATAAAATTACAAAATATGACACCTTAGGTTTAATCCTAGGTTATTCAGGATTTTTAAGAAAACTATAGGATTGTAAACTATACATAGACTTATCCTTAGAATCTTACTAATATTTTTCTCATATTATTTTCAAAAGATTGACTAAACCATTAATATGATGCCAAATATAATGACCCAGACTTTACGTACATGGATATTACATCTTTTTAGATGAATATTCATTACATTACAAAAGAACATACCCAAAGACTGTTATAGTTTAGTCAATTTAGAAAACTGGAAAAAAAAATATTCTGGTGAATGATCTTCAATATTTCCCACAAATATCTTACCATTTATTAACTGTTCTTAAAACCTATCTTCATAACCTATGGAATGGAAATGTAAGGAATGATTGAGATTAGATGCTCAGTAAGGGTAAATATGGAAGATATCAATATATAATCTTATGAAATAATAAGATACAAAATATGGGTATGCTATTATGATCATAGAATAAAAAGTTCATACCCAACCTATCATGGATAATAAACATGAGTCATGACATAAAAATTATTATTTCATAACACATGAATCATAAGAATTAAACATCATTATAACTCAATCATGAAACATAAGTTCATATCATAAACATCTTCTGCATCATTATAAGTATAGAAAACTATTTCACATGTCAATTGTAACTACCATGAATATTGGATTAGGCCTTATCACCTATTTTGTAATGCCCCAACCCCAGTTACCCAGAGTCAGTGCATTATTACATAACATTGGCATGATCACAAAAGATGAAGTCTCGAAAGACCGATTAGGTTAGTAGCCTTGGAATCACTAGATACATTCATAAAGTTTACATTACATCATATAGTTAAAAATACAACAATATCTTGTCTCCACACTCATATTCCCTTATAATACCCCTGTAGGTCATTCATAAAATACTTCTTCACATCTTGGGAAAAATAAAACATAGAAAGGGGTGATCTCAAATGCCCTTTAAGGATAACAATATAGCAGAAACGTTCATAAATAAACATAAACATTTAAGGTATTGTATAACTAAAACAAAATCCTTTTAAACTGGTCTTCATCATAATATGGAAAAGATAAAATGAAATAATTCCATTTACTTATTTACATGAATATTCTACTAGTCTAATAATTACATGCAATATCGATAACCACTTTCATAATGATGGAAGGCATAATGCCAGACTATCATAACCACATAGTCAAAGCCTTATGCCAAGACTACGAATAATATTTTGTCAAGGCCTTATGCCAAGACACTATTTTGTCTCATTAGACCTACCAAGGCATCGAGGAGCTATATAGGGCTCCACACGTAACTTATTAAGTCCAATTCATTCCTCATATGAATATGTTTAAACATAACATAAACATTCTTATTAAAACAAGCATACAAAATGTCAATACTATCTCCGTAAACCATGAATGGTATAAAAATAACACATCCACAGTCAATAATATCACAAAACCTTCAATACAATATGAATGTTTTGTATCATAATAAATCAACTTCGAATAATCTTAAAATCCATCAAAGGATATTGCCATAGATGAAATCAAAACTATTTGAGAGAAATATATATTTTTTTGAAATCATTTAAAAGTCACATAATTATAAAATAAAACATTTATTTTTAAAATATTCTTATAATCTTGTAAGATAATCTTCAACTATTTTATAACGGTATAAAATATCCACACATGTCGTATAAGTTACAAAGGACATTCTTACCTTAATTCTATCGAAAAGGTTAAAAAGGACCTTGTTTGGAAAACGACGAAAAGATTCCATTATAAAAAGTCAAAAAATGGTATAAATGACTTTATCCCACATTATTTAAAATATTAATAATGATTTTAAATACATTTTTATGAAACATGGATGTGTATGATAAAGAGGTCCCAGTAGATAATTACATATAAACAACCTCAGATAATGAAGAGATTGTGGAATAAACCCTTACCTTGTACTTTTCCTTGGTTGAGGGTAGTTTAACCTCCTGTATAATGGTTAAATATTTGTTATTAAATTATATAGAAATCATATACATTAATATGATATCATATATGATCTTTTAACATTGCTTTGTTAATAATATCTTAATATTATCGTCGTTTCGGGTGTAAGCTTACTTATTTTCTTTTATATGTTTTGTTACATAAGTTGTGTTTGTTATGGATAGGTTGTATCTTATTCATATACATAATGATATCATGTACTTAAACATTATTTATAACCATAAAATGAAAATTATTCTTGAATGTGTTCGATGGGGAACGAATCTCATCGCGTTCGTGGAGATGGTAGTCCGTACGTACGCCCGAGCGACAATATCATTCTTTTGATATTAAAATAATATATAATTGGATGGTATATCATATATACAGAATAATTATCATGTTATATTTATTATTTATATCAATTACACATCATTATCATACCCATCTAAATAATATTGTTTTGAATAACAATTACACCACGACGTGGAGACGGTAAGCCGAACGTACGCACGTATGGTGACATGTCATTCAAAGGATGGAAAGAATACTGAATATGGTTGTATAATATTTATAATAACATCATAGTATATATAAGATAATGGAGTTATTATTTAATAATGGAAATAACAATGAAAGAAGAAGTCGAATAAGAAAGGAACTTGAAAGAGGGTGGTGAAAACATTACCTCTTTTTCAGGTTCTTCCTTTTTATTTGATGAAAAGGGCTTCTTAGGTTTGCTTTCTGACTAAAGGAAGGCCTATAGGATGAAGTGAGGGAAGTTGAGAGAATATTTGTGTAGGTTTTGGCTGAGCCAAAAGGCTTTTATGGTATGAATTTGATATAAGGGGGAGTTCCCTTTTATAAGACGGGTGAGGGGTACCTTAGGAAAAACTTAAAATATTATTTTATAATAAATTCATATTCGGTTTATAATGGCTCCAAAGTGACTTATTTCGAGGATAAGGTGGGTATATGTTGAAAACCACTCAATCAATAAGTTTTAGACAGGTTTGGATCACTATATTAACTTTATATTTTTTATTTAACTCTTAGTTAAATAGTTTTACATTTACCATGTCTCTTTTTATATTTATATTATATAGTTAATAAAATTAATATAAACTTTCAAGCGACCCCCAAGTGTTCCATTAATAATACACCTATCATTATATATGTCTTCTGGCTGAACATTATATTTTTTGGAATATAATATCAATTAATAATATAATATATTTTTTTTAAAAATACTTTATGTCAATTTTGAGACTATTAAATAAATGATTTTTGTTAAAGTCTTAAAAACTTAATTAATTCGAACCAAATTAACTTCAGTAATCCTAACAAGTAATATTAACAAATAAAATTCATGGATTTCATCAAAAAATTCAAATTATATTTATTTTAACATTTATAATACCAATTATTTGATTCTTTCATTATTAGGGAAAGTACTGCATCATTATTGTGTCATAAATATATTTAATTATCAAATGTATAAAAATTATAAATAAAATACCAATATGTAGGAAATAATTTTATCTTTCTAATTAATATTTATAGTAAAAAATATAACATATATAACCCTATGTAAATTTGTTTTGCTAAAGTATATATGCTTATGTCGTTTTTGTATTTACTTTAAATTAATTAATATAAAGTATCATTATCACTTAGAAGTGGATCCATGGGGTCCCAAAATCTACAAAAAGAATCCCAAGGTTGGAAATGTATCAAAAAATAGGGTTAGGAGACATTTTAGGGTAATTTATAATTATTATAATATTATTTTCTTACCCTTATTTACCGGATTTACCATTTAACCATGGTAAATAAAAATATTTATAGAAGTAATTATTCAAAATTTATAAAAATAAAAGTTACCTATTTACACAATTTGGACCTCATGATTATAAACATGGAATCCATTTTTCTAAATTCAAAACAAATAAGTGGCTGAAATTATTTTAAAATTAATTCCCCCTGTCCAAACAAAAAGCGTGTTTTTAAGAAATAATAATTATCAAAAGATTGACAATTGTTTATGTTCGGTTTAAATGTGAAATTACTTCCAATGACCAAAATTGTACTAAATGGTAAAAATATATTCTAAATATACTTTAAAACCACTCAAATTCAAAATTTATCATTATTATTTATTTAGATTAAAAAAGTTGTTTTTAATTAAAAGTTAGTAATTTTCACTATTTATCAAAATATAAAAGTTATCAGAAATGTACCAAAAATTCACCCTAAGATAATTTTGATATTCCAAATCCAAAAATGATGTCCAATTTGAAAGATAAAATGTATAAAATTTTAAAAATTTGGTATTACTATTCATAACCGCTAGTTTGATTGGTTGTGGTGTGTGTTAGAACTCGAAGTTGCGTAGAACACACGCTACTCTATTATTCAAAGAGAAGCGTACCATGGAAGCTTGGGGTGTTAAAAATACTATTCATAACCTATTTTTGAATGGCTAGTTTGATAGATCATGCTATTCTCAAACTTAGTGTCTCATGCAACTTAAGATATGAAATAGATTTAAACTAAAATGAGACATAATGTAAAATCTTTGGGTGTTACATTTTCCAATCCTTAAAAAATTGCATCCTGGTAATTTCTTAATTCAAGTTCAGTAATATGGGTTTGATTATTAAAAATTCCTTTATTTAAATCCCAGATCTGAATAAGGTTTTATAAAACATCCACTTTAAAATAATGAAAGGGAGGTACAAAGGTTACAAGAGATAATACATATAAGGGTTCCATGTAGAAAAACACGACCATGAAAGAAAAATCTAACCATCATGTTCTGATGGAGAGGGATAGAGAACACGGTTAGGAGAAAATTAATAACCACAAACCTATAAATCTACGATGATCAAAGGGACTATTTGACTCGTTAGAAAAATCAATTTTTGATTCAAGATCCTTTCCCAAGAGTTGAAGAATTATTTTACTATTCTGATAAGAACATAACTGATTTCATTCAATTTCATAAGCATAATATAATCCATTGGTTATGCTTTGAACTATTTTCAATTCATCCTTTACACCTGAAAATTAATGGTCAAAATTAATTTTTCATGCCTAAAGCGCTTTTGACAAATTATAAGGCCCTCCAGTTATTCCTTCATCCTCTAAATATTTACTAAAACGAAATAGGTGATCCCAAAGTGTCCAATAAATCAAACTTTAACCTCAAAAAATAATATAAAATTTTCAACTTACTTCATTTCAACCTTAAGACATTTCATAAATAATTTTTTTCCAAAATAACAGTCTAAAAAGGTCTCTAAATTTTCAAAATTAATCATAACATAAAATTCCCCAAAAAAATTAATGTGGATCTTATTGACACGAAAAAAATGTTTTATCACCACAAAAACCTTATTTAAAACATTCATGCCACAAAATACTTAAAGAAAATGTACTGGATTACAATCTTTATATATCTCATGATTCATATAAATAGAATATAATAACATAATTCTTCAATAAAAAAACAAAAATACATTAATTATTCTACTTTGACTATAGTAATATCATAATCTTGACCTTGATCCCTTTGCTTCTTCTGATCTATATTTTTCTAACTCTTTGGAAAATCATTTGTATAATGTCCCATCTCTTTAAAATTATATCATTGCACATTTACATCTTCGTTCTTTCCCTTATAATCTCGAGCCGGTTGACCTTTCTCTCACAACTTGTAACAAACTCTTGTTCATTTCCGGTAAGAATCGGGGTGTTTCTTCCCATAATTATATAATATATGAAAATCCTTATTTCCCTTTTTCCATTTCTCCATCTCTTTCTCCAATGTTCCCTTCTTCTCTTACTTTCCCTTAAAGTCAAAAGACTTAGAAAATTATTTCTCTATCTTGAGAGCACATGAGACAATATCTTCATATGATGAAAATTTTTGGGAGACCAATCCCTTTTAGGGAAATGTCTTTAACCCATCCAAGAAACAATCGATCTTACTCGTTGTGTTATTTATGTAGTCTACAGTATTCTTTTCTAATATTGTGAATTTTTGTTCAAATTTAGATAAAATTTCATCTTCATTTAATTTAATATTCACGAATTGACTCTCTATGTCCTCTCTCTATTAATGAGGTAAATAATTTTCCAAGGAAATAAACTTAAAATCATTCCATTCTATACAAGAAATATCTTCCTCCTATTTCGTGTTTTTAATCAGTGGCCACTATTGATCTACATCATCTAAGATCCGATAGACTACCATGATAACCTTCTCCTCATCATTGCTTCCCAAAGTAATAATTATCTTATCTAAATAAATTATCCATTGTTGAAATGTTAATGGATTTGTAGTTCCATTTAATGTTAGAGGTTAGTATCTCATGATGTGTTCTAACATTCTTCTTCCATGTTGTGGATCAAGATACTTCATACATTTATGATTATTTTTCATAATGTGAATCAACTATCCAATTATAGTTATATATTTCTCAGCACTAATTCTAGCTCCAACTAGAACATCATTATCATGCATATGATGGAAATCCCTACATGGATTACATGTGTTTATACATCTTCCATTCATTCTACTAGGAACCATTTATAAATAATTGCATACACTAGATTGTATCATAACATTATGAATCATAATGTATAATCATAGAACTAGTGAATTGCCTATCCTAAATTGAAAATTTAGGTATAAAAATCTCAAAATCATAAACATGGTTTCAATGGGTGCCTATTTATTTTTAAATCTTTCACAATGGTTTGTATAGAAAATGTGAATTATCTTAACCATATCCCAAGGGAGTATCAAACCAGGTGCACAGTAAGGACCATTTTTGTTAATGAGGTTACACAGAGTCAGGCTCGGCCCACCTTGATGGAGTTTTTACTCCTTGGTACATCTATTCTAGAACCATGTCCACTCGCAGTATCCAGACATGGAAGTATTTATATTAAGACCCACATAATATCTATCTTACCAAAATTCAAGTATGTTCTTATATTATTATACTCAATTTATATCTTAGGGTATTGTTCCCTAACCTATGATTTCTAAATCTAGTTTTCAAGATTGGTGGTAAACTTCCTTTGACACTAACTATAATTCCACAACCCTAAGAGATTGGAGCTGATGCATTATTTTAATACATTGGCATGGTTATATGGAATCAAATCCCAAAGGACCAATCAACTTACCAGTCTTGGAAAATCGATTACATACATGAACCATACAATATAATTAAAAACACAAATTAAAGGACATACAGTCCTTTAATAACACCATTATTCTCTTGCATTAACCCTTCTTATCAATTATAATATTCATCTTGGATTCCAGGGAAAATAAAACATAAAAAAGTGGTGATCTCATATTATCAGTAAGGGAAAATAATATAGTGGAAGCTATCATAAATAAACATACAATTTAAGGATAGGTATATAACTGAAACAAATGACTTTTTAACATAATATTGTGCTTAATATGGTAAGAATATATAAAATAATTCCATAAAAACATTCACATGGATATTATACTAGTCAAATAATCACATGTATTATCAATAACTAATATAATAATGGGGGAATGTATTATTTCGGACATCATAACCATACTATCAAGGCCTCATGCCAATACCATACATAAATGGGTAAGTTGTTAGTCAAAACTTATACTAGATGGTCTTATGAGAACTACTGATTCATGGAAGGGATTTTATTAAATGGTCCCCTGTTGGAACCAATGTTGTTCTTTTCTATAAATGGAGTACGGTTTGTGTTTGTTCTCATTCCTCATTGGGATGATCACAGAGTTTACAAGGAAGCTGGTCATTTTTCTGAGGCTGAAAGTAGTAATAAAGGTTGTGCAGTTTCCTAGTGTTTTCCTAATTTTTGGGTCTCAAAATCAAGAATTTATTTTTTGCAGTGGGAGAGTTTCACAAAGGAAGAGTTTTTGGTAAAGGAAGTGAACTAGAAACCTATATTGGTAACAGTTCATGGTTCAAAAAGTATTGTATGCGTAATGGAAAACTATGAACAACATTCTGAGAATAGTTCATGGACAATGAATGGTGGCATGTATAATGGTTTGGAAAACCAAAAAAGGAAGAAAACCATGAATCAAAGTATGTGGTCTCATAGAGAAATGGTTTGTGGGACAAAAATAGTTCATGGATGGTTTCTTGAATGTCTTGTGGTGCGTGGAGGATCTCTTAATTTTTGGATTTCATGTGGTCATTTGTGACACTGCGAAGAGAAGCGGTACACAGACCATGTACGGTTTGCGAGAGATGTAATGTTTGTGGTGATGGTAGTGCCACAACGAATATTTGGTTAATATCGGTCTAGCAGATTATATGGATCTATTTTTCCATATAAAAGGCACTAATCCCCTCATTATGATATGGGATTTAGATTGAAAATCTGAGGGGAGTTTGTTGAAGTCTACAGTGGTTCACGAGAAGAGAAACCCGTGAAGAAAAATTTTGATTAGAAATCTGGAAGAATTAAGTTAAATTGTTAATTAGTTTGGAGAAGGTGGGTCTATATAGGAGAAGAAGTATGTGGAGGAAGAACTCAGTCATCATAGATCTTGTAGTTCATGGGGAGGAAGCGGAAATGGTATGTTGAAGCAAAGGAATTATGCGGTTGTTTCAAAAGGCAGTATGTTGAGCAAGTCAGTAAGTGGAGTAGGTAGGGAGGTACATAGTAGAGCAGGGCAGTACACGGCAGAGCAGGTCGGTAAGTAGTGGAGTAGGGTTGTACAAACAGAAGTGGTAGTACACTTCCAAGTTGGGCAGTATGGGGTGAAGTAGTATAGTACGTAGAAGAAGAATTCCAGTTCACAAAGGAGCAGTTCACGAACTATCAGTGTGAAAAAAAAGTGAACTTTACCTGTGGATAAAAATATAACTTCAATGAAGAATCCATCAATAGTTGAGGATTTATTATTTATTGTCAATAAATTTATGTGACCTTAAAGTCGATAAACTGAGTTCTAATTCTCTCAAAACAGTAAGGAAGGGGAGTCAACAGAAGTTTTCTAAGCGATGTAGTGACCTATCCCTGAATTCTTTTAAATGTAGTCTGACTGGAACATAGTGACTATGTCTGAACTCTTGTACTCCACAACTAGTAATCATTAGTGGATTTTGGTATGACCAAAATCATATCGGCATGTGATCCTAGGTTGTATCCCTTAATATGGAACCATGTAAAACTGTTGTGTCATCATTTTTCATGTGATTGATTGTTATATACACTTTTTCTTCAGACATGTTTAACTGGTTCCTACCAATGTGGGAACAAGATCTATTAGGTTAAAATAAAATTTTGACACCCTGATTCACCTCTCCCCTTTCAAGAGGTTCGGGGGCCTTTATCCCCAACCTATATGGATTTCATTAATAGGCTTCCAACCTATAGGGCTTTCATTAACTGATCCCTAAACCATTTATTAATAACTCCAATGCATTCGTCATATGAAGTGGGTGAAATATAACCAACATAAAAATTCGTATTACAACCAGCATATGTAATGTTAATACATTAACCAAAAACTATGCATGGTATCAAAATAGAACATCCACAGTCAAACATATCATAAATCCTTCAATAAAATATGGTAGATTATATAATAATAAATCAAAAATAATTAAACATAAAATCCAAAATAGAATGTGGACATAGATGAAAATTATCTAATAAAATCATTACAATTTTCATTAGAGAAATACCCATTTTTTTAATTTGAAGTTATTTAAAATATGCAAAACTTTAAAAGAAAAAATTTATTTTAAAAATAACCTTTTAATCTTGTAAGGCAGGCTTTAAAATGTTATGGAATCATGATGGTGGAAAAATTCGCTTATGTCGCATAAGTTAATAAACATTCCTTTCCTCGAGAAATAAATAAAGTACCTCATATGGGAAATGAAAAAAAAGATTCTTTCAAAAAAAAATTATATAAGGTAAGACATATGTAAAAGACTTTACAATTTTATAGAATAATTGTAAAAAAAAATTGGAAATTTTTTTTAAGATACATGTACAAGGATGCTAAATATTCCCTAGTAAATACTTACGTATAAACAATCTCGGATAATAATAAGATTGTGAAATAACCCTTGCCTCGTAGTTTCTTTTAATTGAGTGTGTGTTAACCTCATTTATAATCGTTAAATCATGTTATTAAATATATACCAGAACCAGAAACATAAACATATTTATGATATCATATAAATTCATTTATGAATTTATATTACATGTTTATTAACTATTCCATGTTAAAGCAATGTTTCATCTCATAAGCGCTTTGTTAATCAAACGTATTTTGACTTTTTATTCTTGATCATATTAATTAGATCATGATTTACATAATTCAAAAATGTAATACAAGGTTTATATATCATATATATTCAGTTTAAAAATATATATAATATATAGATATATGAAATGGAATTCACCATTTATGAAGACGGTAGGCCGTATATACGCATGAATGTTGTTTAACTTTTCTTATCTTATTGAATAGAAGAAATTAAATGACATATATATATATATATATATTACAACAGAATTATTATGTAATATATTTGATACGTATTAATTATATATATTTTTATAAAATTTCTTGAATGGTTAACGTGGAGGATGAATCGCATCATATCATAGAGACGGTAGGGCGTATGTACACACGAGTGACAAAATCAATCCCTTAATGGAAAAGGGGTAAATAAAGGGATGGTATGTAAATTATATAGTATCAATATAATTTCATATTAATTATTTATAACCATTATGTTAATCATTATACCCGTCAAAATATGTAGTGATGAAAAAAAATAAATTTCACCACAGCGTGGAGATGGTAAGTCATACGTACGCATGCTTCGTGATATTGTTTTCCTTAGTACTAATAAAAGAAAGATTGTGGTTGTCCCATAATCATAATAACATCTCAAAATATTTATAATAATAGATTTATTACTTAATTATGGAAAAAACCTAGGACGAGTAAGTATAATAATAAAAGAACATTGAAAGAGTTGGTAAAACAATTACCTCTTCTTCAAGTATCTCCATTTGATTTGCATAAAAGGACTTCTTATGATGGATTTCTACCCAAAGTATGGCCTCTATGTAATATTTAGGTAAGTTGGAAGAATAAAATGATAGTTAGTTACCTATAAAAATATATTTAGAGGTGTAAATAAAAGTGAATTTGAGCTTTCCGTTTATAAGAGATGGAAGGGGAAGTTTAGGAAACTACAAATATATTAATTTCATATAAATATATTTTTGATTTTAAATATCTTAGAAGTGAATTATTTATAAGATAAGATGAGTATGAGTCATAATCCTCTAAATAAATTAATTTTATAGTTTTTTATTTCAAATGATTAACCTTTTCATTTTTCTTTAACCCTTAGTTAAACAATTTAACTCTAACAGTGAAAATATTTCTTGTTACACTATACAGTTAATATAGTCACAATAAAATGAAAAAAAATCCCAATAGGATAATTTATGAGATATTTAACATTTTTATATTCATTGGGATGAAATATATATTTTTAGGATTTTTATATCATTTAAAAAAATATTCATTTTAAAATCTAATTTATGTCAATTTTGAAACTATTTATTACCTGACCTTTTTAAAAAATCATAACAACGTGATTCCTTAGAAAATAATAATTTAAATCATCCCTAAAATGATAAAATCTTCCAATTTTTTTTTGGATGGCATCAAATATTTCAAATTATATTTATTTTAATAATATTAATATCATTTATTTGATTCTTCTTTTAATAAATCAATTACTACATCATCATTATGTCTCCATTTCAATTAATTAATTATTTTATAAAATATTAAATGAATTAAAATTATGTAGATAAGAAAATATATTTCTAAATACTATTTATAGTTGACCATGTCACTTATACAACATCGTATAAATATTATTATACTTGTTGAAAACAGAAGTATAACAAAATTGGTTTTTTTTAAAATGTAATATCATAAATATATTTAAGTCATCCCTATGGATATAAGTGGTCGCAAAATAGACCCAAGGATTCTTTTAGTTTAACCACACTCGTCCAATTAAATTATTTTAAGTGTTAGGGTAATTTTATAATGCTTATAACATTATTTTTACACTTAATTACCTGATTTACCATTAACCGTGGTAAAAAATTACTAAAGATACTATTAAAAAATTATGTTGTTCATATTATAAAAACATATGATAATAATTAAAACATGTATTTTTTTAATTCAATTCACAAAAAAAGGAAAATTAATTTTAATGCTAATCATGTAGATGTGGCGAGAAGGCAGGTAAAAGTGACGTTCAAAAGGTCAATAAATTTTTATATCTAATTTTGTTATAAAAATGGAACCAATGACCAAAATTGGGTTAATATATGTATTATTTATCTATATTTACTTTCTAATAATTTCTTTTTAAATTAATTATTTAAATAAAAATTTTATTTTTTAACAAAAAGACATTATTTTTCACTATTCATTAAAAATGGAAACATTTTAGAAAAATTCCAAAAATTCACCCTAAGCTAATTTTGATATTAATAATTCAAAAATGAAGTATATTTTTAAATATAAAATTTATAATTTCATAACGTGGTGAATATTATTCATAACCTCTTTTTAAATGGATAGTTTTATAGATCATAGTGCGCTCATACTCAGTGTTGTGTGCAACATAAGATATCAAAGAGATTAAATCTAAAAAGAGACATATTATAAAATATTGGCATGTTACAAAGTATAACTAAACCTAGATATTATACTGAATATAGTTACCCAAAATTCTCATACATAAACATTATGTCATTTCTTTGGAATATTTCTTTCATTACACAGACACACTCCCAAATACCATATTAGTTTAGTGCCTTTGGAAACATGGAAACATAAACACTGGTATTCAAGTGAGCTACATCTTCTCCCACTACGTTCTTCATAACTAGAAACATTCTTAGGCTCACCATACATAATTAATATCTTTATAAACATGGTATTGGAAACATAATAAATGGTGATCTCGGATGCTCATTAAGGGTATAAGAGAGAGATACATAACCATAACATGAACATCAGGGTATGAGAACATGATAATGAAATTTTAAAACCATAACCTACATATAAATTATCATAATTGTGAGTAATGGAATAAATATTAGAAGTTTGTAAGACATGATTCATAAGTAAATCAAAGAATATGAGCAATGAAAGCATAACATTATCATGAGACATGAATTTTTAGCATACACGTAAGCATAGAAAATGAATTCCATATTAATCATAGTGGAAAAAGTCTTTTACTATTCCAATTTCACTTCTAGTTTCATCCGTGTAAAAATGTATTGAGCACACTCCCCACACTAGCCCTACATTATTGTACCATGTTCGCTCATCATTCCAACCATGTCTATCTCATGAGATATATAAATCTTTACACAATGGATGGGAGGGACATATGGGTCCCAACCATCTTATAATTAAATCATGCATATGTTTTTTGTAAAATCTTAAAAATTTATCATATCATAAACCATGATATGGAATTCAGAGACCCCAATTTCTGTATGTATTTCATTTTATTTCAACTAAATGACATTGGTTGTCAATGGTGATTAATGAGATAAAAAGATTTCATTGTGGTCAATATGAAGAAGTAGTTCCATAGTTAATGGATCTTGTATAATTTCATCAAGTCTTGATAATACATGAAACACCATTTTAAGACTTCGGGTTTCAAGGTGATTCCTAGAGATTTGTTATGGATTCATGGTGATCCCTATAGAATTTTTATGTATTCATTTGATGATGTTGGATTTCATGGATAAAAAATTTTCCTAGTAAAATATGACGATGCTTGGTTGTTTCCTATTACCCACATATCATAAGTATATTGTAAAACGTGTGATAACATCCTAATAAAATAAAGGGGGATAAGAAATTATGAAAAAAATATTGAACATCTAGTTGGAAGAAAAGATGTACTTCCAATTATATTCCGTTTTGATTATAAATAAGGATGTTTTTGGAAGACAGGGAAGTTCCAATACTTTCCTTAGAAAATATAATGATGCAAAGGTGATCAATCAAAGGTTAAATATCATAACATGTGGGGTTTGTGACGAAATAAATCATGTTTTTTAGGAATTAATTGAATTTTGGTAGAATATTATTGATTTTTTAATTATTTATTAATTTTTGTTTTCTAAAAAAGCTAGATGACTGTAAATTAGTATGGGTGGTGTTGTTGAAGCATATTTTTATGTTGGTGTCATTTCCCGGTGTTTTGAAAATTATTGGGCCTCGAAATTGGGAGTTTGTTTAATGGAAAAATAAGTTTTTCAGAATAGGAGTCCTAAAAGTTTTTTTTGAAACACATAGGATATATTCTGAACGGATAATGTAAATTGACAAATAAGGGTTTCTACAAAGCAGTGCATGGGGATCGAGAATTGCACAACATGAACCGCACATGAAAAACCGCTCGTGGGAGGCTCGTAGTTTTCTAAAGTCTAACAGTTCACTAGAGGAATGTCTTTTGAGTAATGAGGTGTTGATTTTGGCTTCCGAAAAGGATTTTCATTTGTGTATGACATTATGCACCGTAATGTAGAAAGAATCTATGCAGACCAAAAGCAGTTCACGAGGAAGGTTGTACTACATTAAAAATTCGGCTAATACAAATTAGCTGGTTTTATGAGTCTGATTTTCCTACATAAATACCCCTAATAAGATCATTAATGTAATATAGAAAATTATTATAATTGATCATTACTTCTAGAGGAATTTTGGTAAGTTTGAAAGAGTTCACGGGGAAAAATTCTGTGAAGGATAAGAAGTTCACGAGGGATAATTCTTTGAAGGATAGTTGTTTGTAAGAATAATTTCTATGATGGAGGAAGTTTTTTTGGAAGTATTTTTCAAGGTTTTATGTCTTTTCAACAAAAGAAGTTTTGGTTTTCGATTTACGGAAAAGGAAATGGCCATAAAGCATCAAGAGTCCGCATGGAATCAGCCGTATGTAGAATTAGAGGCGATCTCTAGAAGAATAGGTGGTTCATGAAGCACTACACCACGTGGTGCAAGGATTTTTTTGTAGTATATAGGTTAGGTCTCGTAGGATAAATTCTTCATACACATGATAAGCGTTTACAAACACGTTATACTTTGTGAAGAAGATGGTCAGTGGACACTCGACACATGTTAAACTCATATGCTTGTAGTGATTCTCAGAGAATGGTTTTTTGAACCAGTGTTTAGGTATAATAACCCCACTATGTTTCTAGAAGTAAAACTATGTGTTTACCCAGTTGATACAAAATGGATAGAGAATAACAGACACACATAGTTTTTCTGCGTGAAGAATAACCAAACATGCAACTAAGTTTATATTTTCAAAATGAAGAATATAAGTAAACGGATACACACATGTGTTGGTATTGCGTGTCAAAGAAAGATATTAAGACATTTCTACAAAGTTGCACATTATTTTGTGTCCTGAAAGAGTATAATGTTCCAACATAATGATTGATAATTATTTAGGGAAGATTAATTATGATGATGTTATGTTAATCTGATCATTATTTTCTAAATAATAACAAAATATTTTTATGACTCCAACATTATTGGCACAAGTTCATTCATTGGATTTTGTTTTTCTATAATGAATCAAGACACGTCAAGACAATTCTATACACTATTTTATATATTTTTGTGTCATATATCAAAGGGATAATAGAATGTGAGTAGAAAATTTGATATTAGTTGTTCATTACTTGGTTATGGAGAATTCAGTTCATATGTCTAAAAAATTCTTATTGTTTTGAATTACATAAGAAGAAGATATTACGGCTATAAAGTTTGTTGCTGGGAAGAGATAAGAAGAGTTTCTCACATCCTATTGTAAAGTTAAGAAAGTGAATAAGAAGGTTTTGGAAGAACAAACGACAATTGTGACATCAGACATGACTCATCAGGTAGAGGAATTCTTGGTGTTACAAAACCTTATCTGTATGGAGAAGACTATCTTGATAGGTAGTATAAATATCAATTCAACTACTATAAAACACACACTATTATATTGTTTACATAATGTTACACGAATTCACTATTGGATTATTTACATAGTGCTACACAGGTGTAATGGAATATCCTTCTCATTATATTCCACACAAAAGTATTGTTTTCTAGAGGATTGGGTGGTATTGGATTATTTCCATACCATATCAACAATTTAGTTACTCTTGATTTGTAGTGAACCTTTTAAAAATATTGTGTGTTATATTTACTACTTCCATATACATTCAAGCGACATGGAAAAGAGAATTAGAGAATAAAGATCAAAATTGGTCTATGAGGTGAAAGGATATAAGTTTTAAATTGGATTAAACAGTACCCAACACTGATTCACCCCTACATAGTGTTAGGAATATCCCAAATTTGTCCTTTCAATTAGTATTAGGGCTAGGATCACCTCTATTGGATTATCTACAGTGGAAGCTATTCTCTTTTGGAGACTTGATTTTCTTTCCTGACTCAAAAATGATGTTTAGCTTCATTTAAGATTTAGTTACCTCTATGAAAAGGTCAATATCTACCAAGACCATTATGAAAATGAAAATAAAGAGAATATAATTTTGAAGAAGAAGTCACTTTTATTTAAATAAGATGAACTATTTGTATCTATATGTCTTATTTAAACTGAAGATATATCAGGCTTGTAAAGTGATTAGAAGGTGGGTCAAATTTCCACCAAGAATATGTATAACCTTCCTACATCAAGTGATTATGAGGTATGTGATAGTGAATTTAAAAAAATCCTCAAGATGAAAATTCTAGCACAATGTGTGCCGATGATGAATCTACAACTTCTTGAGAATTATTTATTGATAGATTATGAATTATTTTTTCATAATATTCCTAAAGAAAGAGAATACCTTCTTTGTGGAGTTTTTAAATATATATAGGAAGAGATCACAAAAATGAAATAAGAAGCTGTTATTTTGGAGAGGATCTTGCAAAAAAAATTTAGTGTCTAAAAATATCCAGGTAGTTTGTAACCTTTGAATAAAAAAAGAGGGACCATGAAAAAAGTTACTCAAAATAGATGAAGGAACTTTTAGTGAAAGAAGGGTAAAAATTACTATAGAAGAAAAGATTCATGCACTAGCAGAAAAATTGAATAATAGAACCAATTTCATGGGTTTACAATCAGAAGAAATATCAAAGAAGATCAACGTTCTTGGCTCTTTGATTCAGAAAAAAGTTAAACTTTGTTGGTCAGAGAAGAGTACTCAAGAGGGGGGTGAATTGAGTATCTATAAATATTTCTGTTAAAAATTATAATTTAAAATTCCATAATATTTTATATTCAAATCCATATTATCCAATAGTGAATTTATAATAGCTTGACAGTTCGATTAATTTCCAAAAATATTGATTAGTTCTCACTTTTATCAATTTGATAACTAATATTACATTCAAAACATACCTAATAAGTCAATACTATTATAAATACTTGATAAGACTAACTATCAGAGTTCAATTTAATTTTATGAAATATGTGATAAAACAAAGTAAAACTAAAAGGTAAAAACACAGCGGAAATAAAACAAGAGGTTCAGTCTCCAGAAGATACTTAATTCTATCAACTTGGTGATCACCTTCTACTAAGCAGTTTAAATTAATAAACAGTTTCATATAGACCTTGGAACAGGGTTCACAACAGCACATAGGTTATCCAGGTCACAAGACCTCTACCATAGTTCTTCATTGGTACAAAATACCAGGTCACACAAGGATCTCCTCCACACATATCTGTGGGAGTAAACAGATGTAAGAATGTATGAGTGGAATGATATCTTAAATCCTTTTGTTTAATAAAGGAGAAAGTTTGTTCTTAACAGATAGATACACACACTACTCAAAAGTTTGAAAAAATGCACACTATAGAGCAAAAAAATATGAGAAAGGATTTATAAGGATCTATGTGTTTTGAGATGAAACTCTTGACTCTTCAAGTGTATCTTAGATGTAGTTTGGGTCTTCTTCTGGAATCTGACAAAAAAACAGTGTTGTATTTTGGATTCAAGGTGAATGTATGGTTCTGAATATATATGCTTCTTCTTCCTTGATATGATAAAGTAATTTGTCAATTTTATGTGCATCATGATTTAGATTACCTCGTTTTATCTTTTTGTGTTATTCAATTCACAGTGGTTGCATAATAGTAGAATATGTTCTTTAATATTTTTCACTCTCACACACAGGCTTGCATCGTATCACACCACAGTATATCACTTCTGTCTTTTAAAAATACTTCTATCATTGAGGGCTGACAAAGATAATGTTATTTCCAGGTTCATAGGTTCATCGTGCCTCATACTGTCTGCTAAATGACCTAAAAAAGATTATAAAATATGTGAGTATCATTAAATGACATAAATATGACTGTTAGAAATAATATTAATAAATTCAGATTTAAATATTCTATTATTGACTCATCTTTGGGTGTCTCATTCTATCGATTTCACTTTCTGTCAGTAACTCAACCCATAGGTATGTCATTATATTGATCTTTCCATGCATCGGTGACTTGTTACATCAGTGACTTGTTTAAGTAGTGAGTCCTTCCTTTTATCAGTAAGATAGTATATCTATCAGTGTCTCATATCAACGATGATTTCTACTTTATTTTGGTGATACAGTTGATGTATTAGTGACTCATTTCAACTGACAATGAATCCTTTCATTTATAGCATCATGAAACGATAGGTCACTTGGACTGACGGTAGGTCACCTGCATCGGTGAGTCATATGCAATGGTGAGTCATCTACTTTGGTGAGTCATAAGCAATGGTGAGTCGCCCATGATGATGAGACATTTGATGTATTGGTGACTCATTTCAGTGGTGAGTTCTTTCAATGGTTTCAGCTTCACATACTTAGTACATATTCCTATTTGAAATATATGTCAGTGAGTCATTTGTTATTCAGTGTCATATGTGTGTTGGTGTCAGTGACTCATACATAGATAATTGTTAGATTTTATGTCTATCATAGAGTTCAGCAAAGTCATAGAGTGTTAATTCCCATAATTACAAAAAGATAATAACTTATAAGCTTGTTTATACCTAAAAAACATAAATAGTTATATGATTTGAATGATCTGATATTCAAGATAATGCTTTGGCATAATTTAGAATCCCACATGAGGTAAAATTGTGTTAATAGATGAACTGATTTATGATAATTAAAACTATTATAATCAGAGATATTGGCCAATAATATCCCACTTTTTGATGATCACATATCAGGAAATTATTAAGTACCATTGAATAATGATTAATGTAAGCAATATGAGTATTAGTTCACATGAATATAAAATAAAGTATCATAGATAATAATGCAGAAACACATAATAATGGTTAAACTCATAAAAAATCTTAATATTGTTCTCCCCTTTTAATAATTTTTAATAATGTTCTCTCCCTTTTGGAATTAGAAAAAAACTGGAAGGATAAAGGAACACTAAAAATAGAATAATATAAACAGTGAAATGTCATTCATTAGAAAATGATATTTAATTACCAAAATTAAAATGTATTACAAGTCGCCAATCAAAAACATAAATCATGTAAGAATCCCTATCATAGAATGATCCACCCTTCCTGTTAGGGTCAAGGAGTTCCTTTCCCTTATCAAAAGGATCAATTGATGGTTCAGTAGAAGGATTAGGCTAAGAAGCAGGAGTTTATGAATGGATTTTTGAGAGGAGGTAGAGGCACTCCTTCTAGAACTATTAAAACTAGGGCAGGTCTTTGCTGAGAAAGAAGTCGAGGCTGAACATTCTCTGTAATGATCGGTGTGATCTGAGTTAAGGCCTGACAAACTAACATCTAAGATTGAGTAGGCACTGAATAGGTAGGGCCAACCGGTTCAGTAGTAGGCACAACAATGGATTCACTTTGGACATGGAGATATGGTTTTTTAATCTTGATGGAGTCTTCAATGATTTCACCAACATATTTCATTGCATTTTCAATATTCTATTTGTTTTCTATGATATTCTCCAAAAAGTGAGTGAATTATATTAGCATATAAATCTGATCCTTAAAAGCCTTTATCATTGGAGGAAGAACAAAATTGGTGGCCAAATACTGAAACAGACTGTTCATTTGATGCTTTTGTGATGATTTTGGACAAAAACCCCATTAATATTTTTGGATAGGTCTTCCTGAGTGTGTGAATCACTCCATATATAATACTTTACCTAATCAAGAACCTTATCTGATGTGTCCTCAACCTTGGCCATACTGGAAATTAAATCTAGAAACACTTCTTTCAAAACTGGACTGACAGTAGCAAGATCCATAGATGGTGAAGGCTGAACAAGTGGAGCAGAGGATGAAGAAATAGCAGAGGAGGAAAGTTCCTTAAATTATTTTCTCATTTCTTAAAAATAAATATCTTTAAAAGGAGAAACAAGATTATCAAGTCCTTCCATGAAACATTCCATTTAATTCCTGTACTCAGTGGTTAAAGAATTTATGCCAGTGGATAACTTCTCCATATCATTCCCAAAATTGGTGTTTCTCGTCACAATTGTTTCTGTAGTTGTATTCAAATTTGGATGAATTTCTTTTATCACCATCTTGGAAACTAAAGCATCATCATCTTGAGATACACTGGTTAAGGAAAGAGTAGAACTAGAAGATCCATCTTGATTTACACCTTCAACCATAGACCGAATTATGTTCAAATTATCATTTACCTCGGTGTTCTCTCTAATGAATTAATCAATATCATATATCATATAAGATTTTACTGAGTGTCTTATGGTGGAACATATATCTTGCTTAAATTTTCAAAATCATCCTTAGTGACATAGTCACTAGAAAAGGTCTCAACTATTGGTTCCCTTGCAGTAGGTACAATTATTTCATCATCCAAATCTTCATAATCGAATCCCAGTACCACATACCTAGGATTCCTTTCACATTCAGTAAATATATCAGAATCAATAAGAGTAAAAGTATCAAGTCTTCCTCTTCCAATTTGATGCTATTTATCAGCTTAAATAACTCTTTATTGAAGCTCCTCCTCAGTGTCAGCTTCCTTGACAGTTTTCTCCACCCTCACTTAATGCTTCCTTACTAGGTTGCTTCTCCTTATGTAGAGTAATTTTTATAGTGTATATAGCTTGAGAAATAGGTTTGGATGGAGAAAAATTTTCATCTGGAACAATATCCTCAACATATTCACCATCATTAGCTTCAACAATCACTATACTAACAGCATCTGGATTCCCATCAAGATGATCAGATTCACTACCACGGCCCCTTTCACTGCTTTCTTCATTACTACCATCTTTATCTTTTTCCTCACCATCTTCATCATCAAATCTCTAATATCTTTAATCTGTAATTGATTATGTACCTCTTTCACCACTATCAAATTCCCTTTCTTCATATTATTCTTTACTAGATTCACTGAAATATTATACACTCCCTTCAACTTCTATTTATTCACTTCCAGTAGATTGGAGAACATGTTCATGAAAAAGGAAATTCCAAAGGTTTACTTGGAGGTCCAATAGAAACTCTTTTTGTTGTTTAAGTTGTGTCTAGGTCACTTCTATCATCAATTGGTGATCCCCCATCTCTGACTGGAGTATCAGGCCCCTCCTCGTCATCTGAAGAATAAATTACATGATCATTTGGTCCGAGGCCATGATCCACTAGATCTCACGGTCAAACTAAATGATCTATAGGATTGAAATTTTCATATAGTATATCTTCATCAACAACCCATTCCTACCACCATGGGTTATAATTAATTTTTATTCAATTAAAAATGTCAGAGAAAGAGTAGATTCCACTACATTCACTAACTAAAACATCATCAGCTTCACTTACAAAGCCTTTCTCTTTTAGAATTACTGAAATCATTCTGTAATAGAACATAGAATTTCACTTACAACCAGTTTTTATCATCTCATTTATGTGCATCATCATATATCTTCACAGATTCCACTTAACATATTTATGTATAAAATTAACCATGTATAAATCCTGATACTATTGGGAAGAAAAGTCCCCTCTCCCAACACAAATTTGGTGTTGAATAAATATAAATAAAATTATTCACAGACAATTTAATTCTGAGAAAATGGGCCTTTGATTTTCTCCATTTCAAGTTATCTATTTTAGAGAAGTATCATAACAAAATAATTCAATTTTGGGTGGATAAATACCTTGATTATCATTAAACATTCCTTCGTGACATACCTTAAGACATTTATCTCAATATATTGAAGAGAAAGAAATTATATTTTCTTTTAAAATCAACTTGACCCAGGAGGCATCACTTCCATCCAATAAAAGTTCCATATTTATGTAAAATTCATGTACCAGCTTTGGGTAGAGGGCTATGACATTGTTTGAGAACCATCCAAGACATCCTTGATCTTACGACACTTTTAACAACAAATACTTTTTCTCTAAGATCCATTCCACCAATACTTCCTTCTCTAAGGTTACAACACGGTTTTCCAGACCATGATTTATTGGAGTTAATTATTTTCTCAATTCACCTTTCTATTTATTATAATCATGAGAATCACCAAGTTCAAGAGCTCACTTCACACACACCATTCTAATCAGTTCATCCTAGAGGTCAGAAGGTGAAAGGTCGAGGGTAAGGAGAGAGAGCGGTGGCCAAGAGAATGTAGAGTTAAAGGAGTAGAGTGGATAGATTCTTTATATCATTTAGGGATTTTGAAATTACCTAATTGTGGGAACATGAACGAGGTTTAACAAATTTAATGAAACAATGTCATTTTGATAAAAACATAAAACATATATAAACAATGAGTCATTGGTGTCGGCATGATATATTTTTCATAAAACTAATGGTTTCAGCATGAAAAATAATCATTGTCAATATGATAACGGTGTCAGTATGAAGAGAGAGTCACCATGATAACAGTATTAGCCTGGAAATGGTGTCGGCATGACAATGGTGTTGGCATGACAATGGTATCGACATGACAACAGTGTCAGCATGACAACAGTGTCATCATTACAATGGTGTCGGCATGACAACAGTGTCAGTGTGACAACGGTTTTTGTGTGACAATGGTGTTAGCCTGAAAACTTCACTGAAATAGAAAAAAATTAAAGGAAACACAAGGTTTTACTGATTGATTATTCCTAACTCATGTCTGATGTAATTCATGCTTTCAGAGTTCAATATCTTAGTGAATATGTCAGCAATTTGATATTCAGTGCCAATAAATTATAACGAAGTATCTCTCTTTTGATAATGATCTCTCAAAAAGTGAGGCCTTAAATCTATTTGTATTGTTTTATAATTAGAAATTGGGTTCTTAGAAATGTAAACAGAACTTGTATGGTATTAATTTTTTGTTACATGTCTAAATTGATATCCATAGTCTAGCAGAGTGTGTTTCATCGAAAAAAATAAGGACAACAACTACTAGTAGCTATGTATTCATCTTCATCAGTAGACAATGTAATAGAATTTTTTTCTTACTACACCATAAAGCCAAAGACATTCCCAAAAAGTGACATGTCCTAGAGGTTCTCTTTCTATCTATCTTGCATCCACAAAAATCATAATTAGAATAACTCACCATATTAAAGTTTTGTCCATTAAGATAAAACAAACCTAAATTGATTGTATTTTTGAGGTATTTGAAAATTATTTTAACATCATTTAAGTGATATTATTTGGGATTAGCTTGAAAATGCGAACACATACACACACTAAACATTATATATGGCCAATTAGCAGTCTTGTTGAACAAACATCCAATCATTCCTCTGTAAGTGGTTTGATGAATAGATTTACCATCTTCATTATGATCCAACTTACAAGTAGTACTCATTAGAGTGTCACTAATTTTAATGATATCAAGTGAAAATATTTTTAAAATATCTTTTGTGTATTTTATTTGATTTAAAATGATACCTTCTTTATTTTTAAAATTCTGAAATCCAAGAAAGAATTGGAGTTCATCCATAAAACTCATTTCAAATTCACTTTGTATCATTTTAGAAAGATAAATAAATAAATAATTTCTTAAAGATCCTAAAATAATATTGTCTTTATAAATTTTAACTTTTAAAACATTTTTAGAAATCGGTTTTATAAAAATAGTATGAATAGAAATTCATTTTGTAAAACCTTTTGTAATAAGAAAAATACAGTCTATCTTACCATGATATTGGATCTTTTTTTAATCCATATAAATCTTTTATTTAATTTGAAAACATGAATTTTAAATTAAGGGTTTGAGAAACCAAGGTTTGTTCAACAAAAACATCCTCAACTACAGATCCATTTAGGAATGCACTTTTATCATCCATTTGAAAAAGTTTGAAATTAAGATGGGATGCATAAGCAAGCAAGATTATGATGGACTAATGTGTAGAAATAGGTTAAAAATTTTCTTCACAGTCAATGCCTTCTTCTTGAATATAACCTTGTGCATACAATCTAGCTTTATTTCTAACAATATTACTCTATATTAATCTACATTGTTCATAAACACCCATTTAGTGCCTATAGAAAATGTGTCTTTGGGTCTATCCACAAGTTTCCAAACATTATTTCTTTTAAATTGATTGTGTTCTTATTGCATAACCATAATAAAAAATTCATATTTAAATGAATCATTAATGTTTTTATATTCAAGTTGTGACAATAAATCTTGATGTTCAACTATATTTCTAAGAGAAGCTCTAGTTTTTATCCCTTAATATAAATATCTCAAAACAGCATCAAAAGGATGGTTCTTGAGATTTATAGTTATTCTAGAAAGGAGGGGATAGTAACATCAGGATCATCTACATATTCAGGTTCATCATGTTCATATTCTGAAGAATTTCTAGATCTATTTGATTTAACAATGTTCTTGAATAGGGTATGAGATGAAATTTTAATTTATGTAATGGTATGACAAATCATCTTTAAGGTTTTCTAGAGAGGACTTAGTTTCATGTGGATATGTTTCATCAAATTTGATATGAACTGATTTTTCCACATATTTTGTTCTTTTGTTAAAGACTCTATAGGATTTACTAAAGGTCTAGTAACCTAGGAGGATTCTTTCATCACTCTTGGATGAAAATTTATCAAGGTTATCCTTAGTATTAAGATGATTTTGCAACCAAAAACTTTGAAATAATTAACATTGGGTTTTCTATTGTTCCACAAATCATAAGGATTCTTCTTTAGGATAGGTGTAATTAAGACTATATTAATTTTGTAGCAAGTTGTATTCACAACCTCAGCCCAAACTAAATCTGTAATTAATATTCATTAAGCATGGTTCAGTATCTCTCTTGTAAAGTTCTATTTCTTCATTCTACAACTCCATTTTGTTTAGGTGTCCTTGGGGAAGAGAAGTTATGACTATATTCATTGTGTGAGAAAAAATATTCAAAGTCTTAATTTTCAAACTCATGGCCATTATCACTTCATATGGATTTTATTCAAATTCTACTAAGATTTTCCAATATTTTAGCATACTTGGTGAAGTAAGTACATGCTTCACTTTTTTGGTCTAATAAATAATTCCACATATACCAAGAATAGTCATCTATAAGAAAATAAACATAGTGATTCCCATTCAAACTATAAACTCTAGAGGTTCTAAACAAGTCTATATAAACCAACTCTATAGGTTCATAAGTTGAATCTTCTTTCTTTGATTTGAATGATATCATGTGTTGTTTACCTTTTTGACAAGGATTGAAGAATTTTTCATTTTAAAACTCATGTTTGGGTAGGTTTGTGACTATTCCATTTCTACTAATCTTTTTAAGGGAGTGTACATTACATTGTCCTAATCTTATATTCCAATGCCAAGACTCTTTTTGAAAGGAACATAAACAATAAACATTTTGAGAAACTAAATAATATAAGATAACAGTATATAAATTTTATTTCTAAAGGAATAAATTCTAATTAATTTTTTGAGTTAAAGATATTACATGCATCATTTTCAAATTTAACATGAAATACATCATTAAATAATTATGAAATTATAAGAAAATTATATTTCAATCCATCAACAAAAAGTATCCTCTAAATTAAAACTGAGTTAGAGTTACCAATCTGACTTAAGACAATTATTTTTCCTTTACCATTTTCACTAAAGGTGAAATATCCAGAATAAATCTTTATTTGGTTATTGAATCTTGAATAATATCCTATAATATTTCTTGAACATCCAATATAAAAGTACAATAAGCTTTAATAGGATCTCTTCAAATATATTTCCTACAAAATAATCATACAAAAACTGATTTTGGTTCCCAGACCTGTTTATGTCCAGTGACATTAGTAATCAATATTGTAGGTACCCACATTTTCCTAATGGGTTTCCTATATGAATAATGTAACATATTTTAAAATAGACTCAATTTGGTCCAGAAAAACTAGAGGTAATAAAATATTTTCCAGATTTAGTTACAAAATGCATTTTATAAAGGTTTCTCTATCCAGGATGATATCCAATATTAGAAGTGTACTTAGAATATATCTTTTTACCAGAAATTTAAGTAAGTGTTTCATTTATATTAGTAAACATTTCTATATCATTCTTCAATTTCTCATTATACATTTTTAAATCATTGTTTTCCTTGAGTAGTTGAACAATGTTTTCCTTTTCAGTTACAAGTTCAGACTTAATAGTTATAGTAAGAGAATGTTGTTAATTTAGTGATTTATATTTATCTTTTTATTTATTTTAAGTCTCTTACATCATGTTACAATATTCAAATAAATCATAACTTGTCATATTTTCATAATCACTCTCATTTTCCAAATAATAAGAATTGTGTGCAAGAGAATCTAAGGTTATCTTGGATGTGTTTTTCATAAAACACATATTTTTCATGTTATCATTTTCATCATGAGATGATGATAATTTCCTAGAACTATCCTAAGATGCACTCCAAGTGGACTTAATAGATTTCATATATTTCTTGCATTATTCTCATACTTCCTTTTGTATTTTAATTTTGGACAATTATCTTTGACATTTCCTCTCCTCTTGTATTAATATCAGACAATATCCTCTGATTTTTAATTTATTTTCTAGTATTTTTTCAAGTTTCACTTGTTATCATATCTTCCTTTATAATTGGGCTTACTAAAGAACTTTTTGTTTCTATAGAATTTCATGATTCTTATAGCCAGTCAGGCCATTTCCTCATCAATATCTGATATTGATTCATCATTACTAGATCTTTCAACAAAGGATAGCACCTTCTATTTTTCATTATTTTTAGAGGTAGTAGTATTGAAGGCTACAAATTTTCTCTTAGGTTCATCCTTTTCATATTTTTATAATTTCAAATCATGATTATACCACATCTGTTTTCTAATAAGTTCTTTGATAGATATTTTTTTGATGTCAAATGATTCTCTAATTGAGACATAAGTTCCTCTCCTACTTCAGGTAATAATTTTAGAATCCACATAATTTGTTCTTTGGTAGTATCATATCTTCCCAGAGATATCATAGAGTTCACTATCCCATTAAACCTGAGATACATGTCAGAAATAGGCTCATCAGGATTCATCTTTAAAATTGTCATATTTAATAGTATACGTGTTAAGTCAAAAAAAATTTAACACTATAATTTCCTTCATGTGAATCTGAAAAAGTATCTCAAATTTCATGGGCTATTTTACATGAAGACATTATGTTAAATTCTTCATCAAATAAATAACAGTATAATGCATTCATGGGTTTCCACTTATTGTTATAAGAAGTCGTAGTTGGGTCATCCCAAGTAGTTCTAACAGTAGCAGAAATCTTATATTCATCTATAATTGAAGACCAAATTTCAAAACACATACTTTCTAAGTGAATTTTCATTTTCATTTTAAATTGTGCATAATTGCTTCGATTGAAGAATGGAGGTATGTTGGTATTAAAACCTTCCAACATATTTTCTATACTAAAATTTAGAATAATATTTTAAAGAGATAAAAAATTATTATTAATAGAACATTTAATATCATTGAGATACAACTAAATTTACGTTTTAAAGTTTGAAAAATCTTTTAAAACTGAAAATTTGAAACCCCTTTGATACCAAATGTTGTTTGGAATAGAGTAACCAATAGGTGGTGAATTGATTATCTATAAAATTTCTATTAAAAAGTATTATTTTAAATTCTCAAATATTTAAAATTTAATTGCCCAGTTATCCATTAGTAAGTTTATAAGAGCATTATTGTTTGATTATTTTCTCAAATGATTGATTAGTTATCATTTCTATAAATTTGATAATTAATACATATTTAGAAACTATACTAATAATTAAATACTATTATAAAAACTTACTAATATTAACTATCCTACTTCAATTTAGTTTTATGAAATATATGATAAAACAGTGTAAAACTAAAAGATAAAAAAACAGCAGAAATAAAACAACAGGTTCATTTTCAAGAAGAGATTCAATCATCTCCACTTGGTGATCACCTACCACCAATAATTTTAAATTAATAAATAGTTTGATCTACACCCATAATTGGGGTTCGCAACATCACACAAGTTGTCCAGGTTATAAGACCTCTACCACAGTTCTTTTGGGTTCAAAAAACCAGGTCCCAAAAGGACCACTTCCACAATTATCTATGGGAGTAAATAGATGTAGGAACGTATGAGTGGAAGGATATATTGTATCCTTAATTTTGATATAGGAGACAACGTGCTCTTAATATATATATACACACACTACTCAAACGTATGTAAAAATGCACACAACAAAGAAAACAAATATGAGAAATGATTTAGAAGGCACTATGTGTCTTGAGATGTAGCACATTACTCATAAAATGTATCTTATATGTTGTTTGATTCATCTTCAAGAATTAGACACGAAAACAGAGTGTTGTATTCTAGATTCTATGTGAAAGTATGGTTTTGTAGGTATTTGCTTCTTATTCCTTGATATGTTGAATTGGTTTGAAAAATATTTTGAAGCTCTATTTAGATTTCCTTCTGTGATCTTTTTGTGTTCTTCAGTTCACAGCGGTCGTATGAGATTTGAAGATGTTCTGAAGTACATCTCCCACTCGCACATAGGCATGAACCATATCACACAACTATATATCTCTTTTCTCTTTTAAAAATACTTCTTTTCATTGAGGGCTGTCAAGGAGAATGTTCTTTCCACATGCAAAGGTTCATCGTACCTCATAATATATGCTAAAAGTTATAAAAAATTATAAAATATGTCAATATCATTAAATGAAACAAATATGACCGTTAGAAATAATATTAATAAATGCATATTTAAACAGTCTATCAGAGACTCGTCTGTCTGTGTCTCCTTCTTTTGGTGTCGCTTTCTATCAGTGACTCGACCCATCGATATGGCATTTTGTCGGTATTTCCATATGTCAGTTACTCATTATATTGGTGACTTGTTTCAATGGTAATTCCTTCCTTTTGTTTGTGAGAAAGTTGATTTATTGATGACTCATATCAACGGTGAGTCCTTACTTCTATCGGTGAGATAGTTTATGCATCAGTGACTCATTTAAACTGATTGTGAGTATTAGCATCGGTAGCATCTGAAGATTTTGGGTGCAGTGGAAGAGTGGTTGGGATGGGACCCAACATTGATTTTTACCATGATCCATGATAATTTTGGGATCAATATGATGATAAAATCCAATCTCTGGGGAATATAAACAATGATTTAGATAAAAAGGAAAGATGCCTAAAACCATAGAGAGGATCTTTCACATCATGTTTATAATTGATTTAATTAATTTCATAAATAAAAATAATACATGTATCTTTGATATTATTCTTCATTGATGATGTTGATCATCTGGAATGACCCTTTTAGATTATCTCATTGTGATTGTAAGGATCCAAACTAGAATCCATCTAGCGATGATCCACACATGCTCTGATGACCTCTGATCGACACCACTCATTCTACGGGTGCAAGCATGGAGAAGCGAGTGTCTTGTGTTAATTTTTATTGATATCTTGTACTTTATCCTTGAAGAATGTCTCTCGTTACTGATAGGGGAGATAATTTTATTCGAGAGAGAAATTTTTTGGCTCAAAAATTCTCAATTCACCAGGCGTGTGGTGTGGTGTCTGGTACAATAGGCGTACATTCCTATTTATATACATGGAATTTCTATTATAATATTTAATTGCATAGAAAAAATTAAATGAATTAATTAGAGGAAACCCATGAATTTAATAATAATACTGTGTCATTATTTATGGTGTTCAAACATGTGAAAAATGGAATTAGAAATTAAATTCCACATCATAAAATAATAGCAGCGTTATTTTAATTTACACCAACTAGTTAAATAATTATTTACCGTCTTCATAATAATTATTTTACAAATTTTTCAACCTTGGTCCGCTCGAACTCCACTTTAATTAAGTGAACACCGAAATAAATAAATAAATTATTTATTCTCTTAAATAAATATTTTATTTACAAACTAGTATATAAATATTTATTAAATGTTCAATAAAATAAATAAATATATTTTATTTAATTTATGCGATCATTTTAACTTGAATAAAATTAAATAATGGTCTTGAGAATAATATTTATTTCATTAGTTAAAATCAAATAGAATTTAACCGAGACCACCAAAAACACACAGTGTGTGACCCTCTATGATTCTTTCTTGTGGGAATTTGGTGGGCTTGTCTAAAGTCCAAGAGTACTATCTAGCAATGGGTCAAGGAACCCAAGAGAAAGAACATAAAGATGCAACAAAGACATCGAAATCCGAACGGTGATTGTGTAATATAATCCATTTATTGAAATATCTCATCAAGAATGTTTTATGATTTTTTCATCAACTTTTATTCTTGATACGTCATTCTTTTACTGCCTGAATAAAATCGTTATTACACCATGGCCATGGAATTTTATGCAATGATTCTACTTCAATCAAAGGGATGATATATCAACTTCCATTAATGGAAAGGACAAATCCTTCCTTGAATTATCCATTAAAAACATGCCACTCGGGATGCACCCAACGTACCCTACTTCCCTCCAATTGTCTACATGACTATATTCTTCAGTAAATCAAAGTGTGTAAGTCGTAATATTTATTAATGATAACATTAAAGTCTATGGATCATTACACAATCTCGTAGATAGAAATATATGATGACACCAAAACATGAGGAAATCATACTAGCAGGTATGTTCTCATAATCGCATATCTTGGATATTACCAAGTGAAAACTTCATGAGAGGATGTCTCATCTGCTTACGAGTACTCGCACCTGACTGTCTACATGGTATGTGTCCCATCATATCATGTAATCCATCCATAGAACTATATTTAAGAATATTTTTATATCATTTCAAGGTTCTCACCATAGCGGGGAACATCCATGACCTTATCAATGAAACAAATACTCTAGGACATTATTACATCATAGTCATGCAGAACAATGAACAATATTTAATAATACATTAAATATCCATGTAATCAAAATAAAACTAGTTTTTTCTAGGACACTCCTTCAGTAACTAGAGCCAAATGCATACGACTTTCAGTTTGCTAGACCTCACATGATGATCATGTTTCTGCTAAGTCAAGGCATTAGTCAAGGGGTCTTCCAAGTTGTATTCCGTGGAAATACTGCTCACTGCAACTTCGCCTCTCTATGAAAAATTCCTCAAGAGATGATACTTCTGAAGTATGCGCTTCGTCCAATGATGTAACCTTGGATCTTTTACAAGAGCCACCGCTGTAGTATTGTTATAGTACAGTGTGATGGGATCTTTACTGCTACGTATCACACCTAGCTCCTAGAAGAAGATTGGCATCTAATCTACTTATTAAGCTGCCTTAGAAGCTGCGATATACTCAGACTCTACTGTATAATCTACGACCAGACTCTGCTTTCATCTCTTCCAGCTCACTGAACCTCCATTCAATGTGATGATTTATCCCATTTGTGACTTCATGTCATATTGATCAGTATGGAAACTAGCATATGCATATCCTATGATTAATAGTTCCTCATCTCCTCCATAAACTAGGAACATATCATTAGTACACCTTAGATACATTAGGATATTCTTGACTACCATCCAATGGTGGTCACCTAGGTCAGCTTGATATCTACCTACTGCACTCAATGTGTTGGCAACATCCAGCCTAGTACATAGCACGTCATACATGATTTAACCAATTGCTGATGCGTATGGAGTCTTTTCCATCATCTTTCTTTCCCCATGTGTTTGAGGACACATTATCTTAGAAAGATGAATGCCATGGGATGCTGTCAATAATCCCCTCTTGGATTGTCCCATACTGAATATCTATAGAATCTAATCAATGTATTTACTTTGACATAGGCCCAAGAATATATTTGATCTATCATGATGTATCCTGATCCCAAGAATATACGATTCATCACCCAAGTCATTCATGGAGAATAATTGATTCAACCTTGCCTTAAAAAACTGTAAGATTGGTATCTCGTTTCCAATAAGTAATATGTCCTCAACATATACTATTAATAAAATGACTGAATTTCCACTAAAACATTTGTAGACACAAGGCACACATTCATTCATGATAAAACCAAATTATTTTATGGCTTCATCAAAATGAATTTTTTATGACATGGATGATTTCTTTAATCTATTAATGGATTTCAGAAACTTACATACATTATTGGAATCCTTTGGAGTCACAAACCCTCCAGGTGGTGTCATGTAGACATCTTCCTGAAGGTTCCCATTAAGGAATGTTGTTTTGACATCCATTTTTTCAATATCATAGTCATGATAAGACACAATGGCAAGTAGAATTCTGATGGATATCCTCATTGCAACTGGTGAGAAGGTTTCATCGTAGTCAATTCATTGATTTTGTTTAAAACCTTTTGCAACTAGTTGTGCCTTATAGGTACTGAATTGTCTTTCCATGTCTAGTTTCATCTTGAATACCCATTTTCAACGAACATGATTTTATTCAACTGGACGATCTACCAAAAACCAGACTTGGTTTTGGTACGTGGAATCCATTTTAGAATTCATGGATTATTTCCACTTGGAAACGTTCACGCCACTTACTTCTTCCTTGTATGTTATAGGATCATTATTATCAACTAATAAGGAGTCACCATCCTCAGTAACTAGAAAACCGTACCTTTCCAGTTATCTACCCTCTCTTGTACTCTTACATAGAACTTGTGTCTCTAGAACAGATTCTTCTTCCATGGAGCTTTGTGGAATCTATTCATGTACCAACTCTTGTGTACCATGAGCCTTCACTTCATCGAATTCTATCTCTCCCCCACTATCTCTTTCTGAGATGTGCTCCCTCTCAAAGAATATGGCATGTCTTGCCACTATAACATTTTTGTATAAGGGGTTGTATAGGTAATATCCCCTTGTTTCCTTGGGGTATCCTATAAAGGTACAATTTTTGCCTCTTGGTGCGAGTTTGTTACTTGAAGAAGTGTTAACAAACATTTCTCTACCCCACACATGTAAATTTGATATCATGGCTTTTCTTCCACTCCAGAACTCGTATGGAATAAAATTTATCAATTTAGTTGGTACTTGTTTTAGTATGTGTGTCGCTGTTTGTAACGCATATCCCCAAAAGGATAATGGAAGACTCACATGACTCATCATTGATCTCACCGTGTTTAACAAGGTTTGGTTTCTCCTTTCTCTCACACCATTCCACTGGGGCGTGTTTGGAGGAGTGAGTTGGGATAGGATCCCAAAATCTTGTAAGTAATCAATGAAATCTTGATTAAGATATTCTCAACCTCGGTCTGAGCAGAGTTTCTTAATATTCTTAACAGGTGGGTTCTCAACTTCATTCTTGTATTCTTTGAACTTATCAAAAAAATCCATCGTATACCGCATTAAGTATAAACTTCCATATCTACTAAAATCATCAATAAAAGTTATTATGTATGAGTACCCACCCCTTGCTTGAACTGGAAGTGGTCCACACACATAGGTATGAACCAATTCAATAATTTCTTTATCCCTTTCACATTTCCCACTAAATGGGGAATTGGTAATTTTGCCTTGTAAACATGCATGGAATATTCCAAGTGGTTTTAGTTTGAAAGAATCTAAATATCCAACTTGATGTAACTTTGCCATGCGTTTCTCGTTTACATTACCATCTGGTGATGCCAATGTTGGGTTTGGTATGATTCTTATGATGTATCTTTGTTATCGATTTCCATTACTTGTTTTGTGTAATCCAACACATAATGTCCATTTTATAAATGTGCCATAGCATAACAAATGATATATTTGTAAAAGAAGAAAAATTCATTTCCAAACTTGAAAAAAAATTAAATATGTATCTAATCTGGATACATAAATAATTTTTTTAGTAACATAAGGCACATAATAACAACCTTTAACACCAAGATCATCCCACTTAGAAACGTGAGGTGGTAGTCCCCAACAGGTACATCAGCAAGCCTGGCTCCATTGGATGCTCGTAGATCTACCTCCCCTCGATCAAATCTTGATAAATCTACTTGGCTCCTATATTTGGATACATATGTGATCACCAAAAGGTGTATGTAGTACCCAATTTCTAGAAACAGATAGATTGCATTTGAGAAAAAATGCACCTAAAGATTCCCCTTGCTTCTTAGGCTGGGTTTAGTTCTTCTTCCAGTGGCCCTTCTTTAAACATGTGAAACAAATATCATCTGGTTCCCTTGCCTCCCCTTTGATCTTCCTTTTCTTGGAAGGTTGTGAAGATGCTTTGGGCTTAAAGCTCTTCGCCTTCCCTTTCCTCTTATTCACCATAAAGACAGAAGGCTTTTCGTGCATTATATCTTTGTCCACTTGGCGAATGAGGATAATAAGATCAGATAGAGACATATCAATGTTGTTCATATTTAAATTGACAAGAAAGTTAGAGAAGTTCTCAGAGATTGATGTGAGATTGAGATCAGTGCACACTTCTTCAGGGATATTAAACCCTAGATCCTCAAGGCGCTAATTGTAGCCAATGATCTTGACTACATGAGGCCCATCTAGGGAACCTTCTTCAAGCTTACTCTGAAATAGTTCCTTAGAGATCTCAAACGTTTCTTGTCTAGCTCTCTCATAGTAAAGACCATGGAAGTTCTCGAGCATTCTATAAGAATCCATGTTTTCATGATATATAATGAGCTCACTAGACATTGATGATAGCATCAAACATTGAATGTCGACCACGTCATTCATATGTTTCTCAGAGACCAGGAAATCATCATCACTTTTCTATTTAGCAGGAGGATTAGGTAATGCTGACTCCAGCATATAAGACTTTTGTCCCTGGTATAGGATAACCCAAAGTCATCTAAACCACTCATGAAAGTTATAGCCTGTGAGGATGTTGTCTTTATCTAGAATTTATTGTAGGGATAGTTTGGTGGAAGATTTTTTCATTTTTATTCTACAATTAAAAGAGTAGATCATTAGTACTTTATTGATTACATTTTATAAGAAATAATAAATTTTATTAAGTCTACTACTATTTTATCCAGTCCCAATATCCCTCACCATTGAACTCATAATGTCTAATTTCCATGACATTCTAGTGGAAAGGATACATATTCCACTTCGCATAACCCCAACAAGGTTTGGTCATGCTATTAGATGGTATTTAGGTAGGAAGGTATTTACTAACTGCAGGCTTGGAGCTCCTTGATATGTTGAGTAGACTCCCCAATCCAGAAATCATGACTTAGGTTTTCCTCAACTCTTGCCTCCAGCATTACACCAAGTCTAGCAAGGGATACTCCACTTGATGTAATATGGTTAAGTCAACCCGAAACCTTTCATAAGGGCTCCCTTTATAAAAGTAATTTCCCCAACAAGGTTTGGTCAAACACATAGTTTTATTTAGTTTTTCCCTAAATCAAGTAACATAAGGCTTGTTATGACTTAATATATTATTTGAGGGATTTTATATCTATTATGCGTGATTGTATTATTATCATTATCAAGCACTTTTTAATATTAAGTGAATATTAGTTAAGTGATTAGCCATATGTTGATCATATTTATTCATAAGTCTAGTTTATTTTAGTTCCATCTTGCATGCTTCTTTAATTCATTAATTATGTGATCGTGACAACACATCCATAATGATAAACCATGAAACTGACAGAAATAAAATAAATTAAATAGCATGATAATGAGATTTTCTAATGGTTAGTTTATCTAGTGCTTAATAAACTAACCCTGGACTAGGGGAGAAATACCTTGAACCTTTTGGGTTCATGTTTACAGCTTCCACCTGTCCACCTCTATATCTCCTAGGATTGGTTTCATCTCGGCTCCATCTTGATCCACCTCTACTAGCTTGGGAGTTACATCCATTACATATGCCTTTTTTTAACTCACATGTAGGTGAGGGGTAAAAGGGGGTTTAAAAAAAAGAAACCTTAGGCACACGGGCCCTACATATTAATGAGAAGAAGGCTCATAGGCCATCAAATTTAATTCAAATAAATAAATTAAATGAAACTATCAATATACAAATGTCTTGGTCTAGCTCATGATAATCCATACAAGCAACGATATTTATGTATAAATAAAACTAGAAATCAATTCATTAATCGTTATTGTTTAAGATAAATCACGATCGAATTAATTGATTATCATCTTTAATTAATCAATCATTTTATCATAAACCCTTTTCTGAATTTCCTTGAGATTATCATCCATCATAATTTTAATCAAATAAATTCATTTAAAATTATCATTGTATGTAACTTGTACCTTAGAGGAAACCTAGTGAATTCTAATTCATAACTACCCAATGATTATAAATGAACATTAAACATATGTTAAATTAAACACATATTTATAAAATCCCTATCATGTGTTGTGCCTCAGCTTTATGCATTCACGATGGTACACGTCTATAGGGTTTGTATAATATAATAATAAATTTAAATAAATTTGTGTAATTTGGATGAGTACACGACATATAGTTCCAACTACATGACATGTATTATTTTTCACCGTCTATATGAAGTACATGCCCGAGGAAACAGTGTGTGAGTATACTTCGGAAATGTTTAGATTACATGGCGTGTCTATTGGGCCACACGTCGTGTAGTTCCTTGTTTCACGGCTTCCAGTCGGGCAAGCCATGTATGGGGTACATAGTCCAACCCTAACCTAAAGGGACTACATGCCGTGTCCATTGGTCCACACAATGTGTAATCCAGAAACCGTGGGCAATGTGTTCTTGGTCAACACAAAGAGTCATTTATGACTTAGAAAGACTCTGAAACATGGCTTGGTTTGGCGGACCGGTCTGATGCATTGAATCTTGACTACATTAAGTGTACTGTTAAATACATGCTGTGTGTTTTGGGGATGTATGGCCAGGATGCTTTGGAACCTCCAGATGAAATCCTCTATTTTATTTTAATCAAAATTAAAAGAAAATATCATTTCTATAAGGTAAATGGGAAACAAAAGAGTATGAATATATCTTGACATTCAGATTTGCAGAATGATTGACATGAATTGAAACAACTAAATTATTAAATGCGTAATTCATCAAGGAAATATTTAAATAATTATAAACAATGATATAACCCCTCTGATACCACTTGAACATACCTGGCACAGTAGAAGCGTGGATGGGACGGGACTCAACATTGATTTTTACCATGATCAATGATTATTTCGAGGTCAATACGATGATGAACGCCAATCTCCATGGAATATAATCAAAGATTTAGATAAAGGATAAAGAGGCCTAAAACCTTAGAGAGGATCTTCCACATCATGTTTATAATTAATTTAATTAATTGCATAATGAAAAATAATACATGTATCCTTGGTATTTTTCTTCATCGATGATGTTGATAGTCTGGAATGGCCCTTCCAGATTATCTCATTCTACTTGTAAGTATCCAAACTATAATCCCTCTAGCAGTTATCCACACATTCACTGATGGCCTTCGATCGACACCACTCATTCTCCAGGTGCTAGAGCGGCGAAGTAAGTGTCTTCTGCCAGTCATTCTTGATCGCTTGTTCTTCTTCCTTGAAGAATGTCTCTCATTCTTGAGATGCAAGAAAAGAGGATTCGAGAGAGAAATTTTTTGGCTCAACAATTCTCAATTCACCAGGCATGTGGTGTGGTGACGGAAACAATAGGCATACTTTCCTATTTATATACATGTAATTTCAGTTACAAAATATTATTACATAGAAACAATTGAATACATTCATGAACTTAGAGAAAACCCAAGCATTTAATAATAATACTCCATCGTTATTTAAGGTGTGCCAACTTGTGAAAAATGGAAATATAAATTAAATTCTACATAATAAAATAATAGCTGAGTTATTTTAATTTTGAACAATGAGTTAAATAATTATTTACCATCTTGAAAATAATTATTTTACTACTGGACCGACCATGGTCCGTTCTAACTCCACTTTTCATTATTGAACACCCGAATAAAGAAATAACTAAATTAGTCTCTTAAATAAATATTTTATTTACAAACTAGTAAATAAATATTTATTAAATAATCAATAAAATAAATAAATAAATTTAATTTAATTTATGAAATCAATGTAACTTCAATAAAATTTTTCCACGGTCTTGAGAATTATATTTATTTAATTAATTAAATTCAAATAGAATTTATCTGAGACCACCCGAAACACTTAGTGTGTGGCCCTCTAAGATTATTTGTTGTTGGCATAAGCGATATTGCCTAAAGTCCAAGAGTAATGTCTAGAAATGGGTCAAGGCACCCAAGAGAATGAACGTAAAGTCATAACTACTATATCCACATATGATAGCTCACTATGTAATATAATCCCTTTATCGCAATATCTCATCAAGCCAGTTTCATGATTGTGTCATCATATTTTATTTTTGATTCGTCGTTCTGTGACAACCTAAAATAAACTCATTGTTACACTATGGCCATGGAATTTCACACAAAGGTTCTATTTCAATGAAAGGCCCAAGATATCAGCTTCCATAAATGGAAGGGAAAAATCCTTCCTCAACTTATCCATTAATAACATGTCACTTAGGACACAGACAACATACCCTACTTCCTCCCAACTGTCTGTGTGACGGTTTTTTCCAATAAATCAAAGTGTGTAAGTCATGAAACATATTAATGATAATCTTAAAGTCTAAGGATCAATACACATGCTCGCAAATAGAAATATCTGATGACACAAAAATATGTGGAAATCCTACTAGCGGGTATGTACTCATAATCTCCTATCTTGGAGATTACAAAGTGAGAATTTTTTTATAGGAAGTCTCATCTGCTTTTGAGTACTCGCACCTGATGTTCTGCATGCTATGTGTCCCATTATAGCTTGTTATCCAACCATAGAACTATATTTAAGAATATTGTTACAGCATTTCAAGGTTATCATCATAGAATGGAGCTTCCATGACCTTATCAATGCAACAAATACTCTAGGACATTGTTACATAATAGTCATGCATAACAATGAACAATATGTAATAATACATTAAATATCCATGTAATTAAAGTAAAACCAGTTGGTTCAAGGACAAAAACTCTTACAATATCATGCAAAGGTAGTTCACTTGGGATGACGGTAGGTCTTCAATGTCGGTGATTCATATGCAATGGTGAGTAATCTGCATAAGTGTTTCATATGAAATGGTGAGTAATCTACATCGGTGAGACATTTGATGTATCATTGACTCATTCCAACGGTGAGTTCTTTCAACGGTGCCAGCTTCACATACATAGAACATATTCATATTTGAACTTTCTGTCACTAAGTTATCTATCTATAGGTTTCATTTTTATTTTAGTGTCAGTGATACATTCTTAGATAATTTTTATCTATTCTGTCTGTCTTACATTTCAGAAAAGTGAGAGAGTTTTAATACACATAATTTTACATAGATAATCAGTTACAAGCTTGTATAGAAATAAAGAAACATAAATAGATATATGATTCAAATTATATGATATTCAAGATAATTCTTTGGTATAATTTAAAATCTGGCATGAGGTAAGATGTATATTAATATATGACATGATTTGTGGTAATTAAAACAATTATAATCAGAGATAGTGGCCAAAAGTATCTATGGGCCAATAAACTTCATGAAATTGAAGTTAAAAGAATGAAGAAGGTTTATACAGAGAATATGATCATGATTGTAAATCAAAAAATCACCCCCAATGTGAAAATTCTAGATTAAGAAGGTCAGTTGGCGAATATTGAGAAGACACAAATTTAGTCTTTGAGAAAGAAGGAAAATGTTTCTAGTGGTACTCAATGTTCATTGGAGGATTCTAAAGTTGAAATACCACCAAAATGTGATAAGAAGAACATGACTTCACTCAATGATCTATCACAAGCTACTGATAAGAATCAGGTACCATCCATACCATCTTGTATTAATTTTTTTAAACCTATTATCATAAACAGTGAAGGTTCTAAAACAGAATATGAACAAGTGTGGATGGAGAAATGTGAGAAGAATCCTACCACCATGACTAGGGAGTAAAAGAAAAATAATGTGGCAGTTGATTCCCCAGAGAAAGAACAAAAAAATCATGAATAATACCCAACAATGTGATACAAAAAATATTAGAAAATCGTGATTTGTGGGTCAATGTAGGTGCTGCAAAAGATTTGGGCACAATGCATTAAATTTTTTCTACAATACTCAAAATGTAAAAACACAATGGAAGCATATCTCAAGGTGGGATCGAGAGAGGAATAAGCAACATCCACAAGTCTAGAAGCATATGTATAATACTAATAGATATGGAATGATTGATTATATCTATGATTTATACAATAGTTGTTATCATGATGATAGTAAATGCTCATCTTAACAAGTATCCCAATATAATAAGAAAATAATATCACAAAATCTAACTAGGAAGGAAGAAGCAACCATAGGAAGATATCGGAAGAATGTTTGGAAGAAAAAAACAGCTCAGGAAGGTGCCGAATAAGAATGGTCGTAAATCCATGGATTCTAAATCCAATAATTTGAATGGTAGTGCATCCAAAATAAATACTAAAAGGGATGAAACATAGAAGAATCCATGTGGAAAATCCTAACTTGAACCCATAGTTACTAATGAAATTTTAGTTATCTAGCTAATAGATTTGGAATTAATAAGAAAATGGAAGATTCACAAGCAAAAGCTAGTGAAAAAGGGGAAGAAAATATTCCACATAATGAAGAAAAATTGCATGTGAAATTTCCAAGAAAAGAAACTCTTGTGTTAAGGAAGTTCTATGTGATAAATTAAATAAATATGGTAAAATTGGAAAAGGCTATTTAACCTTATTTCCATAGGATAAAGTAATAATCAAAAGGATTATTACTTTACCATCCATGAAGGTTGTTAAGAATAAAAATTATCAACACAAAGAAAAATATGGTTTTAAGATATCCATGTTAACTCAACAAAAATAAAAATAGTTGTTGACGTGTGCATGCATGAAGAATGGTGAAAATGGATAATCTTGGTTGAGAAGATAATCTCAACCTTATTTTTTTGTATTAACAAAGAAAGTAGGATCCTCCTTATTCCCATAAATAATTTTTATTGAATTTTTTCTTGTAATTCAAGTAATTGAATGTGGATAATTTTATCAAGGGTAGAACTTGAGAAGTAGCAAATGTTTTCAATTCTTAGTTGCAAAGATGATGAAGTTACCATCCGTGAATAATTCCTCAATTGATATTAAAATAAAAGTATGATGGAAGGACCATCCTATATGATGTGGAAGAAAGTGATGTCCTATTCTAGGGAGCTAGGATAAATAAGATTCCACCTTGGATTGATATTATATCATTGTATTTTTATGAACAAATATTATAGAAGGTCATCCTTTGTGATATTTTGAAAGTTATCCAATATGAATTTAACAAGATAAAGACCCATTCTTGTGTATTCTCCATACTTTAATTTAATGAGACCCATTATTGATGAGATTAACCATTAATAAGATGATGAAAAGTGATTCCCCTGAGGGAGAGACAAATGAATAAGATCCCAGATTTTTTTCAAATTAGTATCAAATCTGATTATTTTAGAAATTGCTTCAAGATCATGTCATTTACAAATGTATATCTCTTAATATATTATCCTTGTTAATTTTAAATAACAAAATTAATACAATGGGAGAGTAATTGAAATATTTAGTGGAATAAGAAGAATAGAAGTTCCCCAAGGTCACTTATCCTGCCTATTACATTTGAATGTTTTTTATTTATTTGTTGAAGTGAGTATAGATGTTTTAGGTTTATTGTTCTTAAAAACAATAATATCACATTTAGTAATTTTATTCTATAATTAAAGTGAATAATCCTTGAATATGAGTATATGAGTTCCCAGGATCATTTGGTAATGGATATATTTAATTTTTAAATCAAATCCACTTGTTTTTTACACTGGACACATCTCAAGTAGACTTAGAGTGAAATTATGGATGTCACATTGATTTTGGATGGAATGATACCATTTTTTACCATGAACTTTTTATTTCCTATCAATAAGGGGGGAGAAACTGATATGAATGTTTGAAAGGTAAAGGGGAGATACATGAAAATAGTTCCCCCAATTGACCCATTCATTTGGGAAGAACATTTAAAGTGTTTACAACAAATTCAAAAGAGAAGATTGAAGAGCCCACTTGGTGTATGGATTGTATTTGTTGTCAGAAGATTTATATTGGTTTTCAATAGTGATTAATGAGAAAAGAATATCTCATTTTGGTAAATATGATGAAGTAGTTCCAACGTTAATAGAGATTGTGTAAATTTCTCATGTCTTGATTACTCAAGCAACATAATTTGGAGAATTTGAGTTTACAGTGATCCCTAGAGAACTATTATGGATTCAAGGTGATTACTGGAGAATAGTTATTGATTTATTTGATGTAATCGGATGTTAAGGTTGAATAATTTTCCATGTAAAATATGATGACGCTTTTTTGTATTCCCCACATGTCATAATTATGTTGTAAAACATGTGATGTTGGAATAATAAAAGAAAGCGAGAGAAGAAATGATGACAATCGTATTGAGAATCTGGTTGGAAGAAAATCACTACTACTCAGTGTATCTAGGTTTTATTGGAAATAAGGGTTTTGTTGGAATATAGGGATGTTTTCATAAAATCCTTGGAAAATATGATGACGCTAAAGGTGATCTATCTATGGTTAAATATCACGATAGATGGGGTTCGAGATGATAACAATAAAGTTATTTTGAAATGAAATGATATTTTTTAGAATATGGATAATTATTTAATGATTTATCAATTTGTGTTTGTAGACAAAGCTAGATGATCATAAATCAAAATGGGGGGTGTTTTCGAATAAGATTTTTTAGGTGGTTCCATTTCCTAGTGTTTGCTGAATTTTTTGGCCTCAATGTCGGGAGTTTGTTTTATAGAAAAATAATGTTTTATCAAAAGGTGTCTGAGAAGAAAAATTCACTGACCACAGAGGGGTTACATGGGATAGTGAAGGAAAATCAACATAGGAAGGTTTCTGCATAGTAGTGGTATGTGGACCATGAAGCGAGCTACACAAACAGCATAGAGAAAAAATGTTCACGGGAGGCTCCCAGTTTGCAGGAGGCTCAAAGTTCACAAAAGGTATGTTGTTTTTAGACTGAGGTGGTGATTTTTGTTGCCTCAAAGGGTTTTTGTTTGATGATGACATCAGTCCCCACCAAAGGTAAAGATGTTATGTGGACTCTATAGCAGTTTGTGGTGAAGGTTTCACCACATCAAAAATTTGGGAAATTCAAATTGATAGGTTTAATAGGTCTTATTTTTCCATATAATGACCCCTAATTAGATCATTAAATTTAGAGATAAATTTATTATAATATATCATCAATGTTGGGGGAATTAAGGTTTGTTCAAAAGATTCCTCGAGGAAACATTCCGAGAAGTATAAGAAGTTCGTGAGGAAGAATTCTGCGAAGGATAGTAGCTCACAAGAATCATTTTTGTAAAGGACAAAGTTTTCCATGGAAGGATTCTTCTTGGATTTATAGATTTTATGAAAAATAGGTTTGAGAGGTTTGATTCCTACAAAGGAAAAGTGGATGAAAAGAATCAGTAGTCCATGGTACATCAACCATATGCAGAATCAGAGGTGGTCCATGGTAGAATAGGTGGTCCACGAAGCACTACACCACATAGTGTAAGGATGTTTTTTAAGGATACAAGACAATTTTTGAAGGAGAAATACCACTTACATACTATATGTAGCTACACCTACGTCATACTTTGTGAATAAGATGTTATGTGGACACTCATAACATGTTAAACTTACACGCTTTTTGTGATTCTTGAAGAACAGTTTTGGGTACCAATGCTTGGGTGTAATACCCCCACATTGTTTCTCAAAGTAAAACTTTGTGTAAAAATTGGATACACAACACACAATCCATATTTCTATATTTTCAAATAAAACATTTTGATGCTTAGTGTAAACCCTAACAGAATTCCAAGAAAATAAAAACCATACAACATGACAACCTTCCCACTTTAGAATTCAAAGAGACAGAGAAAACCACGAACATACCAAGTTTCCAGAATTCAAATTCCAAGAAGACAGAAAATCATAATAACTGATCTCGGGCCATGAACCAACCTGCAACACGTGACCACCAAAGCATGTACCTTTACTTTCAGCTTCCATCACCATCGTGAGTAACACTAGAGGACACACCAACCTACCCCAACAACATCACTGTTCATCATCACACCAATGTGTTGGAGCCGCCGTCCGCCAGAGCCGATCAACGCCAATCCATAGCCTCCATGAAGAATCAAAAACCATAAACTAGAGAATATATCACCGATCAACCATAATCACCCTCGTAGACATCATTAATCTATCATTTCTTCATGATCTGACCCCATAAAACATCCTCCTGGAAGGATGTTGGCCACTCGAACACCACTTCCAAGAGTACCGAGGAACCACCATGCCAGACCGACCTGGAGAGGGGAGGTGGGACTCAAGGCCAGGGCAGAGTTGGGAAGCTTAATCTTCCATAAAGATTCGAGTCCACCGGCTTGAAGAAGCCCTGCAAAACCGTAGCCATTTCAAAGAGCATCACAACATTATTCATCCACACAGAAACATAAATTACAAACAAACACCCAAATATAAGATGAAACCCGCCATCAAAAAGAAAACCTAAAAAGGACGAAAAGAAAGGAACAAGCCGACCAAGCCGAGGCAGAAAGGAAAGGAAAGCAACACTGACAATGAAACAAGACCGAGACTACTACCAGTCCCCCTCCAGCACCATCCCAAGATAACCTGATACCTACTTCAAGCCCAATCAAGATGGAGTTGAACTTTATGGGTTGGTCATCAAGGGAAGAGGAGAGGGAGAGAACCGGACACAACCACCATCACTGACCCAAGCCGTCCGAAGCACCGTTACACGGACCCAGATGGAGGTCCGATGCGCAAGAGTTAAACGACAAGAGGGGCGGTGCGAGGCAAACCAAATCCGCACCAGCTGCAGCTTCGGTCGAGGTGGGGGAAGAGAAGACTAGCGTGAGAAAGGAACATGCGAGGAAAGGAGCACCGTCACAACATGTGGAGAAACCCTAGAGGGAAGGGAAAAGCGATGAGAGTGTCGGGATCTGATAGATTGAGGAGCCATAGTTGATACACAACACACATAGGAGAGAAAACACACATAGTTTCATTATGTGAAGAACCAGATGTACACCTATGCTCATATTTTCAAAAGTAGGAAGGGAAGTAAACTGATACACTCATGTGTTGGTATTGAGTCTCGAAGAAATATAACAAGACACTAATAAAACAATGAACATTATTTTGTGTCCAAAAAGAATATAATGTTCCCACTTAATGACTGATTATTTTTTTCGTACATTAATTATGATGATGTGGTGTTTAACTAATCATTATTGTTTTAATAATCACAAAAGAGTTTTTTAATTCTATAATAATCACAAGAAGGTGATTCAATGTAGTTGGTTCTTCAATGAAAAAGAAAGTGATATCAATACATTTATATACACTATGGCATATATTTGTGTGTAGAAGATCAAAGGGGTAAGAGGAAATAACTAGCCAAATTGATATCAATTGAACATTACATGGTCAGGGGGAATTTAGTTCATTTATCTACAACATTCATATTATTATGACTGATATAAGAATAATATAGTGCAACTATCAAGTTTTCTACATGGAAGATATAAGAATATTTTCTTGCAAGATACATTGCAAGTAACAAAGTGAATAATATGGATGTGGAAAACAAATTAGAATTTGTCCATCTGACAGGACTCAATAGGTGGAGGACTTTATTAGTGTTACAAACCATTATCAACAAGGAGAAGACTATCTTGAGAGTAAGTATAAAGATCCATCCATGTGTGGTAAAACATGCACTATTGTATTGTTAACATAGTGGTAGACAAACACACTATTTGGTTGTTTACATAGTGCTACACATCTGTAAGTTAGTATCCTACTCATTGTATTCCACACAAAATTATTATTTCCTAGTGGATTGTGTGGTATTGTATTGTATCATTACCATACCAAGGATGTGGCTACTCTTATAGAGTAGTGTACATTGTAAAAATATCGTGTGTTGTCTTTACTAATTTGATGTACTTGAATGTGATAGGTAAAATATAATTAGTGAATTAAGTGCCTAACATGTCTAATTTGTATAGGGGCAAAAATTTGTAATTGGATTAAAAAGTGCCCAACCCTAATTCATGCCATCCCCCCTCTTAGTGCTATGAATATCCCAAACTACTCCTTTCATAATGTTAATAATAAACATTTAATCATATCCTAACCTAGGGAAAATATACATGTTTCATAATAATTTCAACATAGCATAATCCATGAAAAGAATCAGGTTTCATAATAATATAACCTATGGAAGAGAAATGTGTTTCATAAGATTATAACCCATTGAAGACAGATATGTTTCATAAATTTCATTTCATTAGAACATAAATCATTCCAATAAAGAATATGAATTGTACCCTTTTATCATAGAGTAACACCAATGGATTTCATCTTATATAGAAAATAACTTTGATAGATTATTTAAAACATTTCATGATGACAATTTTGTTTCATCTTTGAAAAAATATTTTTAAAATATAAAACTTTTTTGAAAAAATTTTGTTTAAAAAAAACATTAAAACAAAAAAATTATAGAAAATTAAGGAAAAAATTATTTAAAAATAGCATTTTAATCTTTCAAAGGAGGATTTAAATAAATGATGTTCAAGATAGGGGTAAATCCTAACATGTCGTATATGTTAAACAAACATTCCTTTTTCACTATAAAAAAGTTTTAAAATGTTCCTTGATTGGAAAATGGCAGGAAGATTACTTTCAAAACATTATATTATAAAAAGAAAAAATGGGTAAAAATGTATTTAATAAATAATTTTGAAAATATTAAAAACTCTTTTGAAAATATATATTTAGAAAACATGGTTTTGAAAGAAGAAATGTTTCAAAACGAAGAGAGAAATGATGTTAGATTTTTATAAAAACAGTTTCATAATTTTCCAAAGTAAAAAAGAGTAGAAAATTGTACCATTACATAATGATATCATTAATTACCATAGGATAAGGATATTCATGAGAATTCATGAAATATGTATCATAATATTTCATTAATAGAATCATATTCATAAACAATCTCGATTAACGATGAGATTTTAGCCATAAACTCATACAACTTTGGTAATATTAAATCCTAAAACCCATGAAGTAAAAACTTAAAATGAAGCCTAAAATATCATGAGGATGAAAATATTCATGATATTACATGTAAAATGGGTGGGTTATAAAACTCATGATATAATATAGGTTCATATCACAACATATATCTCAAAAAAGGCTAGTGGATACAGAAATCACCCTACCTCTTTCGTAATGTTTTAACCGTAAACAACATGAAAGAGAGATCCAAAATAGATATGAAAATACAAATTATTCTTAGTATAACAATAATAAAATACATCCATGGGTATAATATATAAGACATTGAAGAAAAAGATGAGGAATATAACATGTGTCTAAAAAACTAAAATGTGATACGCAAATCCATAACCTTAAGTCATGAATTTTGTTGTACTCATTAAATCCTCCTATTTAATAAATATAAATTTATTATAAATATATTATAGAACAATATTTATATATATCATTCGACATATTTTTTTCTTATGAGATTTTATTACCCGTTTGTTAACAAATCTATGTTAATGTTACGTTTCAGGTGATAAATGATTTGTTTATCATATATGTTTTAATTTATTATATTTTATATCATATTACATTAGTTGTGATTTTGAAATATATAGAATGATATCAATGATAAAAATATCTTATATATTTAGAATTTATTTATTTAATATAATCTATAAAATATAGAAATTGAAAATGAAATACACCGTTCATGGAGATGGTAGGTTGTACGTACGCATGAATGTTGTTTCCATTTTCTTATGGTATTGAAATAAAGAAAATTAAATAACATATTTCATGAAATGAATCTAGTATCAATCAAAATTGGCACCAAACTCGGCCCATGGAAAGACATTATGGGCATTCTCGATCCCCATGGGTTGGAAAAAGTGCACGTGTATCATAAAATGAAATTTGGGATTGATTTTCCCGAGTTTATACACATAAAACAACAAACAAATACAGTATAACAAATTTGGATTTTAAAAAAAACCATTTTTTAAAATAAATCATAATTTAATTACATAATTTAAAAAAATTCTCAAATTCTATAAAAAATTAAGAAACCCAAAATGCACATCCCAAGAACTTCTTCATGGAAAGAGGCACCGCCCTCAATCTATCTCCACAACACTACATCACGGAGGACCACTAGAAACCTGAACCATTAGCTAAAATCTCTACCCAAACAAGCAAAATAATAACCAAGTCTTCATACACCCAATGGTTTAATTAGGGTGTGAGCCAATTCCCCGTAGGATGACACATCAAAAATATTTCCTATGATAAACATTCAAAGAAAAAAATCTTGCATGATTTCATAACATGAAATGATAATAATTTTTTTAAAGAGATACAACTTTAAATAAAAATAGTTTTCAAGTGGGGTAATTTAAAAAATCAACACATTTAAATAGAATGAAAAAGATACTTAATTTTACAGGCAAACATACTATATGCTGACAGTAAGAATAAAGAATATAATGAGCACTGGCTATGGGAAACAACCCCAGGCACTAGCTCGCTGTAGGTCCCAGGTACCTCGTATCTTGGTGAAAGTAACCATACAAATATCGGTTCTCATGCACACGAGCTACTACTAGGGATTATACCCATAACCTGTTAGTCCACCACCACCACCACCACCATCATCATAGTTTATTTAGTGTTTTCATCATCAAAATTGCTACATGAAACCGGGGCCAAACCTCACGGGATCACTAGCATACTAATACATGACCACCGACCTAGATATATGTGGTTTCCCTCTTGTGGTTAGAAAAGTTACAAAAGACATGAAATACAATTTTCAAATTCAAAACCCATTTCCAAATCACCAACACATACAAAAAGCCAACAAACATTTCACATCATACTCCTTTCACAAACAAAATTCATTTCCACATTATACTCACGCAAAACAACCCACAAACATGTCTCACTCCATTCTTGCAATTTGATAAAACATTTCCAAAATTTATATAATTTTATAAAAATATTTGACATCTTAAATCACCACCTTACCTATCAAAACCCCATATTAAGAGAACACACTCACCAAAATAGTAAATGTACATCCTTTTCTCACTCTGTTTAACTCAATAAATCATTTACAATTTTCATAAAACCATCCCAAGGGGTATAACCATGTTTTGTACACAAAACCCATCTAAAAACCCACTTTCAAGGAAAAAATGACCCCAATACCAATCCAAAATAGTGTTGGAATCCCTTGCAACATTTATTAAACAACTTTCAAAGGTTTTAAAATTAAATCAAATGATACAACAAAAGATACACATGGAAAACAAAAAATTTCAAAAAAATATGCAACTTGGAAACTAAACTCTTTGTAAATACTACCAAAAATGGTTCCCACACAAATGATAATGTAAAAGTATCATAATAAATATATTAATTAATCAATGTTAAATCATCTTAGGATTCTTACACATGTAACCACCAACCATTTTTTCAAAAATCCCAAATATTTGTGCGAAACTTCAAAGTCACCACCAGCACACCACAAGGAAGTAAAATCAAGCCCTAATCAACAATATTTCAAAAAAAAGACTCAAGGTTAAACCCTAGGTACGAACCCTATCTTCTAGACACATTATAACTTCATGAAATAGGAAAGAAAACTAAAGGGAGATTGAAGAAACAAGAAGGGGTTCACTTACTTGAAAGATCATGAGGTTTCTCCACCAAATCCTCTATAAGATCTGAGTTCCATGTGAGGTTTGAAGAGCATTGAGGCCTCCCATTGCTGGTAGGGTCGAATGTGGGATGAAAGGGGACAGTTTTGTTTATTTTGGGAAGGTAAAACAAGGAATTTCAAAATAATATTTATGAGGGGACACCTGTGCACAGTTTGGCCGCACGGTTTAGGAAATCGTGCGGCCAAACCTTCCGGCCTATTATGGACACCCAAAAAGTGATTTTCTTCCTCCAATTTCATGGTGCTTCGATGGTGAATCCTAGGGGGGAAATAGGCCAATTATAGAGGAGAAATATTCCCCAAAAAAATCACTCTTTTCACTTCAAAACTCATCCAACTCAGGGGTACAAACCACCTCAACATCATACCCCACAAGTGGTGCCAATATGAGTGTCAAAAATCCAACTCCACACCACCTCAACCTAATACCAACCCATTGAAAAAATAGGATTCCAAGTACTATATAGCAACCCCCAAGACTAAGTTCATAGATAATGACAATAAGAGTCATCAGAAATTTAAACCCAGAACACCCAGAAACCAAGGGAAAACTAAGAACTGAAAAGGAGATTCATAACAAAGCATGGAATTCAAAATCCGGGTGTGAAAATTCTCCCCACCATAATGATTTCCACCCTCATAAATCCACAAAAAGGGCACATGCAAAGACCAAACCTAATCGATATACCAAAATGGCCGACTTTTCTCAGTTTTTTCCACCCCATAAAAGCCCGAAACACCTCCAGTGATCAATTAAGAAAGGAATACTCTCACAAACCAAACACTACACCAATTTCCTGAAAGGATCAAGAACATTCATACATCATCTCAAAATTAAAATCCTCAAACACTATCTGAAAATAACTCAAGAAATGTACCCAATTGAGAAACTACATCAAATAGGTTTACCACTACCTTGCTTTAATTAAACCATTGGGCGTTCTCCATTCCCAACGTTTACTCAAGGATGGTGTTGGTAGTTAGATAGCTATGAACGAGTCTACCTATTACCAATAAAAGACCATGGAAAATATGAGTTAAAAGTATGGGGAGACACAAATAGGCTCCCCACCATAAGAGTCAACATAAATTCTCCCATGAAAAAATTAGGACACTAATAGGGGAGGCCAAAACAGACTCCTCAGTACAAGGGGTAGACTTCCATTAGACCATTCCAAAAGAACATAAATAAGACTCATTTTGGGTCTCCCCACTATAATAACCAAACATCTTAACCAACCATCATGGGATGACATAGAAAGACACTAAAATTTACAAATTTGGGATAACATCATGGTTTGCCCGCACGGGTTGGGAAACCGTTCACTAACCATGGGAATCCTTCCATATGCATTGTTTTTTTTGGGGAATGGTTACTAATAACTGTGTGATCAACCTATCTAACAAAATTTCAAACCTTTCTCCAAAATCTCAATGGAAACCAATGGGGTAATAAATGACATTGGGTGATAACATGGACATGAGTTCCTCCCACCTCTTTCAATCGAATGAGAACAACAAAATAATGGCAATGACACCAAAGTCTTAAACAATTCCCATCATAGATACTGAGGATAGGTGTTTGTACAAGGGTTTGAATGACCCTGGGATTTATCGTGACTATGTGCCAACTGCTATCTAAGACCTATGGTTGGAGCGCAATTGATTAAAGTATTTTTGGCCTCATAGTTAGGCTCCGGAAGCCCCCCAAACAGAACTTCTTATTTTAGTTCCATGAAAACTAAACCTTGGTCCTAGATAGGTTCACCAAAAAAAAATTCAAAAATAACATTACCCTAACTCAACATTTCTCTAAAACAAGTGCTTAGAAGACACAGACACATCAACCCTTATTTCTTTGGATGAGAAACAGAAAAGGGAAAGGATACAAAGAAACAAATTCCTCTAAAAAAAGGATGTTTAGATTTCCCAAAAAGAGAATCACTTCTGAAAAAACAAAGAATCAAAAAATATTGTACAACTTCACATTTACAGCCAAATGAGCACATGACATCACAAGGAATCACCAAACATGACCATTGAAACTGATAGAAACAATACATTGAGAGGGGCCTTATGAAATATCCCCAAACATCACATAATTATAGAAAGTGTCCATAATAGAACCTCATGACCACATTTCCCACACTGATGATATAAAGTGAACCCACGATTTGAAGAGACTACGAAGGACCCATAGGCCCTCTTAGACACTATCCACACTAACAAACTCATAATACTTCCACCTTCGACAAATCAGGTAACTTAAGAAACTGAGGTATCTTTAAACCTTCCACGAGCACTCACGTGCTACAAGAGGATCCACAAAATAGAAAAATTAAATGGTGTAAACTCAATCTCCAAATCCCTAGAAAAATTCCTCCTATTGATCAATTAGAGGATCTTCCAACAATGAAACAATCGGGGATGCACTTCAGTTGTGTATTAAGTCTTAATGGGGGAAAACCTTATCCAATGAGAGAACCCAAGGACCCAACCAAGCTGGTCCATTGGTCAAAACGTGCCACAATCCATAACAGAACATATGAGGGAACCACCATAAATGATTCTTGAACATTTTTCAAAAGAGACCACAAATTAGCCCTTCAACCAAGCTTACCGACCAAACACAAACCCAAAACATTGTTAAAATAATAGGGGTTCTTAGACGCATAACATCCCATAACAATAACATTTTCAAAAATACATAAGACACACCATCCCAAAACAATCATCAAGACATCATATTTTCCTTTAAAATCATCTCTTTTGAAGAAAAAAATGGTCCGGTGGTTAGAATATTCACCAGTGGTACCCCATGGGCCTCACACATGCATGTTTCTATGCCAAACTCGGCACCCACCTCATATCCATATCATCACTCATCCAGTCATGCCATTAACCATCTATCATCCCATATAACCTCATGCATGTGGTCACCCATGGAAATACCAAAGGTTAAAACAAAAAATCTTTCCACTTTTCAAAACCTAAATAGCCAACAAATACATACTTTTTTCTCAAGACCCATAACCTCGAAATCAAAAGCCCAATTTATCTCCTTAAAAAACTTTTTTGAAAGGCTCAATAGTTAAAATAAGATCTCACTTTCAAGTCATACACATTAATTTCAAAACATCTCATCCCAAATCAAAACACTCTCGGGTTTATGAAAACTCTGTTTCGTCAACCCCCATTCCTTCGAAAACTCATATCTTATTATTTAAAACATGGTTCCAATGATTCATAAAACTTTTCAAAAGATCACCACTCAGTCAATAAAAATTTAATTTCAATTCATTTACATCAATTTCAAAACATTTCATCCTGTTTCAAAACACTTATAATTTAATGACAAACTCTATTTCATAAATCTCTATTGAATTGGGAACTCAACTCTTCTCATTTTAAATCAATATTCCAAAATTTCATAAATTTTTTTAAATGATCTCTAGTTAACAAATACAAATCCATTTCTAAACTCCACACATGACCTCTAAAACACTCCATCCCATTAAAACACCTTTCAATAGTTTAGAGGACTCTATTGGAAACACTTTTTCAAAAGAAACTTTAACAGAGTTCATACTTTCAAAAGAGGTCTAAACACAATATTTTCCATTTCAAAACAATTCTGAAAATTATTTTCAAAAATTTTAGAAATCAATCCACTTATTCTTTACTAAAATCATTTCATAAAAGTTCACATTTCTTAAATCAATTCATTTTTTCCTTAAAACCATGTTCGAAGATTCCAACACGAAGTGACATGAGACAATGTGAGAATAAAATTGCTTCAGTGTGTGACTTGGACATATGGTTGGAGGCTATATGCCAATCAATTCACCATCATAGATATTGTTCTATGGAAATATCCCCAGATACACATGGCTTTCTAGGCCCTAGGAGCTCACTGAGACAATTAGCCCAACTCTCTTTTCATTTCCCCTAATCATCATAAAACTAAGAAAACCAAAAGACTCATATAAAACCCAACTTCCACTGGAAACTTAAATCACGTCATTAGCTGTGCTGACTAGGCACCCTACTTATAATTGGAATTTCAATCACCAATAATCCTAACTCTAGACTATCCGGACTCTTCCGCAAATAACATGACCCAAACAGTGAACTTAACCTTCTCTGATACCATTTTTTTGCAAACTGAATCTAGTCTCCATCAGAACAGGCACCAAACCCAACCTTTGGCAAGACAAGAAGGGAATTCTCAATCCCCATGGGCTGAAACAAGTTCCCATGTATCATAAAATGAAATTTGGGAACGATTATCCTGATTTTGTAAACATAAAACAAAAAAAATCCAATATAACAAATCGGGATTTTAGAAAACAAACCATTTTTTACAAAAATTAAGAACTGAATTACATAATTTAAAACTATTTTCAAAGACTATAACAAATGAATAAACCCAAAATGGACATTCCAAGGACCTTCTCATGGCAAGAGTAATCTCCCTCAATCCCTCTCTACAACACTGTATCACAAAGGACCTCTAGAAACCCAAACCATTGGCACTAAAGGATCTACCCAAACATGAGACAAATAACCAAGACTACTTACACACAAGGGTGTAAGTAGGTTGTGATCCAAATCCCATTATAATTACAACAATAAAAATATTCAACGTGAAAAACATTCAAAGATGAAAATCTTGAAATATTTTATAACATGAAATGCTAATAAGAATTTTAAAGAGATGGAACATTAAATAAAAATAGTTTTTAGGTGGGATACCTTAAAGAATAAACACTTTTAAATATAATTCCAAAGATAATGAATTTTCCATCCAAACATACCATATTCCAATGGTAAGCACAAAGTATCTAATGAGAACTAGCAATGGGAAACAACCATAGGCACTAGCACGCTGTGGGTACCAGGTACGTAGTATCTCAGTGAAAATGACCATACAAATATCTGTTCTCAAGCACACAATCCACTAGCAGGGGTCATACCCATAACCTAGTGGTCCCACATAATCATTATCTTCATCATAGTTTTGTTAGTTTTTTCATCGTCAAACTTTAGATGTGAATCTAGGGCCAAACCCCACGGGATCACTAACATACTAGTACACATCCTCCCAACTAGATACCTGGGTTTTCCCTCAAGTTCTAAAAAAATATACACAAGCCATTAAATACCATTTTCACATTAAAAACAATTTCAAAGTCACACACACATACCAACATCCCACACACATGTGACATAATACTTATATCAAAAACAAAATTTATTTCCACATCATACTCACACAAAATAGCCCACAAATGTGTCTCGTGCCTTTTTGGAAATTTCATTAATCATTTAAACAAATTATAAAATGTTATAGAAATGTTTTACATCATGAATCACCACATTAACTTTTAAAACCCAACATTAAGATAACACTGTCACCAAAACAGTACATGTACATCCTTTTCCTTCTTTGTTTAACTCAATAAATAATTTAAAATTTTCATAAAACAATCCCAAGAGGTATAACTATATTTTATACACAAAACCCAATTCAAAACCCTATTTCAAGGCCAAAATCCCCCAAATACCAATCCCAAATAGATTTTTCATCCACAGAAACATTTGTTAAAACACTTTCAAATGTTATCAAATTACTTCAAATGATACAAAAAAGATACACAAGGAAAACACACAATTTCAAAAAAAAATGAAACGTCGAGACTAAAGGGCTAATAAATACTAACAAAAATGGTACCCACACCAAACATAATATAAGAGGAAAACAATAAAAATATAAATGAAGAAAATATAACTCATATTAGTATGGTTACACATGGAACCACCTACCATTTGTTCCAAAAACTACAAATCATGGTGTGAAACATCAACCACACCACCACTACACCATAAGGAAGTGAAATCGGTCCCTAATCCACGAAATTTCACCAAAAGACTAAAGGTTAAACCCTAGGTATGAAATATAGTTGTTTTACTCTTTAGAACATCATGGAAGAGGAAATAAAACGAAAAGAAAATGGATGAAACCAAGAATTAATTGACTTACTTGAAATATCTTGAGGTTTCTCCACCAAATTCTCCATAAAAAATGAGTTTCATGGGAGGTATGTAGAATTTGGTGGCCTCCCATGGATTCTATGGTCGAATAGGTGAATAAAAAGGAAATTTTTGTTTATTTATGAAAGGGATAACTTAGAATTTTTAAATAATGTTTATGAGATAGACACATGTGCACTGTTTCGCTGCACAGTTTAGTAAATTGTGCGGCCAGACCGTGCAGCTAGTTATGGACACCCAAAAATTGATTTTTTACCTCCAATTGCATGGGGATCCAAGGTTGAAACCTAGGGCGAATGATAGTCAAAGAATAGGGGTGACCAATTCCCAAAACAAAGCACTCTTTTCACTCTAAAACTCATCTAACTAAAGGTTACAAACCACCTCAACAGCAAACCCCACAAGTGGTGCCACTAGGAGTGTCACAAATCCAACTTGAAACCACCTCAACCCCATACCATCCCTTTGAAAAAAGTGTCTTACAAGTTACATACAATACACCCCCCAAAATACGAAGTTCATATATTAAGAACATAAGAGGCATCAAATATTTAAACTCGGAACACCCAGAAACCAAGGGAAAACTATGATCTCAAAAGGAAATTCCTAACAAACATGGAATTGAAGATACGGGTGTGACAGTGTATATATATATATATATATATTATCATTCTAGTAAATTTTTTTATTTCATATATATCACATATTTCTGTTAAACTCATGCTTAATACATTCCCTGTAAATAATGAATGAATCACATCGCTTCACATTGTGGTAGCACTACTAAAAAACGCCTTTAACTGTTCTAGAATCATCCATTATTAGTGATAGAAAAGCATTGAATAGCACAGTGTGGTTAAAAAGCCAAGGATTTTATGAGCACTAGGAAAGTGCTGATAAAGTTTAGCTTTATCAATGAAAATAAAATTTATGATAATCAATACATTTATAAGTTCTCTTAAAAGACCTCATTTATCAGCACTTTTATTTAACACTACTAAATAAAGCCTTTATTATTTCTTTTAAATCCATTGATAAAAATTCCTTTATCAGTGCTTAAAAATAACTAATAAAATTAGGATTTATTAGTGCTTTTACATGTTCTTATAAATCTCCAAATTTTCAACGCTTATATAAGTATTGATAAAGATACCTTTATCAGAACTTTAAGAGGCACTGATAAAGGATTACTTTATCGATGCTTATATAGGAACTAATAAATTCTATCTTTATCAGTGCATTTACTTGTGCTGATAAAGGTGAAAACTACAGTGTGATGCTACAGTACACTACATCACTAGAAAAAGGTGCAGTGTGTTTTACCAATACACTAATCATCAGAGAAAGCAACATATATAACAAAAAAAAGATACAAATATTGAATTTAAATGAAATAAAAAATTTCACATAAATAAATTTAAAATAAAACTCTATTATATGGTATTTTAGTTGTTTTATTTAATAAATTTATGTAAATTTTGAATAAAAGGGTGCACTTGGAGTGATACCGGTCACACCATGAGTCAAAGGAATGTTTTTTGATCCCCTACTAATTTCAAAGTTTCATCATCAATAGTATGTTCTTCCTTGGGATTGGTAACATCATCATGTTCAGAAGAATTTTTTTTCTTGAGTAGTCACAAATTTATTTTTTCCTTAATAACAGAAATACAATACACTCCAAGCATAAAAAGTCCACAATTTTAGGCCCCTTTCATGAAAATTAATATTATCCTTAACATAGATATAATACTTCAATACTACAGCACAACTAACCTTCACTTTCTTTATTTATTTCATCCTCTTATGATTGATTGTATTCCATATCTTGATGATGGATTGGACACCCTCTTTTAAAATATCCTTCCTCCCATTATTGTTGTTCCAAGGTTCATTGATAATATACATCTCAAATTGTAACATCCCAGGTAAATAAAGAATAACAAAATTTCATATTTATTAATATTTATGAAATAAATATTAATTTTACATTAAAGGGGTTGCTATGTTCAATAGCGTACCCGATACGCAACAAAGAGTTTTTTGAAATCCTACGTTGCACACTAGTAGTAAAATAATATTATTTTAAATGGTAGTTAACACGTAGCCGTTGTAATGGAGGGAATGAATAGAAATAACTAAAATATGAGTATATATGTTTTTTTAAATGTTTTTACATTTATCCAATAAAAGATAAAGGCATAAAATGCGAAAAGAATTCAATTTTAGGCATATATACTCTAATTTTCACTAAAAGTCCACTTATCGCCTTTTGATGGAGAACTGTCATTAAATATAGTTTTGGTCACTCTTATATATTCTATTGCACCAAATAAAATTCTTCTTTAGAATCGGTACATCAAAATTTACTTTGTGTAAATTTTTGGTATTTTTCCGATAAAGGTCATTTTTTAATGAATAGTGAAAAATGTTGTATTTTAATTCAAAACCTCTTTTTAATATAATTTATTTATATGATTAGATTATATTTTGAATTGTTTTTAAAAGTGAAATTAGAATATATTTTTACCATTTAATTCAATATTGGTTGTTGGAATTAATTTCACTTTGAAATTGGACTTAAACTAGTGTCACTCTTTTGATACTTATTGTTTCATAAAAACACGCTATTTGTTCTGACAACATGAATTAATTATTAAATTAATTAATGTAACTTATATATTCTGAATTTTGTAAAATAGACAGCATTTTTTAATCCGGAATATCAAATATAGCTTAAGGTGAAGTTTTGGTATTTTTCTGAAAAAGTTCAATTTTTGATGAATAGTGAAACCACTAAGTGGTACTTAAAAAAACTGATTTTTCGTTTAAATGAAATTTTACCACCTCTGTGTTAAAATTTTCAAAAATACAACATACATGGTTGTCATTAAGAATTAAAATGTGGTTCAATGGGATTAAAATTAATTTTGGTGAATAGTAACTTTTAAGTTTTTTAATCGCGATTAGAGGTAATTAGTGTAATTTAAGGTAAAAATAATGTTTTAATAATATGAAATGACTTTGACACATGTCCTAACCTTATTAGATGTGTCATGGATGACCAATAAAATCCATGGGTCAACTTAGGGACCCCATGGAGACACTTTGGTAGGAAAATGACATTAATAACTTTTTATTTAAAGTTAAAATAAAAATGTCACAAACATGTGTTTTTTTTTACTAAAAAAATTTTTAAATGGGGTTATACAAGTCATATTTTTTAATATAACTATTCATTAAAAAGATAAAACGATTTCATTCATCATGATATTTTTTTTATAATTTTTAGACATTAAATAAATTAAATTATTTATGACACCATGATGATGCAGCGATTACATCATTAATTAACGATTTAAAAAACAATATATAATGTAAAATATAAAACTTACACTTGTCAAAACCTATTGGATGGGTATATTTAGAACTATTATCACCTTATACTAGAAATATATAATTTTGGGACCTTTAGAAACTGAAACTCATTTTATAATAAAGTAACCTTTTATAAATTTCCAAGAGGGCCCCTCCTCTCCTCTTATAAAAGGCCCCCACCTCTACCACCTCACCCACAGCTCTATAGCCTTTGGATCGTCCAAACCCTGCCCATTTTGTCTCTCCACATCCCTATCTTACTCCTAGAAGCCTCACTTTGGGCAGAATTCTTTCCAAGGAAGCCTTCGAGCTCAAATCAAAAAGAGTTACCCGATTTAAAGGTAGTGTCTTCTCTTGTGTTCTTATGTTTTATTTTGCTTCTCCAACCCCGTAAACTATTTTTATTCCTTTATTTTGTAACAAAAACAGTATCTTAAATATACTAGGATGTTTTTATGAGAAGGATTAGAGCTACACCTACACACATCTTCGTCTAATGGTTAAAGAACATACTGTTTCTGTGGTTGGTGATTTTCTGCCTCACGAAACGATGATTGTTCAATCATCTTTTAACACCTTTAATGGTGGACACTAAGATGTAACACTATTTATATATGATATATATTATTTTTATGTTTTCCTTATGCTTCTGTATTTTTCATTTGTTTCATACCTTTATGGTTTCCATTGTGGGTAAACATGATAATTTCATTTTAGGAAGTGCGGACCACCGCCCCCTCAAAGTGATTTGATTCGTTAATGCCATATGTGGGACGTATAAAGGATGGAGTTAAAGTTATTATATATTATGTTATACTGGAATTATAATATACCCTTATATCATTATGATTTCACTCCATTAAATACGAAATATAAATGAAAGTAGCGTTCATGCGTACGTACAGCTTACCATCTCCATGAACGGTGAATTTCATTTCTTACCTCTAAATGTTATGTACTATTATAAATACATGTATATGCTGGATATATATGATATATATGATATCCAAATCATGAATATAATTCTAGATATAATGAACCTTTTACCACATAAACAACATGTAATTGTAAGAAGTCCATTTTTGACTTAAGTACCAAATATCGAAAAAACGAACTTTATGAAATTAAATGATTACATAAGGTTTATAACATAGCAATAGTTATATAAAAGGAATAATAAACTTTAAAAAGGTTCTTAAGCAAGTAGAAATTAACTTTAGTTTATTATTTAGGAGATTAAAGAGAAATCGAGTCACGTCGGACATGAGGTAAGGGACTTCATCTCAATCCCCTTTCATTGAGGAAAATATTGTTCTAATACAAGGATTTATTTTATATGGTGTATAAACCCCTTTGAATTTTAATTTTATACAAAAGGAATATTTTTCTATGAATCATTTTACTAAATGAAAAAAATAATGTTTCTTTTAACATACGCGGTGACAACGACCTTTTACGCCGTCGCTAGTATTATTTGGTCTTTGGCTTCCTCAAAAAACCGTAATGTTTTTAAAATTAGATAAATACCATATAATCTTTTATGTATTTTGGTATTGAAAATGTTTTTTATAGTGGATTTGTTATGTCAATATATTTAAGTGATATATTGTGATCAAAGTGTGGAAATGTTTTCTTTCCATTATATTTGTTTTATGTCTTATGATTTTATAATGGTACTTGGACATTTGACGGGTGGTTACATGATAAACCATATGACGGGTGGTGTCATGAATACCAGGACGGGTGGTTACGTTATAACCTCCAATTCATTGGGTATGTAAGTCGGCCGTATGGCTATTCCATTAAGTGATATGTGTGGAAGTCAACTGGATGGTTATTCCACTGAAGTATGTTTATGTCCCAAGTTACCTTTATATGTTATGAATTCTTTATATGGGTTTTATGGTAATCTTGTGGTTACAAAAGTGTAAGTAATGATCTTTATTCAATGAAGAGTATTTTCTTCTACATAAAGGTGATAATTATTACTTTGATAAAGTATTCTTGGTTTACTGGTTGTTTCGAAAAACTAACTATTTTCCTTCTTTGTGTACCCCTTAATGAGCTTTCATGCTCACCCCAAGTTTTTGAAATGTTTTTCACAGGACTTAATGTGGAATAGGTTCAAGGATGGGATCAAGGAATAGTCATGCTATCTAAAACATGGAACTAGACATGTTTCCTTTTTATATTTTTTATTTTATGGAAACTTAGTAGAAGTGTCTACATTGTAATCTTTTAAGATATAATAGTTATGTCTTAATTCTCTAAAACTCTAAACCTGAAAAGATCCTCAATGAGAATTATTCATTTAATTCAATATTAAGTAAGGTTTAAGGCTGGGGCCTTATAGTTGGTATCAAAAGTCGGTTTAGACAACCTTAGGAGTTAGAAAATTGTAATATTTTAAATTAATTTATGGTATGATTGTAATGATATAGCATTTAAAGATTACCATGTTGCTTCGCCTAAGATATTTCTATGTTCAGAATGGTTTTCCGCAGAGGAAACAAGGTAGCTATGTTGGGATGACATCAGGAGGAAGGCAGCCTTCCAAATCAGCAACCAGAGATTGTCGGGATTGGAACTGAACGGTTTTTTGCAGTGATGGCATAGTTGACTCAGGCTATGAATGGTGGTGGTATCCATGCACGAGATAAACCAGATCAACCATAGAGGAACATGTCAGTGGTGGAACATTTCATGAGGCAACATCCCCCGTCATTCAGAGGATCATCTAACCATGTTCTAGTTGAAGGGTGGATTAATGCACTAGAGAATATTCTTGATGTCATGGGGTGTTCAGAACATCAAAAGGTTAGTCTTGTTGTTTACCGTTTTGAAGGTGAAGCAGATCAGTGGTGGTCGATGATGAAAAATATCAGGGATAGTGATCAGATTGATGATCTTAACTAGGATGAATTCAAAGGTATGTTTCTTGAGAAATATTTTCCTAAGGTGGTTCATCTTAGGATGGAAAAAAATTCCTAGAATTGAGGCAGGAGGATGACTCAGTGGCTGCTTATGAAGCAAAGTTCACTCGACTAGGAAGGTATGCTCTAAACTTCATACGAGATCTTGATAGTAAAATTAACCATTTTTACTCAGGGTTTAAATCCAAAGTATCGAAGGGATTTAGCTTCTCATGAGTTAAAAAGTTATGAAAAACTTGTTCGATGTGCGGAGAAGGTGGAAATTGTGTTTGATGATGATCAGGTGTTCTTTGAAAAAAAAATAGAATAAGAGGTCCAGTTGGCAGGCAAAGGGGAAGAATTCATCAAAAAAAAAGAGGTAAGAAAACAAAATATCCATCCTATGAGAAGTGTGGTTAAATTCATCCTAGAGAATGTTTATCCAAGTCTGGAAAGTGATTTCGGTGTGGTAAGTCAGGTCATATTGCTCGCAACTGTAAGGTAGATGATCAAGCAGGCAATGAAAAGCCAGTAGTAAGATGTTTTAAGTGTAATTAAATGGTTCATTATGAAAATGAGTGTCTAAAGTAGAACTCAACTTAGGGAAAGCAGCCAGACTACAAGCAGAAATGGGTGGTGAAATCCTTTGCGACTACTTCAGAAGATGTTGGTCCATCGAATGAAGTAGTATCAGGTACACTGTTTGTTTGTTCAGATTATGCCAATGTGTTGTTTGATTCAGGGTCTACACATTCTTTCAATTTTGAGAAGTTTTCTAGTAAATTGGGAATTCTATATCAAGATATGAATCCTGAACTTATGGTAAAAACAACTAGAGGAAACGTTGAGACAAAAAAAATTATAAGAACCTTTCTATCCTTGTGTGCGGGAAGAATCTACTTGAAAACCTTAACAGAAAATAAACTGTATGGAAAAGTCAGCAAGTGTGAGTTTTGGTTACAGCAAATTTCATTCCTTGGTCACATTGTTTCAAAAAATGGCATAATTGTTGATCCTGCTAAAACAAAAGTTGTTGAAGAATGGCCAAGACCCACAAATGTAACCGAGATCCGTAGTTTTCTTGGTTTGGCAGGTTATTACCGATGGTTTGTTGAAAATTTTTCATGGTTATCTAGTCCAATGACTAAGCTAACTCAGAAGGGTGTTAAGTTTATATGGACAAAAGAATGGGATGATTGTTTTCAGGAGTTGAAAAGAAGATTGGTGAATGCTCCAGTTTTGGCACTTCCTTCCAAGAATGGTGAGTTTTTTATATACAGTGATGCTTCGTTGAAGGGACTTGGTTGTGTCCTTATGCAGAATGATCAGGTAATTTCATATTCTTCACGTTAGTTGAAAAATCATGAGGTAAATTACCCTACACAAGACTTGGAATTAGCTGCTATTGTTTTTTCTCTAAAAATTTGGAGGCATCATTTTTATGGAGTAAAGTTTGAAATATATACTGATCACAAAAGTTTAAATTATATATTCACTGAGAATGAATTGAACATGAGACAGAGGATATGGCTAGAATTAATCAAGGATTATGATTGTACAATTCTTTACCATCCGGGAAAATCAAATAAAGTGGCTGATGCTTTGAGTCAAAAAAGTAATGCTTTATTAACCATGCTATGTTTAGAACGAGATCCTTTGGTTTTTGATTTGATGAACTTTGGCATAAAAGTTGTTGGTTCAATTAGTTCTTCTGTTTTGTTTCAGCTATCAGTGAGATCATCTCTATCAGACAGAATTAAGCAACCGCAGAAGAAAGACAGTGGGTTGCAAAAAAAGGTAGAACTGGTTCAGAAGGGTAAGTTGCCTGAATTAAATATTGATAATGACTGTGTTTTGAGGTTTGGGAAGAGATTATGTGTGCCTAGTGATTCATAGTTGAAGAATGAGTTGTTATGTGAGGCTCATAGTTCCCCATTTTTAGTTCATCCTGTCAGTACTAAGATGTACAGAGATCTGGAGAAGCATTACTGGTGTGATGGAATGAAAAGAGATATTGCTGATTTTATTGTGAAGTGTTTGACTTTTTAGCAGGTTAAAGCAGAGCGGAAGTTACTTAAAGGGATGCTTCAGCCTTTACCAGTTCCAGAGTGGAAATGGGAAAATATTTCCATGGACTTTGTTGTTAGATTACTGAAGACATCTCGAGGTAATAATGAAATCTGGGTTATTGTTGATCGCTTAACTAAATCTTCTCATTTATTTCCTATTTGAGATACACTCTTTCTAGATCAACTTTCTCGATTGTATCTTAAAGAGATAGTCAGGTTGCATGGAGTTCCCCTATCCATTGTATCTGATCGTGATCCCAGGTTTACTTCTAACTTTTGTAAGGGCCTTCAGAAGTCGTTGGGTACTAAATTAAATTTTAGTACATCTTTTCATCCTCAATGAGATGGGCAGTCAGAACGAACAATTCCGATTTTGGAGAATATTCTACGTGCTTGTTCGATGGATTATCAGGGAAGTTGGGACTAACATCTTTCTTTGGTTGAATTTTCATATAATAACAGTTTTCACTCTAGTATAAAAATGGCTCCGTTTGAAGCATTATATGGTAAACGGTGTCGAACTCCAGCTTTTTGGGATGAAGTGGGTGAAATGAAGCTGATGGGACCAGAATTTGTAGAAGAGATGGCAGAAAAAGTTCAGTTGATTTAGAAACACATGAGAATAGCTCAGAGCAGACAGAAGAGTTATGCGGATAACCGGAGGAAGGATCTATCTTTCGAGGTAGGTGATCATGTTTTTCTCAAAGTTTCACCATGGAAAAGTGTGATGTGATTCGGTAAGAAATGAAAGTTGAGTCCAAGGTTCATTGAACCATATGAAATTCTGGAAAAAGTTGGTTCATTTGCTTACCGAGTGGCTTTACCTCCGAGTTTATCTCAGGTACATAATTTTTTTCATGTTTCGATGTTGATAATGTATATGCCATATCCATCTCATGTTTTGAGCCCAGAGGTAGTTCAGTTGGAAGAGAATCTCTCTTATGAAGAACAACTAGTCCAGATTCTTGACCATAGAGAGCAAGTGTTACAGAATAAGGTAATTCACCAGGTAAAGGTTTTGTGGAAAAACCATATGGTTGAACAGGCAACATGGGAATCTGAAAATGCTATGACGGATAAATACCCCCACTTATTCTGATAAGTGAATAAAATTGCGAGGATATAATTCCAAAAAGGGAGGAAGGATGTAACATCCTAGGTAAATAAAGAATAAAACATTTTCATATTTATTAATATTTACGAATTAAATATTAATTTTACATTAAAGGGGTTTCTATGTTCGATAGCGTACCTGATATGCAACAAAGAGTTTCTTTGAAATCTTACGTTGCACACTAGTAGTAAAATAATATTATTTTAAATGGTAGTTAACACGTAGTTGTTGTATTGGCAGGAATGAATAAAAATTACTACAGTATGATTATATATGTTTTTTTAAATGTTTTTACATTTATCTAATAAAAGATAAAGGCTTAAAATATGAAAAGAATTCAATTTTCGGCATATGTACTCTAATTTTCACTAAAGGTCCACTTATCGCCTTTTGATGGCGAACTGTCATTAAATATTGTTTTGGTAACTCTTATACATTCTATTGGACCAAATAAAATTATTCCTTAGAATCATGACATCAAAATTTATTTTGTGTAAAGTGTTGGTATTTTTCCGATAAAGTTCATTTTTTTAATGAATTGTGAAAAATGTTGTATTTTAATTCAAAACGTATTTTTAATATAATTTATTTATATGATTAGATTATCTTTTTAATTGGTTTTAAAGTGAAATTAGAATATATTTTTACCATTTAATCTAATAGTGGTCATTGGAATTAATTTCACTTTGAAATTGGACTTAAACTAGTGTCAATCTTTTGATACTTATTGTTTCATAAAAACACGCTATTTGTTCTGACAGCGGGAATTAATTATTAAATTAATTAATATAACTTATATGTTTTGAATTATTTAAAATAGAAATCATTTTTGAATCCAGAATATCAAATATTGCTTAGGGTGATGTTTTGGTATTTTTCTGAAAAACTTCAATTTTTGATGAATAGTGAAACCACTAAGTGGTACTTAAAAAAACTGATTTTTCGTTTAAATGAAATTTTACCACCTCTGTGTTTTGAATTTCAAAAATCCGACATACATGGTTGTCATTAAGAAATAGAATGTGGTTCAATGGGATTAAAATAATTTTTGGTGAATAGTAACTTTTTAAGTTTTTTAATCACGATTAGAGGTAATTAGTGTAATTTAAGCTAAAAATAATGTTTTAATAATATGAAATTACCTTGATACATGTACTAACCTTATTGGATGTGTCATGTACAACCAAGAAAATCCATGGGTCAACTTGGGGACCCCATGGAGCCACTTTGTTAGGAAAATGACATTAATAACTTTTTATTTAAAGTTAAAATAAAAATGTCACAAACATGTGTTCTTTTACTAAAACATTCTTTAAATGGGGTTATACAAGTCATATGTTTGACTATAAATACTCATTAGAAAGATAAAAACATTTCCTACATCATGATATTTCTTTTATAATTTTTAGACATTATATAAATTAAATTATTTTTGACACCATGATGATGCAGCGATTACCTCATTAATTAACAATTAAAAAAATGAAAAGATAATGAAACATATAAGACTTAAACTTGTCAAAATCCTATTGGATTGGTATATTTCGAACTCTTATCACCTCATCCTATAAATATATGATTTTCGGACCATTAAAAACCGAAACTCATTTTATAATAAAGCGACCTTTTATAACTTTCCAAGAGTGATCCTTCTCTCCTCTTATAAAAGGCCTCCACCTCTACCACCTTACCCACACCTCTCAAACATTTGGATCAGGAAAACCCTACCCATTTTGTCTCTCCACATCCCTCTCTTACTACTAGTAGCCTCACTTTGAGCATAAGTATTTCCAAAGAAGCCTTTGAGCTCCAATCAATAATAGTAACCCGATTTAAAGGTAGTGTCTTCTCTTGTGTTCTTATGTTTTATCTTGCTTCTCCAACCCCATAAACTCTTTTTATTACATTATTTTGTAACAACACCAGTATTTTAAATATAATAGTATGTTTTTATGATAATTATTAGATCTATAACTACACACATCTTCAACTAATTGTTAAAGAACACACTGTTTCTGTGTTGGCAATGTTCTGCCTCACAAAACGATGATTGTTCAATCATCTTTTAACACCTTTCATGGTGTCCATTAAGATGTCAAACTATTTATATATGATATATATTATGTTTATGTTTTACTTATGCTTCTTTATTTTTCATTTGTGGCATATCTTTATGGTTTCCATTGTGGGTAAACACAATAATTTCATTTTAGGAAGTGCGGACCACCGCCCCCTCAATGTGATTTGATTCGTTAATGCCATATGTGGGACGTATAAAGGATGGAGTTAAAGTTATTATAAATGATGTTATACTGGAATAATAATATACCCTTATATAATTATTATTTCACTCCATTAAATACGAAATAGAAATGAAAGTAGCGTTCATGCTTACGTACGGCTTACCGTCTCCATGAACGGTGCATTTCATTTCTTAACTCTAAATGTTATGTACTATTATAAATACATGTATATGCTGGATATATATGATACTCGTAGATAAAATAATATGAATCTTATGTCTCCTAATACTTTCAACAAGAGTATAATATACTATTATTGTACCTATCACTATATAAGAACCATATCTAGAATCATCTATATACTACTAAACATTAATAAACTACCAGTCATATCTAATTTTCCTACCAAGAAGGAATAGCTCAAAAGGACTATTCAAGGATCCCTAACTAAACACATTGATAAAAATGTTTCACATCAAAGAGGCAATAATTTTTAAAGTGTCCTAGGGACCTACACTGATGGAATCACTCAAAAGAGTCTCCTTAATTGAAGAGGAAATAGAATACCTCCACTCTAATGGGCTTGAAGAAATGAATCTCACCCCACCTAAATTCATCATCACTTATGTCTACTCAAGGATTCCATATCTTCCCATTTTGGATACTTTTCTTATTCCACCATAAGATCCCTCTAATAACATACATCCCTTTAAGGGGGGAATTTTTTAACTTATACCTAGTATTCATCTAGAATTTTTTTACTCTTATAAATGAAATGAATCTATTCAACTCAATCCAAAATTAATTATAATTATATATTTACATAAAATCATAGAGGAACCATTGATACTTCCCATCACTGAATATTATACCACATTTCTTTAAGTAGATCAATAATAACCTCTAGGACATGAGTATCAATATATATTCTTGCATAAATATGATGTTCATTAAATCCTTCCTATTGAGATCTAGGGGTCATAGTGGTGACATATTCTATATTAATGTAATGATTCAAATAATATACCACTTCCAAAAAAATATTTCAGAAATAGGCACAAAAAATCTATATTAAATGTGAACCCTTGCACCTCTCTCATTCATTTCCTTTTCAATATGTCTTTTCATACTTTATATATAATTTAAAATATGTTAGAAGCATTATTTTAAATATAAATATGGGACAACTAAATAATAGTATCAATAAAGGGGGTTACTAAATTAATTCAATCAATTAATATGTTATATAAACATAATCTTCAGTAATAAGTAAATAATAATTCTATATTTATTTATTATTCATGTTTCAATTGATAATAATTTACAACATAATATAAAACAATTAAACTAAGACACATAAGATCATGAGATTTCATATATTATTATTTATTCCTACCTATGAACTTTTAAATAAATGGATTGAGACTCGAGAAGATGTGTCAAGGAAAAAATAATCAAAAAAATAACCAATACTTTATATGGTAACTCGAGTATCCAAAATAATTATTATATCCAGACATATTTATGGTTTAATTTTATTGAAAGTTTTTCCTTTTTTAGATATAATCAATAATAATATCCCTAGTTTCACTCTAATTTCATTTTGTAACATTTTCGACCTGGTATACCAAAAAAGTCCCCAATTTAGGTTAGCACATCACCTCAGACAAAATTATTTATCACTAATGTCTTGTGTTAATGCTAAGGGATATAGATAATATGTTTGGAAATTGGGTTAACCTCTTCAATGATTATGTAAACACAATTTTATCATGTTGAAAATGCAAAATTATCTTTGTAGTATCATGAGGTGAAAAATCTATTTCATTTATCCATACAGGCCCATACACATATGTTTACTAACCTTATCATATGAAACCATCCTTCTCTTTCTTCTAAACAATTTTCTATGGTTTAAAACGATAAAATAGAACTACTTTTTCTCTTTCTGTAGTGAGGAGATGAGATGTATGGTTTTTAATGGTTATGAAAACTTTAAAAACCTAAAACGTGGAACAAAAAACATCAAACAATGATATAGGTAAAGTTGAAAATAACATACATTGGATTATATCCTTGATTAATCTGAGGGAATGTAGAGGAGTCACACCAGCAGCAGAGGAGTTCTCTGAGAGCTTGAGAATCCCGAGTGATTAATTCATGGTTAGGGTTCTTTAAAATTGATCAACGACACTTTTAACAACTCTTTCAGAAAAATATTGATAAAGATCCCTTTTATCAGAACTAAATTGATAAGCGCTGATAAAATAAATATTTATCCACATTGTTTCAGTACTAATAAATCTCTAGATTTATCAGCACTAAAAGAGCTCTCATAAAAGGCATGTTTATCACTACTAACATTTTAGCACTGATAAATCATTCTTTTAAAAGAACTAATTTAGAACTGATAAATATTTTATAATTATAATTATTTAAATAAATTTATTATAAATTAAAATTATATAATTATATATAATTATTTATTTATAATGATATAAATACTAATTTTAAAACTAATAATTATATATTTATAATAATTATAAATTTATAAATTTATAAAGTTAGTTAATATAAATATATATATATATTTATTTACAAATATATATTTTACATTATTAGTGGATATATAATCATATAAACATGCGTTTTAAAAATGGGTGAAATCGAATAATTCAAAAATAGTAAACATTAAAAATATTGAAAAATTGGATAAGTTTTATTATTTAATATAAGTTATTATAAAATATGGATATATATATATATAAGTGGATAAATACATATTGAAAATACTAAAACATAGTATATAAAAATAAATAAATAAATAATAGAAAATGATCTAATTCAAAAATAAAATAAAAAATAAAAATATTAAAAATTAATAATCAAACATTAGTATTAAAAACAAATATGGAAAATTGACCGATTAAAACATAATATATTAAATGTATCATGTTATAATGAAACTCTAAAATATACTAAATTTTGAAAAAAAAATACATAATTTTTAGGTGTATGTGTTTCTATATATTGCGTCAATATATATGTGTGTGTGTTTATATATAAAAATGCATTAATTACATATATATATATATATATATATGTATGTGAAATCAATGTAACACACGATGTTTGATATATGTTAAATTGAAAAATAAAACAACATAAAAAATGAATAAGATATTAATATGTATTTAATTTAAATTTTATTCATTCTATATATATTTATTTTTAATATACATTATTTACTAATATTTATAATATATATATTACTTGTTCATTTTTATTAATATTTATTTCATTAATAAATTTTCAAATAATTTTGTAAATTATTCATTTTTAAGTTTTTTTGTTTAATTATTACAATTTATTAATTATATATATGTATATTTAATATATACTATTTATTACTATTTATAATCTATATATATGTATATTAAATTTATTCATTTTTATCAATAATTATTTTTAAGTAACAATTTTTTTAATATTTTCTTAATTTACTCAATTTAATTTTTTTTGTTTAGTTTTTCGTTTTTATTAATCTTACATATCTATATTATTAATATTTTTTATTTTTTATTTTTTAAAATTAAAATATATGTATATTAAATTTATTCATTTTTAAAAATGATTATTGAATTAATGAAATTGTTAAATATTTTATTTTAATTTGTATAATTTTTCATTTTCTTTTGGAACATTATCAGCCCTAAAAAAGCATTGATAAAGGGATCCCTTTATCCGCACTAAAACTAATGTTATGATAAATGGCACTCTTAATCAGCACTAAAAATATTGCGCTGATAAATTGTAAGCATTATCAGTGCTAAAAATAAAGCGTTGATAAAGGCAAACCTAAATCAGTACTGAAATAAAGAGCTAATAAAGGTTACTGTTTATCTGCGCCAAAAACAGAACCGATAATGGTTTTCTCTTATCCATGCTTTTTTAGTGATCATAAAGGTCTCCCTTTATCAATTATGATTTTATTGTGTAAAAATATGGACTTTATCAATGGATTTTTCAAGCCCTAATAAATGTCAACTCTATTAAAGGTGTGTTTTGCAGTAGTGTAGTCTGCCTTACAAATGAACAATGCTACTGTATTCCTACAAAATCTAAAGCATGAAGGTATGTGTTATATAATAATTATAGATGCATAAAAATATTTAATTTCATATATATTAAATATAAATTGTATTCTCATCATTATTCACAACCTTGATAGGTGGTAAAGGCAAAATGAACGACTTCACTTCGCGAGGTGGTGGTATGCTGTATAAACGAATGATGATTTTATAACTCATTTGATGGAATTGTGTGTTGTTGTAGGTCGTACCCTTATTACAAACAAATATCAATATATTTAATATATTAATGTTATTATATAATCATGATCTAATAAATGATTAAATGGGTTTGAGGATGAAATAAAATAAAAAACATTATTGATGAATGTTACCTCTTCTTCGGGTATTTCCTTTTGGTTTGCACCAAAGTACTCCCTTGGTTATATTTAATCCCAAATTAAGGATTCTAGGATGAGGGGAGGGAAGTTTAGAAGTGATTTGGGTAGTTATTGTCCAAACCAATTGGTTTTGGTGGTGTCAATAGAAGAGGATATATGGTGGGCTTTAATAAGTGAGGGAGAGGATACACATGGAATTTTTGAAACAAATGTTATGTGAACCTATGTCTTTTCCAAAAAACACTTCAATAATTCACAAAATTCGAGATATAAAGGGTTAAGATTAAAATATTTATAGAAAATGGGTGTTGGATAAGTTTCTAGGTCATTTTTACCTTATATTTAAATCTTATTCCCTTCGTAAACATGTTTTTCTCAAAATTGTCGTGGTCAATTCTAACTATTTTCACTAAAAAATTTGGTAAATTGTAAATTTAGACTTATTAGAAATTAAAAAATAATTCTGATTCCAAATATGGAATCCAATTTTATAAATTTAATTCATAGAAGTGGTATTAATTAATTTAAAATTTAATCCCATGGACGGGATGAGACAATAGGTTTTTAAAGTGAAACTCTTTGAATGTTTGAATTGTTTTTAAATCCAATTTCAATTTGAAATTGATTTCAATTTGAAATTAATCTCAATAACAAAAACAGATTTTATTGATGTATATTTTAACAAATTATAATTTAAAACTAGTTTAAAATATATTTGATCTTCATAAATAAATTAAATGAAAAGGAAGTTTTCATTTAAAATTCAGTATTTTTAACTATTCATCTAAAAATTAAATACTTCAAAAAATACCAAAAATTCACCCTAATATAATTTTGAAATTTTGAATTAAAAAGTAAATTAATATTATTAAATTTATTTCTAGATGAGTAAAAATTAATATTATTATTTTTAACAGAAGGACATAAAAAAGTAGTTCTTTTGAGAATATAGTATTCTCAAAATAGATAAAGACTTTATCAAAGATTATATATTACATTATCAATATTTTTTTATAAAAAATCATTATGAATAATATTTAATTTATGACTATTTATATTAATTTTTTTAATAACCAGGTTATGGCTTTCTTATTTAATTAATTATAATAATAATATGTTGTTTCATAGAAACTCAGTGTCGTGTGTGACACAAGCTAAGCTCGGTGTAGTGTGAGACATGATAATAACTTTGTCTTGTGTATAAGGAAATAAAATAATTAAATTTAATATATATTAAATAAAAATTCAAAAAAACATGGTGTGCTACAACAGATACCTACCCCGATTTTGGGATGGAGATCCGATGCTACGGTTGCCGTTCACATTGATAATAGTATATCCACAAATGGATTGGGAGTTTATGATCACTGTATTGGCATGTGGAACTAAGGATGTGTAATATTGGTTGTTTCATGAGAATCATATTTGACCAAATTCAATATATTTACATGGAGGAGGTTTGTTCAACCTTGGATTGAAAAAATACATCGTGATACAGGGTTGAATGTGTGACCACGACGTCGTTCATGAAGACGTGTGAAGTTTTCAGTGGGTTCTGTGAAAATGTAGAATACACTGCATGTAGTGTTATAAACACACACAATACAGTTCCTTCCATGTGGTTCTAGATTCTCCACCTAAACATTAGTATCAAATGATGTGTGACAAAAGTCAAAGACCTAGTAACCCTTATAAAACCACCTTAGTGTGTACATGGGTACATGCCCAAGAGGCCATGTAGTGGAATATGGAAGGCGTTTCTAGTCAGATGTCATGTAACACATGGTGGATGAATCAGCATGTATGAGTAGTACACACCTATGTTTTCATTTTCCCTACACACCATATACTTTGGATGTATATGGCCTGGCCAAGTACAAGGTAAGAGTCATGTACCGAGACACGACAAAATAAACGGGGTGACCCAGTGTATGTGGGCATGGGAAGAACATCACTCAGAGTTCTAGGATGGCTATTCACATCTTGTACCCTTGGGAAATGTCAAATAATGTAGAAATGTGCATGACTTGTGAGTATGATAAATGGTTAGGGATAGTCTTAGAGAGACATGAAGTGTACTTATTTGAGGGCATGTTGGATTCCACATTCTCCTTAGTTCAGCTTCACAGTAAGCTAATTTGATATTCTTTGGACTAGTATTGGATGAGTGTGTTCTATTGTTCTATTATTATGTTGTTTTAATATACCATTCCATTATCATAATATTGGGTGACCCCTCTAAATATCCATGATATCTAGTATAGTATGGTTGAGTTACCTTCTTCTTGAGGGAGTTGTCTCAATATTCTTTGAATTTACCCATCAGTGGCTTATATCATGTATCCCTCCAAGAGGCTGAGAGAGATCATCATTTCCTTCATTTTCTCCTTGGATGTGTTTGTTGGAATCAGTGTGACCATCACTTCATGGGAACTGATCCGCTATTTAATAGATGTTACCAGAAGGGTCCAGTGTCCCCCAAGTAAGACATGGGTCTTAACCCCTATATGTGTATTGAGATCTGGTATTTATGATGTGGTGTAATATGATCACGTGTGTTTCTTATATGAACCCAATATGTGATCTTAATGCTTCTTCTTGGCTAGACCTGACGAGAATGCCCATTGGGATGAGTGTCATCTATGGAAATGTAGATCATGGAGTGGTTTCACATGGATGAGGGTCATATAGAACCTTTTAGAGAAAATCCTAGGCTAGAAATGTGGTAGATTCCTTACCGTGACACTGTGTGTCTACTATGAGTATATAAAAATTTTTTATTCTATATCTTTCTTTATGATTAACATATCCTATGATGACATGACAACTCTTGATACTTTATGTTTGTTTATTTTGGGGTGTCAAACTAGGTATTATTATACTCTCCCCAAGATGGTCTCTTCCCACACATGTCATGTCTTATGCAGATGACAGATATCATTATAGAGTCCATAGAGAACTAGGTGAAGGTGGATCCTAGTTTAGGCTAGAAAAACCTAGGTATATACCAGTGTTACATTTGACTTTAGTCCCCTTCTTCTGAACAAGGCTAGATTTATTTTCATTTTTGGGTGGGATATTATTTGTCCCCTTTTAGGTTTTCAAATAAATTATCTCATACTCTGATTGTGGGATTATAGATATAATCATTCATTTTTATTTTCTGTTTTACATTTTAGAATTTTATAAGCTTGGATATGTGTCTGTGCGTGCATACATATACATTACAAAAATGCCTCCCATGTGTGTGATATGCCTTATCGATGCTATTTTCCAGCACCTAGCCTATTGGACATGGGCATGGAGTTTTTTCGGCTAAGACCTTGTGGGTCGGGTCATGATAGAATGTTACCAGAAGAGATACCAATCCTGAAGTGTTATAACACTTCTTGGGTTTTGGACCAGAGTTAGAGTTTCTTTTTTTAGCTGTGAGGTTTGGTTTGGGTACTAGGGAAACAATATTAAAGTTCATTTGGGTTGAGTCTCAAGCTAGGGTATCCATTGTTGGTGTCACGGTAGACATATCCATTCACCAGGACCCTAATAACCTACTTGTTGAATCGAAACATGTAGGCTTTTGTTGTATAGAAAACATTGGTGCAAGCATCATATAGGAATGGGTTGGGGTTTCCAACTCCTTCTTAGGTTTTCTCTCAAGATATACTCAATGATTTTGGTATGTCTTGAATATATTCATGATGCCTCTGTGATGAAAACCAACTAGGATTCTGAGATAGAGTTGTGATAACAACCAATTGAGTTATAATGCCTCAGTTCAATCACCCACTCATGAGGTGATCCCTCCTAGAGGACATGAGGTATTGCGTCAACATGTCAAAGGGTTCTTATATCCTTCTGTGGATTTGGTAGATGATTATCCACATGATGATATATCAATAGCTTTAGAGGGAGGGACGATGGTACATGCAATATTAGCATGTTACATAGGTTCTAATTATAGAGACTGCTTGGGTTTTACGGTGAGTTAGACCCTCCAGAAGTGTATGATTGACTCGAGGTGATGCTCCGGGTATTCCAGCTTGTACGAACCCTTGTCCAATTGGATGATTTCGCATCCGACCCATTTTATCTATGGATCAGTAGTTGGCTCAAGTTGTAATAGTAGATGGAACACCTCTACAAAGTGTACATATCGAGTTCCAGATTTTGAGATCACCTAGTTTACGTGGTTGTCCAAATCCCCTACTCACGTGGTAGAGGACTGGAAGTATCATGGGGGTGTGGGTGTCCCTCTTGGATGATACCCCTTCCGGATTGTGGTCCTAGAAGCGAGACTTCTATAGGGTGACATAGGGAATAAAAAGATCCCTATGTTAGTGATTAGTTTCTATGACTTGTGTGGTTTAGGATGTTTGATACATGAAGGTGTTGGAGAAATCCTTGGTTTTGGTAAACAGACAGGAAATGTAAATGATGAGTTCCAAGAAGTAGGAACTCACATAGGCTTTGTGTAACACCCCAAGACATTACACTATTTTCTATTTTAAATTTTATTTTATTGATTTTCTATTTTTTACGCAACATTATTTTAATTTATTCTACACGAAACAATGAGTTGGCTTGCCTTACATGCAAGGCCCGGTTTTACTGAATAATAATATATAATGAATTACTATTATTTAATATATAACCTAGCAGTTAAATTACCAGTTATAAATAGTATTAACCACATTTTTAATTTTATATATTTCATATAATTTTTATATTCATCTCATGTGTTTCTTAGACATGAAATAAGAAGAAATTCAATTTTTCAAATAAAAGAATTTTTTTTAAAAAATGAATTTTTTGCACCTTATAATGGAAAAAACATATTAAATAAAATATTTTACACTTTTATAAATATAATTGGAAAAATTAAACTTCTTATATAGAGTAAAAACATACAACTTTATTTTGGATAGGTTTTTGGTATTTTAATGATAACATTCTTATTTTAATGAATAGTAAAAATACTGTACTTTTATTCAAAACTGCTTTTTCATCTTATTTATTTATGTTGTTAGATTATCCTTTTAATTGGTTATAAATTATAAATAGTCTAGTTTTTAAAATTTCATCAAATTTTGGTCATTGGAATTAATTTCACATTGAAATTTTATATAAACACTTGTTAATTTTTTGATGGTTTTTACTTTTTTTAAAACTCTTTCTCTCAATTTGTCAACAGGGATTAATTTTACATTAATTACTAAAATATATTTGTTTCAAATTTTGAGAAATAAATTCAATATTTGGAATTAGTGGGTCCAAATTATATTAATAGTTTACTTTTATTTTTGGATATGATGAATAATAACTTTAGTAAAAAACTGCGGTTAAGGGTAAATCGGGTAATTAAAGGTACAAATAATATTATAAAATTACCCTAACACCTATAAAAATCCTATTGGATGACTAAATTCTACCCTTATTATCTATTTTGCAAAATGTAATCACTTAATGGACCTTTTTCTATGAATCTGGACTGAATATTTTTAAAATTAAGGAATGTGACAAAAATGTCACACTCTGATTTTATATAAATATATTAATATTAATATATGGACAACCAGAAGATACCATCAATAATAAATACTCTATAAAAAAATAATTAACTACATATTATTAATTTATTTATAATTTTAAGAGATTTAAAAATTACGATTAATGAAGACACAATAGTGATGTAAACATTATTTTATTTGTAGAAATATAAAATAAATGGTATTAATAATATTAAAACAAATATATTTGAATTAATTAAGGTTATCTATGAATTTTTTATCTTAATATGGCCTGTTATAATTATATTAAATTATACTTTTCTAATTTATCTTTTTTGTGGATTTTATTTAATGTCAAAGAAATGAACAACATCAAAAATGACGTTATTGATATTTTATAAAAATAACAATTTATTAAATTATTTAAAAATAAAAAAAAAAATTAAAATTACAAAGTGAAAATTATAAAGGAAAAAATTTCATACAATTTCAAATTAACTAAAATTTACACCACATAAGTAAATATTTATCGCAATTTAATATTCAGAATATTATTACCGTCATTAAAATTAAATATATTAATTAAGGATAAATAAAAATGATAAAGTTTAAAATAAAATAAAAACATATCTAAATTTTATTGTATTAGATTATTTCTACCCATAACCATCATATATTATAAATAATCCACTTTGGAGAAATTTTTATTTAAAAATTCATTTATATTAATTTAATAGTTTTGGCTTTTTTCAAAGGTGCCTCTCCCCTCTCCTATGAAAGAGCACATATCCGTCTCCTTTAATAAAACCAAATAATTAATTTGACATGGAAGAAACCTTCCAAAATCAAAAAAATTCCCTCACTTAATTCTAGAGTCCACACTTTTGGTAGAAAGCCAAACTAAGGAGTCCTTTTGTTGAAATAAAAAACAAGATACATGAAAAGAAGGTAATTGTTTCATCCCCTCTTTCAAATTTCTTTTATTCATCAACTTCCTATTTCAATTTTGTTTCTATAATAATATAATAAATCTAGTAGCATGAATATAATTTTATGTTAATATAATAATGGTAAAACCCTATTCCACATTTTATCTATGTTATGGATAACAATATCATCATGTGTGTGTACGTACAACTTACCACCTTCAGGCCGTGGTGTAATTTGTTTTTATACATTACTTGATTTTTATGGGTATAATGTTGAGTATAATGGAGATAAATAATTATTATTCCATGATAATAATTATGTATAACTAATATACCAAACAATTCGATACCATTTAACTATTACAGGAATGATAGTGTCGCTCATGTGAATGTATAACCTACTGTCTCAAAGACGCGGTGAGATTCATTATCCAAGTTAACCATTCAAGAATGATTATAAAATAAATTTTATGAGTAATTATAATATTTATGAACCTAATATCATATTTTATAAGAATAATATATATCCTATACATAATAAACATGACATACACGACAAAATTTGCAGAGGAGAACGAAGCAGTTAACACCCGAATCTATGGTAATACTGAAATATTAATAAAAAAAGAATATAAGAGGATCATATATGATATCATAAATATTTATATGGTCCTATTTTAATTTAATAACATCATTTAACCATTATAAATGAGTTTAAAAACACTTGAATAAAGTAAATGATAATGTAATGGTTAGTTTCACAATCTCGTTATTATATGAGGTTGTTTATATGTAAGTATCTATTGGGTAATCATTATCATCCCTACCCATTTTTCTTAAAATGAATTTCAAAGAATTTTTTAGAATTTTTTAAATTCATTTTTACACATGTTGGACTTTTTATAAAACTTTTTGGAATAAATCATTCTTTCCTTTTCCAAATGAGTTAATTAATGACCTTTTAAACTAATTAAGGAAACAATTTTTTTTAACTTATACAGCGCGAGCAGCTATTTTATACCATTGTGACACCTTAAATTTTTTGGAGCATCCATTAAAATCTTACAAAGTTATTTTCAAAAGATTTTTTTTATGTCGTGGCTTTTAAATGATTTCAAAGTAAAATATGGTTATTTTTCTCAAATAGTTTTTAATTATTTCATTAGATTATTTCCATATATGTCAAAATAAATTTTTGGATTTTATGCTTAACTAAGGTTGATTTATTTTGATATAATCTTCAATATTATATAGAAGTGGTTATGATATTTTTGAATGTGATGTGCTATTTTGATACCATTAATGGTTTATGATTATAGTATTAACAAATCATATGTCAGTTTTAAAATGAATGTTAATGTTCTGTTTTACCCTTTTCATAAGAACAATGAATTGGACTTTGTATGTTTCGGGTGGGGACTGCTATAGCCCCTTGATTCATTGGTATGTCTCATGAGGCAATTATGTTTGGGTTTGGGTAAATATATTACCCAATTATTTATGGTGTCTTGGTCGAATCCTTGACGATATACTTAAGATGTCATGCATTATGCATTCCCTCATTATGTGGTTAGTTATTACATGTGATTATTTGACTAGTAAAATATCTATGTTCAAGTTTATATAGAAATGTTTGATTTATTATTTCCATATAATTCTCAAGATTTTTTTAAATGGATTGTGTGTTTATTATATATCTTACCTTAAAATTTTATGCTAATTTACGATGGATTCCCATAAATTATTTACCCTTATTGACAATATGACCTCACCCCTTTCTTATTTTTCATTTTTCCCATAATGTGAATATGTACATTATGAACTTATAGGGATGAGGAAAAGGAATAATAATATTTTCAAATGAATTTTTATGTTGTCCTTAATTTGAATATATAATGTAAAAAATTATGTTTATATCAAGTTTTTGTAACGCTAATAAACTGGTCAGACCTTACTGTGCACCAGGTTTGACACTCCTGAGAGATATGATTAGGATAATGCACATTTTCATTACAAACTATTATGAAGGATTTATAATTAAATATGTCCCCAGAGAAACCATTTTAGAAATGGAGCCTAGCGGAAGAAACAGAAATCATATTAACACATGTAATACTAATATTTATTTCTCTCCTACAAAAGATATTGATGTTAGAGTAGGAGTTATAATTGGTTCTAAAAACATATAACCATATTGGGAAAACTAACTTTGGTTAAGAATAATAACCTTACCTTTTTGGAGTGGCATAATCCACAATTTGGAGGAACAATATTAGACCGCTTCATGAGACAAAAACTTTTAACTTTAATTAAGACTACAAATCCATTTATAGCTTAACAATGGGTAAGTTCCTTAGGGAATATATTTCTTTCTTTTGGAAGTAATGAAAGGAAAAAAATTTCCATTCCAGTTTATCATCTATTAGGAGAATCATATCAATGGTGGTCATTAATTCAAAACACGAATAGAGATTATGAAGTATAAAATATATAATGGAGGGAATTTACAAAACTTTTCTTAGGTAAATACTTTCCTTAAGAATAGAAACCTGATATGGAAAGGCAATTTCTATGTCTGAGGAAAAAGGAGGATGACAATGTTTCAATGTATGAGGCTAACTTTACAAGGTTATCATAGCATGCTATAAACTACATACGTAACCCAAGAAGTAAGATTGATCGATTATTTGTTGGGTTAAAACCATTCCTCTTATGGGAACTGGTCTTACAATCAATATCATGTATGAATAAATAGTCTCATGTGATGTCAAAATAGTGAAATAATTTTCTAATTTACATAACATTAAAGGAAAGCAATAGAAGAAGAGAATTGTGTAGCAAGAGATGGATAAAGGGAAAAATGGAAAGAATGATTTCCACTTATTTGTTAGTTGTTGGAAGAAGAACCTTGGTACTTTCCCGGAAGGCATAGTAATTTTATATAAATGTGGATAAAAAGGTCATTGGGCGTGTGATTTTATGGGAAAGAAAGAAGATATAAATGTGTAATGCTATAATTGTAAAGATTTGAGATATTTTTCAAATGATTTTCCAAAGTGTCAATGAAATACTTATCAGAATAAGTAGATGTATCAAGGTCAATCTTATGCTATTACTATGTTCTATGTGAAATAATTGAGGTATTTGTGTTTTTTGATTAAAGAATTATGTTATTATATTCATTGATATATAAGGATTGTACTATTGTGCTTCTTGTTTATGGATTTGGAAGAATAAGATTTTTCATTAAGCATTTAAAGGTGATAAAATATTTGGTATGTGACACTATGATCTATATTACATTGTTTAGGGAATCTGATGATAAGATTGATTTTGAAAATATAGATACCTTTTTTGATAGTGATTTTGGGTTGAAGTATTTTGGAATGTATTAATTTAAACATTGGGTATTATTGTTGGAGGAAAAAACATTTCTTAAGGTTATTTGTTGAATTTTATAATAATATTGTTTTAGAAAAATGACAATCCACAAATTGGGGGAAAACTCGTTGCGTCCCAAAAGTCCATGAGACCTGAACACCCCAATTGAAGGGAGACAAGAGTGTATCACCTTTTGGTGGCCTATGTGATGTCTTGGATTTTATAACATAGTTTTCATTATTTAAATGGTATTAAAGATGATACATAAGATCATTTTTTAACCTTATACGATTATGATAAATATAATATTTTTGAATTTTATTATCTTTTTGGATAAAGATGAGTTTTTGTTATAAATTAGTTAAAGGATGGAACTCTACTTTTCAAGTAAGTATGCTTCTTTGTGATCTTATTATATGATGTAAATCAATTTTTCAACTCTACGGAAAAGATCATAAAACCAAAAATATATTCCTAGTTCCATATTTTACAATGAATGAAATTTTTCCTTGGATCACCGCATATTTATAGCTTTGTGATTGTAAACTTTCACCTAATCATGTTCTCTATAACTCTCTATCAGAACATGATGGTTTGATTTTTCATTCATTTCCTTGTTTTCCTACATGTAACCCTAGTGTGTGTTTTCTATAGTAACCTTTATAATTCATTTTCATCATTTTAAAATTGTGGTCTCATTAACACTATTTCTGATGTTGGTTTTCCATAAAGATATTTCTTTCTGTATCATCCATTTATGTTCTATGTGAAATTTCAAATTGCGAGGACATAATTTATTGAAGGATGGGAGAATGTAATACCTTGAGACCTTAAAATAATTTCTATTTTTTAATTAATTTTTTTCTTGTTTGATTTTTTCACAACACTATATTAATCTTATGCTATAAAAAATAATGATTTGGCTTGTGTTACACGCAAAGCCCAGTTTTATAGAAGAACAATATATTAATACAATATTATTATTTAATATATAACCTAGATATTAAGTTAGAGGTTATGAATAGTATTAACCAAATTTTTAATTTTATATAATCCATATTATTTAAATATCCATCTCATGTGTTTTTTATATTTGATATAAGAACAAATTCATTTTTCTAAATAAAAGAAATATTTTTCAAAAAATATAGTTTTACCACCTTTTAAAGGATAACCCATTTTAAATCCAATATTCGACACCTTTATATATTCAATTTGAAAAAAATAAACTTCTTATTTGTAATCAAGACAAAAAAGTTTAGCTTGGGCGAATGTTTGGTAATTTTATAATAACATTCATATTTTAATGAATAATGAAAAATACTGCATTTTAACTCAAAAATACTTTTTAATATAATTTATTTGTATTGGTAGATTGTCCTTTTAATTGGTTTTAAACTGTAAGTAGATTTATATTTTATAATTTAATCCAATTTTGGTCATTATATATAATTTTACATTGAAATCTGATATAAACACAGGTCAATATTTTGATGTTTTTTTACTTTAAAAAGAATCGTTTTCTCATTTTGTAAACGAGAATTAGTTTTAAATTAATCACTACAACTTTTGTGTTTTAAATTTTGAAAAACAGATTCCATTTTTAAAATAAGTGGGTACCAATTATTTTAATAAGTTACTTTTATTTTTGGATATGAGGAATAGTAAATTTAATATTTTTTTACCGTAGTTAGGGGTAAATAAGGTAATTAAAGGTAAAAATAATATTATGAAATTACCCTAAAAACTATAAAAAAAATTATTTCATGTATAAATTAGACATTTATCATCTATGTTTCATTATTGAATCACTTAATGTTCCTTTTTCCATAAATATGACATGAATATTATTAAAATTATGGAATGTGACAAAATGGCACACTCTCATTTTATATAAGTATATTAATTTTAATATAAGTATAACCAGGATGTAACATCTATTATAAATATTATATGGAAATATAAAATAATTACCTCCATAATTTTAATTTATTTATAATTTTTAGAGATCAAATAATTACAATTAATGATGATACAATAGTGATTTTGAAATTATTTTTTTAATAAAAATATCAAATAAATGGTATTACCAATATTAAAATAAAAATAATTTGATTTAATTAACATTATCCACATATTATCTAGATTACTATGAAATTTTTTGATTATGTTAAATTATTTTTTTCGAAGTTATCTTCGGTGTGGGTTTTATTTAAAGAAAAAGAAATTAATAGTGTCAAAATTTACGCTATTGATATTTTATAAAAAATCATTTTATTAAATTATTTAAAAATCATAACAATAATTAAAAATTAAAAAGTTAAAATTATAAGGTCTAAAATGTCATAACGTTTCAAATTATGTACAATTTACACCACATAATTAAATATTTATAACCATTTAAAATTTAGAATATTATTACCACATCTAAAATTAAATAGATTAATTAAGGACAAATGAAAATGATATGGTTTAAATTAAAATACAAAACATGTATAAATTTTATTGGTTGAGATTATTTATACCCCTACTCATATTATCTTCGAAATAATCTACTTTTGAGCCATTTTTGTTTAAAAATATACTTATATTAATTTAATAGGTTTGGTGTTTCTAAAGGTGCCCCTCCCCTCACTTATAAAAGGGAACCCCACCTTCTCTTTTAATCACACATCTAAATCCTTTTTTATCTACCAAAAGCTGGCCATATCACCTCAAACCTTCCCTCAATTCATCCTAGAGAACACACTTTCGGAAAAAAAACCGACCTAAAGAGGCCTTTTCTGCAAATCAATAGAAGATACAAGAAAAGGAGGTAATAATTTTATCACCTCTTTAAAAGTTATTTTCTTCTTCTAATTTAAATTTCTATGTTGTTTCCATACCAAATTATTAAATATATTATAATCCACATAATTATATTTAATTATAATAAATTTACAACAACATTATTCATTTTATTAATCCTATGAATAATAATATCTCCATGTGTGTGTACGTACGACTTACAATCTCCACATTGTGGTGTAATTTTTTATTCAACAATACATTATTTGGACTGGTATAATGTAACACCCAACGGTTTTAAAAATAATTTTAAATTAATGATACATTATTTTAAGTATATATTTAAAAATATCCTTTAAAAATAATTTTTCCACTTTAATGTTTTGAATTTTGAAAAACGGTCATCTACAATTGTGTTTGGTAAGTTATTTAGACTCTAATAGAACTAAATTTATTTTTGTTTAACAGTAACATACCCTTATGAATAGTAATATGATTAGTAATATGAACCTAATAAATAGTAAATTTTTTTAATATTTTATTTTATTAAGGCTTTAATATAATGACATCATTGTTAATTTTTCAATGTGATATAAAAGCAGTTGTAGTTTTTAAATTATTAATTTTTGAATTAAGTATGGTTTTATTTAAAAGTTAAATTAATTATATTTAGAAAATTATTTTCAGTAATTGGATATCATTTTTTAATTCTAAACGTCAAAAAATGGTAATGGTGAATTTTTGTTATTTTTCTTAAATTCATGAATTTTTTAAGAATAGTGAAATACGGTAAAATACTGTATATTAAAATTATAAATAAAATACACTATTTATGATATCATAAGTGATTTAATACCACTTGGTTTGAACTCACATTCCATTATTACTATTTTTGGTCATATGAATTAATCTTAATCACAGTCTTGAGCAAAAATGTCACAAACCAACCCGGGTCGACCCTGATCCGGTCACCCGAGACGGTCCGCGACATGGCCCGAGAGGCGTTCCCGATCCTACCGGGCTGGCGACAAACACCAGGGAATCAACAGAGGTTGTGGGAAAGATTTTTTCCAATATAAATAAATAAGACAACAGAAATAATACAGAGCAGTGCAGAATAAATAAACCAAATAAAGTGACTAAACAGGAATAGAAGAAAAATAAAGCTGACAAAAAACGATGTCCGAACTAACTCTGTGCGACCTCGTAGGTCTCTCTCCGACTCAACGATCAAGCGTCGCCCTAGGCAAGCGCACTCAAGCTATAGAATGCACAATCACTAAAAACAGAAAAGAACTATAGGCGTGAGAATTAAAACTCAGTAGGCTTTCCCGATATCTATTCCCAATGCACTGCCTTTAAAATAAAAGAAACATCACTTAAAGTTTGAACTACAATTTATAAAAGTATGTTTTTCTAATTATTTTACTTAAAAACAAAGTATGAACCATTTCCCTTAACGATATCCAAATTCGGGTTCATTTCATTAATGTCAATGGCTTTTTAGAAAAGGGAAAGTGATGTTTATATTTTCAAATTTTTACAAAGAGGATTAAACACTTTCATTTGAAAACCATTTTTAAAAACCTAATCAACAGAAATTTACCACTTTCCAAGGAAAACTATACACTATAAATGCACAAAGTAAAACACACAGTAAGGGCAATGTAGGTATACATACGAGCATTATAATCACTACCGAAAGCAACAAAAGCTAAATAGACATGGGTGAACCTAGGAGATCGAGAATAAACCAGAAGACACCGATACATGAGAAATCATCTTTGTTGACATGTCACGATGAAATCAAAACACACAATATGCTCGACCATCCTCTCTCTGGCAGGTCAAGGGAAAATACCATAGTAATAAAACCAATATATCCACCTAATATGGTCCACTGGTCAGCACCATAACCTACCAGTGTAACAATCATTCTTAGAATATTCTCTCAATATGCCAGATTCCCATGTCTCAAGTGTTCAGAAAGGGGGTGAGCCAACCAATGCCAACCGAGAATCCAATCATATATATATATATATATATATATATATATATATATATATATATATCACAACAGGAATCACCCCGAGCCACTCCATGGAACAACCTCTTGCCTTTAAACTACTCAAGTACCAAGGAGCCTCTAAGCATGGCCTCCCAAACAATCAATTGCATCTAATTCAGGAGAGTTATCCTAGGTGGGTTTTCATCAAAACAATCACATCATTTTCCATAAAGTACCAAACGGTCATTAAACACCTTTCACAATCACAACTAAAAAAAGTACAACTTATTTATAAAACCAAACCCAGTTTAAAACCATTTAAAGAACCCCCAAAACACTACTTCACAGGCTGCCAATATTTTTATAAAACCAAACCAAAACAATTTATTTTTCCAAATAAACATTAAGATCCAACCTATCAATTTCTCATGAGAACCAGAATACTTGTTCAGAAGAAATCATATATCTTTCAAACTAGAACCACATTTGAAATTCCTTGAATTATGTTTAAAATCTAAATGAGCATTCTCTCACTACTGGGTGTCCTCTCATCAAGAAAATATTTCAAATGTCGTGTATAAAATAAACGGCTCTTTTTACACCCAATAATCATCTAAATATTAATTATCTTATATTAAGAAATAATTATCAGAGATTATTTCACATGTATTAAAATTGATAAAATATTTATTTTGAATAATTATTGTGCGAAAACACAACAACGACACCATTTTTACACCACAAGAAATGAATTATAAATTTTCATAATAAATGAATTAATCCTAAGTTGCATAATAATATTCATCATATATATATATAGGGTGGAAATAGCAAGAATCAATGTAACTTAAATTTTAAAAGTAGTGCAATCAAAACCTACCTCGGATACACGATGCGATGAAACAACGCACGTTCGAAAATGCGCGGTAAAGTCCAACGCTCTACATAATAAATATCAAGGACTCAAAACACATACATAACCCCATTTAAAGTATGTGAAACCAAGTGGCGGCAAGAAACACTCACCTCGAAACTAAAGATCGATGATGATGGAACTTCATAAATAAGGCGCGGCGATGGCGCTCACTCGGAAACGCCCTATGCGGGTCCTAAAAATCCTAAATCAACCAATAAAAACCCACCATCAACTAAAACCCCTGATCCAACAAGAGTAAGATGATGATAATAATAATAATAATAATAATAATGAAAATAAGAATAAGAATAAGAATAAGAATAATGTTAATAATAATAATAATAATAATAATAATAATAATAAAACTAATAATGATAATAATGATAATAACAATAAGAATAAGAATAATAATAATAATAATAATAATAATAATAATAATAATAATAATAATTACAATAATAATAAGAAAAAGAATAATAAGAATAATAAGAATAATAAGAATAATAATAATAATAATAATAATAAAATAATAATAATAAGAATAATCATAATCATAATAGAATATGAAGAATAATAATAAAAGCAAAAATAAAAGAAATAAAAGAAGTGTTTCAAGGAGGGGGGGCTCACGACATGAGGGTGCTGGCTGAAGACAGGGAAGCTGGGAGGCTGGCTACTGCAGCAGCAGACTGAGAGGGAGCCGAGGCGTGTAGATGTGCACACTAGAGGTGAGGACCAGTGGCGGTGCAAGAGAAAGTGTGGTGTTGTTGTGTGATGGTGGACAGAGGAGGAGGAAGCTGGGGGTGCTGCTATGTGATGGCGGAAAGAGGAGGAGGAAGTTGTGGGTGATGTTGCGCGGGCAGGAGAGGATGTCAGGGTAGCGGGTGGCTGTTATGTGTGGGAGAAGGAGAGGAGGGCCGAGGGGGTCTGTGTGCGCTGGAGACCAGGTGAGGGTCCAAGGCGTCAGCTCGCTTCAAGGAGAAGGGAGCGGGTCTGCAGGAATGGTGGAGGCGTAGGGGTGCGCAGAGATGGAAAACAAAAGATCAAGGGCGCTACGGTGCTGGGAAGAAGGAGGGTGTGCCGGCTGTGCACTGAAAAGGGGGGGGGGGCGATGGGGGTCCCGGATGAAGGCAGAGGGCAGGCGGCGAAGTTGGCAGGCACTGCTGGCGGGTGGCTAGCGTGCGGCTGGGGCGAGTTCAAGACTCACAGGGGGCGGACGACTTCACAGGTGGGGTGCGACATGGCAATGGTAGGCGGAGGGGAGTCGTGTGTGAGAGAGAGAGAGGGGAAGGAGGTGAGGTGGCTAGGGTTAGGATTGGGTGCAAGGATGGGTAGCTTTAGGGTCCCAAACAAATATAGCTATATATAATATCTGATTTAAAAAAAACGTTAATAGTAATAATAATAATAATAATAATAATATAACCAAGAATAATAATAATAATAGAAAAATGACAACAAAATTAATAACAATCAAAAAGTAAAAACAATAAAACACCTTGGCAACAATAATATTATTAATTAAATAAAAACATAATTATCTTTATAATTTAAACATTTAATCCACTTTAATTTCATAAAATTTTACTTCTTTTTATCGTTAAACATTTACACTAGTACTTGGGCCAACCGCATGGCTACTGGCCACTGTGTGGTGACCGCGCATGGGTCGGAAACCCACCTAAAAGGTTAAATGACAAAAACATTAGTTCAGGACCTAGCACGGACCTTGGCACTAGAACTCGGAGCCAAGAATTAATAAAAAATAAATGAATAAAATTAATTTAAAAATTCAGGGTGTGACAATTCTCCCCACCATAACGCTTTCCGCCCCCGGAAAGTCACAACACTATGTAGTCTATTGATCAACACCTAAGGATTCCACACAACACGATCTAACCTCCTATAACGTGGTCACTCCATCGACCACAAACAGGACTCAACCTCATTGACCAAAATCTATCACTGACATAGGGGAGGCCTTAACGGACTCCAGACCATAATAATTCAACTAGCATTCGATAACAACTTAAGAGAAAACTCAAAGAGACTCACGGTGGGTCTCCCCACCATAAAAAACTGACCTTTTAGCGAACAACCAGAAATCCAACTTAGGCCAGAACCGAGCAATACCCAAGCTATAAAAACACATCAAAAACATTTAAATCACTTACTCCCATCCAAAAGGGATAAAAGTTGATCCAAAGAGTCTGTTCCAACGAAAAACCCTTACCCCATGGGCGAGGAGGGAGGGCCCAAGGGTTAGATCCCTAAAACTTGGACAGAAAACTACCCACGACTCACCACTTAGGGATGGACACAAACCATGGCCGCAACTGATTCACATGGGTTGTCCATGAAAGGTCACTAATATGAACTTTTCATCAAAAATGGCACAATTACTGATATTGTGCGAGGGATAAATCCATCATGATCTTTGAGACAAGAGGAAATTTATAACGACAGAGAAACCAAAGCAGCAACACCAAAACTATCTCACCACACAGTAGAATCACAACTTTAACTGGGCTCCTTAAAAATTCCTCAGGGTTTTCGGACTACGCACCGGCTTCACTCTGAGACCTTTTTGGCTGGAGCTCTGATGGATGAAGCATCTTCTGTATCGTAGTTAGGTTCTGCTAATCCCAACGGGAAACATACATCTTTTGATTTGACAAAAGAAAGGACAAGATTTTAAAATAAAAATCATACTGACATTGAAAACCAGAGTTCATAAAAAGACCCACGACATCCCATACATTTCAAAACCCCAAAACACCATCTGTACAACTGCAACGATAAAATATCCCTTACACTGAAAGGAAACTACACCAGAAACTTTATACAAAACCCCAAAAACACATCACTTCTGAGAACTTCCTCTGTGATACTTTCTAGAAACGCCCCGACAGAATCAACACAAGCAACCGAGGCGACCACATGCTTGGCAGGGATTTGGAGCTCTTGGGCATGACGGCTTCTTGTGACCCTGCTTTCCACACTGATAACACACAGTAATCTCTCTCTCCGAAGAGGTTGATGAAAGATCCGGAGGCCTCTTGATTCCATGACCTACTCCATCCACTTTCATTTGCTTACTCTTCTCCTTTCTAGAATATTCACCAGTGCGTATAGGAATCGAACGAGGGGAAACTACTTCGAGCACTCCTACCATTATGGCTTCCACATGAAAATCTTGTCTCTCCACATTGACAAAAAAAGTTAGGTTGGACTCTGACACCTTCGACTGTAGATCAAGGCGGAGACCCACCTCGAAGCATCGAGCCTTCATGGGGTCATTCGTGGCATACCCTGAATCATAAGGTACTAGATCCACAAAGCGCTGGAAATATTCCATCATGGGTCTGTTACTCTGCTGTAGACAACACATCTCTATCCCCTTCCTCACCCTTTCTTCCTTAGAGAAATACTGGCGAATGAACAAAGCCTTGAAGAACTCCCAAGTAAGCTCTTGACGGGGCTTGTTCCGAGACACTTAATTCCACCACATCCAAGGTGAACCTTAAAGCATGAAGGTCACAAACTTGACCTTCAACGACTCAGGAAACTCAATGAGGTTAAAGTAACTTTCAATCTTCCGCATCCACTCCTCTGCTACGGATGTTTCTGCTTGACCATAAAAGAGAGGTGGATCCAGCTTCCGAAACTCAAGTATAAAATCCTTAGGATGATCAACTGCACTACGATCACCCATCAAATCTTCAAAAGGATAAACGCTGGACAAGGAAAAGTCGAAAACCCAATCAAGTCCAACTCAATAAATAAAAATCCTCAAAAACCAACACCGCATATATGAAAGGATCTAAACACAAGAAAACAAGCCATCATAAAATCAAAACATTTCTCCTGAAAACATCTTTAATTTAAAATAACCTTGGTGGGTTTAACCTTCGCCATTGGTATTCTTTAGAGTCTCACTCACATTCATGTATTTGTGCCACCCCAGGCATCCATTCACCATACTAAAAATCCGTCCACACTTCCAACATACCACTATGCATGTGAGCACTCATCGGAACACCAAGTCTAAAACAATGTAACTTAATTTTTCAAAAACGAATCATTCATCCCATTTTTTTTAAAACAATACACAAATTAAACATGTCATTTCAAATAACCATTTTATTTAAAAAAACCAAATTTTTTTCTGATTCAAACCACTTTCAGAAATCAAAGGAAACCCAAAATAACTCAACAGGGAATCAGTGTCAGTGGGTGACTTGACCATATGGTTGGCGGCCGTATGCCAAACATGTCACCAACACAGAGAGCCTTCTTGGACCATGCTCCAAGCCCTGCATGGCTTGCCAGGCCATGAGGCTTAGGACTATTAGTCCAACTCCCTTTATCGTATCCCAATCGCAAAACATTTTCCATAAGAACCCAAATAAACAAATTAAACCGGACTTCCCATGGAAACCTGAGGATCAGTACGAGAAAGAGTTCGCGATGCTCTTCCTGTACCAACCCCTCATGTCCCAACAATCCTACTCCATCTACCTTGAAATCCCAAATAACAAAGGGCGCTCTAAAAAGTGAGGTCTGTTAAGAGCTCACCTCCTCTGATACCATTTTGTAACAAACCAACCCAAGTCGACCCTAAACTAGTCATCCGAGCAGGTCTGCGACATAGCCCGAGAGGCGTTCCTGATCCTACCAGGCTGGCGACAAGCACCAGGGAATCAAAAAAGGATGTGGGAACAATTTCACCTAATATAAATAAATAAGACAGTAGAAATAATACAGAGCAGCGCAGAATAAATAAAACAAAGTGACTAAACATGAATAGAAGAAAAATAAAACTGACCAAACACGACATTCGAACTAACTCCGTGCAACCTCGCAGGTTGCTCTCCGACTCAACGATCACTACTGTAAATAATGGCATTTGCGACGGGGCATTTGCGTCGGGATCCCGTCGCTAATAGGCTTTTGCAACGGGGGTTCGTCGCAAATAGCCCGTTGCGTAAAACGGTGTCGCAACAACAATTATTTGTGACGGGCTCATCGCTAAAAGTATTTGTTGCAACGGCGATCCTTCCCGTAGAAAATATTAGTCCGTATATTTATAAAAACTTTGTAAAATAGTAATTGCGACGGGCCCGTCGCAATTACTATTTTAAAAAAAAATTACAAAAATATTAATAAATTATTTTAATTAATATAATAATAATAATATGTGTGACTGGCATAATATCTCATCGCAAATACTATTAAAAAATTAAAAAAAATAAATTATTAATAAATTATTTTAATTAATATAATAATAATCCAATTATAATTCAAAAATAAAAAAAATATTAATAAATGATTTTAATTAATATAATAATAGAATTATAATTCAAAAATAGAAATAATAAATTATTAATAAATTATTTTAATTAATATAAGAATAATAGAATTATAATTCAAAAATAAAAAATAATAAAATATTAATAAATGATTTTAATTAATATAATAATAGAATTATAATTCACAAATAAAAATAATAAATTATTAATAAATTATTTTAATTAATATAATAATAATAGAATTACAATTCACAAATAAAAAATAATAAATTATTAATAAATTATTTTAATTAATATAATAATATTAGAATTATAATTCATAAATAAAAAAAAATTAATAATTTATTTTAATTAATATAAAAATAATAGAATTATTTTACATTCAAATATTAAAATAATTCAAATATTACAAAAAAATTATTATTAAATTATAATATTATAAAATTTTAATATATATATAAAATTTAATATTATAAAATATAAATAATATTATTATTCATATTAATATTGTTATTTCAAAATATAATATTATTAATATTTTATAATGAGATAGAAACTACGAATAGAAAAAAAAATCATATTTTGATTTAACAAACTTTATAACATAAAAACAAACTCTAATCTGAAGGAGGGGGGAGGGGAGGGGAGATCTGCAGATGCTGGTGGAGGAAACTCCATCCCTAAAGCATGAGTGAGTCGGTGCATGTACTCCATCTGCTCCTGCTGCTGCTGCTGCCACCGACTTATCTACTCCTCGTAAAGCTACTGATGGCGTCGACGCTCCTCCTCATGCTGCTGCCACTGCTGATGCATCTGCTCCTACTCATGTCAGAGACTCTCTATCAGTGCAGTCTGACATCGCAACTGATCCTCATACTGTATAGCAGAAGAAGATGCACGAGCTCCTCTCGAGCTGGACGCCGACATCGCAGCACTGCCATAATAATCTCCGGGATTCAGTCGAGAGCCGATACCAACTGCCCGGCCCTTCTCGAAGGCATACTGGGTGGCCTGCATCCATGCTGCCTCATCAAACTGACGGCCAGTGGTCTGATCTGATGACTCGGCCTGACTCTCAGGCCGAGTCTGTGACGCTGCGGCCTCATATGACTCATATAGTTGCAATTTAAAATTAAAATTGTGAATATATTATATACAGTTAATTTTTCAACTTGAAAACAAATAATACTGACCACGATGTGATGCTGACGATCACCTCTGAGCTCCCCAGTAGCATGATCACTATACATCCTCCGATATACGTCGTACTCCGTAATATCAGGGTGCTCGACAGCCTATAAGAATAAAAAATAAACTGTTAATATTTATAGTTATATAAAATATTTATAAATAATGTACGTACCAGATTTTGTCTATGAGTACTGAAAGTACGACTCCCAGCTCGATGAGTCACCTCCTGTCTCCCCCGATTCTGCCTCCCACCGATGATCTCCTCTGAAAGGCATCACTCAACCAGTGCGCACATAATCCATCCCATACATGGGATGAAATGTACTCTGGTCGGTGTGCTCTACATGACTCATCAAAATCTGACACTCCTACTTTCTTCATGGTAGATTTTCTTAAATTTTTCAAAAACTGAAGAAAGTGATCATGCATGGCTACCTCCCATGCCTCGTGGATGGTATCATGCATGGTATCCTCGATCGGATACCATAAACCCTATAAATAAAACAAAATATGAAGTTAGAAATGAAATAATTTTCAAAATAAAAATTATTTATTTACATACGTACCAACCAATGGTCGAACATGGCCTACTGCACATCAATGGGAATATACTCCCATGTGGTCCAAGGCTGAGAGAAATAGTTGTGCAAAATAGTGCTGCCCTATCTGACTGCTATATGCGGAAAACTGTAAAAATAATAAAAATTTATTATGTGAATAGTTTAATGAAATCTTAGTCAAATCCACAGGTTATCACACAGGTTATCACACCTCCGTGTGCATGGATCAAACCCAAGACGTGGACGTCGCTCGGGGACGGGGTCAGGAATCATCAATCGTACAAGACCGCACCCCCTCCTCGTACTCCCTGAAGCGCCTGCAGGCTGAGTGTCATCTGCCAGCAACTCATCCGCATCGAAAGGCAGGTCAGCATCCACCAACTCACGAAATGCGTCGTCGTCCATCTGAAACAGACAATGTTAATTTTGTTAGCAAATAATTGATAATTACTATTATATATACATATATATTAGTTATGATTGTATATAACTACCATGGAATTCTATCAGTGTTTATCTTCATCATCGTCTTCATATATGTCAATGTCATCATCATATTCCTTCTCAACATCATCGATATCCATTCGAGTTCTAGTTGCTTCATCTCATACCATTTCAAATTCATATGTGACATCATTAACATCATCTTCATCACCGACTCTTAAATGTGGGGTGTTGTCATCGATAATCATGTCTCTTTGTAAAAAAGATTGATTTTGAGTACTCTCTTGAAAAACCTCAATTCTTTGCACATCAGTGAAATCACATTCACTTTGACTAAACTGATTGTCTCAAATTTTGATTTTTATTATACTCCACCAATCAATCAAGTCTCTTGATGTATCACAGTACTTTGCGTAATAAACTTGGGATGTGCCTGTTGAGCCAATAAGAATGGTTCATTTACTGTGAGAACACTTTCACATTTAATATCGATGATTCCATGAGTCGGATGAACACGCACGCCTCTCTCTGTATCCAACCACCGACATTTGAACATGGTTATGTAATGTTTACCAAGATAACAGAGTTCAATGATTTCATCAAGTATGCCATAAAGGTCAACTTCATTTTCTCGATAATGAGATCCTCCCAAGCTAACTCCACTGTTCATTGTTTTTTTTGATTCCCCACATGCATGTGTGTGTAATCGAAATCCATTCACCACATATGCATTATAAGTTTAACAAGTTTGAAAGGTGGGTTACTCAATATACACAGTCATTTGTAAATTTTATCAGTATGTCGAGACACCTGAAAATTTGTGAAATAATTATCAATATAGTAAACTATACATCGAATGAGTTGCTATAAGATAAAGAATTTATGTTACCAGTTTTTGAAACCACTGAGAGAAATTTTTCTGTCGGCGTTCTTTGAGAGCAGCTGCTATAATTTGTGGAATTTGTTTCTTGATATGATTATCATACAACCTATAAAAACAAAGTTATTTACTATAACATAAATAATAAAATAAGTGATATAAACACTTACAGTACAATCGATGTCATCTCTTCACAGTTGAGCAGAACATACGTATGAGCTCTGTGATGTTCATCATCCGAAAGCCAGCGTTCATAAACTCCACCAAAACCAAGCTCTGGCTGGTTGAAAACAGATAATCGATTGTCGATTTCATCAATATTCCTCTCGTTCCATCCCATTCGGTTGTGTTTTGAAGGATACTCAGATTCAAAATAATGGGAGCAGAAAAAAGATATTTCCTCTTGAAAATAAGCTTCTGCAATAGATCCTTCAACAGATGCTTTGTTACGTACTTTTCTTTTCAATTTTTGAATGCATCATTCAAATGGGTACATCCATCGAAACTGTACTAGACCTCCACATTTGGCTTCATATGGCAAATGTAACATCAAATGTTCCATTGAGTCGAATAAAGACGGCGGAAATATTTTTTGCAGTTTACATATAATTACAACAACATCTTCTTCAAGTTTGCATAGAGCATCATAATCTGCTGTAGCCGCACAAATGTCCCAAAAAAAATGAGACATGTCTTTTATGGAATACCAAATCACAGAATTCAACATACCTCTTAATCTAATTGGTAGAAGCATTTCCATTATAACAAGACAATCATGACTTTTTAATCCAGTAATATGACCATTCTTTACACATCTACCCAAATTGGAAGCACAACCATCTTGAAGCCTCAAATCTACAATCCACAGACAAAATAATAAAAGGTTTTATTTAGAAAATGTATAAGTTGATTTTGGTTTCAGTAACCTTTCTGTTCTGATATTCTCAAATAGTTCCAGTTCTGGACGCCTGCAAATTTGGGAAAAATCTAAATGTGCATTTACATTGTCTTTTATCTTTCCTGGCATATCCAAAACTGTATGAAACAAATTATCAAAACAGTTCTTCTCAATATGCATGACATCCAACATGTGGCGGACCAACAAATCAGACCAATATGGAAAATCCCAAAATATGCTACGTTTAATCCAATTGTGTTCTTTCCCAAAACCAAAAATTTTTTGTTGGTTTATTGTGGGACCAAAAGTGATGGGAGGTAATGAAAATAAAACTGATTTTTACTTCGAACCTGATATCATTTTTGGAGGTCCATCCCTTTCAACTGTTCCTTTTCTGAAATGAGATTTGTTTCTGCGAAAAGGATGAGCAGCTGGAAGAAATCTGTGATGACAGTCAAAATAACAAGGTTTCTTTCCATGAATGTGCATAAATGCTTTGTTCTCTCCCATACAGTAATGAAATGATTTCTAACCATGTGTACTCCAGCCAGATAACATCCCATAAGCCAGGAAGTCACTAATTGTCCACATCAATGCTGCTCTCAGTATGAAATTCTGTTTTGTAGCAACATCATATGTACTGACACCAGTACTCCACAATAAACTTAATTCATCAATCAATAGTTTCAATTAAACATCAATATTCTTCTTCGGAGGTCCTGGAATTAGTAAAGTCAAAAAGATATATGGCTCCTTCATCAACATCCATGGAGGTAAATTGTACGGAGTTAAAAAAACAGGCCAACATGAATATTGACTACCATAAGATCCGAACGGATAGAAACAATCAGTGGAAAGGCCCAGTCAAACATTTCTAGCTTCTAAAGAAAAGGATGGATGCACTCTATCAAAATGTTTCCATGAATCACCATCAGCTGGATGATTCAAGCTTTTATCGGTTGAAATATTCGCTTTATGCCATGATATCATTGTCGTTGTATTCTTAGACATGAATAAATGCTGAAGTCTGTATGTAAGCGGAAAATATCTCAGCTGTTTTATAGGAATCAAACCAGACTTCCCATGTTTCCTTTCTTTATATCTCAGTTGCCCACATGTGGGACAACTATCCAACGACTCATTTTCCCCAGAATATAAAATTCAATCATTTGAACATGCATGAATCTTCTGAAAATTAAGTCCCAAATTTTGAACCAGCCTCTTACACTCATAGTAATTTTCAGGCAAAACATTTCCTTCGGGTAACAGTGTTTTAAGCAAAGAAAATATCTAGTCAAAACAGGTGATTGACATTCCGTTATCTGATTTGATAGCCATAAATTTTGCAACTGCTTCTAATTTGCTCATCTTGCAGCCAAGATATAATGCATCCTTAGCAGACCTCAACAACTCATAAAATTCAGACGGTGCCAACTCAGGATTTGAAGCTATATCAGCCGGAGTTTCTGTATGTTGAACAGATGAACCTGCAACATCATGTGCTAAATCTTAAAATCAGGATGGATCCGGAATCAAGTTGGTATCACCTACTTTGGAACTGTGTTCACCGTGTTGATACCAAAAAACATAATCTGGTTGAAAACCAAAACGCAAGAGATGTCCCCCCACTTTGTCAAACGTGTCAAACGTTCTCAATGCACATTTTCTACAAGGGCATTTTATTTTGCCTTTTGAAACAAATTCTAGATTTGATGCCGCAAATGATAAAAAAGTCTCTACACCCTCTATATATACTGGATTTAAACCAGAACCGTTTGGATTTCTATGTTGATTTATCCATATGCGGTCATCTAATATTGACTGTTGACGACCTCGTTGTTCCATATTTTTCTATAAAATATAAAAGCATTACTATTTTTGAATAATTTGTTAGAAAAAACACTCAATCAAGGATAATTATAGAGTTTACATGAGACATGACTGACGCAAACTTTTTATTGAGATAGACCTATAAATTGACCCTTTAAGAATTGAATATGTTGAGAATAAAGCAAAACCTATTACAAATATTGATAATTTTAATATTATATAAATTTTTTATTATTTTAATAATACTAATATTATTTTTTCATAAATATTAATTATATAATAATAATATTATTACATTATTAGTATATTTTATTATTAATATTAAAATAATATAATCTTTTATATTATATACAATTCTCCATTCATCTGTGTGTTTAACATTCTGTCTCCACATGTAATATTTTCATTCACTTTCACCTCCCCATTGGTGAGTAGGTTGATAATTTTGAAAAAGAATGCAAATATTACATGTGGAGACAGAAAACACACGGATGAAAGGAGAATTGTATATAATATAGAAAATTATATTATTTTAATATTAATAATAAAATACACTAATAATTTAATAATGTTATTATTCCTAATTATTGGTAATTATTCCTAATTATTGGTAATTATTCCAAATTATTGGTAATTATTCCTAATTATTGGTAAATATTGGTAATTATTGGTAAATATTGGTAAATATTAGTAAATATTGATAAATATTGGTAATTATTGGTAATTATTGGTAATTATTGGTAATTATTACTAATTATTGGTAATTATTAGTAATTATTTCTAATTATTCCTAATTATTGGTAATTATACCTAATTATTGGTAATTATTCCTAATTATTGGTAATTATTGTTAATTATTGGTAATTATTGTTAATTATTGGTAATTATTCTTAATTATTGGTAATTATTAGTAATTATTGGTAATTATTGGTAATTATTGGTAATTATTCCTAATTATTGGTAATTATTCCTAATTATTGGTAATTATTCCTAATTATAAATAATTATTCCTAATTATTGGTAATTATCCCTAATTATTGGTAATTATTCATAATTATTGGTAATTATTCCTAATTATTCCTAATTATTAGTAATTATTCCTAATTATTGGTAAATATTCCTAATTATTGGTAAATATTGATAGGTATTAAGAATTATTGGTAAATATTGACACTATTGAAATTATTGGTAATTATTACAAATTATTACAAATTATTACAAATTATTCCTAATTATTGGTAATTATTCCTAATTAATACGAATTATTACTAATTATTAATAATTATTACTAATTATTGGTAATCATTACTAATTATTGGTAATTATTACTAACTATTACTAATTATTACTAATTATTACTAATTATTACTAATTATTACTAATTATGAATAATTATTGGTAATTACTGGAAATTATTAGTAATTATTACTAATTATTCATAATTATTACTAATTATTGGTAATTATTACTAATTACTGGTAATTATTGGTAATTATTGGTAATTATTACCAATTATTAGTAATTATTGGTAATTATTGGCAATTATTACTAATTATTGGTAATTATTGGTAATTATTACTAATTAATTGTAATAATTGGTAATTATTTCTAATTAATGGTAATTATTGGTAATTATTTCTAAATATTACTAATTATTGGTAATTATTACTAATTATTGGTAATTATTACTAATTATTAGTAATTATTGGTAATTATTGGTAATTATTACTAATTATTACTAATTATTACTAATTATTACTAATTATTACCGATTTTTACTAATTATTACGAATTATTGGTAATTATTCCTAATTATTACGAATTATTACTAATTATTGGTAATTATTACTAATTATTGGTAATTATTACTAATTATTAGTAATTATTGGTAATTATTAGTAATTATTGGTAATTATTGGTAATTATTGGTAATTATTACTAATTATTACTAATTATAACTAATTATTACTAATTATTACGAATTATTATGAATTATTTCTAATTATTGGTAATTATTCCTAATTATTACTAATTATTACTAATTATTGGTAATTATTGGTAATTATTGGTAATTATTACTAATTATTGGTAATTATTGGTAATTATTGGAAATTATCACTAATTAATGGTAATTATTGGTAATTATTTTGAATTATTGGTAATTATTGGTAATTATTTCTAATTATTACTAATTATTGGTAATTATAACTAATTATTGGTAATTATTGGTAATTATTACTAAATATTGGAAATTATTGGTAATTATTACTAATTATTACTAATTATTACTAATTATTACTCATTTTTACTAATTATTGGTAATTATTACTATTTATTGGTAATTATTACTAATTATTTATAATTATTATTAATTATTACTAATTATTGGTAATTATTTGTAATTATTGGTAATTATTAAGAATTATTACTAATTATTGGTAATTATTACTAATTATTACTAATTATTGGTAATTATTATTCATTATTACTAATTATTGGTAATTATTGGTAATTATTTCTAATTATAACTAATTATTGGTAATTATTTCTAATTATTACTAATTATTGGTAATTAGTGATAATTATTACTAATTATTACTAATTATTACTAATTATTGGTAATTGTTGGTAATTATTACTAATTATTAGTAATTATTACTAATTATTGGTAATTATTGGTAATTATTACTAATTATTAGTAATTATTAATAATTATTGCTAATCATTGGTAATTATTACTAATTATTACTAATTATTGGTAATTATTGGTAATTATTACTAATTATTCCTAATTATTGGTAATTATTACTAATTATTACTATTTACTACTAATTATTGATAATTATTACTAATTATTGGAAATTATTACTAATTATTGGTAATTTTTGGTAATTTTTGATAATTATTACTAATTATTGGTAATTATTCCTAATTATTGGAAATTATTCCTAATCATTGGTAATTATTCCTAATTATTGGTAATTATTCCTAATTATTGGTAATTATTCCTAATTATTGGTAATTATTCCTAATTATTGGTAATTATTCTTAATTAGTGGTAATTATTCCTAATTATTGGTAAATATTGACAATTATTTGCAATTATTGGTAAATATTGGTAATTATTGGGAAAAATATTGATAAATATTGGCAATTGTTGGCAATTATTGAATATTGAAAATTATTAGTAATTATTACTAATTATTGGTAATTATTATAAATTATTACTAATTAATGTTAATTATTTCTAATTATTATTAATTAATTCAAATTAATTTTAATTTTTCATAATTACTGCTAATTAATTGTAATTACAGCTAACTATTTTAAATTAATTAGTGTTTAATTGTCTCTAATTACTGTTAATTATTAATAATTATTCATAATTATTTCTAATTAGAAATCAGAAAAAAAAATTCTAAAAATTTAAACTTAATAAATATAATAAATAAAATAAATATTAAATTAAAATTCAGATAAAAACCTTAAACTTGATGTCAATGTCGAGCCGCTGTAATTGTAGAACACCACCAACTGAATCCTCGAAGTCGGAAAAAAAAAATTACAACTGAAAGTCGTAAAAGATTCAGAGTGGAAAAATTAGAACGGTTGAGAGTTGAGAGTGGGAAAATTGTAATGGTTGGCAGTATTTATAGGTTAGATGAATTGCGACGGGCTTTTTTTGCGACGGAAAACCCGTCGCATATAACGATATTTGCGACGGGACCCGTCGCAAATAACCTTGGCCGCATTTAATTATGGGCGGCATTAAAACGGTTATTTGCGACGGGCCCCATCGCAAATAACCTCTACCGCCGGGGTATTTACGACGGGACTGCAGCCCCGTCGCAAATAGTCTTTAACCGCCGCCGGTTATTTGCGACGGGGATAGAACCCCGTCGCAAATAACTCTGACCGCATTTAATTATGCGCGGCATTAAAATCGGTTATTTGCGACGGGACCCGTCGAAAATAACCCCTGCCGCCTGGGTATTTATGACGGGACTGCAGTCCCGTCGCAAATAGTCTTTAACCGCCGCCGGTTATTTGCGATGCGGATAGAACCCCGTCGCAAATAAACTTCGCGCGGTTTGGCGTGAATTTCGTGCCAAACTATTTGCGACGGGTAAAAAAAAACCTGTCGCAAATAACATATTATTTGCGATGGGAATAGTTGCCCGTCGCAAATACCCCGTCGCTATTAACCATTTTTCCCGTAGTGGATCAAGCGTCGCCCTATGCGAGCGCACTCAAGCTATAGCCTGCACAAACACTAAAAACAGAAAAGAACTATATGCGTGAGTATTAAAACTTAGTAGGCTAGCCCGATATCTATTCCCAATGCACTACCTTTAAAATAAAAGAAACATCATTTCAAGTTTGAAATACAATTTATAAAAGTATGTTTTTCTAAGTATTTTACTTAAAAACAAAGTACAAACCATTGCCCTTAACCATTTCCATATTTGGGTTCATTTCATTAGTGTCAATGGCTTTTTAGAAAAGGGAAAGTGATGTTTATATATTCAAATTTGTACAAAGAGGATTAAACACTTTCATTTGAAAACAATTTTTAGAAACCTAATCAAAAGCAATTTACCACTTTCCAAGGAAAACAATACACCAGAAATGCACAAAGTAAAACACAGAGCAAGGGCAATGTAGGTATACATATGAGCATCATAATCACTACTGCAAGCAACAAAAGATGAATAGACATGGGTGAACCTAGGAGATCAAGAATAAACCTGAAGACACCAATACATGAGAAATTATCATTGTTTACATGTCACGATAAAATCAAAACGCACAATACGCTCGACCATCCTCTCTCGGGCAGGTCGAGGGAAAATCCCATAGTAATAAACCCAATATATCCACCTACTATGGGCCACTAGTTAGTACCATAACCTACCAGTGCAGCAATCATTCTTAGAATATTCTCTCAATATGCCAGATTCTCATGTCTCAAGTGTTCGGAAAGGGGGTGAGCCAACTGATGTCAACCGAGCATCCAATCAGATATATATATAAAGCACAATAGGAATCACCCTGAGCCACTCCATGGAACAACCTCTTGCCTTTAAACTATTCAAGTACCCGGGAGCCTCTAAGCATGGCCTCCCAAACAATCAATTGCATCTAAGGCAGGAGAGTTATCCTAGGAGGGTTTTCATCAAAAAAATCACATCATTTTCCATAAAGTTCCAAACGGGCATTAAAAACCTTTCACAATCACAACTAAAAAAATTACAAATTCTTTATAAGACCAAACCCAGTTTACAACCATTTAAAGAACCCCCAAAACACTACTTCACAGGCTGCCAATATTTTTATAAAACCAAACCAAAACATTTTATTTTTCCAAATAAAATTTAAGATCCAACCGGGAAATTTCTCATGAGAACCAGAATACTTGTTCAGATGAAATCATATATCTTTCAAACCAGAACCACATTTGAAATTCCAGTAATTATGTTCAAAATCCAAATGGGCATTCACTCAGTACTGGGTGTCCGCTCGTTAAGAAAATATTTCAAATGTCGTGTATAAAATAAATGGCTCTTTTTACGCCAAATAATCATTTTAAAATTAATTATCTTATATTAAGAATTAATTATCAAAGATTATTTCACATGTATTAAAATTGATAAAATATATATTTTGAATAATTATTGTGCGAAAACACAACAACGACACCATTTTTACACCACAAGAAATGAATTATAAATTTTTATAATAAAGGAATTAATCCCAAGTTGCATAATAATATTCAGCATATATATATATATATTGGGCTCAAACAGCAAGAAGCAATGTAACTTAAATTTTAAAAGCAGTGTAATGGAAAGCTACCTCGGATACACGATGCGAGGAAACGACGCACGTTCAAAAATGTGCGGTAAAGTCCAACGCCCTACATAATAAATATCGAGGACTCAAATCACCTACATAACCCCATTTAAAGTATGTGGAACCAAGTGGCGGGAAGAAACACTCACCTTAAAACTAAAGTGTGACGATGACAGAACTTCGGAAATAAGGTGCGGTGATGGTGCTCACTCGAAAACGCCATGCGCGGGTCCTAAAAATCCTAAACCAACAAATAAAAACCCGCCATCAACTAAAACCCCTGATCCAAAAAGAGTAAGACGATAATAATAATAATAATAATGAAAATAAGAATAAGAATAAGAATAAGAATAATGTTAATAACAATAATAATAATAATAATAATAATAATAATAATAACAATAATAAGAATAAAACTAATAATGATAATAATGATAATAATAATAAGAATAATAATAATAATAATAAAATAATAATAAAAAGAATAATCACAATAGAAGAATAATAATAAAAATAAATGAAAAAATAAATGAAATAAAAGAAGTGTTTCAAGGTGGGGGGGGGGCTCACGACTTGAGGGTGTTGGCCAAAGACAGGGAAGCTGGGAGGCTGGCTGCTATAGCAGCGGAGCGAGAGAGAGCTGAGGCGTGCAGTTGTGCGCACTGGAGGAGGGGACCAGCAGTGGTGCAAGAGAAAGTGTGGCGTTGTAGTGAGACGACGGACAGAGGAAGAAGAAGCTGGGGGTGCTGCTGTGTGACGGCGTACAAAGGAGGAGGAAGCTGGGGGTGTTGCTATGCATGTAGGAGATGATGCCGGGGTAGAGGGTGGCTGCTATGTGTGGGAGAAGGAGAAAAGGGTCGAGGGGTTCTTTGCGCGCTGGAGACCAGGTGAGGGGCCGAGGCGTCGTCTCGCTTCAAGGAGCAGGGAGCGGGTCGGCCAGAATGGGGGAGGTGTCGGGGTGCGCTGAGATGAAAAATAGGAGGGCGAGGGGGTACGACGCTGGGAAGAAGGAGGGTGCACTGGCTGCACACTGAATAGTGGGGGAGATGGGGGTCCTGGATAAAGGAAGAGGGCAGGCGACGAAGTTGGAAGGACCTACTGGCGGACGGCTAGCACGTGGCTGGGTGAGGTCGAGACTCATAGGGGGCAGACGACTTCACAGGAGGAGTACGACGTGGAAACTGCAGGCGGAGGGGAGTCACGAAAGAGAGGGGGGAGGAGGGGAGGCGTCTAGGGTTAGGAGGGGGTGCAGGGATGGGTAGATTTAGGGTCCCTAAAAAAATATACCTATATATAATATCAGAGTTACAAAAACATTAGTATTAATAATAATAATAATAATAGAACCAAGAATAATAATAATAATAATAATAATAATAATAATATAAAAATGACAACAAAATTAATAACAATAAAAAAGTAACAACAATAAAACACCTTTGTAACAATAATATTATTAATTAAATAACAAAATAATTATCTTTATAATTTAAACATTTAACCCACTTTAATTTCATAAAATTTTACTTATTTTAACCGTTAAACATTTACACTAGTACTTGGGCCGACCGCGTGGCTACTAGCCATTGTGCGGTGACCACGCACGGGTCAGAAACCCACCTAAAAGGTTAAATGACAAAAAACTTAGTCCGGGACCCAGCCCAGACCTTAGCGCTAGAACCCGGAGCCAAGAATTAATAAAAAATAAATGAATAAATATAATTTAAAAATTCGGGGTGTGACAAAAAATATTATAATAATGATTAAAATAATGAAAAATACCCCCACTCCTCCACTATAAATACCACCCTCATTCCCCTCTTATTCTCACACATCTAAAGCCTTGATACATACCTATGTTCTACCAAAAACTCCTCCCAATTCTCTTCTACACGTCCTAGATCTTCTGGTCTCACCAAAAGGCCAAAACAAATGGCCTTAAGAAGGATCTAAAGGAGAAGAGATCAAGAGGTAAACATCATATTTTATTTTCTTTATTTTCTTTAATTTTATGTTATTATTTTTTTATTCCATTTTTTCTTAGGTTGGTATATTTCATTCCATATCCTCCTTACTTCCCATATTATGTAATAATTATGAGAAAACCATTTTCTTTTATCAAGTTATTTTATGAAATTTTAAGCGACGCAGTTAAGCTGCCAAATTTTTGTAATGGATTTCTCAAATTTTCATTTATTTTAAGTTCCTTTAATTTCTTTTTCTTTCCTCACCTCCACTTATCCAAGAGGAATGAATTCTCTAGAATATTTTATATTATAGACGATCTAATTTTCATGGAAAATTCCTCATCAATATTATTCTCCTCCACCACTTATTTAATGAATTAAAAACATTGTTCGTGATTTGTCGAATTACCGACATCATGGACGATGTGATTTAAATTTGCTTTAATTCCATCAAGGATGGTCAAGAAACCATTTTTATGGTTAAACCAGGTTATAATATATATATTATGTCTCATCCGTGGTTTTGGAATTCTTTTTTACATATTTTTTTCATTTATAAAACAAAATGATGTCGTTATTATCAAAGAACAACAAAAATGATCAAAACAAAAATCATTAATGTTATAACTTATGAATCATCCTCAGGTAAGAATTCAAAACGATAAATGATTTAATTTATGGTTCTAAATATATTTAAATACTAATCCATTTAAATTATATAGTTTCACTTCCAATCGACAAGAACAATCCATCATGAACCGATCATGAAAATCTTGTAAAGAACCCACCCAAAACATTGCAAGGAACAAAATACTAAAAATTAATAGATTAAATGATGTAATGAAATGATAATATAAGGTATTATAAAGATTTATATGTTTCAGTAAGATATTAACAACACTCTTTTAACCATTATAATGGAGGTTTAAATTAGTTTTAAGGAAGACAAACCTGAGGTAAGGGAATTCTTAACCCGATTTCCATTCTTTGGGTTAACCTTCTACATCGTTATTTATGTGGTATTAGAATTTTTGTGTGTGATGGCTTCTATTTATATTTTGTTTTATTATATATATTATAGATTATATAGATATTCCATAAACTCTAATAATTCTTTCTTCAATTATCTGATTTATAAAAGGGTTTTTTCCTTTAAATCCTCTTTTAAAATTCGGTATTACAAAATTCAAAAGAAATGTTTTTATAAAATTATTCAGGTATTATGATTGTGTTATGGTTCTTGGGAATTGTTTATGATGAAGGTTGGGACCTATATTTCCCTCCAATGTATTAGGAATGTTTAAGTTAGAGGTTTGCCGTATGGTTACTCCATTTGTAACTGCGATGGTTACACAAATTGTAAGGTAGCCGTGAGGGTAACCACTTATAAGATAGTTGATAGGGTTAAAAGATTATGTAAGGAATGACCCAAGATACCTTTATGATTCGATTTATGTTCTTAGAATTTTTGTGATTCTTGTATAAATATCATGTTTCACAAAGTATTTATATATTGGTGACAAGTATGTCTTTTGAAAATTATTTCATATGTTACAAGTGTTCATGGAAAAATGTGTTCTTTCCATATTTTTAAATCTCGTACTAAGATTTTGTGCTCATAAAACGTTTTTAAATGATTTTCACAGGTTATAAGGATGTGTAAGACAAAGATGGAATCCATGTTAAATGTTCGAATATTAGTCAAAGAAATAATTTTTTATGTGAAAAGTTTTATATTTTGCATGAGATGAGTACTGTTTTAATGGTATCCACTCTGTAAGAATATGTAATGTTCTAAATGTTTTTTCAACCAAATCTATAAATATCTAAACTTGAAAAGATTATCAATGTGAAAGGAAGTTATTTATTTACTAAATTAGTGACCATGTATTGTAATAAGGTTAGGTCTTTATATATAATGATAAGTATAATGGACATAAATAATGAATATCACATGATTATAATTCTGTATAATTAATATATCATCCAATTCTATTCCATTTAACCATTAAAGTAATGATATCATCTTTCATGCATACATACAACCTATCATCTCCAAGACATGATGAGATTCATTCTCAATGATAACCATTTGATAATGATTATAAAATTTATTTCATGATTAAATATAATATTTATGAACCTAGTATAATTATTTATATAAATTAAATAAATCCTATTCCTAGGAAAGATGACTTACAAAGTAAAACATGCATAGAAAAATTAAGCAGTTGACACCCAAAACAATGATAATACTGAAATATTATTACAAAGATGACATAATAGGATCATATGATATCATAAATATGGATATAGTCCTGGTGTAATTTAATAAAATGGTTTAACCATTATACATGTGGTCAATGTACTCTTGATTAAATGAAAGTATAAGGTAAGGGTTAATTTCACAATCTCATTATTATTAGAGCTTGTTTATATGTAAGTATCTATTGGGTCATCTTTATCATTCATGTACATATTTCTTAAAATGTATTTCAAAATATTATCAAAAATTGTTTAAAGTCATTTTTACCCATGTTTTACTTTTTATAATACATTTTGAAAGGAATATTTTCGTCATTTTCCAAATGAGGAGCTTTATAATATTTTGGATAAATTATGGAAGGAATGTTTTTTAACTTATACAGCACTAGTGGCTATTTTCAACTATTATGACACCTGAACATTTTGATGCTTCCTTTAAAAGATTACAATTTTATTTTCAAAATAAATGTTTTCTTTTATTTCCTGTATTTTAAATGATTTCAAAATAGAAAAATGGATATTTTTCTCAAAGAGTTTTTAATGATTTCAATAAATTATTTTCATCTATGTCAACATCATTTATTGGATTTCATGATTAATTGAGGATGATTTATTATTATACAATTATCAATATTGTATTGATGGGTTTATGAAATGTTTGACAATTTATGTGCTATATTGATACCATTCATGGCTTATGGTTAAAGTATTAACATTTCGTATGCTAGTTTTAATATGAATGTTTGTGTTATGTTTTACCCCTTTCATAATAGGAATGAATTGGAATTGGTAATTTTTGGGTGGGGAACCCTATATCCCCTCGATGCATTGGTAGGTCTCAAGAAAAAATTATTTTTGTGTTTTGGTTAATTTCATACCCAATTATGTGTGGTGTCTTGCATGAATCCTTGAAGATATTTTTAATATGTCCCTCATTATGCATTCCCTCTTTATGAGGTTAGTTATTACATGTTATTTTTAGATCAATAGAATATCCATGTGCATGTTTATATGGTAATGTTTTATTTATTATTTCTATATTGTGCTCAAGATTTTGTTTAAAATTATTGTGTTTTTATTATAAATCATTCTCTAAAAGTTTATACTTATTTATGATAGGTTCTACTGAAATATTTACCCTTACTGAGCATCTGAACTCACCCCTATCTTATGTTTCATTTTCCCCAGGATGTGAATATGTACATTATGAATGACATATATGGATTAGTAAGTGTAATAAGAATGTTTTGAATGGAATTTTTATGTTTTCTTTCATTTCACGTTGTAATGTAAAAAACTTATGTATGTATTCAGTTTTTCAAAGGCTACTAAATTGATTGGTCCTTTGAGATTTGATTTCTTGTGATCATGACAATATAATAAAATAATGCCTCAACTCTGGAAAACTGGGGTCAAGGTGTTACACATTGAGTGTGGTTTGAGATACGATGTGTGTCTTCGTTTGCACAGTTTCAGTTTTAACATGGTTTTAGGAGACAATTATCCCTAAGCATATCCACTGGTAGAGATATAGTGATAATACTAGATCCTTTATTCATGAAACTTATATCGGGGATTCCTATAGATAGTATTAGTTATTACATACATCTTCCGAAAGTGTGGACTAACTCATGGAGGATAGAGAAAAACTCATGTGGAATATCTTCATGGTGGCAGTGAGACCCTACAATTTTTTTCTTGGTATGGACTAGTTTCCTACCATTCATGCTCATATGTTTTCAACTATAGAGTGTTCCATTGTTTTCATCTTTTTTGGATACTATTTTACTTCTTTTATAAGGATTGCTATGAGGGATAGCAAGATGATCACATGTATTGTATTTTATGATCAACTTCTTATTTTTTGGATTATGAAGCCTCTAGAGCAATGGATGATATGACCTTTTCTTAATCAAGTGATGGTGAAGTATGAGGATTTCATTACTAGGGACATGTTTATTTTATCAACATGCTGAGAGTTAGACTTCTACATGTTTTGGAACCAATTATTTCCACTATTTTTTTTTGATAACATATCATATGGAATCCATTAAGCTTCGTGGTCAGAAGGTGAAGTCATGGTTTTATAGAGAAAGTGGTTCTCTAAGACACATATGTTCACCTGGGCATCCCAATTATATTTTTCTAAAAGGTGGATGAGTTATTGCGGTGGTTTTGGACAAGTTTTTATTAGACCAGGTGACATGATAGAAAGTATCCACTCCTAATAATCATTTTCCTCTTCCCCTAATTGATGGAGGTGAAGTGGATATCAAAGTTTGACATCATGATGGGTTATCACTAGATCTAGTTTTAGGAGGTTGATGTACTGAGTGTGGGTTCCTAGTGACATTGTAGTATCTCTGAGTTCCTAGTGATACCCTTTGTATATTGAACACCCCAACATAGTTCAAAAGACCAGTGAATCATATCCTTAACCATTATTAGATCAATTTGCGGTAGCCTTCTGCGATGGTATCCATGACTCCTTAGTGCCAGAGTTGGAGCACACGAGACATCGAAGTATAGTGCTATATATTCTCTAGGAGTTATAGTCATATGAAAACAATCTTGAATTCAATTATATATTTGAATGTCTGCTTCTAAAGATTATTATTCTCAAACATGGGAGTGATATTAGACCTTGTAGCTTTTGAGGTGGTGAGATATTGAGGAATACCCAGGGCATGGTTGTGGCAGCAGATGCTCACAAGGAGGTTTCCCGTCCACTGTTGTCAAGCATGGTGACAAATAAAATTACCTCTTTATAGTTTACCCTTTTTGATGAGGGTGGTTCATTATACCTCTAGTGGATTGATGTCACCCCTATACTTAATTAGCTTGTTATGGAGGAATATTTTTGTAATATCAACTATAAGATCTTGCATGAACATATATCCACTGGATACATGTCATGACAAGAACCAAGCTGGGGATCGAACTACAACTACCACAATCCCACCTCTGTAGAACAGGGGAAACAGGTGTTAAAGGAATAACTAACATAGGGAATAATTTTCCTAAGTACCTATATGCATAGACATAGCCATCTCGATGAAAAAGTACAGAGGGAAAGAATAACAGATGAAACACTGATATAAAGTAAACCAAGAATGTATGAATCTATAAAATGTATAAAATTACAGTAGTGTAAATTGAAGTTAAAGGATAAAAATACATTCCCAAACAGAAATATGTCCCAACCATATAGAAACTGAATAGGTAAGCAGCTGAGATAGTCTATCTCTTGAATCCCAAGCTACATCCACCATCTGCGGTCAAAGCACCTAGTATCCCTCATCCCATATGAATTCACGGTCGACCTATCCATCATCTACATAAGAAATGACACATTAAAAAAAACTCATGTATGGGTGAGTATAAGCATACCCATCATGACACCCTGAAAGCTAAAGAGGTAAGTAGTAAGAGATAAAATAGAAGAGAAATACAGTAGACAACACAAGGTATAGTGAAAGAGTATAGCTCTACCCAACCAAGATTGAAAGTAAGATCATCCAAACATAAGGGGATAAACTAGGTGGGTAGAAAAAATACCCATCAATCCTTCACCACCTGTAGTAGGAAAGTAGACTCATCCAACCTTAAGATGTTAAACATGGAAGGAATGTGCACACCACATCGTCGCTTCACCTCTCATCGAAGGAGAGTAATAAAATCCTTGGTTTGGATGTATAAGAAATTAGATATATATACATATATATATATATGATCAATAATAGAATCCAAAACAAGAGAGTAAGGGGATCTCCATTTCATAGCTCAACCCAAGATGGAGTGTAGCTGATAGTTCCAAAAGTCCACCAATAATTCCCATCATCCCACACATCTCCCTAAAAGTAACCCACCAAGTCAAACCACTCCTCATAACATTTTCGGATAGTCAAGGTGCTCAATCTCTAGGTATAACACCCATTACCTAGTACAAGATGAGGGTTCCAATTTGATGGCATCAAGGACCCACTCCCACCTCTACTGGAGGGTACTACTTAGAAGATGTTGAGGACCCACTACCCACCTCTACTAGAGTGTACCACTCGAAATACATCAAAAACCCACTTCCCAGCTCTACTGGAGGGCCTATGATAGTGGCAGGTGATTCTACCTTCCCACCTGGAGGAAGGGGGTCCTGGGATGGACCATGGACAGATGCCTCATCTCCTATAGGTTCTTCTTCATGAACTTGATCTGGTATCCTGGTTGGATGTAATCATGGAGGCATCCTGAAAGTTATTATAGAGTACTATAGTAATATGAACTTATATATATATATATATTAAAATATTTAAGCACATTGGTACCTTCATTAAACAAAAAGAAGGTAGTAAAATACAGAGTAATCAAAAATAGTGACAAAGGACAAAAAGGACACATTTTGGCAATTTTAGACCAATATCTCATATTGTGATCAGGGGACTGTCCACCCTTCCCACAAGGGTGTCACCCTCTTCTCAATGTTTTTTCCCGCATCCACGGTCCCCCTTCATCATCACGAAATTCAGAATCATCTACATTCATTGTCTCATCAACTCCACATACACTAACATCACTTTAAACCTCTTCAACGTTACTACTTGATGAAAGAACCTCAAAATAATTATCAGTACTTAACTTTACATGATTTTTTCATTCATTCTCCAAACTTTTTCATTCCAATGAGACTTAAAGACTGAAGTATCAGTGAAAGTAATTTATGAGCACCCAACCCCCTTTGGATTAAGAGTCAATGGAACATTGTTTTTGAGGATCCTGTCAACTTTTAGAGTGCCATCTGTGGCTGTCATGTACTTTCCCATGCACTAGATAGGAGTATAAGCATCTTGAAAATCCATCATTCTCCTTGCCGATCCAGGTTGAGGGTCTTCCACCCTCAGTTTTGGTTTTTCATTTGCAGGACAATTTGTGCTTGTAAACTGGACATATGCAGCACCTTAAATGAAAGAAGGGACCTTCCATCACTTACCAGGTCTCGATTTATGAGGATCATCCATTCTCAAATTAGGTGTGTCCTGCATGAGGGTCATCTCTTTATCTAGAGGATTCAATGAATATATTTCTTCTGCAAAATGATCCCCTACCTGTTCTGAGGCACCAGGGGTTGGAGATAAAGTCGTTGATTCTTTTGAAGCCATTAATACGGGAAGAATCAAGTGGTATCCAAGAGATTTGAATGATTAATAAATAGATTTTCTATAATTTAGAACATGACCATGTTTAATTTTGTGTTGAGTAGTATATAGAAATTTTTTGGATGAGGCCTCTTCTAATTTGGTCTTCCCCTTACAACTAGAAGAAACCAAATTATGCTCTTACCACAAAATAATTTCCACCTCATTTTGAGAAGAAATTTCCTTTTATTCTTGACTATCAGTTCATTCATCACACTTATCGTCACCCGTTATGTCTTTAGACAATGTATCCTTGAAATGAAACCCATTGAGGATACCATCCTCTGGTATATCAGCCCAAGACAAGTTCAAATTTTCAACCTTGAAAATAGGTGGAACCATCCTATTTCTATTTCAAGGAAAGTCAGTGGGAAAATTCATGTCATCTATTGAACCATTATTTAGAGAAAAATTATAAATAGATGTAATTCTATCTTGATAATTTTCTATGTTGACATGTTCATTAATTCTCCCACTGATAGGATTAAGTGTACTGGAAATAGGAACCTGAGTAGCATCAACAGTTTCAACATGCTGGATTTTTTCTTTACTAGACCTTCTACAACTCTGAGAGTCGTGGCCTTTTCGTGACAATTTAGACATAGGAGTTCACTTATACAATTATCCATTGAGTGGCCAATTATATGTTAAGCATCACAAAATGAGGGCTTCTTCTCATATTAAATTATGAGAGTTATTTCATCCTGAGGTGTGGTTAGCAAGACTTTGTCAATTAGTTTTTAGCTTATATAAACTTTAATTGAAATCCTAGGGAAGTGACCATAGCTGACCAACTCAATGGTGGTATCCATCCTTAAGGGAGTACCAATTATAGAGGAAATATCATAAAGAATTTATGGGTTCCATACAACCCAACTTAATCTATATATTTTTATCTATATTAGTGCACAAGTTTATTTAAAATCATTGAAGTTGAAGCATATGTTCCAGTCATGAAATCCCAAAATAACCTGTTGAAGGTTAATTTATCGATAACTCCCCTCTTGGTTTTTTAATTCCACATAGGGGAATAAAAAATGGAAGAAACCTCTCCCAAATGAAACACATTTGATGTCTGAAACCCCCCAAATGCTTTCTAATCAATCAACTAGATCTATCAACTTCCAAGGCTTCATGACTTTTGATAATGAGATATGAGAGATGAATAAAAATTTACATATTTTGATCCTTTCTAAAACAGCCCCATCTGAAGCCACGACATGAGAAGTCTCCCCTTTCCGAACTATCTTTTACGAAGCCCTAGGTTAAAGAGAGACGAACGGTCCACCTGCGAAACTAGAAAAGGAGGCAAGACTCTTTAACTCTTCTTAATCCTTATGTTTCATCAATGAAGACGAGAATTTCCAACCATGATTCGAGGTATACGAGTATAGGTTCAAACCCCTCAGGTGATCGAAGGAGTTTCCATTTCCAATATTCTTCAGAGAAACCCTCTCCCTTTCCTCCATCCCCCCATATTATTTTCTGATGTTATTCTCATAAAAAATGAGATAATATATATAAACAATAGGGATCTAACTCCAAAAGTACAATCAAATACTCGGTACTATATGATGCATGTACCATTAATCTCTATAAAAAATGTCTCGTCATTTCGAGTCGACAGGTAGGAAGACAAGGTCCTATTGAATGGATACATCAGTCGTCACACCATCACGAGGCTCCTTGTCCTGAGATCTGAACTTGAGACACTTTTAAAATATCACCCTAACCCAACAAAATCCTCTTAACGGGGATATGTTTTCAAATAATCTCAATGAATTATCTTTCTCTGATGTTAATCTATCATGACCCAACCCAATTTGAGGCTTGAGCCACAACTACCCCAAAACCATCTCCATAAACTTGGGGTGGAAACAAGAACTGAAGGCATAACTATCTCTGGGAGGTATTTTCCAATGTACCTGTATGCACACACACATCCATCTTGATGAAAAATTGAAGAGGAAAACAATAAATATTGCAAAACTACAATAAAGTAATCCAAAAATGCATGAACCTCTAGATAGTAAAAAATTAATGTAGTGTACACTAAATGTAAAGGGGAAAATACATGACCAGCCATAAATATGTCCCAACCTGATAGAAAATAGAAAAGTAAGAATCTGAGGGATTCTAATTTTTTAATCCCAAGATACAAACATCATACATGGTCCAAGAACCCAATATCCCTAAGCTCCTCTGAAGTCACGGTAGACTTGTCCATCTTCTTCATAAGACATGATACATACAGGAAAAACCCATACAGAAGTGAGTATAAATCTAAATAATTGGAAACCTTGAAAGATAATGGGTTGAGTAGTAAAATATACTATAGAAGAGAAAGATAATAGATAGTACAACGTATAGTGAAAGAGTACAGCGCAAACCAACCAAGATAAGAGTAATCTCATCCAAAACCTATGGAAAAAACACAGTGAGTAGAATAACTACCTTATTTTCCTTCGCTACTTATTACAAGATCATAGACTCATCAAACCACGAAAAGCTAAACACGAAAATCACCTGACATACTTCACGCCTCTTCCCTTATCCTAAAAGGAGAGTAAAAAAGTTCAAGGTTTGGATGTAAAAGAAAGTAGATATTTATATTTATATATATATATATATACTCATTCAAATAAGCCCAAAAAAATAGAGTAATGGGATCTCTATCTCAAAAGTCATTCTAAGAAGAAGAGTATCCAATAGTTCCAAAAGTCTATCAATGATGCTTAGCATCCCACATCTCTTCCCATAAGTAATCATCCAATTCAAACTAGTCCTCATCATTGTGTCCCATAGTCGAGGGGATCACTAACCATCTCTACTAGAGGGTACCACTCTAAAGAGGTTGAGGACCCACTACCCACCTCAACTGAAGGTTACAACTTGAAAGACATTGAGGATCTATTGTCCATCTCTACTAAAGGGTACCACTCAGAATATATTGAGGAACCATTTCCTATCTCTACTAGAGGGTAACACTTGGATGATATCGAGGACCCACTGCCTAGCTCTACTAGAGGGTACCACATAGAAGAAGTAAAGAACCAAATTTCTATCTCCAGTGGAGGGTCAAACTCAGATGATGTTTAGGACCCACTACCCAGCTATACTGGAGGGTACCACTCGGAAGGTTTCCATGAATATCCTTCCTGATCAATGTCATCATCGAGAATCTCCTCAGAGAACTATTCCTATAACATTTTAGATTACATCTCAAAATCCAAATTTTATCAGCCCATTGAATTCTATATGGAAGACACTCAATATATGCTACTCATGGGCCAAAATTCGAGTTAAAATGGTGAAGGTACAAGAGATTAAAGTTTCCCGAAAAGTAACCCATGGGTACACCTCATGTGAGGGGTCCCACATTGTCTGTAGCCCCATTTCACAGTCTTGTCATGTCCCTAGCCAGTATATAGATCCTTATCCATATAGAAATATACACTATTTAGGTGGACTAAACGACGTGTCTAGGCTAACGAAAACCCGGTCCATGTCTGTTGGTCTTTTCCTTTTACCGGACCCTATATCCCTATACTCGAGTACATGGAGTGCTCTTGACCATGTACCTCCACGCAACATACTATCTGTGTGACCCATCATGTGGGTTTTCCAACTATGGAATGGGTACACAGTTTGTAGGAGGACTACATGTGGTTTCCTCTTTGATATTTCTCAAGCCCTTGCTTCCGCCACTGAAGGGGATATATGTCTTGTGTCGATCGTTAGGAAAGGTGTGTAGTTGGGGTTTTGCTTGAAAACTTATATCTTATTTCCGTACCAAGATATATTGATTCAGCCTTGATTTTATCCCTATCTTGGGCCAAAAATCAATTATCTACTTGGAAATCATGGTTTCAAGTTTTCATTCCCAAGAAAACAACCTCTGTTCATTGGGAGGGTTTTCCCATTCATTCTACATGTTGCCATGGAGTCCATGATCAATTTCTAAATCTCTAACCACCAAATCAATCATACTCACCTCACAATTATCCAAGATCAATTCCTTTCTCATTGATCTTTTCTTCTTTCATCGTTCCTCCATGAATCCAGGGGGTCCGATCGAGCTTGGTATCTCCTGAAAAAACCGAACTGAGGTCACGGGGATCCAACCTATGAAGAACACAAAGAATATTTGAGGGAAGGGCACCATGAAAAGTTTTAATTGATCAATTCTAATTGTTCTTCATAAATAAATTGTTTACATGAATTTTAGATTATAAAGAAGCTACAAATAAATCAATTTATGTACATGGGCACATAAAGAGGCTACAAAAAGAAAGCATATCAAAGAAAAAAGAACGATCAACTCAATAATTTAATAAAAAGAGATTATTAAACCAATTGATGAGTTCTACGTCGATTTTGGATTGTTTATTGATGAAGAATGATTTCACCAATGATTTAAATGAATCTGATGCGCTCTCTGTATCTTGATCTGATTCGATCTAGAGTCTCGCCATCGTTAGATTGAGATCCACTAATGGAAGGAAGGCAAGAAATCTTGGAAAATTCCCAGGATTATGAGGCTAACCCTTGTTAGTTTTACATGGTGATATATTTATATATTTTCAATCTAGGTGAAAAAATCAATTAATTAATATAATAATTATTTAACTCACTCAACATACCACCAATGAGTGAGGAGTCTGAACACCCCATGGTGCCTCATTTTATGTCGAGCTTAGGGTAAAAACCAATTTTTGGACTATACTGTGGTCTTGTATTTTTGATTCAAGTAATAATTTAAGATTTTTCCTATTTTCTATAACAATCTACGTGTGTGTAATTTAAAATATATTTAATATTTTTATAAAATTAATTCTGACCATACCAGGGATCAGAATCACATGTCGTCTCAGCGGCCAACTCTAGAAATATATATAGAAATATTTCAAAATATTATAAGAAATCAATTAGGGGGATGATCACAAAAGGTGAATCATGGTTCTAGGGTTCCCGCTTGCCACCTCCCCCTTTCTTCATCTCAGACCAGCTCAGCTTCGCTCTTGCTCGACTGTTTTTGGTGGTCCTCTTCAATGGTGGTGTCATGGGACTATATGGCTCGGCCATCTCGGCATCACACTCTATTTTTAGTTTTCTCTCACCCAACTCCACCTTCGATGGATAGGGTACCATGGAAGCACGGTGTAGGACTAGAGGCCAATATCCACCTACCATAGTTTAGGGGAGCCTCTTCATTTCCAGATATGCGCATCTGGTGGTTGGTCATGGCCTCCGCAGATATCTTGGATAGAGGCGATGGGATTTCGATCATGATTGTGGTTTGGATTGATCCCAGATTTATGGTGAAGGTTTTCCTTTGTTCATCGTCTTTTCATATATATTTTGTTTTGGATGGATTTTTTTCTTCATTCTCCTGGGATCACGCTTTGTACTTCGATTCGGCGGTGGTGATTTGGAGGAGGTTGTGTTGAGTTGGGATTTATCTCTCTCTTGGCACCAGTGAATCCTTTTTTAGAATTTGTTTTTGCAGTGATTTTTGATACTCTGTGCGATTGGTGTGTTATTTTGGTTGATGGATTGAGTGCATAGGGAGAGAAAGTGAAGAATTTTAGTGTTGGTGTTTTTTGGTAAAATATGCAGATTGATTTTGGAGAATTTCTGGTTTGGGTTTGAAAATGTTGTTGGATTTTTTCCTTGTTCGATTTCGTTGCGAATTTCGGTGCTTTACAACCAAAACTCTACATGGATCTTCTCCAGATGAGTGTTAGAGCATGACAATTTCACCCTTACAAGCCATTTGGATATGGAATACTGAGAGGGTATGGCTCTTCAATCAGTATCGGTCTCGTGCAACACTTCTCAGGATAGCTAGCCAAGCGTTCATGTGATGGTGAAGGTTTGTCATCACGGTGTTGTAGCTGGGGAGGGGAAGATTCTGTATTTTTGATCTGGTTTATCCTCTTTATGATTTTAATTGGTTATGTTATTTTTGGTTTCTCACTTTTTCCCCAAAAGTGTTTTGATAGTAAAAAAAGTTATTTTTCAGTCAGTTATAAGATAAAAATTGGGTCTCTCTAATACATTCCTAAAAAATTCCTTGAAGTATAGAATCACATCATCATTTTATAGGGAAGGATAGTGGTTCCATTCATGATGAGAGAGGAGGTGTCAAGGAGGTTTTTTCCCTTAGAAGTACAACTAATGAGGGTGAGGATGTACCAAGATCTCTTGGCATCGATTGGACCGCTAAGGGAATTTCATCAAGTTTTCAAGTTAAACTCTTGTTGTATCATTTGTTTTTGGGTGATGTATAGTAGATATTTGAGGATATTTTGGGACACCTATGCATGCAGGAGGTAGTACGACATCATGAGATTCCTTTAATGACCATTGAAAATTGTGATTTATACATCAAATAACGATTAGGGATAGGAGAAAGGATGCCTTAGGGGACTCGATATCAGTTTGGCATAGTGCTTTACCCCAGTCAAATGGCCATGTAAAGTGAACCATTCAATTTATATTGAACATGCTTCAGGTTTGAACCTCATTTTTGAGCCATAGTTGTGATGATCAACTACCATCAGTGAAGTTGTGTATCATATTGATTATCACTCCCCCATTAGAGTAACGCATTTTCAAGTCCATATAGAAGACAACTTAAAGGACACATCTATATTGTCCAGAGTTGGTGTTTAACAGCACTTGGGTCTTAATTTTTGTGCTAGTGGTGGTTGTAAATGGTGTAGTTCATCTAGGGGAGGATGAGGACTACCCAGAAAAAATTATTAATTATTAGTGGACTAATGATAGAGGCCTTTAGAGTTGTAGGTCTATGGATTCATTGCCAGGATGGTAGGAAATATTTATGGATCTTAGAACCTTTATTTTCCTACATGTATGTCTAATTACTGATGTGGTGTGCCTCTTAATCTCATTACCATAGTATTTTTGTTTCTTGGTCTTCTCCATATGTCACAACTAGGTATGTATGTTCATGACTCCTTACACGATATCAACCTGGGTATGTTCAGTTGTTGGATTGGATATCCCCTTTTCAAGGATCCAATGGCATTAAGAATTGTCAAGGAATGACCCTACATGGAAATTTTTTTTTCTTGGGTGGTTGTTTGTTGACAGCACATCAAAACTGCGAGGGGATCTCATGGGAGTGGGAGACCCATTAAAAAGATCGGTATCCCAAACTTGTTTATTAGATTGTAATTTTTTGGGATGAGAAGCCTTGAAGGATTGAATATTTTAATGGATTTTTTATTTTTTTAGAAGTTTGAATATTTATAGAGATATTTCTAATGCCAAGTGATGATACAGAGTGAGATTTGGAATCCAGATGAGCCCAAAATTGAGGTCTGAAATATATTAAATATATTAATATCACACATGTGAATTTTTTCTAAAAAATTTGAATAACTATCTAATATATTCTCATATTGGAAATATAATACCATTATTGAGTTCATAATGTGTGTTTACCCCAAGTATGACATAATAGATTTTGGTGTTGGGTGTTTGGCTAAATAGTTATTGAGTTCTCAAATAATAAAATAAAATAAAATAATTTCATTATTTATGAATTTCAATATAGTAACCTAGTACCCACTATTTAAACATGGCTATTCCTAATCCCTGGTGTTATCTACACAAGCTATATATTGAGAAGGTATTTTTGAGATGATCCATTGGAGGATCGATGGCAGATGAAATCAGATCGAGATCATATCGAGGATCACGCACCAACAAATTTTTTGGATCTCATTAATGATAATGATGTGGAATCGTTCTTCATTAATGATTAATCCAAATCAAGGTGGTACATTTGTTTTGTGGATTTATCCCTATTTCTTATCCCTTTATGAATGTGAATGAATCGACCTACAAAATGAGTCATGGAATAGTCATTTCTTGCGGGACTAGGTTTTATTTTCGGGATTTGGGGATAATTATTATTATTTCCTTTATGTTTATACTTATTCATTCATATTTTCTATGAAAAATGCATTGAGGTTGAAAATGAAAAAAACAAGGTTTGTTCATTTAATTTATGTTTTATGGATTTTTCTCTCATTCTTCATATGTCTTTCCTTGGCATTTTCTTTTGGCACACAATTCATCGAATACCTAATGAACGATAATTTCACATTCGGTTATTGGCATAGAAAATAACTATCATGGGTTTGGGATGGATATCAAACACTATAGTGGATGTGAACAATGATAGTAGTAGATCCATGAATGGATCAGAGGTTTACGATCATGGTTTTGTTGTTCATCGCCAACGAGGTGAAATGTAGGGTGTTTTCTGAGCATCGAATACTACCATATTTAGTCTATCAGTTGTGATTAGGTTATATCAACCTCAAATTCATGATTTACCAGCCGATTTTGTGTAGAATCATTGATAGTGGAGTCACATATGAAGATTTGTGATGTTTTCTATGGGTTCTGTGAAGAATACAACCTCACAATGTATAATCCTATAAACACACATAATGTATTTCCTTTTTATTAGTGCTAGGTTTTCCCTATAGATATAAATATAACACATAGTGTGACATGTTACACATTCCATGTGACCCTTATCCAACCAACTCAGTGTGTATAGGGAGTACACTCCCAGAAGTCCATGTATTGGTACACAAAATGAGTGCCTAGTCACACATTGTGAAACACATGGTAGACGACACAGAGTGTACAAGGAGTACACACATAGGTGTCTATGTGGCCCAACACTCCGTGTACTTAGGAAGTACATGGTTTGGTTTTAGTATATGGGAAGATTCTCACACTCATGCATGGTCAAGTACATGGGCTGACCCGGTGTACACACACACGAGTAGAATGGCATGTCATGTTCCAGGATTACATATACCCATTGTGTACCTATGGGAAATGCTATTTAATGTAGAAAAGTGCATTCCATTTGATTGTGAGACATGAGTGGGTTCTTGAATAGATATACATGTTGTGCACCCTTAGGGACACACCATGTACTCCTTTGAGGATAGGTTGGACTCCTCATTCTCCTCAGTTTATCTTTGTGGTATGATTTTGTGATATTCATTGGACCAGTAGCAGTTGAGTGTGTTTTATTATTCAATTTCTATGAGGGCTGGATGTAGCATTATTTTCTCTTCATAGAGTTTTACCTCTCTATAGATCCGAATGATCAATATAGTATGGGTGAGTTGCCTTCTTTTTGAGTGATTTTTCATGGTATGATTTGATTATAACCCTCGGTGTCCTAGAGAATTTATCCCTTTGAGAGGCCTAAATAAATGTTTATTTAATTTTTTTCCTAGGTTGGGTTTTTTGGAATAGACATGAACATCACTACAATGGAATAAAACACCTATCTTGGAGGATGTTTCCTGTATGGTCTAGTGTCCCCTAATGAACTATGGGCATTGAGCACTGTCTATTTATCAAGAACTAATCATTCTGATGAGGTTTAGTTTGAACGAGTGTGTTTGTTGGATAAATTCTTTTAGTATCCTTCATGATTATTCATGGCTAGAAAAAACTAGAATGACCTATGGGATGAGATTCATCTGTGGTAGTCTAGTTCTTGGGGGTTTTTTCTGCAAGATGAGTGTCATATGGAACCTTTGAGATGAAATCCTATGTTGGAAATGCGGTTGAGACTATACCTTAAGACTTTGTTTCAACTATGAGTATATATGGATGTTTTATTGTATGTGCCACTTTATTGTTTTCACATCCTTTAATGAGGTGACTGGTGTAGATGATTTATGTTTCATTATTTTGGGGTGTCCTACTGGGTATTGTTATACTCACCCTTATACTGGATCTTCCTGTACAAGCCATGTCTTATGAAAACAATAAATATCATTATAGAGTCCTTAGATTACTAGGAGTAGGGTGAGACTTGTTTGGGATTGACCGAATGAGATGTATATTGGTGTTGCATTCGACTGCAGTTCACTCTTTCTTAGTGGGGCGGGATTTATTTCCAATTTTAAAGAGCTTTTATTTGGACCCTTTTATGATTTCATGTACATTATGCCACAATCTGATTTCGTGATAATAGATCTATGCATTCATTTTTATTAGTTTTTTTTTTCATTTAAACATTGTATGGACTTGTATATGTGTGAATTCATGCATTTAATTTTGTAAAATTCCTCCCATGTGTGTAATATTCCTTTTTAGTTCTAGTCATCATCCCCTAGTCTATTAGAGGCAGGCTTGGGGTAGTTGTGGCTTAGACCCTTGTTTGGCGAGTCATAACATCCTAGATCAAGCTCTTCCATCACTATAAACAATTATTATTCCTATGGAACTAACAATGTTTTTATTTCTAAAAGAATAAATTATATTTATGGGAAACAATTTAAATATATTTGTATCACTAGATATTTTATAACGAACATTTATTTTTCTACGAAAATATGGGTACCAAAGAGATTTCTTGTTTAATTTTAATGTATGAAACCTTATGAATGAGTATTAGTAAACACTTATGGTATCTGGAAAGTGGAAGTTCTAGACACATGATAGGGGATTACTTTAGAATTAAGAGTTGTATCAGGGTAGATGGTGTATATTTCACCTAAGGTGACAATGAAAAAGGAAATATAACTAGCATCAGTCAAATATAGAATTCTAGTACCATTTTGATTTCTAAAGTTTAATATTATACAGATTTAAAATAATATTTTATTATCATCTCATGGTCATGTGATTATGGTTATCATGTTATGTTTAAAAATAATACTTGTAAAATTTATGATTGTAAGAATGTTTTAGTTTTTAGTACATTGTATAATGGCAATATTTATGTTATTTATTAAAATTCATTATTACCAAAAAATATTTCTTGTACGAGTTCATTTTACAATGATTCTGGGATTTGTAATAGGAGATATTTCCACTATAATATTTACTAACACAAGAAGATAACATGGAAATTATTAGTTAAGGATCTTCTTAAATTATAATTCATAACATAGAAATTTAGTAAGACGTGTAAAAGAAGAAGCAACATAATATTTCATTAAAATGAATGAAAGAAATTTCAACTTCTCAACCCCTAGATTTTGTTCAGATAGACTTTTTTGGATCAACTAGAGATTTAAAAACAAATGTAAAGAAATATTCCTATGTTCTTTTATATGATTTTTCAAGATACACCTCAGAATTATTTCTAGCCCACAAAATTGAATCACGCTCAAATTATTAAATGAATAGAAAATATGTAGAAAAACTTGGAGGACTTTTAATTAAAACCATAAGAAGTTTTCACAGTCATGAGTTTAAATATCAAGATATTGAATCTCTATGCTCAAAATATTTTTACTATCAAAAAAATTCTCCCAAGACTAAATGAAAAAATGAGGTTATAGAAAAAATAAAAAAGAACACTTCAAGAGATTTCTTAGATTATTCTCAATGAGTATTATTCACCTATTCTTTTTGGGAAGGGGATATTAATACAACTATTTATATTATTAATATGGTTATTATTATACCTATTTTAATAAAAACTATATATTATTTATGGAATGGAATAAAAAAAGTAAATTACATTAGATTTTTTGTTGTAGTTATTTATAAGCAATACAAAGTAGAGTTTAGATAAGTTTTTATCCAAAACTGATAAGGAAATTTTCGTTTTTCATTAAAAATTCAATAAATCATAATGAAGTATTCAATAAGAGAATAAATAATTTGGAAGAATATTTACAGGTCAAACTTGATGAAATAGATCCACATGAGCCTAATACCTATTTAAAAAACCATAAGTATGATCTCACAAATTTAAATATCAATGCCTCAACAAATCCTAGTGATAGTTCTTTAAAACATTCTATAGAAAAATCACCCAATTTTGAGTAACTATTTAAACCTGTACCTATATAATAATATGAACTACCATGTTCTTCTATTCCTATAACAATTATAACTCATACTGATCATCCATTAGATTTCGTACTTGGAGATCCATAAAAAGGAACTTATACTAGATCTTCTCATAAAATCAGGTTGAACATCAAGCCTTATTATCCCAGCTAGAACCTAATAACATCATTGAAGTAATATATTATGAATTTAGGGTAATATCCATGCATGAATTATTGAATCAATTTGAATGACATAAATTCTAGGAACTGGTATAAATATTTACTATTAAATCTATGTGGGAATTTAGGAATAAGGTATAAGGGTGTGGTACTATAATTAAAAATAAATCAAGAATTATTATATAAGGGTATAATTAAGAGGTAGTTATTGACTATGAAGAAATATTTTCAACATTACCTATACTTGAATCCATCTGAATGTTTTCTTCCTTGCAGCACATTTGAATTTCAAATTATATCAAATGGATGTCAAGAGTACCTTTCGAAATGGATATATAATTGAGGATTATTTTTTAGAACAACTCCCTGAATTTCAAATCCCTCTCATTCCAAAACATTTTTTTAAATTAACAAAATCTTTATATTGTTTTAAACTAGATCTTATATCTAGGTAAGATAAGATCAACTCAGTTTTTTTGATTTCTAAAGGTTTTTTGAAAGGGTTATCCTATCTTAATTTATTTATTAAGAGAATTTGAAAAGATGTTTTAGTAGTACAAATCTATCCGATGATGCTATTTTTGGATCATCTAAAAACACTTTGTGTACTAAATTTTAAAAAATGTTGTAGAATGAATTTGAAATGAGTTTTATTAGTGAATTAAAATTATTCATTGTTTTTTAAATTTTCCAAAATAAAGAAGTAAACATTTAAATAAAATAATTTGCACTAAATGTCATCTAAAACATTTTTTCATAGATAACACAAAAGGAAGTGATACTCAAAAAAAATCCACATGTAATATGGATCTTGATGAAACTTGAAAACGAGTTGATCAACCCGCTTTTAGAGGTATGATTTGGAGTTTACATTACATGAATGTTAGTAAGCCTCATATTATGTTTAGTGTGTGTATGTGTGTACATTTTCGGTAAAACCCAAAATAATGTCATTGAAATTCTCTATAATTATTTTTAAAAACCTTTAAAGTACAATTAATTTAATATTGTTATACTATAGAGGGAAGGAATTTTATTTATATAGTTATTTAGATATAGATTTTGGTGGTTTCAATTTAGACAAAAAAATAACTTCTGGAACAAGTCACCATTTGTGAAGGTATCTAATTTCATGGTGTAGAACTATACATAAATTTGTTGAATTCTCCAATATTGAAGATGAATAATTTTTTTTGTTAGTTATTATGCAAAGATTCAATGGATGAAGCATAAATTACTAGATGGTGGATATCAATTTGGACATTTCCCAATAAAATATAAAAATACATGTGCTATAGATATGTTTAGTAATCTTTTATCACATTCCAGGACAAAACATATTGATATATGACATAATATTTTGAGTGACCATCTTTAAAATGGAGATATTACTCTTGAATTCATTGGAACAAACATTATCTTTATAAAAATTTACAAATTGTTTGAATAGTGAGAGAATAAATTATATAAGAAATAAATTAGGGGTGATAAACTATTCCAAATCATCCATTATTTAAGATTTTTATCTATCTGAATTCCTTTTAACACTTGACTAATATTTATTGAGATTTATCATAATGTAACCATGACGAATAGTTTACATTTTTAGTTAAGTGGTAGTAATTTTTTGTTTATATAGTCAGGAATGTAATTGTGACAAATTGGTTCTGTGGTCACCATACCTACCATGAATATTTACTCACATAGTCATAATACCAACCAGGAGTCTTATCACACAAAATCAAAAAATTATCTACCAAGAACACTGTAACAGCCCAAGATTTTATAAAAAATATTTTTTTTAATTTTATTAATGTCTTGTGTTGTACGCTACACCAAAAGGAGCTTGCACAACACGCATCCTTGACTTGCCTTGCATTACACGATAGCGTGTGTAATACGCAATACCAAGTTTCACTAAACAACGATATGCTATTAAAATATTATTAAAACTAGCCGTTATGAATAGTAATAACCACTTTTTAAAATTCTGTAAATCTTATTTTTCAAAATGAACTTCATTTTTGGATTCGGAGTATCGAATTTAGCCTAAGGTGAAATTTTGGTACTTTTCGGATAACTTTCATATTCTGATGAATAGTGAAAATTACTAATTTATAATTAAAAACAACTTTTTTTAATCGAAATAATTAATAGTGATAAATTATTAATTTGAGTGGTTTTAAAGTATATTTAGAATATATTTTTACAATTTAATACAATGTTGGTCATTGGTTGTAATTTCACATTTAAACCAGACATAATCAAGTGTCAATCTTTTGATATATTTTGTTTCCTAAAAACACGCTATTTATTTTAACAGTGGGATTTAATTATAAAATTAATTAATGAAACTTCTATGTTATGAATTTGGTAAAATAGATTTCATTTTTGAATTCGGAATATGAAATATAGCTTAGGATGAAATTTTGGCATTGTTCTGAAAAACATCAATTTTTGATGAATAGTGAAACTACTAAGTGGTAGGTTAAAAAAACTGAATTTTGCATAAAACTTAATTTTACCGCTTCTGTGAATAGAATTTTGAAAATCCGACAGACACGGTTAATATTAAGGACTAAAATTTGGTTCAATGAGATGAAAATAATTTTTGGTGAATAGTAACTTTTTACTTTTTTTTACCGCGGTTAATAGTAAATAGGGTAACTAAGGGTAAATATGATATTACTATTACCCTAACACATGTCCTAATTCTATTGGACAAGTGTAATTCGACCAAAAACAAACTTAGGAATAAAATATGACCATTTAGGCCCGCTTGGATTAGATTAGGACATTTATTATTAATTTATTTAAAGAAAGGTTAAAATAGTTAAAATCAAAGTTTAATAAGTAAATCATTTTTAATATGGGGTTATACATAAGATAAATTCGATTGTAAATATTCATTAGAAAGATAAAAAGATTTCCTACATGATGGTATTTTATTTGTAATTTTTAGACATCAAATAATTTAATTTATTTATGACACAACGATGATGAAGTAATTATCTTATTAATGAAATATTGACATAATTGATGTTATAAACACCAAAATAAATGTAATTTGATATTTTTTATGAATTCCACTAATTTTCTAGGTTACTATGATATATTAATGTTGATTTAATCAACTTGGTTCGAACATTTAATTCTGTTATGACTTTCACAAAAATCTTATATCAAATAGTGTCAAAATTGATAAAAAATAGTTTTCAAATCAAATATTATATTATTAATTGTTATTGTATTCCTAAAAATCTAAGGTTCGGCCAAATGACTTAGCTAAGGATATATATATTAATAATAAACAATTTGGGGTTCTTTTGGCATGTTATAGTAAGTGTATTAACCGTATAGTGAAAGAAAACAAAAAGACATGGTAAAAGTTAAATTATTTAACTTAGAGTTAAATCTAATTGATAAGGTTAAAATAATATCCTAAACTTGTCTAAATTCTATTGGTTGATAGGATTTCGACCCCTCCCCACCTTATCTTCGAAATAAGACCCTTTGGAACCATTATAAACCGATTTTGACTTTAATATAAAATAATATTTTGAGATATTCCTAAGGTGCCCCTCTCCTCCCTTATAAAAGGACACCTCCTCCCCCTCCTCCTAACACCAATTTGAGCACTCAAGCTCGGCCAACCCCTGCCAAAATCTCTTCTCCACTTCCCTAGCAACATCCTAGAGGTTCTGGTCTTCCTCAAAGACCAATTTTAGTGCCCTAAGAGGAGGTCTCAAAGAGGCGCTTCAAAGAAGAGGTAATTACCGTTACCAATTCTTTCATCTTTATTTCTTCTTCCACTTCTTCTTCTTAGGTTGTTTCATTATGAAGTAATAACATCAGTATCACTCATATACTGATATGTTATTATAAGTATGAAACAACCCTATTTCACCATCTATCCATCCTACGAAAAAAAGAAATCACCGCGCGTGCGTACGTACGGAATACCGTCTCCACGCCGTGGTGTAATCTATTTTCCACAACCACCTTACATGGATGGGTATAATGGTGTAAAGAATAACTATACATAGTTATTACAACATCGTATTGATTCTGATATATTGTATAATACACTCCAATTCAATTCAATATTTATGGAAATGATATCATCGCTCGTGCGTACGTACGGACTACCGTCTCCACGACGCGATGAGATTCATTCTTAATGATTAACCATTAATGAATGATTATAAAGTATATATAATAAGTACTAATGAAATATATGACATAATAATGATACTGGATTTATGTATATATATATATATGTATGTCATCTACTTACTTCCATTCAAGACAATAAGGAAAGGAAAACAGCGTTCATGCGTACGTACGGACTACCGTCTCCATGAACGGTGTTTTTCATTTCATTTATCTATCTATTATATATAAATATACTGAATATATATGATATATAAATCATATTTTATATTCTGGAAGTAATTAAATCATGATATAAGTAATAATAATGTCAAGAACAACAAGTCAAAACACCTACGATAAATGAAACGATTTTACCCAAAACGCTTCTTTAACATGGAATTTACAAAAGAATGGGTAATATAATGTCATAAGTGAACCATATATGATATCATAACAATGAATATGATTCTGTAATAAGTCAATGACATTATTTAAATCATTATACAGGAGGTTCGGACACATACGAAGCAAATCGGACCTAAGGTAAGGGAAATATCACAATCTCATTTTTATCCGAGATTGCTTATACGTTGGTATTTACTGGGGTGTATTTTATCATCACCATCCATGTTCCCTTAATATGTAATATTATTTCCATCCACCTAAAATTGTTTAAAACCTATTTTACCCTTTGTTGAGTTTTTAGTAAAAGATATGAAAGGAATCTTTTGTCGTTTTTCGTACGAGGTACTTTTTGACTTTTCCGACAAAAGTACGAAGAATGTTTTTTTTAACTTATACGGCATGAATGGATTTTTAAAACATTATTTCCAAGAAGCTTACTTTACAAGTTTTCAAGTTTATTTTTGATCAACTTCTTTTATTTTAAAGTTGTATGACATGTTATGAAATGAAAAATGTTTTTGAAGAAGAAATGATATTTTCCTCAAGAATGGAGTTCAAGTGTTTTATCAAAATTATTTTCCATCTAAGATAATAAAGGGTTCTGTTTTTATCCCTATTATTACATTGATTTGATCATGTTGTGATGGAATTATTTTATGAAATCCTTTATCTTATATGAATTGATTTATGATGTCATGATGTTTCAAGAATCCCATTTTTGTTACATGTGTTATGCGATGATGTATGATTTATGATTATGTGGCACACATAAGAAAGGATTCATTATAAGATGGGTGGGACCTATATCTCCCTCCAATGCATTGGGTAAAGATTTTATATCTCATGAGATAGACATGGCTGGAATGGTAGGTTATACCGGTTCAGTGAAACAGGACTGAAACGAGGGTGACTCGATTCAGAAAGGGACTTTGTCCACTAAGATGGTCTTGGCAATGAGTCTTGACTAACAAGAAATGATTCTCTATGATTATGTGTGTATGCCACAAAGTTTCATGTTTTATGTTATGATTATTGGGATTTCATTTCACTACTATGATTTATCCCATGTTATGAAATTATGCACTCTTTTCCAGGTTAAGATTTCCAAAAGTTATGTTCTTATGAATATGATGTGATTGATTTTTCTTTTGTATACCCTTACTGAGCATTTGAGCTCACCCTTTTATGTTTTCTTTTCCCCAGGATATAAAGAAAGGTTTTAGGTAAAAAAAAGGGAAGATCTTTATGGGAGATATTGAATATCTTTCACCACGATTAGAAGATTACGTTCCGAGTTTCCAAAGACACTAAACTATTACGATCCTTGTGTGTGTGTTTTTTTGTTATGTACTAAGTATTCCGCAAAAGTAATGTAAAGTCTATGTACGTCAGGATACGGGTCTCTACAAACACTTTACACCTACAGTCATTATACATAATTTAAATCCATGGTAAGTAGACCTATCAGGCATATGTTTCTATGATAACATGGTTACATACCTATTGTGTTTATTCTGTACTTAAAATTTTTATTAATATTTTTTTGTTGAATTTTATTTGTGTTTATTATTATTTTATATCACAAAATTATTGAAATAAAATTTTAATTGGAATTTGAATTTATGTGTATTGATCACACAACAATATAAGATGTATTATCAACCTTATAATTTTGTATTAAATTGTTTATGATTTTTATTATCCCATTCTTCAGTCCTTTTCCACATATTATTTATTTTGAATTCATTTCTTGAAAACACACTTAAAAAAGATGCAATTTCACAATGGCCCAATTTTACAGTAGATCACTATATCAATCATATAATTAAGTAAAATAATCCAAATGTTACAATTAATTTTTTAGGATTATATGGTGATTGTGATTCAATTCATCTAACTAGGACCAATGTTTAATGTGAGTATGAGGGGGCCAAATGTGGCATACATGTGAATAAATTCTGGGTGGTCTAGATTGGATCACCCTTCTATATTTAAGACATAACATGGGAATCAAACCTCCAATTGGGATAATTCTATGTCCATTAATTAGAAAAAACAAAGGTCCACATCTCCACAAAATTTCATGAAATTTTCACATCTTTTTTTAGTAAACTAGTTGGATAAATAAAGAGTAAAAATTATTCCATGAATATTCAACTAGCCCTTTAGATACTTTACTATGTTTATTTGGAAAATTTTGATGTAATTTTCCATAAAATTACCCATTCCCAGCATTACCATGGGTGGAACTGCCGGGGGGTAAGGGTGTGTCCAATTTTATTACTTTCCTTGTCCATTTTCTCACTTTTTTACATCATGTATTTCTTAACTTCCAAGTGATCAATTTGGGGGGTGTTATTTATTGTAATACCAAGCTCAACGATTGTAGTCTTTTAAACATAATTTAATTTCCAGGTTTGGTTTATATTATTCTTGATTTATAACTTTTGATTTTATGTTTATTCTAGTAAGATATAATAAAAATAAAAGGAACAATAATCCTCATTCTTCAATGCATAAATCGGATATTGTGATGATTTGTGTGTGGATTCTTCTTCTCTCACCTATTACCTCTCATGATTGTACTTATTTATTGAATTGTTTGATGAAATCCAGAAGGTATAACCTAGGTATATACATATTTTTTTATTGATAAAAATTTTGAGATAGAACCAAATCTGCGCATCTCATCACGTTGTTGATGTGATTCCTTTATTGAGTTCGGTTCTTACATCGACATAATTTTATTGATTGTGAAAGGTCGTTGATAATCAATATCTTTGATCGATAAAATACAATGTGGTAACCCAGAAAGGACTCAAATACCATACTATTTTTAGTGTTTATAAATCAAGGAATCAATTATCCTTCTCATTCCCTTTAGATTGATGGTGGATTGAGCATCAAGGGATACTAACATTGTTTTGATCACGATTCCTCCAGTTGATTTCTCTAACTTTGTAACATATTTTCAATTTATGTTTTAAAATAAAAAAACAAAGTTTTTTAAAATCCCTCTCCCATTTTATTTTAATAATAAAAGCCTCATTTTTAAATTATTGATCTATGTCTCCTTCGAGAGACGGCGTAGGGTTCCTGTTATACTGATGGAATTATAATAAAACTAAACATCTAATTTGACACGCTCAACAACACGATCAAATTTGGGCATCATTGATGGGTAGTTGTGATAATTTTTCTTATTTTTTATTTTTTTCAGTACCCCTTTTAATATTTCCCCTTTCCCTTTTGATTTTTGTTTTGTTTTTCTTTGTTTTTTTGTGTGTATGTGTTTTTCTCTCTCTCTCCCCCTCTCTCTTGTCTTTCTACCTATAATTATATTGTATAAAATACTTTTCTATTGTGTGAATTAATTCTTCATAAGAGTTTTAATTTTATTTATATTCCATAAGAAAATAAATGAATACAAAAAAATAAAACTTTGCAACAAAATTGCATGAACCGATCAGAAAAAGAAAATTTCTTAAATTTGATGATTAAATTGAAATGATGCTTTACTCACAAATTAATTCATCTAGAGTATGAAAATAAAGTAACACTTAGAAACCTATTTTTGATCCTCAATTGGTCTAAAAACAATCAATAATTGAACCAAATCAAACCCAAGAAAACATGGATACAATTAATCATACCTTAAAATAACTAACCACCCTCGATGTGGAGTACCAACTAGCGTACATACAATATCCCAAAGAAGAATCCAAAATTTATCTAAGATCTAGTCTCATCCACCTTCTTCCATAATTACATGGTCTTCTTACACATTAGCCTTAGCCCAGTCGGTGAGGTCTCATTAAGTGCATCCAGACGACTTGAGATCAAATCCAAGTGGAGGCTAATTTTCAGGTACTATAGTAGGTACTGCAGTAGGAACAGTGAAGTAATGTACCAGGTACTGTAGTAGGCACTGTAGCAGTTAAGAATATTCCCTCGTTTGGGCCTTCAGGACACCAATATGGTCCCTGTGTCCTTTAAGGCCTTCGGGCCACCTTGTCCTTCAGGTCAGTAAGGCCTTCGGGCCACCTCAAGGATTTCGGGCCACCTTTAGTACAGATGAAAACCAAAAAACCTACAAGGAACAAGCTTCAGAAGGAGGAGGAGCAAGGAGATTTCACCAGTGCGGATGCTAAAAGGATTGCAAGAATGAGAAGGTATGACACCTGCCATCGGGACAAGCCCGTTCATGCATGGGAAAGCCTAGACGAACATTCATAAAAAGGTGGTGAGATGATTTCACAATGAAGATGATGGGGAGGATGAGTTCTAAGTAGTTAGTATGGGTTGTATGTAATGTTTGAATCTTATGGGAAATGAATTCTTCTAAGGCCTATGGACCATGTAATACTTACACCTACGGGCCTTGTAAGGGTTCCACTTTACCCCTTGAAATGTGGATTATTAAAAATCAATAAAAAATGAAGGCCTTCGGTCCATTGGATGGATGGTCTTCCGGGTGAGGACCCTCACAAAAATATCAAAGAGTTTCACATAGTGTTATCCACCATGAAACCCTAAAATGTGTCTTAGGACCTCATTATATTTAGGGCCTTCCCTTTCTCCCTTGATGGTGTAGCCAAAGACTCGCTATAATGTCTTTATACCATGATTATGGGATGGAATGATCTCAAATGACTCAATCTAGATAATTATGTTCTATTTATCAAACATCATGAAATAGAAAAGAAATTTTTTGAATTAGGAAATCATAAGGATAGACCCTCCATGGATATTGGGAGTGATTCAAAAGAAATTGTTCAAGATTCCCCCATCACCATATTAGTGAAAATTTACTAATTTAATATTTATATGAGGTATTTTTTCTAATGGGTCATGGAATGGTATATGATGTAGATGGTGGTTCCCTAATTGATAAAACTTCTTCTGCCACTTGTGACTTAATATCCAACATGTCTCAAAATGGACAATAATTTTGTACATAAGCAGTTTCACCTACTCAATGAGTTCATGAGGTAAGTCATTCATCCCTAGAAAAAAATTTATATAATAAACTTGATGATATGAATACCCTTATAATGCAATTAGCTCAAGATAAAGGTAATCCCCACTCTACACATATTCCATTGCATTGTGGTATTTTTTCTGATAACACTCAATTTTCTAACCAGTGCTCGTAACTTCAGGATTCATTTGAGACATGTGCAGAAGTATTACTTGGGCATCCATTTCAACAAGCACCACCCAATGATCAAGAACCATTCAATCAAAATCAAAACCCAGGGTTTATAGCACAGCCAAAGTTAATACAAGGAGTAAAATTGACCTATACAAAACAGAATTGGTATCAATAAGGCCAAGGTGTGAAACCATCTAATCCTTAAACATCTCAAAACAATTATCGTAATCCAAAATTTGAGCTAAGAATTGAGGTCATGGTGAAGCAAATGGAAATACATATCCCCCGTTTCTAACAGACGACACAATCATCTATTCTAGACATACGAAATCAAGTGAGATAATTAGAAAACACCATTGGTGAGATAAAGATGCAATGTTCTGGATAACTACCATCCCATCATGTTCCTAATCCAAAAGACAAAGGTAATTTTTTGGAAATTAATCTTCATAGTTGAAAATAAGTTTGTTCTTCTAGTGATTCTACCAAAAAGGTGTCCCCCCTTGAAAACTCTCTTTCCGTACTGTCAATAGATTCAAGTAAAAAAAGAAAAAAAGGGTAAACAAATTTACATTGAGGATTCCTATTAATAATCCATTTGTATCCCTTTTACCCAAATACTGTCTAAGCCTATAAAAAAATTGATAATGAGATTGATAAGGAAATAATAAATACATTTAAAAAAGGTTCAAGTTAACATTTCTTTATTGGATGCAATTAAACAAATCCATCAATTAGCCAAATATCATAAAGAGATTTTCACCCATATACAAGGACTGAAGGGGAATGAGAGAGTCAACCTTGGAATGAATTCCTAAACTTTGATACAACCAGTACTATGAAAAAAATTTAAGGATCGAGTCACTTTAATGATACCTTCCTCCATAGGGGAGACCTTATTTTCATATACAATGCAAGATTTAGTTTCTTCAATTAATGTGATGCCTTATTATGTGTAAACTTACCTACAGGTTGTAGATCTTCAACCAATGGTAATCATCATGCCACCTACCAACTAAAGAACAACATACCCATTCGAAGTGATCAAGGATGTCCCCATAAGAGTGAAGAATCTCATCTTCTCTGCAGACTTCTACATTCTTGAGATAGAAGATATGTGAACCCAAGGACATGATCCTCTCATACTGGGAGGTCATTCCTTAAAACTAGAATGATGATCATAAATGTTCACAATTGTATGCTATCCATGGATTTCGGTGGAGAAAAGGTAAGTTTTAATATCCCTGATTCCATGAAACACCCCATTGAAGAGAACTCCACGCTTCCTTTCTATCTGATATAAGTTCTCATTAATGACTCACACAAACACAATTCTCTCCTAGAACCATACTATAATTCATTTTGTTCTTCTTAACCCTTATATTTTATGAGTTTTGATTCTTATTTTGAGTGTTTTGTGGGTTCATAAATGTTTAAATTTTTTTCTTTAATTGATGAGTGTATTCATTCTGAGGTACCTCTGACTATCAATGATTTTAAAAATATCATTTCCCTAGATTATATTTCCATAGAGAATAAAACTGATAAGATAGAGATATTGATAGACCTCAATCCCCCTAAATCCCCTCTCTAAATCCAACAACCATTGTTTTTGAAACTAAAACCACTTTATTCTAATTTAAAATATGCATATCTAGATGGTATTGACCAATTCCCCATCATTATTTCCAATAACCTATCTCAACAGAAGGAATAAGAAATGATTGATCTTTTTAGAGAATGTAAAATAGGTGATAAGATGAACATTAGATGATATTCTCAGGATTATCCCATCTATTTTTACGCAACATATACTTATAGATAATGAGGTTAAGCATTAAATGCAAGATCAATTCCATTTTAACCCATCTCCCCTTGATGTGGTAAAATTGGAAGTCAGTAAATTACATACTATTGGGATCATTTATCCTATATTTGATAGTAAATTAGTTATCCCAATGAATTTTTTTCTTAAAAAACTGGAATAATTATTGTGTCAAACGAATGAAATGAATTTGTTCCAACATGTGATCCAAACTGTTGGAAAGTCTATACTGACTACTATCAAATGAATCAAGCCATGTGAAAACACCACTTTCCTCTACCTTTCATTGACCAAATGTAAGGAATATTGGATGGTAAGTCCCATGACTTATTCCTTGATGGATATTTAGGTTATTTAAAAATCCATGTATCCCCTTAAGACCAAGAAAATAAAACATTAAACTATCTATTCGACACATTTTCATACAGGAGGAAGCCTTTTGGTCAATGTAATTATTCTTGTACAATTAAGTGATGTATGTTGAGTACTTTTATAAGTACCTTGAGAATTGTATGGAACTATTTATGGATGACTTCACAGTATATAAAACATCCTTTGATGACTGTTTGTCACACCTAGGTTATGTCCTCCAACATTGAATTGAAAATGATCTTCTATTAAAGTATGTGAAATTCCATTTCATGGTTGGGAGGGGGATAGTTCATGAGAATGTTATTTAAAATGAGGAAATTCAACTGGATAAATCAAAAATTGAATTCATTTCATCCCTTCCATATCAATAGTGTGTTCTTGAGATGCCATCTTTATTAGTTCATGCATGTTTTTACCATTGATTCATTAAAGACTTTAGTAAGATCACACTTCCCTTGTCTCTATTATTACATAATGATTCTCATTTTTTTAATAAAAGTTGTGAGGATGATTTAAATTCACTAAAATGGAGTCCCACATTACCTCCCATCATCTAACCATCAAGTTGGGATCTCTCCTTCAAACATACGTGTGACTCCACTAACTTTGATGTTGGGAAGGTTTTATCACAATGTGTTGAGAAGGATCCTCATGTAATTGGATATGCCTCATGTGTCCTTGAACCTACCCAAGAAAACTTCACAAACACTAAAAAATAACATCCTTATATTTTATATTCCATGAAATGTTTTTTGTCTATATCTTATTGGTTTGAAAAGCATTGTCTTTTCTAATCATGTGGCCCTTCATTTTATCCTAAAGAAACCTCAATCTAATCCTCACCTCATTCAGTGGATGATACTCATACAGGAGTTTGGACATGATATTAGAGATAAGAGAGATTTGGAAAATGTGTTATCTTACCACATTAGTAGGATTTCCCAGCCATTGTACCACCATGTTAACTCATCCATCTCAATTGGATAATTCTTCCCTCATGAGAACCTTTTTTGATGTTTCCCCCTGGTATATGGACATTGTGAATTTTTTAGCATCATCTTGAGCCCCCATTGATTTCATCACTTTACAATCCCATATAATTAAGCATAAATCACAATGGTACATCTGGGATGACCCATATTTTTGGAGGATTTGTAGGTACCATGTTGTTAATATGTGTTTCCTGGACCCTGAGTTTACCTCAGTTTTCAGCTTCGGTCACACTTTGGCTTTTGGGGGACACTTTGGCTCTCAACGTACAACTCAAAAGATCCTTGACTCATAACTTTATTATCCAATATTGTATAGATATTCCCATTTGTTTTTTAAGTCACGTACTCAATGAAAATTCATTTGTAATATTTCAAAGAGGACTGAAATTCCCAAACATCCCATGTTATTTTGTGAGATCTTTGATTCATGGGGCATTGACTTCATGGGGAATTTTCCAAATTCATTTGGATTTGTGTACATATTATCCGATATTGATTGCATATCTAAATTCGTGGAAAAAAAGACTACAAGGGCATTTGACTCTTGAGTGGTTGGTGATTTTGTGAGTTCCCATATTTTCAGTAGGTTTAGTTTTCTTAGATCCACTATTAGTGATCAAGGTTCACATTATTGAAATCATAACATGAAAAAATTTCTTTGTATGTGTGGGTTTTTTCATAAATTATTAACTTCATATCACCCCCAAACAAACAAACAATATGAAATTTTAAATCAGGTAGTTAAGAGAATCATAAAAAATGATACAACTGAATAGGAAAGATTGGATTTTTCACTTGGATGATACACTTTGGGCATACGGTACATCTTTTAAAATCCAGATTAGAATATCACCATATAGGATTGTGTTTGGAAAGTTTTTTCACCTCCTAGTGGAGGTAGAAAACCATTCACATTGGGATATTTAACAATGTAATATGAATATTTCATATATATATGTGAAATGGACCCTGCAGATTCTAAAGATGGAAGAAACTCAGCATGATGTATATGAGAACTCAGGGATATATAAAGAGAAGACAATGGTTATCCATTGTGGCATGATTCTTCATCAAAGGGTTCTTATTAGTGAGAAGGACCTCTTTACATATCTAGGTAAATCCCCACCTAAATAAGATTTGTTCCAGATGGCATAGTCCCTCTACTATTACTAAAGTTTACCCTTTTGGTTCTATACAGATTTAGCATGATAAGAGTGCACATAGATTTACTGTCAATGGGAAGAGGCTCAAACACTTATGTGAAGGTTTTTCAAAGCTTCCAGTGGATGAAATCCAACTGATGGATTCTGTATACGACACCAGATATCAGGTTGTTTCTTATCCCTACCTTTATTTATTTGTCAATTTATTTAAATTGATTTCATTGTGGAAAGTGAATTTTTTTTGCTGTGGGGGAGGGTGAAATTTCATATTTATAATTAATAACGAAAAGGAATAAAAAATTGTGTTTTCATTTTTGATTTATTTTTCTTCGTTTTATTATTTGAGATAAACATTGATCTTAAAAAGAATATCAAAAATCATTTTTCATGCTTGAGTCGATTATGTAGAAAATTCCATTGTTTTTGGAAAACTGTTTTACAAATGAATGAGAATAGGGAATATCTTTCTAGAATTTTTATTTTCAAATAATTCTTAGGTATTTAATGGATTTTTAAAACCCGTGCTTCATTAGGAGTAGACAATATTTTAATAAATTACCAGAGAGACATTTTAAGACCTTGAATATATATTCTTCCTTTTAATAACATTATTGAGATTATCATGTCATTTATAGGAACTAGAACTTGTCTTGATTCTGTTTGATTCAATAATATTCATGTTTTCTATATTCAAGATAGAGGCAATCGTTTATTGAAAATCCCTTCGTTCAATTAACCTCTATTTTGGGCCACCTTAACATATTACCCTTCTTAATCCTTAAATAAAATTAAATGCCTATTATGTATCCACATTACAAAATAATGTATCCCTACATACCCATATCTTTCGTACATTACTATTTTACATTCAACAACTGTTTGGTAGAGGGTTTTTCAATGGGAATTATGAGGAAATAATCATTGTAATGGGTTGGAAGAAAGGGTGGCAACATTTTCATCGGGTAGTGAGTTCACAATCCATATTGGATAATTGTTTTAAAAATGTTTCCCTAGTTATCTGATATGAAAATTATAAAAAGTATAGTTATGTACATTGAAAGAAACAAAACAAAATAAAACAACAAATGGAGAAAAGAGTAAGTTCACACATTATTATTCACTAATCGGTTGTGGCCCACACAAATAAACAATGGGGATAGTGAGTTGTAAGTGTCACACCTTTTAGGGGCTGAGTATGTAAAGTCATTGTAAAAAACTGACGAATTTTTATATGTTTCATACTTAAGAGATTAAAAACTCCTCTTCTATATTTGATTTTTAAACATTAAATCCTACCAATCCCTGATCCTCAGAAAAACTTTTTGAAATTACTCTTTAGTATCACACCAGTTTCTTCTAGTATATAACTGATAATCATTTCAACTATATAGTAAGATCATATAAACTTTGATAAAAGAGAATAACTCAATTTCATATGTTCCATGAGTGAAGAGGGAAAATTTCTAGGTGGGGTAGATTGCGACATGTTTCATGGGTGAAAAAATGAAGTTGAATAAATTTGAATGTGATAGAATAAATTTTATAGTAAATTTTATTTAATAAACAATACATAATGAATTTCATTTCAAAATAATCTTAGAAGTTTTCTCACATTGATTTAGGAATGGTACATTGTTAGGATATAAGACTTTTACCAGGAGTACAAAGGTTTGGGTGTGGGGTGTGATCGCATAGTGATATAACATGTATTATCACCCTTATACTTGTGTATTAATTTTTTATGAGTTTTATAATATCATTGTTAAATCCATTTCCACTTGTTATTTATTTTGAATTCATCTCTTGTAAACATTCTTAAAAAGATGCAATTTCACAATGTCCCAGTTTGAAAACATTTCATTATTCCCATAATTTCATTTACTACATTGATCCAAATGTTAAAATTACTTTTATTTAGTATTATATGGTTATTTTTATTTAATTAATCTAAATAGGAAAATGGATGAATGTGAATAATAGGGGCCCAAATGTGGACTACATGTGAAGAAATTTTGGGTGGTCCCGATTGGACCACCCTTCTATATTTGGTTTATAACCCAGGACATAGACTTTCAATTGGGCTGATTCAGCCAAAATTTGTCATCCAAATTGAAGGTCCACATATCCACCAAATTTCATTACATTTTCACACATTTTTTTCTCATCAACCATCTGTATAAAGGAGTAAAATATATTCCATGAATATTCACCTATCCTCCTAGATACTTGACTAGTTTTTTGTGGAGGGTTTGATGTAATTGTAAATAAAATCACTCCTCAACCTCATTCTAATGTTTTTAACTACTACGGTTAAGGGTTGGTTGAATTTGAGATCTTTATTCATCCATTTTCTCCCTCCTTTATATTATGTACTTCTAAACATCTTAGTGATCAAATTGGGGGGGGTGATCTTTGTTGTAATCTCGAGATCCACACATGTAATATTTGAAAGGTAATTTAATTTACAGGTTTTTTGTCCATTAATCTTCATTTATACCTTTTTATGTTTTTATTCTGGTATTATATAATACAAATCAAAGGAACAATAATACTCATGCTTCCATGCATAAATTGGATCTTGTGATTATTTGACCATGATTGCCTATTCTCTCACCTCTACTATTTGATGACTCTGCTTATGGATTGAATTGTTTGATGAAATCCAGAATTTATAACCCATTTTTATCCATTATTTTTCATGAGAATTTTTTTTATATAGACTTGAAACTATAAATCTCATCGTGTTGTTATTGTGATGCCTTGATTGAGTTTGGTTCTTACATCGACATAATTTTATTGCTTCCGGGTGGTCACTGATAATAAATATCTTTGATCAATAAAATAATAAGTGATAACCTTGTAAGTAATCACATAAAATTGTGGTGTTAATGTTTATAAATCATTTAATCAATGATCCTTCCCATCACCTTGAGAGAGATAATGGATTGAGCGTTAAGGGATACTCACCCGGGTTGATCCTGATTTCTCCAACTGATTTCTCTCACTTAGTAATATAGTTTAAATGTCTGCATTAAAATCAAAAACCCCAAAAAGATTTATAAATTACACTCCCATTTTATTTTAATAATAAAAAAATATTTTTATATTAATTATATAAGGCTCTGTCAAAATAATAGCTAGGGTTCATGCGATACTGTATAAATTCTAGTAAAACTAAACATTTAGTTTGATGCGCTTGACCACATGATCAAGTATCATCACCCAAAAATAACTTTATTCATTTATAATTACTTACTACTCTTGAAACATTATTATCAAATCAATCCTATCTTGAAATATTCTTTAAAACCCAAACCTTTTGAGTTAAAATCTAAGTGTGAGTATGCCAAGAGTGAATCATACTCCTGATTCCATACCTCATGCCTAAGGCCCTTCAGCAAAGAAATTTAAAAAGGGTCAAGGTATCATGGGTGATATAGTGAAATGACAATTCCAACATTTATTAGATCATCCATTATGTGTTGAAAATAACTTTATGCTTAGTGGAAATAGTTGAGAAGATTCTAGTATGAAAATTGGGTTAGATTCTAGGAAGGGATGACTAGTTTATAAGAAATCACCAGTCGTTCTATCTTTGGATTGTCAAGAAATTATTTAAAAAATTGTAATATGCCCCTAGATAGAAAAGATTCACCACTAATAAAATTATGAATGGGGAAGCATTTTATTTTTCTTTTAAATACCAAAAAAAAAATGATTAGATTTTCCACATAATGGTGAATATGAAGACTATCAAACATATTCCTGTATAACACATTACCATTTTGAATGTAAAAATAATTTAGAAGAAATAACTATTAATGTAATTCCTAGAATAAAAACTAGAATAGAAGTTTCTAGATAAATTTATTCACCATTTTATCTATCCAAGAAAAGAATATTTCTATATCCCGATTCACCAAAATCTATTCTTCATTTTCTTAATAAAAAATGGATTTCAGATTAATTTGTGTTTGTATGTAATGAGGATATTAAATGAGTTATGTAATAATTATTCAATTTTTAGTCATATTACTTATTGAAAACTCGTATCAACCCTCTTATCCTATAATGGTTTAGTACATTAAGGGGAGGAAAATGTACCTTATTCTAATGGACTTTTCTTAAATCTGAAAATCTGCAATAGGATGAGAGTGAATTGAAATCCCTAAAAAATGGAATGGGAAATAGATTTTAAAAAATTATATAAAACTTTTGACCTTGTATGACTGGTATCCTATACGACCAAAGGATCTAGTGGATCTAGGACTTGATCCAAATGAGCTACTTTAATATTCTTTTGATTAAGTTACTTATTTTGTTTTTGTGGAAGGAGAAAAGGAAGTTGATAATGAAGAAGTTGAAGAGGAGGTAATTGATTTGGTTAATCTAGATGAGGAAAACATGTAATACCTTCACGATGATAGGGGACCCTCTCCTGTTATGTGTTTTGTAACAATTGAATCTCCTCTACCTTTACCATACCATGAAAAAGTGCTTCAAGATTATGACCTTGAGGGAATTCCACCATAGTATGGTGGACCTACTGTCCCTTCTACTCAAATAAATTTAAAAGGATCATTAATTGTAGATATAGATTCTCATATTGGACTTTTGGTCACTCTTATACCTTCAGTAGGATAAAACTTGGAAGATTTATTAGGTCCTACTCCAACCAAGATTATAGAAGAGACTATGAAAATCAATGAGTCAGTACCTTTTAGATCTCTCATGAGAGATGTTCATGAGGTTAATGGGGATAAAGTTGATACAGAAGAAGTTCAATCTGTGGTACCCAAGTCTGTAGTCATTAAGGATGATGGTAGGAATCATTCATATGACACATATCTTTCTATGCCTATGACTATCCTTTCAATTACTTATATATCCCATGTTACATAAGATTATTTGGATTATTTCCAATCAGATCATATGGGGGTGATGAAATAACTTTTCGTTGGTTTTTAGAGCTCTTTGAATACAATTAAGGAAGAAGATATATCTAGAGTGTTGTCTTTGATAATTTCCCATCTTCATCCTAGATTTCATCTAAAGCTGGAATTAATGAGAACTAATATTGAGGACCTGAAATAAAAATATGTGATTTGCAGGTACACTTCTCTGATATGATGTTACAGTTAGACCAAAGGTATATCAATTCAACGTTTCAAGCATTTACATCTGTTGATCCACCTCTTTCTCCTCCTATACAACCATCTATCGATGAAATAAGAATTATATAACTCATAATTTATGAGTTAAAAATGTGTTTGAAGAGTTTGAAAAAGTAAGGGTTATGGTGTTTGATGGATTTCAAACTCATGTTGTCAAGAAATTGGTGATATTAATAAATTATGTTGAATAAGATGGAAAAGATAGAGAAACTATCAAAAAATTCGTTAAATTCTTCCTTAGTAGAATATTTACCATGTCAACCCTCAAAGCTATGTTCAAATCACTAGTTGTTGATTTAAAGATGCATCCTTTAGCGCGAGCCTTTAAGTCACAAGTGAAAATGCTGAAAATCCTAACTCCTTTTTTTAGTATTTCATAGAATATAAAGAATATTATTTCAATGTAATGGATCCTAGATCTAGTGCGGTCAAGAATTTAAACAGGATACTAGAACCCTGCCTGTAAACTCCCAAAACTTCTATAATTTCACCTCACGCCTTACATATTACCTCAACGCATGCTACTTCAACCCCAGTCATTAACCCTTTTTCTTGTCTCCTAGACATGAACTCGAGCATCTCAGACCAATTTCTAGGTGTGGTCATTCAAGACCCTGTTATAGCTTCTATACTACAACCTACACACCTAAACCATCCTACCATAACCTATACCACTAAAGGAAAGGACCATATGAATCTTTATGAGATTATGGATGTCTCAAACTTAAATTATAATTATATTCCCTAATAGGTACACCCCTATTAAATCTTTTTTATATCTTTTTATATTGAGGAAATATAATTTTCACCTTTATACTTTTACTATTATGAGTTATTTTTGTATAATTTTTTATTCCTTGTTATATTTTCTCTTGAATTAAATTTTTTGATAATCTAAAAAGGGGTGAAATTTTGAAATTAATTGATTATATTATGGAATTTGTTTAAATATTTGAGATATTGAGAAATGTATTCATCAATTTGATAGAAATATATTTTTTATGTATTCAATTCATTTCATTTTATTTGTTATAATTTTTTATCATCAAAAAGGGAGATATTTCTTGAATAGACCTTCACCTCTTTATATTAATGATCTCAAATCATGTTTGTTATATTTTTAATGAATTTCATGTTTAATGATAGTCATATATTTTCTTTCAAAATTGATAAATTGGATAATTATTTAACCATCCATAACAACCCACCGCATGTGTAACATACCTACTATGTGATGGAGTTTAACTAATTGTGAAGTTCAAGTGACTAGGTACAATATACCACATGTTTTACTCTAATTGAATGAATTTGAAATCAACAGATCTTATTTCTAATGAGATAATATTATTCAATTCCTAAACTTACAATGTGTCTATGTTCAAGTGAGCACATGTATACTGAACATACCACATAAACAGCCAAGTTACTTTGCGACTAGTAAGTATAATTTTTCGCTGTCGCTTATTGAAAATGTATTTATATTGTAGTTACCAAAATAACAAAGTACCTACTTTATAAACAATTAAAGTTACCATATCAACAAATGAAGCTATCATGTGAAGGAAATAAGATTCCATGAAAACTGGTGGACCTTCTTCGTGAAGGTTCAACCTGCCATATGAAGTATTGAAGTTACTATATGAAGTAATGTACCTACTGTAAGAAGAAATCAAGTAACTACAAGAGAAAATAAAGTTACCGTGACAACTGACTATGTCAATTGACTATGAGAAAAACTAATAATTATTTAAGTAAAGAAAAATGTCCATGTCTAACTTAAGTAGTGTAGTATTTACATATCCTCAAAGGAATTATTTTGGAGAATTAATTATACATCCATTTCATTTTATAATCTAATGAGTATGAGGATTAAATAAAGAATATATTTCACTGGTTAGTTTAGATAAAATCATTCCTTATGATAAATATCCACTCATAAAAAAACAAGTAGTCCAAATATAAGGGTATACGTGTGTGCAAGAGACAAATTAATACACATAGGACTCATTTTGAACATTCCATAACACTCAATTTTCCTGATCCATCTATGAAAACTTAGTTGAGTACAATTAAAAAAAATAAAGAACTTCTGAATAATAGAATCATATCAAATTGAGCAACTTCAAGTATTCACACTTTATACACTTTTCTGTTTCTGTTCTAGATTATTTTTTGAGTTGTTTTTATTACATTCTATTTATTATTTAACACATACTTCTATATATTACTCGAGATTTATTTACATTACCTCTCTTTATTTTTCATATATACTTCCACAAATTGATGTGGAAGAGGTTTTGTATCCTATAATACCTACATGTAGTTTTTATTCATTAATTACTCCAACATAAAATTGTGGAAGAAGTTCCGTGTATCTTGGAAAACCTTATGAGGTGTTTTTTTTGAAACTTGATCCAAGTTTTAGATCAATTTATTCATTAATGAAATACCTTGATGCAGTTGATTTCCACATAGAGAGGACTATGTCGTCGCTTGACACTGAAACTGTTGAATTTATTCTACTATGATTTTTCTATTTTTTCTCTATTTTAAAAACAAAACAATATCTTTTTTCAAAAACAATAGCATAAATACACTAAATTCATAGTTAACTTTAATGTTTATTTTATATATTATGATTGATTATAGTTAATCATCTTAAAAATTTTAAAAAGCATCTAATTTGTTTTATCTGATTTGTGGTCAAAATTATAAGAATATTTTTGAAAGATAAAATTATATTATTTTACTATTTTAGTTAAAATGATCATATTTTATTAAATAAATTTAATTAATAATAATTTTTTAATGAAAAATTTAATTATAAACTCAATCCACCCACCTTTTGATTTTTCCACTCCATCTAATACATCTTAGGTCCAAATCTTGTGTTAAGGAAGGTTCTGGGAAAGAGTCCAAAACTCTCATGTCGATAAAAGTATTAATATGATTTGAATATAAATAGATGGAACAATGAAAAATATTAGGATCTCCAAATGATGGTAACTCCATCACATAAAACTATCTATATCTATCACCTATGGCTCCTCATCCCATATGATGTATAATATGTCATTCATTCCTTATGTTAGGTTATTAAGGATGGGAAATATCCTAGGGTTGTCCTAAACATTATTATTAATTCCTTTATATTTTAAAAAACTAAAGGTATATAATGTTCTAATAATTCATAAGAAATAACTTATGTTGAAATTACCAACTTCCGTTTACAGAAACACCACTGACTCCATGTCAGCCACTAAGAAATATGTGGCATAAGAACAGTTAGTTTTTTCAACAACCAAAGAAATAAAAATATAGGATAATGTTTCTTATATAGGTCTAAAAATTTATGGCTGAAGAGAAATGGGAGAAAGGATATTGTGTGTGACTCTTCGTTGACTGAAACATATAATTCGTTGATAAAAAACATCTTTCTGTGGATCTAATTTTTGGGAAGTTATGATTACTTCCCTATCAGTGTGAATCAATATAATATAATGTATTCTAAATCACATAATATTTCCAGAAAATCTTGATATATATTTTTAAATTGAATGGTCTAACATAAAGATGGACCATAGGGTATATTGCATCCTCAGAATTTCATTATCCAGCATATTCATCTGATAAAAGTCCGGGAGAGTAGTAACAAATTCTCATTATCCTTATTCCATTCTTTCAAACGCTAGATCTCCATAGCAAAATATTAATCAATTATAACCATCATGATACCCTCAGTGTCAAATATAAGAACATTATCTAATATGAACTGATAAATTTCTCACAAATCAAGAAATACATGTCACGGTCACTAAGATAAATAGATCACCACCACCATGGTCTACCTCTCAGTAGAATTACCACCAAAGTAATTCCTTATGGCCTCCTCATGTAGATCAACCCAAAAGAAAACTCATTATCTTCTAATCACATATCTATTATAATATTAAATATAGATCCATCATAATTTTTAAAACTCTACCATTGAAACTCAAGAAAATAAAACCTCAATGACTCATACTCCCAAATGTTTACTTGTCTATAATATGACAAAGTATCGTGCTACACATCTCTATGTTAAACCACCCAAGATCACTATATTCCATTGATATCTACAAATACCAAATATAATTTTAATACACTTATAAGTATTTTATATAAGACTATTTTAATTAAATTTAATTTAAATTTACTTATATTTCTTTCTTCATTTAATCACAGGTGAAAATGATGATGATATATATATCACACTAATATTCCCCCCCCACATAATTAGTACACACATTCTTAATAATTCTTATTAGATTATCAAATTCCTTCTATTAGATAATAGAGACCCTTCTAAATCCTATTTGATTGTCATATATTATATCACATGATATATTCAAATGAATTCATAATAAAAAAAATGTTTTCACAACTAATATCTACTACAAACTCCAACAAAAAAGTAAATCCTTACTTTGAAACAAATCTTTCATGACTTTTCTATAATAGAACAATTTATAGACATGTATCGAAGCTGGTTTTTACCCCTATGGATCTCCTCCAGTAGTCCATTGGTTAGCTACAACACTGAATTTGTATAATACCCAAAGGGGGAGGAATGGCCTTCCTTAATCATAGAAAATGTCATGAAAACCAATTAATAGTCAATCATCAATTTTTAGGTTTTTTGAGTATAATTTAATTATTTTTTCTCCCTGTATTATTTTAATTTCTAAATATGATTATTTTTTTATAATTATTATTTATTTGATATAATTTTTCAATACATCAAAGTTATTTTCTATTTTAGATATAAAAATTTATATATTCTTAACTTTTTGGTACACATGAAAAAAAATTTAACATTGTTGAATATTTTTAAATTTAAAAAACATTTTACAATTATGAATATAAAATTTTAATTTGGAAACTATATTTTTATCTTGATTATATTTTCACTTGAACATTATTCTATTCTACAACCATTTAGGGGCCAACCTACAATCATCATTCTTCCACTCAGTGACCATGCTACGGTCATAATGCTACTATGAAGCTTGCTTCTATGAGTATGCATATGTGCCCCTGTCATGCTTCCATGAATAGACAAGTGATTGTGAAGGCACCATGATTCTACTACATTAGGGATGAGATTGTGCCTTCCATCACACACACAAACATGAATTTTATCTGTTGGAATTCTCTAGCCTCCAACCATGGATTCTTAAGACTACGAATCCATTATCATTAGGCTTTTCATCCAATTGAATCTGTGAGACCACATCAGGTACATTTGTTTCATGACACCATATGGCTGATTGAGGATTAATTCGTGTTGTGGTTATGTGAGTTTTTATGAGGAAGACAACCAATTTCCAATTCAATCATGGTTGGATATTAGATTAGTATACCATACGATAGGAGGATGAGGACCCACATATGATAAAAAGTCCTTGACAATAGTTCAGATTTTAGGAGGATTAACTGATTATTGAGGATCTTTGGTTGTTAAAGCCAATTTTGAAGGAATAATATACCTCTAGAGGGATGACACCACTTGATCCCAGGGATGTGTAGCTCAACACTACTTGGAAAAACTAATTCTGATAAAATCTCATGTCGAGACCTAGAATCCCCTCTATTGAAAAATATGACTCCTCTTCAGATCGAAGTAGGCAAAAAAATAGGGATGAGCTACCATTGTTAAAGAAATGTTCCAAGAAGACATTAGAATCACAAATTGGGTTAATTGAAATTTAATTTAGCTACTAAATCAGGTTTACTGATTGATTTCAAGTAGGATCAATGCCACATAAACATTATTCATTGAATAAGAAAGCCACATGAATCTTAGATGTTGATTTTACAATGAGTGGTCAACCCAAAGATATATAAATTTATTAAAGAAGATACTATAATTTCATCCTATGAAAGAGAAAATATTTAACACCATAATATTTTATAACATATTTATATTTAACTAGATTAAATTTCCTTAATATCTTGCGTTACATGTAACACCAAGTTTAAATAAACCATGTTATACAATTAAAATATTATTATTTAAATGTGGTAATTATAACACAGATGTCAAAATTAGTGATATGAATCAGAATAACAACATTTAATTAAAATACAAATGTTTTCGGTGATGAAAATTTATTTCATTAAAGTTATTATATGCTTTGAAAATACATTATTACTCAAAAATGGTTTTTATTCTATTTATGAATGAATAATATTACTAATTCATGTCTCTTTTTGAATTAAATGTGATAAAATTTAATCAATATTAAAAATCAGAATAATTCATATAATTTAATAGGGTTAACTTAATTTTTTCCATTATGAATAGTAATCGGGGAAAATAGTTTTCTCCTATGTAGGGGTAAATTAGGTAAAAATAATTTAAAACTATGGGTTAAATATTTAAAAAGTCTATAACAAAAGATATTATAATATTGGATGTGTGGTGTTCATCAAAATATCTATTTATGAAGTTAAATAATTTATTTGAAAACATCATTTTGATTTTGGAAACCAAGCTCATATTTGTTGAAAGATAAGTAATATTTTTTCCAAATTAAAAAAAATAGATTCTTTTCAATTAATATAATTATTGGAAGATTCTATTTAGTGTTGAATTTCTCGAAGACTCTAAAAACTTTATTTTTTTATTATTTAGCCAAATATCATCTTGTAAACTAATTAATTACTTTAATTCAAGATGAATTTTTTTTACTCTTAAATCATGTATTTTTCTAAAAAGAATTCAAGTTCTTGGAGTTCTTATATTAAAAAAAATTATTCATTGTATAGAAATTAGTTTTGATAAAATGGATTCCAAATTTGGAATCCTCATTTAAATTTTTTTTAGAAGACCTGTTTTTGTGTGTGATATATTTATGATATTATGGTAAAAAGATAAACCATAACGGTTAAGGTTAAAAATAGTTTAAGGGAATTAAATAGAAAATAAGGCTTAAAAATAATCTGATACATTACAAAATTTCATTGGTTGATTTTATGACCCAATCACATCTTCTATTCTTATTTAGGGAGATTCAGTTCAATTTCCCTTTGATTAGGACATTAATATTATTTTATGAAACAAATAAATGAAAAAATGTCACTCTCCTAACGATAGTATCTCTAGTTTTTTACCATAATGCTAAAAGAGGTTATATTCACTTATAGATTTCTGTTTTAAATATAAATTAATTTTTTTATCCTATTTATTTTTATTTATTTTTATTTATTGAATAATTACTTTAAATGATTACGTAATGTTGACACAGTATTTATTCAATTAGTAGAAAAATAAAATAAATGATTTTAATCATATTAAACGTGATGTAATTTCATAGATTTAGTGTTTTACATGAATTATGTATATAAATATAACATACATGGGATGTCTTAAAGTTTTATATTTTAATCCCATAACTATCTTGTTGAATTTAAAGTAAATATTAGTTAAAATTTCCAATAAATGGCATTATTGATATTTGATAATAAAAAAATTTCATTAAAATTTTTTAAATTCATAGAAATATTATCATCATGAAATTTAGTAGGGTATTACTGAAAATATCTACCACGGTCCATTTATTGGCCTATAGTATTTTTATGGGAATAGACATAGCCCATAAAGAGTAAAAAAACTTTAATATTGTGGTAATTTTCAAAAGGGTGAATTGTGGTTAAAACAAAGAGGTAAGGGTTAAAAAACACATAAACTTATCAAAATTTTGTTTTATCAGGTTTTTTTACTTATAATTGTCAGTCGGAGTAGATTACTCAAGAGGGGGGGTGAATTGAGTATCTATAAAAATTTATATTTAAAATGTATTCTTAAATAGTGTCCCCAATAAAGTTAAACACATCCCAGTTAATCAAAGTAATGCAGTTATGAAAGTTTGACTATTTAAATAACTTCTTAGAAGATTGATTAATTCTCATTAATCTTAATATCAGTTATTAATATTAATTTTGAAGCTATTCTACTAAGGCAATACAATTATAACTTCTTTTCAAGATTAACTATCAAAATGAATTTAGTGATTTCTGAATTACATAGTAATGCAGTAAAACAAAGTAGACTAGATTAAGAAGCACAACAGATATAAAACAAGTGGTTTAGTCTCCTCATATTCAATTCCTTCCTCTTGAATATAGCCTTGTGCAACCAATATATCTTGGATTATAACAATGTTAACTGCTTCATCTACCTTATTTATAAACACCCATTTAGTGCCTATGGTGAATGTGTCCTTGGGTCTTTCGAAAAGATTAAAACTGTGTTCCTTTCAAATTGATTAAGTTCTTCTTGCATAGACATCACCCAAAATTCAGCATTGATAGCATCATTAATGTTTTTAGTTTCAAGTTGTGATAAGAAAACATGAGGTTCAACCTTATTTCTAAGAGAATCCCTAGTTCGAGTTCTTTGGTCTAGGTCTTCTACAACAACATTTAAGGGATTGTTCTTAAGTGTTATAACAGCTCTAGAAAAGAAAGGACTAGTGATTTCAGGTTCATCAACAAGTTCAGGTTCATTGTGACTTGGTTCTAAGGAATTTCCAGAACTTTAAGTTTTCATATATTTCATCACAGGATGGTTTGAGGATTTTGAATTAATGTCCAGGTTTGATACATCATCCTCCAGGTTCTCTAGAATTATTTTAGGCTCATGTGGATTTATTTCATCAAATTTGACATGGATATATTCTTCCACATATTTAGTTCTTTTATTAAACACTTTATAGGCAATACTTGAAATGGAATATCCCAAAACGATTCCTTCATCACTCTTGGGTGAAATTTTTTCAAGATTTTCATTAGTATTGAGGATATTGATTTTGCAACTAAAAACATTGAAGTAGTTAACTTTGGGTTTTTGATTGTTTCGTAACTCATATAAAGTCATCTTAAGAATATGTCTGATCAACACTCTATTGAATATGTAGAATGTTTTATTTACAGCTTCAACCCAAAAATAATTATATAGGTCATATTCACTAATTATTGTTCTAGAAATCTATTGCAGGGTTCTATTTCTTCTTTCTACCACTCCATTTTGTTGAGGTGTTATAGGGGCTGATAAATTATGACTATAGCCATTTTGTGAGAAAAAGTATTCAAACTCTTGATTTTCAAACTCACAGCCATTATCATTTCATAAGGATTTAATTCCAAGTCCACTATGATTTTCTAAAGACTTGGAATATTTATTCAAATAAGAGTAGGCTTCACTTTTGTGAGCCAGAAAGAGGGTCCAAGTATATTTAGAAAAATCATCGACAGAAACATAAACATAGTGCTTCCCATTTAAACTATAAACTCTAGAAGGTCCAAACAAATCCATGTGAACAAGTTCGAGAGGTTGAGAAGTTGACACTTCTTTCTTTTCTTTGAAGGAAATTTTGTGTTGTATTCCCTTTTGACAGGGATTACTCACATTGTCATTTGGAATCTCAAGTTTGGGTAAGTCTTTGACTAATATTTTTCTAGTTATCATTCTAAGGGGGTGAATATTACAGTGTCCTAGTCTCCTATGTAAAATCCAACACTCTTTATTAAATAATCTTTGTCATGAATTATTCTGAGAAACATAAGAATCTATGTTAACAGAATATACATTTTCATTTCTTAATGAAAAATTCATTAATTCTTCATTGGAATTAAAAACATTGCAAGCATCATTTTCAAATATAATATGAAATCCATAATCACATAATTATGAGATACTGAGAAGATTATATTTCAAACCATCAATATATAGTACTTTGGAAATTAAAACTGAGTTATAGTTACGGATTTGGCCAAGGCCAATTATTTTTCATTTGGCATTGTCACCAAATGTGACATGTCCTTCATCTATTTTTATTACGTTCTTGAAGCATGAGTAGTCTCTTATCGTGTGTATTGAACACCCACTGTCCAAGTACCATAAACATTTACAGGAACTCTTTAATAATCTTTCCTAAAAAATTATCATGCAAAAACAGATTTTGGTACCCATACATGTTTGGGTCCAGTAACATTTGTGGGAAGTGCTTTTGGAACCCACATCTACCTCATAGGATTATTATAAGAATAATTTAAGGTATTTGAAAAATAAAAATTATTCAGTTTAGAAAAACTTGAAATAGTATAAAGTGAATCATAACTTGAACTAGTTAATTTGAGTCCAGAACTAGGGATAAAACTATATGTCCTAGATTTAGAAACAAAGCTTGTTCTACCATGATTTATTATTCCAGGTTGATAACCAATGCCAGTATTGTATTTAGTGGAAATCCTTTTACCTTGAATTTTAGTAAGAGTATTTTTCCCATTTGTATAGTTTTCCAAGTAATTTTTCAATTCCTCATTAGACATTTTTAATTCATTATTCTCTTTGAGTAGTTGATCATTTTTCTCTTTTTCAGTTGTGAGTTCAGATTTAACATTCACAGCAAGGGCATACTGTTTCATCAATGATTTATATTTGTCTTTTAGTTCATTTCATGTTTCTTCAAGCATGTTAAATTATTCAAACATTTATTCATTATTCATTTTTTTAGAGTCACTATCATCTCTAGATAGTATGAATAGTGTATAGTGTCCAGGGTTACCTCAGATCTGTTTTCCATAAAACACATATTGGATTTGTTAACTTTTTCATTTTTTGATGTTTTTAAGTCACCTGAATTGTCCTCGAAGGCACTCTAGGTTTATTTCATTGCTTTTTTATACTTCCTTTCCTCATCCTCATATCTCTTTTTTTACTTTAGTTTTGGATAGTCAGCCTTGAAATGTCCTTTGCGCATACATTCATAGTAGGCAATCTCATCAGTCTTGCCACTTCTTTTCCAATCCTTCTTCCAACTTCCTTTTTGGTCATATCTTCCCTTGAAGTTAGGATTTATTAAAAATTTCTTCTTCTTGTAAAATATTTTAAATCTTCTGGCTAATTGATCCATCTCCTCATCAATGTCTAGTGACGATTGTTCACTACTAGAACATTCAACATAAGCTTCCAATTCCCCTTTTTCTTTGTGTTTAGAGGTGGTGGTCTTGAATGCCACAGATTTCCTTTTTGGTTCATCATCCCCTTCCTTGTTGACTTTCAGTTCTTCTTCATTCATCATTAATTTCCCAATGAGTTCTTTTACAGGTATATTGTTGATGTCGCGTGATTCTCTAATAGAGACAGAGGTTCCTCTCCATCTATTAGGTAGACATTTGAGAATTCTCATGATCTGTTCCATGGCAGTGACTTCTCATACAAGAGAAATAATTATGTTGAAAATCTCATTGAACCTAAGATACGTGTCAGAGATTGGCTCATCCGGTTTCATTTTAAAGTTATCATATTTAATAGTATAAGTATTAAGTCTCATTTATTTCACACTATATGTTCTTTTATGTGAAATAGACTAGGTATCCCAAATTTCTTGGGTAGTTTTAGAAGTATAAATTCTATTAAATTATTCATCTCCTAAAGAGAAATATAAATCATTAATAGCTTTGTATTTTTTATTATAGGAAGTTTTGGTAGGTTCATCCCAACTAATTCTGTTAGTAGTAGAGATCTTATATTCATCTATAATGGAAAACCAGATCTCAAAACCCATACATTCTAATTGAATTTTATTTTAATTTTCAATTGATAATATTTTGTTATATAAAATAATTGTGGTCTATTGGTTGCAGCACCTTCCAATCTATTATCCATAATAAAGGAATACTTTGAAAGATTTAGAAATTTATAATTAAAAGAAATTTACAGATCTTTAAGGTATAACTACAATCACAGTTGAGTAAGGTTAAACAGAGTCCTAATAAACAACTTCTAATACCAAATATTTGTCCAAGTAGATTACTCAAGAGGGGGGGTGAATTGAGTATCTATAAAAATTTCTATTTAAATAGTACTCTTAAATAGTGTCCCTAGTAAATTTAAACATATCCCAATTAATCAAAGTAATAGGGTTATGAAAGTTTGACTATTTAAATAACTTCTTAGAATATTGATTTATTCTTAGTAATATTCATACCAGTTATTAATTTTACTTTTGAAGCTATTCTAAAAAGGCAAGACAATTATAACTTCTTTCCATGATTATCTATCAATGTGAATTTATTGATTTCTGTATTACATAGTAAAGCAGTAAATTAGAGAATACTAGATTATGTATCACAGGGGATATAAAACAAGTGGTTTAGTCTCAAGCCGAGACATAATCCACTCCACTTGGTGATCACCTACCACCAAGTAGTTTATATAAATAAACTTGATCCACACCCTGGATTGGGGTTTACAACAATACATAGGGTTGTCCAGGTCGCTCGACCTCTTCCACAGTTCTTCATGGGTACAAACTACCAAGCCACACACGGACCTCTTCCACACTTATCCATGGGTATACATAGGTGTAATAATATGTTTGAGAAAGGATACCATTTATCCTTTAGTTTAATGCTGGAGACAGAGTGTGTTGTTATATAGATACACACACTACTTGAAAGCTAATAAAATGATACGCAATAGAACAGAAATATTGAGATATGTTTAGAAGTTCTCTGAGTGTTAGTTTTTGCATCTCAGGACTTCTGAGATGAAGCATATGAAAAAATCAAGTCCTCGTATGGAAAACAGAGTTTCGCAAGTCATAAAGATCTGGCTTGTGTTCTTCGTGATATTTGGCAGTGCGAAGATGTTCTTGATTCTCGGATTCAAGTATGCTTCGTGTGTTCTTCAGCACCAGCATTGAGTTGCATGTGACACATCTTTCTTCAAAAATTATTTGAGTGTGTTCTTCGTTTGTGTTCTCACATCTTCATGTTTCTCTATTCAGTATCAATTGTTTCTGAGCCGCACTACTCTTTTATCTTAGAGTGCATGAGTTGGAGTTGATAAGTTGCATGTCTTTTGCACCTCGTACCTCATATTGTCATGTGACATGTCTATAAAAAACATTAATTATGTTAGTGCATTTAAAAACATCAAATATGACTTTTAGAGATTAAATTGAAAATGACAAAATAGATTTAGAAACGGTGTCACAGTATGTCATGGAAATAATGTCTCCTTGAACCGGTGTCTTATTGAAGTGGTGCCCCGTGGTCACGGTGTATGGTTGGTCATGGTGTCTTGTGGTCATGGTGTCTCACTCACGGTGTCTCATTCATGGTGTCTGAGCACGATGTCTGGTTCACACTATCTGGTTCACGATGTCTGGTTCATGGTGTGTGGTTTATGGTGTGGTTCACGATGTCTGATTCACTATGTCTGGTCACGGTGTTTGGTCATAGTGTCTAGTTCACGGTGTCTGGTTCATGGTGTCATAAACATATCAGAATATCTATATTCAAACTTATGCAATGATATTCATATAATGAATTAGACTTAATCATTTTTCAAAGAAATTATTATAAAGGTAAATCAAGGATAGTGTACATTAATCAAACTGATTGTATAGCACTTAAGATATTTGGATAGCTTTTACTAAAAAATTGTACACTTGATGTGAGATATATTACATAGAGTTAAAACTATTTATAGACTAAATAGGATTTGTGATCATTAAAACATGGTTAATACATGAGGAGTCCAACAATATCTCCCATTTTTATGATCACAAATCATGTACAGTTAGAGTGTATATTTGTGTAAATGTGTTCTGACTACAGATTCCCAATGTGCATATAATATATATAAATTTATCCATCGTGTCTATAACATATCATATATAGAGTTCTCCCCCTTTAGGGATTATCCAAAATAGTGAATAAGAAATGATAAGAAAAGTGCACATTGCATTAGAGAAAAGAAGCTTCAGTACAAATAGTAGAGGAAAATAATGGAAACAAAATCCCTATCAAAGGAGAGGAGTCACTATTCTTCAACACTGGCTGATCTTCACTTTTCCCTAAGAAGTAGTATCAGAAGAAGCAGTCATAGGAGCAAAGGTTGAGGTAGAAGAAGGGAGTGACCTGGTTGATAGAGAAGGTAAAGGAATACCTTAAAAGATAGAAGGGTCTAAAGTATGAGTATTTCAAGACTGAGGCAGTTGTTGATCAAGGATTACAGGCCTGACTTGACTCATGACTTGACTGACAGACATAGAGGTGGAGGCTAGGGCAGAGGTAATGGTAGGAAAACCAGGTCTCAGAGGTGCATCCACAGGAGCAACTGTGCTAGTACTTCTTACATGAAGATATGGCCTCACATGCTTGATAAATTCAGCAATGATTTCTCCACCATACTGCATGGATTTTTCAAAGTTATATTTTTTCCATAAACATTTCCAACAAATGAGTGAAATCTGTGTGCTTTTGGACTTGAGTCCTGAAGACTTGAGTAATAGGAAGAATCCTCAGATATTCCACAAGGTACTTGAAGTGATTGGTCGTGTTAGTCTTTGAGAAGATTCAGTTGAAATAGAAGTCCACTTTCATGGAAATTTCTTCCTGGTAATAATTTTCAATTTTCGGGTGGATTTGAACCAGATCAAGAACTCTGTCATTGTTATTAATAACTTCAGATAGAGAATCTTTATTGAAACCCCTAAGCACAACATGAAGATCTTCTTTGACCACTATTCTAAATAGATCATTGTCAAAGGAATGTTTAGAGGATTTACTAGAGTCTTTGGAAGCATTGACAGCTGAAGTAATCACTTTCAGTTGATTGAGCACATTTAGAAAGAACCCCTTATACCCATGAGTGATCTTGTTAAGACCAACAAAAAGCTCTTGCGTCTCTTTCACTATATGTTTTTCCTTTCATCCACCTTTTCTGCTAAATAAGCTAAATGAGGTTGAATTAGAGAGGCAATATTCTGTGGGGTTTGAGGAACAATATTCTCAATAGGATGAGAAGAAGGCTCTGATCTCGACATCAGCACTTTCTACATTTCTTCAACCATGACTCTTAGAGTCTTTACTTCATCACTAAGTAGTCTGTTCTAAATTCTATCTTCTTGAATCTCATGAATAATTTTAGGTTGAATCTCCGAAATGCATTTTTCCAACAACAGTGAGGCATCTTTCTCAGTTAGATTTTTTATAGGAGCTAGTTGGGTATTCTGGAGTTTGTCAACCCTAGCCAAAAGATTTTCTCTAAACTCATTCATGCCATATTTACTCACCATGGTTGGTTTAGGACCAGATGTCATTTTCAACTAAAACATAGTGGAAAGGTCTAGAACTTTTACTAAGACTTCCTAAGAGTAAGTCACATTAAAATAAATATGAAACGTATACTGAGTTTCTACTGTTCTTGGATCAATCGGGTTTGGTACTTCAATAGATTCCAAATTTGGGGTTTTCTCCCCCTCAAAAGATGCATCCTTATCAGGATTGAGAGGCTTAGGATCTTGATCTTTTTTCTCAATGTCATCCCTTTCTTCCTAAATAATTTTCTTTCGAGCCAATTGAAAAGCTAGCTCCTTTCTTTCTTCATATGAAATAATTACTTTAGTAACAAATTGTTCATTTGGGAGATCTTCAAGGCCAAATTCTAGTATAATAGAAATTTTGTTTTCTTTATTTTCTTCCAAATAATCCTTTACAGTTTATTTTCTAACATATTCTTTTTCAGAATGTTCATCACCATCAGTTTCTTTTACAAGGGACATATTTTATACTATGTGCTCTTCTATATCTTCCTTTTCTCTTTCAGCAGCAAGAAAATATTTTTCAGTAGAGGGTTGTTCTTTTAAATTAACATCCTCTTTTGGTACAAGAATTTCCTTCTCAATTACTACTCAAGGAGTAGGAGTATTTTCTTCCTTGTCCGGAATAGTTTCCACTACTACAAAAACTGGCAAGGGAAGTGCCCCCTTATATCAACGCTAAGCAAAACCGCTGATAAAGGTTACCTTGTATCAGTGCTAAAATTTTAGCACTGGTTTTGTGAAGATATCAAGAAATAGGTAGGTTGTTCCATTATTTGACATTGTTTTAGGTGTTTAATATGATTTATTTGGTTCTAAAATGGTTTTATAAATGTTCTGGGTTGTGGGAAACATGTTCTCCAATATTTTTGTTGTTCGTAAGGGTTTGATAATGATTTGACTATTGTAAGTGGTTGTTTTTCATGTGTGTTTCTATTATTTAAAGTGTGATTGTATAAAATAGATATAATTTTATATAGGGTGTGGAATTGAGCACAGTTAAATCCTAGTTATCTAGGTGGGTAGACTAGGTCTAGTATATTAGGAGGATTCGTCAGGCCGATTATTGGCCTCCATAATAAGGATATACATAACAACACTAACTAAACATTCACGTGCTAGGTATTAGAGGATCAAATAGGACCTTCATGTCTAATAGATGTGATCACCAAGAGTACGAGGATTCTAGGACCCTAGTAACCCTAATACCTTAGAGATTTTCTATAGTGCTCATACTATTCTTACCATTATCTTGTCACATTTACTTTCTCTTTTATTTCAAATAATGTTTTATTTAAATTGTATATTCCTTTTTCTTAAAAAATAACATGTTAATTTTTATCATAATGTCATTACATGGAATATTTTTTTTTGTGTGCTACTAGGTATGTTGGGTCACACCTTATATACACCCTCAGGTTTATGTAGTCCTTATATTTTTTTACCCAGTTAAAGGCAAGTTTCCCATAGTGGTTATGGTGGATATTTGTGCTAGTAGTTCCCCATTTGGTGACTGTTATTGGTTGTGGAATTGGGATATTGACCCTCATGTTTCATGGAGGCTTGGTTATATTGTTGGTTCCCTTACCCTTTTTTTATTTTGGTTTTGGTTGAAATTGTTAAATTCTTATCCCCTATTGCAGTGTAATATTTTGGTCTATTATATTGTGAAATTTGGTTATAATATGATTTATTATTATTTAATATTTATGATCTTTTACATGAAAAAACCATTTCCAAAGGTGTTACTCAATGCCTAGGCACTAGTTACAACCCATGGGGATTGGTAATTCCCTTTGGACCCTCCCACGAGTTGGGTCAGGTGTCAAGTGCGATGGAAACCTGGCCTAGTTCATGACAAGAAGTCTACACCATAGTATGGTTGTCTAAATCCGTTTTGTACTGTGTCCATGGGAGGTTTCAATGTGGTATTTTTTTATAGTATTAAATTCCATGATCCACATTTTATATTCTTTTTTTCTCCTAGACAACTCTCATTTGAAATCTTGATTCTTTAAGGCTTACTAGAGTCATTTTAATTCCTCCTAACTCTCTTCTTCTTAGATAGAAGCTCCAGTGGAGGCGTTTGTTTTCTCTCTGATAAGGGGATCTATCATCGATTCGAAATCCTCTATCTTATCTTATATCATCTTTATAGAGTGATAGATCATCATCTTTTTAGTGAATCTAATATTCGTTTTTATGAATCTTGATTATAGGTTAGACTACTTGATCTTCTACTCCTTCATTATTCATTGACAGATCCCATTATGGGCGTTAAGTTGGGATGATCACGAATTAAAGGTAGGTGGTTCCACAATGTTTCTTCCACACAATTGACACTTTTTTTCTTGATTTATTCAGTAAGAATTATAAAAATAATTGAATATGATTTTAATTAAAGTGGATTTTATTTGTGATTTTAGAGGCATGTATTTTTGAAATAAATCCCCTTCTTAGTTGTTTTTTGTGTCATGGATTGATTTGAGAAACTATATGTTTTAGTGGGAATATTTTATAAAATAATTAGCCTTGATTTCTAAAAAAATGATTATAATATAATATGATTTTAAAAGGGAATAGATTTTATGAAAATACTAACTTAAACATACTATGACATGAATTTTTCCCCAATGGTAATTTGAGTCCTGATGACCTGAGTCGTGAGATGTGTTAACACATTGAGCCAATATCACTGATTGAGTTGTGTGAGGATCATATTACTAGAAACTAACATACCATAGGGTTTGATACATGTTACTATGATATAATTTTTTTATTATTACATGACATTGATTATAGAGAAAAATTTTTCATGCCAACTAATTTATATAAGAGTTTTATATACATTGTTCATTTAAGTCAGTTTTTATATATCTTCCATCTTTTGGATTATGAAAGTATGTGATGTTGGAAATATGTAAATACTAAGATACCATATTGGTACATGTTACTAAGATTTATGTGTGACTATATACTTATTATATTTTCTTATTATTTCTTACACACCACCACTTGAGTCGAGTAACCTGATTGAAATCCATATTGGTACTTTGGTTCTGATGTGGATATGGTTTTTTATGTGTTTGTGACATGTGTATGTGTGGATATATGTGTACTTAGGCATGATGATATTGAATGTAGGGAAGAGGCCTAGGAGTGGTAGATGTATCATTCTTGATTATTCTTGTGTTTGGTCTAGGGTGATTTTAGGAAACTATAATGAATCTAAAGTAATTATATTTAATGAAGATGAATAAATACTAATGGTTAGGGTCTATTAAAATCTATTTTTATAAGGAAGTGGTTCTCTTATTATGTATTTGGAAGTCTTGTTTTGTGTACTTGAACCATAAATACAAATATTTGTGATTCAAATAGGATGATAATGAATAAAGATTATATGGATGCTAATTGTTTAACAATAGAGTACGAGAACGGAGTGAAAGAGTTCATCAAGTTTGCAAAGGATCACGCAAAGGATCCTTCTCAAATACTTTTTCTGTGTTTATGTTGTTGTTATTCTAGACTACTTACTCCATAGGAGTTGGAAGAACATTTGATATGTCACGGAATAGATCAGAGTTATAAATGTTGGAATAAACACGGAGAAAAAGAGAATGTATCTACTCGCTGGGATAAAACTATGTTTTATGGATCGTCAGATATGAATATAAATATGGATAATGAAGAAGACCGTATGGAGGATGTGATTATAGATGAAAATGATGATGAAGATCGTATTGAAAAAATTACAAAGACAATTCAAGATGAACTCCGTGATTGACCAAAATTGTTTGAGAAGTTAAAGAGTTGTGCAAAGACACCATTGTATGCTGCTTGCACTAGGTATACAACATTGCCAGCTGTACTGAAGTTGTATAAATTGAATGTAGGAAATAGATGAAGTGATGTCAGTTTTACGGAACTACTTTCTCTCTTGAATGACATGCTCCCAGAAGATAGGAGATCCCAAGCCGGACATATGAAGCTAGACGAATGCTATGCTCGATGGGAATGATTTCTGAAAGAATACATGCCTGCTCAAAAGACTATATATTGTTTTGAAGGAGAACAAATCACTTACATAATGCCCAAAGTGTGGTTCTTCTTGATATAAGAAAGATAAATCGAATCCTACGAAAGTTGTATGGTACTTTCCAATCATTCCAAGGTTTAGGCGTCTATATGGAAGTAAAGAAAATGCAAGACAATTGTCGTGGCATGCAGATAAAGGATATAAATATGGGTTATTACATCATCTGGTCGACTCTCCTCAATGGAAGAAAATTGATAATGAGTATCCTGAATTTGGAAAAGTTCCAAAAAACCTTCGTCTTGTGTTGTCTACAGATGGATTCAATCCTTTTGGTTTTCAAACCAGCACTCATAGTACTTGGCCTCTTATGTTGGTAAATTATAACATGCCACCCTGGTTATGCATGAAGCGGAAATTCATCATGTTATCTATGCTTATATTATGACCAAAACAACCAACTAATGATATTGATGTTTATCTAGCTCCTTTGAATGAAGATTTGAAGTTATCGTGGGACTCAGGTGTAATATTGTATGCTGCTTATAAAAGTGAATACTTCACATTGAGGGAATTGTTGTATAGGACAATAAATGATTTCCCTGCTTATGGAATTTTTTTAGGTTATAGCATTAAAGGAACTCAGGGGTGTCCCATGTGTGAGGAAGATACATAATCAATTAGGTTGAAACATTCCTAGAAATTTGTGTTTCTAGGACATCATAGATTTCTACCTCGTCAGCATAAGTACTGATCTTGGACGACATCATTCAATGGAAGTTTAAAAAAATGCACAACACCATCTCCACTAATAGGTGATCATCTTTTTGAGAAATTAAATGATCTGAACACTATTTTTGGAAAACCATTTTTGAAAAACCTTACAAAAATCGGTTGGAAAAAGAGATCAGTTTTTTTTAATTACCATTATGGAACTGTTTGTACGTCAGAAATTTTCTTGATGTGATGCATGTGGAAAAAAATGTATGTGACAGTGTTATTAGAACGTTTCTAAATTCCCCTGGCAAAACAAAAGATGGAATTAAGGCAAGGTTGGACATGGTTGACATGGGAATACGAGAAGAGTTGTCTATCGTGAAGGGTGAAGATCGAATGTTTCTTCCTCCAGCTGCTTATACTCTTTCTTTGGTGGAGATATATCAGTTTTGTAACTTCTTCAATGATGTAAAGGTTCCAGAGGGGTACTCATCAAATATCAAGAACATTGTGTCAATGAATGATTTTAAGTTAAAAGGATTGAAATCACATGATTTCTATGTTTTGATGCAAGATCTAATTTCTATAGCTTTATGTTGAATTTTTCCCAAGAATGTTTGTCATACGTTAACCAAACTTTGTTTCTTTTTCAAAGCTATATGTAGGAAAGTTTTAGACCTGGGAAAATTTCCTTCTACGGAAAAAGAAATTGTCATCATATTATGTGAATTAGAAATGTTCTTCCCACCAACATTATTTGATATGATGGTTCATTTGATGATTCACTTGGTGAGAGAGATTCGACTTTTTTGTCCTGTGCACTATAGATGGATGTATCCTGTTGAATGGTATATAAAGATTTTGAAAGGGTATGTCAAAAATCGAAGTTGGCCAGAGGGTTGTATAGTGGAGCGATATATTGTTGAGACAGCCATTGAATTTTGTACTGAATACCTATCTGATGTGAAAAGAATTGGTCTCCTGAAATCTCATCACACTGGATGCATTGAGGGTGAGGGAATTTATGGAAGAGAAGTTGTGACAATCAGTATTACAGATCGGGGGCAGGCTCATCATTATGTTTTGCATAACAGTTGGGAGGTTGCTCTATATATTTTGAAACTCACAATGAAATTCTTAGGTAGTTGAATCCATCAAGGGATGAAAATGGTTATCAGATACACATAATCCGTATTTTATAGGATGGTTTCTGGACCATATTTTTAAGCAGTTGGATGAAAATCCGAATTAAATTTCAGAACGACTTCGATGGCTAGCCGCTGGAACAAGTGTGTATGTATTATCTTACAGTGGTTATGTAATTGATGGTTATACATTCTATACAGATTAACATGATGAAGATAGTACCATGAAAAATAGTGGAGTTACACTAGTTGCTGAAGCGATGCATGTTTCTGGTAGTAAGGACAGAAATCCAATTTATGCAAATATGCCATACTTTGGCATTATCAAACTAATATGGGAGTTTGATTATATGACATTCCAATTGACGATTTTTCAATGCAAATGGATTGATAACAACAGTGGTGTTAAAATAGATGAATGGGGATTTGTGAGAGTTGATTTTAGTAAAGAAGGGTACAAAGACGAACAGTTTATAATGGAATCACAAGTGGTACAAGTTTTTTATGTTCCAGATCCCGCAAACAGAAAGTGGCCGATTGTTCTGTTATCATCTAAAACTAATGAAGGTTATGATAAAAATTCAGTTGAGGACGATCCTTTTAGTGGTACGTCACAATATTTTCAGAGCGGTCCCAATGCAGATGATGTTTTGTATGTTAGAGGAGACCACAATGAAGGGATTTGGATAGTCGATAGAGGTGTAAAATCCATTAAACCTTTGAAATAAATAAAGAGAGTTCAGTAAACAGGTTATATTTTGTTTGTAATATAGATCTTATTATCTCATGTTATTATCTTATCAATACTGAATTTATGTAATCTGAATTAACTATTCAACAACTTTTGCAGATAATGACTTCTGCACATTCTGGTGCTCCTAACCTTGAGGCTATACAAGTATCTCAAGTTGCTGTTGTTGCGGCTGTTGCTACTCCTGTTGCTCCTACTGCTCCTGTAGCTCATGCTATTGCTGGTCCTGCTGTTGCGGCTCCTGCCGCACCTAGTGTTGAGGTCCAATAACCATCATCACATGTCATTGATACCATTCCAGATGAACATATAGATGATTTTGATATCGATGAAATGGTAGGTAATGAAAGACTGGTGTCACAGAAAACACAGGTGCGTCGTAGTTTTATAGTGTTAGCCAAAATTCATAAGGCGAAAAGTAAAGTCATCAAATTTGAAGTCATATGGAATGCACGAGGCCAACATGTGAATCCCAACAAGGCTATTTTTAGCAGCTACATTGGAGTTTTCACTCGGAAATGTGTGCTGATTGACATAGATTCATGGCACCATGTTGTGTCCGGGCTGAAGTCTGTGATCTGGGAAGAAATTATGGGAACATTATTAATTTATTTCTTTAATTTACTAGAAAATAAAATAATGAAACAATGTTTTACTATTCTCAATCTCTTGCAGAGTACATTTATAGTAGACGATTCACACAAGGATTGTGTACTAAGGCTTGCAAGAAAGATTCATCGAGGTTTTCGCACTATTTTAACAAGATTTCACCTGAATGATTCTAAAGGAAAAATAAACCCACACCGACCCATTGTCTACGCTCACCTGATATCCCAAAAAGCATGGGATGCATTTATTGGTCGTCGTGGGGATGAGAAGTTTTAGGTACATTGTGGGTGATAATACATTGTTCGGGGATACCTGTATTCATCATGTTGATTGTCAATATTTCATTTATGAAATAGAAACTCTGTACTGAAAATACGGAATGTGCATCAAAACCAACATACCCCTATTGTAAAGCAAGGATGGGGTACAATTCATTAGAAAAGAAAATGGTACATATTTTAAATTTATAGTAATATTGTTAGGTAACAATAAACAACATCATAATTATCTTTCTATGTTTATATGTAGATTGATGAGTCTAAAACCAAATGCACTTCCATCCCACATCATGTGCTATGGAAGGAGGCACATGTGAACAAATAAGGGAAGTTAGTAGATGAGAACACACAGAAAGTGTGGGAAATATGTGTAAGTATGAAACAACAGTCACAAGAATCAGCTACTCCTGTAGCAGATACAGACCTATTATCGACGACTTTGAAGCAACCAGAAAAATACGGTCGTGTCTGAGGTGCAGGGTTTAGGGTGACACCCCGAGTATATTTTGAGAAGAAGAAAAAAATGGATGATAAAGGTGAAAAATTGGAACAAATGAGCGAAAAAATAGCAACCCTTAAAAAACGATTGCAATGACAGAGAGAGTTGCTAGAAACTTTTATGGGTGGGAAGCAAAGGGAAGACACAACTCAAGAACAACCAGCATGTGAACATCCTGCCCCACCCCCACCAGCTTTGAGGCTAGCCATTCGCCTCAAAGAACTGTCTTGGCCGTGGTAATCAATATTCTAATAATTGTTCCCATTAAATGTGAATCAGACAAACACTGATAATTTTTCTTTACTAATCTTCTACATAGTGATAATGATTGTGATTTATATCTGTCAACACCCACCTATCACCTAGTAGTGAGGGCTACAGTGTTCAATATCCCAGATGCCACACTGCATAATAGACCACTTCCTAAAGGTCATCTGAAAGTGATGATTAATGTAGCTCATGAGCCAAATGAAAAGCTACCTATTCCACTTGATGACGATGATATTCATATGGTCGAAAAGGCTATTGGTACATTCATTTCATGTTTGTCACATCTTGTAAGAGTACATGCGGACAAAAAGGTATTTATTTCCTTTTTTTTCAAGATAAACCCTTAACAATTAATGAAAAAAGGGTCTGAACCAATGATTGTTGTTATAGACGGAGAAAGGGAAGGGGGTTACAAACGTCGACTCAAAACCATCTAAAGGATCGACCAACCGATCCCAAGGAGCTACTAAAATCACAATAACACCACCTATTCTGTATCCATATTTACTAGCATTGAAGACTCATCTGGATACGAAGCTAAAAGATGGTAATAGTCATATAGTGGTTTTCAAAGAGAATATATACAGAGAGGAAAGTCAAGATTTTGTTGCTGCTAAAACTATAATGAAATCCTTGAAAAAGGTTGGCTAGGCTTCACAGTAGTAAATGTATATATGAGGTATGTTTCCATGAATTGATTTTCTAAAAGCTTACCTAATGTGAAAATTATGACTAAATGCATTTTATATTGTTGACAGATGCATTTATGAAAAATAGTTGAAGTAATTTTCCCATGAGCCAAGATTTGGACACGTTAGTCCTCATATCACATCAGCACACCTAACAAAAATAGAGCCATCAAAAAGGGATGAAATAGTGAACGGCTTGCTAAAAACATTTGAAAGCAAGATTACAGATGATAGACTTTTCCTAATACCAACCATGCAGGGGTAATACTCTATGATTAAATCATATCAAATATATTTTCACTTAATTTATTACTTATTCTTTTTGGCGTTTTTAGGCAACATTGGTTGCTAATTGCAGTGAACATGGATACTCGAAAGATTTATTTTCTAGATTCAAAGCAAGGATATCCATCAAACCGACCACACATGATGGATTTTTTGAATCTGTAAGGAACTACATCTTATGTTTTAGGTCTAAACATCAAGTAATATAATTTATATTATATTTTAATGAGGATTATGTTATGATAGGGTGGTGTATAATTATCTTCTAAAAAAAGGAATGAGGACAGGGGCTAAGCATAGGGAGGTGAGCAAGTACTACATCTGGAAAAATATTAGGGTATATATAATAAAATATCACTATCCAAACACATCTCAACACAAGTTACTTATTATTCTAATGATCAATTTTTTTTCAGTGTCCAAAACAAACAAACTATAATGATTGCGGTTATTATGTTTGTAAATTTTTGAAAGAGATCATTTTTCATTAACAAACTAGCATCACTAAAGAGGTATTTTCAAAAACAACTACTAGTTTGTTTAAGTTATTTATTAATTCTTTATTTTTATATTTTTCATTACTACTATGATTTTTGAAAAACCTCATACTCACAAGATGATATAGATGTGTTCAGAAATGAGGGGTCTGCATACCTAATGGCAGATTGTACACAAATACAATGAAGATCTGACTTGGGGACATGTACAATTGGTGCTCATTTTTGAGAGGGGTTAAGGGGTTCAAAAGATGAAACATTGTTGTATGTAAATGTTCGTAGGTAAATTGTAATTGTTATTTAAGAAAACATCCTTTCTCTGATGAGTCATTTTTCCATTTTAACATATGATATGCACCAGCAACATGCAAGAATGATGAACCACTCAAAGGGTCTCTATTTTGTTTAAAATGGACACAATGTTAAGCGAAGACAACAACTGACCTACATAAATCTGACAAAACGCGTTTGTATTATGTTCATCCTTTAGTAGAATGATCCACGGGTCCTTTGTGACATGTAAGATTCAACCCCACCTCAATCCGAGCCACGGTGTGGCCGCTACTACTCAAAGGGTCTCTCTTTTGTTTAAAATGGACACAGTTTTAAGTGAAAACAACAACTGACCTATGGAAATCAGACCAAATTCATTTGCATTGCCTTGATCTAGTATAAGAAAGATTTAAGGGTCCTTGGTGATGTGTAAGAGTCATCCCCGCCTCAATTCGAGGCATGGTGTGGCTGGTACCACTCAAAGGGTCTCTCTCTTTTTTAAAATAGACACAATTTTAAGTGAAAACACCAACTAACCTATGGAAATCTGACAAAACGCATTCTAATTGCCTTGATATTTTATAAGAACGGTCCAATGGTCCTTGGTGATGTGTAAGAGTCAACCCCGCCTCAATACAAGGAAAGGTGTGGCCGGTACCACTCAAAGGGTTTCTCTTTTGTTTAAAATGGACACGATTTTAAGTGAAAACAACAATTGACCTACAGAAATCTGAACAAACGCATTCGTATTGGATTGATCCTTTATTATAACGATCCAAGGGTCCTTTGTAACATGTATGAGTCAACCCCGCCTCAATCCGAGGCACGGTGTGTCTGGTACCACTCAAAAGGTCTCTCTTTTGTTTAAATTGGACACGATTTTAAGTGAAAACATCAACTGACCTACGGAAATCCGACCAAACGCATTCGGATTGCCTTGATAATTTATAAGAACAATTAAAGGGCCCTTGTTGACGTGTACGAGTTATCCCCGCCTCAATATGAGGCATGGTGTGGCCGGTACCACTCAAAGGGTCTCTCTTTTGTTTAAAATGGACACGATTTTAAGTGAAAACAACAACTGACCTACGAAATTTTGACAAAACGCAGTCAGATTGTGTTGATCCTTTAGGAGAACGATCCACAGCTCCTTGGTGATGTGTATGAGTCAACCCCTCCTCAATATGAGGCACGGTGTGACCACTATCACTCAAAGGGACTCTATTTTGTTTAAAATGGACAAGATTTTAAGTGAAAACAACAACTGACCTACGTAAATCTGACTAAATGCATTATTATTGTGTTGATACTTTAGGAGAACGATCCACGAGTCCTTTGTGATGTGTAAGAGTCAACATCGCCTTAATCCGAGGCACAGTGTGGATGATAACACTCAAAGGGTCTCTCTTTTGTTTAAAATGGACACAGTTTTAAGTGAAATCAACAACTGACCTATAGAAATCTGACCAAACACAGTATTATTGCCTTAATATTATATAATAATGATCCAAGGGTTCTTGGTGACTTGTAAGAGTCATCCTTGCCTCAATACGATGCACGGTGTGGCCGGTACCACTCAAAGGGTCTCTATTTTGTTTAAAATGGACACGATTTTAAGTGAAAACAAAAACATACATACATAAATCTGACCAAACGCATTATTATTGGGTTGATCCTTTAGGATAATGATCCACGGGTCCTTTGTGACATGTAAGAGTCAACCTCGCCTCAATCCAAGGCACAGTGTGGCCGATACCACTCAAAGGGTCTCTCTTTTGTTTAAAATAGACACGATTTTAGGCGAAAACAACAACTGACCTATGGAAATCTGACCAAACGAATTCGGATTGCCTTGATATTAAATAATAACGATCCAAGGGTCTTTGGGGACGTTTATGAGTCATCCTCACCTCAATAAGAGGCATGGTGTGGTCGGTAACACTGAAAGGGTCTCTCTTTTGTTTAAAATGGACACGATTTTAAGTGAAAACACCAACTGACCTACGGAAATTCAACCAAACCATTAGGATTGTGTTGGACCTTTAGGATAATGATATATTGGTATTTCTGGACATGTAAGAGTCATCCCCGCCTCAATCTGAGGCACGGTGTGTCCGGTACTACTAATAGGGTCTCTCTTTTGTTTAAAATGGACACGATTTTAAGTGAAAACAACAACTAACCTACAGAAATCCAACCAAATGCATTTTTATTGGCTTGATACTTTAGTAAAAATATCCAAGGGTCATTTTTGATGTTTAAGAGTAAACCCCGCCTCAATAAGAGGCACTGTGTGGCCGGTACCACTCAAAGGGTCTCTCTTTTGTTTAAAATGGATACAACTTTAAGTGAAAACACCAACTGACCTTTGAAAATCTGACCAAACGCATTCATATTTCCTTGATCTTTTATAAGAACTATTCAAGGGTGCTTTGTGATTTTTAAGAGTCTTACCTACCTCAATACGAGGCATGGTGTGGCCAGTACCACTCAAAGGGTCTCTCTTTTGTTTAAAATGGACACGATTTTAAGTCAAAACAACAATAGACCTACGAAAATTCGACCAAATGCATTCGGATTGTGTTTATCCCTTAGGAGAACAATACACGGTTCCTTGGTGATGTGTATGAGTCAACCCTACCTCAATCCGAGGCACGGTGTGACCGCTATCACTCAAAGGGTCTCTATTTTGTTTAAAATGGACACGATTTTAAGTGAAAACAACAACTGACCTACGAAAGTCCAACCAAACACATTCGTATTGTGTTGATCCTTTAGGAGAACGATTCAAGGGTCCTTTGTGACGTGTAAGAGTCAACACCTCCTGAATATAAGGCACGGTATGGCCGATACCACACAAAGGGTCCCTCTTTTCTTTAAAATGGACAGAGTTTTAAATGAAAACAACAACTGACCTACGGAAATCCGACCAAACGCATTCAGATTGCCTTGATATTCTATAATAATGATACAAGGGTCCTTGGTGATGTGTACGAGTCCTGAATCAGAGGAACAGTGTGGCCGGTACCACTCAAAGGGTCTCTCTTTTGTTTAAAATGGACATGATTTTAAGTGAAAACACCAACTGACCTACGGAAATTTGACCAAACTCATTCGGGTTGTGTTGATACTTTATGAGAATGATCCCCTAGTACATTTTGGATGTGTATGAGTCATACCCGCCTCAATCCAAGGCCCGGTGTGGCTTCTAACACTCAAAGGGTCTCTCTTTTGTTTAAAATGGACACATTTTTAATTGAAAACAACAACAGACCTATGAAAATACGACCAAACGCATTCGGATTGGCTTGATCATTTAGGAGAATGATCCAAGGGTCCTTTCTGATGTGTATGAGTCAACCCAGCATCAATATGAGGCAAGGTGTGGCCGCTAGCACTCAAAGGGTATCTCTTTTGTTTAAAATGGACACATTTTTAATTGAAAACAACAACTGACCTATGAAAATCTGACGAAACGCAGTCAGATTGTGTTGATCCTTTAGGAGAATGATCCAAGGGTCCTTTGTGATGTGTAAGAGTCATCCTCGCCTCAATCTGAGGCACGGTTTGGCTGCTATCACTCAAATGGTCTCCCTTTTGTTTAAAATGGACACAATTTTAATTGAAAAAAACAACTGACCTATGAAAATCCGACCAAACGAATTTCGATTGTCTTGATCCTTTAGGAGAATGATCCAAGGGTCCTTTGTGACATGTAAGAGTCAACCCATCCTCAATATAAGGCACAGTGTGGCCGCTAGCACTCAAAGGGTCTCTCTTTTGTTTAAAATGGACACAATTTTAATTGAAAACAACAACTGACCTATGACAATCCGACCAAACGCAGTCAGATTTCCTTGATCTTTTATAAGAACGCCCATGGGTCCTTGGTGATTTGTACGAGTCAACCCCAACAACCCCCTAGACCCCCCACCCCCTGGACACCAATCCACCCCCAGACACCCCCCACCCCTCTGGACACCCCCACCCCCTGTAAAGCCCCCCGACACCTTGGACACCAGCCCACCCCCTGGGAAGCCCCCCCAGAAACCAATCCACCCCCTAGACCGCCCCCACCCCCCTAGACACCAATCCAACCCCACTCCTCTAGACACCCCCACCCCCTTTTAAAGCCCCCCCCCCCTACACCTTGGACACCAGCCCACCCCCTGGAAAGCCCCCCCCCCCCCTCCGGACACAAATCCACCCACTGGACCACCCCCACCCCCCTGGACACCCGCACCCCTCTGAAAACCCCCCCACCCCCGGAAAAGCCCCCCCCCCCCCCGGACACCAATCCACCCCTGGACCACCCCACACCCCCCCTGGACACCAATCCACCCCTGGACACCCCCCGGCACCTTGGACACCAGCCCACCCCTGGAAATCCCCCCGGACACCAATCCACCCATGGACCGCCCCAACCCCCTGGACACAAATCCACCCCCTGGACACCCCCACCATACTGGACACCCCCTACCCCCTGTAAAGCCCCCCCCCCCCAAGACACCAATCCACCCCCTGGACCGCCCCCACCCCCCTAGACACCAATCCACCCCTGGACACCCCCACCCATCTAGACACCCCCACCCCCTGTAAAGGCCCCTCGACACCTTGGACACCAGCCCACCCCCCTGGAATGCCCCCCGGACACCCCTACCCCCCTAATGGACAGCCAACCCAAACCCTTGAACAAACCCCCAACCCCTTGAATTCTGAATTGAATTCTTTATGTACTTAATTAACATATAAATTATGTGTTAATGGTCTATGATTATACTTGGTCTAATTTTCTTACAATTTATGAGTTAATTATGTATGGGTATACTTTCTTTAATTATCTTATTGAGATGCTGATTTTTTTTTGCATGTGTTCAGGTGTGCGGCTGCATATTTTTTTGTAGCAGTAGAGAGGGCATTAATCAGCACTTTTATAGCGCTGATAAATTGTTATTTTATCACTGCTAAAAAAGTGCTGATAAACTACACCTTTATCAGCGCTAAAGAAGGGTTGATAAAGGATAAGTTTATCAGTACTAATGGAGCACAAATAAAACACTCATTTATCAGTGCTCCTTTAGCGCTGATAAAGGGTTGTTTTTTATGGCTCATTTGGCGGTGATAAAGTCTACCTTTATCAGTGCGTGTTTAGTGCTGATAAAGGTTTCATTTATCAGCACTTTTTAGTGCTGATAAAGTACCCCTTTATCATCAGTTAGTAAGCGCTGTTAAAGGGTACCCCCTTTATCAGCGCTGAGCTTTACAATGCTTTTTTAGCACTGTTAAATCCCATTTTTAGCACTGTTAATTCCAGTATTTGTAGTAGTGTTCTCTGGTATGCTCGAAAGACTCTTCTTCTTCTTCATCGGAATATAGAACAACTTCATCTTGTTCCATACTAGGATCATAAATACCTTTTGGTGTTGTGGGATATTCCATTGCACTGATCTTCTCATAGATCCTATCATTGTCTTTCACCCATGCCTTTTTCCAAGGATTCCCATTGATTTTCATCCTCTTGATAATGACTCTTGAAAGTAAGAACTCACAATCCTTGATAACTTCTTCATTTGGTCCAACCAATCCTTTGGAATGTAGCATGGATGAGATAAGCAGAGAATAGAATAGGGAGGTTGACTTGGATTGGTCTTGATCAATTCACACATATGGTGTATGAAATACTTAAAAAGATTGATCTTATGTACATTTTTCATCAGATGAATCAAAAAAATATCCTGATATTTAAGTATAGTGAAATCAACTTTTCTAGGACTAATAATGTTCTGAATAAACTTAATCAGATGTCTAGATTCTCCATCCTGTTCAACTGCGATGGCTCTCCTCTGAGTTCCATTTCTGGTTAAGCTTTTTAAAGCATCTTCCAAAACAAAGAATTCACAAGGAGGTGGAGGTACTCTCTGATAGTCATCACAAATACATTCATGATGTATCCTAAGGAATGAATCCCATAGCCTTGAAGAAAAAGAGCATCTCTGTCCATTTAACCCACTCCTTATAACATAGCCACTATCTGAATCAAACGAAAATTGTACAAACTAATAAAAATGTGCAACCAACATCAGGTGGATAGGTATATCTTCCTTTTAAAACAATCTAACCATCCTTTCTCTTTTAATACTTTCAAAACCAGAGATTTACTTGATAGAAGCCACTTAGGGAATATCTTTTTTTCATGTACTACTGTTCAGTTCACCAGATTTGGATTCATAGGACCCTTGGGTGCCAACTTAGGCGCAATTTTCTTCTTCTTTGAAGTGTATCTCTAAGGAGTTTACGACAAAGGGTTTTTCATCCCAGTCATTCACTAAAGTTTCGAGAGAGAGAAGGGTTGAATGATTGAAGAATGGTTACGGTTTGAGAGAATATAAGGGTGCCCAAGTGAAAAATGAGTGAAACTTCTTTTATTTTGTGATTTAGGAATACCAAACATCGTAAAAACAAGAGCCTGGGAAAGAAATAAGTAATTGAAACGATATGGATTTTCCTTTATAAATAAAATAACAATGAATTCTTACGGTGAGATAGAAAGTGACTCTCACGGTGACATAGTGACAGTCTTATACAGTGAGGCAGTAGCAAGTGTTTATAGTGAGACTGTAACAAGTGTTTATGTTGGGACCGTATTGTCAGAGATAGTAAGTGTCAAACCAAAACCAAGAAGTACTAACTGTGAGACCGTAAACATGAATCATAGAGTTCTAGGATAGTAAAATATGAAATAGTAAGGTGTGAAATAGTAATATATAAAACAGTAATATATGAAATAGTAAGATATTACTTAAGTTTTATCAGGCCTAGTTCTTGTATGATGTAGTCTATTATTTCAGAATTTAATGGTTTGGTGAATATGTTAGAAAGATTATATTCATTTACAATGAATTCCAAAGTGATATCAACTTTTAGATAATGATCTATCAAAAAGTGACGTCTTACATCAATATGCTTTTTCCAAGAGTGTGAAATAATATTTTTCAAGATATTAATAGCACTTGTGTTGTCACAATTTATAGGTACATGCTTGAATTGATATCCATAATCCAGTAATGTGTGTTTCATCCACAAAATTTATGCACAACAACTACCAGCAGCTACATATTCAGCTTCTGTAGTTGATAATGCAACAGAATTTTGTTTCTTACTACACCATGATACTAGAGACTTTCCTAAAAAGTGACATGTTCCAAAGTTTCTTTTTCTATCTAATTCACAGCCACCGAAGTCAACATCAGAATAACTAACTAAATAAAATTATTGTTTTCTATGATAGAACAGTCTTAGATTGGGTGTATGATTGAGGTATTTAAAAATTCGATTTATAGCATTTAAATGTGAATCCTTATGATTTTCTTGAAAACGAGCACACATACACACACTAAACATAATGTCAGGTCGACTAGCAGTTAAGTAGAGTAAACTTCCAATCCTTTCTCTATAAGTGGGTTGATCAATAGATTTTCCATATTCATCAAGAACCAATTTAAATGTGGTACTCATTGAAGTGTCACTAATTTTAGTGTTATCCAATCCAAATCGTTTTAGAATATCTCAAGTATATTTACATTGACTTAAAATAATACCATCATTTTTTTGAATAATTTGAAATCTGAGAAAGAATTTTAGTTCACCCATTAAAATCATTTCAAATTTTTTTTTCATCATTTTAGAAAAATAAATACATAAATAATTTCTTGAATATTCAAAAAAAATATCATCTTCATAGATTTGTACCACCAAAACATAATTATAAATTAGTTTTGTAAAAAAGGTAAGATCAGTTATTAATTTTGTAAAACATTTGGAAATAAGAAAAGTACTCAACCTGTCATACCATGCTCATAGAGAATATTTTAAACCATATAAAGCTTTTGACTATTTAAAAATATGATTTGGAAAAATATGATTTTTAAAACCAAGAGGTTGCTCAAAAAGTCATCCTCAGCTATATACTCATTTAGGAATGCACACTTAACATCCATTTAATATAGTTTGAAATTCAGATGTGCAGCATAAGCAAGCGAAATTATAATGGCTTCAAGTCAAGATACTAGTGTAAAGGTATCCTCATATTCAATTCCTTCCTCTTGACTATAGCCTTTTTCAACCAATCTATCCTAGTTTCTAATTATGTTACCGGCTTCATCTACCCTATTTATAAACACCCATTTAGTGCCAATGGTGAATGTGTCATGGGGTCTTTCAACAAGTTTCCAAACATTGTTCCTTTTAAACTGATAATGTTATTCTTGCATAGACATCACCCAAAATTCATCATTGATAGCATCATTAATGTTTTTAGGTTCATGTTATGATAAGAAGACTTGATGTTCAACCAGATTTCTAAGTGAAGCTCTAGATTGAGTTCATTTGTCTAGGTCTCCTATAATAGAAACTAAGGGATTGTTCATAAGAGTTCTAATATCTCTAGAAAAGGATTTACTAGTCATTTCAGGTTCATCAATAGGTTCAGGTTCATTGTGACTTGAGTTTAAGGATTTCCAGGACTAGAATTTTTCATAGATTCTTTCACAGGATGTTTTGATGATTTTGAATTAATGTCCATATTTGATACATCATTCTCCAGGTTCTCTAGATTTGTTTTAGGCTCATGTGGATCTTTTTCATCAAATTTTATATGGACAAATTCTTCCACACATTTAGTTCTTTTATTAAACACTTTATAAGCTTTAATAGAAATGGAATATCCAAAAAACATGCCTTCATCACTCTTGGGTGAATTTTTTTCAAGTTTTTCCTTAGTATTGGGGATATAGACATTGAAACTAAAAACATTGAAGTACTTAACTTTGGGTTTTCTATTGTTTCATAACACATATGGGGTTATATTAAGAATAGGTCTGATCAACACTCTATTGATTATGTAGCATGTTGTATTTACAGATTCAACCAAAAAATAAATAGTTAGGTCATATTCACTAAGCATTGTTCTATAAATATATTGTAGGGTTCTATTACTTCTTTCTTCCACTCCATTTTTTTGAGGTTTTATAAGGGGCAGAGAAATCATTACTATAGCCATTTTGTGAGAAAAAGGATTCAAACTCTTGATTTTCAAAATCATGGCCATGATCACTTCTTAAAGATTTAATTCTAATTCCACTAATATTTTCTATAGACTTGGCATATTTAGTGAAATAAGAGCAGGCTTCACTTTTGTGATCCCGAAATAAGTTCCAAGTATATCTAGAAAATTCATCTAACAGAACATAAACATAATGATTTCCAATTAAACTAGAAACCCTAGATGGTCCAAACAAATCCATGAGGACCAGTTCAAGAGGATGAGAAGTTGACACTTCTTTCGTTGGTTTGAAGGAAATTTTTTGTTGTTTTCCCTTCTGACAGGGATTACACACTTTGTCATTTGGAAACTCAAGTTTGGGTAGGTCTTTGACTAAGATATTTCTAGTTATCTTTCTAAGGGGGTGAATATTAAAATGTCCTGGTCTCCTATGTCAAATCCGAGACTCTTTATTAAATACACTTAATCATGAAGCATTCTGAGAAACTAAAGAATCTAAGTTAACAGAATAAAAATTTTCATTTCATAATGATGAAACACTAATTATTCTTTAGAATTAAAAACATTGCAAGCATCATTTTAAAATATAACATGAAATAAATCATCACATAATTGTGATATACTGAGAAGATTATATTTCAAACCATCAACAAACAATACTTTGGAAATTAAAACTGAGTTAGAGTTACTGATTTGGACAAGGACAATGATTTTTTCTTTGGAATTTTCACCAAATTTGAAATGTCCTCCATCTATTTTTATTAGGTTCTTAAAGAATGAGTATTATATTGTCATGTGTCTCAAACACCCATTATCCAAGTACCATAAAATTTATAGGAACTATTTAAGAAGCTTTCTAAGAAAAGGATCAAGAAAAAATAGATTTTTGTACCCATACTCGTTTGGGTCCAGTAACATCAGTGATAAGTGCTTTTGGAACCCACGTCTGCCTCATAGGTTTCGTATAAGAATAATGTAAAGTATTTGAAAAATTAACTTTATTCGGTCTAGAAAAAACTTGAAATGGTAGAAAGTGTATCAAAACTTGAACTAGTTGATTTGAGTCCAGAACAGGGAATAAAACTAAATGTCTTAGATTTAGAAACAAAATTTTTTCTACCAAGATATCTTTTTTCAGGTTGATGACTAATGCCAGTATTGTATTTAGGGGCATGTTTTTTTTACCAAGAATTTTAGTAAGATTATTTTTCCCATTATTAAATGTTTCTAAGTTATTTTTCAATTTCTCATTAGACATTTTTAATTCATTGTTCTCTTTGAGAAGTTAAGAATTTTTCTCTTTTTCAGTTGTGAGTTCAGATTTAACATCAACAGTAAGAGCATATTGTTTCTTCAAATATTTATATTTGTCTTTTAGTTAATTGAATTTTTCATCAAGAATGTTATATTATTCAAAAATTTCTTCATTAGTCATTTTTTTAGAGTCACTCTCATCTCCAGAAAAGTATGAATTATGTACATAGTCTAGTGTTACCTCAGGTGTGTTTTTTATAAAACACATATTGGCTTTGTTATCTAGTTCATCATGTGATGTTTCTGAGTCTCTTGAATTTTCCTCAGAAGCACTAGAGGATTCTTTCATTTCATTTTTATAATTCCTTTCCTTTTCCTCAAATCTCTTTTTTTACTTGAGCTTAGGATAGTCAGTCTTGATATGTCCTTTGCGCATACATTAATAGTAGAAAATCTCATCAGTCTTGTCAATTCTTTTGCAATCCTATATTTAACAACCTTTTTTGTCATATCTTCCCTTAAAGTTAGGATTTCTGAAAAAGTTCTTCTTCTTATAAAATCATTTAAATCTTCTAGATAATTGAGCCATATCTGCATCACTGTCAGGTGATGATTGTTCTCTACTATAACTTTCTACATAAGCTTACAATTTCCCTTTTTCTTTGTGTTTAGAGGTGGTGGTCTTGAATGCCACAGATTTCTTTTTGGTTCATCCTCCTCTCCCTTATTGACTTTTAGTTCTTCTTAAAACATCATTAGTTTCCTAATGAGTCCTTTTACAGGTATCTTTTTGAGGTTTCATGATTTTTTAATAGAGACAGAGGTTACTCTCCATCTCTCAGGTAGACATCTGATAATTCTCATGATCTGTTCCACGGAAGTGACTTCTCTTCCAAGAGAAATAATTGTGTTGACAATATCAATGAACCTAAGATACTTGTTAGAGATAGGCTCATCAGGTTTCATTTTAATGTTATCATATTTAATAGTATATGTATTAAGTCTCATTTATTTCACACTATATGTTCTTTCATGTAAAATACACAAGGTATCCCAAATTTAATGGGAAGTTTTACAAGAAGAAATTATATTAAATTATTCATATCCTAAAGATAAATATACAGTATTCATAGCTTTTCAATTGTTATTATAGGTAGTTTTGGTAGGTTCATCCCAACTGATTCTGTCAGTAGCAGGGTTCTTTTATTCATATATAATGGAAGACCATATTTCAAAACCCATACTTTCTAAATGAATTTTTATTTTAATTTTCCATTGAGCATAGTTGGTTCCATTAACTAATGGTGGTCTGTTGGTTGCATCACCTTCCAATCTATTATCCGTAAAAAATAAATACTTTGAAAGATCTATAAATTTATAATTAAAATAAATTTACAGATCTTTAATGTACAACTACAATCACAGTTGAATAAGGTTAAACAGATTCCTAATAAAAACCATATGATACCAAATGTTGGTCGGAGTAGACTATTCAAGATGGGGGGGGGGGGGGGTGAATTGATTATCTATAAAAATTTATATTTAAAAAGTATTCTTATATAGTTTCCACAATAAATTTAAACACATCCTAGTTAATCAAAGTAATACGGTTATGAATGTTTGACTGTTTAAATAACATCTTATGAGATTGATTAATTCCCAATAATCTTCATATCAGTTATTAATGTTACTTTTGATGATATTATAATAAGGCAAGACAATTATAACTTCATTAAAAGATTAACTATCAATGTGAATTTAGTGATTTCTGAGTTACACAGTAATGCAGTAAAATAGAGAAGACTAGATTAAGCAGCACAGCGGATATAAAAAAAGTGGTTCACTCTCAATCTGATACCTAATACACTCCACTTGGTGATCACCTACCACCAAGCAGTTTAAATAAATAAACTTGATCCACACCCTAGATCGGGGTTAACAATAGTACACAGGACTGTCCAGGTCGAACGACCTCTTCCACAATTCTTTGAGGGTACAAACTACCAAGCCACACAGGGACCTCTTCTACACTTATATGTGGGTATACACAAGTGTAAAAAGACGTTTGATAAAGGATATCATTTATCCTCAGCTTTCATGTAGAAGATATAGTGTGTTGTTATACAGATACAAAAACTGCTCGAAAGCTAATAAAATGATACACAATAGAGAATAAATATTGAGATAGATTTAGAAGTGATCTTAGTGTTATTCTTTGTAGCCCAAGACTTCTGAAATGAAGCAGATGAAAAAATCATGTCCTTGTAAGGAAAAAAGATTGTGCCAAGTGAGACAAATCTGGCTTGTGTTCTTCATGATATTTGACAGTGCGAAGATGTTCTCGATTCTTGGATTCAAGTATGTTTCTTGTGTTCATTAGCAGCAGCGTCGAGTTGCATGTGACACTTCTTTATTAAAAAATTCTCTAAGTTTGTTCTTAATTTTCATGCTCACACCCGCTTATTTCTCTTTTCAGTATCAATTGTCTATGGGCCTCACTACTCTTTTATCTTAGATTTCATGTGTTGGAGCTGATAGGTTGCATGTATTATGAACCTTGTACCTCATACTTTCATGTGACATGTCTATAAAGAAACATTAATTATGTCAGTGCATTTATAAACATCAAATATGACCGTTATAGATTAAACTGAAAACAACAAAATAGATTTAGAAACGGAGCCACAGTATGTCATGGAAATGATGTCTCCTTGAACCGGTGTATTTTTTAAGCAGTGTCTCATGGTCACATTTTCTTGTTGATCACGGTGTATTGTAGTCACTGTGTCTAATTAATGGTGTCTCATTCATGATGTCTGGTCATGGTGTCTGGTTCATCGTGTCTAGTTCATGGTGTCTGGTTTACGGTGTGTGGTTTTTGGTTTCTGGTTCACGGTGTCAGGTCACGATGTCTGTTCACAGTGTCTAGTTCACGATGTCTGTTTCACAGGGTCTGGTTCATGGTGTCTTAGACATAAAAGAATATCTATATTCATAATTACACAATGATATTCATAGGACGGATTAGACTTAATCATTTTTCAATGAAATTATTTGTAACGTAAATCAAGGATAGTGTACAGTAATCAAACTGAGTGTATAGAACTTAAGATCTTTGGATAGCTTTTACTAAATAGTTGTACACTTTATGTGAGATACATTACATAGAGTTAACAAGGTTTATAGACTAAATATGATTTGGGATCCTTAAATCATGATTAATACATGTGGAGTCCAATGATAATTTTATTATATTTTAAATATGATAATTTTGAGTCACATTGTTATAAAGTTTGTTTTATATAAATTCAATACTTTAAGTAATTCCAAGAGTTCCCCTCCCATCACTTTTAAAAAATAACCTCATCTCCACTCTTCCTAACACATTTTGAACCTTCTAGCTCAGCCAATACCAATCATAATAACGACTTATATTACTTAACCATATCCTAGAGCTTTTTTTTATAAAATACCATCCTTTGAAGGATTAAGGTATAACCCAAATGTGGTTTCTCAATGAAGTGGTACAACTCTAAACCAAATATTTTCTGTTTTATTTCTTCTTATACCACCTAAAAATCCATGGTATCCTTTAAATATTAATGAATTCACTATATTCAATATACTAAATTGTTATAATATTTATGGAAGAACCATTATCCACATTCTTTCAATCCGAACAAAAAGTAAAAATATCACTTGTGCGTACGTATGGCTTATCATCCCCGTGTGGCGGTGTCATTAATTTTTCATCACCACATTACATGGATGGTAATAAATATATATTTTATTAATATATAAGATATATATAATATAAAAATAATTCTATAAAAGTGAATTATTTTTTACCTTTCTTTCATTCCTTCTGTTAAAAAATTGAAATGTTGTTTATGCATACGTATAGCCTTCCGTCTTCGTAAACTATGTAATTCATTTTTCATGCTCTAAATATTATAGATGACTATATATATATAATGAATACAAATGATAATTATATCATTATTAAAATTAAGGATATAATTTAATCATGATAAATGTATAAGGGATAGAACTACATAATATAAACTTCTACAAAAAACAAAACAGTTAACACCTAGAAATGACGATCTCAATAAGGAATTATTAATAAAAGAGTGAAAATATATTATGAGTAAATCATATAAGGTATGATATATGTTATTAATTTTATATAATACATGTATAATAAATCAATATTTATTATACATATGGTTTTAACATGTACAAATAAAGACGAGACTTGAGGTAAGGGTTTCTCGTCTAACATTGAATTTTGTGATAGATATGTCATATTCACATCGTATTTCATTTTTGTGGTGTAAATTCCACCAAATTTATATTTTATTTAATTTATGTCCTTATATTAATTGTATTTCATGTTTTATTTTATTTTATTTATTTCATTGGGGTTGTGATTCAAAAATAAATATAGTGGTAAGGGTTAATTTCACAATCTCATCATTATTCAGTATTGTTTTTGTTTAGGTATGAATTTATTGAATTATATGATATTTATATGTTAAAAAATATATTTTATTCTACTCTACTTATTTCTGATAATTACATTTTTTCCCTTTTATTTACCTCTTTTATGTACTCAAGAGTCAAAAATAATGTATTAAATTAAAATTGAATTTATTTTCTATTTGGTAATGAATATTTTTCTTACATGTCCATATTTTATTTATAATATTTTCATAAATATTTTTACTATTATACTTTGATCGTTTAATTTTTTACCCTTTATTGAATTTCTATAAAAATGTTTCAAAGGAATCTTCTTTTCAGTTTCTAAAATAAGTGTTTTTTTTAATTTTTACCGATAATATAAAAGGAATATTTATTTCAACATACTCAAAATGAACAGAATTTACCACTATCATGAACACTCAATTCTTTGAATCTTCCTTTAACATTTTACATTGATCTTTTCGAAGAAAATAATTTTCTAACATTCTGGAATTTTTTAGTTTTTAAAAGTGATTTTTAAGTGAAAATGGTTTTTCCTCAAGAATACCTTAAATGACATTTTTATGGTATTCATATTCATCAATAAAAAATATCCTTTATTTTACTTTAATTCAATTGGGATTTTTTATAATGATACCATCTTTATTATTTGTATGGATGTTTAATAATCAGTTGGGTTGGGAAAAGGATTGACATTCTATGTGCTAGTTCTTCTTGTATGGATTTTTTTTCATTATTAAGAAATATTGAATAAGTTCTATTGTGTGTTAAAAATTTGAATTCATTGGACTTATTAACTGATGAGTGGGCCCAAAATTACATATCCCCTTGATGTATGGATAGTTATCATGAGACAAAGCATTATTTGTATTTGGCCAATATTTTACCAATTTATGTAATATTTCTTGGCATGAGACCTTGACATTGTGTTTTAGATGTCTTGGATTGAGGCCTCTACCGCATGTTTCAGATGTAAGACATTATAAATTTTATTATTATGAAATTAGTTATTGATGTCCATGTTCTTGTTTGAATATTTGTAATATCTACAGATAATATTAATCTCAAGTGATTATTTATATGGCATTAGCTGATCATCATTTATTAATGTCATATAATTCATGCTTTATCTTGTCTATGACATCATCAACTGTACACTATCCCTTACTGAGGATTTGATATCACCATTTTTCTAAGTTTCATTTCCCTAGGATGTCATTAAGTGTATTACTAATATGTAAGGATATGTTATAGGTAATAATGATGTTCTCAAATAGAATATTATGTTTTATTTATTTTTTTAAAATATAATGTGAGATTTAATTATGTATCTATTTTACCATGACTAATAAACTATTTAGTCATTTGGGATTAGATAACTTGTATCTAGTACTAATGTAAAAAAATTAACCCTTGGATATGGGCTTCATGGTCAGGTTCTTTACAAAATTAAACTTTATAGACCTCATTAGTCACAAAATCATTGGTTATTGTATCAAATGCGGGAACACACATGTTACTCGATGAAATTTCACAATTAATGTGAATGTATTGGCTATTTTAAAAGGTATCCGACCCCTATAACTAGAGTATGGGCATGAAGCAAGTCCTATAAGGACCCTACCCTTATTCAATCCATAATTTTATTTTAAAATAAGAATTAATTTTCTTATATTCTAAAATATCCTTTCATGTTTATAGTTTCAGAGAATTGGTTCATAACATTTATATAGAAAACTCATACATTAAAAGTTTGACAATTCCTCTTAGTGTCCATTTTTTCTATAAACATAACTTTTCAAATAGAGCATGTTTTCTATTCCTGACAAATAATTTTGACATTCAAATTGACTTCTTATTTGTTCCCATTCACCATTAAAACTTATGAAATTATTTTGAAAATATGGCATGTGCACAAAAACAAAGTGACATAAAAATAAAAAGGAAGGATTTTAGAATGTTTTTAAAACATGAGATCATAAAAGAGTGTTTTATTTTAATTGAATACACTTTGATCTCAAATAATTGTTTAATTACACATGAAATTAGTTTTCCTACACAAATATGTTCATTAAACAGTTTATATGAAAATATAAAGGAAAAATAATATTCAGGAGGGTTTCTTAGAAAACATGATTTCCAATGAAAAACATTTTCCTAAAAACATACATTTTGACTCTAAAAGGGAATAATACTTCCTTTAAAACAAAATATCATTAGCATACCTTTTTAAATAAAATTATTTCCATTAAAACTCATTACTAATCATAGAAATGTAAAATATTTTCCTTGGGAAAGCATCTTTTTATAACCCTTAAAATAAATTTTATAAGTTTTAAAACCAATAAAGTGAACATATAATATAATTATCCCGATAAAATTATAATTACCCAATACATTTGAGTGCTATATTATGCTCACCCACCATCATGATCTGGATCGGGTTCACCCGTGGTCATGAGTTATATCTGACACATCCATCATAGTGAGCTATATTGAGCTTACCCATCATCATAAACAATGTAAAAGGAACATACCTTGCATGAAACACCTAAAATATTCTATTTCCATCATCAAACTCAAAAAAACCTTTTGAACCCATAATAAAAACAATTTTAGATATTTGTCTATCCCATTCTTTTAAAACCCAATTCTCAAAACTAAAACTCCAAGAACAAAGGGAACAATGGTTTTTATTTATAGAAATCATAAAATATTATAAATTTATCTTAATATTAAATAATTTTTTCAATGGAATGAAACTTTTTTGATGTCATATATGTTAAAAGTAACATTCCTTTTTCCTTTTTAAAGAAACTAAAAACATTTAGTACACAATATGTAAAAATATTAAATTTGAAAACATTTGAAATAAAGTAAAAAAAGAGATATAAAATTACATTTAAAATTCATCAATAAACATATAAATACATATAATAATTATTTTTAAGAATATATTTATTCAATAAAATTATTTATAAAATAAATATTAATATATTTAAAATGAGGTTTAAGGGAAAGTGTCTCTTACCTCGAGTCTAACACAACACTAATGTTCTTTAAATTCCTGAGCAATAAACTTATGTTAATTATTTACATTATTAAGAAATATTTTCATGTTTTTTGTTATTTTTTTTATTTATTTCCATGTTATATTTAATTACTTAATCAATTATGTTCGCATGGGGCGTTTTAATGATATTTAGTTCATACATCCAAAATGAATTTGGTAGGTTGACTATGGTCAAATAGATAATTATTCCATCATTTCTAGAATAATAATCATGTGATAGTTATAATTATTATATATTAATTTCAATTGAAGTCTATTCATGAATTATGGTTATGAAAAAGGAACTACCCTACAATTATGGAGATAGTAGGTCTTATGTACACATGAGTAACATTTCCTTTATTCAAAGAACGTGGTAGAATTAAGGTAAGTATTATTTTATATTCAAAAATTAATTATTACAAAAAAATTATATTCTTCCTTTAAATATGCATATATATATCATCTAGGTTATGTGGTCATGAAACACAAATCGAATCCCTTTACGGAGGTGGTAATCTGCACATATTCACAAAAAATATTATTATTATTAAATGAATTAAATGGTATAAAACTAAATGATTTATTATATTTCAATAATGAACAATATGTCATTAATATCATACATATACATTATATTCATCATTATATACACCCATAATATGTTTTTATGGAAAATAAATTACATTGGTTCTTAAGATAGTAGTCTCGATACACACGAACGGTGGATTTATGTCTCATTTGATAGAAAAAACATATGGATCTAGGTTATTTAATTAACATAAAAAATTTTAATTATATGGAAGATACCCTTTTAATTTTATCAGTATTTTTTAAGAATATTTGAAGGTGGTAGATGGACAAATAAAACTAAAACATTCAGTTAAAAGTTTTACCTATTCATCAGAAAACCTCATTTTCTATACAACTTATGACCGTTAAGATTTATATTATTCCCAAAAAAATACATCTAGAATGTGTGTAGGAATATAGGAAGGTATTTTCCTATTTATTGGTTTAGATAGAGTGATAAAATGGTGTGAGTAAGAGAAGATAGGATGGTCCCTTTTTTAAGTGAGAGGAGGGCCATTCTTGGAATTTTATAAAGTATTAAGTTAATATAAATTAATTTTCAAGATAAAGTGGCTCTAAATTGATATAATTATAATATAGGATATTTATGGGTTGAAATATTCTCATAAAATAAAATTTCTATGAATTTAGACTATATTTACCCTTACATATTTATTTTAACCCCTCGTTAACCCATTTAACAATTATAGTGATATAAATGTTTCGTATACTTTAGGGGTTAATAAAGTTCCCATAAAAGAAAGAAGGTACCTTAAATGAACTATAGTTGATATTATCAATAATATTCCACTTAATTTTCCAAATACTTTATTTTTGTGAATTTTAAATCATTTTATAAAATATGTTATATTATAAAATATCATTAATATCATTTTTTGAAATACTCATTTACTTTTAATTTAAGTTAGTAGAGATAACAATATAATTCAAATATAAACCTTTACCACATTTTAATTATATTAAATTTATCTAATAAATTTAATTTACACTTTAAATCACCCATAAAATATAACATTTAGTGTTTTTAAAATCATTTATTGGATTTTTCTACAACTTGCACTAGCATTGTGCCGGTATTGTGTAAGTATTTAAGATAATTATATAATCACAGAAATTTATAAATAAATTAACACAAACAAATAATTTCAGAATTATCAAAATAAACATTAATATTCATTATAAACTCCTTTTTATCCCTATTTGAACATATAAGATGAAATTCAAAGTATCCGAATAACATTTTGTATTTTTCATTACTTAAAATAATATATAGGTAAAACATAAAATGAAAAAATATCATGTTTTCAATTTTTGGATCATTATGGATGAAATATAATCATACAATGAAATATATTTAAGTGTTTTAATTAATTTTAATCCCAATAACATTATTTCTTAACCTAATTAACTTATTTTACATTTATTATAGTAGAAAAAGGATATTATGGTTACTATTCTTAATAACAAAAAATAATAGGGACCTATTTAAAAATTTGACCTCATAATTATGAATAATAATTTAATTTATCAAGATTCAATTTCTATAAGTTTCATAATTTAATATAAAATTAAACGCATAAAACGTGAAGACAAACGATTTTTCATAAAAATACATTTTCATTATAAAAACATTTTTTATACCAAATTAAAGTATAAAATTCATTCTAAAGACCATAATTAGATTTAGTTCAATAAAAATATTGTAATTTAATTTTTAAACAAATATAAAATATAATTGTAACTTTTAAATACTTTTAAATAAAATATGTTTTCAGTAAAAATACATTATCTTTCACTATTCATTGAAAAATCAATCTCTTTAAAAAAATATCAAAAACATTCCTAAGATAATTTTGAAATAATGAATTAAAAAATGATGTTATTTTTTCTAATTAAAAATCTATAATTTTTAAATTTATCTTTTAAATAAAACCACATAATGCATGAAAACCCAATTGGGTTAGAAGTAAATATCTTTTCTATTGACTGACAAATTACATACTATTCTTATAATGAGTAAAAATCTATAAAATCAAATTCATTAATGTTAATAATACACAAAAATGATTTATATTAATATTACTTAGGTTGTAAAATTACCCCTGTAAATTATGTCCTCACAATTTTATTTACTATTTAAATAAGTGACAATTTCTTTCCCTCATAACATTTTCTAATTCCCATGTTCCTTCTCCAATTATATTGGTTTTTGAAAAAAAACCTTAACATGGTGAATCATTATATTTCATAAAACCTAAACTCTATGGTCAAGAATCTAAGTAGTTTTTTCCTTATATGAAGGGGCTTACTCCAACAAAACAACTTCTTGTCTCAAAACACGAGATGCATCTAGCATATATTTTCCAAACAATGAAACATGAAATGTGTCTTGAAGTTGAGATAAAATTTGAGGAAATTCCAATCACTAATAAAGTGATCCAACTTTTTTGGGATTTTATATGCTATAATGAACCGTGGAATTTGTTTCCTTTTTTGCTAAAATGAATAACAATTTTCCATGGAGATACGTTAATAAAAACATAATCCCCAACCTCGACTGAAGTTCTTACCTCTAGTTACCATCATAAATATTCACCCTACATTGACCCATCCTCATATAATGTAGATTCATATTTACCTTCACAACCATTTCTTCTAATAATTCTAGTCCCTATATCAGTCATTATCCTATATCTTCCCAAAAATCTAGAGTCTGACACCTATTTTTATATAATTCTACAAAAAGTGTCATATGTATACTGGAATGAATAATATTATTATAAAAAATATATACTAATGAAAGATATTGATCCCAAAATTTATGGTGATTCATTGAATATGCTCTAACCATGTATTTTAATGTATGAATCATTCACTTTAAGTATCCATCAGATTGAGGATGAAAAGTTATACCATAATTTAATTCAATTATCAATGATTTATAAAGTCATTTATAAAAAATATAATTAAATTTGGGATCATGGTCAGATACAATAGTGAAAGGTATTAAATATAACTTTAATAACTCCTTAATTTCAATATAAGAAAGATGACTAAAGGACATTGAATCTTGAATGGTTAGGAAATAAAAATATTTAGTTAGTTTATCAATAATAACCCAAATTTCATTATTACCAAAATTTGTATTAGGAAATCATACCATGAAATCCATGGATATATTCCCCTATTTCAATATTGGCACTAAAAAGGTTTAAAAATCCAATTCAGTAATTTTCATTCTTCTTTAACATATTTAAAAGTCATATATTTAATGGTAAATTCAATAATATCTCTTTTCATTCCATCCCAACAATAGCACATTTGAAGTTCTTTGTTCATCTAAATACTTCTAGGATGAACAAAAAATTGGTAAATTTGAGATTCACTCAATAATTCTCTTTTAAACTAGGAATTACAAGGCAGCCATAATATTTTTCCAAATCTGATGACACATTGTTAATAAATAATAAAATCTGTATAATTTTTCATATTAAAACATTCTACCTTTTCTGATAAAACATGATCCTACTTCTGAGCGTTTTAAATTATTTTATATTGAGATTATTGTACTTCCACAATAAGCATAACAGAGGAAGGTTCTAGGTGCACAATTTATAGGACAAAATTAATCAAAACCTTAACCAAAGGGTTATGTTCTAAAAATAACATTGTAAATGTAGAATTATCATTCTGACTCAAACCATCAAATAATTTGTTTTCTTTTTTGGGATTGTAATAAATCGTGAAATCATAATCCTTAATCAGTTTCACATGTATTCTCTTCCTAGTCTTTAACTCTATCTAATTGAAAATATAATTCAATTTTTTTTGATCAATATATATTTCACTCTTTACTATACATAAATTATGCCACCAAAATTTTAAATCAAAAACCACAGTAGTTATTTCTAGATCATGTGTAGTATCATTTAACTTATGAGTTTTTAGTTAACATGAAGCATAATCAATTACCTGATAGTTTTGTATTAAAACAGAACCTATCCTCTTCAATAAATCATCATTATATCTTAAAATTAAAAATTTATATAGGGAAGTTAAAAATAGATCCTTAACCAATATTGTTTTTCCTTGGAAACAATCATGACACTCTTTTTCTAAATAAATTTAACTCTTTTTCAGTTCACTTAGAATGTCGATAAGAGAACCGAGTAAAGTTTTCGATAAACTGTCGGTAGTAACTACCTAATCCAAGAAAACTATGAATCTCTATGACATTTTAAGGTCTTATCCATTCTTCAATGACATTAGTTTTGGAATTTTCAAAAGTTATTCAATATTTAGAAACAATATTCCCAAGGAAAGAAATGTGTTGAAACTGAAATTCACATTTACAAAATTTTCTATATAACTTGTTTTTTTTTCAAGGTTTGAAAAATAATACTCCATATTCTTCATGATCATTGGGAATTTTAGAATATACCAATATATCATCAGTAAATGCAACTAAAAACATATCTAAATAGTCATGGAAGACTATATTCATAAGATCCATTAATACATATGGTTCATTAGACAACCCAAATTGAATAACAACAAACTCATAATGCTCATATCTAGTCTGAAAAATTGTCCGTGTAATATCTTCCACCTTCACTTTCAACTGATTATAGATTGACCAGAGATCAATATCTGAAAAATAATGTGCTCCCTAAAGTGTATAAAAAAATATTCAATATGAGGAAAAGGATACATGCTCTTAACATTGATGTTATTCAATTCTCTATAATCAATGATAAGTTTCATTTAACCATCTTTATTTTTAGAAAATAAAATAGATGCACAACATATTGAAGTGATGGGATGAATGAAAAATATTCATTCACTATAGGGACATCACCAATATTAATAGTCTCCCTCTTCTCAATAATATGTGCAAGAGAACTATCATTTCCATATTTTAACTGTTTATCATCTTCTTAATATGTTATCAAACATATAGATTCATTATTGTATAAAAATTGAAACTCATTACGAAAAACAACATCTTTATCTCTACAAACTATCTTAGTGTGCTAAACAGAAAGCCAACCCATACCCATAATAACATTAAATTCTATAAGGGGAAAGACAAAATGGTTTTCAGCTAAATCCTTTCCATATAAAACCATAATAAGATTCTTATAATTTTTTTCCTTAATACTTCCACTAATTGTATTTTTTCAAAACTTCTAGCTTCATATTGAGTTAAAATTTCCATTTTATCATAAAATTTCTCTAAAATAAAAGGGTGTTTAGAAACCAAATCAATCATGACATTGACATAATTAGAATAAATAACATACCTAACAACATATCATTTTATTTTCTAGAATCTTCTGAATTAGTCACATAGGATATTGCCACACTTTTATATTTTTTATCTTGATGATTTCCATACTTCATTCCTGTCTGTATACCAGTACTCACATAATGTCTAATCTCATTATAATTAAAACATCTTACCATTGTCCTTTCATTATTTTTCTGAACATTTTATCTGCAGTTAGGAGCTACATGTCCATTCTTTTCATATGAAAAACACTTCCCAAATTTTATAATACATTCTCCTAGGTTTTTTAACACACTTACCATAAATTTGAAACATGATTTACTTAACATCGTATTTGTTTTTTGAATTCTTCCCTATTTATTACAATATATACCTTTTATTCTTCTTTCATTCATAGAATATGTGATCATAAGAAAAGCCTATTTTTACCTTCTTAACACATCAAAAAAGATTCATATAACTTTAGAATTTATATGAAACCAATGCCCTTTGATATCTTAGATATAATCCTGTATAAAATATATTAATTTTACTATCAAGATGGTGGAAGAAATTTGGTTTGTACCTTTCTAATTGGGTGAAGTTTTCTTCATATGAGGCTAGTGAATCTTACTCCTTCATCATCAATTCTAGGAATTTATCTTCTATACTAATTTGAAAAACTGAAGGAAAATATTTCAAAAAAATATGTGTAAATGTGTCCCATTCTAAAGTATCAAACTCTTCTATTAATGTAGCATTATTAATCATTGACCATAATTGACCAGATTTACCTTTAAAATGTTGAATATAAAGAGTTAACTTTTAGTGATCAAAATAACCTATGAATTCAAATATATTCTCCAAGGATTTAACCCATCATTTAACTATCACAGGTTCATATGATCCAATGAATGTTGGATAGTGTTTTTTCATGAAATGCTTCACTGTATAAATGTTCCTCTATGATAAACAATGTTTCTCTCTCACATGGTTACCAACATTATTTATAGACTATATAAACTAATCCATCAGAGTAAGAAACTATGCTATTCTAATTATAACCATTATAGGTTGCTAATTTGGAAGGATATTTTCCTCTTGGTACCCTCCTACTTCATCTTCCATGTTTCCTCTATAGAAAAACAATCTAAAAACATATATTACAAGAAGAAACATCATAATAACTAAATTTTATATCATGATAACCAAAAATTATAATTTCTTAATGGAATTTAGTTCCATTATATTAGCCTCTAAAATTATCCAAACCTTTTATATGATACTAACTATAAGTACTTGGCCCTTATTCACTCCATAATTTCAATTTAAAAAGATAATTAATTTTCATACATTCTTCGAAGATCTTTTCAAGTTTATAGTTTAATAGAATTACTTCGTACCTCTTACATAACAAACCCATACATTACAAGTTGGAAAATTCCTCTTAGTATCCATTTTTTCAAGAATACAATACTTATAACATAAAACATGTATTACTTTGATGAAAAATCATTATGATTTTTATCATTAATTACTCTTTGTTCTTACTCATCCTTAAACCCGTGAAAAACATTTGACAATATCAGACGAGAAAAAAGTATTATTCAGAAATATGTAACAGAAGAAAGAAACACAATAGTCTATTTGAAAATCATGAGATTATAAAAGATATTTTTCTATTAACATAATAAAATTTGGGCTCAAATAATCATTTACTTACACATAAAATCAATTTAATATCCATAGTTTTTCATAAAACACTTTAGAACAAAACCTAAAGGAAAAATCATAATAATTAGGGTCTCTAATGAGATATGAGAACCTATGAAAAAATCTCAACAAAAAACAATCCTTTTTGCCCTAAAAGAACAAAATCCTTCCTTTAAGACACAATACCGTTATCTTACATTTCAAAATCAAACAATTTCCAGGAAAAATCATTAGAAAGTATAGAAAATTTATGTAGGTGACATAGGAAAACATTATCAAAGAACCCTTAAATCACCATTATATGTGTAATAACCATTATGTTAAACTTCTAACATAATTATCTATATAACATAATCATTTCTCAATTCATTGTGGTACTATACCGGGCTCACCAGTCGTCATGTTCTATATCGGGATCACTCATCATCATGAGCGATATCGGGATCCCCAATCATCATTAAAATGTACAATGACAATAAAATGTATGGAACACATAAAATATTTCATTTCCTTCATTAAACACATAATGCTATACTTTTTAACCAATAAGAAAATCTTTTTCAGATATTAATATATCCCTTTTCTTTATACACCATTTTTAAAAACTAAAATTCACATAAAAATGAAAGGAGGGTTTTTCCGTGTATAAAACATAAAAACATATAAATGAATCCAAATATCAAATAATTTTTATGGGAGAGGTAAAATCCATTGACTTCGTATACGTAAAAATAAAACGCTCTTTTTGACTTCTATAAAGAAAGTAAAAATGTTTGGAATAAAATATAAAAAAATGATTAAATTTGAAAACCTTTAAAAGAAAGTAAAAATATATATATATAATTCTATTTATAATTCATTTATGTCTAATAAATGCATATAAAAATTATTTTTAATAATATGTACATGGAATAAGAAGTTTTAGAAAATAAATCTTTAAAACATTTAAAATGAGGTTTTAAGGTAATGTATCTATTACCTTTAGCTCAAATAGTCACGTACGTTCTATATCTTCATAGGTAAAAAACTAAGGTAATTATGAATATTCTTAAGAATATTTTTAAATTTTTTAATCCTTTTATTTTATTTATTACCATTTAATATTTAATTGCTTAATCAAGTATGTTCACGTCGAAGGTTTAAAAGATATTTGTATCATATATCCAAAATGAGTTTTGTAGGTTAACTATTATCAAATTAGTCATTATTATATCATTTAAAGAATAATAATAATGACATAAATATCATTTTTATATATTACTTTTAATGTTAAAACCATTTATGAATTATTTTTATGAAAAATGAACTATGTCACAATCATGGAAAAGGTAGATTGTATGTACGCATGAGTAACATTTCCATTATTCAACGAACATGATGAAAATAAGATAAGTATTATTTTATCTTAATAGGATTATTATAATATCAAAAATATCATATATTTTCTTTATATTCAATTATATATAAAACTGAAGTTATGTGGTCATGAAAAACAAATCGCATTGCGTTGTGGTGGTGGCAATCCACCCGTATGCACAAACGACATTATCATTCTAAAATGGATAGAATGGTAAGAAATTAGATGATATATTATCTATATATAAAAATTAATATGTAATTATAATTATATATATATATATTAAAATTTCCATATTTAGGCGAAATGAATTACATCATTTTCTGAGGTGGGGTCCGCCGTGCACATGAATGATGGATTAATTTCTAATTTTATGGCCAAAAGAGATGGACATAGGTTATTACATTAAAATAAAAATATATTAGTTAATACAATATTCAATTATTATTATTTCATCCTTTTTTGAGAATATTTGAAGGAGGTAGAATAAGAAATAAAACTAAAACATTCGGTTACAAGTTATTCCTCTTCTTCGGACAACCTCCTTTGCTTTACACCTTAAGCCCTCTAAGGATGGTATTATACAAAAAATAATACATAAATAACATTTTTAGGGATTTTATTACGGTATTTGGGTAAAGGTTTTTTTATATAGCGTTATAAAATGGTGTGAGGAAGAGAGGAGAGGATGTGCCCATTAATATGTGAGGGGAGGGACATTCAAGGAATTTTTTAAAGTATTAAATTAATATAAATTAATTTTCATATAAATGGGGGTAAAAATTGATATAATTAGAATATATTATGTTAACAGGTTGAAATTATATCATCCAATAATTTTTTTATATGTTTATACTATATTTTTACCCATATCTCTTTGTTTTAACCCATGTTAAACCTTTTGACAATTACAGTGATATCAGTGTTTTCTACTCATTAGGGTCCAAAAAAGTTACAACAAAAGGAAAAGAATGAGCCATAAATGGACCTTGTTCATATTTTAAATCATATAACATTAACGTGTAAGATAATATTACTTTTCTTAATTTTAAATCATTTAATAAAATATTGTTTATTATAAAATATCACTAATGTCATTTTTTTACCTACTTAATTACTTTAAATTTAAAGTAATAAATATAAAAATTGAATTAAAATATAAACATTTAATCTATATTTATTATGTTAAATTAATCTAAAACATTTTTGGGACACTTTAACTCACCCATACAATATTACTTTTAGAGTGTTTAAAATCATTTTCTTAATTTTTCAACTGCTTTCAAAAGCATTATGTCGGCATTGTGTAAGAATTTTAGGTAATTATATAATAACTAAAAAATATAAATTTATTTATCTCATAATAATAATTTTATTATTCTAAAAATAAACATTAATTTCCACACATAACATACATTTATCCCTATGTGAATATATCAAATGTATCTAAATGAAATAGAGTGACATTTTGTATTTTTCATTACTTAAAATAACATAACGGATAAAATAAAATATTAAAAGAAACAATATGTAATATTTTAGAATTTATGATGATTATATATGAAATATACTCATACAATGAAATAAAGGAAAGTTTTTGAATGAATGTTAATCCTTACGGAAATATTTTTAACCCAAATTACCTCATTTTATCTTTATCATGGTACTAAAAAATTATTATGGTTACTAATAATAATAATAAAAAGAAAAATATGTACCGAATATTTGCCTCATGAATCCAAATATCTAATAATTTTTTAAATATACAATTTATAGAAGTGATAGTATTAAATTTAAATTAAGCCTACAAAACATGATGAAAATGGCTTTTCAGAAAAATTATTTTTTAAGAATAAAAATTTATTTATACAAATTCAAGTATAAAATTATTTTGAAATATCAAAACTATATTTCTTAATCAAAAATAATTAATAAAATTTTAAAACTAATCTAAAATATATTTTTTACCTTGTAAATACTTGAAATGAAAATATAACTTCCAATAAAAAACATTATTTTTCACTTTTCATTGAAAAAAGCAAACTTTTCATAAAATTCTCAAAAAATTATTCTAATATAATTTTAACATAAAAAATTCAAAAAAATGAAGTTATTTTTTTCATATTATGTCTTTATAATTTTAAAATTGAACTTTTAAATAAAATAATATAATGCATGAAACCCAAATTTGGTTAGAAGTAATGTTTTTTCCTTTTGAATGAAAAATTGGCTAATATTCTTATAATAAATATAAATCTACTAAATCTAATTAATTAATGTTAATTAGAGATGAAAATGATTTTTATTAACATTATTGTGGTTCTTACATGTCGAGGATCCATCATTATCACATTTTTTACAGGAATTAATATATGATTTGTGCATGATAAATGTCATGTATAAATAAATAAGTGTAATGTCACAAAGCTGAAATAAGATTGTGTTGGATTCACATGAAAGTCAGGACTGAGATCTATGTCACAAGGATCACATAATGATATTTAACGTATCAATTCATTTGAGGAAATCCAAACATTTTCGATAAAATTTTCAAATGTGGAAATGAACTTATAAAGAGATTTTACCAAACATTCAATCAAGATACACATGGGAGAAGTCATTTTAATTACATGTAAATTTAAATTAAATATCAAGAGAGAAAATATTGTATGACCCTATTAAATTTTGTATGGTTGTTTTTCATATTTTGATTTATGGTGAATTAAATATCATTCTAAATATTTGGAAAGGAATAAAGAAACTAGAACCATTCAGAATGATTTAAATATGGATATTTAGAGAATTGAATGAGGGAATTATATGCCTTTATACACATATAGGGATACATCATTCGAGATAAGTGGATGATAAACTAGGTTGGATGGGTGTGACATTCTAAGATTCTATTGTTGCTTTAATTTTTTGTATTCTCATTTTTTTAGTTATGTAATTTCTACCACTCCTTGATTCATTTTTCTTATCTCTCCAATGGAGGGGTAAAGCTTATAAGTAGTTTGGGGAGGGAATATAAACTAGTTTTAATGATTGAGTGTTAGTGTTTTAATACAATTCTTTCTCTCTTATTTATTAGTTTCAATAATTCATAGAAGAATCTGATGTCCAATGTGGTTTTTTTTAATTTAACTTTGTATATAATTTATTTCCTTGGTTGAGGATCTGTGATACCCCTCCACTAGGTTCAAGACCACATTTAGTGAATTGGTATGGACTAACTTGTGAGGTTTTATGTGGTTGATTGTATTTGAAAAAGGATTAGTGGATAATCCAGAATTAATTATGAATAACATGACTCGCTAATTTCATTCATCCAAGGTAGGAAGGGGAAGAAGTTATGGGACCTCCCACTTATCAATTAACAAGAATAAAAAATAAACTATTAGAGAGTGGGATAATATTACAATTGGTATGTAATCCTAAACCCAATCACTTTTCTCTCATCATATTTTTTAAATATTTATTTCAATCTTAATAGTTTCCAAATCAAAGGGAAACCTATTATTAACTAATATGTTAAATTAGATTTATTTTAATCCTATATTGAGAAACATAGGGTTTCAAGTATTACTACATTAACTTAGAAAATAATAACTTTTTTCACACCCTGTAAAACAATTGTTTTAATAAATTAACATCGTTTTGAGGGAGGTAGTGAAAATATAAATTTATATATTTTCATTATGAGAGATTATACAGAAAACTATTTATCATTTAGATCCTAAAATCAAGATAAACCTATTGATCATAGTTACGAACATTTATCTCGAAAATAATTTTGAATAAATAAATATTACAGAATAAAGTGATAATTCTGGTGTACATTATGATCCTTCTATTGTGGATATTAATTATAATCAACCCTTAAGAGTCTTTTGGTCCAATAATATACAAACCAAAAAAACCAATGTGGTATGAAATATTTTTAGAATGATTTTGAATTAATAAATAGCTTGATACATGTTCTTCCCAAGATTCAGGGTCTTGCAGGTGAAGACCCCAATATAAACCTTCAAGCATTCATTAGGGTGTTCTCAATATAGTATCCTTATAAAGTAAATAAAGAAAAATTAAAGAGGGGGGATTCCCATTTTAACTATAATTCTATTCCAAAGAATGATTTTATAAAATATAGTTAGGATACATCCATGACTGGGATGATCTAAAAATATATTTCATGTAGTGAATTCTTCCAACCCCCAAAACCATAGTAATAATGAAATATATATACGCAATAAGGTAGAAAAATTTAGAGACTCTATATAGGTTTTAGGAGATATTAAATAAGTTATGTGCCAGTTATCCACATAAAGATATAAAAGAAAACAATTTCCTTTTATTCTTTTATCTATGATTGTTGGTCAAGTATAAGAAAACCTTGGATACATCATTTAGAGGAGCATTGATTGATAAGTCACCAGTATAATCTACGATCCTAATTGATAATATTACATAAAATTATCCAAAATTTAGCACAATAGGTATGGGTATAAGAAGTATTCATTAATTAAGAACTTCTGAATCATATCTGTTAATGGACTCAAAACATGAAGAGATAACTAGTTCAGTTAAACAAATGGCATTGAAAAAATCAGTTAAAAACAAGAACCAACTAAGGAATATAGTCTTGGTTATTCATATAATATTTTCACTAACTTGTGTCCTGAATTATAGTCCATGGAGAGTTGTGAAGTATAATTTCAAACAAGAAAAGTCCAATCAAATAAACCATGGAGAGATCACCCACAAGACCAACCTAGATTTGAAATTCAATAGAACTAGACTAGACCCCCCTTATCAGAATAAATACCCACCTCAGACCTCATTCCGAAAATAATATTTCCAAATCCCCCATATTTTTTAAAATCATTTTTAAAGAAATTATAATACACACACACACCAACAACCCCCTTATTTATTATAAAATAATCCCTACAAAATACCTTTAACAAGTGTACCATTTTCTAAATAGTAATAGATACAATCCAAGTTTGATATTCTGGAAGATAAAATGGATAATCTAACAACCCAATCCACCTGCCTAGTAGAAATTTTTTCCAACAATAAAGAAAATAAACAAACTCATAAAATCCCAAATTCTAATA